>CM038052.1:22082500-23312500 GCA_021397845.1 Areca catechu | reverse complement strand
TAGCATATTACTTCTGTTCAAGAATATCCATATTTATAATCAAGATATGCACATCATGGATAGCAGTAGCATGGCTTCAGCACATAAATAAGTTGAGGCCAATTTTAGCTTATCCTTGAATATAATTAATCCTAGCCCAGGAATTAGTAGATAAATTAGTAATATTCATGGTCGATAGCCTGAGTCCCAGTTGAAAACGATTAATTTTTTTAATAGGCCTAATCTGACTACTTGGCCTAAAACAATGTATAACCATCATCATCATGAAATATCTAAGTAAATCCCTCATATTCATTAACAACAGAAGGTTCATGATCAAAAAATTTCTATCAAAAAAATAGTACTGAGAAAGTTTTTATTATCTATAGCCACCTATTAATCCTGCTATGCAAATATGGCATCTTTTATCTGAAGTGGTTTGTAATCTTACTAGGTGTTGAAGATGTGAAGACAGATAGCAGATCCAGGACAGTGGTGGTGAAAGGAAAGGGAGCAGACCCAATAAAAGTATGTGAGAGGATTCAGAAGAAGACTGGCAAGAAGGTGGAACTAATCTCTCCTCTTCCTAAGCCTCCTGAGGAGGAGAAGAAAGAGGAACCCCCACAGGAAGAAAAGAAGGAAGAGGTATGCTGTGCTTTTCTTTTCTTAAGATTGACCTTAAACCTAGAACTACTTCATGAATGATAGAAGGATATAATTTAAAACTATAATCTATTCATCTAAACCATATGGCTCTTCTAGGCAGCAATTTTTCAGTTGTGGAATATCTGCTTCTATTTGCTAACCTTTGTAGAACATCAAAGCTTGGAAAGACAGTTTCCTAGGACCATGCTAAATCAACTTATATTTTTTCTTATTCAAACTAATATAAATAATCTAGATTCCTAACTCCACAACATTCATTATTGTGACAGAATTTATTCTTATAGAATTGTATACCTATCTGCATCTAATTCTATTGGTATGAATTGAAGTGTTTTAGAATTCACATGCATGCATGTTGAATAGAAAAAACTTAATACTCCTCAAGTCAGGCCTCTTCTTTAGGTTTTTATAAAAATATTATGACATAAAAGTATGCTGCATGTATCGAATCAAAACATGTGACTCTCCAATTGGTAAAAAACATCAGTAGTGATGCTTCATATCTTGTCCTACTTGCAAACATGCACAATTTCTTTCATCATGTTGGCTTAATCATTGGTTGATTTATCTTTTTCCATTTCAATAGCAGCCAAAGGCGATTACAGTCATACTGAAAGTCCGAATGCATTGTGATGCCTGTGCACAAGTTTTACAAAGGCGGATAAAAAAGATGGATGGTATGTCATCATGATCCTGGTTTTGATATATGATTCATCAATCAACACCATAACCGAAAAGAAATTTTCAATTAATCTAACATACTTTAGTCACCTCAATCAATAATTTTTCAAAGCTCAGGTTTTGCATGAATACCATCTTTTTTCTCCTCTGGGATGCCAATTTTAATATGACACCAAATATGAGATTTCTTCATCAATCCTCCAGCACTCCAATAGCTCCAATTGAGATAGAAGGCCAGCTGCATCAACTCCATAACAGGATCATTGTGAATAACTTATTAATGGTACACTAAGGTTATGCAAAGAAGGTTAATTAGCAATGGGTTTCAACATTGGCACATCATTGCCACCATGGATTGCTGCCAATTTGTGCCAAAGAATAGCAGATCATAATTGGGTATTTATCATTTCTGTCTGCCATGTATCATAATATCTATCACAAATGTTTTAGCTGCATTCTACGGGGTATCCATTACCTATCTTGCATTTTAATAGTTCTTGATTTAAAGTCTCATTAATTCTTGTTAAGTTCTAGAAGATGTACACCAATACCATAGTATTCTTTGGTCAGTCATCATAATCATAATCACTTAGCATCATTCTGCATGAACTAAGAAGGATGGGTCATTTCTCACACCTCTTTTTCTTTATATATACATAGGTGTGGAGTCAGTGGTAACAGACCTACCAAAGGATCAAGTCATTGTTAAAGGCATCATAGACCCAGTAAAATTGGTCGAGAATGTGTATAGAAGAACCAGAAGGCAGGCTTCAATAATACAGGACGAGGAAAAGAAGGAAGAAGAGAAGAGAGAAGAGGAGAAGAAACAAGAGAAGAAGGAAGAGGAAGGTAATGGTGAAAATAAAGAAGAGAAAGAACATGGAGGAGATGACAACAACATTGATGTAAAGAAATATGAATATTGGCCTTCTAGATACTCTGTTGAGTACGCATACCCACCTCAAACTTTCAGTGATGAGAACCCAAATGCTTGCACCATTATGTAACCAAAGGATGTGAACTTAATGTTTTGCTTAGTTATATTTGTTATGCATGCGTGCTAGTGCATATTTTAGTAGCTGGTAGGAAAAATGCTAAGCCATATCTCTTGATCTCCAAGTCTGGCTCACCTTTTCATCCAGTAAATAGGTGTCATGCTCCAAATCCAGCATCGAAATTGGCTGCGCGATTGGCCACACAAATCCTAGAATACTTTCTAGAGATCATACAAGACCTAAGTACACAAGAGTCATCTCATTTAAAAATCACAGCAAGTATACCAATACATTTTTTCTTTTCAAATATAAATATAACTAAATAATTCTTTTATTCAAATAAAAAACTACTAAATAGTCCATGGATATATAAATATCAGTAACCGAACTAACTGAACAAAACTAACTAAAAATTCTACAATCTTGGTGTTTGATCTCATGCCTGGCCCAATCCTTACTATGCATCATCTCACTACGAATCCAATCCACTACTAAGCTCAAAGATCCTGCACAACTCTGAGAAGGGAAAACAAATAGGGGATTGTGAGCTTTACAGTCTAATAAGGTCTCCAAACAGTCACACCAATAATAGTATAACTTGAAAATAACTAGAAAATAACAGTTTATCAGATCACGTAACCAAAACAACTCAAATGTCAAGTATAACAAAATCTTTGATAATATCATGTTTTCTTTTAGTATTTCCATTTAATCATCATTCTTTTTTAGGATTCTAGACTAACCACAGTCATGCTCCAGACCATGACTGGCAACCTCGATATCACATTTTAGTCTGTGACATGGCAATATCAATGTCCATACCTGTGATAAGCAATATTTGTCATGATTCTGTCTGTGACCGGCAATTTCATTGTCCATTCCTGTGATAGGCAATATTTGTCATGATTTCGCCTGTGACCGGCAATATTAGTAACCACGACCCGTTGCATAACTAGTCCAGACACCGTTAACACTTTATCCTTCCACATCATCATGTCAAATCATGTTATTTAATAATCGGCATCATGGTTCAACCCATTTAAAAATAACTTTGATAAAACATGGTATATAAGAACATAAATAATATTATCACCAACCATACCATCTATCACAATAAGTCAAAATACCATGCGAAACAACCATGCATACCAATGCTCATGTACTCGGATCAAAACATATCATGCAACATACATATATAATACTGGTGATCATGTCCAGATATCCTTACCTTACTGGTGACAACTAACATATTTGATACTAGTCCATACCCGAAACCTGCACAATGCCCTTCCGCTTAGAAGGCTGCCCCCTACAATAACAATAATTCTAGGGTAATTGTAAAACCCAAAATCTTTTTTATCAGAATCTCATCAGTGATCCTTCCATTAAAACCCTCATTCCCCAAATTTTCAAAGAAAGAGACTTTTCAATCTCCCCCGTCACTATTTTTTTCTCCTTTCTCTCTCCTCTTTCTTTCTCCTCTTCCTCTCTCCTCTTTCTCCCTCCTCTTTCTCTTTCCTCTCTCACCTCTTTCCCTCTCCTCTCTCTTCTCCCTTCTTTTCTCTCCTTATCTTCACTCCTCTTTCTCTCTCTCTCCTCATATTCTCTCTCTCCTCTCCCTCCTTTCTCTCTCCTCTTTCTCTCTCTCCTCATCTTCTCTTTCTTCTTTCTCTCTCCTCATTTTTTTTTCTTTTTTTTTCTTTTTTTTTCCTTTTTTTCTTTCTTTCCTTCCTTTTTTTTGCTTTCTTTCTTCTTTCTTTTCTTGTTTTTTTCTCTTCTCCCAAACCCCTTCTCCTTGTTCTTCCTCGGCTGGACCGAACCACCTCCCCCTAGTTGCCGGCGGTGGCCATAGAAGACGGTCACCGAGAAGAGGGTTCGACGGACTGGAGGCGAACGGCGACATGGCCACCGGCGGTCTACGGCCCCAGGACAAACCAACCCGAATCGAAACATAAATCAATCCAAAAAAATCTGGATTAAATAATACTCACCGATCTTGAAGGTTCCAGATGCTCGCCAAAGAGGAGGACAACGGCAGGGATGGCTCGATGGGCTCGATTTGGCGATGGTGAGGGGGATTTAAAGAGAACCATCAACGAGTTCTTCTCACCATTTGAGGAAGAAAGACTCTGCCAATTGGAGTCCTAACCCACTTAAACCCTATCGCCGACAACCCCCTCCCCTCCACAGCTTCCCTCCGACTTCTCCGATGAACTTTTCGATCGGATAAGGGGAAGATCAGGTTCCCCTGTTTCGGTTACCTCCTCCCCCTTCTTTTTTTTCGTGCGATGGGTTGAAGTCAGTTGGGCCTTGTTGACTTTGGCTCCTTAGTTTTGATGATTAACAAAAGGTTGAGTATATGTTTGGACTAATGTTTCATCTCAAGATAAAGTTTCAGGACTTAGGTTATTCAAAAAGAGTACTAAGAGTACAATGATGAAACCAAGTTTGCCTGATTTGGAAAAGAACTCTTCTACCTTGAACAAGATCAAATTTCTCATATTGGACCTTCCTGTTAAGAAATAATTGACAAAAGAAACAAAGGCTTAAAGAAACTCAAGCATGGCACGCACCTCTCTAGAGTTTCAGAAAATTTTATATCAGAGATCGACCACCAGAGGTCGACACCTTGTCAAAGGTCGACCACCAGAGGTCGACTCATGAAGAGAAGAAAAGTTTAGTATGGCCGGCACGGCAAAATTTCAGTGGCACACTCCAGAGGTCGACCACCAGAGGTCAACACCTGTCCAGAGGTCGACACCAGAGGTCGACTCATAGCCTGAGAACTCAAACTGGGCAGAACTATGGTTTTCTGGATTTTTGCCTAAGATAAACTGGAGGTCGACTCATGAGGTCGACACTTGATCCAGAGGTCGACTCATGAGGTCGACTCATGGCATAACGGCTAGTTTTTCTGAACTTTTGATTTAATTTCTAACGGCCATAAACGGCCATATTTTGATTCTAACGGTCTTGTGGAGTTGTTTCAGCATGAATGAGGTATTTAACCTCCACCAAACTTCAAAAAAGACAAGGAGACAAAGTAAAAAAGTTTAGAGTCAAAGTACAAAGCCTTCAATCAATTCCAAGCCAAAAAGAGTGAGAAAACCAAGAGATTCCTTAGCCAAAAGCTCTCCATCTTTTGAGGAATCCAATTTTCAGGTATTTGGCATTTAGTGAGGTCCAAAGATTCCAAGAGAAAGGCTTGAAGAGTCTCCATCAAGAGCTACATCGAATTACTTATTGCTCAAAAGGAGTTTGTCTTGTTTTATTCATTGTATTCATATTCTTTTTGTCTTTAGCTAGTTTCAAGGGAATTTGAAACTAGTGTGAGGTTTGTTGGTGAGCCAATTGATAAAACCAACTATGGTTGCTTGTAAGCCCGAAGCCAAAACAAGTGAGTGAGGTTTGTTGGTGAGCCAATTGATAAAACCAACTAGGGTTACTTGTAAGCCCGAAGCCAAAACAAGTGTGTAAGGTTTTGACTTGTGAGCCTGGTAAAACAAGTCGGCTGTAATCTAAAGATTATAGTGGAAATTCCCAAGTGGAGCTTGGGGAGTGGATGTAGGTGCTAGGTGCACCGAACCACTATACTTCTTGTGTGTTTGCATTGCTTCACTCTTTATCTTCTTTTGCTCTTTAATTGTTGATTTATTTCATTGCTTCTGTTGCACAATTACTTGAGCACTATCACTCTTCACCTTAGAACTTGTTAGCACATATATTGCTTTAATTTTTTAAAATACCCAATTCACCCTCCCTCTGGGGCACTATTTCTGGGCAACAAGTGGTATCAGAGCGCCGGTACTCTCTTGTAGGTCCAACGATCTTGAGTGAAAGATCATGGCCGCCCCAATTGGAATGGGTGTAGTTGAAGGACAAGCATCAAATCGCCCTCCTTTCTTTAATGGCACAAACTGCACATATTGGAAAACTCGTATGCGTATTTATTTACAAGCTGTAGATTATCATATATGGAGAGTAATTACTAAAGGGCCTTATCAGCCCACTCACTTGGTTAATGGCATTATCACCCCAAAATCTGAAGAAGAATGGGATGATAATGACATCAAACAAGCTGAGTTAAATGCTAAGGCGATGAATTTGCTATTCTGTGCACTTGACCCTAGTGAATTCAACAGAATATCAAATTGTATTTCTGCCAAAGAAATTTGGGATACACTTGAGGTTACCCATGAGGGTACACACCAAGTGAAGACCACAAAGGTGAACATGCTCATTCATACGTATGAGATGTTCAGGATAGAACCAACTGAAAGTATAAGTGAAATATATACTAGATTTACCAATATAGTAAATGGTATGAGGAGTTTGGGAAAAATTATATCTAATGGTGAACTGGTTAACAAACTTCTCAGGTCTCTTCCGGCTTCATGGGATGCGAAAGTAACAGCCATAGAAGAAGCCAAGGATGTCAAAACTCTACCTCTCGAGCAGCTTCTTGGATCACTGATGATTTACGAGCTTTCACTAAAGTAGAAGACAGTGGACAATGACAAGAAAAAGAAAGCCATAGCCTTCAAGTCCACTACAAAGGAAGAGTCAAGTGATGAATCAGAAGAAGAAGCTGATGATGATGAGACAGCCCTCATTACAAGAAAACTCAAAAGATTCATGAGAAAGAAGAAGGGCTTCTACAAGAAAAGGCCACAAAAAGGTGATCACAATAAAGAAAAAGAAAAAGAAAGGGATCCACCCATCTGCTTCGAGTGCAAGAAGCCTGGACATTATAAAACGGATTGCCCTTTGCTTAAAAAGAGTCGAAGGATGTTGAGAAAGAAAGCCATGATGGCTACCTGGAGTGAGAGTGAGGACTCCAGCAGTGATGAAGAGCAGCAGGTAGTCGCCAACTTATGTTTCATGGCCAATGAAGATAATGAGGTAAATTCTGAACCTGAAACTGGATTTACTTTCAATGAATTGCATGATGCTTTTGATGACTTAGTTATGGAATATGAAAAATTAAAACTGAAAAATAAAAAATTAAGAAAGCTAAATTTTGAGCTTAACAAAAATTCAGAAAAGTTTTCAACTGAAATTGAAGATTTAATTCAAGAAAACAAGAAATTTACTGAACATATAAAGACCTTGACAAATGATAAGGATAATCTTTTAAAAGAAAATGATTCTTTGAAAAATAATAGAAGTCTTAAAACTAACGAGAAAATTGAAAAACAAAATAAAGAACTATTGCTTCAAAACAAGAATTACAAGGAAGAGTTAGAAAAAGTAAAACCTTTTGTAGAAAAGTTTACTTTTAGTTCAGAAAAACTAAGTATGCTTTTAAATAGTCAACATGCAGTGTTTAACAAAGCTGGACTTGGATTTAAGCCACACAATCAGCAAAAACTTTACAAAAACTTTTTCATACCTGCATCTTCTAATATTACCTGCTATGCATGTGGTAAATTAGGACATAAATCATATATTTGTAATAGAAGAAAATTGAATACCTTTAAAAAGATTTGGGTTCCAAAAGGAACCAATTTGACTAACCCTAAAGGACCCAAGATGACTTGGGTACCTAAAGTTTCAACTTGATTAATTTTTTGCAGGTGTGCCTTGCAACCAAAAATAAAAGAAGAATGTGGTATCTGGATAGTGGTTGCTCAAGGCACATGACTGGGGATGTGAAGCAATTCTCATCACTAACAGCTATTGATGGTGGAAACGTTACTTTTGGTGATAATGGAAAAGGCAAAATCATCGAAATTGGTAAAATCCATATCACCCCTAATGCTTATGTAGATAATGTATTATTTGTTGATGGCTTGAAGCATAATCTTTTTAGCATTAGTCAGTTTTGTGATAAGGGTTTTAAAGTAATTTTTGAATCATCTTTGTGCATGGTATCTAGTCTAGATGTCGATGGCATCAAGTTCACTGGTCATAGGCATGGAAACATTTACATGGTTGATCTTGATGATCTAGCCATGGAAAGTGGTCAATGCCTAGTGGCTAAGGAAGCCAAGGCAAGTGAAACTAGTTGGCTTTGGCATCATAGGCTAGGGCATGCTAGTATGCAGTTGATTTCAAAATTAAGCAAAAAGAATCTTGTAAAAGAATTGCCAAAACTCACATTTGAAAAAGATAAGATTTGTGATGCATGTCAATTTGGAAAACAAACTAAATCTACTTTCAAACCTAAAGGAGTAGTATCTACTACTAGACCCCTTGAATTATTGCATATGGACCTCTTTGGATCAACCAGAACAACTAGTTTGGGAGGTAAAAAATATGGGCTAGTAATTGTAGATGATTACTCACGATTTACTTGGGTGATGTTTTTAGCTCATAAAGATGAAACATTTTCAGCTTTTGTTAAATTTCATAAAAGGGTTTCAAACGAAAAAGATCTCACTATTGTTTCTTTGCATAGTGATCATGGAACTGAATTTGACAATCATGATTTTGAAGCTTTTTGTAATGAAAACGGCATTAGTCATAATTTTTCTGCACCTAGGACACCTCAACAAAATGGGATGGTAGAAAGAAAGAACAGGACACTTGAAGAAATGGCACGCATAATGCTTTGCGAAAATAATTTACCTAGATATTTTTGGGCAGAAGCCATTAACACTTCCTGTTACATTTTAAATCGTGTTTTAATTCGACCTATTTTGAAGAAAACACCATATGAGCTTTGGAAAAATCGAAAACCTAATCTCAAGTATTTTCGTGTATTTGGTTGCCGCTGTTTCATATTAAACAATGGCAAAGATAATATCAGTAAATTTGATGCCAAGTCAGATGAGGGTATCTTCTTAGGATACTCTACTTCTAGCAAGGCATACAGGGTCTTCAACAGAAGAACTCTTCTGGTTGAAGAATCAATTCATGTAGTGTTTGATGAATCTAACGAAAAATCTTCTAGAAAAGAAGATTCTATTGATGTTGAAACAGGTACAAAGAAGCTTGAACAATTGACAATCAATGAAGATGAGCCCAAAGGAGATGATCAAGAGAATCAAGATCAAACTCAAGAGATTAATGCAACTTCACCAAAACCTTTACCTAAAGAATGGAGGTATGCACACGGACACCCTAAAGAGCTAATAATTGGTGATCCATCAAAGGGGGTAAGTACACGCTCTTCTATTAGAAATGTTTGTGATTATTTAGCTTTTGTATCTCAGATAGAGCCTAAGTCAATAGAAGAAGCTGAAAAAGATTGTAACTGGATTAATGCTATGCAAGATGAACTAAATCAATTTAAAAGAAATAATGTTTGGACATTAACTGAAAGACCCCTTAATGTTTTTGTAATTGGCACAAAATGGATTTTTAGAAATAAACTTGATGAACATGGTATTGTAACTAGGAACAAAGCTAGACTTGTTGCTAAAGGCTACAACCAGGAAGAAGGGATAGACTTTGATGAAACCTTTGCTCCTGTTGCTAGGCTAGAAGCAATTAGACTTTTACTTGCTTTTGCTTGTTTTATGGATTTCAAGTTATTTCAAATGGATGTTAAGAGTGCCTTTTTAAATGGATTTATTGAAGAGGAGGTTTATGTTGAACAACCTCCTGGTTTTGAAAATCATGAATTTCCTAATCATGTCTTTAAATTGTATAAAGCATTGTTTGGTTTAAAGCAAGCTCCTAGAGCTTGGTATGATAGATTAAGTTCATTTTTGATGAAAAATGATTTCTCTAGAGGTAATGTAGATAATACATTATTTTTGAAAAAGAAAAATGATGATCTCTTAGTAGTACAAATCTATGTAGATGATATTATTTTTGGTGCTACTAACGAATGTCTTTGTCAAGAATTTGCAAAGTTAATGCAGAGTGAGTTCGAGATGAGCATGATGGGAGAACTCAACTTCTTCCTCGGACTCCAAATTAAGCAAACCAAAGAGGGGATCTCCATCAACCAAGCCAAGTACACAAGGGAAATATTGAAAAAGTTTGGGATGGAGACTACCAAACCAATAGGTACCCCTATGAGCTCTTCATGTAAATTAGACAAAGATGAATGTGGTAAATCAGTAGACCAAAAATTATATAGAGGCATGATTGGTTCATTGCTATATCTAAATGCCAGTAGACCAGATATAATGTTTAGTGTTTGTATGTGTACATGTTTTCAGTCTGCTCCTAAAGAATCACATCTCTTAGCTGTAAAACGTATATTTAGATACTTATCTGGGTCAATCGATATTGGTCTTTGGTACTCTAGAGAGTCATCATATGAATTAATTGCATATTCTGATGCTGATTTTGCTGGGTGTAAACTTGATCGTAAGAGTACTAGTGGAACTTGTCAATTCCTAGGAGTTAATTTGATTTCATGGAGCAGTAAGAAATAGAATTCGGTTGCTCTATCTACGGCGGAAGCCGAATATATAGCAGTTGGAAGCTGTTGTGCTCAGATTCTATGGATCAAACAACAACTCGAGGACTTTGGCATCAAACTAACTAAGACACCCATAAGATGTGATAATACTAGTGCAATCAATTTAACGAAAAATCCTGTACAACATTCAAGAAGCAAACATATTGAAATAAGACATCACTTCATAAGAGATCACGTTCAAAACTTTAATGTGTTGTTAGAATTTATTTGTACTGATTATCAATTGGCTGATATATTTACAAAACCATTGAATGAAGATAGATTTTGTATGATCAGAAGAGAACTGGGAGTCATTGATCCTTTTGCTTGAAACTCTTCAATTCTCATCAAAATTCCTCAAAAATGATTTATAAATTATCAAATATGTTTAAAGGTTATTTTTCTAAATTTTATCAATTTTTTAAATTTTACAGAATTTTATTGTGGGTAATTTATTGTTGGAGGTCGACACTTTAATTTTCGGAGGTCGACACTTGAGGTCGACCCCTAAGGTTTTTGGAGGTCGACACTTGAGGTCGACCCCTGAAAATTTTTAGAGGTCGACACTTGAATGGAAATCTCCTTTTTTAAAACCCGTCCGCAAGCCAATCTTTTCTCCATTTTTTCCATTTCTCCTTCGTGTGGTCCCCCTCCAACTTCCCTAAACCTCTAAACAGTGGATTTCCACCCTTCTCCTTCATCCTTTTGGGTAATCCTCTCCTCTCCTCTTGCTTTCCTTGGAACCAAACCTCTTTTTGACCGTGTTCTTGGTTTTGGACAACCGAAAGCTTTTGCATCTATCTACCCTCAAATCTCGGTTGTTTTTCAATTGAAATCACTTATTTCTTTCCTTTGTTTCTTACTTTTTCTCCATTTACTCTCGATTTTCTCCATTCTCACAAACCCTATCTCACCATTTCACCATCTCCTCTTTTTTTCAATCCGTGAACCTCTCTTTCCCTCTCCTTTCCTCTTAGCCTTGCTTCATTGTACTTCTCCCTAAGTTACCCCTCTTCTTTCATATGGGTCCAAGAAAGCACTTGGCAGTAAGGAAAAGGAGATTGGAACAAGGCCAAGGTAGCACTGAGCGACGAAGAAAGGTCAGACATGAGCGTGAGCCGACCCCAGAGCCACCTGCACCAGTGCCAGCCAGCTTAGTACGGAAGAGCATTGCGAGTGGGAGGCGTGTGGATATACCATTCTGGGAGCAACATCACTTTTTTATTGGAGATGTGCTGAGAGATGCAGGTCTGGTTCATTTCTGTACGATGTCTGAGAGATTCTACCCAGACCTCATCAGGGAGTTCTATGGATCCATGGCCACTGATGGCATTGGATGGTCAGCTACTGTACGTGGGATCGAGATTCCAGTGACACCGGAGGTCATCAGTCGTGTTTGGAGGATTCCACTTCATGGCACTGCTGCCACTTCGATCAGCGACAGAGAGCACGCCTTCAGATGTATTCTAGAGCGTGAGGATGTTAGCGGCATTTCCACAGTAGCCGTTAACCAGCTTTCACTGGAGATGAGAGTGCTGCATCATATCATCGCCCGTATCTTGATTCCGAAGAGCGGGAGATTCGACTTTATCACTGAGCATGAGCTGGTGTTGATGGTGTCCCTGAGACAGCGGACTCCCATCAACCTTCCCAGGATCGTGCTTCAGCAGATGGGTGAGGCAGCATCTCACAGGAGACTAGTTCAGCCATATGGCATGGGGCTGACTCAGCTATTCAGGGAGCATGGTGTTTCATTTGATGGTATACCCTTTAGTCAGCTGCAGCATACTGATACATATGGAGAGAAATCCCTGCATAGGATGGGATTTCGACTGATTGGTGATCGTTGGGTGCGATGAGAGTCTGGCCAGGAGCCAGATGAGGAGGATGAGATCCGAGCAGCTGAGGCAGGGCCTTCAGAGCCTACTGATCATGGTACACCTCCTCGCCCAGCACCAGAGTCAGAGACTACGGAGCCTGAGCCATTCACGCCACCACCCTCATCAGCTCCAGCACCTACTACTACTGCTACATGACGGAGGACTACAGCGAGGATATCGGACTTTGAGCAGAGAGTGACTGATCACATTTCAGAGGTCCGGACAGAGATTACTGGTGTACGACAGGAGCTACATGATCTGCGGATACACACAGATATACGCATTGGAGCTCTCTCAGCTAGTATGGATACAGGATTTCGACAGATCCTCAGCCTACTGAGATTAGCACTGCCATCAGGGACTGCAGATCCGACATTATCTCCTCCACATTCAGATGATGATGATGATGATGATGACTCCAGTGGATACAGTGACAGTGATGGAGATCAGCCTGGAGCAGGTAGTTCTGATGTTCCACCTGCAGATCCGATTCCAGAGATTCCCCCTTCTACTGATCCTCCTTCTACTGATCTTTCGAGTACAGATCCTCCAGCTACAGATGTGCCAATAGATACTGAGCTTACAGAGTCACTTTTTGAGACTATTACTGGGATTCCGAATGATATAGATGAGCATATAGAGACAGATATTGATGATCCCACAGCTTATGAGCTAGTCAGCAGGCACACTCCAGCTCAGTCTACTCAACATACTGATCCATCTACTCCTTCTGCTACTGCTTCAGTCAGGACACCTGTGGAGCCCTTTCCTCGGACCTATAGATCTCGTAGGACTACCCCTAGGTCTGGTCCCTCTCTGAGGACTCGGAGTCACTCTCATAGGACTCCAAAATCCTCATCTAGGATCTTGGCTCCTATCTCTTTTGATATACCTTCTGATGAGGAGTAGTCTCATAGATTTACTTGTTGTACTTAGTTTGCTTTGTATGGTCTGTTGTATCAGTATTTTATGCTTACTATGTAAGCAATTTTGTAATTGAATACATTTGTTTTTATCTATATTGTGATATTTTACTGTCTGATACCAGCTCTTAGCAATTATCTTTTTACACCCTCAAGATAGAATGTTTTTGTTTTATTGAATGCACAAATTGAGGGGGAGCATGTATTTTATGCAACTAAATACTTCATAGTAATGGAACATAAGTTTCTTTAATATATCTTTCACTACAAAAATGGACTTTTTGATTCTTGACAAAAAGGGGGAGTAGTAAAGTATATATGAGACTCCTTCTTATGAGTAGTAAAGTATATATGATTCTTATAAGTAAAGCTTGTTTGTTTCTTATTTTTTTTGACTCATGAGAATGTTTTCACAAAAAGAAAGAAGTAAATGAAAAGTAAAATCTTTTTGACTCTTGAGAATGTTTTCATAAAAAAGTAGATGAAAAGTAAAATCTTTATGATATACTCATGCATGTAAGGATTCTTTGAAAATTTTTATTGCTATATTTTGCTTTTGGACTTAATTGCATATATACTCAAGGTTTTGTCATCATCAAAAAGGGGGAGATTGTTGACTTTGGCTCCTTAGTTTTGATGATTAACAAAAGGTTGAGTATATGTTTGGACTAATGTTTCATCTCAAGATAAAGTTTCAGGACTTAGGTTATTCAAAAAGAGTACTAAGAGTACAATGATGAAACCAAGTTTGCCTGATTTGGAAAAGAACTCTTCTACCTTGAACAAGATCAAATTTCTCATATTGGACCTTCCTGTTAAGAAATAATTGACAAAAGAAACAAAGGCTTAAAGAAACTCAAGCATGGCACGCACCTCTCTAGAGTTTCAGAAAATTTCAGATCAGAGGTCGACCACCAGAGGTCGACACCTTGTCAAAGGTCGACCACCAGAGGTCGACTCATGAAGAGAAGAAAAGTTCAGCATGGCCGGCACGGCAAAATTTCAGTGGCACGCTCCAGAGGTCGACCACCAGAGGTCAACACCTGTCTAGAGGTCGACTCATAGCCTGAGAATTCAAACTGGGCAGAACTATGGTTTTCTGGATTTTTGCCTAAGATAAACTGGAGGTCGACTCATGAGGTCGACACTTGATCCAGAGGTCGACTCATGAGGTCGACTCATGGCATAACGGCTAGTTTTTCTGAACTTTTGATTTGATTTCTAACGGCCATAAACGGCCATATTTTTTATTCTAACGGTCTTGTGGAGTTGTTTCAACATGAATGAGGTATTTAACCTCCACCAAACTTCAAAAAAGACAAGGAGACAAAGTGAAAAAGTTTAGAGTCAAAGTACAAAGCCTTCAATCAATTCCAAGCCAAAAAGAGTGAGAAAACCAAGAGATTCCTTAGCCAAAAGCTCTCCATCTTTTGAGGAATCCAATTTTCAAGTATTTGGCATTTAGTGAGGTCCAAAGATTCCAAGAGAAAGGCTTGAAGAGTCTCCATCAAGAGCTACATCGAATTACTTATTGCTCAAAATGAGTTTGTCTTGTTTTATTCATTGTATTCATATTCTTTTTGTCTTTAGCTAGTTTCAAGGGAATTTGAAACTAGTGTGAGGTTTGTTGGTGAGCCAATTGATAAAACCAACTAGGGTTGCTTGTAAGCCCGAAGCCAAAACAAGTGAGTGAGGTTTGTTTGTGAGCCAATTGATAAAACCAACTAGGGTTGCTTGTAAGCCCGAAGCCAAAACAAGTGTGTAAGGTTTTGACTTGTGAGCCTGGTAAAACAAGTCGGCTGTAATCTAAAGATTATAGTGGAAATTCCCAAGTGGAGCTTGGGGAGTGGATGTAGGTGCTAGGTGCACCGAACCACTATACTTCTTGTGTGTTTGCATTGCTTCACTCTTTATCTTCTTTTGCTCTTTAATTGTTGATTTATTTCATTGCTTCCGTTGCACAATTACTTGAGCACTATCACTCTTCACCTTAGAACTTGTTAGCACATATATTGCTTTAATTTTTTAAAATACCCAATTCACCCCCCCCCCTCTTGGGCACCATTTCTGGGCAACAGGCCTGCCGACTTCAACTCAAAAATCCTGTTCTCACATTCTCTTCCCGTTAAAATAATTTCATCCTCGAAATTAGATTGATTGAGATTTAAACCTTAGAAATAACCAACCCTCATATCACTCTTAACTCTCAATTATCTTGCCTCTTAGGGAACTGGTTTCTCGAATCTGAATCGTAACGAAATTATATAATACTCATAACTTGATCTTTTCCATTTACAATATATAACAAATTTTCGGCAGCTCTTCCAAAAGAATACTAATCTCTTGATACGATTAATTATCCTTAATTGACTTTACAAGAATATCAATGATGATCTAGATTTAGAAATATCCAACTTTAACATCATCCTCGAGCTTTCAATAATCCCCCTCTTAGAATGCTTTCCTCATATGACCTTTATATAACAATATGATATAACATTTTCATTTTGATCATCACCATCTATTTATATCGTGAATTCCTTCAGTTTCTTTCAAATGAACATTAGCGCCTCAATCTCAAATTAAAATATATAATTCTTCATCCCTTGAAATTTCTTCCTCTTGATTAATCCCACATGAAAATCATCATCGATCTACTCTATTCTTAACCAAAAATTAGAAGAAGGCTTGAACATAGACACTTATCATGGTCTTTAACATTCTTTTTTCTCTTGACTTTCTCCATGATTTTATAATCAATCTTTTTATCTTATAAAAACCTCGAGCACTCCTTAAATAGAGAAATCATAATATCATAACTAAGAAGGCTTGGTATCACAAATATTTCCAATCCTAGCCGGATAAGGATTAGCACTTCTTTATTCTAGATTCAGAGATGTCTAAAATTTATACTAGAGTCCTCTACGCTAGGGAGACCTATTGATGAGAAATTACATGGCTACACCTATAGACTAGCCCAAGGATCAATAATATCATCTTTTTATTTATTATTAAAATCTTGTTACTAAAATTCAAATCAGTACTCCCATCATAACATTTCTAAAATTAGAGTTAATTTTAGAATAACTCAAATCACTATGCTTCCACTACACACTCTAATAAAAAAATTTACTAAACCATTTAGATTCACTAAATGAACCCCTCAAAAAAAAATTTATCTTATTTTGATACCACGGAGATTTCAAGTCATTTAAATAAAGCTGTTGAGACTCTTTATCTCATTCATATTTCAAGCATATCATATCAAGATTTATTTTGACTCAGTTTCCATATTGAAAGTTCTTGTATAAATTTCACCATCATTTTTAAGACATCCATAACTCTAGTGCAAATCTGAATTAATCATACCTTCTTTGACAATTCAATTAGACAATCTAGATAAACTTTTCTCTTGAAAAGTTATCATTAACTCTAACAAGGTAAAAGACTTCCAATCAATGTTCTTATGAATAGAATCAATCATATTATCGCTCATAAAACTATCTTACCATAACTCTTAACATCAATTAACAAACTACTTAAAATATTATCCCTCATAGGTTGAACCCATATGAGTCTTCCAATACCAATTTCTTCGCTCAATACAACATCAGTAGTAGGGTAACTTAGATCTTTTCATAGATCTTAAATTTGACTTAGAATTTGACATACCCAATAATCTCCAATAATTATAAGGATGATCAAGTAATTCAATTTCAAACTGCTAACCTAAACCATCGAGGATCGTATCAAGATGTGCATGACATGTTCACATAATTTAATTTAATCCGTTGATAATAATTTACCAATCTATGCTTCATCCCAAATATATTTTTCATTACATATTTTTTGTTAACAATAATCTCCCAACAATTATAGGATAGATCCAGTAATCCAATCCAAAATTTGCTAGCATAGGCTATCACGATTCTATCAAATTAGGTATTCCATGTCAACATAATATAATCTAATCGACCAATAGAGAGCTACAAAGCTATACATCATCCTAAGCACATTTTTCCTTATATATTTCCAATAATAATCCACATACAGATTCATCGAAAGCATACACTTTCTAATATCATTAAACTCTTTCATAACCTATACTCTAAATATCTTCTTGCAACAGTCCCAAAATTTATAATCAGATAATTGACAACATAACTAGCATGTTATCATAATTTGCATCTATATCAGGTTTAGGATTCCAAAATCATTTAATTGATAATTGAACCTACTTATTCAGCATAACTTATTAACATAATACACTATAATTCCAGGTCAGTACTCTTAACATTTGGATCAACCCACTTATCAAAGGCAAAGATACATCCCATCGAGCTCTTCTATATCCATCATATGCTTACTTATCATGATCAAAGAGTACAAATCATCCAGCCCTTTACATTCATCCTAGATCAATCCCATTACTTATATTATAGGTAAAAATCATGATCCTCTTTAGTACTAATCATATGCCAGATCTTATGTATAATATCTAAAGATTAGAAATCCAAACTTCGAATCCATTTTCTTTCCAACTTCATATCCTGACTGATCATGACACTAAATTCAAATACCTCTTAAATCACAGTCCATATTGATTATAACCATAATTTCAATATCATTCAAATTGTATCCTAAGTACTTATGTCACAGTCCCGATCATAACTTAAATTTCAATATTATTCATGCCATGTCTTAATCACTTATATCATAGTTCCAAGTGGTCATAAGCTAAGCTTCAATATCACTCATGTCATGTCTTAATAACCACCATGTGATTTCCAAATTATCAATGTCCAGTCTCGAACAATCATGACCTGAATTCTGATGTTACTCATATCTATCGTAATCACTTATACCACAGTCCTAAGTCATCGTAACCTAAGCTCTGATACTATTATTGTCATATCCTAAAAACCATCATGTTATTATTATTATTATTTTAACCATTTGTATCACCGTCCCAAATGATCATAACCTAAGCTCTAATACCATTATGTCATGCCTCGAATCTAGCATCAAAATCGGCTACGCGACCGACCGCACAAACCCTAGAATACTTTTTAGAGATCATATAAGGCCTAGGTACACAAGAGTCACCTTATTTAAAAATCACAGCAATTATACCAATACATTTTTTCTTTCTAAATATAAATATAACCAAATAATTCTTTTATTCAAATCAAAAACTACTAAATGGTCCGCATATCCATAAATATCAGCAACCGAACTAACTGAACAAAACTAACTAAAAATTCAATAATCCTGGTTTTTGATCTCATGGCGCCCAATCCTTACTATGCATTATCTCACCATGAATCCAATCCACTACCAAGCTTGAAGATCCTACACAACTCTGAGAAGAGAAAACAAATAGACGATTATGGCTCCAAACAGTCGTACCAATAATAGTATAACTTGAAAATAACTGGAAAATAATAGTTTATCATATCACGCAATCAAAATAACTCAAATATCAAGTATAACAAAATCTTTGATAACATCATATTTTCTTTTAGTGTTTCCAATTAATCATCCTTCTTCTTTAGGATTCTGGACTAACCACAGTCATGCTCCAGCCCATAACTGGCAACCTCGGTGTCACACTTCAGCTTGTGACATGGCAATATCATTGTCTATGCCTGTGATAGGCAATATTTATCACGATTTTGCTTGTGACCGGTAATATCATTGTCCATGCTTGTGATAGGCAATATTTATCACAATTCCACCTGTGACTAGCAATATCAGTAACCACGATCCTGTGGCATGGCTAATCCAGACACTGTTAACACTTTATCCTTCCACATCATCATGTCAAATCATGTCATTTATAGTTTTCCAATAACTGGCATCATGGTTCAATCCATTCAAAAATAACTTTGCTTGATAAAGCATGATATACAAGAACATAAATAATAATATCATCAACCATACCATCTATCATAAGAAGTCAAAATACCATGCAAAACAACCATGCATACCAATGCTCATGTACTCGGATCAAAACATATCATGCAATATACATATATAATACTAGTGATCATGTCCAGATATCATTACCTTACTAGTGACAACTAACACATTTGATATTGGTCCATACCTAGAACCCGCACAATGCCCTTCCGCTCAGAAGGCTGCCCCCTACAATAACAATAATCCTAGGGTAATTATAAAATTCAAAATCTTTTTTATCAGAATTTCATTAGTGATTCTTCCGTTGAAACCCTCACTCTCCAAATTTTCAAAGAAAGAGACTTTCAATCTCCCCCCTCACTATTTTTTTCTTATTTCTCCCTCCTCTTTCTCTCTCCTCTTTCTCTCTCCTCTTTCTTTCTCCTCTTCCTCTCTCCTCTTTCTCCCTCCTCTCTCTCTCCTCTTTCTCTCTTCTTCTTCTCTCTCCTCATCTTCTCTCTCCACTTTCTCTCTCTTCTTCCTCTCCCCTCTTCTCTCTCCTCTCTTTTCCCTTCTTTTCTCTCCTCATCTCATCTCCTCTTTCTCTCTCTCCTCATATTCTTTCTCCTCTCCCTCATTTCTCTCTCCTTTTTCTCTCTCTTCTTTCTCTCTCCTTTTTTTCTCTCTCCTCATCTTCTCTTTTCTCTTTCTCTCTCCTTATTTTTTTCTCTTTCCTTCTCTTTTTTTTCCTTTTTTTCTTTTCCTTCCTTTTTTTTTCCTTTCTTTCTTCTTTCTTTTCTTCTTTTTTCTCTTCTCCCAAACCCCTCCTCCCTGTTCTTCCTAGGCTGGACCAAACCACCTCCCCCTGGTTGCCGATGGCGGCCACGGGAGACGATCACCGAGAAGAGGGTTCGGTGGACTAGAGATGGACGGCAGCGCGGCCACCGGCGGTCCACGACCTTAGGACAAACCAAAACAAACCGAAACATAAATCAACCCAAAAAATTCGGATTAAACAATACTCACCCGTCTTGAAGGCTTCCGGATGCTCGCCGGAGAGGAGGACAATGGTGGGGAAGGCTCGATGGGCTTGATCCGGCGGCGGTGAGGGGGATTTAAAGAGAACCACCGATGGGTTCTTCTCGCCGTTTGAGGAAGAAAGACTTCGCCAATCAGAGTCCTAACCCACTCAAATCCTGTCACCGACAACCCCCTCCCCTTCACGGCTTCCCTCTAACTTTTTCGGCAAACTTTCCGGCCAGATAAGGGGAAGATCGGGTTTCCCTGTTTTGGTTACCTCCTTCCCCTTCTTCTTTTTTTTTTTACGATGGATTGAAGTTGGCTTGGCCTGCCGACTTCAGCCCAAAAACCTTGTTCTTGCAATAGGTTTCCTAAATTGCTTATTTTTATGGTCTTCATTGCTTATATTGCTACCATCAAAATTGCCCTCACTTCTTAGTTCCTTTTCTTTATATTTATCTTCGGAGTTGAAAGGCCAATGGATTGATGCGCAAGAGTTGATATGCATTTAAGGTGCTAAAATTCATGGAAAATGTTTGATTAATTGATTTCTATGATGCTTGCAGCATGAATCCTAGGTATTAGATAGGCAGACAATATTTGATCCATAAAAAAGTTTTCTGCAAAACTACTGCTATTATACACTTGCAATGCTTGATGTATTTGAACCCTAAGAATTTTTATAGGCTATTAAGCTACATGTATTCTTTCAAGCCTAATTTAGATCAATTAAATGGATGATGTGATGATTTTCAATCTACTAAAAGCAGCAATATTTCAGAACTGATGCATCACTCATTTTAAAGATTGACTCTTTTTTGCTTTTATAGTTGGAATCTCAACAGGAAAAAAGGAACATTGTCAACCTTTTAGATGGGAAAGGCTTCTTTTTAAAATTCTCAAGCATCAAGTTTGCATTCCATTTGTCTTTTAATGATTGGTAGCTTTGGTTGGCAAATCACAGCTCGAAATTTGTTTGCCTTTGGGGAGAGAATGCTAGAAGAGGCTCAGGATTCAAGGATTGGTTCACATAGCTCAAAGTAGAAGGGCTTCAAATATTCCAGAACAAGCAATTATTCCCCTTGGTTTAGTAATTAAATTCTAAATTATTCATTTATATCCCAGGTTAAGTTGGGTGAAGTGGAAAGATAAATTCTTTACTCAAATTTATGCACCTTCCTTTTATCTCTAGGTTGCAAATTGGTTCCAAATTTAGTATTTTGTGGTTCATTATCGACATACATTTAGACTTGGGCATTGGGCTGTGCCGGGCCTGACCCGGCCCAGGCCCACCAAGCCACAGGCTAAACGGGCCGTGCCTGGCCCAACCTGTAACTAAACGGGCCATGCCAGGCACGGCCCGCTTAATCCGAAGTCCGGGCCCGGCATGGCCCTAGACCCGAGGGTGGCGGGCCGTGCCAGGCACGGACCGTTAGGGGCCGTTACGGGCCGGGCCAGGCATGGTCTGTTTGGCCCATAACAGCTAGGAACGACTATTTTTGGCTTTTTACTATTTTAACCCTCCTAATAGTCATAAAACGGCTAATTTGAGGGGTGTTGCCGCCAAGACCGTCGTGGCCCATAGCTGCTGCGTCGAAGTGCGTTCCTCCTGCCACCCGCCATTCTCGATTTCCGAATCTCCATGCTAGGTGCGACCGCCTCGCTGCCCGGCCATCTTCCTCTCCTGGACCTGTGAAACAGCGGTTAGAGACCCGGGCCGGGGTTTCCGGCGGGGGCACTCCGATGATCAAGTCAGTGACGATCCATGAGAACAGATCCTCCTGGTCGGGTCCCTCTTGATGGACTCCGTACTAAGAGGAGTGAAAGATGTGCGTGGAGGTGTGAACGTCACAGGGGGAGAGTGAAGGCCGGGACAGAGGGATGCTCTGCCCTCCACCTCTCCTTGTGCCCCTCGATTCCCTCCAGTGGTGGTGGTTGTAGCACCTCGCCCTCTTAGACGGGCTCGCTCTTGTGTTGGTGGTGGTGATGGCCACCATGGTGGTGCCACACCCCCTCCCTCTTCTTTTTTTCTGTGGCTTGTTCTTTTGCCTGTGTGTTCGAGTTGTTGTTTTACCTTCAAGTTCATGGTGAACTTAGTTACCATTCGGTGCTTGTCTCGGGATTCCCACCGGGCTGTCAGACACATGCGGCGGTGTTCCAGGGAGCCTTTCCTGATTCATGATAAGGTGCGTTGTCAGGTGCTCCGACACTCTTCTTGGTTGCCTTGTTCTGGAAAATTTGGGGGTGCCTCGAATGGCGGGCCATCGCCCGCGGGATTCGAATCTCCCGGTTGGCCTTCTTTTCTAGGTAATCTGAGTGGTTGGTGAGGAATGTAGCATCTTGATCAATGCACTGCCTACCTTCTTGGTGTAATTGGTGGTGTCAAGCGGTCAGTACGGTCTAGGAGGTGCTTCGGTACGGTCCTAGGGTGGCTCGTCGGTGTCCTCGGTTGGTGAGGACCTTATCCGGGCTGGGGCCGAGCTGGGACGGCAAGGCTCGCTCCATCCTAGACGCTCCGAGCTCGTGGGGATGCCTAAGCGAATGAGGGTGGAAGGCGGACCTGGTCCAGAGGGCGCGTGCTCGGAGAGGCTCCATATCGATGGATGAGCTCTCGGCTCGACCTCGACCGCAGGGCACTAGCCTCCGAGGGTCTCACTCTGGAGGGCAGAAGGCGGACCCGGTCCAGAGGGTGTGCGCTCGGAGAGGCTCCACATCGACGGGTGAGCTCTTGGCTCGACCTCGACCGCAGGGTACTAACCTCCGAGGGTCTCACTCTGGAGGGTGGAAGGCGGACCCAGTCCAGAGGGCGCGCGCTCGAAGAGGCTCCACATCGGCGAGTGAGCTCTTGGCTCGACCTCGACCGCAGGGCACTAACCTCCGAGGGTCTTGCTCTAGAGGGCGGAAGGCGGACCCGGTCCAGAGGGCACGTGCTCGGAAAGGCTCCACATCGGTGGGTGAGCTCTTGGCTCGACCTCGACCGTAGGGCATTAACCTCCGAGGGTCTCGCTCCGGAGGGCGGAAGGTGGCTCCGACCTAGATATCGAGCTCATGAGCTCGACCTAGCAGAGGACTAAGCTCGACCTGCTATCCTGGGGGAGCTTAGCTCGGCTCGGCAGGGGGATCCGAGTCGGAGGGTCGACGTGGCGTCTTCTCTTAACATGGCGCCTGCAGGTTTCTCCATGTCAGCGGTCTTGCAACATCAATTGCCCCCCACTCCCGAGGCTCGTTAGTGCATGGTGCTCGGGTCGAAGGGAGTAATTGCGGTGCTGACATGGAAAGGCAAAGATCCGGCGCGATGATAACCATGATTGCTGGCACTTTGGGGACCACCCCTGCGGACCAATGCGGGGATGCCACGTGGCCACGTCCAAGGAGCAGTTAATGCTGGCACAGAATGCAGAGCGACCGGGACACCATTCTCACCGATGGGAGGCACGTGGTGCAGATCCGTTGGTGGAGCGGTTGAATCGGTACGAATCCCTTGGATCATTTCGAAATGAAAGGAAGGCCTTACTCGAACCATCTATTCTTTTTGAATTCTCCGTGCCTGCTGCTGCCGCGCCCAAGCTTCTTCTTCCTTGCAGTCGCCCCGAATTTTTCTAAGGCAACAGGTTAGCTTCTTCCTCTTCCTTCCCCCACTAAAATAGGGTTCATCCTCGAGGTCTACAGCCTCCTTTTCGGTCTTCAACCTTGAGTCTTTTCTTCTTCTTTGTCTTTGAG
The DNA here is from genome assembly GCA_021397845.1 of Areca catechu. Lineage (NCBI taxonomy): Eukaryota > Viridiplantae > Streptophyta > Magnoliopsida > Arecales > Arecaceae > Areca > Areca catechu. The sequence continues at coordinate 23,288,376 of CM038052.1, read as the reverse complement.
GATGTCCCGTTTTGGTTCGGGCTTCCGTCCCTCCATGGATCAGGGCGAGGCCGATCCCTCCGAACGGAGGCCGGCATCTTCTTCCTCTTCTTCTGACAAGGAGGGAGGTGTAGCTCGCTTCGAGCTCAGTAGGAGGCGTCCTCCTGGCCCGGTTCTCATTAGGGAACTGGGATCTGGTCCTTCTCTTCCTCCTCCTTCTGCTCCTGTCCCCAAGTCTGTCCGACCTGCAGGTCCTGGTGGGGTCGCCTCCACGATCACTGTCGGGGAACTTAGGACTATCTGGGATGTCTATGGCATCCCACCTTCTGTCCGGCTCATGATCCCTCGTCCGGGGGAATGGGTCACTTCGAGTGGCCCGGGCCATCTTGCCTTCTATGAGGGGACCTTCTCTTGAGGTCTCCGCTTTCCTTTCCACACTTTCTTTCTATCAGTCTTAGACAATTATCGTTTGGTCTCGACGCAGCTGGTACCAAACGCTAGTAGGGTTATTTTCTCCTTCATTGTGCTTTGTCATCTTCACGGGTTCGTGGTCCGATTCTCTTTGTTCAGGGCTTTCTTTGCCCTGAAGCGCCACCCAACCGAGGATGGTTGGTGGTCTTTATCTTCTCGCCCGAAGGGCATTAAGTTTGAGCTCCCCTCCTCTGTCAAGGGATGGAAGAGTAAGTTCTTCTTTGTCGAGGTTGAGGGGGTTGAATGGGTCTGGAGTGATCCGGACAAGTCCACCAACCGAAATTCTACGATCGATGCGGCTGACCGAGATGATTACAAGCAGCTTCGCAGCACGCAGATTCCTCCTCTCGAGGTCCTGTTGTCCGAGCAGAACCTCGCCAACTCCGGGGTCGACCCAGCGAATGGGTCGGGTGAGTTCGACCTGGACTCCTCTCTTTTTCTTCCTTCGTGCAATGCTTGTGTAGTTTCCTGCAGGTTCTGACCACTGTGTAACTTGCATGCAGGTATGATCTTCTCTGAGAGCGACCTTCTGGCCATCACAAAGAAGAGGCGGCCGACCGAACTGGCCAGGGAGCCTACTTCCAAGCGGGCTCGGGGTGAGAGTGCTCCTGCGGCCACCCCCATAGTAGTGATCGGTCTGAGCTCGACTGCGGCTGTTGGCTTGAGCTCAAAGGAGCCTCATGATGCTTCCGTGCCGGTGGAGAGGGCAGCTCCTGCGGCTCCGAGGTCCACCCAGCAGGCTCCCGCCGCAGAGCCCGAGGTGGTAGTCTGAGCGAGGGCTGCCGCCGCTGCTGCTGCACTCTGCCCTCCTCCGGGTCCGTCCGTCGCCGATGCCAGGAGTGAGGAGACCCGGGCCACTCCTAAGGCCACGATAGATGTGCCGCCTGCGCCGGCACTAGCCTCCCAGCCTGCCCCCCAGGGTCCTTCGGTCGGTGGAGCACGGCCGCCCATCCATGGAGAGAGTCGGAGGGAGGAGGGACAACGCTACCTCCCCTTCAGGATGGGGCTGGAGAACTCGGTCCTCCGGAGCCCCGAGCTTGTCGAACGCTTGATGGACTTCTCCATCCAAGCGTGCGACCGGTAGGAGATGGCCGAGATGCATGTGGACGATGTCTTCAAAATCTTCTTCTCCCAGTTGTATTCGGTGAGTTCCCTCACCTCTTTCATTTATTCTTCATTTCATTTTCATTCATTCATCATTTTTTTTTTGCTGTGCAAATTGGTGCTGAGGCCCTCTATATCAGGGGCCATTTCTAGAGCGGGGAGCGTCTCGAGCGGCAACAAGCCACCGAGATTGAATCTTTGAAGGCCGACCTAAAGGAGAAGGTCGGGGCATACGTGGCCCTTGAGCTGAATGTCAAGGACCTCGAAAAAGAGCTTGCCGACGTCGAGGGGTGAGCGAGAGGACTCTCGACGGCTTGCGATTTGGAGTGGAGCCATTCGAAGAAGGCGATCGACGACCTCTCCACCGTCGAGAAAAAAATAAACTGGTACAGTGCCGAGGCCGACCAGCACAAGGAGATCGCCAGAGCCACCCAGGCAGAACTGGCGGGCGTGAAGGAGAAGCTTGCCGCTACTGAGAAAGTGGCAGAGACGATGACTAGCTCGACGGAGGCAGCCAGGCTGAGGGCTGCCAAGTTGGAGAGGGTGGCCGTCGTGGCCAAGAAGAACGCCGAGAACGTCGTCGCCATCTTTAAGGCTTCGGAGGAGTTCGTCGCCGACATCCAGCAGATGGCGTTGAACTCCTTTTACAAGGGGTTCATGTACCTGCATGGCCGGGTCGAGGCACTTGTTCCTGACAAGGACCGTGGCTGCCTCGAGTACCCTTCGGTCACGGAGGAAGAAGCTGATGAAGAGGTCGTCACGAGAGGCGCAGGCCCAGAGCCTCAGGCACCGGATGAGGGCGGCCCTTCCGTGGCTAGTGCACCTCAGCCAAAGTCTTCTGAGGGCGGGAGCTCTCAGCCTCAAGGCCCGGCAGCGAAGCCGGCTGGTGCATAGTGACCCCTTGTCTTTCTGGTATGCTTTGCTTTGTACTTTTTATTTCTTGTACTTGTTCAGGGTCTTCCAGCATGTCGAGCATCCCAGAAGACATTTGTAGTTTGTGTTTAATCAATAAAGCTTGGATTGCTTTGTCAGATACTCTTTTCCCTTCTCTCTTCTTCCTTTCTCTTTTTTTTTTTTTTGTTGTTTTTGTTTGGGGACATCAGAGAGAAGGGCTTCACCTTGCTTGAGGTTGAGACACTTGTGGGCCGCTGGGCCCAAAGATGTCGTTGGCTAAGGGCTGTGCGACTCGAAGTTTTCTTGGCTAGAGATCTGAGCTCCGATCTTGAGAAGGTGTCCTGGAGCTGGGCTCAGGGACGAAGGTTGCTAAGAGCTGCTTGGCTCGAAGTTCTCTTGGCTGGAGATTTGAGGTCCGATCTTGAGAAGGTGTCCTAGAGCTGGGCTCGGGGATGAAGGCTACTGAGAGCTGCTTGGCTCGAAGTTCTCTTGGCCGAAGATCTGAGCTCCGATCTTGAGAAGGTGTCCTGGAGCTGGGCTCGGGGACGAAGGTTGCTGAAAGCTGCTTGGCTCGAAGTACTCTTGGCCGGAGATCTAAGCTCCGGTCTTGAGAAGGTGTCCTGGAGCTGGGCTCAGGGACGAAGGTTGCTGAGAGCTTCTTGGCTCGAAGTTCTCTTGGCCGGAGATCTGAGCTCCGATCTTGAGAAGGTGTCCTGGAGCTGGGCTCGGGGACGAAGGCTGCTGAGAGCTGCTTGGCTCGAAGTTCTTTTGGCCAGAGATCTGAGCTCCGGTCTTGAAAAGGTGTCCTGGAGCTGGGCTCGGGGATGAAGGTTGCTGAGAGCTGCTTGGCTCGAAGTTATCTTGGCCGGAGATCTGAGCTCCGGTCTTGAAAAGGTGTCCTAAAGCTGGGCTCGGGGACGAAGGTTGCTGAGAGCTGCTTAGAGTGGTAGCTTCGGCGATGTCGTATTTTCTTCTTGTTCTTTCTCTCTATTTCCTTCCCCACTCTTCTTCTTTCTCTTTTTCTCTTTATCTTTCATTTTTCATCATTTTTATTCTCTCTTTTTTTTTTTTGTTCTCGTCCTTCTTTCCTTTTCTTTCTCCCCTTCTTTTTTTTTTTTTTTGGAGTGTGGAGATCAGAGGAGAGGATGCTGGCTGGACCCCCGTTTGGTTCTTTTTCTTTCCTTTCCCTCTCGTCTTCTTTTTGAGTAGGGAGATCAGAGAAGGGGACTGCCGGGCTTCCCCCTTTTGTTCCCTTTCTTTCCTTCCCCTCTCATTTTCTTTTCGAGTGGGAAGATCAGGGTAGGGGGGTTACCGGTCTTGATTGCCTTGGAGCTAGGTTCGAGGCCTTCCTGGACATGGAGCTAGGCTCGGGCCCAGGGGGTTGCCTGAGATCTTGGCTCAGGTCTTTAGCGCCTTGGAGCTAGGCTCGAGGCATTGACGGGAGCTGTGTGGCCCTGTGATCCCTTGGCGTCTCGGAACTAGGCTCAGAGACATTTGGGATAGAGAGATGCTTGGCTCGAGGTTCTTTTGACCGGAGATCTGAGCTCCGGCCTTAAGAAGGCATCCTGGAGCTAGGCTCGGAGACTCTTAGAATTGGAGAGCTACGTGGCTCGAAGTTCCTCTGGCATCCTGGAGCTGGGCTCGGGGGTGCTGGGAAGTGGGAGCTATGTGGCTCAGAGATTCTTTGATATCCTGGAGCTGGGTTCGGGGATGCTTGGAGTTGGAGAGCTATGTGGCTCTAAGTTCCTCTAGCATCCTGGAGCTGGGCTCGGGGGTGCTGGGAAGTGGGAGCTACGTGGCTCAGAGATTCTATTCTTTGACGTCCTAGAGCTAGGCTTAGGGATGCTTGGAGTTGGAGAGCTACATGGCTCTAAGTTCCTCTGGCATCCTGGAGCTGGGCTCGGGGGTGCTGGGAAGTGGGAGCTACGTGGCTCAGAGATTCTTTGACGTCCTGGAGCTGGGCTCGGGGACGCTTGGAGTTGGAGAGCTATGTGGCTCTAAGTTCCTCTAGCATCCTGGAGCTGGGCTCGAGGGTGCTGAGAAGTGGGAGCTATGTGGCTCGGAGATTCTTTGACATCCTGGAGCTGGGCTCGGGGATGCTTGGAGTTGGAGAGCTACGTGGCTCTAAGTTCCTCTGGCATCCTGGAGCTGGGCTCGGGGATGCTGGGAAGTGGGAGCTACATGGCTCGGAGATTCTTTGACGTCCTGGAGCTGGGCTCGGGGATGCTTGGAGTTGGAGAGCTACGTGGCTCTAAGTTCCTCTGGCATCCTGGAGCTGGGCTCAGGGGCGCTGGGAAGTGGGAGCTACGTGGCTCGAAAATTTTTTGACATCCTGGAGCTGGGCTCGAGGATGCTTGGAGTTGGAGAGATACGTGGCTCTAAGTTCTTCTGGCATCCTGGAGCTGGGCTCGGGGGCGCTGGGAAGTGGGAGCTACGTGGCTCGAAGATTCTTTGACGTCCTGGAGTTGGGCTCGGGGATGCTTGGAGTTGGAGAGCTACGTGGCTCTAAGTTCCTCTGGCATCCTGGAGCTGGGCTCGGGGGTGCTGGGAAGTGGGAGCTACGTGGCTCGGAGATTCTTTGACATTCTGGAGTTGGGCTCGGGGATGCTGTTGACCCTTTCCTGCAAAACATGCGGACATCCATGCAAGGGAAAAAATCGTTACCATGACTGTTGGTGAGGGGACTTACCTCATCGGGGGTGTTTTCGTGGATTGTAGGCCCTCCCCCCTCGGGGGGGGACTGACGCCGTCAAGTTCTTCGAGGTAATGGACCTCTCGAGATGGGACTTAGGCTACCTTGTGGGGGCCTTCCCACGGTGGTTTGCCACCGTCGTGCTGACGATCGTGGCATCTTTATTTAGCTTTCTTCTTTTGCTTTCTCCTCGCCGCATGGCGGGGAGATTACCCTCGGGGTTCCCCGCCCCCCGAGTCTTCTTGGGTGCATGCACAATTCTCCAGGCGACCACACCCGCTGCTTCCGCGGCGATGCAGTCGTTGGTGGTTGAAGCCGACGGGGGACCAGCGAGCGCTTGGGGGCCGCGCTTGAAGTCTGCCCCCCATAAATCTTGGGAGGTGGGTCTCCTTGTTGGGCTTCTCGATCTCCTGCTCACGATCGCGACGCCTTTTGATATCGCGGCCGTGATCGCGGTGGAGGCAATGGCACTCCACCGCACTATGGCCGGTGAAGGACTCTGCTAGTGGTGGACGTTGCAGCCCGGAGGCTCGACAGCCGAGTCTCACGTACTGATGGTCCGGTGGGGAGATCTCACCAGCTGGTGCTCATGCTTCTCCAGGCGCGCTCTCGTGGAGAGGCCTGGAAAAGACCGCCTGGCTGTTGACCTTTTCAACTTATGTCATCACCGTTCTTTTGTGGTGTGTTGACCTGGGGAGTGGTGAATGACTTAGTCGTGCCCGTCTACCCCTCCCCTACCTGGCGCGCCAATCTATTGCCACCAAGACCGTCATGGCCCGTAACTGCTGCGTCGAAGTGCACTCCTCCTACCGCCCACCGTTCTCGGTTCCCGGATCTCCATGCTAGGTGCGGCCGCCTCGCTGCCCGGCCATCTTCCTCTCCTGGACCTGCGAGACAGCGATTAGAGACCTGGGTCGGGGTTTCCGGCGGGGGCACTCCGACGATCAAGTCAGTGACGATCCAGGGAAACAGATCCTCCTGGTCGGGGCCCTCTTGATGGACTCGTACTAGGAGGAGTGAAAGATGTGCGTGGAGGTGTGAACGTCGCAAGGGGAGAGTGATGGCCGGGACAGAGGGATGCTCTGCCCTCCACCTCTCCTTGTGCCCCTCGATTCCCTCCAGTGGTGGTGGTTGCAGCACCTCACCCTCTTGGACAGGCTCGCTCTTGTGTTGGTGGTGGTGATGGCTGCCATGGTGGTGCCACACCCCCTCCCTCTTCTTTTTTTCTGTGGCTTGTTCTTTTGCCTGTATGTTCGAGTTGTTGTTTTACCTTCAGGTTCACGGTGAACTTAGTTACCGTTCGGTGCTTGTCTCGGGATTCCCGCCGGGCTGTCAGACGCATGCGGCGGTGTTCCACGGAGCCTTTCCTGATTCATGATAAGGTGCGTTGTCAGGCGCTCCGACACTCTTCTTGGTTGCCTTGTTCCGGGAAATTTGGGGGTGCCTCGAATGGCGGGTCACCGCCCGCGGGATTCGAATCTCCCGGTTGGCCTTCTTTTCTGGGTAATCTGAGTGGTTGGTGAGGAAGTAGCATCTCGATCAACGCGCTGCCTGCCTTCCTGGTGTAATTGGCGATGTCAGGCGGTTAGTACGGTATGGGAGGTGCTTCGATATGGTCCTCGGGCGGCTCGTCGGTGTCCTCGACTGGTGAGGACCTCGTCCAGGCTGGGGCCGAGCTGGGACGGCAAGGCTCGCTCCATCCTAGACGCTCCGAGCTCGCGGGGACGCCTAGGTGGAGGAGGGCCGAAGGCGGACCCGGTCCAGAGGGCGGTGCTCGGAGAGGCTCCAAATCAGCGGGTGAGCTCTTGGCTCGACCTCGCCCGCAGGGCACTAACCTCCGAGGGTCTCGCTCTGGATGGCGGAAGGCGGACCCGGTCCAGAGGGCGGCGCTCGGAGAGGCTCCAAATCAGCGGGTGAGCTCTTGGCTCGACCTCGCCCGCAGAGCACTAACCTCCGAGGGTCTCGCTCTAGAGGGCGGAAGGCAGACACGGTCCAGAGGGCGCGCGCTCGGAGAGGCTCCACATCGGCGAGTGAGCTCTTGGCTCGACCTCGACCGCGGGGCACTAACCTCCGAGGGTCTCGCTCTGGAGGGCGGAAGGCGGACCCGATCCAGAGGGCGCGCGCTCGGAGAGGCTCCACATTGGTGGGTGAGCTCTTGGCTTGTCCTCGACCGCAGGGCACTAACCTCCGAGGGTCTCGCTCCGGAGGGCGGAAGGCGGCTCTGACCTAGACATCGAGCTCATGAGCTCGACCTGGCGGAGGACTAAGCTCGACCTGCTGTCCTGGGAGAGCTCAGCTCAGCTTGACAGGGGGATCCGAGCCGGAGGGTCGACGTGGCGTCTTCTCTTGACGTGGCATCTGCAGGTTTCTCCATGTCAGCGGTCTTGCCACATCAAGGGATATTTTGAAAAAATAGTTTTTTTGGAGTCCTATAAATATCCCTTTCCTCCCCCATTCTCACCACACCAAACCATCTCTTCTCTCTTTCTCTACTACTACTATTTCTCTCTTCTAGCAATATTTAGCAGGTGCTCTAGGCTTCTAGCAATTTGATTTTTAGTTTGCATTTAGCAAGTGCTCAAGTACTACACAAGAAGAGGTTATTGTTGAGAAGTTAGAAGCCACTTTTAGTGCACGCGATATTTTAGCTTAGTGGAAGAGTGTTAAAAATTAATATCATGTTATGTCTGCCATTGCACGCGATATTTTAGCTGTGTCAATGTCCACAGTAGCATCGGAATCCACTTTTAGTGCAGGTCGGCGTGTTCTTGATGAAAAGAGAAGTAGGATGATTGGCAATATGGTTAAGATGGTTCTCTGCTTCAAAGATTGGTTGGATGCTGAGACGAGACTTCAAGTAAAGGTGGACATGATACAGCATCATCTGATGATGATGATACAAATACTACTGATGATTAGTAAGATTTTGATCATTTATTTTTAATTCTTAATTTTTTATAATTATACATTTTTATTTTTTTAATTATTAAAGTGAGTCATCTCTATTTGTTTTTCCTTTCTTATTATATTCTGGAGGTCAGGCCTAACCCCCCTCCCTTCATATACCATTTTGATTTAAATTAATAAATGGTAGGGATCTATGCCAAACCCCCCATCATTAAGGTGGCTTTATATTAATAAATTCTTAGTTCCCAATATTTTTTTAATTTATTAAAAATATTTTTTTTAAATAAAAAATTTTATTCTCATTTATTTTAAGGGGGTCGGGCTGTGCCTGGCCCGGCCCAGGCCCTTGTTGGCCATGTCGTGCTTGGCCCGCAGGCCGTGCCGTACCTGGCCCACGAATCGTGCCAGCCCAGGCCCTTATGGGCCGTGCCGGGCTTGGCCCGTGGCCCAGAATCCTTAACCCGGCCCAGCTCCCTTTATGGGCCATGCCAGGCATGGCCTGTTACTGTAGCAAGCTGGTTGTGCCAAGCATGGCCCACTTCGTGCCGGCCCATGTGTGGCCTGGTCCAATGCTCACCTCTACATATATTCAGAAGTCATGCCTTTCTGGAGAGGCTATGCTAAATCATGTCCATTGCCACGCCGCTAGATCAGGTCCTGCAAATTGACTTCACTTTTATTATTGCTATCATTGGATTTTTTATATGTTTCCTCACCTGTTTGATTGTTATTTTGGTAGAAAAAAAGGAATCGTGGGATAAATTTCGGTGTAGCTATCCCCTCAGGTCCCCGTCCCATCGGGCAATATCTGATTCAAGACCATTTTAGAGACTTTCCCCATCAACGATGAGTACGTCAGCCTGATATTACTAAAACATCGATAATAGAACGGTTTGTTTTCACATCAAAGATGGAACGAGACTATCCTAACCTCTCATCCATACCCATCATTTTGAAATTTTTTTTTATCAATAATAAGTACGTCAGTCTGACACCATCCTTTCGGGACTATTTAATGGGTGGAGGGGTTCCCCTTCTCTATCCTCCAGACTTCTGCATGCACAAAAGAACGTGGATGTGGCGAGCGATCTCTGATTTTTTTTTTAAAAAAAATAAATAACGGAAGGATCATACCATTCTAATAAGGATACATCCTATAAAACCAAAAAATAAAATACCACAGGATGGTATTTGTTATTTTTTAAAAATAAAGATATAAGTTAGAAAAAGATAGCTCGAGTATTTCTTGTGAGATGAAACAAAGCTCTTGGAATTGGAACTCTTCTTCCCCAAAGATAAAATAAAAGAAATAGTATTCAATCTTGCAAGCGACAAAGCACCACGGCTTCCCGAAGCCCCATCAACAGTATTCTAAAAATCCTCTCCAAACTGTCGAGCAAAAGACTCTCTAAATACTATCGGTATCTAAATTGATGGATTTATCGGTATCTGAAGTTCAAACATCATACATCAAGGGCCAGCAATTTCATGACAGTTACTTGAGTGCAGCCAAAATATTATCCTACTGCAAATATTCAAAGAAGAGAGGTTGAATTTACGAGCTAGATTTTGAAAAAAAAATTGATAATGTGTTGACCAAAATTTTATAATCTCTCTTCCAAAGGCAAGAGGTTTTGGGATAAAATTGCGCTTATGGATCAAAAACATTTTAAGTTCTAGCTAAATGGCCCTGTTAATTAATGGAAAACAAACTAGATAGTTCAAGGCTTCAAAAGGCCTAAAGCAAGGAGATCCAATCTCGCCCCTACTTGTTGTGCTACTTACCGATGTTCTACATAGAATTTTAAATGTTGAAGCTAATAACAGACTAATGGAAGGCATTGGTCCGGAGATCAAAATAGGAAGGTTTCACTACATTCAGTTCATAGACAACACCTTGGTCCTCAACATCACTAAAAAGAGATTAGCTTCAACCTTAAAATTTCTTCTATGTTTCTTTCAGCTGATAACTGGCTTAAAAATAAATTTTTAAAAAAGCTCCATGATCGGAATTGGACTTAATCAACATGAAGCCAAATCGTATGCAAAATTAATGGGGTGCACGGTTGCAAATCTTCCAATAAAATACCTTGGCTACCCCCTTCATAACAAAAAGAACTCGGTATAATGGATCGGAGATTCCTTGAAGAACAAGTAGGAAAAAAGATAGCAGCCTGGAAAGGTAGAGGCCTTGCCTTACTATCAATAAGTCGTATCAATAAATCGTAGGTTTGAGGCATGATCTTGCATGTGACTTGATTTAAATCTAGAAATTTTTTTGAGACCTGTGACAGTTAATGTAAATTAGGTAGGGAGAGACTGCGAAAATCTGAGCATCTCGAATCGAACATTACCTGATGTGAATTAGGTTATGTGAATTATTAGGTTATGTGAATTAGGTAAGGAGAGACTGCGAAAATCTGAACATCTCGAATCGAACATTACCTGACGTGAATTATGTTAGGTAGGGAGAGACTGCGAAAATTTGAGCGTCTTGAATCGAATACAAAAATCTGAGCGTCTCGAATCGAACATTACATGATAGTTGATATAAATGAGAGATCATGATCTTCCCCTTTATCTGAATGAAAGGTCGGGATCTCCCTCTTTATCTTTGTTCTATTAGTCAGCCTACTCATCATTAGATGGGAAAAGACTGCAAAAATTTGAGCATCTCAAATCGAACATTATCTGATGGGATGGAGGTCTGCGGGAATAACTACATCATCAGAATTTATCCTCCTTATTTCTTTTTTTTTTTTTTGTCCAAAAAAAAAAAAAAATTCCTTCCAAAGCATAAAATTTTAGGCGGAGAATGGAAACAAACAACCTTTTGGTATGACGATAAATGAATCACTCATAAAAAAGCAGTGCCTATCCATATTTGCAGTATGCAACACGCCTCATGCTACAGTAGCAAAAATTAATTTTACCTTCTCTAAACACAGGAGATATCAGAGAGGTGGCAACAGAAGCCTCTCATTGATATATCCGGAGACATAATATCAACAAAAGAAGAAGACAAGATAGCATGGAAATATAATAGATCAAAAAACTTTACAGTAAAAGGTAGCTACAAGTTGTTCATTCATGGAAGAATCAGATTAGTTGCAGATTGGAAAATCCTTCTGGAAAATGCCAATGCCAAGGAAAGTTAAAATTTTTAATTGGTTGGCAATACATGATAAATTGCTTGCACAAGACAACATGAAAAAAAGAGGATGGAATGTCTCTCAAAGCTGCACTCTTTGTGGAGAATTAGAAGAAACTTCAAATCGTGTTTTTGTCTCAGACCCCTATTCAAAGCAAACATGGACTCTAATCGCAACAAGAATGGAAAATTCACAGGAATCGGATATCCTGGAAGAGCTATGGAGCCCAAAGACAATGATTCTTGAAGAGAAAAGGGCAAAAGTAGCCAACAGTAGCCTGACTGCAATAATAACTTGCAGCATATAGAGAGAGCAAACTAAAAGGATCTTCCTCTTTGAAGCAAGCACGTCCTCAATGGTGCTCAAAGAGACACTTGTTCTTCTTTGAAAACTAATTATTAACAACAGTTGTTTTAGAAAAATATAGTTATTGTTATGATATCCCGATTTTATTTCAATTAATTATTGGACCGCTTTCTGAACCAATTTCAATTGTTTTCTTTTGGTTTATTGGTCAAATCAGTTGGCAAAGGAAAGGGTCTTCGGGTTCGTATTATCACCTTGATCCGAAGACTTAGCCTAAGGTTTTTGTCTTCACTGGGTCTTCGGCTTCGTATTATTATCTCAGTCTGAAGACCATGCTTAATATCTATGGCTTTATATCTGTTCCGGAAGATATTATTGACTCTGGGTCTTCGGCTTCGTATTATTATCGCAATCCGAAGACTTAGCCTAACATCTTTATCTATGATTTTAAGCCAGGTTTATTTATTCTATGTCTTCAGCTTCGTACAATTATCTTGATTCGAAGACTTGACCTCCCAGGTGAATATCTTCGGCTTTATTCCTTCAATATAATTCAAAAATTGTAAGTGTTTACTTTTGTTACATCCAAAAGAATCCGAAATGTGAAGCTAACATTCCCTTCAGGAATGCTACTAAAGAGAATGTAGCGCTCACTTCAGATCTATGCTTAAAGAAGGAGGATTCTTGGACATGTGGGTTTCTTGGACAAATAGTTGAAATCTATTTTAGTTATTGCAACCACCCACATAGTCCAAAATCTCAAGATTAGATAAACTCCGAGTGCAACTGTTTTTCCGACATCCACTACTTACGGTTATGAGGAGGCTGCATTTGCCAACTCCCATAACCGTAAGTAGTTATGTTGGAGCATATAAATACTGGTAAGAGGGGGCACTCAGGGGGGATCTTTTCTTTCTTGCATTTCGAATTTCTCTTTTCCCTCTCTGCTTTCAAAACTCTCCATTCTACTGCTGCCTGAGCTTCTTCTGACTTAGGCATCGGAGTGTCCCCCACCAAAAAATCTCCGGTCAGGGATCTGTTTTGCAGGTTCCGATTGACGGCGATCCAACGAAAGATCCACTCCATCCGGTCGGCAAAGGTTCAGCATCAACAGATTGGTGCGCCAGGTAGGGGGAGAAGTTTGTTTCCTCTGTTCTGAAGGAGAGTTTCTGCTGGGCAAGAATGGTGAAAGGGAAAACCAAGAACGCATCTGCGAGTCAAGAGCAGCAGGCTCCTCCATCAAATGGACCTCCGGTCAGCACTCTTCCGGCAGTGCAGGCATCACAGCCTCCTATGATAATGGTGGAGAAGCAGCAATTCGAAAGTTTGGTGAACAAGGTAGAGACCTTGACAGTGCTGGTACAATACTTACATGAAGCTGCAGCTCAAAATCAATGCCCTCCCCCTGTTCCGCAATCTAGCTGTCAACCTGAGAGGGAGAAAGATCAACGCCGAGAGATCACCCCCAGCTTCTTACAGATCCGGTCATCTCGTGGCCGCTACACCTCTCCGCCAGATCGACAAGTAGAAGATCATGGTGGGAAGAAGAGGGTCTGACGTTCTCTCTCTGTTTCTTCTAGAAGCTTTGTACCAGAAGGTTCAAGGCAAAAGGAGATCAATCATGAGGTGCAGGAGAAGTTCAAGGCTATGCAAGCGCAGATAGCAATAATTTCATAACTGAGAAGGAATGATGAGGTTGTGAACTTCAACTCTCAGGCCTCTTTTTCTGATGAAATTATGGATGAAGTTATCCCTAGGCATTTCAAGATCCCATAATTGGAGGCCTACGATGGGACTTCAGACCCCCTCGACCATCTAGGGAGTTACAAAGCGCATATGATGGTGCAAGGAGCAATTGACTCTCTCTACTGCATTGCTTTTCCTGCCACTTTGAAGAAATCCACTCGAATGTGGTATTCGAGCCTGCCTCCGAACTCAATTCATTCCTTTGCTGAGTTAGAGCGGCAATTTGTCGACGTGCCAAAAGATGCCATGCAACATTGACAGTTTGTTTCTTCTCCAGCAACAAAAAGGAGAAAGTTTGAAAGGATTTGTCCATCGTTTCAATTCGGCCACTCTGGAAATTCCGAACTTGAATGAGCATGTGGCCATGTCTGCCTTGAAGAAAGGCTTAAAATCGTCCAAGTTCACTTTTTTCCTGGACAAAAGATTCCCAACGAGCTATACCGAGCTGTTGGCAAGAGCTTAGAAGTATGCTGCCACTGAGGAGCAAGCGGCAAGCCGAAGACTAGCGGAGGGGAGATTCCCTCCTAAGAAGAAAAGTACTAGAGAACTGAACGCGCCAGCATCTTCTAACAACGCTTCGGTCTCTAGGCGCAGCCCCGGTCCAGACAGCAAAACAACCGATTCGACGCCTACACACCCCTCAACTTGCCTAGGGAGAAGATTTTGCTAGAAATTGAAAAAGAAAAATATTTTCAAAGGCCATGTCCCCTGAAGATACCTACAAAAGCAAGGGACAAAAGCAAGTACTGTCGATATCATCGAGATCATGGCCATAACACTGAAGAATGCTTCCAGCTTCGGGATGCCATCGAGGATTTGATAAAGAGAGGATATTTGGAAAAGTATGTCAACCGTCCAGAATCTCAAGTCGAAGCAACTGCCCTTCCAAGAATATCCGATGAAGCTGATTTGCCTCATCAAAAGCCAACTGGTGGAGATGTTAGGATGCTTCATTGGTCATCGGCATGGGATGTTGAAGTTGAGGAAAATGTCCCGAAGAGGTTCAAAGGAAAAAATGCTATCACTTTTTTCGATGAAGATGTCCAGGGTGTACAACTTCCACATTATGACCCTGTAGTGGTCTCGATAGTTATTGCCAAATTTGATGTAAAAAGAATATTAATTGATAATGGAAGCTCAGTTGATGTATTGCTGTATGATGCTTTTTTTCGGATGGGATTGTCTGGACGTGAATTACGAAGATCTCTCATTCCTATAACTGGTTTTGGTGGAAATCAAGTTGGGATTGAAGGTGAAACAGTCTTGCCCGTAACTTTTGGATCTGAACCATTCCAAAGGACCCTTCCAATCAATTTTATTGTAACCAGAATATCTTCAGCTTATAATGCAATCTTAGGGCGTCCAGCATTGAATAAGTTTAGAGCCATAGTCTCAACATACCATTTGTTAGTTCGGTTTCCTACCAGGACAGGCATTGGGGAAGTAAGAGGAGATCAAAGGATCGCTCACCAGTGTCTTATAATTTAAAACAAACAAACATCCAAGCCTTTGGCACTTAACCAGCTGGATCCAAGAGATGAATCCGAAGACTCTGGAGAACCAGTGGAAAAAATACTTTTCATACCATTATCCGAAGATGATCCAACTAAGCTTTTGCAAATTGGTAGCTTACTTGATGAGGATTCAAAGGTAAAACTAATTTCCTTTCTTCGAGATAATGCTGATATTTTTGCTTGGACAGTTTCAAACATGCCTGGAATTCTGCCTGAAGTGATTACGCATCACTTGGAAGTATCTCCCAATTACAAGCCAGTACGGCAAAAGAAGAGGAATTTTGCTCCAGAAAGGTAGAAGGCAATTGATGAAGTTAATAAACTCCTTGAAGCAAACTTCATAAGAGAGGTCCAATATCCGAATTGGCTAGCAAATGTGGTCATGGTAAAGAAATTAAATGGCAAGTGGAGGATTTGTATAGACTATATGGATCTCAACAAAGCATGCCCAAAGGACAGTTTTTCTTTGCCAAAAATCGATCAGTTGATTGACGCTATGGCTGGTCATCAAATACTGAGTTTCATGGATGCCTTCTCAGGCTATAATCAGATCCGAATGAATCCTGAGGATGAAGAGAAGACTGCTTTTGTTACAGAGAAAGGACTCTACTGTTACAAGGTGATGCCGTTTGGCTTGAAGAATGCTGGGGCAACCTTTCAAAGGCTCATCAACAAAGTCTTCAAAGACCAGATTGGGAGAAAAATAGAAGCCTATATTGATGATATGATAGTAAAGAGTCTTCATAAATCTGATCATATTGCAGACTTGAAAGAGTCCTTTGATGCTCTAAGACGCCATCAGATGAGATTGAACCCAACCAAGTGCATCTTCGGTGTGACTTCTGGAAAGTTCCTAGGATACTTAGTTACCAAGCGAGGAGTAGAAGCTAATCCAGAAAAGATACAAGCTCTTCGGATTATGAGACATCCTACTTGCAAGAAAGAAGTTCAAAGGCTAACAGGGAGAATTGCCTCTTTGAGCCGTTTCATTTTCCGCTCTGCAGAAAGGTGTTTACCCTTCTTCAAGGTTCTTCATCAGACTCAAAATTTTGAATGGACAGAAGATTACAGAATCGCCTTTGACAAATTGAAGGAATATTTGGAAAACCCACCATTGCTTTCTAAATCCTGTGAAGGTGAAACACTCTACTTATATCTATCAGCCACTGATGAGGCAGTTAGTTCTGTTTTGGTGCGGAAAGATACCAAGCATGTGCAGAAACCGATCTACTACACTAGTAAAGTATTCCATGAGGCAGAAGTCCGATATCCTAGAGTGCAAAAGATTATCTTTTCACTTGTGGTGGCGGCAAAGCATCTTCGGCATTATTTTTAAGCTCATTCTATCGTGGTTTTGACGGATCAGCCTTTAAGGGCTATTCTTCGTTGTCTTGATACTTCTGGGAGGATAGCCAAATGGGTTGTTAAATTAGAAGAGTTTGATATTGATTATCAACCTAAATCAGCAATGAAGGCACAAATTTTGGCTAATTTTATAGCTGAGTGCACATGGGGATCCGAAGAGGACCAGCCAAGAGTCGAAGAAGAAGGTACCGAAGACAATCCGGAATTTATTTGGATGTTACATGTCGATGGTGCTTCGAACGCCAATGGTTGTGGTGCGGGTTTAATTCTTGCTGGTTTGAATGGGCAGGTTATTGAATATGCTCTTCGATTTTTTTTTCAAGCATCGAATAATCAGGCAGAATATGAAGCACTCATTGCTGGACTTAGAATCTCCCAAAAATTGGAGATCAAAATGATCAAAGTTTTTTCCGATTCACAGCTTGTGGTGAATCAAGTGAAATATGATTTCGAAGCTCGAAATCCAAATATGATCCAATACCTAGAAAAAGTCCAAAGCCTGATATCTGGGTTGGAGTATTTTGAGATTGTTCATGTGCCAAGGACAAAAAATTCTTGGGCAGATGCCCTTTCAAGACTTGCAACTACTGCACCAGATTCTCTTGTGAGGACTTATGTAGAATATCTTGAAAACCTTAGCATATCAGAATCCCCAGCTAAAATATGTCAAGTTGAACATGAACCTTCATGGATGGATCCAATTTTCAAGTTCTTAAAAGAAGGCGTCTTGCTTGAAGACAAGCTAGAAGCTAAGCGGTTTGGATGGACAGCCTCTCAATATGTTATCTTGGATGAAGCATTGTATAAAAGGTCTTTCATACAACCTTTGCTGAAATGCTTAGGCCCATCCGATACAGATTACGCACTCAGGAAAGTACATGAAGGGATATATGGAGATCATCTGGGGGCAGATCTTTGGCATACAAAATAATCCGCCAAGGTTATTATTTGCCAACCATCCAGAAGGATTCTGCGGAATTTTTTCAAAGATGTGATCATTGTCAGAGATATGCCAATGTGCAAAGACGGCCTGCTAATCAGTTAACTCCATTAACAGCTCCTTGGCCTTTTGCACAATGGGGATTGGACATTCTTGGTCCGTTTCCTCCAGCTTCTGAGCAACGAAAATTTCTTATAGTGGCTATTGATTACTTTACAAAATGGGTCGAAGCTGAAGCATTGGCACAGATTACCGAAGCAAAAGTTGAAACTTTTGTAAGGAATTTCATCATCTTCCTTTTCGGGATTCCCTATTCTATAATAACTGACAACGGAAGACAGTTCGACAATCCAAAATTCAAGAGCTTCTGCACTCAATATCACATTCTTCACAAGCTTACTTCAGTAGCACATCCTCAGTATAATGGAGAAGCTGAAGTGACAAACAGGACTATTCTTCATGGTCTTAAAACCAGATTGAATGATACTAAGGGTTCATGGGCCGATGAGTTAAACTCAGTTCTTTGGGCATATCGAACTACTCCTAGAACCGACACTGGTGAATCTCCATTTCATCTTTCTTATGGTATTGAAGCAGTCCTTCCTATAGAAGTCTCTTTGCGATCTCTTCGGATTGATCACTATGAAGAGCCCAAAAATTTTGAACGCCGAAGAGTTGACCTAGATTTGCTGCAAGATACACGACTTTAAGCACAGTTAAAAATGGCTGCATATCAACAGAAAATGACAAGATACTACAACTCTCGTGTAAAAGAACGGACCTTTCATCCTGAAGATCTAGTTCTACGAAAGTCCGAGATATCCAAACCAGCTGAGCAAGGTAAACTTTCTCCTACATGGGAAGGGCCATACCGAATCAAAGATGATGTCCGACTCAGAACTTATCGGTTGGAAACTTTAAAAAGTGTTCTATTACCTCGACCTTGGAATGTACAAAACCTCCATAAATATTATCAATAAAGGTTTCATTCAAGGTCATCAATACAGATTTAATCTGTCTATATTAATTTTATTTCTCAAAGGCATGAGGATGATCTCCGGATCTACCTCATGAAGTACCGAGTTGGACTTAAACCAGTCCATCTTAATCAAAAAGGCATGAGGATGATCTCCGGATCTACCTCACAAAGTGCCGAGTTGGACTTAAATTAGTCCATCTTAATAAAAAGGCATGAGGATGATCCCCGGATCTACCTCACGAAGTGCCGAGATGGGCATGATCAGCCTGTCTTAGTTCCAATACGGAAATGCATGAGAATGATCTTCGTGATCTACTCTTTGAAATGCTGAGGTAGGCCCAATCAGCCTATCTTAATTCTTGCAAATATGAATGACCCAAGGTCTATTTTATCCTAAATCTGAAGACTTAGTGTATTTTCAAATCCGAAGACTTGATTTTTATCTAGAATTCTTTTATCCTAAGTCCGAAGACTTAGTGTATTTTCAAGTCCAAAGACTTGTTTTCTATATGGTATTTTTTATCCTAAGTCCAAAGACTTAGTGTATTTTCAAGTCCGAAGACTTTATTTTTATCTGAAATTCTTTTATCCTAAGTCCAAAGACTTAGTGTATTTTTACGTCCGAAGACTTGATTTTTATCTAGAATTTTTTTATTCTAAGTCGAAGACTTAGCATATTTTCAAGTTCGAAGACTTGGCAATTTTCTCTAAAGAATTATTTCCTAAGTTCAAAGACTTAGTGTATTCGCAGTTATTCTTGTTCTCCGGCATCTTATAATCTTGAATCAGGTTTGAGGATTCTGTTTCCCGAAAGATTATTATCTTAAGTCCAAAGACTTAGTATTATATGATTCGGAAGTTCTTATTTATCTGAAGACTTCATACTTAAGAAAATTTTTTTCCATCCATGTGCAATCAGAAGATTCTAGAAAGGTTTTCCGTGAAATGTCGTTATTGACTATGATAATGCCAACGATGTAATCATACTCCGGATGGCTGCCACGTGTCTGATCTCGATTGAATAAGGATCTCTTTTTCGAGAATTTCTCAGGATTTTTCCAGAATCGTGGCGTTTTCTTTTGAGACAGACACTAGTAGGATGACACGTGTCTTCGCCACGTTTTATCGCACCGCCGGACAGTTATGATGAAAGACGTGTCAGGATTCAACTCCATCATTACCTGTCAGTTATCACTAGAAGACAAAATTAAACTACTCCCATTCTTCAAAACTTAATCATTTCGAACTTGGAAGTGGGGGACAGTTGTTATGATATCCCAATTTTATTTCAATTAATTATTGGACCGCTTTCTGAACCAATTTCAATTTTTCTCTTTTGGTTTATCGGTCAAATTAGTTGGCAAAGGAAAGGATCTTCGGCTTCGTATTATTACCTTGATCCGAAGACTTAGCCTAAGGTTTTTGTCTTCACTGGGTCTTCGGCTTCGGATTATTATCTCGGTTCGAAGACTATGCTTAATATCTATGGCTTTATGTCTATTCCGGAAGATATTATTAACTCTGGATCTTCGGCTTCATATTATTATCTCAATCTGAAGACTTAGCTTAACATCTTTATCTATGGTTTTAAGCCAGGTTTATTTACTCTATGTCTTCGGCTTCGTACAATTACCTTGATCCGAATACTTGACTTCCTAGACGAATATCTTTGGCTTTATTCCTTCAATATAATCCAAAGACTGTAAGTGTTTACTTTTGTTACATCCAGAAGAATCCGAAGTGTAAAGCTAACATTCCCTTCAGGAGCGCTACTAAAGAGAATGTAGCGCTCACTTCGGATCTATGCTTAAAGAAGGAGGATTCTTAGATATGTGGATTTCTTGGACAAACAGTTGAAATCAGTTTTGGTTGTTGCAACCACCTACATGGTCCAAAACCTCAAGATTGGATAAACTCCGAGTGTAACTATTTTTCCGACAGCCACTACTTACGGTTATGAGGAGGTTGCATTTGCCAACTCCCATAACCGTAAGTAGTTACGTTGGAACCTATAAATACTGGTAAGAGGGGGCACTCAGGGGATCTTTTCTTTCTTGCATTTCGAATTTCTCTTTTCCCTCTCTGCTTTCAAAACTCTCCATTCTGTTGATGCCTGAGCTTCTTCTGACTTAGGCATCGGAGTATCCCCGCAGGAAAATCTCCGGTCAGGGATCTGTTTTGCAGGTTCCAGTTGATGGTGATCCAACGAAAGATTCACTCCATCCGGCCGGTGGAGGTTCAGCATCAATAGGTATCGGTTCATCAAGGTACAAAGTGAGCTTCAAAGTTTCATTGGAAAGAATTAGGAGTACGAGATTTAAATAGATCAAGGGACAAAACTATTCAACAAGTGAGAGCAGCCCAAAGTTCTTTCTCCCTCCATCTTGTTGGACGTTGCAAGAATGAAACGTGGTGTTCAGTGTACGTGAACCTTCAATTGTAATTGTAGGGATCATCAATCCTGAGTGGTCCTCCAAACAGGTCTTGTAAATTCTCAGCTTTCTAAATGAAACAAATTTCTGGGTGGTTCGAACTTTTCATTAATATCAAAAAAAAAAAAAAAATCTCTACGCATCAGAAAGTGTGAGAACCGACCATCTTTCTCTTAGAGCACCTATTCTCCCAACGCATATGTTCGAGAGGACGGGTGGGTATCCGAAGAAGTTGGCGTGCTAAGGATGTGATAAACTAATCCGAGGTTTAATTGTTGGACCAAAGAGAAGGAAATCCCATCTTTAATTTGCGAAGGTATCACTAAAACTGATGACCTCGGACATCACTTGGTTCCCCCGTTAGGTTTAGTTTCTCGATTCGGCTTGAAAGAAGTTTGAATTCAAATACAAGCCCGGGAGGCCAGGCCCAGCCCATGTGCACATTGGGCCCAGGCACAAGCATGCAGTTCACCCACTTCTGGAGGGTCCATGATATCGACATGGTCCACGAAAGCTATAACACGGTCTACAGGACAAAGCTTCGATCTTTGTCATGGTCCTTAAGTGAGCAGGCATGTGATTTACATGATTAGACGATCGAGTATGTTTTGGTGTGGGATCCGATAATCCAAGATAAGTCCGGTTTCGATTTGATTTGATCTAACGTGATTCGCGGCAAATTCGATATTAATCGAGTGGCCAGGAGATATTTTAAAATCAAACAATAGTTAAAAAAAGAATAAGAATCTATTTTAAAATGGTTTGAACTACTCGACTTTTATCAAAGTGTTATTCATAGGAAGATATCCCAAAAGCTTAAAAAAATAGGCAACCAGAAACTGTGTAAAAATCTAGTAGATTTCCAAAAAATATTATAGTGATAAAAAAATTATAAGATCTAGAAAAATTTTTTGAAATATAAAAATTTATGGGAAAGGTTTTTAAATTTTTTGTTAATTTTTTTTAAAATAAAAATATAAAAAAAAGTTATATGTTTTATTAATTATATTTTATATTTTTATATTATATTAATTATATTTTTAAAAATAAAAAAAATATATTTTATATAAAAATTATTTTAATAAATAATATTAATGCAGATGGTACCATGGTACCAGAACATTCTCCACCAGCCAGCCCCCTTGCTTTTCCTTCGTCTTGGTTCCTGGGAATAGGAAAAGTGCTATAAATAAAAGAAAAGGTTATGTTCCATCTCCTCTTCTATGATAGAACACCGTCACATCTCTATCCTTTGAGTGGTCTCCAGGACCTTTTCCCTGGCAACTGCTACTAGGTCAAACCCCCGGATGCTCCGTATAACGTTTAGCGTACGCGTGTCCTCAGAGCTCCTGGTTACCGGTCAACGTTTTTGCTGTGGTGCTGTCTTTTGGTACGCCATGGTCCACGTGACTCAAGGCTGTGGTTATCGGACATCATGATAGCATCAAAACGTCACGCTGACGGCCGGTTATCCGCAAAGGGAGATAAAACCCCGGGGCACCAGGGATTGTCTCGAGGACTTCTCGACATTCGATGGGCCCCAATATCATTCATCCCAAATCATATTATAATTAAGAATTATATAACACGGGTTTTTTTTTAAATAATATTTTTTAAAAATTTTATTTTCCAAATTAATAACAGTTAAAATTTATTTATCAATTCAGATGTGCACCCTTACAAAAAAAATTAAAAGAAAAATAAAATAAAATCGCAAGTTAGACCTGCGATTTCAAAAAAATAATAATAATATAAAAAAATACTTGAAGCTGCTGATCCAATCCATGATTTCTCATTCATTTTTTTTTATTTTAAATTTTAATAAAATATTAAAAAAAATTAATTTTTTTTAAAAAAATTAAAAATAAATTAAAAAATAAATAATAATAATAATAATACAATACTATAATAATTTTTTAAATTATTATAATCTACGATTTCGCAGTCCGGTCACCGATTCGGCCACCGGTCTGATAGCTAGTCCGGCTCCGATCATTGATCCGATAGCCAGTTCGGCTGCTAGGTCGTGCTAGTCCGATCATTGGTCTAGCTATCAATCTGACCATTGGTCTAACGGTCGGTCACCGATCTGATGGTCGGACCGGTGGCAGCTAGCTGGTCCGGCTCCGATAATTGATCCGACAGCCAGTTCGGCTGCAAGGTCGGTGCCAGTCCGATCGTCGGTCTAGCTGTCAGTTTGACCACTGGTCTAACGGTCGGTCCCAGTCTGACGGTCGATCCGGTTGCCAGGATCCGGCCACCGGTCGAACCGCTTGTCTGGCCACCGGTCCGGTCGCTGGTCCTGCCACCCATACGGTCACCGATCTAGTCGGCCAGATCCGGCCCCGGTCCAACTGCCGACGGTCGAACCAATAGCTGGATCCTGGTGACTAGACCGGTGACCGTATGGGTGGCAGGACCAGCAGTCGGATCCTGGTGGCCAGACCGGCGGTCAGACCGGTGGCCGGACCGGCGGTCGGACCGGATCGACCGTCAAACCGGTGACCGACCGTCAGATCAGTGGTCGGACTAACAGCTAGACCGACGATCGGACTGGCACCGACCTAGCAGTCGAATTAGCTGTCGGATCAATGGCCGAAACCGGACTGGCTATCAGACCGGTAGCCAAATCGACGATCGGACTGCGAAATCGCAGGTTATAATAATTTAAAAAAATTATTATAGTATCATATTATTATTTTTTATTTTAAAACTTTTTTCTGATTTATTATTAATTTTTTATTTTTTATTTTTTATTAAAATTTAAAATTAAAAAAAATGAAGGAAAAATCATGGATTGGACCCGCGATTTCAAGAAATCATGGATTGAACCTGCAATTTCAAGTATTTTTTTATTTTTTTTTGAAATCGCAGGTTTAACGTGTGATTTTATTTTTTTTTTTATTTTTATGAAAGGCCGATCATCTAAATTAATAAATAAATTTTAACTGGTATTAATTTGAGAAATAAAATTTTAAAAAATATTATTTTTTTAAAAAAAAATCCTATATAACACACTCATTGTTTAGGGCACGACACGGAGGGAAAAAAAAAAAGAAAAAGAAGCATTCGGTGGTCTCTATCCTTTGCTCCGTCACCGCTGCCACTTGACTTCTTTGATCTTTTGAACCATGTGCCCCTGCACCTCGCGTGCAAATATTCCACCTGCTCTATATCCATTTCCACGGTCTCCGTCAGCTAGCTTTATATAAAACCAATCCTTTCCTTCTGGTCCACCTCCACCGTCGTAGCCATTATTACATGGGCTAGACCGGATCGGACCACATTCTTTAGTCAAGCACGATCTAAAAAGATTTCAAACTTTGATTCGAATTTAAGTCCAAATTTTTTTAAAAACATAATAACCGAGCCCGTCCTAAACCCGAGTTTGATTAAACCGGTCCAAACAAAAGTCCAAATGACTCATCCAAAAAAAAATTGGGCCAGAACCCGGGAGGCATGAGGGCATCGAAACTGGAAAAGAGATCGGAACCACCGGACCGGGAAGGGAGGCCACGATGTCGCGCGAGAGGGAAGGGGCATCAGGTGGGGCGCCGGAGCCGAAAGAGGGAGATCGGAGCTCGAGGAAGGTCGCAGGGTCATACGGGGAGGAAGATCGGAGTCAGAAGGGGACCGTGGAGTCATCTGGTACGGGTGCCGGGGCTGAAGGAGGGAGATTGGAGCCGCGGACCATAGGGGGGCTGTGGGGTCGCACGGCCGCATAGGGGGCGGGGGCGTCAACCGTCGGGTCGAGGGGGCGTCGGCCGTCGGGTGCGAGGGAGCGTCAATCGTCAGGTGCAAGGGAGCGTCGGCCGTCGAGAGCTAACCGGAGAAAAGAGATTGAAACGAGAGAGTCTAAGAGAGAGAGAGAATGGAGAGAGGGAGATCGGAGGGAAAAATATCTAGGATTAAGAACTTGGATTGGGCCTATTCTAAACCGGGTTCGGACGATCTGGGCTGGACCAAAGGGATGCTTGAGCCCGGTCCGAAAATTGAATGGGCTCTATCTTAAGATTTTTAGAAGATGTTAGCACAAATAATTAGTTAAAATACTTAAAATAAATGTATAAATATGAGATTTATCATACCCCCCAACTTACTCATTGCTAGTCCCTTAGCAATGCAATAGATATATAAGTATTAAATTACAACCATGTATTATTAAAAGTTTCCTTTACAAAAATAGATATAGGATTGAAAGTAAAAGGATCTAGCAAGTATCACTAACTATGTATTAAGTTTTCGAAGTAAATTTTGTAGTCAACATAATTAGAAACTTTCTTAGAATTCATCTAAAGATCTAGAGTACTTGTATTTGTGATGACTAACTTAGCATTTCAGTGCTAGCTAACAAAGGACAAATGCATCTTCGCTTAATACTTTAGTAAATTTTTTATATACACTCAAATTTAGCTCATGAATGTGAAACGTGGGCTTCTGGGCCGAAGTCGGTAGGCCCAGCCGACTTCAACCTAGTCACAGAAAAAAAAAGAGACGAAAAGGAGTCGGAATAGGAGACTTGTTTCTTCCCTCTTATCCAGCCAAAAACCTTGCCGGAATTCATGGAAGGGGCGCCATGGAGGAGTGGGAGTTGATGGAGGACGTGTTGGGGCGGAGTTGGATTCTTCGGCTATAAGGAGAGAGGGCGGCGAGAAATGGGAGGGCACCCTCGCAGGAGACCATGGTCGGTAGGCATTATCTCCCTTGTAGATCTGGCGGAGCACCAACGAAATATGCACGTACATGCCTAGTCCACCATCCCGGACTTTGGATCCATCATTAGCTCCAGCAGCGATCGCGTGATCCTCTCCTTGACGATTAGATCTTATTCTCCCGGGTGTAGCACAGCGAGTAGAGGGCCGTTGAGGCATCCTCCCTTTCCTGTGGGCCTAGTCTCAAGGAGGTGGACGAGATCGATGGTGGCACCATCGGTGGAGGCGGCCGAGGGGAGATGGTGGTTGTCATGCTGGAGAGGGAGGACCCTCTATTCCGTGGAGAAGGAGAAAAAAAAAAAAAAAAGGGGGAAGAAGCCTTGGTTCAATGGAGAAGAAGAAGAGAGGAAGGAGAGGAAGAAGAGAGAGAGGAGGAAAAGGGAAAGAAAGAAAAAAAGAGAGAGAGGGGGAGACTTTGTTCGGTGGAGACGAAGGAGAGAAGGGAACGTGGAAGAAAAAAAAAAAGAAAGAAGAAGAAAGAAGGAAAGAAAAGAAAAAGGAAAAAAAAAAGAAAATAAGGGGAGGAGAGAGAAAGAAGAGAGAGAAAGAAAATAATAATAATAATAATAATTAGTGAGGGGGGAGATTGAAAAGTTTCTTTTTCTGAAAATTTGGGAAGTGAGGGTTTCAACACGAGGATCACTGATGGAATTCTGATATATAGGATTTTGGTTTATAAATTTTTCTAGGATTATTTATGATTAAAAATTATTATTGTAGGGGACAGCCTTCTGAGTAGAAGGGTATTGTGCGAGCTCCGGGTACAAATTGATACCGGGTATTTTGGGTTAGCTCTTGAAGGTAAGGATCTCTGGACTTGATCACCAGTTGTATATATGTATCTTGCATGACATGATTTCTTCCGTGCACATGAGCATTGATATGCATGATTTGTTTTTGCATGGTATAAGTTGACTTTTTATGTGGACAGTATTATTGGTGTTATTATTATTTATGTTTCTGTATACCATATTTTATCAAGTAAAGTTAACTTTGAATGGGTTGGACCATGATGTCAATTATTGGAAAACTGTAAATGACATGATTTGATTACATGATGTGAAAGTGAATATGGTATTTGGACTAGCCATGCCACGGAATCGTGGTTACACAGCTTGAGCCATGGGCTTTGTATGTGGAATAGCTGGCCACAGGCGGTTAAAACATAAGATAGCATGAGCCACGGGCTTTGTACATGGAATAGCCAGCCACAGGCAGTTAAAAAATGGGACAGCCTGAGCCACGGGCATAGTACATGGGCTAGCCTGGCCACGGGCAGATAGTATATGGTCAATTATGAGTTTGCCAGTCATGAACTGGAGCATGATCGTGATTAGTCCAAAACCCTAAAGAGGGAGGATAACTAATGGAAATACTAAAAGAAAACATGATATTATCATTAATTTTGTTATACTTGATATTTGAGTTGTTTTGGTTGCATGATTTGATAAACTATTATTTTTCAATTATTTTTAAGTTATACTATTATTAGTATGACTGTTTGGAGACCTTAGTGGACTGTAAAGCTCATAATTTCCTATTTATTTTTCCTTCTCAGAGTTATGAAGGATATTCGAGCTTGGTAATGGAATGGATTCATGGTGAAATGATGCATAGCAGGGATCTGGCTGGGTATGAGACTAAACATCAATATTTAGATTGTGTAGTCAGTTTTGTTTAGCTAGATCTGTTGCCGATACTTATGTAATAACTCAGTGGATTATTTTAGTAGTTTTGACTTTAAAAAAATAGATTGTTTAGTTATTACACAATTGTTTAAATAATATTGGTTTATCTGAAGTGATTTTTGAGTAAAGTGAATATTGTGTACCTACGCCTTGCATGATCTCTAGAATGTATTCTAGGGTTTGTGCGGCCGGTTGCATAGCCGATTCCGGTGCTGGATTCGGAACATGATAATGAATGTAAGGTAGCTTTCACTAGGTTGGAAGTGGGCCGGGCCACACCCCTACCCAAGCTCGGTCCAAAAAAAATTTGGGCTTTGAGCCGGGCTTAGACCCGAAACTTTTTAAAAATATCGGACCCGAGCCCGAGCCTGATTGGGCCAGCCTGAACAAAAGCCTAAATGACCCACCCCCTCCAAAAAAAAAAGGTCAGGTCGGAGCTCGGGGGGGCATGAGGGCATCGGAATCGAAGGAGAGATCGGAGCCATCGAGCTGGGGAGGGGGGGTCGCGACATCGCACGAGGGGCAGGGGGCGTCGAGTGGGGTGCCGGGGCCAGGAGAGAAAGATCGAAGCTCGAGGGGGGCTGCGGGGTTGCACGGGGAGGGAGATCGAAACTGGAGGGGGATTGTGGGGTCGTCTAGTATGGGCACCAAGGCCGGGGGAGGGAGATCGGAGCGATGGAGCCATAGGGGGGCCATGGGGTCACACGACTACATAGGGGGTGGGGGCATCGACTATCAGGTGCGAAGGGGCATCAGCCATCGGGTGTGAGGGGGTGTCGGCCGTCAGGTGCGAGGGGGCATCGACCGTCGGGTGTGAGGGGACGTCGACCATCGGGGACTGACCGGAGGAGGGAGATGGAAATGAGAGAGAGAGAGAGAGACTAAGAGAGAGAGAACAGAGTAAGGGAGACCGGAGGGAAAACTATCTAGGATTAGGAATCTGGATTGGGCCTATTCTGGGTCGAGTTCAGGCCGGTCCAGGCTAGGCCAAAAAGGTGCCTGAGCCTGGCTCGAAAATTGAATGGACTCTATTTTAAGACTCGAAGCCCCATCCGATTTACTTGAAACCTGGCTCGAAGCCCAACCAGATTTTGGGCCGGCCCGAAGCCCATCGAATCGACCCGGCCCAGTTTCAGCCTTAGCTTACACACTACTTGAATTTTTTTTGAGGCTAAGCATCATGGCTTTCCCTTCATTTCGGGCTGGCCCAGCCCAGTTCCAGCCTTAGCTTTCGCACTACCTGAATTTTTTTGAGGCTGAGCATTATGGCTTTCCCTTCACCGTTTAACGTGAATCTCCATAATTGACTCAAGTACAGAGATTTGGTTACTAAGCTTAGGATAATCTATATACTCTATGTTTTGCACTTTTATTTCAGATAGGTAACTTTTTTCTTAAATTCAAAGTGGCTTTTATATTGCCTGATTTTTTTAGATAGGTAAGTAGCTCTTTCCTTAAATTCAAGTTTTTTTAACTGAGATGTATATCTAATTTTTAGTGATAATTGGATTCTCAGTTGACCTTACAACTAACACTTACTTTGCCTTGTCAGTGTGCGTGTACAATTGGAAGTCTAATAGCCTTTAGGTGATCTAAGTAGGCCAGCAAAAATTTGACCAACTAGTCTACTCTTTGACTCATTACAGTCATTAGCAAATACCTTCTAATCTTTATTTTTTTCTAGTTTATTTTGCTCAAGATTTTCTTTCTTGACATATGATAAGTTTTTCAATTTTTAAGATTTTTCAAAGATTTTTCAAAAATTTCTGGAGATTTTTAATTTTTTTAATTTTTTTTAAAAAAAATTAAAAATTTATTCCCACCCGCCAACTTAAATATCATTATCTTTAATGGTATAAATAAGTTAAAGAAATAAATTCAAATCATAAAGATAAAAGGAAAGATATAGGAATAGAGGTTACTTGAGAAGAGAAGCTTATCAATAAGATAAAAGCTATAACAATCAATTTAGATTAGATTTTTTTATTATTTTATTTTATTAAGTATATAAAAATAAATATTGGATTGCCTTCCAATAAGCACTAAGTTTAATGTTTTCAATCAAACATTATGAGGGAGTCCAGTGGATAATTAACTTTAATATGTCCCTCATGATGTCAAAAAGACAGGATCAATTGGGAGGTCTTGTCATTATGATAGAAAAATATTCATAAAATACTTTACGATGATTAGCTCGTATCAATAAAGTATAGTAGGCAAGCATGTTATTCCAGAATTTAAAAATATTATTATAGTTTATATGATGATTAGGAAGGGATTGTGTTTATTAGGCCAAGATTGGAGGTGGTAGTTTAAGAATTTCTTCACTTATGAGTTGATCTACCCTATTGCCTTTCTTAAGCATGATGTGTTTGATCAATATCCTTTTCCATTTTAAAGCTAGGTGCCTTTTCTAGATTAATATGAAACCTGTCTTTATACATCATTTTAATATCATGAAAAGATTTTAGTGGCAATCCTCAATATTAGTGCCGAATATGAAAAAATTAATTATAAAATATTCAAAATCATGATCCCTCATTTCAATAATATCCCATCTGATAGCTTCTTTATGTGCTTTAAGAATACCACTAAGTTGGGCTTCCTAGGTAAGGTTTACTGAGAAAGTTTCAATATGTACATCAAAAAGTGATTTCAGTTCTAGATCAGGTGATGATTCTAACAGGGAAGCTATTGGTGGGCTAGGTGATGGCTCTTATTATTTGTCAATCCAAAGTAGGGTGGTTTTGAAGTAGGATATTTGTATTAATTTATGGATTTCTATGGTATATCCGTAAGCATCAAAATTGTCTACCCTGGATTAGGCCAAACAGGGATCTATTAAATCCTGTGAGAGAACCTTGAAGATGGCTTCCTCCATTATGTTATATATTTGTAGTTCTTGGGAAGGATCAACTAATTTCATCATTGCATCTATTTGTTCTCCCATCCCATTAAAAAGCATGGACAATTCTAGGGCACTAGAGACAATGACCATAGGTGAGTGGGATAATGATGGAATTGGTTCATCCCACAAGTTTAATTTCTCCATATATTTTTCTACGTTAGTTAAATTGTCTATATTGGTCTTTATAGATGTACAGAGTTGCTCTAAGACTAGTTCATTTCCGAGAGTTAGAGTTGATTATTCAGGAAAAAATAGAGAGTCATTAAAATTTTGAGCTAGGTATAGTCCCTCTAGGTTACTCTCGCACTGACTAGGCAATTCACTTCCCTTCTCTTTATTAAGTTTGATTAATTATTGATCAGTTTGATTTATTAGCTTATCGATAGATTATTGTTGGACTATAATTATTTATTGAAAATGAGCAATCCTATCGACATCTAAGTTGGTCTGTAAAGGAGGTGAGTATGATGCTTGCTGAACCTTCTATTCAAATAATAGACTATAGGTAGTTAGAAAATGTTATCATTATGGATAGGGCTAATCATAATATGGTGTATTTATGAACATGGATCCTTGAGTTGCCGAGATAACCATTGGATGTGGTTGCCATAAAAAAATCTAGTTGAGCCCCCCAACTTGAATTATAGGTATTAAAGTATAGATTATTTTCTAAGTTATAGGCCATTTGGATTTAATCTTAATAAGTCATACATAAACTCAAGAGGTTGGTTCATAGTTGGGCATTCACTCACCAAATGAGGGGCTCGAATAAACTTAGTATGCTAGAAGAAAGGATGCTTTACTATAACAATTCATGCTCCTAGCACTGTTTAGTTTATCTGATTATTCGAATATGCAGTCAAGATTTTAGATCAAACAATCCTTATATATTTATGTATTTATTTATTTATTTTGAAGAGAAGATGTGAGATAAAGAAGGAAGAAAGATAAAATAGAGTTCTAAAGATGAAGGCCTAAGGAGTCGTGGAGCTAAGAGAGAAAATAATTGGTTAGGGTTTGATATTATTTATAAACAAGTTAACATAATATGAACTCTCTATCCTAAGGTTATCCTAAATCTAGATAGTTCCTAACTGTCAAGGCTACCTTGGAGCCCTCCAAGTCAGAAACTAACTAATCAACTAGCCTGGTAAGGATAAGATCGATGGAAGTTTTCCATTGCTTTTCTTAGACACCAATTAGATTGGTCAAGTCAATCAACGAAACTAATTAAAATCTACCTTAATTCGGGGCTATCATCCTTGAATCCCTTTCATAGATACCAGTTAATCATCCAATCCTGACTCGATCCAACTCTTCTGGATGCCTTATCCTATTGAGCTCGAGTTTCTTAGGGACTGACGTCTAGTTTATTTTAATTAAAAAGCTTGGATATGCAGAATTATGGATAGTGGTTTGTAGGCCAAGGAAGGGTAATCAAATCTTCACCTTATATTGTTTATGAGTCGTTGTCCTTAAGATGTCTTATAAAAATATGCAATACAAAAACAGAAAGATATCACAAACTAGTAATAATCTTTTAAGTTTTAATTAGTTACTCTATTTTAGTTAAATGTTATGTAATATTTTTATTTTCTTTTTATGTTATATTAATTTAAGTAAGAGAAATAAAAAGTAAGTTTTAATTTTGATTGATTAGATGTGAAAGAAAAAAAGACAAATAGATTAGACATATAAAGAATCTACAAATTCTATAATTAAGGCAAGAAATCAAATCAGTATTTAAGATAATTAATTAAAAAGTTAAGTAATTTTTTCTTTTTATATTAATTTAAAAATGAAGAAACTAAAAAAGATTTTTTTTTTAAGGTTAGTTTGAAAAGAAAGAAACTAATTAAAAGCAACTAAAAATATTTTTTTATATTATTTTGAAAAGAAAGAAATTAATCAAAATAAAGCAATAAAAAAAGAAAATAAATCTAACCAAAAAATTTTTAGGTAGATTATAAAAGGAAGGAGACTAATAAAAAAAAAATGGTTAATATGAAAAGGAAGAAATTAATTAAGAGCAACTAAAAAAAAAGAAAATTAATTTAGGATTAGGATTGATCTCATCAAAATTGTAGAACTTTCTTTTTCTTTTATTTTTTATAAGCAAAATAAAAAAGTTAGTAAACTATATTACAAGAAACCAAAGAAATAAAAAATAATAATGTTCGTGCCTTTCCCAGCAAAGATGCCAAAAATTTGATAGATTATGATATTATTGTTAAGATACCATGATTATCAGTTTAAAATATGACTTCTAATTAATTAAATTTATGTAGAAAGTGGTAAATCGGGTCGAATCTATGGAGAAGGCAGTATGTTGTTTTTTTTGAAATCTTTGGTTTAAAAAAATAAACAAATCAAACTTAGAGAAATGGAAATTAAAATGTAAAAATTAAATAACTTGGTACTAATATCTATTATTTAGATCCTAACATCTACTTATAATAAAAATGAAGGATGTGAATTTAAAAGTACATGAAAATAATTTTTTTATTAAATAAAAGTAGAATCATATTACAAAAAATTAAAAAAGATAATTTAATAACTAAGAAGAATTATAAAAAATAGTCATAAAATATGGAAGTAGATCGGTGCAACCTTATCAGGAAAACGGTCAACAAACTCTCTTCTTCCTTCATACTTCTCAGAGCGAACTGGCTTTCTCTGTTTCTTCCTCTTTGGATCTTGATCTTAAAGATGGAATAGGCTTGAAGATAGTATAGGGGCAGAACTCTCTTATAAGAAACCTTACTTTTAGAGACCAACTTGTAATAGAAGCTATGCCCTCTATCCTGTACCGTACCCTCTCTCCATAATGCTCTCTCTCTTCTATGTGGATTATGTTATTCTTGCAAGAAATGATTCATCCACATCTCCTTTATCAAGACTTATTTGCATTCTCAGTTTCATATCAAAGATATGGGCTCGTTAAAACATTTTTTAAAAATTGTAGTTATTAGATCACCGAATGTCATTATGCTCAGTCGAAATAAATATGCTCTTGAAATTCTTTCCGAGATAGGTATGTTGGATGCCAAGCCATGTACATTTTTAATGGAACAACATTATTCTTTATCTAGCATCACTGGTCCAAAGATGGCTGACCCTTCTCTATATAGGCACTTGGTTGGTAGACTGATCTACTTGACAATTACTCATTCGGACCTATGTTATTCAATCCATGTTCTTAGCCAATTCATGTATGATACCCTCTAACCATACATTGATCCTGCAATGCCGGTTCTTTGCTATCTCAAGATAGCACCAGGACAAGGTATACTTCTTCCTGTATCCAGTGAATTGTCCTTAGCTGCTTATTATGACTCTAACTGGATGAGTTGCCCCACTACCCATCACTCCACCACTAGCTATTTTATCATAGTTGGGCATTCTTCACTCTCTTGGAAAACTAAGAAATAAACTATAGTGACATGTTTTTCTATTGAAGCCGAATATAAAGCAATGTCTACTACTACTAGTGAGCTCCTTTGACTTCGAACCCTTCTCTTTGATTTATATGTTTCTCTTAAACACCTCATGCAGCTTTATTGTGACAACCAAACAGTTCTTCATATTTCTTCTAATTCAATTTTTCATGAAAGAACCAAGCATATTGAAATTGACTGCTATTTTGTTGGTGAACAAATCCAATCCAATTCAATGAACTCATTGCTCACTACATCCCTGCCAGGCAATAACTAGCAAATTCTTTACAAAGACACTTGGAAAGAACCAATTTTACCATCTCTTGTCTAAGTTTTTATCTAAGTTAGACATTTTTGCTATCCATGCTCCAACTTGTGGGGATGTATTGATAGCTAAATTAGGTAGACAATCAAGGATAAATTAGACAGTCCACAAGTATCATATTAGGTATTGAGATTCAAATTTTAAATTTGAATTTAATTTGTATATGCAAGAAAAATAAGGAAAATATTTTAGTATTAATTCAAATTCAAATTTAAATTTGAATTGAAGTAAAGAAAGAATCTATATTATTTAAAATTTTTATTTTCTAGCATAATCATTTTTTTCTATTTTGTATCATGATTATTTTTTTTCTATTTTGTAATATGATCATTATGTATAAATTATTTATAATGGATATGTTATACCCAACCGGCTTAGCATTGAACCGGATCGCCATGTTTGCTGAGGTCCGACCGGGCCACCCTCGTAGAGGTCTGGCCAACCTGCTCCTAACAAGGCTCCGACGGACTCTCTCCTTCAGAGGTCCGACCAATCCACTGAAGTAAAGGTCCGAACGATCCACTTCTGCTGAGGTCTGGCCAACCTACTCCTAACAAGGCTCCGACGGACGCTCTCCTTCGGAGGTCCGACTGACCCACTGAAGTAGAGGTCCGAACGACCCACTTCTACTAAGGTCTGGCCAACTTGCTCCTGACAAGGCTCCAACGGACACTCTCCTTCGGAGGTCCGACCGATCCACCGAGGTAGAGGTCCGAGCGACCCACTTCAACTGAGGCCTGACTGACCCATTCCAAGGATGGTTAGTGATTCCAGAAGCCTCTTCCAACTGGTACCAGAATTTCAGCGCCACTACTCCATTTCTCCCACGATGTTGCCCTATTTAGATGCCACGTGGCTACTCTCCAGATTCTTCTAGGAATCGATCGATCTTTCCTGACCTCACCCCTAATGGATTTTAGCATTGTTCCACGCCTATATAAGGTAAACCGGGGGACACAAGGTGGTAAGCAAGCTCAAGTAAGCTAGCCCAAACTCTCTTCCTTCTCCATACGCTGCCTCTTTGATTCCTCCATTCTATTGTCCTTAAGCTCTTGCTAACTTAAGCATCGGAGTGTCCCCCGCCGGAACACCACCGGCATGGAGGAATTAAAGAGGCAACAAATGGAGAAGGAAGAGAGTTTGGGCTAGCTTACTTGAGCTTGCTTACCGCCCCGTGTCCCATGGTTTACCTTATATAGGCGTGGAACAATGCCAAAATCTATTAGGGGTGAGTACAGGAAAGACTGATCTCCCCCTAGGAGAATCTGGAGAGTGGCCACGTGGCACCTAGATAGGGCAACATCGTGGGAGAAATGGAGTAGTGGCGCTGATGTGTCAGGGTTCTATTATAACATAATTCTGGTACCAGCTGGAAGAGGCTTTTGAAATCACCGAACCATCATTGGAATGGATCGGTCGGGCCTCAGCTGAGTGGGTTGCTCGGACCTCTATCTCGGTGGGTCGGTCGGACCTCCAAAAGAGAGCGTCCGTCGGAGCCTTGTCAGGAGCAGCTTGGCCGGACCTCAGCATAAATGGATTGTTCGGACCTCTACTTCAGTGGATCGGTCGGACCTCCGAAAAAGAGCGTCCGTCGGAGCCTTGTCAGGAGCAGGTTGGCCAGACCTCAGCAGAAGTAGGTCGTTCGGACCTCTACTTCAGTGGGTCAGTTGGACCTCTGAAGGAGAGCGTCCGTCGGAGCCTTGTCAGGAGTAGGTTGGCCGGACCTCCACGAGGGTGGCCCAGTCAGACCTCAGCAAACATGACGGTCCGGTTCGATACTGAACCGGTTGGGTATAACAGGATACAAGAGAAAATGATCAATCCCTTTAAATTTTATTAATCATGAAATGACCGATCAATGATATTTTTTCTTTCAACTTGATCACAAATTTTGAAAAAAAAAAATCCTTTTCGGTCAAGCATAGCATGTGCAGCAAGAATGATTTTGAACGGTTCTCTCGTTCCTGGCCTTTCAATATAAAGCATAATGTCAAAGAAAAACCTACTTTAGAGTGCATGATAATTTGCATATTCTATGATGCTTTCTTCAGCGGTGGGAAAAATAGTGATCCGAGAACTTGTTCAGATAATTTCCTCCCCCGCAGAGAATTTTTTTATGCGGTCGTTCCCAACGTCGCAGACCCTTCTTCCCCGCCGTATGGTCACTCATAGTCCACGTAGGATGACATGTCATCGACGGCTAGCATCCAAATTCGTCCCCACATGCGCCGTGTCCCGCGCGAGGCCGCTCCGTGCCGGGACAAAACTCGTGCCGCTTTCACCTAGCACATGACCCCCACGCTCCGCCTCGAGTCGCCGCCACGCGCCTCTTGTCTCGGCGACCCCGGTCCTCTCAAGTCTCGAGCTCGAAAATACCCAACCCACATTTCCCAAATAAGCCCCCCAAAACAATAAATAATCGGTAAAGATTCCCATTTCCATAAAATAATTGAAGAGCTCGTAATTTTAGATGTCGAAGTTTCCCATTTATTTTCCCTTCCAAAATGCACCCCGTTGCCGCTTTCTCCTCTATTTCAACCGGCAGTCTCCCCCCACCGCCAACCCTGTTCCTAAGAGAAACAGAGCATTGGTTCCAAAGGATAACAGAGAGAGAGAGAGAGAGAGAGAGAGAGAGAGTTTAAGGCCTCCAATGGCTGAGAAGCAAGAGATGGAGGATGAGAGGTGCCCAGTGGAGGAGGTGGCCCTGGTGGTGCCGGAGAACGACGACGCGTCGCTTCCGGTGATGACTTTCCGGGCTTGGTTCCTCGGCCTGACCTCATGCAGCATCCTCATCTTTCTCAACACCTTCTTCACCTACCGCACCCAGCCGCTCACCATCTCGGCGATCCTGATGCAGATCGCCGTGCTGCCCATCGGGCGGTTCATGGCGTCGTCTCTTCCCAACAAGGAGGTGAAGGTCTTCGGGAAGTGGGGTTTCAACCTCAACCCGGGGCCGTTCAATATGAAGGAGCATGTCATCATCACGGTGTTCGCCAACTGCGGCGTGTCCCCCGGCGGAGGGGATGCCTACTCGATCGGGGCGATTACGGTGATGAAGGCTTATTACAGGCAGGGTCTGAGCTTCCTGTGTGGCCTTCTCATTGTGATTACCACACAGGTTATGGAAAGAACTCTTTTATATTTGCCTGTTTCCTTTTAAATTAGCTTCGCTGGTTTTTATTGATTTAAAATCTTTGTTGTTTTTTCTCCCTGTTTTTCTAATTTTTATTTGTCAAAAATGTTGGAATTTATCTCTTGTTGTAGGTGGGAGGAGGGTTTATCTTAATTTTTCCTTTTTTGATGTGTTAATGGCCTCATCCATGACTGTTTTTTTTTTAATGTATATTTATTTGAATATCTGTTGATTGGTTAGAGCCCAGGATTTAATTTGGATATAAATTTTTGTTTCCATGCATCTAATTAATCTGATAGGTACTGCTGCCACTGAATCTCCTGGATCGGGCTTTCTTGATCAGGCTTGCTGGAGTGCACGTCTCCCAGTTCCTACAAAAAAAGGTTCCACGGGTCGGTGATTTTCCGGCAGGGACACTTCGATGGCTAAGTCAGTGAAAGACTTGGAGCAACAGAATTGAGGAATTACAAAGAAGATAGCTCGTGAGAAAGAAAGAGCCTTGCTTACCTTGAGATCCCTCTTTACCTTATATAGGTACGGAACTTTACCAGAATCTGTAAGGGACTAGGCTGAAAATAACCAATTTGCCCTTAGAGGAATCTCGATAATGGCTAGGTGGCACCAGGAGGGAATGGCATCGTGAGATTTACAGAATAATGGTACCGAGATGTCAGGAATCTATTATAACAGAATTATGGTACCAGTTGGAAGGGATCTTTGGGACCTCCAGGCCTTCCTTGGAGCGGCTTATTTTGGACCGATATGGGCCTGGCTGAAGTGGGTCGATCGGACCTAGCTGAAGGGTCGATCGAACCCGTGGTGGGTCGGTCGAACTTCTGGCGGGTCAATCGGACCTCAGGTGGGTCAGTCGGACCCGATCTGGTTCGAAGGGAGGCTGGTTGTATATAACAATTGCCCTCCTTGCTCTTGGCCTTTGGGAGGGCCTGTAGCTTCGAAGGGCAAGAGCATCATTCTCGCATTGAATGCATTCATCCTTGTGGGGATTGTCGATCTAATCAGGTATGCTGCGTCTGGTTACTTCCCACTCCAGAAGCTCGCGCCTGGAACAGGTATCGATCCCGCATTGGAAGCGAAGGGAGCGGCAATTAATACAAAAGGGGCGCAATGATGAGCAGCTAACTCGGCCTGCTCGGCCGTCAGGCTTCGGAGGTGATTTGTGTGACGTGGCGACATCTGAGTGATTGGTGCCGCACTGGGGGCGACCCACCCATCGCTAATCTGGCGATCACGTGGATCGCGGCCAGACAGTGCTTCCTTCCGTCGCATTGGCTTCCATTGCATGGGGATTTGTGTCGCCCGACATCCGGGTCGCGACGCTCGAGGAATGGTGACAACTGCTTTCCTCAAGAGCTATATAAGGTGATATTGAGACTATGGGTGAAGCCTTTGCCGCATTCGTCTTTGGAAAGAAATTTCGGCTCGCTCTAGCATCTTCAACCTTTTAGGAAACCCGGCCTTCAGGTTAGTGCCTCTCTCCTCCAAGCCCCTTAACAATGGCCTCTGGTAGCCGGAGTTTCAGCCATAGGGTAGAGGGAGTAGGTCCCAACTAGGTCCAGTCTGAACTAGTACGGGATCGGGTAGAGGCTCTTAGGGTTATGTTCAATATCCCCTCCACCCTGTACATCACTGTCCCGAACCGGACATCACCGTCCCGAACCGAGAAGGGAGGGTGACCTGGTTTCCAAGCCCAGGAGCCCTCCCAGTGTACGAGGACCATCTGAAGGCTGGTCTCCAATTTTTTCTGTGTGATTTCTTCGTCCGGGTCTTCAACCTATACCGAGTCACTCTTGCGCAGTTGACCCCGAATAGTATTCGAGCCATCAGCTATTTCGCGGTCCTGTACCAGGGGGTTGGGGTAGAACCTAGGACTCCCTCTTCGCAAACTTTTTTATCCTCAAGGACTTCCGGAGCGAGGAGTGGTGGGTGTTCAGCCCCCGTCCCAGGCGAAAGATAATCGGGGGTCTTCCGTCGACTATTCATGGGTGGAAGTCGAAGTTCTTCTTTATTCATAGTCTTCAGCCTTGAGGCTTCAACCCGTCATGAGGGGAACCAAGGCCGACAGTTGATGGAGGGAGGGCGGTCTTGATGGCCGATCAAGCCGACTTCAACGAGTTGGAAGCAGTCGGTATCACCATGGTGATGGAGCTGCTTTAGGAGGACAGCCTCTGCTTGGCCGGAGTCAGCTGTCACGAACATTTGGATAGGGTAGAAGTCGTTGCCGTCGGCCTTTTTGTTATGTCAGCTACATTCTTTCTTTCCTTACTCTAATCTTGTTCTTGTAATAGGAGGAAAAATAAAGCTGGACCGTGCAAGAATAGCAGAGCGGGCCATGAGGAAGAGGGCCGCCCAGTCCATGGAGCCGACACGGGCAGGCAGCAGAAATAACGAGTGGAAGAACAGCCTACAATTGCCGTGGCATCGGGCTCCGATGAGGACAATATGCCTCTGTCGGAGCGATTGGCTGCTAGAGCATCGGGACCTCTGTCTATAGTCGGGGAGTCGGCCGTCCGACCGGAGCCGAACCCTTTGGAGCCGATCGAAGTGGGGACGGCCCCGGCCTCGCCATCAGCCGAGTGAACGGAGGTGGTCCGCCTCGTAGGTAAGAAGAAAGGGGCAGTCGAAGGGGTAGAGGTTGAAGAGGTCAGCCACGACACCTATCAGCGCTGGCGTGCTCTTCACAACCCTCAGCAGGCCAGAGACCTACTAAAGGGGGCCATCATCGATGCCGACTGGGATGAGACGAGCAAGCATAAGATGAACGAGGTGGCGAGAGGTGCCTACCTCAGTCTGCTGAAGATACTTATGTCATCCCTTCGTTTTCTCCCTTCTTTTCACTTCTTGTACATGACTAACATGGTCCGTTGCCTGTAGCTCCTTCACGAGGTCTCGATGATAGACGAGGGCCTCAGTAAGATGGTCCGTACAGTAGAGGCCTCGGCTAGGGAGGCCGAAGGACTGAAGGCGGCCAAAGCGGCGGCACTAGCATCACAGAAGGCCGCTAAGGAGAGACTTTTGGCCAGTTTGGTCAAAGTCGAGTCATTGAAGAAGCAATCAGAGGACCTGCAAACCCAGCTGACCACGCGGGAGGCCCAGCTGAAGAAGAAGAAGAATGAAAGGGTCAAGTCCTTTACCCGTCGGTTATCCGAAGAGAAGCGGTCCACCGACGCAGAAAGGAGCGTGCGGTCTCACAAGGCACTGGCGGGGAAGTATCTGACCGAGCCGAAGGAGGCGAAGGAGCTGGCAGAGGAGCAGGTCTGCAATGCCATAGCAGAATACAAGGCCTCAGCCGACTTCAACGATGAAATGGAGATAGGCTGGAGCGGCGAGCTACGATTACGGCTTCGACGACCGCCTGAAGAAGGTGGCCGAAGCCTTCCCGGAGCTTGACCTGTCCTCAATACAGCTGATGCACCCGCCGGAAGAAAAAGATGGCCCGGTCGATACCGTGGCCGATGCCTAAACCATTGCCAATGCGAGACCGACAGAGGCCTTGGTTGAGGCTCCGGTTGCGGTGCAGGAGGCCGAAGCCGAAGCTCCTTCGGCGAGCGGGAAAGATCTTCCTCATTTGTAAATTCTTGACAAGGCTTAGAACCAGCTATAAAAGTCTACCTATATCTTGTACAAAAGTTTTTGATCAATGAAATAACATCTTGATGTTCATCTTCTGCTGTCTTGCTATTGTTGTTGTATTTTCCTTTTTTCTTTTTCTTTTTTTTTTGAATGGGCTATTCCTACCTGAAGAAGGTGGCCAACCAACTGGCTCTTATGGGGTTACCGAGCATCCCATCGGCTTTTAACTTAGCCGTTTATAAGAAATATTTCTAAGTGTCGAGAGGTCGGCTTAGTCCGAACCCATCTCCTTTAGAAATATTTCTAAGGGATCTTCGAACTATCTGTTTATAGGAAAATACCTTAGGTATTCAAGGATCCCACAAAGTGCCTTTCGACGAAGGTCGGATTTGAGTTGGCTATGCTAGAGCCCTTTGTCGATTGAGGTCGAACTTGAATGGGCTGTCCTAGAGCCTTTGCCGATCGGAATCGGACTTGAGTGGGCTGTCCTAGAGCCTTTGCTGATTGGAATCGAACTTGAGTAGGCTACACTAGAGCCTTTGTCGATCGGAATTGAACTTAAGTGGGCTATACTATAGCCTTTGCCGATCGGGATCGGACTTGAGTGGCCTACACTAGAGCCTTTGCCGATCAGGGTCGGACTTGAATGGGCTGCCCTAGAGCCTTTGCCGATCGGGGTCGGACTTGAATAGGTTGTCCTAGAGCCTTTGCCGATCGGGGTCGGAATTGAGTGGGCTATACTAGAGCCTTTGCCGATCGGGATCGGACTTGAGTGGGCTGCCCTAGAGCCTTTACCGATCAGGATCGGACTTGAGTGGGCTACACTATAGCCTTTGCCGATCGGGATCGGACTTGAGTGGGCTGCCCTAGAGTCTTTGTTGATCGGGGTCGGACTTGAGTGGGCTGCCCTAAAGCCTTGGCTGATCGAGATCGGAATTGAATGGGCTACACTAGAGCCTTTGCCGATCAGGGTCGGACTTGAATGGGCTACACTAGAGCCTTTGCCGATCGGGATCGGAATTGAGTGGGCTGCCCTAGAGTCTTTGCCGATCGGGATCGGACTTGAGTGGGCTGCCCTAGAGCCTTTATTGATAATACTAGTAGAGGTTATATACATTCCAAGGACGTATCATTTGTCGTCCGTCTAGATGCTCGAGTTGGTAAGTTCCGGCCCAGCGGTGGAGCATGCCAACATATTCATCGGTGGGGCATTGGTTGGGCAGCTCTGTTTCCTCTAGGGGGTTTCTAGCAATGGAAATTTCAGCCCGGCTCCTTTAGGGTTGGACGTACTTGTGCAGGTACTCTCGCCTGATCAAATTTTTGATCGCATCCTTCAGCTAGAGGCAATTTTCTATGCTGTGCCCGTGATCATGGTGGAACCGGCAGTACTTGTCCTTGCTCTTCGACGTGGAAGGGTTCCTCATCGGACAAGGCCTTTGCAGGAAAGTTTCCTTCTCTATCTTCATAAGGATCTTCTCTCTTCGGAGGGAGAGAGGTGTGTAAGTCTCAAACCTCCTGGGAAAGTCCTTCGACTTAGGGCTATGGCGTCGGGCCGAGTTAGTGCCATCACTGAAAGGTCGGACTTCGGGAGCCCTATCACTCCTCTTGGGAGCCGACCTCCCTTCAGCCTGGCGTCGGCTTGCCGCTTGTTCTTCTGCCAGGGTATATTTTTGTGCCCGGGCTAGTAGTTCGGAGTAGCTTGTCGGAAACTTTTTGTCCAGTGAGAAAGTGAGCCTGGACGATCGCAACCCCTTCTTGAAAGGCTGACATAGTTACATGCCCGTTGAGGTCTGGGACTCCATAGTCGCCAAATTAAATCGGGCCATGTACTCCTGGAGGGTTTCTCCTTCCTTTTGCTGCACGAGGAAGAGACAATCCGTGTTCCTCGGCGCCCGGCTGTAGGTCCTGAAATGAGACAAAAAGAGTTTTCCAGCTATGAAAAGGAATGGATCGTACCTGGTCGAATGGCGGAGAACCACATCCGAGCCGCCTTCTTGAGTGTTGCGGGGAAGGGGATGCAATGGAGGGCGTCAGAAGCGTCCTATACTATTATGTGGGCCTTATAAGTGCCTAGATGATCTAGAGGGTCGGTGGTGCCATCATAAGCATCCACCTGGGGGATCTTGAAGTGACGGGGGAAAGTTTTCCCCATAATTCTGCGGAGAATGACAGGCGGGAGTCATACGCCAGCGCTTCTCCTTTTTGCCGGTCGACCAGTTCAGCAATTTGCTCCTTCATGTGTTGGAGCTTGCTAGTATAGTCCCTCGGGTCTTCATCGTGTCGCTGGTCGTTGTCGGAGACCAAATTCGTGGAAGAGTGTGAGGCAGACCTCACTCTTTTCCCGTCGGCATGAATCTTCTGTGACCTTCGGAGCTCCGGGGTCACGTGGGAGCGGTGTCGAGGGACTCGTTGCTATTGACTTCCTTCGGCAGCAAGTGGATGACTGATCCTGGACACCGCGAGTGGCTGCTGTTTATCATTGGCCGCATTTTGAAGGTTCTGAATCACGGTGGCAAGAGTGTCGATGCAGTTCAAAAGGGTCTGGAACTGCTGCTGTCCCATGGTGATGGTAGGCTGGACGGCGTCATTCTTCCTGAGAGGTTCTCCCGAGCTCATCTAGGAACGGCCTCTCCTGTTGGAGGTATTATGAGCTCTTCCTTTCACCATCGTCTTGTTTAGCGATGGATCCCTCCTTTTGAAGAAGGAATACAAGGGCGAAGGTTCTGCGCCCCTTCCTCTAGCACCAATCTGTTGCCGCTGAATCTCCCGGACCGGGCTTCCTTGACCGGGCTTGCTGGAGTGCGCATCTCCTGGTTCCTGCAAAAAAGGTCCCGCGGGCCGGTGGTGTTCCAGCGAGGACACTCTGATGGCTAAGTTAGTGTAAGACTTGGAGCAACAGAATGGAGGAATCGCAAAGGAGATAGCTCGTGGGGAAGAAAGAGCCTTGCTTACCTCGGGGTCCCCCCTTTACCTTATATTGGTGCGGAACTTTACCAGAATCTGTTAGGGACTAGGTTGGAAATGGCCGATTTGCCCTTAGAGGAATCTTGGTAGTGGCTATGTGGCACCAGGAGGGAATGGCGCCGTGAAATCTGCAGAGTAATGGCACCGAGATGTCTGGAATCTATTGTAATAGAATTCTGGTACCAGCTAGAAGGAATTTCTGGGACCTCCGGGCCGTCCTTGGAGTGGCCTGTTTTGGACCGATATGGACCTAGCTGAAGTGGGTCGGTCGGACCTAGCTGAAGGGTCAATCGGACCTAGCTGAAGGGTCGGTCGGACCTCTGGCGAGTCGGTTGGATCTCTGGTGGGTCAGTCGGATCTTTGACGGGTCGATCGGACCTCTGGTGGGTCGATTGGACACGATCTGATTCGGATGGAGGCCGGTTGTATATAACAGGTACCATTTAAAAAGCACTTTTTGTGAAGCACCTAGCCTTCTTTTTGTTTCTTTGCTAGAATTCTAGCTTTTTTCCATTTGAACTCCCCCCTCTTCTCTGATTTCTTATATATTGAGCAATCTTTTGCTGTTTGTCTGTGGTTTTGGTATTTACTTATAATTGATCATGAAAAACAATAAAGCATGGATCTTTGTTTGGGGGAAAAAAATAAAAATGTTTGCATAATACATTACCATAGTGCTGTTGCATTTTTCAATTAGCTTTTTTCTCCTTATTTTAGATGGTTTGAGGTTATATTTCTCATAAGTTTAATTCTTGGAGGCGTTTTCCTAGTTTGCCGTTAGCTCTTCTTTAATCTTATATATCTTAATTGATTTTTCAAAGCAAAATAAGCTATTAATAAAATATGGATGCAGACATCATGTCAGATTTTCTTCATGGAATTGGTATTTTTGTCTTGTCAAATGACTGGAATGTTATAAAATTAATTGCTAACTAGTTATTTCATGACTAATTAACAATTTAAGGTGGATCCGCTCTGTTTCTAACTATGTGGAATGACATCACATGGTTACTTAGTACTTCGCTGTATAATTTCCTTGACTTTCCATCTGATGTTCATAACTTTTAACATGCAGTTACTGGGTTATGGATGGGCTGGCATGATGCGGAAGTTTTTGGTAGACCCTGCTGACATGTGGTGGCCTTCTAGTCTGGCTCAAGTTTCCCTCTTCAGGTTTATACATTTACTAATTCATTTTTTTAGACCAGTATGGAGATAAGATTAGTAATTCATTGATGTTTTAAGTAGTTACATAACTGGATATCAGTATCCTAAGTTGTTAGCAGATTTATACAATGATCTCTTGTATACTTACAATTTAATGCTATAATTTATGTTGCAGAGCTCTCCATGAGAAGGATTCAACTTCCAAAGGGCCTAGCAGAATGAAGTTCTTCCTAATATTCTTTTTTGGAAGCTTTCTCTACTATGTGCTGCCTGGCTATCTCTTCCCCATCCTGACATTCTTTTCATGGGTATGTTGGGTGTGGCCTAATAGCATAACAGCCCAGCAAATTGGGTCAGGATACCATGGCCTTGGCATTGGAGCATTTACACTTGATTGGGCTGGAATCTCAGCTTA
Organism: Areca catechu; assembly: GCA_021397845.1. NCBI lineage: Eukaryota > Viridiplantae > Streptophyta > Magnoliopsida > Arecales > Arecaceae > Areca > Areca catechu. The sequence continues at coordinate 23,243,555 of CM038052.1, read as the reverse complement.
CCATGGTAGCCCTCTGGTGACCCCATGGTTCTCCATTATCAACACTGCTGTTGGCTTCATCATGTTCATCTACATCATTATCCCTTTGTGCTATTGGAAATATAACACCTTTGATGCCCGCAAGTTCCCTATATTCTCAAATCAGCTCTTCACCAATAAGGGGCTAAAATATGACACTACCAAAGTACTGACCCCTCAATTTGAGCTAAATGAAGCGGCATACAACGAGTATGGGAAGCTCTACCTGAGTCCTCTCTTTGCACTCTCGATAGGATCAGGGTTTGCCAGATTTACTGCAACACTCACTCATGTCTTCCTGTTCCATGGCAGGTAGGCCTTGGAATTCTACTTGCAAAAATTGATGCCATGTTGAGTTACATGTGCCTTGTGATACTTTCGTTAATCTTCATTCCTGTAACTTGATGTATGCAACTTGTTGTCGAACAACCATGGAGTTCTACTGGAACTTGAATTCTTTAGTGTTAATCATTGATTCTCTTAATGATTTATCTAATCACTTCAATATATAAACTTCGGTATCTGTTCTTTGTGTAGTGATATCTGGAGAAGGAGCAAGTCAGCAATGAACTCCGTAAAGCTTGATGTCCATGCCAAGCTGATGAAGAACTATAAAGGAGTTCCTGAGTGGTGGTTCCTCATTATACTAGCAGGATGCACCGTTGTTTCGCTGATGATGTGTTTCGTGTGGAAAGAGCAGGTGCAGCTGCCTTGGTGGGGCGTGTTATTTGCTTTTGGATTAGCTTGGCTTGTCACCCTTCCCATTGGAGTCATTCAAGCAACCACTAATCAGGTAACAAACTTATCAAAATTTTGATACCACCAAAAAGTTTGTGTCATTAGCTCTTTTAAGACATTGCACAAGTTCACAAAGCTAATATGTAATGTCATATTATGACTCAGATACAGATTCATAGAGTTCAAACACGACAATAACGATACTATCAGTAAAGCTATTTCATTCAGATACTAAACAACTTTCTCATTCTTGACTTATAACAGCAACCTGGTTATGATATCATAGCCCAGTTCTTGATCGGGTACATTCTCCCTGGTAAGCCAATAGCTAATCTCCTCTTCAAAATTTATGGGCGAATCAGCACTGTCCATGCCCTCTCATTCCTCTCTGATCTCAAACTTGCCCATTATATGAAGATTCCTCCAAGGTGCATGTACACTGCTCAGGTGAGCTACTACCATAACCGCTTAACAATGCATCAATGCTCATGGTTCTTGCTATTCACTAAAATCAAGTCCTATTATCTAGCTTGTAGGAACTGTTGTTGCCGGCATTGTGAACCTTGCAGTGGCATGGTGGATGCTAGAAAACATCAAAAACATCTGCGACACCGATGTATTGCCTTCTGATAGCCCATGGACCTGCCCAAAATACCGTGTCACCTTCGATGCATCTGTTATATGGGGTCTGATAGGCCCGCCGAAGCTCTTTGCTAATGGTGGCCTCTACCGGAACTTGGTGTGGCTGTTCTTAATTGGTGCATTCCTTCCTGTGCCCATATGGCTACTGAGCAAGATGTACCCCGAGAAGAAGTGGATCCCTCTTATCAATATTCCAGTTATCTCTTATGGTTTTGCTGGAATGCCTCCTGCAACACCAACAAACATTGCTAGTTGGCTCATTACAGGGACTATCTTCAACTTCTTTGTATTCCGATACCGGAAACAGTGGTGGCAGAAGTATAACTACGTCTTGTCGGCGGCTTTGGATGCAGGCACTGCATTCATGGGTGTGCTGCTGTTCCTTGCTCTTCAAAATCAGGATATTAACGTGCATTGGTGGGGGACCGAGGTTGATCACTGCCCTTTAGCATCATGCCCCACTGAGCCTGGGATCGTTGTTAAAGGATGCCCTGTCTTCTGAGTATGTGATGTTTAGAACTTGCGAGGATGATTAATGGCTGAAGAGCGAATGAAACTGAATGGTAGTTTCGGTCCCTTGATGCATTGTGAATTGTTTCGTAATATCTGTTCTTACGTTCTTATCCTTCTACTGTTCTACTTCTCTCGTTGATACATATTTATGATTATTAATAATAGATGGGGGAAGTAATGTCTTCCACCAAAATGAGTGCAACTGAATGGTAGTGGAGAAGGAAGAGTTAAAGCTATAAGGTAATTTGATGTTCGGTTTTCCTTTCTAAGTTTCTTCCCTTCCTTTTGTTGTGAGAATTTTCTTTAGTAGTAAAATGGTATATACTGGGATATGCCGGTTCAAGCACCGGACAATTATCGATTCAATCGCCCATCAATTTTTTTTCTTTAGTGCACATTTAAATCGAAGCACCCAGAAAAAGCCATGAGAATGGATGAAGTGATAGCTCAGCCCCTATCACGTCATAGGCCTAGTCTTCGGTCTTATCCAAGGACCTTGATCCTGAAGATCAATCTTCTATGCATTGTTGAAAGAGGCCGACCCGAAGAAGACAAGTCCGAAGACGATGCCAGCTCCGCCCTACAATCCATTCTGAGAGGAAAAGCTTCGTGATGAACGGCCGAAATGCTTTCGGACTTCCCCGACAAGGCAGGGCGAAGACATTTCGGCGACACGACAATAGCCCCTCGTAAAGAGGAGGCCAAGAAGCGACAATAGCCCCTCACAAAGAGGAGGCCAAGAAGCAGATCTCTGATCGACTCCATAATGACAGAAGTGGATACAACGGTTACAAGCGGTCCCCTGACCACTACCTCCAAATCATAATTGCTTCGGAATGGTCACGTGGCCGCTAGCTCCAACTCCAACGCCTCCAGCCTGGCCAGTATCTTTTGGTAACCGCTTACGGTTACGGATGGGCGAAATTGATTAATCTCCGTCTTAATCATAGGGCAGAAATATCGAATGACAAACTGGCTCAACCGATATAAATACTGGTAAGAGGGGATACTCGAGGTAAGGGAGGAAAAATCTTGGAAAAGAAACAACTCTTTCTTCCCTAACCACCATTTTTCTCTCGAGAACTGCTTTCCGTTTTGTTGCTGGAACTTGCCCCTGACTTAGGCATCAGAGTGTCCCCCATCGGAGAAAATCCAGTCAGGGACCTATTTTGCATGTGAACAAGGGAGCGAACCGGCGATCCATCGACTCCTTTCGGTCATGGAAGGTTCTATGCCAATGGAAGGTTCTACGCCAACAGATTGGCGTGGCAAATCTAGGCATCTACTGCTAACCCCCACTCGAAAAAGGAGAGTAAAAAGAGGTCCCGATGGTGAAAGAAAGAACTCAAAATGCTTCGACAAGCAGGGGTCGTCCCCCCTCTCAGAGGAATGACCCACCGGCAGAGAATGATGTCAACCGAATATAAATATCGAATGACAAACTGGCTCAACCGATATAAATACTGGTAAGAGGGGATACTCGAGGTAAGGGAGGAAAAATCTTGGAAAAGGAACAACTATTTCTTCCCTAACCACCATTTTTCTCTCGAGAACTGCTTTCCGTTCTGTTGCTGGAACTTGCCCCTGACTTAGGTATCAGAGTGTCCCCCATCGGAGAAAATCCGGTCAGGGACCTATTTTGCATGTGAACAAGGGAGCGAACCGGCGATCCATCGACTCCGTTCGGTCATGGAAGGTTCTACGCCAATGGAAGGTTCTATGCCAACAGATTGGCGTGGCAAATCTAGGCATCTACTGCTAACCCCCACTCGAAAAAGGAGAGTAAAAAGAGGTCCCGATGGTGAAAGAAAGAACTCAAAATGCTTCGATAAGCAGGGGTCGTCCCCCCTCTCAGAGGAATGACCCGCCGGCAGAGAATGATGTCCCGCCTCCCGCGCTCATCGTGGGATAGTAGCAATTTGAGACCCTTTTGAACCAAGTCAACGCTCTTACGGTCATGGTTCATAACTTCCAGGACAGAGCTCTCCAGGTGGGACATCCGTCGGCTGTATCCAGACATAGTCATCAATCCTGGAGGAGAGAATATCATCAACCTAGGTTTACCCATCTCTCCCTCCGAGACCACCCCTCTCCCGAGGGCCACAGCTCTCGAAATTCGAAGTCTACTGATCCCCTATGGAGGGGAAAGAGATCTAGGTGATCTCCCTTCGTTTCCTCTGAAGATTCCACTCCTTAAGAGGATCTACCAAAGGAAGCCCGCCCCGATTACGAGGAAAAGCTTAAGGCTTTCGAATCGGAGGTTGCAAAACTTCAGGATTAGAGGAAAGATGGTAGCCTCATGGCTTACGAGTCACACCATCCGTTCACCCCTCGCGTCATGGCTGAAATCGTTCATCGGCACTTCAGGGTTCTTCAGATGGAACCTTACGACGGTACCACTGATCCACTCAATCATCTAGGCAGTTTTAAAGTCCATATGATGATTCAAGGGACCTTGGACGCACTATACTACCTTGCCTTTCCTGCTACTCTGAAGAAGGCAGCTCGAATGCGGTACTCAAGCATACGTCCAGGTACTATCGACTTTTTTTCTGATCTCGAAAAGTTGTTTATCTTGCATTTCAGGACCTATCGCAAGACATCTCGGAATACGGACACCTTGTTCCTCCTTCACTAAAATGAAGGAGAAAGCCTGCGAGACTATATCTCCAGGTTCAACTAACTACTCTCGAGATCCCTAATCTCAACGAGCATGTAGCCATATCCGCATTGAAAAAGGAGCTTCGATCATGCAAGCTTACTTTCTCCCTAGATAAGAAGTTTTCCACAAGCTGCGCTGAGCTCCTGTCAAGGACTCAGAAATATGCCAATGCTGAGTTGCAAGTGGCAAATCGACGACTAGCTGAAGGGAAACCCATTCCGAAGAAGAAGAACAGCAGGGGGCTGGATTCCCCTGCACCCTCCAACAACAACAATAATAGCCCCAATTGGCAATGAAGTCCCAAGCCCAGAGCATTGGACGAGAGATTCGACTCTTACACCCCCCTCAATTCTCCCCAGGAAGAGAATTCTGATGGATATAGAAAAAGAGAATTATCTCCAATGGCCACGTCCCATGAAGGCATCCTCTTCTGTAAGGAATCGAAGCAAATATTACAGATTTCATCGAGACCATGGCCATAACACCGAGGAGTGCATCCAGCTTATGGATACCATTGAAGATCTCATCTAGAGGGGCTATTTGGGGTGATACGTCAATCACCCAGTACCTAGGCCTGAGGTGACGACCCTCCAGAGGGCCTCTGAAGAAGCTGAGCTACTGAACCAAAGACCCACCAGTGGCAACGTGGGAATGTTACATCGGCCAATCAACTGGAAAAGAGCGGAAGGCGATGCTCCGAAGCGGCTCAAGGACAATAACTCCATACTCTTCTCCGACGATGACCTTGTGGGGGTTCAACTCCCACATGATGATCCAGTTGTATTGGCCGTTGTGGCTAACTACGATCTAAGGCATATTCTAATTGATAATGGAAGCTTCGCAGACGTCTTACTCTATGATGCATTCTTCCAAATGTGTTTACCTAAAAATAAGCTACAAAGCTCTCCTATACTGCTCACCGGCTTCGGAGACAATCAGGTCGATGTAGAGGGCGAAATAATACTACTTGTAATCCTCGACACCGAACCCCGATAGAAGACACTGCCAATTAATTTTACGGTAGTCCGGACCCCTTTGGCCTACAACATGATTTTAGGGCGGCCCGCCCTGAACAAATTCCGGGCCATAGTGTCAACTTAACACCTCCTGGTATGTTTCCCCACCAAGAATGGAGTCGGGGAAGTAAAAGGGGACCAAAGAATAATGCCTGATGATACAAGACAAACAATCCAATGATCCCATAACTTTGGATTAATTGGACCTGAGGGACCCAACCGTAGATTATGGTGAACCCTTGGAAAAGACCATTCCAGTACAGCTGACCGAGAAGGACCCTACCAAGGTCATGCAAATCGAAAGCCTGCTCGATGAGGAAACAAAGGCAAGGCTAATCTATTTTTTCAAGAGCAATGCTGATGTCTTTGCTTGGTCGGCTTCGGACATGCCCGGGATTCCAACCGAAGTGATTACTCATCAGCTGGAAGTCATCTTTGAATACAAGCCGATCCGGTAAAAGAAGAGAAATTTTGCCCCAGAGAGGCAGCGGGCGATAGATGAAGAGTAAACAAGCTCCTTAAGGCAGGATTCATTTGGGAGGCCCACTATCCCGAATGGCTGGCCAACGTGGTAATGGTAAAGAAAGCCAATAGTAAATGGAGGATCTGCATCGATTACACAAACCTCAACAAAGCCTGCCCGAAAGATAGCTTTTCCTTATCAAAGATTGACTAATTAGTCGATGCCACCGCATGCCATCAGTTATTAAGCTTCATGAATGCCTTTTCTAGGTACAACCAGATCCAGATGGACCCTCGGGATGATGAAAATACTGCCTTCATCACCGAAAAAGGCCTCTACTACTACAAAATGATGACATTCGGACTGAAGAACGCTGGGGTGATATTCCAGAGACTAATCAACAAAGTGTTTAAAGAACAGTTGGGAAGAAACATGGAGGCTTACGTTGACGACATGATCCTGAAAAACCTCCTCAAAGAAGATCATATCAAAGACATGGAAGAGTCATTCGATGCCTTACGGCGCCATCAGATGAAGTTGAACCCAACGAAGTGTGCTTTCGGGGTAACCTCAGGCAAATGCTTGGGGTTCCTCATTACCAAGCGAGGAATCAAAGCAAATCCCGAAAAGATCCAGGCCCTCCGGAATATGATACACCCTTCTTGTAAGAAGGAAGTACAATAACTAATGAGAAGGATCGCCTCTTTAAGCAGATTCATTTTCCGGTCAGCTGAGAAGTGTCTCCCTTTCTTCAAGGTACTCCGACAGTCCCGAGGCTTCGAATGGACAGAGGATTGCCGCCTTGTCTTTGAGAAATTGAAGAAGTATTTAGAGACACCACCCTTACTCTCCAAACCTCGGAAAGGAGACTCTCTACTTGTACCTCTCCGATACGGACGAGGCAGTCAATTCAATTCTCATTCGAGAAGAGGTGAACGGCCTTCATAGGCCGATCTGCTACATCAGCAAAGTCTTACACGATGCTGAAGTAAGGTATTCAAGAATGCAGAAGCTGATCTGCTCATTGATAATTATGGCAACGCGACTACGGTCTTATTTCCACGCCCACACCATTGTGGTTCTAACTGACCAGCCCCATAAAGCTGTTCTCCGTTGTTCTGATATCTTAGGGAGAATAGCTAAATGGGCTGTTAAGTTAAGTGAGTTCGAGGTCAGCGTCTAACCTCGATCGGCCATGAAAGCATAGGTGTTATCCGATTTCTTAGCCGAGTGCACATGGAAGGCTGAAGATGAGGTTCGATCAACCGAAGGGGAAGGAGCTGATCCTAAAAATACGGAATCCATCTAGGTCCTCCATGTGGATGGAGCCTTCAACTCCACAGGATGTGGAGCAGGCCTCATACTAGCTGAACCAGGGACACACAATGGACTATGCACTCCAGTTCTCCTTCCATATTTCAAATAATCAGGCCAAATACAAAGCCCTACTTGCAGGACTCTGCATTACCAAAAACTCAAGGGTTCAAAAGATCTAGATCTTCTCGGACTCCCAGCTGGTAGTGAATCAAGTCAAAGGCGACTTTGAAGCTAGAGATCCTGTAATGATCCAATATTTAGAGAAGGTGCAAGCCCTATCTTCCCGGTTAGAGTTCTTTGAAATCACCCATGTGCCTCGATCGGAGAACTCTCGGGCGGACGCATTGTCTAGGCTCGCCACCATCACTCTGGAATCCCTCGGTCGCACCTTTATTGAACATCTTGAAGTTCCAAGCATAGTCGAAGAAGCCTCAAAGATACACCAAATATAGATTGAACCCAGTTGGATGGATCCCATCCTCAAATTCCTGAATGAGGGCATATTTCCGGAAGATAAAGTAGAGGCCAAGAAGGTCCGCTGGATGGCATCTCAATACGTTATCTTAAATGGGATCCTGTACAAGAGATCTTTCACCCAACCTCTGCTGAAATGCCTAGGACCATCGGACACCGATTATGCCCTAAGAGAAGTCCACGAAGGCATATGCAGAGATTACTTGGGGGGTAGATCTCTGGCATATAAAATAATACACCAGGGTTACCACTGGCCCACCATCCAAAAAGACTCAGCCAAGTTTGTCCGAAGATATGACCAATGCCAAATGTATGCCAATGTCCAAAGACAACCAGCAAGCCAGCTCACCCAACTGACGGCTCCCTAGCCCTTCGCTTAGTGGGGCATGGACATTCTTGGTCCATTCCCACCAGCATCTGGATAGAGGAAATTTCTAATTGTTGCCATCAACTACTTTATCAAGTGGGTCGAGGCTGAATCCCTGGCTCACATCACAGAAGGAAAGGTTGAAAATTTTATCAAGAACTTCATCATATTTCGGTTCGGGATTCCTCACACCATAATCACTGACAATGGAAGACAATTCGATAATCCCAGGTTCAGAGACTTCTATGCTCATACCATGTACTTTACAAGTTGATGTCAGTCAGTCACCCACAATGCAACGGAGAGGCCAAAGTAATAAATCAGACTATTCTCCATGGTCTGAAGACCCGACTGAACAATGCCAAGGAACTTTGGGCCGAAGAACTAAACTCCATTCTTTGGGCATACCGAATGACCCCTAGAATGGCCATGGATGAATCTTTATTCAATCTGGCATACGGTACTGAAGCAATCCTCCCCATTGAAGTCACCTTGCAATCCTTGAGGATCGATAGATATGAGAAACTCGAAAATTCAGAATGCAGAAGAGCGGATTTGGATCTACTGCAAGGCACCAGACTTCAGGCTCATATGAAGATGGTGGCGTACCAGCAAAAAGTCGCTAAGTATTACAACTCCTGAGTGAAAGAGCAAACCTTTCGACCCGAAGACTTGGTGCTCCGGAGAGCCGAAGTATTCAGGCGGATGGAACAAGGCAAGCTATCCCCCAATTAGGAAGGATCCTACCGGATCAAGGAGGTCATACACAGGGAAACATATCGACTCGAGATCTTGGACGGCGTCATGCTACCTCGGCCTTGGAATGTACAAAACGTTCACAAATACTATCAATAAACATTCTCACAAAAGGGAGGCTTTCATAAAAGTCTGTTTGAAGGCGAGCCTAAACAACCTACTTTGCCATCGATCGACGACATAGAAATGGTCTCAGTGGCTCATCTGACATAACCAGCAAAAAAACGCAAAGGTGGGTTTGATCCACTCACCTTATCAGTATGCCTGATGAGCGCAAAGGGTTGCCTAACTGGGTGACCTTATGATCAAAAGTGCAAAGATGGATCTAATCCACTCACCTTATTGATATGCCCGACGAGCGCAAAGGGATGCCTAACTGGGAGACCTTATGATCAAAAGAGCAAAGGTGGGTCTAATCCACTCACCTTATCGGTATGCCCGACAAGCGCAAAGGGATGCCTAACTGGGCAACCTTGTAATCAAAAGTGCAAAGGTGGGTCTGATCCACTCACCTTATCGGTATACCCGACGAGCACAAAAGGAAGCCTAACCAGGCAACCTTATGATCAGAAGCACAAAAGTGGGTCTGATCCACTCACCTTATCGGTATGCCCGACGAGTGTAAAGGAAAGCCCAACCAGGCTACCTTATGATCAACCAAAGGCGCATGGATGGTTTACGTAACCTACACTATAGTGAATCCGAAGATGCACCGGGACGGGGCTAATCAGCCTGCCTTAACTTCAAAAGAAGGCACGGGGATGGTCTGAACGTCCTACCCTATGGAAAATCCGAAAACGTGCCGAAGTGAGTTCAAATTGCTCGCCTTGTCAATGACATGCCCCATGGAATGGCTTAACCAGCCTACCCTAGTGGCGAACTCTATACAATCCATAACATCTTGGAGTAAGCCTTTCACGGAAAGAGGAAAGTATTTTCATTCATCAAAAGAAAAAAATTTACAAAAAAAATAGAAAAAAAAAAGAAAAGGAAGAGCATAAGCAGATAGTAGAAGGGACGTCTCAAAAACCAGTCGCCGGCCCCTTCCCATGGCGGCGAATTGTGCCAGGCCCTCGAGAGGTGCTCGAGGAGGCTTCGGACTTCCCCTCCGCTTCAGACCCTGACTCTTCTTCGAAGTCAGAATCGTCCTCATGACCAGGAAAATGGACGGAAGGCTTGATATTTTTCATGCCCTTCAGATCATAGTAGCGGAAGAACTTGTCCCTATGTTCCCAGAACCCCCAGTGGTAGGAGTCCAGGACCACCTCAGCAACCTCCTCTTTAAAGGCCGGCGACACCAAGAATTTGGCAATGGCCCCTGCCGCCTCCTTCTTGACCTCCACCTCCGCGATGGCCTCCATAACCTGAGCCCTCGCCTCCTCCAACTGGGCCTCCAGCACTCGTACCCTCCTCTCCAAGCGGATCACATCCCCGGACCGGTGGTCATTGTCATCATCACCCCGATGAGCCTTCCCACTGGGCTCACCTTCTGTTTTGGAGCTGGCGGCCCTTTTCCGGGCCATCCCTCAGAGTTTCGCCAGGCTCAACTTCATGTTCGCATTACTAAGGGGAAAGAAGAAAGTGACTTTTAGAGTAAGAATTTGCTTCTCTGCTGTTCAAGAAGCAAGAAGATGGATCCTATTTAATGGCACTTCGTGCCCACTAACGCCCGCAGAGGGCGTACCCCACTTCTTTCTCCAAACCAACCGGAAGGTACCACATGTCGAAGCGATGTATCGAGACCTGGATGGCCTTTTCGGAGATGATACGCTCATTAATAACCACCCTCGAGAAAGGAGTCGACGATGCTTCGAATCTGGAGCGGCCCTTTTCGTATGGATACAATATCAATGGCCATCTTTGGAAAGGAACACTTGGTGGCTCCCAAGACGTGCGGAAGTGCAGCCGCTCAAATACCAACGCATTCGACAATGACAACAGAGAATGTGCTCGATGTCCTCCAACCATCCGTCAATGATAGGACGACATCCGTCCACCACACGACCACCCATTCAGAGGAAACAATCATGATGGATGATCAACACCGGTCCAAGTAAGACCAATCCCGATCCGAAAAGCTGGTCAGGTCCTTTCCGGACTGGTTGACTGCACTAAAGGAATTGGCTACGATCCAATGGCACTATGGTTTCACTTCAAGGTTAGTCTTTAGCTCAGACCGAAGACATCGACTCTGAATTCCTTACCCTAGATGCCTACTACCGGACGACCAGTCAATCTTCTGCGTACCTACCGGAAGATGATCGACTCAAAAGAGATTAACTCAAAGAAAAGCAGTCATTTATTCCAAAGAGGAAAAACCCTCGCTTCAAAAGGAGACATTACAACTAGTTGGCAAAAAAAGAGAAAAAATAATAATTTTATCCTTCGTCAACCCCTTCGGCAATCGAAGCAGAAGTCAAGACTTCGTCGGTGGCCATCCCATCACCCTTAGCAGGATGCACCGATGCCTCTTCGACTGGAGCCCCTACTGCCTTGGCCCCGTCCCCCAGAATGGCGATCGAAGAGAAGTCCAGGTTGGGATAAAGCCTCCTAACTTTGCCTAGACAGTCAGCATGGCCAAGGAGATAACTTTTCGATGCGGCTTCATGCACCTCATCTTTAAAGGCCTGCGAGCCCTTGTAAGCCTCAACGGCCTGGGAAGACCTCTCCTCAGCCTGTGCCACCCTCAGATTGTATGCTGAAAGATCCGTCTCCATCCCACTGATCCTCCTTTCCAGTTCGGCCCATTGAGTCTTCAGTCCCTCAGCGTCCCGAAGACATTCCTCCAACAGCAGCTCGAGAGAGATCACCTTCCCTCTCTTCTTCTGTAGAACAGTCACCATATCCATCGCCTGCACCTGGAGCATCCTCAGTTGTCTTGTCAAGACATCGTTGGAGGCAATGGCCTTACCCAACTTCCCTTCGGCGGCAATCCGAAGCCCTTCGGTGGCATCTTTTTCAGCTATGGCTGAAGCCACCTGACTTCGGAGGTCTTCGCCGAAGCTGATAGACTCGTGAACACTTTTTTCTAGCAAGGAAAGGTCGCGAGAAACCTGCCAAAGAGAAGCACATGCAAGGTTAGCCTGGCTGACACGCACAGGCATACAACACACATACCAAAATCTACCTGTTGTATTTCGGGAAGGATGGCGAAGAAAGGGTCCTCAAACTCCCGCCTCTCGGTCCCAATGGCAGGCGCATCACACCCCACGGGACTCCTCCCCTCCACAGTCAGAACCGCGGGCTTGACATCTTCGACACACGGGGGAATCCTGCCAGCGTGTGGCGGGCTTGACCCCCCAGATGGCCTAGTCAGCACGGCTCTCCCAGGAGAGGCCCATTCCTCCCCTGAGGAAGAGCCTATCTCGATTGGGGTGCTACTCCCAACCTGAACGCGTGGCAATGCCAAGATATATCTCCACCGCCGATCTGATCTCCTCACCGAGAGGCCCCTCATCGGCCTCCTCCTTGCCACCTGCCTGAGCTATGTTACATCTGGCTTCATACCACGACAAGCTCCTCAAGTAACAAGGGAAAAAGGAGACAAAAATGGTACTGAGAGCAACTTCGCCAGGAGTAGATAAAGTTTAACCCAGGAGACCCCTTTTCCTTATATCAAGATTATCGAAAGCACAGGTCTATGGCTCTTATTTCCATTAAACCTCTAGGCATGCCACACGTGCTTGCTCTAATTAAGGAGGGCCTCTGATCTGCGTGCTGGGAGGGAGATCACTGGAAGTTAAAAAGCTGCATCCATTCTAGTTCTTTACGAGCGCCGCCTTTATGATTCCAGTCATATTGGTTCCGCAACCTGCGCAACGATTCCCTCCCCGGTAATAGCACGATGACTGGCGAACTTCGGTGAACCAAGAGTCGCCCCTAGAAATGAAATTTCCTGGTTATAAGTCTTGAAAACTAAGGAACAAAATCTATGTTCGGAAAGAATCAACTTGGAAAAGAATCATATGGCCCGACTCAATGGCCTTGTCAAAACCAAGTTCGAGGACTCTACACTTAGAGAAGATTTTTAATATTCTAGTTCAGATATTATCATTCTTTGGAAGAAAAGGAAGTCTTTCATTCATCCAAGGAAAGCTGCCAATTACACGTCAACAGAAAAGAGAGCAAGGAAGTATAAGACTCGAAGCATATAGGACCCTACGAACCAGCTGAAGAAACCCTCGGGTCAACGGAATGGAGGATCTCTTCAATTTGAGCTGGAAGGACCTCCTCGATCTAGGCCAAGGCCAAAGTTTCTTCAGCCTGAGCCTCTTCAGCTTGGATCGATCTTGCTAGACCGTCCATGATTGACTCTTCGACCGCAATTGGGACTTCTTCAGTTTGGTCCGGTGCCTTTTCAGACTTAGCGGGGGCCGCGATCCCTTCCTCTTCTTCTTCCTCAATCTTAAATGATGGGATGCTAGAAAGATCGAGATCAGGAAAGACTTCGCCGACCCTACTAAGTCCGTCATTGAAGCCATATTGGTAGCTGAACAGGCTGGCTTCGATTACTTCCTTCTTGAACTGCGAAGACTTTCTAAAGTCTTCAACTGCCTTAGCTACCTATTCTCTTAAAGCTTCAGACTCCTTCACAACCGCATCGGCCTTCAAAGTCGCCTCATCGGCCCTCTTGATCGCCTCCTCGGTCGTCTTAGCTAAGTCTTCAACCTTCTCCTGGCTTTTTTTAATAGAATACTCCAAGGAGTGGATCTGCTTCTTCTTCTTCCTCAACTTCGGCTCCTGCTTAGAGATCCTTAGTTGAGCCTTCTTCAGCTCGCTCTTCAGATCCTAAACTTCGACGTCCCTATGGATGAGCTGCTCCTCCATAGACAGCTTCAGTTCTTCGACCTCCTCCCTTTCGGTCTTGGCCACCTGAAGCTCCTCCTTCAAACCATGAAGGATGCTATCGACATTCTCCAGCCCTTCTTCTAAGAAGGTGACGTCGTAGAGCAGCTACACCAACATAATGAAGCATAAGGAAATATAAGATCGGTCATAGCCTGAATGGCCTGTTGAAAACAAAAGAAACAACGACTGCTCTACCTGCAAAAAAGAAGAAAAGGCAGAATTGAACACCTTGGCAAGGCTCTGTCCCCGGATAACGGCCAAATCATGAGGCAGCAAGATCCCCTTTAGCACCCGCCTGGCCACATCGGGGATGATGAGACCCCCCATGTCAGAGAACTGCGAGGGGTCCACAAGACAATCCATGCCCAAAGGAGTCCAGCCCAGAGGAATCCGCCTTACAGACTCCTCCTCAACTTGTGGTGCCTTTCCCCTGTCCACAGTAGGGGCAAGGTAGTGGTATGTCAGCTATCAGAGATGGGCTCTCCCTGACCTGGATCGGAGAGTTAGCCCTTGGCAAAGGTTCAACCGATGAAAGCTCTGTCGAAAGCTCTACTGTCGGTACTTCACCCCCTCTAGATGTCCCCCTGGAGGACGAAGCACTTCTACTGAGACCTTCTCCCCGGGCCTTCTTTCGGACCTTCGTTCCCAAAGAGGATGCCTGGGCCATCTTCCTCTTGGTGGATTCACGAAGCAAGCCCAAATCAGGCCTCATCCTCCACCTACAGATAAAAGCAGTTTTCGAGATTAGCTGGGCGATAAAATCGCAGAAAAGGGAAAAAGCCGAAGTCTTCTACCGCTTGTACCTAATATGGGGAGCTCGCTGATCCCAGCAAGATAAAGATTCCTCTTCTCTAACAGCTCTCAGATGAAAACAGCCTCCGAACCAGATAACAAGGTATAGTCAGGTTGGACGGCCGCCAAAACCTTCTTGCCAGCATTAGCATCTAAACGAGGCTCTCCCCACTCACTATTAAAACCTTATGGTTGAGTCGAGGAAACAAAAACAAAATTGGGTTTCCACCCATGGATGGGTCCTTCATTATTTTACAGCCAGGACGAGGACCGATAACCCACCACCCATGGCCATGGAAATCCCTCTTCAAGATAAAGAGGGAAGCGAACAGATTGGTCCCAGGCCTCATATTAGCTATGTGACACCGAACCAAGAACCCACAGATATTCCGAATACTATTCAGAGTCAACCGTACGGGCACGATCTGGTACATGTGAAAAATCTTGACGAAGAAGGGATGCAACGGGATACGAAGACCAGCCTTCAAATGATCTTCGTATACGACAACGTATCCGGCAGGAGGCCTATTTACCTGCTCTTCGGGCTTTGGAAGTGTCAGAAGGAACCCTTCAGGTAGAAGATAATGCTCCCGAAGGTGGGCTATCTTTTTAAGTGAGACAGAACTAGGGACCAACTCCGATCTGACTTCATCGCCAGCACCAAAAGACCCAACCTCCCTCCCACTGGTGGCACGGGCTCCTACAAACTCAATCATGGTAGGAAAGAAACACAAAGGAAAAATGAAAGAGCCCTACCTGTGGGAGTAGACTAGAGACTAGAAGCGAGAAAGGCTGAGCAAAAGGCAAAAAACAAACAAAGACAGAGAAGCTTCCTCGACCAGTCCTTCCTTCCCCTTATAAAAGGGTGAGGAGCGTCACAGGACACCCCCTCGAAGGAAGAGACCCCTCTCTGAGTCCGCCACGTACATAGGATGCCGGAGACGGACACAAAGTTCCTAGCGATGCTAAGATGATTCGACGCAGGAAGGACTAAAAGTCATGATCCGTGACCTCACCCGACAGCAAAGATGAAGCCTACACCTTCTCCAAGGGATAGGAAGAGCCCACGTCCTCCGCCCAAATTCCAATGAAAAGATCGGTCGAACTGTCGCAACAGAAGAAAAGGGAGGCGACCCGTCGAATGACCCTTTCCTTTCCTATACCCCAATAAGGAAGCGACAGCTATCCTCAATTTGATCTCCGAATCAGATAGCAGTCATGGCGAGCGATCAAACAGGAGGTCTCTCCATCATTGGCTACACTTTTCTCGAAAGGAAACGACAACCCAGCAGTATTCTCACTCTTCGAGACAAATCTCTGTTTCGAAAACTGAGAGTGGGGGATAACTGTTGGGATATGTCGGTTCAAGCACCAGACAATTATCAGTTTGACTACCTATCAAATCTTTTTCTTTGGCGCACATTTAAATCGAAGCACCTAGAGAAAGCCACAAGAATGGATGAAGCGACTACTCGGCCCCCATCACGTCGTAGGCCCAATCAGCCTTACCCGAGGACCTTGATCCTGAAGATCAATCTCCTATGCATTGTTGAAAAAGGCCAACCCGAGGAAGACAAGTCCAAAGACGATGCCAGCTCTGCCCTACGATCCATTCTGAAGGGAAATGCTTCGTGACGAATGGCCGAAATGCCTTCGAACTTCCTCGGCAAGGCAGGGTGAAGACATTTCGGCGACACGACAATAGCCCCTCATATAGAGGAGGCCAAGAAGCGGATCTCCGATCGACTCCATAATGACGAAAGCGGATACAGCGGTTACAAGCGGTCACCTGACCACTACCTCCAAATCATAACTGCTTCGGAATGGCCACGTGGCCGCTAGCTCCAACTCCAACGCCTCCAGCCTGGCCAGTATCTTTTGGTAACCGCCTACGGTTACGGGCGGGCAAAATTGATTATTCTCCGTCTTAATCATAGGGCAGAAATATCGAATGACAAACTGGCTCAACCAATATAAATACTGGTAAGAGGGGATACTCGAGGTAAGGGAGGAAAATTCCTAGAAAAACAATAATTCTTTCTTCCCTGGCCACCATTTTTCTCTCGAGAACTGCTCTCCATTCTGTTGCTGGAACATGCCCTTGACTTAGGCATCGGAGTGTCCCCCACCGGAAAAAATCCGATAAGGAACCTATTTTGCAGGTGAACAGGGAAGCGAACCGGCAATCCAGCGGCTCCGTTCGGTCAAGGAAGGTCCTATGCCAACAATATGTGAGTTTATCTTTAATAAGGTACGATAGCAACATTTATATGTCACTCTTCTTCCCCACCTTTTATTAAGCATTTTTTTTATTTTTAAAATGGTATGGTGTTGTTATCGTTCTCCTTTTGCTATGAGAATTTTCTTTGAGGATGCTCCATCGAAGACTCGAAACTGGAATATTTGGTTGTGAAACAAAGGGGTGTTATAATTGGGCAAGTCCCAGTTGCTTAGAAACACAAATTGTTTAGCTCATATTGTTTGAGATTTCGTGGTTATTAGTTTAGAAACTACCTAATAATTACCAAAGGCCAGTTAGCTTTCATTTTCTATATTGAACTCGTAACTAGAGAATCTTGTAGCAATGCAAATACTTCTTGGTGAAGATTGATTTAATTGTCTAACAGAAATATATAATTACCAAAGTTTATGTTCAACAATATCCAAATAATTTTTTTATTGAGCAAATAACATTCATCATTTTGTAATGGCAAATGATGATTTTGGACTTTGGAAGGGACTACATTTTACACATTAGCAGCATCAATTGTTCCTTGAATCTTTACAACACTGATTGTCTTTTATAAAATAAATCTCATAAAATTTATCCATCTCATAAAATTTATCCATCTTAAAGAAGCTTGTCAACGAAAAATGGATGAAGTGCATGCTATCTATCTAGATGTACTTGGGATGTTCTAAAAGAAAATAACAACGAGGACTGCCTCAAAGAGATCTGATATATCTATTTTCGGGGATCAAGGATGATTGGCTTTTTCATTTCTTTAAAATTTGAAAGATTATGTTTTGCTTGTAAGGAAAAATTTAAATTTCAAGTATTAATAGGATGTCGAGGAAAATTAGAAATTTAAATTTTAAATTAGAAAATTTGAAAGATTCTGTATCTTTTCTTTTTGGTACTTTTTTTTTTTCTTAATAAATTTGTGCGCGCCGCATATATATATATATATATTGTATCCTAAAATTAGGGATGGAATCTTAATTAGTGGTGATGTCGTGATAACCTTAGTGGAATTGACATGAGAGGCGATGATAATGGTGAAGTTTGAAGAGGTGACGCTTGTATTTGTGGTGATGGTAGATGTGGAATTAACACTAAAGATGAAAATAGGCCAGGTTGGATCAGGTCATGAGTGATTCTGATTTGATCCAGTTCTTCCACTAAAAAATTGAGTGGGATCGTGTCAGGTTCATTGTCATAGTTTTCGATCCAACGGGTCATTCAGATTAGATTGGATTCATAAATAATTTTTTTTAATTTAAAAAATTAAATCCAGATATGATCCAAATTAAATATAGATAATTATATTTTAATTATTAAATAGCAAACTATTATTAACCATAAAATAGATAACAAATAATATTATTTTCAAAATAAATTAAGATATAAAAATAATTATAACTCAATCTTTATATTAAAAACAAGTTCCATATAAATTTTAAGTTATAAATTAAAGGTTCAAATATGTTTGATCCTAACAGTATTGGTAGGTTCAGGTCAAGTTGGATTAGATCGGATCCAAATTCAGTAAATCCAGACTCGATCCAAAAAATGAAATAGATCCAATATTAAGACCCTATCCAGATCCATGAGTTCCTGAAAATAGATTGGATTGGATCTAAACGGATCTGGTCAGGTCGGGTCACGGGTCAACCCGATCCATTTGCCGCCTTAATTAACACCGGTGGAGGTGGAAGTTCTATTTGTGATGGTAGCTTGTATCCATATATTTGATGTTGATTTACTGCTATAAAGATAACAACCTTGCCCACGCTGAGGACCTTGGAAACGAAGGCTTGCAAAAAAATATCAATCTGTCCCAAGTTAGGGCCCAGAGAATGATGATAAAAAGAAGGAAACTCAGAATAAGTATGTTTAAAAGGATTTTTGTTAACCGGAAATGATGATGCCTCCAACAGAACAGGTCAAAAATACAAACTTGAATCTAATCTTTTCATTAAACAAGTCATCCGGCTCAACCCATATAATCTATTCGATACATCTAAACAAAGTTTTAAATGTGTAAAACAGCTCTTAAGTAGTTCTAACTTTTAACTAGTTAAATGAGTCTTAAATAGGTTTAGTCACTGTTAATTGGGTCAAACAGGTTAAATGAATCGAGACTCTAAATCCAAAACTAATCCGTTTAATAAATGGTTTAGATCAGGTGAATCCATTCATGACTCAAAACCTATTTATCCGAAAATTGAATCACTTAAAAGTAAGTAGGTTGCATCTTGGGTCATAAAATGCCATCCCTGTTAATCCACCAGTTACATATAATTTCATTTTGTAAATGACCTACCAATATGCGAGAAGATTCTATACCCAGGTGCTAGCAACAATGTTCAGAACTCATGTAGCAGAGATACAATTCCTTGGAGTTCACTGATTCTGATGGAATCATGCTGAATTCTTATGGCTTTTCCCACCTCTTCCTACAATTATCGTTCATGTCATCATAAATTTCTGTGACAGGCTACTCAATCTTGGTCAAAGAATACGAAGCTAACTTGATGGTGTTTAATGTACCATCAATTGTGCATAGAACCACATATGCTGATGTAAAACATAAGCCTCCATGGGCTGTCATCTTGATAATAATAATAAACTATCTCGATCCAAAAAAAGATGGCTCAATAGTCAATAACCATACTTATAAGAAAACTCCGAAATGCCAAGCATGGCACTCAATACCTGAGACACAAGGTAAGCACCACCAACCATCACAATGATGATGAGGATTGCAGAGATGGGATTCTTCAGCAGCTCAATGATGGGTTGGAATATGGTGTAGATGACTCCAGTGCTGACTGTTAGGATATATATTGCATACCTTCTCATGTTGTCCCAAAACTCCTCTACCAGGGGCCCCTCAGGCCCCAGTGCCAAGGCATGCTGTTGCCCATCAACTCCCAAAAGAAGGAAAAAGGCAAGGCCAATGGAAACACCTCCCAAGAGCATCCATCCAGGAATTCCTTCTCTGCAGGGAACTTCTATGATGAGCTCATCCTGATCTATGGTATCTGGGGTTTTAGGCCTGGCTCCCAAGGTAATTGGTTTGGGGCAGGACTTAAGGTAGGGGGGACACCTGGCGGCTGTTGCTGCTGGTTTTGGCTTGAGAAGGGATGAGTTTGTTGGGAGTCTGGGAAAAAAAAGGTTGGGGATGGGATGTGCATGCTCTTGGAGATGGAGAAGGCGAGGTTCGAGGAGGAAAGCAGAGGCTTTCATGGCTCTCTTTCTTGTGCAGCTTGGAGTAGTGGGAGAACAGGAAAGACTCGGAGACATGATAAGCCCTGGGTGGCTGGGCGAAGAGTAGGTACTGGGGGGTCACGCTTCTTGCGTCCATCTCCTTATGGACCTCTTATATCGTCCTGTCTTCTTACGTTGACCCCGTAAACCTGCGGTACTGGCACTCTCGTAGGTGGCTGTGAGATAAAGAGGAACGAATATACCACCTTGGCAAAAAATAAAAATAAAAATAAAAGTTATTTTCTGTGGCCGTAGCTTGGTCGATAGAAATTTTATCAAATTATCATAGGGATCATGAATTCGAGACAGACAGAATCTCATGAATGATCCGATTAAATTTAAAAATTATTTTTCAGAATCCGTAATAGTTATTATGGCTTGAGAGATCAGAATTCTCTTTCTTTATTTTTCGTTCTACCCGTCGGCATCTTGGTGATGCGCATACTCATCTTTGATGAGAAAATCGTAAAAATCTAAGTATCTTGAATTGAACATTACTTGATAGGATGGAAACTTGCAGCATGGCTATACCGGGTTTAATTCTCGTATATATATATATATATATATATTGAATAAAAAATATATACATGCTATCTCGGTAAAAAAAAAAAAAAAACTCTTATTTTGGATGAGGGGGGATCATGTTAGGATATAAATAATCTATTATTTTGCAGTTGTCCAGGTCAATTATTAAGGGTTGGTTATAATGTCAATGGAGCTGTCAAGGTCATCTAGCTCCTGGGAAGGATTTCTTAAAGACATGGACAAACTGAGGTCCCATTCCTGAAGTGATAGCAATTTGGTTTTTAAACCTGTGACTAACCATTTTATTCTCTAACTTTTAATTTTGATGGCTAATTTGGTTGTAGCGCCTCTTGCAATTGTAAAACAAAAATAACTGTGTGCGTAATTACATAAATGTATGAAGAAACCAATCTAATTATGTGCGAGAAGCTAAAAAGTAAAAAGCCGGGGAAAAGATTATCTGTGGGTTAAACAGAAACAGAGGACTGAGTGTTGAGTTGCCCTCAAAACTAAGCCACCCCCGGTCATTGTAGAGAAGCTTGGAAAGGATGCAATGGAAATCCATCATCCATTGCATGAGAGTGTAGCCTAGCAGTTCTCAGTTCTTTCTTTGAGAGCCGATCAAGAAATTATCTTGCTAGTTTATATGGATGATGGTTAATAGACAAGGAAGTGCTTTAATAGTTCATGAAGTACTGCAAAGAGAAAACCTATGTGAAATTTTTTTAGACTATAAATTTCCTTAAATCTTCCAGAACTTTGATATCCAACTGCCGGTAATGTCTTTTTGTGCCCTTAAGATTTCACTTAGCTCTGGTATTGTCTAAGAGATTTTAAAAAGTAATTATAGATTTGATCCAATTAGGGGGAGGTGGGGGGAGGAGGAAGAACTCCCTTGACAGGCTTAATCACTCAAAAAATAAAATAAAATAAAAGTAAGGTTAATATCCTTTTGTTTCTGATCAATTAATGATTTAATTAATGAATCAAAATAAAAGTACATAACCTCTATTTATACTAGTTGGGAAGTTCTTCATTTTATAATTTAGATTGTATTCCTTTTTCTTGTACAAATAAGAGTAGATTTTTAAAAAAATAACTTATAAAAATTATCATAAACAAATCAAAACCCGCTATAAGAGGTACATCTCAATTTATATATTAACTTTGCTTTCCATTCCTCCCCCTAATTATTCACGGACGGGAAGATATATTCGATAAAAATATTTTCTAAAAAGAGAAATTTTGGTTCGAGTAAATTATTTCAAGATCCAAATAATAAAATTTAAGTTTATTCTAACCCCTTATGTGCTTAACACTAACTTGTGGACCTCAAAAAGTTGTATGATCCGAGAAAAAAATGATCATCCGAAAAAGGGCTTTGTATGGCTAAGTTATGATCTCTAAAAATTTGGCTCGCAATTTGACTTTTTGATGTGATGAATCGCATCCTATTGCAAATAGATTGGGTTGAGTCATGATCCTATCTTATCCGACCGGTTTAGAATTAGATTCATTTTTAAAGACTCGTGGATCCAAGTTGGATTCTAAAATTGAATCCATTCCATTTTCAGGATCGGATTTAGATTTACTAAATTTAGACCCGACCCGATCTGATCCGAACTTATTTGAGCATCTAAGTTATGATTTAAAACTTGTATGGACTGCGTCTTTAATATAAAAATAAATTTAATTTTTTTAATAATCTAATTTATTCTAAAAGTAATATTGTTTGTTGCTATTTTGTATAGTTAGTAATAAGTAACGATGTAATAATTAAAATGTAACTAGCTATATTTAGCCCGGATCCGACTTACACCCTATTCAAATCCAATATTTTTTAGGTCGAGGCAAGGTGATACATAGATCCAACCCAAGCAAAATAGTCCACTGAGTCAAAAATTTTGGTCATAAATTCGATTCGATATTTTATTGAGTTGAGTTTGAATCCAATTTTAGGATCTAATCAAGGAACCAGGTTTAATTAGATCATTTATAACCCGATATGGTCCAATCTATTTTTATTCATATTCTAGATCATATTCATTGCTATTCGTGGTGGCTAAACTAGTTTTTGTTGAATACGATGATTATATATATATATATATATATAATGAGGATTTAAAAGAGATTCATATGGTTATTTCTAAAGTAAGAGAAGGCAATTTCAAATGTGCAAGGGATTTCATTATTATATATATATATATATATATATATATATATATATATATATATATATAATGAGGATTTAAAAGAGATTCATATGGTTATTTCTAAAGTAAGAGAAGGCAATTTCAAATGTGCAAGGGATTTCATTATTAAAAGCAGTTTCAGTTTCAACCTTTTTAACCCATCATATGGTTTTATACCAAAAGCGATGCCTCTTTGCGCGAATGTGGTAGGCGTATACCCTTTTCAATCATTATTGTCAATTTATACCCGTTAAAGGAAGGGGGACAAGGTGTGGCGGTTACAATTGGGAGCAAACTATATTCGTCCCATAAATCACTGCCATCGTACTTTTTCGCATGCATCACCAACACCAGTCTCTTGTAGATCAAAATTAAAACATATTATTTTTTTAGAAAAACAATTTATTATACTAATCTAATAAAAAATATATCAATACAAATTCCAAAAAAAAAATAAATAAATAAATAAAAACAAACACATACATTGAATCACTATGAAAAAAGTGGTCGGCTCCTTGATAAAATTAAGTTAGCTAGTTAATAAGTCTATTATATTGAAATTAATTATTTCAAAACAAAATATTAGAAGATCATTTTTTATGCACATAAAAATAATAAATAAATAAATATATATATATATATATACTAAGAAGAGTAATTTTTTTTTTTAATAAAAAAATAGAAGATAAATATCGATGTAGCTCCTCGTTTTGGGCTCCAGTCCGTGAGGCGATCGTAGGTTAACCCATGAAGATCGACATCATGCATGTGATTTGCAAAGCTAGTTCCCGTGGGCCCAAGAAAATTTTTGGTGCCCGTGTTGTTGCAAGGCACGTTCACTTCTTTATAAGAAGATGTCTTGTATCATGAACGCATGTCACATGAACATCATAAAAAAAAATAATAATACCACCGGAAATGTTTTCAAATCGGTGACATTAATACCGAGTATTTGGGGTGGTGCGCCGTGCGCGCACGATAAGGGGCTGGAGGGAGATTCCCTTTCCCTTGGCCATATTCCTCACCCACCCCTCGTTGGACTTAATTTATTTAACCTCTTAAAAGGATGAGAGAGAGAGTATTCCTTCTTCCCCTCCTCCCCGCCGTTCGCCGCTGCCGCACGCACCTCCTCCCTCCCTGCGGCGCGTGAACTCCGTGCCGAGCCTCCGCCGCTGTTCTTCCTCCTCCGTCCTCTCATTCTCATCGCTTAGAGGAAAAGCTCAAAGAGGACCGGACCTCTTCGCCGTCGCCGTCTGGTTCCCAGGCCCTCTCTCAACGGCATCCCGTCGGCTCTCTTTTTTCTCCTCTCTCGGAGCTCTTGTTTGAACTCCTTTTTTTTTTTTTTTTCCTTGCTCCGTGGGTCCGACGCTGCGGACAGGGCTTTCCCCTTGGCTTTGGCGGTTTCCCTGCGGTTTTCGCTTCGGATGGAGTCTTGGAAGACCCAGGTTTGATACTTCTCTACTTTTTTCCAGCTTTTGGTGAGGATTGGAGGAGACCCCATCTTTTGATCTTTCTCTGGGCTGGATTTCACCGTCATGGAAAGGTTTTTGCTCAACCTAAACCCTTTCCGGTTCAAGCAGACGGTGTCGATGAGAAGCCTGGTTTCGCGCGGTTGAGTTCGCCGAAAAAGGTGATGTTTTGGGGGGGATTGTTTGTTTATTCGGCGCTTTTGGTTCAAAAGATAGGTGTGCAAGCGAGCCTGCTCTGGGTCTTAGATTTTTGGGGGGGTTTCCCGTTTGAATCAGTTGACTCGTGGAAACCCTAGCTACTGACTCGAGGTCTCTGGGATTTTCGCTCGAAATCTCCCAAAGTTGTTGCCCTTTTAGTCCCCCTCCCCACCCCACTTCTTTTCCTGATTCTGATGAAAACCAAACCGCTGGTTCTGAGATTTTTGTGCTCGTTAAGCTTGATCTTTTAGGGTGCTATAGGTGGTTTGGAATGCTGCTTTGATCTGGTGTTGGAGTTGTCTACCGCCACGATGTCTGGAAACGGTCCTGATTTTGTGAAGTGGAGGGAGGAGTTCATCTCACAGGAGCGTGGAAGCCGAGTCGTCCACTACTACTTGGAAAACTCCAAGGGAGATTCCCATCTTGCCGTTGTTGGCACCGAAAGGAGCCTGAGGCATATGCTTTATGTGGTTTCGGAAGAGTTCTGTCAGGCCTACGGGCCTGACAAGTCGGGGGTCTCTTGCCTCAAGTGGAGATCGAGAAGAGAGGTTGTAGATTGGCTGACTTCATTCCTTCCAGCAAAGACCTGCACTCCAAGTAATTCAAGTACTTATCCTCTCTCGATGCTATTCTGTACTTGAAGGTTTATTTTCACTTTTTACCTGGGCATTTTGATACGCCAATGGTTCTCTACTCAGGCACGTCACATTTAGATTATATGCTCGCATTGATGCGTTGAATTGCATTTGCTGTATCACTGGAAAGCTGTTTAATATATCTCGTTTGCATTGTCTTTATTTTTCCTGTCATTTGCTAGCTTGTGCTTCTGCGCCCGGTAATTTGATGCTGGTTCGTCATCACAAATGTTATTTTCATCAAAATGTTTTGACATATATGTAGCAGCTTTTACTTGTGACTAAGGGTTGATTTGGTGTCTTTCTTCTTATATTTTGCTTGCTTGGTTGGTGAAATGTCCTCCAGGATATTCATCTTCTGGTGTGTCATTGGATATTAATCTCCTACATTAACAAGTTATCTTGCAAGTAGTGCTTCCTCGGGTGATGTTGAGATAGTATGAAGGATATGAAAATGCATGATCATGTTTTCATTCCATTGTTCATTTGGTTGATAGATAGACTTCTTAAATGCTAATTCCCAAATTTCTATACTTAAACCATTGTCAGGCTGTCAACCATAGTTTTTTCAGTATAAGCATGGGAGTTATGTGGTGTTATAAGTGTTTGTCTATTAACACCCTTCGTTCTCATTTCTTTTCTTAAAAGGTAACTTAGTTAGAATGGTGTAAAGTGCTAGCCTGTAAATCTTGCCAGCTCCCTAGTTTGCCACCTCTTGCAAGCACATTTCTTTGCCACCTCTTGCAAGCACATTTTCTTGTTAGAGTTATATGGTGAATGAGACTTGTCTCTAGCCCCAGATTGCTTTTGTATTGCCCAAACGTAACCCGAGAGTTGGAATGTGAAATTCGGTATTGTGTGTTTCTAAATCCATTCATCATGAGATGCAAGGTCTCCAATATCCATTATAGTTTATATAACCAATGCAATTAAATCTTATTATGATATACCACAACCTAAAACATGCCATTGGTTGTTTTCAGATGCATCCGCCACCTTGCAAACCCTCTTCATCTGCCATTTACGTTAAATGCCATAACTAGGCCAATGAACTGAAATTCTTCATCTGTAAGGTAGGCTGAACACCTTAGGTGAACTTCCTGAATGCTGTTTGCAAAAACTCTTCTTCAAAATCTTATCCAATAATGAACAATATGATATATTTTTTTCTCTTTTTGTTTTAACATTGTGTATGACCTTAACCCTCTGTTTGGTATGAAGGATGGACTGGAGGAAGGATGAATAGAGAAAGAAGGATGGATGGGTGAGAAGATGGATAGAAGATCCATTCATTCTCTCATGTGTTTGGTTGAACATGGAAGGAGAGATGGGAATGATTCTCTTTTTTATTTGATATTAGAGGAATGAAAGGGAAGATGGATGATATTTGTATAATGATTTTATTAAACTATCCTCGGATAAAAATATTATTATTATAAATTTATAACATTTATATATGCTAAAGAAGCAAACAATGTATAACTTATAATCTTTATAATTTACAATTATATAAAATATATAAATATTTAATTTATTTTAATTTAATAAATGATTTTATAAATTAATTACTTATGAATTATTTAATTTAAATAGTTAATTAGTTTTATACAAATAGTTACTTAAAAAATAGTAAATATAAATAGACAAATAGAAGATAATTTTAATTATTTAATTATAGTTATGAAAATTATGTACTAAAGTTAAAATAATTAGTAAAAAAAAGAAATGGTATAATTAATAGTGTAGATAAAATAAATAAATATATATAATATGAATTAAAAAGTAATGAAGTATTTTAAGTTCGTAAAAAAAAATAATAAGAAATAATTTTGTCAATGCAAAAATCCATCCTTCATATGCTCCATCCATCTTTTCTTTTCTTTTTTTTTCAATTTGGAAAGATGCAAATTGGTGGATCAAGGTGAATGGGTAATCCCTCATTTTCATCCATCTTTTTTAAAACATTTTGAACCGAACTATGGATGGAGCCCACCCTGCTTTCCAACCCCATCCAACCACCCTCTCATGAACCTTAAATCAACACACCAATATCTCGTGGACCTTATGCTTTGTTTTTTGGTTATCCCAGAGTGTGTGGATATATTTTGCCCTAGTCCTCATTTATGTGTAGCCAGATGCAGTATGCTAGATTGGTTATGCAGAGAGGTAATCATCTGATGGTGCAAAACAAGTACCTCAAACTAATCATTTTCTGTTTTCTGAATTGGCAGTGGTATTAATCATTAAAATGTAGGATCAATGTAGAGTAATTTATTCCACCAAATAAAAATAAAAAACTTGATTAATATCTGAAAGATAAGTTCAATTTTCTGGTTTTGCTCTTGATTTATGTAGACTGGGTTGTGTCCATGTCTCCATTACTAATGAGGCAACTCCATCTCCCAATCCTGAAGCATAATCTTCAAAGAGAAGAAAAAAATGAGAAAGACTAAGTTTGACTTTATTTTATGAGTAGATCCTCAAATTATAATTGTAAGACTTATTTTAAACTAATTGCCTTCGCTTTTTTTAAGCTTGTTCTCTTGACACAAGACTGTCTTCCCTTGATTTTCTCTTGAAGAAAGAATAGAAGAAAAACAAAGGGCTCAAGAAGTCCAGGTCAAGGATTAGGGGTTGATAAGGATTCGGCCAACAAGAGGTTTCTTTATCGTGATTGGCCCCAAAATTTAGTTGCCCGTGATATCTCACACTGCAAGTATTATGTGCGATTTCCAATTAATTTCTCTCAATTAACTGTTTCTTTTAGCAAGAAAATGTGGTCCTTGATGCTAAATCATGGTACTTTAGACTTAAAATCTAGAAAATGTAGAGACTTAACAGGACTACTGAAGACTTCTAATATTTTTTCTTAATCAAGTAAACACCTAAAATTCTTGGAAAATCAGTTTAAAACCACCTTCAAATTGAAGTCTCAAAATTATTTCTTTATGCTGAAAACTAGCTCTTTTCATTGGTCATATGGCGATCTTCAAACTAGTCTAGATGCCAATATTTGCTTGAATGCTTGATAGTCTTTATCGGAGGTTGAGTGGGATATTTGCAACTTTACATTGTGAAATCAATCTTTGCTCACCCAGCATTAAATGAAAATCCTAAAAATTTGACAAGTTGACCTTGTTGTCTAAAGCTACTCAATCATATAATGGTGAATATTTTTCATGTCAAACAAGTCTTATTAACATTGTTTGGAGCTATCAGCATAGCTTTATTATGAGGTATTGAGGAAAACTTTCTAATGATCTATGCCATGTAGCAAGGACATGCAATGAGCAACTGCTTGTCTTGTCAACTATTTAAAGCGCCCTTATGAAAAGAGAGAAACAAAAATGTTGATCTACCTTGTGATGAAAATGCATTTGGGAAATGTTCTTCGTGATTATGAATCAGGATTATGAAGGTGAGGATGGGGTCACATTGTCAGCCTACTGGTAGCTACTGCAGAAGGTCCAATATAAGTAGTTCCTAAATGTACTGGACACTTTGTGAGATCAGCATATGATGCATGATGGATGCTTTGCAGACTTTATGAGTGGCTACTGGGAGAATGAAGTCACATGGTTGCTATATCTTGGGTGGCAAATTAGATGTGGCTTGAATAAACACATATTTGCTTTCTAATGGAAGATAATACTTTTAGACCACAATAGATGGTCAATCAGCAATTATGTACACATAATTGTCTTGATTGTCAACACTCTAGAATATGTCACAAGTCCCCTTACTGCTTCATACAACCAGGCATGGCAGTTGTTTCCATGACCAGCTTAAACATGGGAAGTCCAACATGACTTAGCAGACCATTTTAAGCCATTAAGCTGGGTGACAACTGGTCCATCTTGTTAAACATCACAACACAAACATGTATGCCTGGTGAATCTTTTCTTGTATCTCCATGTGACAGTATCAAAAAATTCTTAACCCTTGATATTCCAGTGTTGAAGTTTATTTTGGTGAAAGTTTTGTCACTTTAAATTTTTTCTTGTTTTGTTGAGTAATATCATATTTAACTATGTCACAACACATAATTCTTTATTTTAAAATTAAAGGGCTTTTGTTCAAGCAGGCCATTTGATTTCATTCTTGCCAAATAAAGAGTTTTAGGTGATTCATTTGAGAAATTTTATTAACCCAATTATTGTGTGTTTGTCAATATGAGATGGTACTGAACTATCTTTTACCATGTTACTTTAGAATCGGCAAAATATGACTTACCACAATCTTTGAATGCTGATGTGGAGGTGAATGGATTCAATGAGACTGGGGGATATCTATTTAAACATACGGTAATTAAATGCTGGCCAAATTCTCAGTTTACATGTAAAATTTATTAATTTATTTGTGTAACTTTGTTGATGCTTTTGTCCTAGGATAAAGGCCACAATTCAGACATTATGTGGTCTGGTGATTCCTGGACTTGTGGCAAGCAGCTTCGGCATTACCAAGCATTCTGTCGCAATGGAACCACCATAGCTGTAAGCACCATCACTTCCATGTAACTTTATTCCTACAGTTATATCTTGGTGCCAAACAAAGATTCTCTGTTGTGCAGACCCATTCTTTTGTTCTGGTCATGTCTGAGGTGGTCAATCGCTATCTTGCTTATTTAGAGGATATGTATGAAGACAAAAAAGGGCAGAAGAAGGTTAAAGTACGATGGTTTCATCAAAATCAAGAATTTGCTTGTACAATACCCCCACCTACTCCGCATCCCAGAGAAGTCTTCATCACACCTTACTCTCAAGTCATCAGTGCAGAGTGCGTGGATGATATAGCTACTGTTTTAACTCCTGACCACTATGAAAAATGCGTGGCTTCATTGCCATGTGCTTCTACAGTGGGAATCCGTTTATGCTTTCGGCAGTACAGCAAAAACAAATTCAAACTCTTTGATTTAAGAACCTTGCGTGGATATTTTGATCAGGCAGTTCTTGCACGATCGGATATAAGCACTATGTTTGGGAAGGAAGAGGAAGAATCTGGTCATGGAAGAATCACAAAACGTGCTGGACCCAAGAGAATAAGGTTCATCAAGGGGCACCAGAAATTTTCAGCAGACCATTTAGCTGCAAAGATGTCAAGTCATGTAACAGCCTGTAGACCAGCTTATGAACACCTAAGGTATGAGTTACCTGGTAGAAGACCACTGTCAGTAAAATTTGTTGGACCACGCAATTGGCCTACCCCACCTTTTAAGGTTGGTGAGAAGATAGAGTTGCTCTGTCAAGATAGTGGCATCAGAGGCTGCTGGTTCAAATGTACTGTTTTGCAATTGTCTCATAAGAGGTTGAAGGTTCGATATGATGATTTGCAGAATGTTGATGGCTGTGGGAATGTGGAGGTAAAGTAGGCCATTTTAAATTGTTGGTGAACCATAACTTAAGAAAAAGATATTTTCATTTTTCAGATTTCATGTTATAGGCAGATGTCAAGCTGTTTCCTTTGTCTTGTTTCTAGCTACACAGCCTGATGTTGTTCATGTGTTCTTTGCACTGTTCATCTGGAAACAAATGCATATATGCAGGTCCCTACCAAGTAAGCTGGGACTAGTTTTAACTACAGCACCTTAAGTTTTATATGCACAGATTGATTTGTATGACTTTGGAAGGAAGGAAGAAAAAAAATTAAGAATATTATTCTAGGTTTGGAACAATAGGCATTTAGACTGCATTTTGTATTTTCAGTATGCAACTTGGACTGTATATTTAAGGAAACAAAATACTGTACAGATTTCATATCATATAAATGTGGGCAGATATTTTGATTCCTCTTTATCTTGTTTCTAGCTAAATTTATTGCTATGTATGATTGCATATCCACTCATCAGGATACAGACATACATATGCAGATATCTACTAGCATGGACTGTAA
This sequence comes from Areca catechu, assembly GCA_021397845.1. NCBI lineage: Eukaryota > Viridiplantae > Streptophyta > Magnoliopsida > Arecales > Arecaceae > Areca > Areca catechu. Next base: position 23,212,547 of record CM038052.1, on the reverse strand, counting down.
GCTGCAACTTTGTAAAATATGGTGCCTTAATTTTTTCTTTGTACAGATTAATTATTATAATTTACAACAACTATTATTCTTGCAAAATATTATGACATTGTTTCATGAACAAGAATTGCCACATATGTAGAAATGTTCTCTCTTAAAAATATATTTTGAGATATTTCTGTCTCTGCTGAATATCTGAATGCTTCTCTGCACAGTTTTTCAGAGACTTGGATAGTCCCCCAATTTCTCCATATAGGACCGGCTGCCAAGGAAGCTGCTTTATGCAGTATGGCCACCTAATAGGTGCCTAAGCAGCACACCTTGGCCTAGGTCCTGGTTTGGTCAGGTTTGAACTATTATTTTGGTGTGGGTTGGGTATAAGGTGTGACAAGATAGGATATCATGAGGCGGCGTGCTAAGCAATTTGATCAGGACGAGCTCAGTTTGGGCTTGTCTTGAAATAGGCCAGTCCAGATTTGCTTTGAAGATACACAAGGTGGGCTTGAGCCTGCAATTCAGGACTGAAATTATTTTCAACCGAATCCAACAAAAAAGAGCCAGCTTAACAAGATTGGATCAATAAGGCTCGGTATTACCACCACCACCACCACCACCCCACCCCCACCCCCCCCCCCCCCACACACATATATATGTATTAGTGGCCATTGGATCTATGATCCAACAAGCCACTCTATTAGAGACTCAGAGCTCTAAGGCTGCAACGACCTCCGAACCACGACTGCCAAGTCTCTCTCCACTCTCCCACAAATCCCAAACTCCTTTTGCTCTACACCTCAACTTCTCTCTCTCCTCTTCTCATTTGCCAGCCATTGCAGCCACCAAGTCCCTGGCCACTCTAGCTTTCACAACCACCACAGACTCCTCTCTCTAATCTCTTCCGATTGTTCTCTCCATCTTTTCTTGTCACTTTAAAGCCAAAATTCCTAAATTCCTAAACATGAGTTACCACTATTGTGGTCTCCCATCTGGTGAGCTTTCTTGCCTGTTTTTGTTGTATTTGATTTATTTTTCAAACCTCTGCTTCTATTCTCTAAACCCTAATTTCCACAAGATTTTCACAATATTTTGAGATTTGGCATCGGCATCAGTTACTGCCACGAGTGACCGCCACTACCTCATCACCACCGATGACCACCACCACCTCCAAGTCTGCTGGCTTCCGGGTCAGTCAGAAAGGTACCCCCTCTCTCTCTCTTTCTCTCTCTCTTTCTTCCTCTTTTGAATCAAACTAGAAATCAAGCTTTGATTCAACCTTAACTAAGCTTGGTTCAAGAATGAATTGATTTCTAGCTCAATTAAGGTATACAAGCTGTTCATTTAGGCTTGCATCTGTCTTGATTCAAAACTGGGCTCGAATTGAGCTCGAAATAGTGGTAAACAAACTGAGCTTAAAATAGTGGTAGACGAACCAAGCTCAAGAATTTCAAGCTCAAAGTTAATTTCAATCTGAGCTTGATCATACACCGGCTATTTACACTCGTAATTATGACTTTTAGGTGGATAATGGAACTATTTCTCGTTTGGCACTTGGACCAGCTTGGTTATAGTCTCTAGCATTTCTTGATTGTTTGTTTAGTTCTTACCTTGGTCGACTACTTAACATAGATAAACTTGCTAGTATTATTAACCCTCTTGAATATTTGGTCATGTATTTATGCATGATAAACTAATATTATTCTATAATTTGTGGGACAGCTTGTAGTTTTTACTAATTGACATGCCATGTTATGCTAAAATAAATGCTCCAATAAATGTGATGATGTTTCCTTAATTTACTTTTTTCTTTATCAGTTTTCAAATTTATTGCTAATTTTAGTTATTTTATACATGCGATTCTCTATTGATTTTTGGTATTCTTATACTACAATACTAGGCATTTGCCTTCTATCTAAGCATTATATGGTCTCTGCTTCTAGGAATAAATTTACTACCCGTCTTGCCAGTTTTTATGTTAGTTTGTGTTGTGTAGGAATGGATCCCTGCCTTCAGACCAGCATCTCCTGATAAATTGGGCATGAGATGCTCAGGCCGCCTAACAATTCGGCCTTGTCCTTCGTGTGATTGTTTACTCGATTCTGTTGCTTTTGTTAATGGAACCCCGGTGGATGCATGGTGGAATGATGGCTGGTGGGAAGGAGTTGCGGTTGGAACAGACAGCTGTGAAGATGATAGTCTGCAAGTATATTTTCCAGGTATGTGCTTATCAGTTGTTATTGCCAAACCGTTATTCACCCTTTTTAAGCCGTATTTTTGTTAGTGTGATTTTTTGTTCAAACTGCCATCTACTCTATGTTTCAGTCGAGAATCTAAGGTATGGTAGTGAGAGACATACAGCTTGTGCTCACCATTTTCAGTTTCCTGCAGTTTATCTTCTCGTGGTATTTCAGGAGGAAAAACAGTATTTATGAACCATTGCACATACCTTTATCTAGTTATGGAGCAATCCATTATTTATTTTATTTAGTAACCTTGTCTGGAGTTGTTAGTACCTTTGACATTTCAATTGCATTTCCAGATAATGGATAGGGAAAGAATGGGAGGCACCACATATTTCTGATGGCAGTTGTTTTGGCCATTTCTATCTTGACGCTCTAGTAGATTAAAAGGAGAATACACTAATGCACTCAATCATAAGCACATTTTTCCCATGGTTCTTGTGGGAAGGAACGGTTAAAGAGTTTAGCCGATCCCAAATAGTTAGGGAACTGCTAGTTATGTTATAGTTTATGCAGATTAGGTATATTATAAGGCCAGAAAATAGCAAAAGTTCAATCCCAGACCTAAATTTTCTCATTTACCATTATCTTAAAGAGATCAACACAAGTTCAAAGACTAAGATTGCATTTTAAATTCCCAGGGGTCTATTTTGCATTTGTGCTGATTGGATGCTACTGCTTTACTCTCTGGAAAGCCGGCGCTGTCCTTTATGAAATATTCTTTTTTAAATAACACGGATTTCAGCTAAAACTAGATACCAAACTAAACCTATTTGAAATCTGCCTAGACCGGTTGATGTTGGTGGCTTTCCCGGTGGGTTCTTTTCAACGTCTCATCAAATGTTTCTGACCCTATGCTAACTGCAACATGCATCAAGATCTCACTTTCTTCCTTCCAGTTTAATCTTATAGCTCTTATCTTATATAATAACATTAGCTAATGATTGCAGCATTCCTTAACCTCTTCACGTTACATTCACGTTTTTCAATCACCTCCTAGGCTGTCATTGCCTGGAAACCATTGCTCGCTCCCCCTTCTCTTGCTTGTCATTCTCCAGTCTGGATGTCTACTTAAGTCTGATTTGACATGCTAAGCTAGCCAATTTGGTGAAATAATTATTTTGATTGCATTTATGTTTTGTTGTCTGGACTTCAGCATTAATATATCTAAGTCCACAATGATCTAAGGCTAGTTTAAACGGGAACAATTTATCACATGTCATCATGGTTCAGGCAATTGCAATGAGAATTCATAAAGCTGACAGGGAAATAGTGCTGGGACAAGGCTAAATGGTTGTGTACCATGGGTCTGGTGAATTGGCTGATGCAGACAAGGTACTACTGTTATTTGTGAACTGGTTAGGTATTTATGACTAAACAACCTATTTGCATACATGCAAATAGATGAAAGTACATAACATAAAGAAAAGCCTTCTGTGACCTTTAAATTTTGACAAATATATACAAACCAACCATGATATGCAAGCAAGTTTTCAACAGATCGATACTGGGATTTTCATATTAACCACTTGAGTTCTGCTTGCAACATATGCTTAATTTGATTAGCAAGGTGCATCAAATGCTAGTCTGGTGTTAATTCAATTGGTCTCTCAGAGCTGCAATTTGAAGTTATGTTTTTTAGAGCTAAATTGACACATCATCCAGAGGAGAAATGATATATATGAATTTGATATGATCCAGGTGAAGATGTCTTCTTAATCTGCCAGAGAAAAAATTTAAGAATTTCTAAAGACTGGGTAGGGAATCAGTGGGTCGACATCCAGGCCAAGCCGGAGATCTTGTCAGCAATATCTTCAGTTAGCCGTGGAACAAAGCTAACTGCATGCTCAATCTTCACCAAGAGGGTGGAATCAGGCAGTTCCGCAATGTCAGACCAAGAAATCCTTGCTGCACAAGCCAACTCGAATGAAGATAAACAAGCAGAAGCCAGCTTGAGTGATGGAACTGACCTAAACACGAAGCAGGTTAATTCAAGAAAGCGGCCGAGGGATGAAGGCACCGAGGAAGACTCGGAGGAAAAGGTAGGCATAGGTGCTGATGAGAGTTGAACGCTGGCAATTGTAGTAGTTGGAACCAGGTTTGCTTTCAAAGTTTTTCTCTGTATAGAGACACGTTAGTATAAAATATCGTATACGAACACGATGATGTTACTTTCTGGGGCCAAGTTAACTGCCCTGTAATTAGGAGAACCATGGAGGTTCACCGACTGAAGACGTGGTGATCTGATCTTTGTAGCTTTTAGTTTAAGCTTTTGACATTTTGTTTAGCAACTTAATTCCCAGATTAAGACCATGGTATCTGGTGAGTGGCTCCTCTTCCAGTTTTGTTCGCTGACCGTTAACATCCATTCACAGTTGCCGAGCTTCGAACGCAAAACATCTAACCAACATACTTCTGGAAAAGGGTGTGGCACGGATTGAACAGAGCAATGAGAACCATGTTCTCTGATGACATACAGAAATTAATATTTCTGCGTAACTGAAAGGCTGCTTTGAAAAATTTTTGGAGAACATTTTTACGAACCTTCTTTTAAGTCGGATCAAGATCGCAATCAAAAGGCAAAATAAATCCAGGTTAAAAACACTCAAATCTACCTGCAAGAAAACTTCTCGATTCGGTTATAATATACTCCTTGAGAAATAAATTTAATTCCTCCATTGCCATCCTTCCAGACCAAGATGACCCGACCGTAAGCCCCATTGTTATAATTTTGAGTTCCCAGAGTGGTTCTCTGCATGCAGGTCATCCCAAGACATGAAATCGTCGTGCTGTGTTTGGTTTCGCTGACAACTGAAGACCCTGCAAACGGCCACGAGAAGTCCGAAAACAAAGTCGGGTCGCTGCTTTAGACCTTGGCACTCTCCTGGGTCTTATAAAGAGTGATTGTTAAATAGAGTGGAGGCGTAGAAGGAGTGGGAGACTGATGATGGAACTAAACGTTGAGGGGGTGCCGAAGATGATGATGATGACCCGTCATGGAATGAGGTCTTTGATTGTTATTCTCCGATCTCCCCACTGCACCTGCACTTGTGGAGAAGATGCCATGCGGAATCAGCGTGAGAATTCTTGTTGTTGGGATATGTCAGTTTAAGCGCAAACCAATCACTGGTTCGATCGATCGAAGATATTTTTTCCGAACCATACGCTTTAAATCACAGTAATCAGAGGAAACTAAATGGATGACGGATCGGCCGAAGCCGAAGACACAACCTTCAGTCTACGCCGAAGACAAAACCTTCGACCCACACCGGAAACGCAGTCTTCGGCCTACGACGAATATCGAGTCTTCGACCTACGCCGAAATATGATCTCTGATCTGTCTCGAAAGAGTCCGAAGACGAAGACATGCTTCCAATTCGACTACAAATATTTTTCCAAGAGGGAAGCATGAAGATGGATCCTCGATCTATCTCAGGTCTCCACGAACGCGACGAATAACGGTTGTCAATAGCTACCTACAGAGCACAATCATGGTGCGTAACTCCAGCGGCAACATCTCCGGTCTGGCCGGAACTGTTTAATAACCGTCCACGATTACGATTGAGGGGAAGGAATTAACTCCCCCATCGTAATCGCAGGAGGGAGAACGGAACCGCAGGTCGGACAAATCATTATAAATAACGGTAAGCGGTGATGCTCCAGGTAAGGCACAACATACTCCTGAAAATTTAAGAGCTTTCCCTCTCCATCTATCATTCTCAGAATCTTTCCCATTCTGTGGCTGGAGCCCGCCTCTGACTTAGGCATCGGAGTGTCCTCCGTCGGAACAACTCCGGCCAGGGATTTATTTTGCAAGTGAACCGGGGAGCGGGCCTGCGATCCAGTAGCTCCATCCGGTCGGAACAAGGACTCTACGCCAACAGATTGGCGCGCCAGGAAGGGGGAGTAACATCCCATTTAAAAATCCGTTGTTAAGCTCCCCTCCTTGAAAAAGGGGAAGTGTAAGAAGTTCTCAATGGCAAGAGGAAAGACTCAGGTTGCCTCAACGAGTCGAAGTCGTGCTCCTTCCCAGGAGGTAGACCCCCAGTAGAGAACGACATTCCACCTTCCACAATTGTCGTGGGACAGCAGCAGTTCGAAACGCTCCTGAACTAGGTCAATAACCTCACAGCTATGGTTTAGGACTTTCAGGATAGAGCTTTTTAGTTAGGGCATCTGCCGGCCACCTCCAAACACAGCTCTCTATCCCGGAAGAAGAGAGCCCCTCGAGAGGGGTCCACACATCTCTCCCTCCATCCTCGGCCCTTCCCAGAGGGCCGAAGTTCAAGAATGCCCAGGCCCACTGATTCCCTACAAAGAGGAAAAAGGCCTAGGCAAACTTACTCTCCCTCTTCTGAAAACTCTACTCCCATAGTGAAAACACTGAAGCAAGTCCTCCCCGATTACGATGGGAAGTTCAAAGCCATCGAATCGAAAATGACGAGAATCCGGGAGCAAAAGGATCACAACGATCTAGCAGTGTGTGATCTGCGCCCCCCTTACATCGATCGCATCTTGGCCGAAGTTGTTCCTCAGCATTTTAGGGTTCTCCAAATGGAGCCCTACGACGGCACCTCCGATCCTTTTGATCATCTAGGCAGTTTCAAGGTCCATATGATGATCCTAGGAGTTTCAAACGCGATGTACTGTCTCGCGTTCCCGGCTACCTTGAAGAAAGCTGCTCGGATGTGGTACTCAAGCATACGCCCAGGTACCATCGATTCATTCTCCGAGTTAGAAAAACTGTTTGTCTTGTATTTCAGGACCTGCCGCAAGATCTCCCGAAATATAGATACGCTGTTCCTCCTTCACTAGAATGAAGGAGAAAGTCTGCGAGATTACATCTCCATATTTAATACGGCCACGCTCGAGATCCCCGATTTCAACGAGCACGTGGCTATGTCTGCACTGAAGAAGGGGCTTCGTACGTCCAGGCTCACCTTTTTCCTGGATAAGAAGTTCTCCAAAAGCTATGCTGAGCTCCTGTCAAGAGCTCAGAAATACGTCGATGCCGAAGAGCAAGCAACAAATCGACGAATGACCAAAGGGAAGCCCCCTTCAAAGAAGAAAAGCAACAGGGGACAAGGCCCCCTGCTTCCAACTGAAAGAAAACCAGTGCATTGGACGCCTACCCTAGGTATGCTACACTAAGGAGTAGGTATCGCATAATTAAGATTTTTAAGCATGCATACGGAAAATCCTACTCATGCACAGTATCTAACATAAACATGATGTATGTAACAAATACATATACATATATAGGCAAGTATAATAATTATAAACAATATAATAAAATCTAGATCTAAACATGCATGATAACAAAAAGGAAATAATATACCTTATAAAGCTTCCTTTTTGTTCTGAATTTGGATCGAAGCAGGAAGAAGCCGACTCCCTTCTACAGCAAATCAAATCTGGAAGAAAAAGATGTCAATGTGAACTCCAGCAGTCTTCAAAACAGATCTACAAACAGGGCTTCCACTTGATCTGTAATACATAAACAACAGCAAGAACAAGAAAACAGAATCGGTCCAATCTCTCAAGGTGTCCAAATGTCCACCCTCTAGAGTATCCACGTGCGGGCTCTCGCTGATCTAACTCCCGGATCGATGCTAGTCCTCCAGGAATCAATCAACAGGTCACAGCAATGTAGAGTAGGGAAAGCCAAAAAAGAAAAAAACTTCACGGACGGTCTTCTCCAAAACCGTCGATATTCCACCAAGAGCACACAATGGAGAAACAAAGAATAGTGAAGGATTTCACGGATGCCCTACAAATTTTCTGCACTCAGAAAACCATCCCAAAAACTCTCACGGCTCCTCTCTTATGCCCTATTCTTCTCTCTACCTCATCACACGGCCAACAAAAAAAAAAATCAGAGGCGAAGAAAACCCATAAAGGTTGGGAAGTGACCGTGAGAGGTGATAAAATAAAACCCAAACACCATTTGAAATGGCTCTTGATCGGTGGAGAATCTGGGAACCGTAGGCTTGAAGAGAACAAGAGGTAAAACACCATGAAAACAGGGACCGAGAGAGAGAGAGAGGAAGACGTATGGGAGAAAAACATCGTGAGACCATTCCAGATCGCAGTGATATGGATGAAATCCTAAGCAGGATTCGATCTCAGGCTGTTCTTATCCCATGCGGCATCCGATCTACTTGTTATTCAAATCCCATTCACACGGTAAAAACAGGGCAACGAAAACAAGGGAAGAAAGGATAAAATACCGTGTAAATGATCAAGATTTAAATCGGTTCATCAAAACCCAAAATGGTTCATAAAAACCCAGGTCCAACCAAACTCGATCAGTAAGAAAATTGGGTCAAGTCCTGATTTACCAGGAATAGTTCCTGATTGACCCAAACCAATCCTGGTCGATCTAAATCAGACCAGGTTGAGCAGAAAAAATCCAATGTATGCTCAAACAAACCATTTAACCTTAATACCGAAACGATTCCCAATCATTGATCGGCTCCCGGATCAGGAAGAAATCCTCTATGGCGTGTGACCTCATAGGTTCGAACCTAAACGGTAGCACTGGAACATTTTCAGTACCAGCATAAGATACCATCTAGCAATGGGTCTCAGTGTCCAGATAGGTCGAAGATTCGAAAGCAATCTATCGAACCTCTGGCATATGGTTACCATATAATTCATCCCTTTGACCTCCAATGCTCAAGATGACCTAGGGTTAGATTGCCAACCCTAACTGAGTCAATCCACAATATATCTCAACCTCGCAAGTCTAGTAACTCCTCACTATGACTACCTCGATCGAGGATTTGCTAAATTGAGACACTATTAGACATTCAATCCAAACAATTTGGACAGGTCAATTCCATCTTGGTCCACCACTGCTCCATAAGTACTTGCTTATACCCAGAAACCTTTCATCACCGGATTAGAAATCCGGGTAGTCCGGCACCAAAGCACAGGGAGTTGCTTGCAAGCTACCATGGTGACCTCAGGTCGGAGGGACACATATACCCATATCCAATCGTGAGCAATCTTTTGACAGAAAGGAGCTCCATGGAGTCATGTTCAATGAGATGTCATACATTCCACTTGCAGATCATATCAGTGTCACCACACTCCTTTGGTAAAGAGGATAACCAAACGATGTGAACCACAACAACCTACACTTGATACGTTGTCGTCGTGTACAATGTATCCTTTGGTTGTGAACATTTTTAAAGGACCACTCGATATATCCTCTCTATATCAAAGTCAGTACAGTCCTAAGGACTTCATCACATAAATAGAGTTCATTACAGGGAAATGAATAATGTGATGAGCTGCTAAAATAAAGTTTTATTAATTTATATACAAATTACAATACTGAGCACAAGAGCCTACAGCCTAAGTGATTGGCTTTAGAACATAATTTTCAACAACTCCCACTTGTACTAGAGCCAATCAGAACAGAATCTAATACCTATTCTCCTTTTACAATAGTCAAACTCTTTGATTCCGAGGGCATTAGTGAAGGGGTCAGCCAGATTCTCCTTTCCATCGATTTTCATAAAATTGATGTCGCCTAGTTCCACAATCTCTCGCACGAGGTGATAGCGCCGTAGAATGTGCTTGGTGCGGTGATGAGACTTTGGCTCCTTGGCTTGAGCAATGGCTCCTGTGCTGTCATAATATACTGGAACAGGACCATCTAGGGAAGGTGCCACCCCTAGGTCTCCAAGGAACTTCTACAACCACATGGCTTCATTTGCTGCATCTGATGCTGCAATGTAATCTGCTTCGCATACCGAGTCTGCAACTGTTGCCTGCTTGGAACTCTTCTAGCATATCGCTCCTCCATTCAAGGTAAATACAAATCCTAACACACTCTTGCCATCATCTCTATCTGACTGGAAACTAGAGTCAGTATACTCCATAAGTTTCAAGTCAGGTTCTCCATAAATCAGCCATTGGTCCTTAGTATTTCTCAAATACTTCAGGATGGTCTTAACCACCTTCCAATGCACCTCACCTGGGTTAGACTGGTATCTGCTCACCACTCCTAGTGAGTATGCCATGTCTGGTCTAGTACATGTTATAGCATACATGATAGAGCCCACTGCAGAAGCATAAGGAACTCTACTCATGCGCTCTCTTTCCTCAGGAGTTGTCGCACAATCTTTCTTAGAAAGAGTAATTCTAGAACCTATCAGGAGATAGCCTTTCTTGGAATTCTCCATGCTGAACCATCTCAACACGGTATCAATGTACATAGACTGGAACAATCCCAGAAGCCTCTTGGATCTATCTCTATAGATCTTCATACCCAGTATGCAAAAAGCTTCACCCAAGTCCTTCATGGAGAACTGAGATGATAACCAGACCTTTATTCCTTGCAATGCTGCAATGTCATTCCCGATTAAGAGAATGTCATCAACATACAGTACTAGGAACACAATCACATAACCATTAACCCACTTATAGATGCAGGGTTCCTCTCCGTTCCTAATGAAGCCATACGATTTGATATACCTATCAAATTGCATGTTCCAACTTCGAGATGCTTGCTTGAGTCCATAAATGGACCTCTGTAATTTGTACACTTTTGACTCGTCTGTGGATGTGAACCCTTTAGGTTGTATCATATACACCTCCTCATCCAGCTCTCCATTCAGGAAAGCAGTTCGGACATCCATCTGCCAGATCTCATAGTCAAAATGTGCTGCCAAAGCAAGCATGATTTGAATGGACTTGAGCATTGCCACAGGGAAGAACGTCTCGTCATAATCAATATCATATCACTGACGATATCTCTTGACAACCAGACGGGCTTTATAGGTCTCTACCTTTCTATCTGCACCCCTTTTTCTCTTGAAAATCCATTTGCACCCGATGGATTTTATCCCTTCAGGTGGATCAACCAATGTCCATACATTGTTGATCTCCATGCACTCCATCTCGGATCGCATGGCTCTAAGCCACGCCTCATAGTCAGATCTCTGAAGTGCATCCATATAGGTGATCGGATCCTCATCGTTCTCGTCGAGCTCAATGGGATCACTGTCCTGGACCAAGAAATCGTAATATCTGTCCGATTGACGCGGTACTCTACCGGATCTCCTAGTCATGGGTTCTGGGTGTGATTCAATCACAGCCAGTTTTATGATGTCCTTAGAGTGTGCAGGTTCTTCCTTTACTGGTTTAACTTCACCAAGTTCAATCTTAGAGGCTACAGTTCCTTCTCCAAGGAACTTTTTCAAAAAGACAACCCTAAGAGCAACGAACACTTTCTGTTCGTCCTCCAAGTAGAAGAAATATCCTTTTATTTTCTTAGGGTACCCAATAAATAGGCACCGATTAGACCTAAGACCAAGTTTATCTGAGTCTAAATGCTTTACATAAGCCAGACAATCCCAGACTCGAAGGTGTGAAATTGAGGGCTTACGTCCAATCCATAACCATATGGAGTGAAGATAACAGACTTACTCAAAACATCATTCAGCAAGGAACAAGCTGTCTCAAGTGTATATCCCCAAAAGGATAGCGATAGAGTTGCAAAGCCCATCGTGGATCGAACCATGTCCAACAGGTTCGATTCCTCCTGTTGGACACACCATTCAACTAAGGTGTTCCTAGAGGAGTCCACTGAGAGAGAATCCCATTCTTCTCAAGATATATTATAAACTCACCGAATAGGTATTCACTGCCTCGATTAGGTCGAAGGATTTTAACACTCTTTCCAGTTTGTTTCTCCACTTCATTATGATATCATTTAAACATTTCAAACGACTCAGATTTATGTCTCATCAAGACATAACCATACCTGGAAAGGTCGTCTATAAATGTAATGAAATATCTGTATCCACCTCTGGCACTAACTGTCATGGGTCCTGTTGCTACCAAGATCGTCATGGCCCGTAGCTGCATCAGCCCGGAGTGTGCCCCTCCTGCCACCCGCGGGTCTTGGTTCCCAGATCTCCTCGCTGGGTGCGATCACCATGATGCCCGGCGGTCCCCTACTCTTGGACCTACGAGACAACGGTTAGAGACCCGGGCCAGGATTTCCGGCGGGGGCACTCCGATGATCAAGTCAGTGATGATCTAGGGGAATAGATCCTCCTGGTCGGGCCCCTCTTGATGGATTCCGCTCTAGGTGGAGTGTAAAATGCGGGTGAAGGTGAAAATGTTGCCAGGGGAGAATGATAGCGGGGATAGAGGGATACTCTGTTCCTCCACCTCTCCATGTATCCCTCGCTTTCCCCTCCACTGTGGTAGTAGTGGCGCTTCGCCCTCTTGATCAGGCTTGCGCTTGTGCTTGTCGTGATGGCGGTGGTGCCGTCCCCTCTTGCTGGTGGGGGTTGCACTTTTTTTTCTCTTCTTTTTTTTTCTTCTCCCTCTCCCAGAGTTATTGTGTGTGTTACCTCTAGGTTTGCTATGAACCAGGTTACCGTTTGGCGCTTGTCTTGGGATCCCTGCCGGACTGTCAGGCGCATGCGACGGTGTCCCGAGGGACCTTTCCTTATTCATGATGGGGGCCGTTATTAGGTGCTTCAACACTCCTCTTGGTTACCTCATTCTGGAAAATTTGGGAATGCTTCGAATGGCGGGCCACCACCCGCGGGATTCGAATCCCCAGATTGGTGTAACTGGCGATCGTAGGTGGTCAATACGGCCTGGAAAGTGCTTCAGTGTAATCCTCGGGCAACTCGCCGGTGTTCTGGGTTGGTGAAGACCTCGTCTGGACTGGGGCCGAGCTGGGACGGCATGACTCGCTCCGACCTCAACATTCCGAGCTCGCAGGGGCACCTCGGTGGAGGAGGGTGGAAGGCAGACTCGGTCCAGAGGGCGCGTGCTCGGAGAGGCTCCACATCGGTGGGTGAGTTCTTGGCTCGACCTCGATCGCAGGGCACTAGCCTCTGAGGGTCTCGTTCTGGAAGGCAGAAGGCGGACCCGGTCCAGAAGGCGCGCGCTCGGAGAGGCTCCACATCGGCAGGTGAGTTCTTGGCTCGACCTCGACCGTAGGGCACTAGCCTCCGAGGGTCTCACTCTGGAGGGTGGAAGGCAGACCCGATCCAGAGGGCACGCACTCGGAGAGGCTCCACATCGACGGGTGAGTTCTTGGCTCGACCTCGATCGCAGGACACTAGCCTCCGAGGGTCTTGCTCTGGAGGGCGGAAGGCGGACTCGATCTAGAGGGTGCACGCTTGGAGAGGCTCCACATCGGTGGGTGAGTTATTGGCTCGACCTCGATCGCAGGGCACTAGACTCCGAGGGTCTCGCTCTGGAGGGCGGAAGGCGGACCTGGTCTAGAGGGCGCACGCTCGGAGAGGCTCCACATCGGCGGGTGAGTTCTTAACTCGACCTCGACCGTAGGGCACTAGCTTCCGAGGGTCTCGCTCTGGAGGGCGGAAGGCAGACCCGGTCCAAAGGGCACGCGCTCGAAGAGGCTCCACATTGGCGGGTGAGTTCTTGGCTCGATCTCGATAGCAGGGCACTAGCCTCCAAGGGTCTCGCTCTGGAGGGCAGAAGGCGGTTATGACCTAGGCGTCGAGCTTATTAGCTTGACTTGGCGGAGGACTGAGCTCGACCTGCTATTCTAAAAGAGCTCAGCTCAGCTCGGTAGTGGAACACGGGCTGGAGAGTTGACACGGTGTCTTTTCTCGATATGGCGCCCACCGGTTCCTCCACATCAGTGATCCTGCCACATCATTTGCCCCCCACTCCCGAGGCTCGTTAGTGCGCGGCGCTCGGGCCGAAGGGAGTAATTGCGATGCTGACATGAAAAGGAGAAAATCTGGCATGATGATGGCCATGATTGCTGGCACTTCGGGGGCCGGCCCCGTAGTCCAATGCGGGGATGCCATGTGGCCACGTCTGAGAAGTAGTTAATGTGGACATAGAATTCAGAGCGACCAGGATGCCATTCTCGTCGATGGGCGGCACGTGGCACGGTTCTGTTGGCAGAGGGTTTGAACCGGTACGACTCCATCAGGTCATTTCGAAATGAAAAGAGGACCTTACCCGAACCATCTATTCTTTTTGAATTCTCCATGTCTATTGCCGTCGTGCCCAAGCTTCCTTCTTCTTCCAATTCCCTCTAGTTTTCTAAAGGAACAGGTTAGCTTCTTCTTCCTCCTCCTCCTGCTAGGATAGAGTTTTTTTTTTCTTCGAGCCTGGGGTCTTCTCTTGGGTTGAGTCTTCTTCCCGGTCTTCCATTTTGTGTTCTTCCTCTCCTTTATCCTCAAGGATGTCCCGTTGCGGTCTGGGCTTCCGCCCCTCTACTGATCAGGACGAGGCCGGTCCTTCCGAGCGGAGGCCGGCATCTTCTTCTTCTTCTGACAGAGAGGGAGGCGTAACCCACTTCGAGCTCAGTAGGAGGTGTCCTCCCGATCCAATAGTCATCAGGGAACCGGGATCTAGCCCTTCTTCGCCTCCTTCTTCCTCTTCTATTCCGATCCCTGAGTCAATCCGGTCCACAGGTCCTGGTGAGGTTGCTTCGACGATCACTGCTGGGGACCTGAGGGCCATCCGGGATGTCTATGGCATCCCAGCTTCCGTCCAGCTTACGGTCCCTCATCCAGGGGAACGGGTCACTTCTAGTCGCCTAGGCCGTCTTGCCTTCTATGAGGAGACCTTCTCCGGGGGTCTCCGGTTTCCTTTCCATCCTTTCTTTCTGTCAGTCCTAGATAATTATCGTCTGGTTCCAGTGTAGCTGGTGCCAAATGCTATTAGGGTCATTTTCTCCTTCGTTGTGTTTTGTCACCTCCACGGGTTCGTAGCCCGGTTTTCTTTGTTTAGGGCTTTCTTTGCCCTAAAGTGCCACCCAACCGAGGATGGGTGGTGGTCTTTGTCTTCCCGCCCGAAAGGCATCAGGTTTGAGCTTCCCTCTTCCATCAGGGGATGGAAGAACAAGTTTTTCTTTGTTGAGGTCGAGGGGGTCGATTGGGTCTGGAGCAATCCGGAGCAGTCCCTCAATCGAAATTCTGTGGTCGATGCGGCTGACTGGGATGATTACGAGCAGCTCCGCACCGCCCAGATTCCTCCACTCGAGGTCCTGTTGTCTGAGCAGAACCTTGTCGACTCCAGGGTCATCCCGACGGAGGGGTTAGGTGAGTTGGACCTGAACTTTTTCTTTTCTTTTGTTCTTGCACCTCTTGCATTATTTCTCCTATGCTCTAACTGTTGTGTAATTTGTATGCAAGTATGATCTTCTCCGAGAGTGATCTTCTGGCCATCACCAAGAAGAGGCGGCCGACCGGGCTGGCCAGGGAGCCCGCTTCCATGCGGGCCCAGGGTGAGAGCGCTTCTGCAGCCGCCCCCATGGTGGTGATCGGTCTAAGTTCGACTGCAGTAGCTGGCCTGAGCTCAGAGGTGCCCCACGTTGCTCCTATGCCGGTGGAGAGGGCAGCTCCCGCGGCTCCGAGGTCCGCCCAGCAGGCCCCCGCTGCAGAGCCCGAAGTGGTAGTCCGGGCGAGGGCTGTCACTGCTGCTGCTCCCTGCTATCCTTCGGGTTCGTCTGTTGCCGACGCTGGGGTTGAGGAGACCCGGGGCACTCCCAGGGCCATGAGAGATGCGCCGCCTGTGCCGGCGCCGGCCTCCCAGTCTGCCCCCCAGGGTCCTTCGGTCAGCGGTGCAAGGTCGCTCGCTCATGGAGAGAGCCGGAGGGAGGAGGCGCGGCGCCATCTCCCCTTCAGGATGGGGCTGGAGAACTCGGTCCTCCGGAGCCCCGAGCTTGTCGAACGCTTGATGGACTTCTCCATCCAAGCATGCAACCGGTAAGAGATGGCCGGGATGCAAGTGGCCGAGGTCTTCAAGATCTTCTTTTCCCAGCTGTATTCGGTGAGCTCTTTCACTTCATTTATTTTTCATTTCATTTTTTTTTTGACCTCTTCTTCTTTTTACGGTGCAGATTGGTGCCGAGGCCCTCTACATCAGGGGCTACTTCTAGAGCGGGGAGCGTCTCGAGCGGCAACAGGCCGCTGAGATCGAATCTTTGAAAGCCGACCTGAAGGAAATGGTCAGGGCAAGTGGGGCCCTTGAATTGAAGATCAAGGACCTCGAAAGAGAGCTCGTCGATGTCGAGGGCTGAGCAAGAGGACTCTTGACGGCTTGCGACTTGGAGCGGAGCCGTTCGAAGAAGGCGATCGATGACCTCTCCGTCATCGAAAAGAAATTGAATTGGTATAGTAACGAGGCCGACCGGCCCAAGGAGATCACCCGAGCCGCCCAGGCAGAACTGGCGGTCATGAAGGAGAAACTTGCCGCTGCTGAGAAAGCGACAGAGACGGCAACCAACTCGACAAAGGCAGCCAGGCTGGAGATCGCCGAGTCGAAGAGGGTGGCCACTGAGGCCACGAAGGGCGCAGAGAACGCCGTCGCCAACTTTAAGGCTTCGGAGGAGTTTGTCGTCGATATCCAGCAGATAGCGTCGGACTCTTTTTATAAGGGTTTTATGTACCTGCGTGGCCAGGTCAAGGCGCTTGTTCCTGACATGGACCATGGCTGCCTCGAGCACCCTTCGGCTATGGGGGAGGAGGCTGATGAAGAGGTCGTCATGGGAGGTGCAGGCTCAGAGTCTCAGGCACCGGCTGAGGGTGGCCCTTCCGCGGCCAGCACAGCTTAGCCGAAGACTTTTGAGGGCGGGAGCTCTCAGCCTCAGGATCCAGCGACAAAGCCGGCCGGCACGAAATGACCCTTTTCTTCCTTGCTTTGCTTTGTACTTTCATTTCTTGTACTCAGTTTGGGTCACCAGGTATGTTGGGGGCCCAGAAGACACTTGTGCTTTGTGTTTGATCAATGAAGTGAAATCCGAGTTTCTTTATCATTTGTTCTCTTTGCCCCCCCCCCCCCCCCCCCCCCGACTTTTTTTGTATCGGGAGCTCAGGGAGAAGGTTTCACCTTGCTTGAGGTTAAGTCATAACACTTGAGGGCTGCTGGGCTCGAAGTTCTCTTGGCCGGAGATCTGAGCTCCGATCTTGAGAAGGGCATCCTGGAGCTGGGCTTGAGGATGATGATTGCTGAGAGCTGCTTTGCTCGAAGTTCTCTTGGTCGGAGATCTGAGCTCCGGTCTTGAGAAGGGCATCCTGGAGCTGGGCTCGGGGACGATGATTGCTGAAAGCTGCTTGGCTCGAAGTTCTCTTGGCCGGAGATCTGAGCTTCGGTCTTGAGAAGGGCATCCTGGAGCTGGGCTCGGGAACAATGATTGTTGAGAGCTACTTGGCTCGAAGTTCTCTTGGCCGGAGATCTAAGCTCCGGTCTTAAGAAGGGCATCCTGGAGCTGGGCTCGGGGGCGATGATTGCTGAGAGCTGCTTGGCTCGAAGTTCTCTTGGCCGGAGATTTGAGCTCCGGTCTTGAGAAGGGCATCTTGGAGCTGGACTCGGGGATGATGATTGCTGAGAGCTGCTTGGCTCGATGTCCTCTTGGCCGGAGATTTGAGCTCCGGTCTTGAGAAGGGCGTCCTGGAGCTAGGCTCGGGGATGATGACTGCTGAGAGCTGCTTCAATGATGCTATATTTTCTTCTTGTTCTCTCTTTCTTTCCTTCCCCACTCTTCTTCTTTCTCCTTTTTCTTTTTGTTGTTTGTTTTTTGTTTTTTTTTTTTTTTTTTAGAGTGGGGAGATCAAGGAAAGGATGCTGGTTGTACCCCCACTTTGTTCTCTTTCTTTCCTTCCCCTCTCGTCTTCTTTTCGAGCGGGGAGATCAGAGAAGGGGGCTACCGGGCTTCCTCCTTTGTTCTCTTTCTTTCCTTCCCCTCTCGTCTTCTTTTCGAGTGGGGAGATCAGAGAAGGGGGTTACCGGTCTTGATTTCCTTGAAGCTAGGCTCGAGGCCTTCTTGGACGTGGAGCTAGGCTCAGGCCTAGGGGGTTGCCTGAGATCTTGGCTCAGGTCTTTGGCGCCTTAGAGCTAGGCTCGAGGCGTTGACGGGAGCTGCGTGGCCCCGTGATCTCTTGGTATCTCAGAGCAAGGCTCGGAGACGTTTGAGATAGAGAGCTGCTTGGCTTGAAGATTCTCTGACATCCTGGAGCTGGGCTCGGGGATGCTTGGAGTTGGAGAGCTACGTGGCTCAAGGTTCCTCTAGCATCCTGGGGGTGGGCCCGGGGATGCCGAGAAGTGGGAGCTACGTGGCTCGGAGATTTTTCGATGTCCTGGAGCTGGGCTCGGGGATGCTTGGAGTTGGAGAGCTATGTGGCTTGAAGTTCCTCTAGCATCCTGAAGCTGGGCCCGGGGATACTGGAAAGTGGGAGCTACGTGGCTCGAAGTTTCTTCGACATCCTGGAGCTGGGCTCGGGGATGCTTGGAGTTGGAGAGCTACGTGGCTCGAGGTTCCTCTAGCATCCTGGGGCCGGGCCCGGGAATGCTGGGAAGTGGGAGTTACGTGGCTTGGAGATTCTTCGATGTCCTGGAGCTGGGCTCGGGATGATTGGAGTCGGAGAGCTACGTGGCTCGAGGTTTCTCTAGCATCCTAGGGCTGGGCCCAGGAATGCTTGGAAGTGGGAGCTACGTGACTCGGAGATTCTTCGACGTCCTGGAGCAGGGCTCAGGGACTCTTGGAGTTGGAGAGCTACATGGCTCGAGGTTCCTCTAGCATCCTGGGGCTGGGCCCGGGAATGCTGGGAAGTGGGAGCTACATGCCTCGGAGATTCTTCGACGTCCTGGAGCTGGGCTCGGGGATGCTTGGAGTTGGAGAGCTATGTGGCTCGAGGTTCCTCTAGCATCCTGGGGCTGGGCCCGGGAACGCTGGGAAGTGGGAGTTACATGGCTCGGAGACTCTTCGACATCCTGGAGTTGGGCCCGGGGGCGTCGTTGATCCTTTCCTGCAAAACATGCGGATACCCATGCAAGGGAAAAAATCGCTACCATGATCGTTGGTGGGGGAACATACCTCACTAGGGGTGTCTTTATAGGTGTTACAGCCATGACAGTGACGTGGCCAAGCTCAGGTACCGCCGAATGCGATCGAGCCACGTGGATGTTTTCCAGGCCGAGCCGGCGCCATGTCCTCAAGGCCAGGATCGGCAAGACTACACCGCCCGAAGACTGTCTAAGGCAAACCGCCCTTGCCGAGGTCGAGCTCGGCTCGGTGTTCCTCTACCACCCCGCTGGCGCCCGGACTCGGAGAGGTCCGCCTAAGTGAGGTCGGCCGAGGCCAGGCGACCTCCTGCCACCTCGCCAGGTGTCCACCCAGGAGGGGTCCACCTAAGCCGAGGTCGGCTGGTCCTTCGCCCTTCGCCAGGTGGCAACCCGGAGACGGGCCCACCTCGGCCGAAGCCAGGCGACCTCCTGCCACCTCGCCAGGTGTCCACCCAGGAGGGGTCCACCTAAGCCGAGGTCGGCCGGTCCTTCGCCCTTCGCCAGGTGGCAACCCGGAGACGGGCCCACCTCGGCCGAAGCCAGGCGACCTCCTGCCACCTCGCCAGGTGTCCACCTAGGAGGGGTCCACCTAAGCCGAGGTCGGCCGGCCCTTCGCCAGGTGGCAACCCGGAGACGGGCCTACCTCGGCCGAAGCCAGGCGACCTCCTGCCACCTCGCCAGGTGTCCACCCAGGAGGGGTCCACCTAAGCTGAGGTCGGCCGGTCCTTCGCCCTTCGCCAGGTGGCAACCCGGAGACGGGCCCACCTCGGCCGAAGCCAGGCGACCTCCTGCCACCTCGCCAGGTGTCCACCCGGGAAGGGTCCACCTAGGCCGAGGTCGGCTGATCCTTCGCTCCTCACCAGTTGGCCCCCAGAGACGGGTCCAACTCGGCCGAGGTCAGACCGCTCGTACGGAGAGGATCCTAGGGAAAGAAACGAGCCCCGAGGCCATCCCTCGGACCGTACGAATCCCAGACGGTGCTCCGTACGGAGGGCGACGGCACGCGGAACATCACTTGCATCGGCCCGACAGGTCCCACAGCCGAGAGACGCGATCCTGACAGAACAGGCCCCGTAGATAGATGGCGCCCATGCTTGGGGAAGAGAGCGCTCTCACTGGGCCCGAGGCCTGACCGGCCGCCCTGCCAACGCCGCCCTCCCCTCTTTCTCTTCTGTCTTTGCCTTTTCCCTGCTGGGCCCGGCGGGCGAGGTCGGAAAGCCGCCTGGCCCCCTTCACCGAAAAGGGAAAAGAGAAAAGGACGGGGAGGGGAAGTCTCCAGAGAGGAAGAAACAAGCGCACGACGAAAGAGAATAAAGAGGGAAGAATCTGGGGACGACAAGGTAAGCTAACAAGCCTGGGGACAAGAAGGAAGCACCGGCAAAAGGCCTCGCTCCGAGAGAGAAACCAAAGACCCCGAGAGGGGAACACTGAGTGTGAGCTCGGCAAGGAGGCCCAGCCGAGATTCTGGTCCCCAGTGCGCTTTCTTCACCAGTTAACTCTCAAAGTCTGGGACCCTTTCGAGGGTCCGGTGGAGAGTCTGTTCCTTCTCGCCGTCTACTGACTTGACCGTCGGAGCTCCCTCACCAGGATCCCCGGCCAGGGTCTTCTAACCCCCTTTTTTGCAGGTTCTCCGCGGGAAGGGAGGCTCCCTCACCAGGTGGTCAGCAGGGATCGGCGGATCCGTGGCACGGGCGCGGCGGCGAGAGCGGCAACAGATTGGCGCGCCAGGTAGGGGGGCAGGACACTAACCCCTAGCGGGAACCAGCTTTCTGCAGGTATCACGCTCTCCAGCAATGGTGGTCACTCGTGGTCGCGAGGCGTCCACCAGCCATGTGGGGGAAGTCCACTCCCCCCCAGGGGGCCACAGCCCCGAAGGGGAGCTTCCGGCTCCCCCTCCTCTTCCACAACAGCCTACACCGGTAGACGGATCCCTTGCGGCCATCGTCCAGCAGCTGCAGACTTTGACCTCAGCGGTCCGGCAGCTTCAGCATCAGCAACGGTCCCTGGCCACCCAGCCGCAGCCAGGGACCCCCGCGGCCCGAGCCGCGGGACAGCGCGGGAGCCTACGCTCAATTCAGGGCAGGCCATCCCACCCGAAGGCCATCTCCAACCCCCGGGGGAGCCACCAAGCTCCCGCAAAGAGAAACTATTCTGGTTCGGAGGATCACGAGAGTCGATCCCCGGCCAACGGGGCCGAAACGGTGCATCGCAGCAAGCGACGCCGAGGCCAGACCTCGCGCCGGGATCGATCGGCGCCCCCTTCACCCGCAGCCTCGGTGGAAGACTCCACCGACGAAGCCATCAGGCGCCAGGCCGAGAGGCGCCTGGAGGAGCATGAGCGCAAGCTGGCGGAGTTCGCCCGTCGATTCGCCGACCTGCAAAACTCGTCGGCAGACCCGGCGGGCTACGACTCCCGCCCCCCTTTCTCTGAAGAAATCCAGGCGAAACCGATCCCGAAACGGTTCCGCATGCCGCAGGTGGATCCCTACGACGGGACCACCGACCCCCTGGATCATTTGGAGAGCTATAAAGCTCTCATGAGGGTCCAGGGCGCCATCGACGCTCTTCTGTGCATTGCCTTCCCGGCAACCCTCCGGAAGGTCGCTCGAGTCTGGTTCACCCGCCTTGAGCCCGGATCCGTCTGCTCCTTCCATCAGCTGGAAGGAAGGTTCGTGGCACACTTCGACGCTTGTCGAAAGGTGCCGAGAGAGGTGGACAGCCTCTCCTCCATCCGCCAGCAAGACCAGGAGCTGCTCCGGGACTGCATCACCCGGTTCAAGACCGCAGCCCTGGAGATCTACAGCTTGGACGAGCCCGTCGCCATGCTGGCCTTGAAGCGCGGGCTCAAGACGTCCCACCTGACCTACTCCCTGGACAAGAAGCCGCCCAGGACGTACTCCGAGCTCCTCCTCCGTGCCCACAAGTACATCCGAGCGGAGGAGGCCGACCGCACCCGTCGAGAGTTGGACGGGAAGACTCCGAAGAAGCCGCTCCCGAGGGACACCCCGGGAGCTCGGAGGCCCGGGCCGTCTGCCGACCCTCGCCCAAATCCAAGGCTGAGGGGCGAAGCCACTCCCGAGCGGAGGTACACCCCCCTCCTCGCACCTCGGATGAAGATCCTCATGGAAATCGAGGGCGAGCGCTACCTCCGCCGACCTCCTCCTCAGAACCCGAGAGCCGTCCGAGACAAATCGAAGTACTGCCAGTTCCACCGCGAGCACGGGCATGACACAGAGGAGTGTCGCCATCTGAAGCGGGAGATTGAGGAGCTAATCAGGAGGGGTTACCTCAGAAAGTTCGTCAAGAATGAGGCCCCCTCTGAAGGGCAGCCGCTCGTGGCCCTACCACCTGTCCCTGTGATCGACAACCGCCTAACGGAGAAGCCCGTGGGCATGATCTCGCGCGGGTCCGGCCGAACAATGAAGAGAGCCCGGGAAGTCGGGAACCCGGAGAATGTAATCCCTCCCAAAGGGGGGGGAATTAATGATAATGTAAACAACAATGCCGTGGTGGTCGAAATGACCATCGCGAAGCATCCTGTACATCGAATCATGGTGGATAGTGGAAGCTCGGCTGACGTACTTTTTTACGATGCTTTCTCTCGGATGAATTTGTCCCCCGATCAGCTGAAGCCAGTGCACACCCCCCTGGTAGGTTTTACAGGGGACTCCGTGGGGGTCGAGGGGAGATCACTCTCCCGGTCACTGCCGGATCCCCACCCCGGCAGGCGACCGTCCTAATAACATTCACCGTCGTCAGGCTCCCTTCCCCTTACAACGCCATTCTCGGGCGTCCCGGGCTCAACCAACTGGACGCCACCATCTCCACGAGGAGGCTGTTGGTGCAGTTCCCCATGCCTTCCGGGCTCGGGGAGATGAAGGGGACGACCCAGCCGGTCCCGCTCTGCCTCCAGACGATCCCGGGCGCCAAGGGCACGGAGCTCGCCCGTGATATCGACGACCTCGATCTGAGAGAGAAGGAACCCAGGGGAGGGCCTGT
This sequence comes from Areca catechu, assembly GCA_021397845.1. Classification (NCBI taxonomy): domain Eukaryota; kingdom Viridiplantae; phylum Streptophyta; class Magnoliopsida; order Arecales; family Arecaceae; genus Areca; species Areca catechu. The sequence continues at coordinate 23,189,517 of CM038052.1, read as the reverse complement.
AGAGCGACTACTGACTTTCCCCCTCGGTTCGGACCCCCTGAAGATGGTGCAAGTCGAGGCCCAGCTCCCCGAGGAAGAGCGAACCCGCCTGCTGGAGTTCCTCCATGCCAACGCTGACGTGTTCGCCTAGTCAGCAGCCGACATGCCGGGCATCCCGCCCGAGGTCATCATGCACAGGCTGAACGTGGACCCGAATTGCCGCCCGGTCCGCCAGAAGAAGAGAAGCTTCGCCATGGAGAGACAGAAGGCGATCGACGAGGAAGTAGAGAAGCTCCTCGCCGCCGGTTTTGTCCGAGAGGTCCAGTACCCCAGTTGGCTGGCGAACGTGGTCATGGTAAAGAAGAGTAGCGGTAAGTGGAGGATCTGTGTGGACTACACCGACCTCAATCGAGCTTGCCCAAAGGACAGCTTCCCTCTTCCAAAGATCGACCAGCTGGTCGACACCACCTCGGGGCATCGCCTCCTGTCGTTCATGGACGCTTTCTCCAGATACAACCAGATTCGGATGAACCCGGAGGACGAAGAGCACACCGCCTTCATAACTGACCGCGGAACCTTTTGCTACAGGATGATGCCATTTGGCCTCAAGAACGCGGGGGCGACGTACCAGTGCCTGGTCAGTAGAATCTTCAAAGACCAGATCGGCCGCAACATGCAGGTGTACGTGGACGACATGCTGGTAATGAGCAAACCCGATTCGGACCACGTGGCTGACTTGATGGAGATGTTCGGCAACCTCCGGCGCCATCAGATGAAGCTGAACCCGGCGAAGTGCGCCTTCGGTGTCTCCGCCGGGAAGTTCCTAGGGTTTATGGTGACTCAAAGAGGAATCGAGGCCAACCCGGAGAAGGTCCAGGCCATCCTGGACATGGAGCAGCCCGCCTCCAAGAAGCAAGTGCAGCAACTAACCGGCCGAGTTGCGGCCCTTAACCGCTTTATCTCCAGGTCGGCGGACCGCTGCCGTCCCTTCTTCAAGGTGCTGAGGAAGATGAATGACTTTGCTTGGACCGAGGAGTGTCAGCAGGCCTTCGAGGAACTGAAGAAGACGCTTGCATCGCCACCGTTGCTGTCCAGGCCCGAGGAGGGAGAGGAGCTTACCCTCTACCTGGCGGTTACCCCGGAGGCCGTCAGCTCTGTCTTGGTCCGAACCGATGACCAGGGGCTCCAGCGGCCGGTGTACTATACCAGCAAGCTTCTCCGAGATGCGGAGCTCAGGTATTCCCGGCCCGAGAAACTTGTTTTTGCACTAATAGTGTCTGTCCAGCGTCTCAGGCCCTATTTCCAAGCGCACCCCATCGCCGTTTTGACGGATCAACCGCTGAAAGCGGTGCTCAGCCGACCCGATACTTCGGGACGATTGGCCAAGTGGGCACTGAAACTTAGCGAGTTCGACATTACATACAGGCCAAGGTCGGCCATGAAGGCGCAGGTGCTGGCCGATTTCTTGGTCGAATGTGCGGGCTTGGGCAAGGGGCCCGAGGAAGGCCCCCCGGCCCAGCCGATGGAGGTTGGCACCGATGAGCCTGGAGAGGACGCCTGGATCCTCCATGTGGACGGAGCCTCAAACTCCGGCGGGAGTGGAGCTGGGCTCATCCTTGCCAACGGTGACGGGGTTGTCGCCGAGTGCGCACTCCGTTTCCAATTCCCCGCAACAAATAACCAGGCGGAGTACGAAGCACTTCTTGCCATACTGAGAGTCTCCCGCGAGCTGGGCGTGACCAACCTCAGAGCTTTCACTGACTCTCAGCTCGTGGCGGGGCAGGTATCCGGGGAGTACGTCGCACACGACCCCCGAATGGCGAAGTACTTGGAGCTCGTCAAGGCGGGCGCATCCAAGTTCCGGCGCTTCAACATCCTCCATATCCCCCGCGGGGAGAACGCCCGCGCGGATGCCCTCTCTCGGCTGGCGACCCTGCCGGACACGATGCTGGGACGCGCTCATGTGGAGCGACTTGAGGTCCCAAGTCTCGAAGCACCGGTGGAGGTCCATCAGGTCAGCCAGGAGCCCAGCTGGATGGACAAGTATGCTGCGTATATCGCCAGCGGCACCCTACCGGAGGACCAAGAGGCGGCTCGCCTCATCAGGAAGAAGGCCGTGCAGTTCGTCCTGATGGACGGGCAGTTGTATCGAAGGTCCTACTCCTACCCCCTCCTCAAGTGCGTAGGACCCACAGAAGCCAAGCTTGTGCTCCAGGAGATTCACGAAGGCATCTGCGGGAACCACGTGGGGGGCAGGGCATTGGCGTACAAGGCCCTCCGTCAGGGCTACTTCTGGGAAACAATGAAGGAAGACGCCGCCGACTTCGTGAAGAAGTGCGACCGGTGCCAGCATCACGCCACGGTGCAGCGGCAACCCTCCAACCCAATCTCTCAGCTCTCAGCCCCCTGGCCGTTCGCCCAGTGGGGGATGGACCTCCTGGGCTCATTCCCGCCGGCGTCTGGCCAGCGGAAGTTCTTGATAGTAGCTATCGACTACTTCACGAAATGGGTCGAGGCCGAACCCTTGGCGAGGATCACCGAGGCAAACGTCGCCAAGTTCTTCTGGAAGTCCATCGTTTGCCGCTTCGGCCTCCCCCACACCGTGGTCACCGACAACGGACGCCAGTTCGACTGCCGGGAATTCGAAGAATTCTGCAGCGACCTCGGCATCAGGCACCGCTTTACCTCGGTGGCGCACCCTCAGACCAACGGGGAGGCCGAAGTCACGAACAGGACCATTCTTCAGGGCCTCCGCACGCGGCTGGACCAGGCCAAGGGCAGGTGGGCCGACGAGCTTCCCAGCGTCCTTTGGGCATACCACACCACCCCAAGGACGGCTACCGACGAAACCCCGTTCAACCTCATCTTCGGAGCCGAGACAGTCATCCCAATCGAGCTCAGCCTACCCACGCTGCGCGTGGAGCAATACGACGAGACAGAAAACCCAGCCAGGATGATGCTCAACCTAGACCTTCTCGAGGAAACGAGAGACAAGGCCCGAATCCGAATGGCAGCGTACCGGCAACGTGTAGCCAGATATTACAACTCCCGAGTGCGGTCGAAGGTTTTTCGTCCCGGAGACTTGGTCCTCCGGCGCGCCGAAGCCTCCCAGCCACGGGAATGCGGCAAGCTATCACCCAACTGGGAAGGCCCATATCGGGTGGCAGAAGCCCTCCCTCATGGAGCATATTGCTTGGAAGAATTGGGAGGTGCCATGTTTCCCCGGACGTGGAACTCCTCGAACCTGAGGATGTACTATCAGTGATGTAAGGCTCCCAGTTCCTGTAACAAAGTTCCCCCACTTCAAACACTCCCTTCTAACTTCGACGAAAAGGCCTACGGCATCGGGTTCAGACCGCAGATCCTGGGCTTCGGCCTGGAAGGTGGCGCCGAACCCAGTTCGCCCATGCAAGCCCGGAGAGCAGCTCAGCAAGCCGTGCAAGGCTTGAGAAGGCCTGCGGCATCGAGCTCAGTCCGGAGATCCGGGGCTTCGGCCTGGAAGGTGGTGCCGAACCCAGTTCGCCCATGCATGCCCGGAGAACAGCTCAGCAAGCCGCGCAAGGCTTGAGAAAGCCTGCAGCATCGAGCTCAGTCCGGAGATCCTGGGCTTCGGCCTGGAAGGTGGCGCCGAACCCAGTTCGCCCACGCAAGCCCGGAGAACAGCTCAGCAAGCCGCGCAAGGCTTGAGAAAGCCTGCGGCATCGAGCTCAGTCCGGAGATCCTGGGCTTCGGCCTGGAAGGTGGCGCCGAACCCAGTTCGCCCACGTAAGCCCGGAGAACAGCTCAGCAAGCCGCGCAAGGCTTGAGAAAGCCGGCGGCATCGAGCTCAGTCCGGAGATCCTGGGCTTCGGCCTGGAAGGTGGTGCCGAACCCAGTTCGCCCACGCAAGCCCGGAGCACAGCCCAGCAAGCCGTGCAAGGCTTGAGAAAGCCTGCGGCATCGAGCTCAGTCCAGAGATCCTGGGCTTCGGCCTGGAAGGTGGCGCCGAACCCAGTTCACCCACGCAAGCCCGGAGAACAGCTCAGCAAGCCGTGCAAGGCTTGAGAAAGCCGGCGGCATCGAGCTCAGTCCGGAGATCCTGGGCTTCGGCCTGGAAGGTGGTGCCGAACCCAGTTCGCCCACGCAAGCCCGGAGCATAGCCCAGCAAGCCGCGCAAGGCTTGAGAAAGCCTGCGGCACCGAGCTCAGTCCGGAGATCCTAGGCTTCGGCCCGGAAGGCGGTGCAGAAATCGTGTTGCCTGCGCGAGCATGAAAGCGACCCAAAGTCGGGCCCGCTTAAGGCTTGCTCTGCAGATCCGACAGACCCCCAGCCTTCGATTTGAGCAATGGAAGGACCAGGCCTGCAACTGCTTCGAGTATTCCATACCAGCATCTCAGAAAGAAAGAAAAAGAAAGGCGAGATGGAATGAAAGAACTCAAGCTTTTGGTAAATAGGGATTTTCATTAATACAAGTAGCTAGTACAAGCTGGGAGTCCCGATAGGCCGGGACTCCCCAAAAGAAGAAAAAACAACAACGACAGAAGCAAAAAGAGAAGAAGATATCCGGAAGAAGGCGCCGGGTTCACTGAGGTGCGGGATCGGAGCCCTCTGCCGGGGGCGCGGGTGCTGCGTCCTCGACTTCTACGACGGCCGGCTCCTGGGGCTGCTCCGGAGCCGCGGCATCGCTGGTCGACGGTGCCGCAGGAGTCGCTTCGGCCGTGCCGGATGCCCTGCTCTCGCCTCCTGGCCTCCTGCCACCGATCACTATCCCGCTCAGATCCAGCTGGGGGAAGAAGGCCCCCACCTTCTCCCGGCACATCCGGAACCCCTTCAGGAAGGAGTCCACGGCGGCCTCCCGGACCTCCGACGTGTACTCGTTGGAAGCCCGGAATTTGGGGACGGCCTCTTGCGCCTCCCGCTTGGCTGCCTCCAGGAGCCCGTTGACGTATGCGCTCCGGTCCCTCGCCGCGGCCGCGTCTCGCCGGGCCTCCTCCAGCTGGCGCTCTAGCCACTGGGAGTGGGCCTGCAGGCGGGCCTTCTCCGCCACCTCCTCCTCTGTTCGGCGTTGGTTGGAGGTCCGCTCCTCCGACAAGGAGGCCTCCAACTCCTTGTTCCGTTCCTCGGAACGCGCCAGGTCGGACTGGAGGGCTTGTTTATCGGCTCGCAGCTCGACCCCCTTCTCCATCAAATCCTTGACGTCGGCCGCGAGCTTGCCGAGTCTCAGCTCCCGCTCGGAGTCCCTTTTGGCATTCCCTACGAGGAAGTTCCTCAGTAGGAGAACGTCGTTCCCGATCTGCAACAACAAAAGCAACACAGGTCAGAATAAAGGAAGCTAAGCCTCGAAAGAAAAGAAGGAAGAAGCTCGGACTTACCGTGAAAAGCTGCGGGAGGATCCCGAGCAGCGCGTCTGCGTAATCTCGGCCGCCCCGAGCTCGACGGTCCTGGGCGGTGGAGGCGTACTCCATGACCTTCTCCGCCAGCCCCTTGTCGAGGATGACCGAGTCCTGGTGGGTGAGCACCGGTGCCGAAGCCTTCGGGTCGGCTCCTGTGGTGGCCGGCCCCTCAGCTGAGGCCGCAACCGACGGGCCGGCGGCGGCCACAGGCGGCGCTGTCGAGGCGGCAGCGACGACGGGCCCTACGCTGGGCGGAGTAGCAGGCGGTGGAGCCCTCTCGGCAGCGACGCCACCAGGTCGCGCGGCCGGGGCATCAGCAGCCCCGCCCTGAGTTCGCCTGGGCGGGGGAACAACAGCCATCGGGCTGGGCACGGTCGCCGTCACGACCTCCCGGCTCGTCTCCGTGCGAGCCCTCTTCGCCGCGGGCTCGTCCACCTCAACGACATCCCGCTGGGCTGCCCCCTCCAAGAGGTTCTCCAGTAAAAATTTCATCCCTGCAAAACAAAGGAACGGAAAGTCAGCCGGCTCAGTTATAAAGAAGAAGGGGGGCAGAAATCAAAGTGGAGCCGAGTCTCACCCGTCTCGCGGATGGGACTGATCCCGGCCTCAAAAAGATTTTGCTTAGAGAGCAGAACCTCGAGTGCCGGGACCACGTCGCTCAGGAGCAGGGAATAGGACTCCTGGTCCGCCGACTCGACCCGAGAATTCCGGTTCGGGGTCCGGTCCGGTTCACTCCAGGCCCAGTCGACGTCTTCGACCGAGGCAAAGAAAAATCGGTTCTTCCAGCCCTTCACCGAGGAAGGGATGTCGAACCGGAGACACCTGGGCCGGGGCGAAATGTACCACCAGCCGTCATCGGTGGAGCACTTCTTCAGGGTGAACAAGGCCCTGAAGAGGGAGAAACGGGCAACGAACCCGTGGAAATGACAGAAGACAATGAAAGAAAAGATGACCCGGATGGCATTGGGAACCAGCTGGGCCGAGACAAGCCGAAAATGGCTAAGGAAGGAAAGAAAGAAGGGGTGCAGAGGAAACCGAAGACCCCCAAGGAGGAAGTCTTCGTAGAAGGCAATGCGGCCGGGGCCACTCATGGTGACGCGCTCCCCGGACCGCGGAACAAACAAGCGGATGGACTCCGGGATGCCATAAGCATCCCGGAGCAGAGAAAGATCACCTTCGGTCATGGTGGAAGCATGACCGGAGGGACCGGCGGGAAGAGAAGGAGGTGCAGGAAGAGCAGGAAGAGCCAGAAGAGAGCGAAGGGGGACAGCAGGAGCAACCGGAGGAGGCCGGGTCCCCCTAGGGATGCCAATGGTGACACCCCCGGGTTGCAGACGCCGGCGGATCTCCTCCGGAATCGTCTCCTCATCTGAGGAGGAAGAAGATGGAGTCCTCGACCGGGATGGACCGGCCTCGTCCGGGTTGGAAGAGACATGGCGACGGCGCGCCATGGAGAAGAAAAGGACAGAGGATCGAAGAGCAAAGAAAAGAGAGAAAAGGAAGGGGACCGGAGAAGGAGAAGGAGGCACTCACCGAAAATGTGCCAGACGAGTGCAAGGCAACAGGAGTTAGTCTGCAGCAAACCGCCCACGGAGCAAGGGGAAAGGCCTCGTTCTGGAAAGTCCCCACCCTTTCAAACTCAGCCGACAGTGGCCGTACCCGTCATTCCGCTTCAGGCCACTGGATGGTCTCCACGTGGGCGCACGCCGGACACCGACGCATCGTTAGCAGAGTAACGGCCTCTGCCTCGAAGCGACGCATTAATTGCAGGCAAGTGGGCGACGCGTGGCGGCTCCCCATAGGTTTTCAATCGCATCGAGCCACGGCGATGAGGATCGTGGCAATTATGATGCAAGATCTTCGCCTCCCCACGTCATGTCCGCATTTAACCCCGACGTTCCGTTCTACGACGCCCCGACGGAACGGCGGGCTGGGGGGCAACTGTTACAGCCGTGACAGTGACGTGGCCAGGCTCAGGTACCACCGAATGCGATCGAGCCACGTGGATGTTTCCCAGGCCGAGCCGGCACCACGTCCTCAAGGCCAGGATCGGCAAGACTACACCGCCCGAAGACTGTCTAAGGCAAACCGCCCTTGCCGAGGTCGAGCTCGGCTCGGTGTTCCTCTACCACCCCGCTGGCGCCCGGACTCGGAGAGGTCCGCCTAAGTGAGGTCGGCCGAGGCCAGGCGACCTCCTGCCACCTCGCCAGGTGTCCACCCAGGAGGGGTCCGCCTAAGCCGAGGTCGGCCGGTCCTTCGCCCTTCGCCAGGTGGCAACCCGGAGACGGGCCCACCTCGGCCGAAGCCAGGCGACCTCCTGCCACCTCGCCAGGTGTCCACCCAGGAGGGGTCCACCTAAGCCGAGGTCGGCCGGTCCTTCGCCCTTCGCCAGGTGGCAACCCGGAGACGGGCCCACCTCGGCCGAAGCCAGGTGACCTCCTGCCACCTCGCCAGGTGTCCACCCAGGAGGGGTCCACCTAAGCCGAGGTCGGCCGGCCCTTCGCCCTTCGCCAGGTGGCAACCTGGAGACGGGCCCACCTCGGCCGAAGCCAGGCGACCTCCTGCCACCTCGCCAGGTGTCCACCCAGGAGGGGTCCACCTAAGCCGAGGTCGGCCGGTCCTTCGCCCTTCGCCAGGTGGCAACCCAGAGACGGGCCCACCTCGACCGAAGCCAGGCGACCTCCTGCCACCTCGCCAGGTGTCCACCCGGGAAGGGTCCACCTAGGCCGAGGTCGGCTGATCCTTCGCTCCTCACCAGTTGGCCCCCAGAGACGGGTCCAACTCGGCCGAGGTCAGACCGCTCGTACGGAGAGGATCCCAGGGAGAGAAACGAGCCCCGAGGCCATCCCTCGGACTGTACGAACCCCAGACGGTGCTCCGTACGGAGGGCGGCGGCACGCGGAACATCACTTGCATCGGCCCGACAGGTCCCACAGCCGAGAGACGCGATCCTGACGGAACAGGCCCCGTAGATAGATGGCGCCCATGCTTGGGGAAGAGAGCGCTCTCACTGGGCCCGAGGCCTGACCGGCCGCCCTGCCAGCGCCGCCCTCCCCTCTTTCTCTTCTGTCTTTGCCTTTTCCCTGCTGGGCCCGGCGGGCGAGGTCGGAAAGCCGCCTGGCCCCCTTCACCGAAAAGGGAAAAGAGAAAAGGACGGGGATGGGAAGTCTCCAGAGAGGAAGAAACAAGCGCACGACGAAAGAGAATAAAGAGGGAAGAATCTGGGGACGACAAGGTAAGCCAACAAGCCTGGGGACAAGAAGGAAGCACTGGCAAAAGGCCTCGCTTCGAGAGAGAAACCAGAGACCCCGAGAGGGGAACACTGAGTGTGAGCTCGACAAGGAGGCCCAGCCGAGATTCTGGTCCCCAGTGCGCTTTCTTCACCAGTTAACTCTCCAAGTATGGGACCCTTTCGAGGGTCCGGTGGAGAGTCTGTTCCTTCTCGCCGTCTACTGACTTGACCGTCGGAGCTCCCTCGCCGGGATCCCCGGCCAGGGTCTTCTAACCCCCTTTTTTGCAGGTTCTCCGCGGGAAGGGAGGCTCCCTCGCCAGGCGGTCAGGAGGGATCGGCGGATCCGTGGCACGGGCGCGGCGGCGAGAGCGGCAACAATAGGTTATAGACCTTCCTCCCTCGCTTTCTCCTCTCCTCATGGCGGGGAAATGACTCTCGGTTGCCCCTGCCCCCCAAGCCTTCTTAGACGCATGCACGACCCTCCAGGCGGCGATGCCCGCCGATTTCGTGGTGAGGTAGCCGTCGATGGTTGAAGCCGATGGAAAAGTGGCGAGCACTTGGGGCCTCGCTCAAGGCCTGCCCCCTGCAAACTTTCGGAAGTGGGCCTCCTTGACGAGCTTCTCGATCTCTTATTCATGGTTGCGACATCTTTTTTTTCGATGCCATGGCCGTGATCACGGTGAAAGTGATGATACTCCGCTTCACCGCAACCGGTGAAGGGCTCCACCGGTGGTGGGCATTGTAGTCCGGTGGCTCGTCGATCGAGCCTCGCATGCTAATGAACCGGTGCTCACGCTTTTCAGGCACACTTTCACTGTGTGCCTGACGGTTTCATCAATGGGTTCTCCGTCGAAAGGGACGGAGGAGGTGACGTCCTAGAGAGGCCTAGGGGAGATTGCCACTCTGCTGGCCTTCCTTGCTTGTGTCGTCACCGTCCTTCTGCGGTATATTGACTTGGGGAGTGATGAAGTTCATTGTCATGCCCGTCTTCCCCCCTTCTTGGCGTGCCAATCTGTTGTCGCCAAGATCATCATGGCCCATAGATGCATCGGCGCCGGAGTGTACCCCTCCTGCCACTCGGGGGTCTCAGTTCCCGGATCTCCTCGCTGGGTGCGGTCGCCGTGATGCCTGGCGGTCCCCCGCTCCTGGACCAGCGAGACAACGGTTAAAGACCCAGGCCAGGATTTCCGGCGGGGGCACTCCGACGATCAAGTCAATGACGATCCAGGGGAACAGATCCTCCTGGTCGGGCCCCTCTTGATGGACTCCGCTCTAGGAGGAGTGTACAATGCGGGTGAAGGTGAAAACGTTACCGGGGGAGAATGATAGCGGGGACAGAGGGATACTCTGTTCCTCCGCCTCTCCTTGTATCCCTCGCTTTCCCCTCCATTGTGGTGGTAGTGGTGCTTCGCCCTCTTGGTCAGGCTTGCGCTTGTGCTTGTCGTGATGGTGGTGGTGCCGTCCCCTCTTGCTGGTGGGGGTTACACTTCTTTTTCTCTTCTTTTATTTTTCTTCTCCCTCTCCCGGAGTTGTTATGTGTGTTACCTCTGGATTTGCTATGAACCAGGTTACCGTTCGGTGCTTGTCCCGAGATCCCCGCCGGGCTGTCAGGCGCATGCGGCGGTGTCCCGAGGGACCTTTCCTTATTCATGATAGGGAGCGTTGTCAGGCGCTCCGACACTCCTCTTGGTTGCCTCATTTCGGGAAATTTGGGGGTGCTTCGAATGGTAGGCCGCCGCCCGCGGGATTCGAATCCCCGGATTGGTGTAACTGGCGGTCGTAGGTGGTCAATACGGCCTGGATAGTGCTTCAGTGTAATCCTCGAGTGGCTTGTCGGTGTTCTGGGCTGGTAAAGACCTCATCCGGACTGGGGCCGAGCTGGGGCGACATGACTCGCTTCGACCTCAACATTCCGAGCTCGTGGGGGTGCCTCGGTGGAGGAGGGCGGAAGGCGGACCCGATCCAGAGGGCACGTGCTCGGAGAGGCTCCACATCGGTGGGTGAGTTCTTGGCTCGACCTCGACCGCAAAGCACTAGCCTCCGAGGGTCTCGCTCTAGAGGGCGGAAGGCGGACCCGGTCCAGAGGGCGCGCGCTCGGAGAGGCTCCACATCGACGGGTGAGTTCTTGGCTCGACCTCGACCGCAGGGTGCTAGCCTCCGAGGGTCTCGCTCTAGAGGGTGGAAGGCGGATTCGGTCCAGAGGGTGCACGCTCGGAGAGGCTCCACATCGATGGGTGAGTTCTTGGCTCGACCTCAATCGCAGGGCACTAGCCTCAGAGGGTCTCGCTATGGAGGGCGGAAGGTGGACACGGTCCAGAGGGCGCGCACTCGGAGAGGCTCCACATCGGTGGGTGAGTTCTTGGCTCGACCTCGACCGTAGGACACTAGCCTTCGAGGGTCTCGCTCTGGAGGGTGGAAGGCCGACCCGATCCAAAGGGTGCACGCTCGGAGAGGCTCCACATCGGTGGGTGAGTTCTTGGCTCGACCTCGACCGCAGGGCACTAGCCTCCGAGGGTCTCGCTCTGGAGGGCGGAAGTCAGCTCCGACCTAGGCGTCGAGCTCATCAGCTCGACCTGGCAGAGGACTGAGCTTGGCCTGCTGTTCTGAAAGAGCTTAGCTCAGATCAGTAGTGGAACACGGGTTGGAGAGTTGACGCGGCATCTTTTCTCGACGTGGCACCCGCCGGTTCCTCCACATCAGCGATCCTGCCACATCAGGTCCGCATACATTAGTATGTATAAGACTCAGAAGTTATGTAGCTCGTTTATCTTTTCTAGTAAAAGGTGACTTGGTTATTTTACTAAGCAAACAGGATTCACAAGTGGACAGTGAGTCAGAATCACTGACCTCGAGGAGGCCTTCTCCTCACAACTTGTTTATCCTATTCTGGTTAACATGACCTAGCCTACAGTGCCATAGATACAAATCACTGACATTTTCTATCCTTGGACGTTTGCTAGGCGTGTACATTACATTAACAAGCCGTGACAAAACATAAATGCCATTATTTAACTTAGCTTTCATTATCACAGAGTTATTCATAATAACTTGGCAAAAATCTCCTTTTATTGAAAGTTCATAACCATAATTGGCCAATAGGCCTGCAGAGATAATGTTCATAATAAAACTAGAACAATAATGACAGTCGACTAATTCAATAGTACTAGACTCAAAAACAAGACTCAAAACTCCGACTGTCAGTACTAGAACACGATTTTCATTTCCGACGCTCAGGAACTGCTCCCCATCCTCGAATCTCTTGCTAACCTGCAGTCCCTGCCCTACAATAAATTGCAAACATGAATAGGACTATCAGTATCCAATACCCAGTTAGCAATGTCACAATAGAGAAATTACAAGGTTTTATCATATAAATACCTTGTCTAGCACCCTGCTGCTTTCCCTTCCTTGGCCTGTTCAGGTCTAAGGATGCCTGATAAAGAGGATAGTTCCTCTTCCAGTGTTCCTGCTTCTTACAATAAAAGCACTCTGCACCAGCTTGATCAGCTGTCACTTTCTTGGCCTGACTTGGGCCAGGAGCACTCTGCACCTTCTTTCCCTTACCTTTCTTCTTCCCTTTCTTAAAGGGACGACGACCTCTAAAATCTCCCACTAAATTCACCACCCCCTTATTCAGTTGGTGGTCCTTCTCGTAAGTCTGCAGCAACCCCATCAAACCATGGTAATTGACTGCAGGCTTATTCATTCTATAATGATTGAAAAGTCAAGATAGGAGGAGGGTAGAGAATTCAGGATCGCATCCTTGCCGAGTTGCTCGTGCAAGGGACATCCCAGCTTGCCCAATCATTCGATCATCTCGATCATGTACAATACATGATCAGTGACCGAACCGCCATTCCGCATTTTGGCATTGTAGATGGCACAAGACACTTTGTACCGCTCCATATCGTTTGGCATGCCGAAAGATTCTTTCAACTTTTGAAGAATCTCATCTGGCTGGGCCTCCTCGAATTTGTGACTGAACTTGTCGTTCATCGCTACCAACATTATACATCGGACAGTAGTTCGATCAGAAACCCACTTCAAATAAGTGTTCCTGACCGAATTCCGAGCATTGGTAGGAGGGATTTTGAGTGCTGAATCCGTTATCGCATAAAGGATCCGCTCATGCTCGAGGACTATCCTCAATTTTCAATACCAACTATCAAAATTGGGACCCTTTAACTTTTCGCTATTAAGAAGTGACTGGAGTGAAAGGTTTGAAGACATATAAAAGAAAAATTAAGACCAAATTAGTATATGAATTAATCAATTAAACCAAAAGACTTGGACTTTAGTCTAAAGGTTCCTCCCACTAATTTTTCAGATTATGAGCCTCTAATTCCAATCCATGAAATCATCATTTCATAGTGGATACTGAAATCCAATAGACCATGTCTGAGCCCGACTTTGGCTGGCTCATCCATATACACCTAAAGGTAGGTTCTCTAACCAATTGCTTCCCTAAGCAACCTCCAGTAATAAATTTTGCCCCACAGAACCCCCAATCGACCTTGGGGCCTCCTATTATAGCTCTCTGGTTAGGTCCAACCATCAATATGACAAATCCGATGCTTCTAGCTAATGAATGACCAAGCTCGACTTTGACCGGCCTACCTGATCACCGTTAAGAAGGTTGCACTTAACCATCATCTATGGGAGAGTAATCCCAGTAACCGGATGCACACCCGTTCTTTGGAACTACCGATGTACACCAAGCTAAAGGACTCATTACTAACCCATTTAATGGGAGGCTAAGACACCATCAACTCATTGACTTGGTCTTTTTTTAGGACCTAATAATTTTAGAGAATTTTAATTAAATTATGACAGAAGAATAGAGAGAAGAACATGGATCAACCTCCCACTGATCAAATCAATTCTCAGGAGGGTTGAATTAAATTCAACAAGTTGGTCCATGGGCACCTAAAAATCAGACAGGCTGATCAACTAGGATGACATGGGTTAACTCGAATCAATAAGCTCTTCTAATCAGTTCTGGTTAACCGGATTGGCCAGGTAGGTGAGATCATGGATGAGTATCTGCTATTAACCATCTTTCCTAGACACCAACCAAGTTGGCCAGGAAAGAGGTAGCCTCATGCAGCCATGATCAAAAATTGCCAAACCTGCCTAGACACCAATCAATTTACCAGACTCGATTAAACTAGCCTAAGTACTTGGACTTGCCACGAGCCACTGATTAGATCCATTTTAGAAGAATGGACTAACCCATCTAACTATTAGATAGATACTAAAGAGAAGGTCCTTTATCAACATTTGATTAGTTCTTTTAAGTCCAATTCAACTAACCTTAGGTCTAACCCAATAAATGGACCCAATCAGATAGCTAACCCAATTAACCCGGATGGCTTATTCAAATGACATTAGGTTTCATAAACCATAATCTGGCTTGTCATTTAATTAATCTTTCAATTCATAATTGTTAGATTATAAGCAAACTTTTAATTAAAATATTTTTTAATCAAATTCATGTAAAACCCTTTTATATCTTTTATGCATCATATCTATTTATAATATTGCAAGCCATAAAAATTTTAGACATGCCAATGTATAATCATGTATTAGGATTAAAACATTTTTAATACCACAGGTTTCCTTTAAGGATCCTTCTGAAAAGGTCAACACAGATGAACCGCCTCGTGTCAAAGAAAATTAGGGGTTTTAAATCCTGATAAATCTGGACACACGACCATGGTGAAGGTCTCATCTAGGTTCCTAAAAGTAATCCCTAATCTAGATACAGATCCAAAATCAACAATACATGCAATCAATGTATGCTACACAAGAACCTGCTCTGATACCACTGAAAGAAAACCAGTGCATTGGACGCCTACCCTAGGCATGCTACACTAAGGAGTAGGTATTGCTTACTTAAATTTTTTAAGCATGCAAACGGAAAAACCTACTCATGCACAGGATCTAACATAAACATGATGCATGTAACAAATACATAGGCATGTATAGGAAAGTGCAATAATTATAAATAATATGATAAAATCTAGATCTAAATATGCATGATAACAAAAAGAAAATAATATACCTTATAGAGCTTCCTTTTTGTTCTGAATTTGGATCGAAGCCGGAAGAAGTCGACTCCCTTCTACAGAAAATCAAATTTGGAAGAAGAAGATATCAACGTGAACTCCAGCAGTCTTCAGAACAGATCTTTAAACAGGGCATCCACTTGATCTGTAACATATAAACACAGCAAGAACAAGAAAAATGAATTGGTCCAATCTCTCAAGGTGTCCAAATGTCCACCCTCTAGAGTATCCATGCATGGGCTCTCACTGATCCAACTCCCGGAAAGATGCTAGTCCTCCAAGAATCAATCAACAGGTCATGGCAATCTGGAGCAGGGAAAGCCAAAAAAAAAACTTCACAGATGATCTTCTCCTAAATTGCCGATACTCCACTAAGAGCACACAATGGAGAAACAAAGAAAAGGGAAGGATTTCACGGATGCCCTACAAATTTTTTGCACTCAGAAAACCATCCTAAAAACTCTCTCACGGCTCCTCTCTTATGCCCTGTTCTTCCCTCTACCTCATCACACGACTAACAAAAAAAAAATCAGAGGTGGAGAAAACCCGTAAAGGCTGGGAAGTGATCGTGAGAGGTGATAAGATAAAACCCAAACACCATTTGAAATGGCTCTTGATCGGTGGAGAATCTGGGAACCATAGGCTTGAAGAGAACAAGAGGTAAAACATCGTGAAAACAGGGACCGAGAGAGAGAGGAAGACGTGTGGGAGAAAAACACCATGAGACCATTCCAGGTCGCAGTGCTATGGATGAAATCCCAAGCAGGATTCGATCTCGGGCTATTCTTATCCCATGCGGCATTCGATTTACTTGTTATTCAAATCCCATTCACATGGTAAAAACAGGGCAACGAAAACAAGAGAAGAAAGGATAATATACCATGTAAACGATCAAGATTTAAACCGGTTCATCAAACCCAAAACGATTCATAAAAACCCCGGTCCGACCAAACCTGATCAGTAAGAAAATTGGATCCAGTCCTGGTCTACCAGAAACAGTTCTTGATTGACCCAAACCAATCTTAGTTGATCCAAATCAGACCAGGTTGACCAGAAAAATTCAATGTGTGCCCAAACAGACCGTTTGACCTTAATACCGAAATAATTTCCAATTGTTGATCGGCTCTTGGATCAGGAAGAAATCCCCTTCTTCAAGGTACTTCGTAGTCTCGAGGCTTTGAATGGACTGAAGATTGCCATACTACTTTTGAAGAGCTAAAGAAGTACTTGGAGACCCCACCTCTACTCTCTAAACCTCGGGAGGGGGAAGTACTCTACTTATACCTTTTCGCTTCGGATGAAGCAGTCAGTTCAGTCCTCATCCGAAGAGAAGAAGAAGGCTCCCACAGGCCGATCTACTACATCAACAAAGTCCTGCATGATGCTGAAACGAGATATTTGAAAATGTAGAAGCTAATTTATTCTTTGATAATTGCGGCAAAGCGACTATGGCCTTACTTCCATGCCCACGCCATCATGGTGCTGACTGATCAGCCCCTCAAGGCCATTCTCCGATGCCCTGATACCTCAAAAAGGATAGCCAAATAGGCTGTGAAGCTAAGCGAGTTCGATATTAGTTTCTAGCCCCGATCGTCTATGAAGGCCCAAGTGCTTTTAGATTTCTTGGCTGAATGCACCTGGAAGTTCGAAGACGAAGTGCCCCCAGCAGAAGAAGAAATCTTGAAGGACACGGAGTCTGTTGGGTGCTCCATGTGGATGGAGCCTTCAACTCTGCTGGGTGTGAAGCCGGTCTCATACTGGCTGAACCCGACGTGCACACAGTGGAGTACACACTCCGATTTTCCTTCCGCGCTTCGAATAACCAAGCCGAATATGAAGCCCTGCTTGCAGGACTATGGATCGCCAAGAGTTTGGGAGTTCAGAGACTCTAGGCTTTTTTGGATTCCCAATTGGTAGTAAACCAAGTTAAAGGAAAATATGAAGCCAGAGATCCCACCTTGGTGCAATACCTGGAAAGGGTACGAGCCCTATCTTCTCAACTGGAGTTCTTCGAAATCATGCATGTCCCTCGATCGGAGAACTCCTAGGCAGATGCACTATCTAGACTTGCTACCACCGCTCCGAAATCCTTTAGTCGTACCTTTGTTGAACACCTTGAAACCCCAAGTATAGTTGAAGAAACTATAAAGGTACACCAAATTGGGACCGAACCAAGTTGGATGGATCCCATTCTTAAGTTCCTAAATGAGGGCGTATTGCCAGAGGACAGGGCAGAAGCCAAGAGGATCCGCTGGATGGCATCCCAATACATCATCTTAGATGGGACCCTTTATAAAAGATCTTTTTCTCAGCCTCTACTGAAATGCTTGGGGCCATCAGACACTGACTATGCCTTGAGGGAGGTCCATGAAGGGATATGTGGTGATCACCTGGGGACGGGTCACTAGCATACAAAATAATAAGCTAAGGATACTATTGGCCCTCCATTCAAAAGGATTCAGCCGACTTCGTACAGAAATGTGATCAATGTCAGAGGTATGCCAACATCTAGAGACAACCAGCGAGTCATTTGACACAGTTGACAATACCCTGGCCCTTCGCCCAATGGGGCATGGACATCCTTGGCCCATTCCCACCGGCGTCTAGGCAGAGGAAGTTCCTCATTGTGGCAATCGACTATTTTACTAAATGGGTCAAAGCTGAACCATTGGCTCACATCACAGAGGGCAAAGTCGAGAACTTTGTCAGGAATTTCATTATATTCCAGTTCGGAATTTCACGTACAATAATCACCGACAACAGGAGACAGTTCGACAATCCGAAGTTTAAAGACTTTTGCGCTCGATACCATGTGCGACATAGGCTAACTTCCGTTGTCCATTCGCAGTCCAATGGAGAAGCCGAAATAACTAATCAGACCATTCTCCATGGCCTGAAGACAAGGTTGAACGCTGCCAAGGGACTTTTGGCCGAAGAGCTGACCTCCGTTCTCTGGGCATACAGGACGACCCCGAGAATAGTTACTGGCGAATCTCCGTTCAACTTGGCATACGGTACCGAAGTCGTCCTCCCAATCGAAGTCTCCCTCCAATCCCTGAGAATCGACAGATATGAAGAGCATGAAAACTCCAATCGCAGAAGAGTTGGCCTGGATCTACTGTCGAGTACCAGGCTCCAGGCTCAAATGAAAATGACGACATATCAATAAAAAGTTGCCAAATATTACAACTCTAGAGTAAATGATCAAATTTTTTGCACGGGGGACATGGTGCTGCGAAAAGCTGAAATATCCAGGCCGACTGAACAAGGCAAGCTTTCTCCCAACTGGGAAGGATCGTACCAAGTTAAAGAAGTCATACGTCCAAGAACGTATCGACTCAAGATCTTGGATGGTAAAATTCTGTCCTGATCATGGAATGTACAAAATCTTCGCAAGTACTATCAATAAATAGACCCCCAGAATCTTTTGTGCAAATCTATCTAATTTTAAATGGCCCGTTGCACCAGCAGGATGATAACGATTTTAACAGCCCGATCGAAGAAATCGATCAACGACGCAAAGGAGAGTCTGATCCACTCACCTTATCGATATGTCCGACGAGCGTAATGGATAGCCCAATCAGGCTACCAAAATGATCGAAGGCACAAGGACGGTTTATGTAGCCTACCCTACGGTAAATCCGAAAACGTGCCGAGGCGAGCCTAATCATCCTACCTTATATCAAGAAGGTGCATGGATGGTTTCTATAACCTACCCTACAAAAAATTCGAAGATGCACCGGGGTGAGCCTAAACAGCCTACCTTAATCATGACAAGGATGCACAGGGATGGCTTAGACGCCTTGCCCTACGGTATATCCAAAAATATGCTGAAGTGAGTCTACATCACTCATCCTATCAACAACAAACATCTGATGAGACGGCCCAACCGATCTCATCCCCTTTACAGAACCCTAATGGTTTTGAGAAATCTACACCCTCAACATATCACAGGGTCTACATTTGGTAGTACACTGAGATATGTTAGTCACAGAAGAAGTATGAAGAAAGTTGGAAGGCTTCATTTCATTTTTGAATTTTTATAAAAAAAAGGAGAGACAAGAAGTAGTGCAGATAATGGGAAAGTGGATCTAGAGATCGCTTGCCGGCCCTTTCCCATGACGGCGAGAGGTATTGAAGCCCTGGAAGGAGGATGGAGAGGCTCCGGCGTTCCCTTCAGAGTCAGACTCCGACTCTTCTTCAAAATCGGAGCCAAATTCATGACCAGGGAAGGGGACGGAAGGCCTGATATTTTCCAAGTCCTTCAAATTGAAATACTTGAAAGCCTTGTCCCGATGCTCTTGGAACCCCCAGTGGTACGAATCCAGAACTGCCTCTGCAACTTCATCCTTGTAGGCAGAAGAAGCCATGAAGTCTGAGATGGCCTCGACCACCTTCTTCCTAGCCTCCTCCATCTCTGCAGAGGCTACCTCGACTCGAGCCTTGGCCTCCACCAGGCGGGCCTCCAAGACCCGGATCTTCCTCTCCAGGCAAGCAATAATCCCCTGCGGGTTATCATCATCGCCCCTTCGGGGAGCCTTAAAACTAGGTTCACCCTCAGTTAGCGTATCGGAGGCCCTCTTCATTGCCGCCTTCTTAAGATCAGAGATGTTGAACTTCATTCTGTTGGTACGTTGGGGAAAGGAGGGCAATTTCCAAAAGGGGAGTCTGAAATTTCGATGGCCCATGACAGGAAGAGACAGGGTCCAATTTAAAAGGATCCTACACCCATGAACAACCACATGGAAACATGCTCCGTGCCTTTTCCTAGACGCACCAAAGGGTGCCACGTATTAAGACGACACCTCGAAACCCAGGTGACCGCCTAGGAATGGTATGATCGTCAATAACTGCTCTCGGGGATGGAGACCGTCGACGCTTCGGATCCAGAATGGTCTTCATTGTACAATTACGGAATTAATGGCTTCTTCTCGGAAAGGGAGGATATGGTGGCACCCAGGATGCACGATGATGCGACCGTTCGAATATCAATACACTCGACACGGGCAACGAGAATCATGCTCAATGTTTCTCAATCAATGGTTAACAGGAAAATGACACATGTCTGTCACTTCCATTCCAAGACAGAAGGAGTAATTACAGTGGGTAGCTGACATCAGCCTGGCCTAACCACGGTCAATCATAGGCAGCGGCGTTCTGATTTTACTTCGGAATTTATCTTCAATGTCAACCACAAATTGAATAGTCTTCGGCTTACCCATCAACCAAAAAGAATCAATCCGAAAAAAACCAGTTTGAAATAACTTAATCTCTTATTTCGAGGATGAAGAACTTCATCCGAAAGGAGGATATTGCAAATAGCTGGAAAAAGAAAAAATTACAACATAATTACTTCTTGTCAGCCTCTTCGGCAGTCAAAACAAGAGTAAGGGTCGACGCTTCCCCAAGCTGGGCCCTGGAGATTACAGATCTATCCTCCAGAATGGTGAGCAAGGGGAAGTCTATGCCGAGGTAAATTTCTTTAATTTTACCCAGACAATCGGCATAACCTGAAGAATATCCTTCCGACGCTGCTTTGCTTGTCTCGTCTCTGAAAAACTGGGAAGCTTTGTAAGCTTCAACAGCCCCAGAAGACCTCTCTTTGGCCTGTGTAGCCTTTTGGATGGCCGCTGAAAGGTTTGTCTCCAGTTCCTCAACCCTCCTCTCTGATTCAACCAGACGAGACTTCAGCTCCTCAGCAACTCATAGTACCTCCCTTAGCAACAGTTCAAGAGAGACAACTTTCCTCCTCTATCGTGCAATGATCGACACCTCGACCGGTTGTGCCTAAATGATACCCATCTATCTATTCAAGACATCATTCGAGGCGATGGCCTTGTCCCTCTCTTCTTCTGTAGCAGCCCGAAACTCCTTGGCGGCATCGTTTTCAGCTACGGCTAAGGCCACCCGGCTTCGGAGGCCTTCACTATAGCTGACAGATTCGCGAGCACCTTTCTCCAACAGAGAAAGGTTGCGAGAAATCTGCAGAACAAGGAGCACCTACAAAGTTTGATCGACGAATGTGGATAAGTAACACACGCTACGAAGGGCTACCTACTGTATTCCAAGGAAAAGGGCAGGAAAGGGATCCCCAGATTCTTGCTTCTTGATTCCGGTCACAAGGGTATCGCACCCCACCGGCCCCTTTTCTCCTACGATCAGAGCCATTGGCTTAGCATCTTCAGCATGAGGGGGAGCCCTACCAACATCTCATGGGCTCGATCTCACGGATGGTTCGACCAGCATGGCCTTCCTAGGAGAAACTGGCTCCTCCCCTAAAGAAGAACTTATCTTGATAGGATCATTGCTCCTGGCCTTGGTGCACGGTAACGCCAACACATATCTTCAGCTTCGATCAGATCTCCTCACCTGGAAACCTCTCATTGGTTTTCCCTTGGCTGCTCGCCTGAGCTGTGCAAGATTTGGCCTCATGGCACAACAAGCCCTCAAAGCGACACGAGGATGAGGGAATAGGAATGGTGTTAGAAATGGCATTGCCAAGTGTGAATGGCATCTTAGGCATACCACGCACGGATGCCCTAATGGATCAGGGCCTCAACTAATGTGCTAGGGGGGACCACCAAAAGGCTGTAGCCACGATGATCCCTGTTCCCACGCACAGTCACCATGGACTTGACCACCGCTACCTTTTCAAGCATCGACATGATGGTCACCATCCCTCGGTAAACCAGTAAGTTAAAGGTTTCCTTTGTATAGAAACTTTCCTATCTATTTTGCAGCCCAAAAGGAGAAGCTTGCATTCATAAGAAAAGACTTCGCAAAGGGTAATGTGATTCAAGTCATCACCAAAACCGATGACATTACTTAAACCAAGTTCAAAAATGCAACACGGTACACACAAAAAAGGAAAAGCTACTTGTTAATTCAGAAAAGTTTGTTAATTATATGCTAGAGGAAAGAAAAGAAGAGATACAATGCCTAGAGTCACACAAATCCCTAAGGATCGGCCGGGAGAGATCCAGCATCGTAAGATTGGAGCAACCTGTCAATTTGTGCAGAAAAGGTTTCCTCGACTTGGGCTAGGTCTAGAGAGTCTTCAACTTGGGCCCCCTCCTCAGCCTGGATACCCTCTTCAGCCTGGGCTCCCTCTTCAACCTGAACTCCATCTTCGACATGGACCAGAATTACACCCGAGTCCTCGGCTACGATGGGGACTTCTTCCCTCAAGCTTGACATCTCTTCAACCTCTTTGTCCTGGACTGGAATTACACCCGGGTCCTCAACCACGGTTGGGATTTCCTCTCTCGGGCTTGGCATCTCTTCAACCTCCTCTACGGCCTCGGCCTCCTCCTCTTTTTCCTCCACTATGTCGAAAGCAGGGATGCCGGAAAGATCAAGATCAGGGAAGACCGTACTGACCTTGGCGAGTCCGTCGTTGAAACCATGCTGATAGCTGTATAGAGTCACTTCATTCATCTCCTCCTGGAACTGTGAGGACTTCCTAAAATCCGCGACAGCTCTAGCCGCTAGCTCTTTCATGGCTTCAGATTCCTTCCTGGCTGCTTCAGACTCCAAGGCTGCTTCTTCAGCTCTTAAAGATGCCTTCCTGGCTCTCAAAGATGCCTTATCGGCCCTCTCAGTCACTTCCTCAGCCGCCTTGGTTAGAGCTCCGATCCTCTCCTGATTCTCCTTGGCAGATTGTTCCAAGGAGTCAATCTGTTTTCTATTCTTCCTCAACTCTGCCCCTTGCCTTGCGATCGTCAAGTGGGCGTTCTTCAGTTCGCCCCTCAGGCCACGAACTTCGATGTCCACGCGAGTAAGCCGATTCTCCATGGACTACTTCAGTTCCTCGACCACCTCCTTTTTGGCCCTGGTCATGTGGATCTCCTCCTTCAGGCCATGAATGAGGCTATCGACGCTCCCCAGGCCCTCCTCCATGAAAGTGATGTCATAAACCAGCTACATCAATAAAATAAGGTCACAGACTGAACGACCTATCGGGCAAAGAAAAGACCATAAAGATCTCACCATTACAGGGAGGAAAAGGTAGAATCAGATACCCTAGCGAGGCTTCGACCTCGGACGACTGCCAAATCATGAGGTATTAGAGTATCCTTCAGCGCCCGCCTAGCCACGGCAGGGACCAAAAGACCCCCTATAGGGGAAAGCTCCAAAGAGCCCACAGGATGGCTCCTAGTTGGAGAAGCCTCCCGGATGGACTCCTCAACTTGCGGCACCTTGCCCCTATCCACCGCAGGGGAGCAAGGTGGTGGCACATCGACCACCGGAGACAGACTCTCCCTTATTTGAACTGGAGAAATGGCCATCGGCAAAGATTCAACTAGTTGAGGCCCTGTTGGGGCCTCCATCATCGACACCCCGTCTCCCCCGGAGGTTCCTCTAGAGGATGTGGTGCTCCTACTCCTTTCAAGGTCATCCCCTCGGGTCTTCTTCCGGGCCTCTGACATTGAAAGGGGAGCCTGAGCTATCCTATTCTTGGAGGACTAGCGAAGCCAGTCCAAAGTAGGCTTCATTCTATCGCCTGCAAACAGAAAGACCCCACTAAATCAACTGGATTATGAAAGAGATAACAGAAGAAAAGAGGGAAAACTTTCACCATTTATACATAGCGCAAGGAACTCGCTGATCCCTGCGAGATGGAGATTCCTCTCCTCCAACAGTTCGTGGATGGGAACAACCTCCGAGCTAGTCAGTAAATCGTAATCAGACTGATCAGCCGCCAAAATCTTTTTACCGTCATTAGCAACTAGACGTGGCTCCTTCCACTCGCTTCTCAAATCCCATGATTCGGTAGACGATACAAAAATAAAGTTGGGCTTCCACCCATGGATGGCACTGGGCATATCCCCTATGATCTTGCGACCAGGTCGAGGACCAATCACCCACCATCCACGACCGTGGAAATCCCTCTTAAGAATAAAGAGGGCGGTGAACAAATTAGTCCCGGGATTCATGTTGGAAATGTGACACCGGACCAAAAACCCACAAATATTTTGAATGATGTTCAGAGTCAATTGCGCAGGAACTATTTGGTACAAACAAAAGACCTTGATGAAAAAGGGATGCAAGGAGAATCGAAGACCGGCCTTCAAATGGTCTTCGTATATGGCTAGGCACACAATGGAAGGTTTATGCACCCGTTCTTCGGACGTGGGAAGTATTAAAGGAAACCCTTCGGAAATGTGATAATGCTCTCGAAGGTGGGCAAGCTTTCCCAGAGAAACAGTGCTGGGAACTAACCCCGGACTCACCACATCCTCAGCCCCGGAGGGCACAACCGTTTCACCTTGACTTCCTACTGTCTCAGCCATGACAAAAGAATGAAGCAAAGAAACAAAAAGAAGATTATGAAGGTGAAAAACACCTACACCTAGCATACATTATACAAAAAACAGGGTAGAGAATATGCATTTTAAAATATTTGTAAGACATGCATAGCAGAAGGCTCGGTAGATAGATCTAAACCATCTACCGATCTGCCTGCAACAGGATCTAGTATAATAACCTAGCATGCATATAAACATCAAAGCAAGAGAAAACATAAAAGTACCATACCTTTTTCATAAGAGAGAAGCCAAGGAAGTGCTGTGAGAAGGAGGAGGGTGCTCAAGCCACACACATGTCTGGCCTCTACGGGATGTCCATACCTGGGCTCGACTCTGATCAACTCCCTTGGAGTGCTAGCTCTTCGGGATCCGTGGGCTGAACTTCTTCTTCCAGGAAGACAAGAAAGAGAGCAGGAACCCCTTCCCAAAATCTCTTTTCCAAGACCTAGCTTGATTGCTAGGTAGCTCACACCCAATCCTTAAACCTCTCACAAAGCCCTTCTTCTTCCTCTCTTTTCTTTTCTCTCTTGCTGTTCATGTAACCTCGCAACCACTACAAAGGCCTATATTTATAGGGGCTGCATGAGAGGGAGATAAAGGAAGGAGGAGAGATGGAGGGAGAGAATGGAGGAGAGGATCAAGGCCATTCTAAATGGGTCCAACCCATTAAGGTTTGTATGACATTCATACCATAAAGCCTTGGAGCCAAAACTAGTTTGAATTCGAAATTCAAACCAGGTCAAAACCTGTCCAGAAAACTCTCACAAAATCCTTCCAGATTTCTCCTCGTCACAGGAAGTGTCGACACTCAAAAATTGCCAAGTGTCGATACTTCACCAAGTGTCGACACCTGCAAAAATCCAAGTGTCGACACTTGGAGCAAAGTCAACCATATTGACTTTAGGTGATGGCAAATGATTCTCAATCATTGATTAGCCCAAAAAATCAGATAGAAATCCTCTATGGTGTGTGATCCCATAGGTTTTGAACACTAAACCAGTAGCACTGGAACATTTCCAATACCAGTCAAAGTCCTCATCTAGCAATGATACCCGAGGTCTGGATAGGTTGAAGATGCAGAGCACCTCACAAGAACCTCTGGCACATGGTTACCGCAAAATTCATCCCTTTGACCTTACAATGCTCAGGATGACCTAGGGTTCGACTGCCAACCCTAATTCGGTCTATCCAGATCATGTCTCAACCTCATAAGTTCTGTGACTCCTCACAAGAACTACCCTGGCTAAGGTTTTGCTGAATTGAGACATAGTGAGTCATTCACTCCAAACTATTTGGAGAGGTCAATTCCATCTTAATCCACCACCGCTCCATAAGTACTTGACCATACCCAGAAACCTTCCGTCACTGGATTAGAAATCCAGGTAGTCCGGCACCAAAGTATAGTGGTTGCTTGCAAGCTGCCATGGTGACCTCAGGTTTGAGGGACACATATACTCATATCCCTTCGTGAGCAATCCTTTGGCAGAAGGAAGCTCCGCAGATGGTCACGTTCAGTGAGATGTCATACATTTCACTTGCATGTCACACCAGTGTCTCCACACTCCTTGGTTAAGAGGACAACCAACAAATGCGACATACAACAACCTATACTTGATACATCGTCGTCCTATAACAATATATCATTT
The DNA here is from genome assembly GCA_021397845.1 of Areca catechu. NCBI lineage: Eukaryota > Viridiplantae > Streptophyta > Magnoliopsida > Arecales > Arecaceae > Areca > Areca catechu. The sequence goes on along the minus strand of CM038052.1, from coordinate 23,163,912 downwards.
GGTTGTGAACCGGTTTAAGAACTACTTGATATATCCTCTCTATATCAAAACAAAGTAGTTCTAAGGACTCCATCATATAAGAGTTCATTACAAGAAAATGTAAGATGATGGACAGCCAAAAATAAATAACTTTTATTTATTATTAAAAATTTATATACAAATACAAAATAGTACAACCGTCTATAGCCTAGATGATTGGCTTTGGGACATAATTTCCAACAACTCCCACTTGGACTAAAGCCAATCAGTACATAATCTCATTCCCATTTTTCGTTTACAATAATCGAACTCTTGAACTCTGACGGCTTTAGTGAAGGGGTCAGCCAGGTTCTCCTTTCCATCGATCTTCTGAAGGTCGATGTCATCTCGTTCCACGATCTCTCGTACAAGATGATAGCACCATGGAATATGCTTTGTGCGGTGATGAGACTTCGGCTCTTTGGCTTGAGCAATGGTTCCAGTGTTGTCACAGTACACCGGAACAGGACCATCCAAGGAAGGTGCCACTTCCAGCTCACCAAAGAACTTCCGCAACCACACAGATTCGTTCGCTGCATCTGATGCTGCAATGTACTCTACTTCGCATACTGAGTCCGCCACAGTAGGCTGCTTGGAACTTTTCCAGCAGACAGCTCCTCCATTCAGGGTAAAGACAAAACCTGACACACTCTTGCTATCATCTTTATCTGACTGGAAACGGAGTCAGTATATCCCACAAGTTTCAAGTTAGATTCTTCATAAATTAGCCATTGGTCCTTAGTATAGAATTCTACTCATACGCTCTCTCTCCTCAAGATTTGTCGCACAATTCGTTTTGGAGAGATCAATTCTAGTGCCTATCAGGAGATAGCCCTTCTTGGAATTCTGTATGCTGAACCGTTTCAACACGGTGTCGATGTACGTAGACTGGGACAGTCCCATAAGCCTCTTAGATCTATTTCTATAGATTTTCATACCTAGTATGTAAGATGCTTCACCCAAATCCTTCATAGAGAACTGAGATTTTAACCAGATCTTTATTCCTTGCAGTGCTGTGATGTCATTCCCGATTAAGAGAATATCATCCACATACATCACAAGGAATACTATCACAGAACCATTAGCCCATTTATAAATATCATCCACATACAGCACAAGGAATACTATCACAGAACCATTAGCCTATTTATAAATGCAAGGCTCTTCTCCGTTCCTAACGAAGCCATACGACTTGATACACTTATCAAATCGCATGTTCCAACTCCTTGATGCTTGCTTCAGTCATAGATGGACTTTTGAAGCCTGCATACCTTTGACTCATCTGTGGATGTGAACCCTTCAGGTTGTATCATATATACCTCATCTTCCAGCTCACCATTCAGGAAAGCTGTTCGGACATCCATTTGCCAGATTTCATAGTTAAAGTGCGCTGCTAAAGCAAGCATAATCCGAATGGATTTGAGCATTGCCACAGGAGAGAACGTCTCATCATAGTCAATACCATAACATTGACGATATCCCTTGGCAACCAGACGGGTTTTATAGGTCTCCACCTTTCCGTCTGCGCCCCTCTTCCTTTTGAAAATCCATTTGCACCCAATGGATTTTATCCCTTTAGGTGGATCAACCAATGTCCATACATTGTTGATCTCCATGGACTCTATTTCGGATTTCATGGCTCCTAGCCATGATTCAGAGTCGGACCTCTGCAATGCATCCATATAGATGATCGGTTCCTCATTGTTCTCATCGAGTTCAATGGGATCACCGTCCCGGACCAAGAAACTGTAGTATCTGTCCGGTCGGCTTGGTACTCTACCGGATCTCCTTAATGGTTCTGGAGTGGGCTCTGGGTGTGATCTAATCATAGTCGGTTCTATATGGTCGCTTAAATGTGTTGGTTCTTCTACTTGTTAAACTTTATTAAGTTCAATCTTAGCAGCTACAATTCTTTCACCAAGAAACTCCTTTTCCAAAAAGATAGCCCTAAGACTGACGAACAACTTTTGTTCCTCAGCTAAGTAGAAGTAATACCCCTTAGACTCCTTTGGATACCCAACAAATAGACATCGATCAGACCTAGGTTCAAGTTTGTCCATTTTCAAATGTTTTACATAAGCCGAGCACCCCCAGATCCGAAGATGTGAAAGTGTTGGCTTACATCCAGTCCACATCTCATATGGTGTTTTACTAACGGACTTACTTGGAACCCTATTCAGAAGGTAACAGGCTAATTCTGAAGCATATCTTCAAAAGGATATCGGCAGAGAAGCAAAGCCTATCATGGACCGAACCATGTCTAACAGGGTTTGATTCCTCCTCTCAGATACTCCATTTAATTGGGGTGTCCTTGGAGGCGTCTATTGAGAGAGAATCCCATTCTCCTCAAGATATATCAAAAACTCACCCGAAAGGTATTCACCACCTTGATCAGATCGAAGGGTTTTGATATACTTTCTGGTTTGTTTTTCCACTTCATTACGATATCGTTTGAACATTTCAAACGATTCAAATTTAAGTCTCATCAAGAAAACAAAATTTGAATTCACTGTTTTCAGCATTTTCTGCAGCCAAGTGTCGACACTTCAAGAGCAAGTGTCGACTCAAGGCCTGAGATAGGGAATAGAAAATAGAACAACATATTTTCTGGCATGCCTCAAGTGTCGACACTTCAAGGGTCAAGTGTCGACACTTCAGGCTCAAGTGTCGATACTTCAGGGATAAGTGTCGACACTCCAGCCTGTCTTAGAACAAAAACAGAAACCAGATCTCAGGAAATTTTCTCATGAGTCGACACTTCAAAGGCCAAATGTCGACTCACAGCCTGAGACAACAAAAAAAAATGATTTCAAATCAAATGTTTCTCGAAACATTCAAACAAAACCAATCAAAAATAACTCTTAGATCTTATCTAAAGTCGTTTTATGATCATGCCATTAGATTAAAACATTTTTAACCTACAAATTTTCTTTCTTCTTATTTTTCTTTTCAAGAGCCAATCACAGTGGCACCCCTATACACCATAGGAGATCCTATTGAATGGGAAGAGAGGGTTTTGCAGCCCTACTTCTCTTCTATGACCGAACGGCATGGTGAAGCACTCAATCCAAGTACTTAAGAAGAAAGTAGATGTTATTAGCATGCTAGCATCATTATACTATAAAATGAACCTATTGCTCTGATACCACTGAAGGTGAAAAACACCTACACCTAGCATACATTATATAAGAAACAGGGCAGAGAATATGCATTTTAAAACATTTTTAAGACATGCATAATGGAAGGCTCGATAGATAGATCTAAACCATCTATCGATCGATCTGCCCGCAACAGGATCTAGTATAATAACCTAGCATGCATATAAACATCAAAGCAAGAGAAAACATAAAAGTCCCATACCTTTTCCACAAGAGAGAAGCCAAAGAAGTGCTATGAGAAGGAGGAGGGTGCTCAAGCCACACACATGTCTGGCCTCTACAGGATGTCCACACCTGGGCTCGACTCTAATCAACTCCCTCATAGTGTTAGCTCTTCGGGATCCGTGGGCTGAACTTCTTCTTCCAGGAAGACAAGAAAGAGAGCAGGAATCCCTTCCCAAAACCTAGCTTAATTGCTAGGTGGCTCACACCCAATCCCTAAACCTCTCACAAAGCCCTTCTTCTTCCTCTCTTTTCTTTTCTCTCTTGCTATTCATGTAACCTCAGCAGCCACTACAAAGACCTATATTTATAGGGGCTGCCATGAGAGGGAGAAGAAGGAAGGAGGAGAGAATGGAGGAGAGGATCAAGGCCATTCCAAATGGGTCCAACCCATTAAGGTAAGTATGACATTCATACCATAAAGCCTTGGAGCCAAAACTGGTTTAAATTCGAAACTCAAACCAGGTCAAAACCTGTCCAAAAACTCTCACGAAATCCTTCCAGATTTCTGCTCATCACAGGAAGTGTCGACACTCAAAAATTGCCAAGTGTCGACACTTCACCAAGTGTCAACACCTGCAAAAATCCTAGTATCGACACTTGGAGCAAAGTCAACCATATTGACTTCAGGTAACGGCAAACGATTCTCAATCATTGATTAGCCCAAAAGATCATATAGAAATCCTCTATGGTGTATGATCCCATAGGTTTCGAATACTAAACCGGTAGCACTAGAATATTTTCAGTACCAGTCAAAGTCCTCATCTAGCAATGATACTTGACGTCCGGATAGGTCGAAGATGCAGAGCACCTCACAAGAACCTCTGGCATATGGTTGCCGCATAATTCATCCCTTTGACCTTACAATGCTCAGGATGACCTAGGGTTCTACTGCCAACCCTAATTTGGTCTATCCAGATCATGTCTCAACCTCACAAGTTCTGTGACTCCTCACAAGAGCTACCATGGCCAAGATTTTGCTGAATTGAGACATAGTGAGTCATTCACTCTAAACTAGGAGAGGTCAATTCCATCTTGATCCACCACCGCTCCATAAGTACTTGACCATACCCAGAAACTTTCCATCACTGGATTAGAAATCCAGGTAGTCCGGCACCAAAGTATAGTGGTTGCTTGCAAGCTACCATGGTGACCTTAGGTCTGAGGGACACATATACCCATATCCCTTTGTGAGCAATCCTTTGGCAGAAGGGAGCTCTGTAGATGGTCACGTTCAGTGAGACGTCATACATTTTACTTACATATCATACCAGTGTCTCCACATTCCTTGGTTAAGAGGACAACCAACAAATACGACATACAATAACCTATACTTGATACATCGTCGTCCTATAACAATGTATCCTTTGGTTATAAACCGGTTTAAGAACTACTTGATATATCCTCTCTATATCAAAACAAAGTAGTTCTAAGGACTCCATCATACAAGAGTTCATTACAGAAAAATGTAAAATGATGGACAGCCAAAAATAAATAACTTTTATTTATTATTAAAAATTTATATACAAATATAAAATAGCACAATCGTCTATAGCCTAGATGATTGGCTTAGGAACATAATTCTCAATAGATTCTACTTGCGGAAGCGATTGATGGCCAAGAACAGGGAAAGCTGGGCCAAATCTGAAAGAATGCAAGGTTGAAGAAGCTTTCTCAGCCAGACTTTTTCTCCTTCTCATAAAGGACAAGGAGGCTCCAAGGCGACATCTCGATAAACGAAACCATCTTTCCAAATCTTTCACGAACGCTCGAGATGGGTGTACAATCCCAAAATAGCCCTAAACTGATTTGACGCGGGATGGACCAAGGTCATAATCTGCACGAATCAATGGCTAAGGTGGAGCGTACTTCTTATCTGAGGGACTAGAAGAGGCCACGACCGTTGCTCAAATCCCAACCAGAAGATCGACTGAACCATCACACAACAAAAAAAGGAGAGACAGTCCCTGATCCGCTCGCTCCCTTTTTATACCCCAATCAGGAGATAACAGCTGTCCAGCACCTGATCCTCGAATCAGTCAGCAATTATGGCAGACGGTCCAATCAGGAATTTTGTAATCATCTGCTGCACCATTCCCCAAGAAAAAATGACAAACCAGTGATACTTTCACTCTTCGAGATAAATCGTCGCTTCGAAAACTGAGAGTAGGGGATAAGTGTTGGAATATGTCAGTTTAAGTGCAAACCAGCCACTGATTCGACCGGCCGAAGGTATTTCTCCCGAACCATATGCTTTAAACCGCAGTAACCGGAGGAAACCAAATGGCTGATGGACCGACCGAAGCCGAAGACACAACCTTCAGCCAACGTCGAAGACACAACCTTCGATCCACATCGAAAACGCAGTCTTCGACCTACGACGAAGATCGAGTCTTCGACCTATGCCGAAATATGATCTTTGATCTGTCTCGAAAGAGTTCGAAGACGAAGACATGCCTCCAATTCGACTACAGATATTTTTCCAAGAGGGAAGCATGAAGACGGATCCCCGATCTGTCTCAGGTCTCCATGAACGCGACGAATAACGGTTGTCAACAACTACCTCCAGAGCACAATCATGGTGCATAACTCCAGCGACAACGCCTCCAGTCTGGCCGGAACCATTTAGTAACCATCTACGATTGCGAATTGAGGGGAAGGAATTAACTCCCCAATCGTAACCGCAAAAGGGAGAACGGAACCGCAGGTCGGACAAATCATTATAAATAACGGTAAACGGGGACGCTCCAAGTAAGGTACAAGATACTCCTAAAAATCTAAGAGTCTTTCCCTCTCCATCTATCCTTCTTAGAATCTTTCCCATTCTATGGCTGGAGCCCGTCTCTGAATTAGGCATCGGAGTGTCCCCCACCGGAATAACTCCGGCCAGGGATTTGTTTTGCAAGTGAACCGGTGAGTGGGCCTGCGATGCAGTAGCTCCATCCAGTCGGAACAGGGACTCTACGCCAACACTTGTTAAGTATGTATTTAGTTCCACATCAATTGTATATTTGTAGATCTTGGATATTTATATAAGGTTAAATAATCTAAATAACATTTTTCAATAAATTTTTCTTTTAGGAGGGTGAAATCATGAATTGTTATAAATATTATCAAAGTAACTCAATCCATAACCTATATGACTTGGGGGCACCATAGCACTAGCCCGTTAAATTGATTACAAGCTGATCATGATGTTTATAATTGGATTTGCAATACTTGTTGATATGGCATGATCGCTGACATGGAGCCCGCGTCTGATCCAGCTAGCAGTCGAGCTAGCAGAAGGCGCCACCTGAATATTATCACCAGATAAGCGTTAAGATCGAGCTCCCGGTCGAGGTCGAGCTCTTGGCCAAGATCGAGCTCCCGTCCGAGGCTGAGCTCCTGGTCGAAGTCGAGCTTCCCACCTAAAGTCAAACCTGAATGAGGATAAATGGGTCTGGTCTCCCCTCTGATGATTGTGGAAACGGCTAGGATAGCGACCCCAGTAGGTGGTGTCGCCATCCCCGCCGAAGCCCCCCGTGTTACTCAAAAAAATAGCACATTCTTTGAAGAGCCGCCCTACCAGGGCACGCCACCTGCACCTTCTTCGGAGGGGTGCTTCATCAGGGCACACCGCTTGCACCTTCTGCGGAGGGGTGCACTGCCAGGGCAACCGTCTACACCCTTTGCAGAGAGACGCTTCGCTAGGGCACGCTGCCTGCATCCCCTGCGGAGAAGCATTTTGTCAAAGTACCAAGCCCTGCAGCACACTGTCAACACCTTCTTTGGAAAGGCACTCCGCCTGGGGCATCGCACCCTGCAACCCACTACCTACACCACCCGAAAATGGAATATTTTACTAGGAGTGTCAGACCTTGCAATATCTCTCACCAGGCTAGTGCTCCACCAGGTCCCCAAGCATGGTAGCATGATGCCCGTCAAAGGAAGTGTCCTGTCAGGGTGTCAAGTCTCATGGCATGCCACTTACACTCATCATGGTAGGGACATGTACTTCACAGTACTCTACCGCACTCATGGCAGAACCTTTCTCCGAGGATTTCGAACCTTGTCCCCCTCCTCTCAAGGAAGGCAGGGACAGACCTGCCCTCCGCCCATGTGAGATGCAACAAAAAAGCACCATATCAGGGCTCTAAGCCTCATCAGATGAAACATGCTTCTATAAGAAGACTGAAAGGGCCTTCGACGAAGGTAAGTACGAGCAAGCGAAGAGGAGCAAAGGCAAGGACAGGAGGAACATCCAAAGACTTTCCCGAGAACTCTTACTGCTCTAGCTTATACTCTATCTTTTAAAAATTTTCTGAACGTGAAGACTATTCTGGGTTCTGCAAAGGAGGATCCGTTCCCCTTGGTCGTCTACTGACTTGATCGTCAGAGTGCCTCCGCCAAGATCCCGACCCTGGCCTCCTCTTTTTTGCAGGATCGATCGCACTCAGAGGTCTCCAAGCGAGAAGTCTACTTATCCGAGCCATGTCGAAACTACATGCCATGGTAATCTAGATGACAACACTTATAATTAAATTTAGATTGATTTGAATTCTTAGCTTGACAAGGATTTAAATATGAAAAGCATGTAAGAATCTATTTAAATGTGTTTGTAATTCCATATCAACTAAAACCGAATAGATTTTGGATACCTATACAGCATTAAGAAATCAAATAACATATTTTGGCAAGCGATCTTGAATGTCCGTACAGGGTCAAAAAAAAATTTTCAAAAGCATTCTTTATGAGATTCTAAATTATTATGCCTTATATTCGTATAGCGCCAAACAAAAAAAAAACAAAACAAAACAAAAGCATCTTTTGACCAGTTTTTTTTTTTTTTTTTTGGACGAGATACCAAGTTATTACACTGTTCATATGCTTGACCTTGACCGTCTTAATGGTGACTCGGATACTACGTTAGGATGACCATGATGATATTCCATGCTTTGTGTGACATCATTTTCTAGGACCAGCTGACCAACTTTCTTCATCGGATTACGAGTCAGTTTCTTTGCAGAGGCATTCCAGCGTATTGGAGAGGCAATTGGTCATCACTTACAGCCACGTAATATGAGCCAGGCTTTGCGCTAACGAATCCATAACAACCAGAATTTTTATCCTGCCTTCATGGTAATTTATATGAAAAACGATTGATGCGCAAGATGCGTCGATGGTAGCGAATCCCAACTACCGTCAAGGAAGGAAGAGAAACAAACACAAGATCACAACTGGATGCGGTGGACATCACATAATGTCATAGCTGAATGTTAATTCAATTGTGCGTATATATTGCTTTCTGGTGGGTAGTGATCAACGGCTAAGATGCTGGTCTTGTGCCGGCGGCCCTCAAGGATCGAAGGATGATGGTAGCTGAAGGTAAGCTACTTTCTAATTCCTCGTATAACTGAGTTGGGAGTCTCTTTTTTATTTTTATTTTTTAAAATAAATTTATCTAAAAAATAATATTTTTTTAAATAAATATTTTTCAGATAATATTTAGATGATCATATTTTTTTTGTACTTCAAAAAATAATTTAAAATCTGTAACTTTTTTTTTTTTTGTACTATTACTTTATAAAATAAGTTAAAATTGATTCATACTTTTTATAATATCATTTATACTTTATAAGCATAAATGATAGTGGATAACTAAGTTATTGGATATTGAATGATAGAGACAATAAAAATAAGAATGATGGTATTTTAATAATAAAAGTTTAATATTTACTTTACTGATCGGTAGGAAAATGATTTAGTCATCTTTCAAGTAAATAATTTTTTTTAATTTTACAGAAAAATATTTTTAAAAAAAATAATTTATTCATCTTTTTCGATAAAAAACCTATCTATCTTGAAAAATATCAAAACATAAATAAATTAATTAATGAAAAATTTAACCAATTTATTCATGATATTTATTTTTTTTAAAAAAAAAAAGCCCCCAGATTCTACTTATCTCATTGAACTTGACAATCCATGCCGTGACTCATATCCTGCACCGCATGCATTAATATGTCATACGCCATACCAACCACCTTGTTTTGTTACTGTAAATCAATCACTGAGATAAGTACTTGATAAATAAAATTTATAAAATTAAAAAAAAAATCATATGATGCATGACCACGATACATTATATATATATGTATATATATATATATATATATATATGTATATATATATATATATATATATATGTATATATATATATATATATATATATATATATATATATATATATATATATATATATATATATATATATATATATATATATATGTATGTATATGTATATATATATATGTATGTATATGTATATATATATATATATATGTATGTGTATGTATATATATGTATGTATATGTATATGTATATGTATATATATATATATGTATGTATATGTATATGTATATATGTATGTGTATGTATATGTATATATGTATGTGTATGTATATGTATATATGTATGTGTATGTATATGTATATATGTATGTGTATGTATATGTATATATGTATGTGTATGTATATGTATATATATATATGTATGTATATGTATATATATATGTATATATATATATATATATATCTATTCTAATGGAGTTTTTTATTTATTTTTTTGGTAAACCAAAAAGAAGATGGGGGATAAATCCTGGTGTAGCTATTCTCACTGGACCCCAACCCTGCCAGGTTATGTTCGATTCGGATCATAATTTTTTTGCGTACCCTTTTCATCATCGATGAGTATGTCAACCTGGTACTATTAAGATGCCGAAGTAGTGCACTCTCTCACCATCTCGATCATGTGTCAGAAAAATTTCTGGATTTAATTAAATCATCCATGAGGATCATGCTTCGAATTTGTGACCGTCAAGAGAGCTTTTATTAGAATAGTGCACTCTTTCATCATCCCAATCATGTATCCAAAAAAAATTTTAAATTTAATCGAATCATCCACGAAGAACATGCTCGATTCCCTGACCATAGAGGTTTTTAACAAATCATCTTTTGTGGAACCAGGGCGGAATCAGAGTAATTGATAATTTGATACGACAAAACCCACCGACGCTTGGTCAATTTTCTAAGCAAAGAATGGTGATTGTGCCCTCCGAAAAGTAAATAGCATCCCTTCAGGACACCGGGCTAGAAAGGGGGGAAACGTTATAGGTGAGGTTGGAGAGCGGCGACGGCCATATAGTTCTTAAAATTTTCACAAAATAAAGCCTTCATATTTGGACATTTTTCAATAATTGGTAGATTGGCAATAATTTCCCGACCATATAAAATTTCAGTTATCCCTTTAACTTGCTCTGCCATCATGATGGTATATCCCGTCCACTTTTTCTCCAACCAAACATCATTAATTTTTAATCTTGTGGAATACATCCTATACTCCTTACGGTACCTAGATTACAACTGCTTGTTCCCTCAAAATTTATTCTACAATCAAACCTAAATAAACAACCAAACCACCATCTAATTTAGCTCATGCAGAATACTGAAGAATAGCTAGTCATCCAACATCAAATGTGTCACAGCCAACTTACTTCGATTATTACATAAAGTGGTGTGCCAATTGTATTAAGTTGCAAGATATTAAATATAAAGTATGTTTGGTCATTCCCAATGCTGTACCAAGAACATGTAACCATAATCAGACATGATTCATTCAGTATCCTATGCGTACAAGGCTCCAAGACATCCTAGGGATTTTTCATTAAACTCGGAGATTCCAAATGTCATTATGATTAAGGAATACCATCATTAAGTTGCATGTTATTTGGAGTGCAACATCTACTGGAATATGTTATATCGAAAATCTTGAAGGATTTATTATTTAATCCACTTTTTTTTTTTTTTTCAATCCATCTATCTAAACACTTCCATATGTGCCCACCGAATTACCGAAACTGATATCCATACAACAACAGCAAATCAAAGCCAGAGATAAGTTAGTTGAACAGTTACATTTATAAAGAATATTAATTCACAGAAACCAGGAAACGGCTTCCAGTTACAACTGTGGTTATGCATATATAAATTCACAGCTGCCATATTTTGTTGAAGCTCATCTTTTTCATGAAATCAAATAGAGCGATATGGAGTAGAATTAAAAAGCACCCACATGGCACACTCTTCCCAGAGCCTAATATTGGTAAGAAAAATAAAGTATGAGCTACGGTAATGATTCATTGTTGTAATTCATAACTACGTGGCATCTTGCAAAAGCTGGCCTTGAGCATGCACCCAGAGCTAGAATTTAGAAAGCAGGGAAACAAATTTTCCGCATGCTACTGCTTAATGAGGATACAACCATGGCAAACTTGAGTACATGAAGCTGTTGATAGATCATTACTCAAAAAAGAAATCTCCAGTCCCGGGAACATTTGTTGCAACTTATTGGGCTCCCATTGACAAGAAGGCTGATGGTTTCGCCTTAGGCTTGCTGCTGCCATCCTTTTGAAAATCCTGCGGTTCAGCATTCTGCACAAAGAAATGCAACATACTCATTATATTTCTTTTAATTGATGCAGATAATTATTCAGAAATGATTTGAGAAGCTAGCACCCCAGCAAAGACTATGCAATGGCCTCAAATGGCAAACATTGGATTATATATATAAACATCATCGAAAGGGATGAAGCATAGAACCATCAAGGGTACAATCTTTTGTTTTTGGTCTTTTAGAGGATTTGATTCAAAAAATTAATGAAATGGCACACAAGTCCAAAGGTATGAAGCATCATCTAAAGGGATGAAGCATAAGTCCAATTTACTGACATAAAAGTACAAAATAATGAAATGGCACATCGGACTTGAATAATGAGGAAGATAATCACGTTAAACTTTAAGGTCTCTGAAAGCAAACAAAAGGTCATTTATAATTAAATATAAAAAACCCAACAAGCAACCAAATACCGATAACAATTATAAAAAAAAAAAATTCCATCGTAACAATCATAGCGCAAACTTTATCATCTGTCTTGTATTGGCTCCATGTAATCCATTGCAACATTGTTACCTGTCCATCACTGAAACCTCAGTAGAACTTTCCCAAGCTTTGACCGGTGCAAAAACCTTCAAACTAACTCAGCCATAAAGAATAATCAAATCTAAAGGAAGCTAAATACATTAGTCTTCCACTCCTCTGAGAACGCACACTCTTTTATACGTGAACCCAAAGCTTGTATATAATTGAGCTCACCCCAAGTGCTAACACAATCCAACAAGAAGTAATCAATACATATACATGACAAATACAAAGAACAAAATACTTGAAATTTCAGCCTTGATCTCATTTATTTTGTGTTGCTTTCGATGCATTATACTTCAACATCGATCTCAATTCATCACTAGTTCCAATATAAAATTTTACCGGATATTCCACCAACAACACAACCCTCAAGTAAGTGAATTAACAAAAGATCAGATGATGAAAACACCGTGGTGAATGGTGATTTCTGACTACTTTAGAGGACCTCAAAAGCCATGAATTTTAACGAGAAATTGAAAACTTAAGTTTTGACCTAACTCCTAACACCCTTTATCCAACAAGCAATGATAAAGGCATGGTTTAGAAGTAGTAAAGACTAGAAATTTCAACCATAATCTCATCTATCTGGAGTCGGTTTCGTGCTTTAAACTTCAACATTATTCTTGATTCATCACCGATTCCACTATAAAATCTCCCCCGATATTCAAACCGAACCAACAAAAGATATAATCAAAGTTCCGAGGCGAGTCTCTTGATTGCTCCAGAGGACGTTAAACAGCTTAAATTCGAACAAGAACATGAAGATTTAAGAATCCGCCAATGAAACATTTCGAGAAATTAAAGAGAAAACCCTAGAGTGATGGGTTGGATCCGAACCTCCGGATGGCGAGGCGGGGGCTCGAGATCGACCATCCGCATGGACATCCGGGCGATCTCGGAGACGGCAGCGTCCCGGACGGCCGGATCGTCGCTGGCGAGTTCCTCGTAGGCCGCCTCGAAGGCCTCCTGCCAAAATCGCGGCAGCCGGATCCGGAGACTGTGCGCGTAGATGTCCCACATGTGCCTCACCACCTTCTCCCTCTCCTCCATCTCCTGCGACGAAGATTTGAAACAAGAATAAGAGGGATCGATCAGAGAAGGAGAGATAATTACAGGTCAAAAATCGGGGATTTAGAATCAGACCAGGACGTCCAGATCGGCATCGCGGAGCGGGGGATCCAGGAGGTCGTCGGAGAGGCGGTTGAGGTTGCCGGCGGACCACTTGAGGGTAACGGTGCCGGTGAGCATGGACCAGAAGGCGAGGAGGATAATGGCGGAGAGGGCCCAGAACTTGTAGCGGCCCTTCCCGAAGAGGGCAGCCTCGGCAGCGGCGCCGGCGGCGGCGGAGGGCTTCGCCGACGTCGGTAGCAGATCTCCCTCCTTCATCTCATCAGAGATTGGAGAAAACCCGCCTACTTGCTTGCTATCTTCTTCGTCTCTCGCCCTTTCGCTTTCTACGGAAGAATTAAAAAGAACGGTAGCCGCCGCTATTGGCGTGAGCGGGGGGCGGTGGGCGGAAAAGTGAACCAGGGGACCATCCGACCTTCCGCTGTTCAGTAGGTATCCTGAAGGCGAGTCATGGGACTTGGACCTAGATTTTTAGTACCTATTTTTTATAAACAAATATTATAAAAAATTAATTATTTTTTATTAATCAATATATATATATTTTTTATATAATATATATATATATTTTAAAATTAATAAATTATTTTATTTTATTTTTATTTTTTTGATAAAATAATGTATTCATCGCACGGAATGGAAATGAATACGGCATAAAAAAATCTTATAGAATAAGATCCCTAAGCTGTACAGGAGCAACATGCCAATTTGATCATCAGCAGCTCAGCTGAGTTGACTTTCCTATATATATATATATATGCCTAATAAAGACATAGAAACATCCTGAAGAAGTATCCTGATGTCCCGAAGCATGGGATGAGCCACTATATCCAGCGAGGCACGAGAAATCCAGAATATGATCATAGATGAATCTCCCTCAACTATTTTATCTTTGACCGCATTTATTAAAATTAATAAAAAAATTAATAAAATATCATTTTCCAACTAAATATTTAATTTTATTTATAAAATATCATTCCATTATTTTTTAATACTTTCTCATTCAGGATCAATAACCCAGTTATCCATTACTCTCAAATTCTGTGCATTCTTTATAAAAATTATTATAAAAAATATAAATAAAATTTAATAATTTATTAATATAATAATAATATAAAAAATTATAGATGATAAATTTTAAAATTATTTTTTATGTATAAAAAAATATAAATAAATTATTTTTATCTAAATATTATTTTAAAAAATATTTATTTAGAAAATATAGGTTTTTAGTTAATTTTTTTTTTCATAAAAAAAAAAAGCCCGAGCATAAAAGGAGTGGAAAGGAAGATACCGGGTGACTCATTTGTCGTTTGAGATTTAAAATTCTCAGATAGCGTCGGAGTAAAAAAGTTGAAGGGCTTTTGATCTCTTAAGACATATAAGGAGTGTATTGTTTTTTTTTTTAGGCTAATTCCCATCCCATTAATAGCCCATCTCTCAGTATCCTCTTATCCAATGGCAAGAAGTTACACCATCCGGACCAGCGGCTTGGTGATGGATAAAAACCTTTTGGGAATAATAGAAGCAGGCTCTACTAAAATCAAATAACTTGTATTGATGGATAAAGCTTGCATAACTTATATTCACATTGACTAATTGTTATTTAACAATCTCTCACGAGAATATTTATGTCCATACCTTTGGAGAACACTTCCAAACCAGAATATTATATCATGAGAGGTGAAGCCGTTGGGTATGGCTAAGCTTGCGGCTAGCAAAATTATATTTTAGTAATTGATAGCCAAGGCTGGGCCTACACATAAAGCTTACTCCTATCTAATCACAAGAATATTGATTAACCCTGCAAAACTTATTCTTGTCCATGATTCGTTCGCTTTGTGTAGTCTCACCAATTTAGAATGTTCGATATTGAATAAAACTGTTATACTTGCATTGAATAAGTCCTTTTATATTCTATATTAGAGAGAAGTAGCTAAGTTAATCCCCTTTGTACAATGGAAACTGAACGGCTACAAGTGCACTAAATATTACGTAGTATATTCTTGAGACATGCAATCCACGGTCGGGATTTCTTTTGGATGATTATAATCATTTGTGCACCAACACCGCATATTCCACCAAGCTGCGGTTTCGATTCACCGCAGACACGACGGGCAAATTTCTACCGAACTGTTAGGCCATTCACGAGGGCATCCTCGGAATAACATCCATGTCCAACACTAGCTTCTGAGTAGAAATCATGTGGGGTAGCGGTTCCTTAGCTTACCACATTTTTTTTTTTTTTTTAGCATCAAATTTAAAAGATAAATCTAAAAATAATTTTTTTTCATTAACAAAATTATTAATCTCATGATTTAAAAAAATATATATGATATTCTCTTTTTTTTTCATTTGTAACACATTTTTTTTATCGATACGTACTATTTGATCATATGATACATGCTAAATAAATTACTTATCAAATAAATCAATACACACTTACAAATACATTAATACATAGTTTTCATAATATAAAATTTATCAATATACGGATAATACATACTTAATAAATTAGATATCTAATAATCTAATACATATCTCCAAACAAATTGATATATAATTTTTTAAATATTATATTTATCAGAATACACTAAATAATCTAGTAATATATATTTATTAACTTCCTAATACATAATGTAATTTTTTTTTGAAACATAACTAATAATGATCCAATACATATTTTCAGGTAAAAAATATATCCTGAAAACTGATTTATCTAAAAGTATGTATTAAATCATTACTAAATGAGTAACAAAGAAATTTATAATATACATCACAAAACCAATGAGGATGTATTACCATACCATGCAATATGTATTAGTAAATATAGTATTTGTAAACTATATATCAATTAGCTTGGAGATGTATATTTAATTACTAAATGACTAATTCACTAAGTATATATCATGTCCCTATACCATATATTGATAAATTCTTTATTCTATAAACTATGTATCGATTCATCTAAAAATATATATCAAATCACTATTAAATTTATATTAAAAAAAACTTACAATATGCATAAGAAAGTCAATAAATATGTATCACCATACCGTATAATATATACTAATAAATATAATATTTTAAAAACTATATATTAATTTACCTGAAATTATATATTGATTTATTAGATGGCTAATTTACTAGTGTATAACATGTAACCGTGTCTTATATATTAATAGACTCTATATTTCAAAAACGATGTATCAATTTATCTAAATATATATATTAATTTATTTAATAATTATTTTTTTAGTATATATTATTTAGTCATGTAAAATGTATCAATAAAAAGTATATTATAAAAATGAGAAAGAAAGAGAATACTATTTTTTTATTTTTAATTACAAAACTAACAATTCCAATAATAAAAAAGTTTTCATTTTTAGCTTTTTTTTTTTAATTAGTATTTACAAAAATGTGATAAAATAAAAAACCCCCTACATGATATTCTATAATATCCATCCCATATGTAGAAATAAAAGTGAACTGGATAATATCTATCCTAATCTATTTTCATATTTAAATCTATACGGATATTAATAGAAATTTGAATATCTAACTAATATTTATATTTATATTCGTATATATCAAAAAAAATGGATACGAAAATGTATAGACAACTATTTAATCCATATTTAAATATCCAATTTTATAATCCTATTTAATTTAATATATCATTTATAAACTTTTAAAAAATATATAATCATATTAATATGTTATTAATTTAATTTAAAAAAATCGTTGATTATATGATTCTACATTTTAATTATCCAATGTATGTTCATATTTCAATATCCGATTTATACCCATATCCGTTCAAAATAAATACGGATATAAATTTTTGTATTTGATTAATATCCATATTTACATTCATATTTATCAAATTAAATGAATATGAATAAGCACACATGCTAATCAAATAACAAATGTCGAGAAATCTTTTAATTGCCGAATGGAATTACTTTAAGAAACCTGCACTTGAGAGTAGACTTGTCAAAATGGGCCAGAGCCCATGGGCCAGCCCATTTAGCCCTATAAATGGACCGGGCTGGACTGAAAAAACTTGGCCCATTTATATAAGTGAACTTTTTGACCCGGCCCTTGTAGCCCATGGGCTCAACAAGGTTAGGACCGGGCCAGCCCATGGACCAAAATTTTTTTTAAAAAAATATATTAAAATTAAAAGATTCAAAATGAAAAATGTCGAACAGGTTATGGATTACCAGGTCCACTTACCAGAGTAAACCATGATTCACATTAAATTAAAAGTTTAAAACTTTAAACTTAAAACGGAAAGATATTTTGATTTTTTTTTTCAATCTTCCGCATCGTTCCCACTTCCCTTTCCTGTTCGCAGTGTTCGGTTGTTCCCATTCCCATCTCCACTTTGATACAACGATACTCGATAGTTCCGGATTTTCGGTGATTCAAACTTCTTCCGAATTTTCGATTCATCGGAAGTTCGAAACAGGTCGACCGGGACTTTGCAGCTGCTCTGCTCTCCTATTCCGGTAGAAGAAGGAACAACCGGTGACGCCAACTCTTTCGCGACGTCGATAGCCATCATCGTGCTACTATTGATGACCAGAGCTTCTTCCATGCTGAGATGAGGGTTATATACTTATATAATTTCAATACCCACGGTCCTAACCCACGGTTCTAATGCTAGTCCACGGCACTAGTCCTAGCCCACAGCCCTAGTCCTAGCCCACAGTCCTGGCCCATGGTCCTAGCCCACGGCCCATATAGTGGTTGGCCCGGTCCTACCCACGATCCATATAGGACTAGGCCGGGTTGGATTTTTTTAGCCCATAAGCAAGTGGGCCTAACCCGATCCGATTCATAAAATAAAAGCCCATATGAATTAGGGACGGATCGAGCCGGGCCAACCCATATTAACAGCTCTACTTGAGAGGAACTAGCAAGAGCCAAACGAATGGCAGCCATATTTGGGACTCGGACCACCGTTGGACACCATACAAATAGGGGTCCAGGTTGTATCTTTCGTGGACAAGAATAATTCAACTTTTTTTGCAATATCAATCATCGAATCATTTTTTGCACAAATTTGAAAGCACTTCAATTTTTTTCTTCCATCTGCATGCATAGACCTGAAGTACCCATTGATCGATCCAATGGTTGATGTCGCAAACACTGGTGAATCATTCCTGTGCACGAAAAATATAACCTGAACCAAGCAAATGCTATGATTTCTGCTCAAATATACAAAGATCTTTTTTTTTTTTTTTTTCAGTCATAGAAAGTGTTAACAAACACTACAAACGAAGGAATGAAACACAGAGCAGAAAAAACTAAATGTGCGACCCAAGTGCAAAGTCCGCTAATCAAAGTTCTCTGCACCTAGAAAAAAAAACCCGTCGCACAGGAGTTGACCCGTAATGCGCTTTGGCAACCAACCACCATATCGAAAGGAAACTCTTTTAAAACTTCGGATATTGAAACTTACCAGATTACCTTTTTCTGTGGGAGAGAATAGACCAATAAACAAACAGCAGGCCTTCCACTTTGATGGATCTCTGACAAAGAAGTCATGCTAGTCGGCAACGCCCGCAGATGACTTCATTAATTTTGGCACGTTTAATTGCTACCACAAACCATGCAGTGAAATTTGAAGGAATCTGCCAACTAGTATTCTTCAAAATAAAATAAAATAAAATAAAATAAAATAAAAGAATTTTAAAGAAATAGAGCATGGCACCATGTGAGCATATTATTAGGTATGGCTTGAAATTATTAGCATGTAAACCATATTGCGATATATATTTGCAGTTACCAGACGCTTGTATCAAGAACCAAGACAAATCTATATTTTTTTGCACTAATCATGGATCAACTTACTGCTAACATTCAAGAAGATATATCACGTTATATGCTCTTTGTGGATGATATAATATTGATTGATTAAAAACTCAACAAGGAAAGTATTAGAGGATAAGAAATTAAAGATTAGCAGAACATAGAGCATATGTAATGCAATTTAGTAGGAACAGATATGCAGATGATACCAATCAAGATTCATAACCATGCAACAGCACAGATTGATTGTTTTCATTACTTAGAATTTATTATATAAAATAATAGAAGATAGATAAAGACGTATGTAATTAGAACTGGTTGAATAAAATAGAGGAATGCTTATGGAGCATCATGTAAGCACATACTTTGAAGACTTTTAAAAAAAAATTATAGAATAGTAAGACCTACCGTGTTGTATGGTTCAGAGTGCTGGCCAACAAAAACGTACATGAAAATAAATGTACATAAAAGTAAATTGAGAACGCCAAGATGATTGTATGGTAAATATAGAAAAGAAAAAATAATATATTAGATGAGCTATAAGATTTGCATAAATTAAGGACTAAATAATGAAAAATTAATTGAGTTGATATATATATATATAAAACAAAGATATGAAAAGTCTCCAAATAAGGAAATACATTTAAATTTGTATTGAAGGTCAGAAGAAAAAAGAAAGGAGGGCATAAGATGACATGGATGAAGGTTGTCAAAAAGGATATGAAAAACTTGGAATAATATTAGAGATGATCTTAAATAGAATTATTTGGTGAATGAGGATCCATAAAGCTGATCCCAAATTATTAAAAAAAAAAGTCTAGTTGTAGTAAGAAGCAGAATAGGTTGAAAATGCAGTATGTATAAATAGTATATAAGGATTCCCTACATATAAGTAAGATGTAAACACAGCACCTAATCCACGATTAAAAGCTGTATTCACAACAATCCATTGTGTTTGAACCCAAAAAAAATCCATTGTGGTGACGTGAATGGGTTGCTGACTTCCAGCCCCAGGCGCTGAAAGTTTTCACAGCTAACAGATTTCACTCCTATGACATTGAGAAAGATTTCAGAGCCTAAAAAAATTCAAGAATGAACAGTTCATTGTTACTGAAAAATTACTTTCAAATGCCACGATATGCTCGATCCATTGTAGTTGCATCTGGTTCATGATTGGAATTGAAATTGACTAGAATGAGAATTGGAATGGTCATATTCCAAAACATATTTGGTTCATGACTGGAATCGGAATCAAAATAAAATTTGAATACCTGAAAAGGGTCGGAATTGGGTTTTGGAAGATTGGAGCATTTCTATTATCCCATGAAATTAGGATAGGAATGAGACTCCCTATAACAAAACAGTTGGAATGAGAGTCACTCATTCCTATTTCCATTCCAAAGCCCAACTTCCGCCAACCAAACATGCCCTATGTGCCTTTCAATTAAGGTTTAAGAAACACCAATTACTGATACAACCCATTGTTATAGTTATCCTGGAATAACTGCTATTATTTGCCCAAACCTACTTGGATTACCAATATAGGAGAGGTTTTCTATAGTGACAACTACCATTGTTATGGCAGGAAATAATGGGCACTGATAGTCTACTAGAGAAATAAAGGTTTTATTTGCTTAAATCACTGCTTAAACCAATATAGGAGAGGCTTTCTATAGTGACAACTACCATCGTTATGGCAGGAAATAATGGACACTAATAGTCTACTAGAGAAATAAAGGTTTTATTTGCTTAAATCACTGTTTATAATTTTTTTTAAAAAAAAAACTTCTGCCAGCTAGTACAGAGGTTTGAATTTGACAGAATTTGTTAAATGAACACTGAAATTGTTGACTTATGGTAATTATTCTTGATGTATAACAGTTGTTATCATGGAACAACAGTGAAATTAAGACCATGATCTAAGTTCTCTCACTATTAATAGCTATAACTTAAGTAGAGGCCTCCAAAATTATTAGGAACAGCCTATTTAATGTAATAACAGCCATTTCTTTTTTGGAAAAAAATCTTGTTCTCAATTTGATACATACTCTATAGCCAACCCATATGTAATGTGAAAAGGTTTAGAATGACAGCAACTTCTGAGGCCCAAATAAAAAAAACATGGTTGACGTAACAGAAGGCTAATGGGCAGCACCTAGGAATGATTGCAGCAGAGGATTAGGTTATCTGTAGTAAAGGGAGTTGGAATATAGTCTTGCTCACATGAAAGCAGGTTTATGACCAACAAGAGCATTTCTTCACAGCAGGATACTGGATTGGCAGAACAAAGTTCTACTGGATGACTTGGGCTAGAGATTCCTAGTGATGATGAGATAGTCACCAAAACATAAGTCCTTAGATATAGAATTGTAATAGTTCAAGATCTGGCATGGACAAAGGGGAAGGTGGTGACTTTTCTGAAAATAGATCATCCCTGATGATTGTAATGTAACCCCTAATACAGAAACCATTTTTATGAAACTAGATCTGCACCCGTGCGCTGCACGTGTTATATGGCATTATTTTTTACTATCTTAAATATAAAATAAAAATAAATTATATTATACAAAATTATATTTTTACATATTTTTTTGGTAAAAGGAGGAGCAAGAGTTAATGTATAAGAAAATGGCTGTGGGATGTGGATCAAACAGAGACGACCATCAATATTTTTTTTTAATTTCGTTACTGTTTTATTTGGTTAATCTATGAGAAAAAAAAAAAGAAAGAAAAGGAAAGAAATAAAAGAATATGAAAGGAACAAAAAAACTAGCACATTTCTAGAAAATAAAATTGTTTTTCTATTTTAAATTTTAAATTTAAAGGCCTATTGGAAAAGAAAGGAAAGAAAAAAAAGAATATGAAAGGAAAAAAAATTGATAGATTTCGAAAAAACAAAATCATTTAAAATTTTAAATTTAAAGGCCAAAGCCATACAAAAATTGAGTGAGAAAAAGGGCTAGGAAAAAGTGACATGTGGCAGCTATTAAATCCAGGTAGTATTATTTTAGTTATATATAATAGATTTCCCAAGCAGATTACAAGATATACATGGATCCAAAATTGTTCTTGTTATATAGAAAAACCTTTTATGGATGCACCTAGTCTTTTAATGCAATCCTATATCCCTTCATTCCAGTAATTTCAAGGAAGAAGGCATAGCCCTTGCACAGCAGACCTCCACTGATGCTATGAAGCAGACCAGGAAGGTTGACAATGCTATGAAGCAGACCCCCATTGATACAAAATGGAAATGCTATGAAGCAGACCAGGAGGGTTAACATGAAAGGCTTAACCTCTGACCTGTTGGAAAAAAAATAGTAACATATTTTTTTGTAAGTCAATTATGATATCTAAGGTACAGATTACAGGATCTAAAAATGTAAGGCCACATATCTAGTCCAAATGGAGTTAAGCCAGATCTGACAGACATTGCATCAACAAAATATAGGAAAAAGAAAAAGGAACAGCAGCTCAAGAGACCACAATATTGTTTGCCAGAGGACATGTCTGTTATAAGCTTTATATGTTAAAGGAATGAAGTTCAATTGAAAAGCTAAAACTAGCTATCAAAGAAAAGCATAGGAAATATAGAATGGAGAATACATGCAATATCACATATATATTCAAAGGGTAAAAGCAAGAAAAGAGCAATTTGACAAAGGTTGGAACAGAAATCAATGATGGCATTAAAGCAACAAAACTGGTGGAAAATACCGAAAGAATCATATCTATCAGAACTCAGAAGGCAACCTGGCAGATGACACGTTTTCCAGAACAGTTTGTTACATTCTGAACAGAGGATTTTCCAGATGGGCTAGATAACCATTTTCCAACAAATGGACCTTCAAGAACTAGTTTTGTCAAACAGAATGCCAATGGCATTTCTAGAGCTAGTTTTGTCAGACATAACTAATCGGTAAGCATTTTTAGAACAGCAAAACAATGAATGCCCGCATTATAGTTGTCTTTACTTGGAATCTCTCAGTAAACTTCATTCAGCATGCCTGGATGATAAGGAAGCCAATGCTGTAGTTGAAAGATTGATTTCAAATTAGTGGATATTAAGGAACTGGATGAAACATGTTGCTTCTAATATGGCTCAGTTCTTTTTGATGGCTTAAGCTATACCCGTCTAAGCACTGACAAGGTGTTATCAACATGATTGGGACAAATGAGTTGGATATGATAATAACAGAAGCCTCATAGCCACTGAGTACTACATGAGATTCTTTTCCAGAGTATTTTCTTATAAGAAAGATGAACCCATGTAAAAAAGGAAAGTAATATGATTTATAGGCTATACAGAAAATCCTAGATAACAGTAAGAAGTTGTTTATAGCTTGTCGAAATGGTAACTATATAACTCCACAATTTTGGACCTGTCTGGATGCCCAAATATATTATCTCTGTATAAATTGCCCATTCAACTAAGGATTGAGAAAGAAAAGGCAATGGGAGAGAAGAATGCAAGGGGGAGCTTTGAGATCAAACAATCCCAAGAAAATAGGGATTCTGCATTCTTCTTAAGGGGTGATTTATAGTATTCCCATATTTTAAAGGACTCTAAGATCAAGAGTTGCCTTAAATGAATAAATTCATTTTTTGAATGAATGATCTGTTTTCTAATCATTTAGCATATATGGTTTATTCGAAGAATTATTAATGTGGGCATCCAGACAGCTCCTTCAGGAGCACAATGCACTTTGCCAACACTTCCAGCTATATCCACTAGACAGAGAGCTTAACGAAGAGCCATAAAAAAGTGGTTCCATAAAGCTGCTCAAGCAAATGCAGTTGTAGGAAAGTAGTATTTTTGCTTAGAGAATGATTACCAAAATTTCAAAATCTATGATAATTATTTACTTAATCACAAGCTTGATATAGGAAGAGAAATATAATTACACTGTATATTTGAGCCTTAAGGTTTATCAACATGAGGACTAGAAGAAGGTAAGTCTAGAAACAGACATGGAAGAAAATGCAAATTTAAAGATTAAAATAACAGAACAGCTGTCAGACACTGATATTAAAGTGAATTAACAAACGTAAAACTTATAGTAAACTAATATACTTAAAGCCATCCAACTTCTAATTGGTTATGCAGATATGTGATGCTCAGACAATCCTAAAGTTACCTTATATTATTTTAAGTCAAAATGATTAATCAAGAGGTTGGATTTGCATACAACAGGCTTTAACTTGGAATTCAATCTGAGCTTTAA
Organism: Areca catechu; assembly: GCA_021397845.1. Lineage (NCBI taxonomy): Eukaryota > Viridiplantae > Streptophyta > Magnoliopsida > Arecales > Arecaceae > Areca > Areca catechu. The sequence continues at coordinate 23,139,320 of CM038052.1, read as the reverse complement.
CAGCAAGAGAGATCACAGAGGTCATGAGTTGCAAGAATTTTTGTTTTAAAGTTGGAGAAAAATCTTGTGCAATGCTCACAAAAAGTTGGTGCCACTGATGGTCTCTCTATTTTGAACCACACAAAATCTGTAGCCTCCAACAATAAGCAACAAAGAGGCCATTAATGTTATAAAGAAACAAACTAAAATACAGCTCTCTTCATCCCAGAAGAACTACTGTAGACTGATCTTTAAAGTGACCATAGGTGTACCTAACAGTAACAAGTGATTGAGTTGATCAGAGCGCTTCCAAGAAAGTTGGACCATTTTCAGTGTTTAACGGAATTGAGACCAATGATTATGGGATTAAGCTTCTGCCAAGCTAAAATAATCTCAAAGTCTACGATGTCATAAATTTATATGATAGCAATAGAAGACAAGTGTTAGCAAAAGAGCAACCTGTTTTAGCATTCAGTATTCTGCTGAGTGGGTTAACAAACTACTCATCAAGGTCACCTTGGTCATGTAAGAGTTAAAGAAGATTGATCAAAAGATTATTGAGAACTATGGTACAAAAGAAGCAAAACCAAGCAAGAGTTTTTTCAATCAAAAGGGCATCAAAGTTTTAAATTGCAGAGATCTTGGCCATTATAGAGGGAGCTAGATCCCAAGATGGACCAATATCTAGGTTTATCTCAGACAACATAGAAATTTGGAAAAATAGGAACTAAGAAAGATTTCCAAAATCTAGGCTGATAGTATAGGAACCAAGATTTTCTGAGATTTTAGTTATTATTGCAAGTCTGGCATAACTTCTATGTTAAGACAGTGATTTGAATATTGAATAGCTAAAATATCAATTTAAGATTTATAAAAGGAAGATCAGGAAATCAGACAACATTTTGATATCATATCGTCATATATAATAAGGGCCGAGATATAGGTCATATCATACTAGTGGAAGCCTGATACTGACACAAACCAATATCTTAGTTGAGATATCAGCTCAGATGAAAACTTTTAAGCGGTTGGTTGCAGAAGGCTGGGTTATCAAATTCTAAAACCAAAATGCTCTAAGATTGATGTAGATACATTTTTGAGATCAGATTCTAGTTAATGTTCACCGAGAACGAGAACCAAAAGAAGGCTCATTTAAGTTTCATGCAAGTTTAAATAAGTATTAGGGTGTATATAGGTCTGTCCAAGTCTTAGTTTCTACTCAATCAGTTGCTTAGATGCTAAAGGTGGCCATTGGCCAAACTGACATCTGACCAGGAATTTCAGTTGGAGTTAATCATGATCAGCCAACAGAACAAAGATTAACTAAGGCAAGATTTGGATGATTTTAACAAATGAAGGTTTTAAATTAGGTTGAGTAAATCATTTGGAGTACAATTTTGTAAGCACAAATATTAGCATAAGGCCTGAGATAAATCACAAAGCAAATAATATCCTACATTAAAAATACAAAATGAAGGAATACTCCAAAAATGCAGTATTTAAAAAAAAAGAAGAAGAAGAAGTTTGACATAAATCATGAAAATATTCACAACAATTTATGATTTCTTTTAAGCTAGCACTGACCATATAATTTAATTCCAATAGCTCATAAAAACTCATAAGATAACTTCCTACAACCCTTCAAGCATAGCTCCAACAAATGCCATCAATCCTTCATACATTTGCAACTTTATCTAAATAGGATCATGCTTTCACGCAATTCTTTCAGTAAAGCACACTCCTTTAATATATATTCGAATAATTCAAAAGCATCGAAAAGATAACGTCACCAAGAAATCCTCAGATACTATGATTATCAACAAAGCAATCCATCTGGAGCTAATTAATTTATCACTCTTAAGTCTTCACATGTAAAGGAACAATCTTGAAGTGAAACAACATAAGAATAAGCATCCCAACAGCAATAGAACAACAGAAAAGGAGCCAAGGGTTGACGCACCTACTGAGCTCCGTCCTCCAAAAACCGGGCGTCGAAGGAGGCGGAGGTGTGCGGATGAGGAGCGGCGCCAGCGGCGGCCCCGGCACCATGCTGGAGCTCGATGACTAGCCACCGCACGGACTTGCTCATCTGCTCGAGGCGGACAGCGCTGATGGGCGGGATCCCGGAGGCGGCGGGGGAACGAACGGGGGCCGCGCCGGTGGCCTCGTCAACGAGGCACTCGGAGCCGATCCGCTGCTTCATGGACTCGACAAACTCCTCGGCCTGGTCGCAGGAGACGCGGAAGAGCTCCCAGCGCTGCTTGAGGATCTCGAGGGCGGCGTCGGTGGCTGCCGTCTTCTGGCCGCCGGACTGCTCCTTCGCCTCCAGGACGCCAGCCGCCGCGGCGACGAACTCCTGGTAGGCGGCGCTCAGCGCCTCCACGGTGCTCTCCATGAGCGAAGTCGGCGCGAGGGATCGGGGAGGAGGGTGAGTTGTGGGACGAGAGGCCTCCAAAAGGGTTCGTATCCAAGTAAACGGAGCTAGCAGCGGTAGACTGGTACCGTTCGAAAGAGAGGAGCTCTTTATCTACGATATTTTTGGCTCGGGATGTTTGGTGCGGCGGAGGTAGAATATGATAAACGCATTCCTGTGGTATTTGGTTTCCTTGATTCCATCTAAAATAAATTTTTGTTCTTATTTATTCCCCCATAACAGCTAGCTATCGATAACGAACTACTTCGATTACTCTTTAATATTCTAAAATAATCATTTCATAATAGATATAAAATAATTTATTTTATATCATTTTATTTTTATATGATGATTTATTATAATAATTATATTGAAATAAAATTATTATTCAAAAATTTTAATTAAATAAAAATATGAAATAATAAAAATAAATAACTATTTTCTCAAAATTAGTATTCTTGTTGCCTGAATATATTTTTTTATCCAGGAGTTTGGATTAAGAAAATCAAAAAAGAAAGAAAAGAAAAAAAAAATATTTGAATATTAATTTTTGAAAAAGAAGAAAGGAAGGTAAAGAATATCATTTTCTCTCTTTTTTTTTTTTTTTTCTCGATTAAACTAGTTTCTAATTTCTTTAATTTAAAAAATTAAAAGGAAAAGAGCCGCGATCCTCATGAAATTTTAAAATGCTTATCCTCCTTTTTTTTATTTATTTTTTTTTTTTCCTTACGAAGTCTATTCAAATAAGGATGATGTTCCCCTCCTTTTCATTTTTTTTTTCTTTTTTTTTTCTTTTTTTTTTTTTTTTTTTTCTTTTCTTTGAAGGCTATCCAAACAAAATCTAAGATTTGTGATTAATATTTGAAAATGGGAGACCGTCCAAGACCATCTAGTGGAAAAAGAATGAAAAGGAAAAGAAAAAAAAAATTCTTGATAGGGGCAAACCATACGCATTTAAAGATTAATCAATGATGAGAGGGATAGATATTATAAACAAATAGATATCAAATATTTAATGTACATATTTTATATATATATATATAGAAATTTTTCATAAAAATGTTTCGAACATTCAGTAAAAATACATCTAATATTTTATATTATTTATTATCTGTTTTTTCTTAGATTCAAGAATACAATCCTTCTAAAAATTAAACATATATGATTCTTAAAATATAAACTCAACTTTTTTTTCCTTGCAAGGTCAATAACTATGTGAATTTTTTATGCTGCTGCGATATGAAAAATATATACTAATTTCCACTAACTGAATAGGAGCAGAGAAATTAGATTAAAGAGAAGCACGGCTACTTGTTCATCATGATTTTAAGGGTGCTAGGAACAAACCTGAGACATTGTTGAAAGATGTGAAAGGTGGTCCTTACAAACAAAACTTTGTTACACTCCCCAACCAGCCACCTGCATTTGGTTACAAGTGCAAGTTTTCCTTGTCTGCTCTGATTCTAGCGAACAGACTTCAAACAATATACAACTGGTACTTCATAGTCATTACTGAGCCCAGCAAATAGTTTCTGATGGATTTTAGGAAAGATGATTTTCATATTATCTACATTGTTGATCAATGTTCTATAGTTATCAAGATTCTTGATATGATGATTTTTTTTTTTCTTTCTTGTGGTAAGAAAAATAGATAATGAAGCCTTCGACAACTAGCTTCTAATGCATCTTGAAGTTACCGTTCCCTTCTAACCCTTGAAAACTCTTTGTTGGCCCATTCACCCGGCACCATCACGAGCTTCACAACGAGAACAAATGGCTCTTGGGACAGAACAGGTTCAAGGACATTTCCAGTTTTCAACTGAGCAGCTCCTCCAAGGATGGAACAATGGCAGAGCCTCAATTGCAAAGGATAATTTTCCGCACCTTATATTGGTATTATCAATGTAAATTACAAGACAAGTGAGTTAATGATCGGATGATTCCATTTAAACTACCAAGTTGATTGGAATAACCTGCCAAGCTTGATCAGGAGGTTTAGATTTGGGTCCTGTGGAGCAAAAATTTTAACAATCATATATCTGAGAACAATTATAGATGAGATCATTAAATTGCAGACTGCTTCTGCTTGCTGAGTGAAGGCTTTGATTTTCTAAGCTCAAAAGTCCGATGGAGATAAAAAGGACACAACCAAACCATCAAAGCCTGCAGACTGTAGGAGACGTCCACATCTTAGTGTGGAACGCCTGATCCAAGGAACTGTCAGACAGGGTAGCCTCTGGTTTATAACGTCCACATCTTAGTGTGGAATGCCTGATCCAAGGAACTGCCAGACGGTAGCCTCTGGTTTATAACTAATACTCTGTTTCCAATACCCCGTCGATAAGTCCAAACTCCAAGGCCTGAAAGGGAAGCAAACAAGAATGTAAGAGTGCATAACCAAATGTAAAAATATTGGTCAAAGAATTGTTATAACATGTCTGTAGCTTGACATTTGCCAAGGGTGAAGTACTGAATATACCTCGGAAGAAGAGAGGAAGCGATCCCTTTCAGTATATTGCTGCACTTTCTCCAAAAGTTGACCGGTAAATGCAGCATACATTTGGTCAATTTTCTGTACAAGTTGTTCCATATTTTTAGGTCACAAAGAATTTATCAGAAATACAATGCAACCTCATAGAGTTTCCCTTTCCAACTTGACTTTTTCAATGCTCAATATGCAAACTAATCTCTGGATAATTATTCAGATTATAAATCTGGCACCATCATATTCATGACATGTAGCACACTGCATGAGAAATCTACTAAAACACCAACCTTAGCCTGGATGACTGGCACCCCTCCCCTCTTGGGAGAGGTCCAGGGTTCAAACCCTGGTGGTTTCTCATAAAAAGATAAAATGCATTGAAACATGACCAAGTACAACTTGATTAAAAATATCTCTAAACAGTGTCCTCAGTACAAGCAACTTGGGTGACATTGCATATAAGATGCCTAATGAATTTACTCATTCTTCCAACTGTTCAATTATTAGGCTTTTCATTTCTTTTATGGATAATCAGGAGTTTGTACTTGGTGGGGAAAGAAACCAGATAGCCATACACAAAATAACATGACATTCCATGCAGGCTCAACTAGAACTTGCTTCAAAGTATCCCAAAAGAGAAACTTACATGACGGGATTGAACAGCTTCTTTCACCTGCCGCCTCACATCCTCCACATGACCCTGAGACAAGATGTCAATGGTCAAGCGAATAACAATAAATCACTCAAAAGTCCGCAAGAATGACAGCTTTAACACTTATTACATATTAGCCCTTTCAATGTGATGCAATGAACTACAGCATGATATTAGTTCTGACCCCACATCCGCTTTGAGGTTGATGTATCATTATGTGAGCATTTGGCATCGCATAGCGCATTCCCTTCTCTCCCCCAGCAAGAAGAAGTGCTCCTTGGCTTGCAGCCACCCCAAAGCATACAGTTCCAACCTTGGGCTTTATCTGGTTATTCAGTGAGACAAGAAAAAAGCATCACTTAGCTTCCAATGGTTAGTAAATAAATAATATTCTTCAAATTGAAGAATAATCATCAAAACCACAGAGTGTGCCTGCTAAACATTCAATATTATGAAGAGCATGAGCAGATAACAACTATCTTGTGAATAGCAAAGCAAGCCCACAAACTTAAATTGCATTCCTGTATGCCTAGATTCCTGCTACCTCTGATAATTATAGAGCAAGAAATGGTACTGTGTTAAAGAAAGTCAAGAAAAATAATGGGCAAATGTTATTGAAAATAATGAAATTATTTTGATATTGCTTGACAACATGTTATTTAATCAATAGGGTTTCACAAAGAAAAGAACGCAGGGGGTGGGGCACATCATATGTACCTAAAATTATAGAAGCATTCAAAAGATATGCCGTACATGACTCCTTGGTACTCATGATGATATCACACCATCAAGTGTTCTTAAAAGCTTCAACAAAGTATGCGTTGTCATACATTACAAGGAAAATGCTGTGTATATTCTCCATAGATGGGGTAGTAAGATGAAATTATGTGAAGGTTATCTTCATGGTTGAAGTGGACAGCAAGCAAAAATATCTCATTTCAAAGACTGGCAAAACTTAGCTTCAAAATTTTCATCTCTCATCATGGCAAAGAATTGCTAGAGATGGAAATTAAGAATGGGTTATTTGTGATATCTATCCAAAATATAGTTGACAGTTGACACTGTATTAAACATAATTATAACCATCAAGTAGTACTTTTTTGTAGAATGTATAAATGAAATTACATAATAGAATGTTAGATTATGCACATATAATGTATGCTGCCATATATACATGCATGTACATTATGTCTTATATAATGTGTACGATGTTAATCTCCTCCCATATGTTAAGAAAACTATTTTATGTATCTCATGGTTATTCGTATGTAGCATGTCTGTGTTTTTCTATAGAACATGGGTCATGATCAACTCAGCCTATTAAACATCATTATTTACTATGATCCTTTATCCTTATGCCTCACAACTTGTTACAGTGGTAGTGGGGGAGGCGCCAACTGACAAAGGAAGCTATAATTTCTCTCTCTTTACCAACCTCAATTTTCCTTAGTTATCAAAAACAGGATGATGAATGATTGGGGACTGACTCATGCTTCGGCTTCAGCCAGATGCAACTCTGAATTGGTTTCATGTCAAAAATTGGGATCTACTTTAACCCAGTTTGCTCATGGCATCCACATGTGTTTTGGGTTAAAAAGTCAAAACTCAAACTTACAAACTACACATTTTTCAACTTCTCTTCTTTTCCCCTAAGTTCTGCTACTCGAATTTAGTTTTTTGAATTTCAAGCATTCTGCATCAGTGTCTTAAGCAGTAGAACGTGGGTGATATCGAAAATGTGATTGTTCTATAATTCACAGATTACAACATCTTGAATTGAAACAATCTAAACGAAGTTGCAAGTGCAGATGATGGTCAACTTCTTGAAGAACCAGGAATGGATATACTTGACCATCATTTGGTTGGAAATTTTGGTTACCACTGGTATCACATATTTAGACAAGCCAGCAGCCCATAAGCATGACAGAAAAATAAATTCTTGTACATTGTCTGTAAGCCCCACATGGACACTTATTGATAGCAACAATGAAAAACCGGTTGAGCTCCAGCCTGACTTGTGCTGCAGCCCAAGACATTTCGATAGTGACTTTCATGATTGTCACAAGAAACAAAAACAAAAACACAAGCATTCAAAAAAATGAATTCATACATGCAAAAAAAGGATTGAGAAGGAGACAAGACAGCCAGCTTTGCATAAAAATCTGGAATATTGTCAATCATATAAAAAATAATCAACAAAACTGACAAACTTTAAGTTCTTACCCATGACATACAGTCGTAAATTGCTAAGACAGAATAGGTACTTCCACCAGGGCAGTTTAGGTAGACCTGGTATCAAAGGTGTGTCTTGCAGTTAACCACAGAAATTGAGAGCAGTTGAAGCAGAAAGGAATATAAGTTTGGGGTCAGCTAAAAGAGTCTGCTCAAAGCTTTTTGTTAGTAATTCCAACAACGCATGAAAATAAGATAGAAGAGGTATTGAAATATTCCTCACCAGAATATCAGCATCCTCATCAATAGAAGCAAGTGTTAGAAGCTGCGAAATAACACGTTGTGCAACTTGTGAGTTAACAGGCTGTCCTATGAAGATAATAGGGTTGCTGAACAATACAGATGAAAGATCTAACGGCCCTCCTGGAGTCATGACAGCAGGCATTATAGGTGGGTTCCCCATTTTTGCTTCAATGGCTGCACCATACCTGTATGCATGATGAAACTTTGAGATTAGACAGAAACACAATCACATAATACAAAATCCAGTATGACAAAAACATAGTTTCAAATTGTATTTGTAATGTAATAGCTCTTCAAGATGTCCATATTGGAGGCAACACACAAGGAAACGGCTTATACGAGTTATTAATATGCTCTTTTTCACCTTGTTTCAGAAAAAGGCATGATTTCATTTCATCCAAGGTTTGCTATGTTGGTACCAAGAACCATATCATTACCTTACTGGTTCAGTATAGCACACCCAATATGGTTCGATACATCCCCATACCAACATAGGGTCACTCCTGGCCATGGTATTGTCCGAAACAGGGCAGTATAGCTTGATACAATACAAAGCCAGGCTGAACCATTCAGTTCTACCTGGTCGTAGGCTAGCTTGGTCTCTGCATCATATTGAACCTTGGTATCATACTGGTACCGTTTGGCACCTCCAATAGCAAGCAGTATGAGTTGGTATGGTGAGCCATGGTTTCATCCAAGAGAGGTAATGTTTCAGCTGTTTTTGATGAAGCAAGCACAAACAATATATTTCTTCCATAGAGTGATGAAAAAAAAGTAACCAACCCATATTTGTCATACAGAATCACTTTATTCCATATATAATTTTTGTCAGCCAAAACATAACTAAATGGAGGAAGATAAGTGGCTTTCAATTACCCATGTTCACATTGTTGAACATAAACCACCCAAGACTCAAACCTAGGACCTCTGCTTATTAAGCTGTCCGGTTCACACCAGGATCACCAAACTAATATTAAGATTGAGAAGTCCAACAGAGCTTGCTTTATTGGGCTTTCTAGGCTGGACACATGATTCTTATATGTATATTTATGTTAAAAGATGTCATAGGTCTTTCCCCAGTAGATTTTCCATGCATCTTATTAAGTCATGTTTTGGTTAATTTACCTTTTTTCTTGGCATAATTTTTTTTCCTTTTTGGTTTTATCCCAAGGAATTCATTTACATGTTGCTCATTATGGCCACCAGAACCAACCAAGATTTCCTAAATTAGAGAAAGAAATACAAAAAAATTAAACTTCAAAATAAGGGAATTCTTACTGTCTCCAAAGATACAACTAAATCATGCAACAAGAAGAGAAAGCGCTAAACCAGAGATGCAATTCCATAAAGAAAACTTACCACCTCCCCCATAAAACTTCATAATTCAAACCGTGAGAACATATAAAATTACTCAAACTTAACCATCTTGAGTGAAATTGCCATTATTTCCTATCTTTTCTGGAGCTAAAACTGGTGGCTGCTAGAGTTGCACAGCTTTACCATGCATGACAAACTTTATGACATTTATTCGATGCAGAAAACTACAAACATTTAGGTTGATGCAAAGAATTCACATTGCATGAAAGTACATGGTTTCATTTATAGATCTATCTAGCTTCTAAGGAGCTAAAGGCGAATATTAGAAGGGATAAAATGGGATAGATTGTGCTTAGACTGATAAATTTTCTTCCCCAAATCTTCATTTGCATCACCTCAATTTCACAACATTAAAATATAGCCACAATGATCAAATAAGTTTTGTTTTTTCCTTGTCCGCTTCTTAACAGATCAACACAAATAGATTTATGGATGAGATGGATAAGACATAACAAAATTAAGATATAGCCATAATGATCAGGTAAGTTTTGATTTTCCTTATCCACTTATTAACAGGTCAAGGTAAATAGATTTTACGAATGAGATGGGATAAGACAACAATATGCTACAGCATAAGGAGACATGCACCAAGAAGAAGGCAGTCCATCACAAATAGCACAGGACCAAAATGACAACCTTGGAAGAAGAGATTCCCTGGCTATAGATATCCCACCCTACGTAGATCTGCAGATTAATTTTGACATATGTCAGATGAACTCAGGTATGTGCATTAAGTGCACTACGTGTCTAAGCATTGGATCCTTTGAATATTTAAGAATTTGTTCTTATAAAGACATGTCCATGTGTCATACCAAAGTCCATGCTTAATATCACATGCAAGCACCTTCTAATCCAAAGGGTGAGGTAACAAATATTGTGACTTTACAAACATGACAAAAGGAAACAGTAATCTTGACAGCAAAAACAAGGAAAGAAAATTTAGCCATAGCTAGCAATACTAAAAATGTCACACAATCCCCTAATAAATGTCTTCCTCCCATGTAGCAAAGCTCTTTGAGTCACCATCTAAAGATTAATTGACAAGTGAATTCTACTTGGACAATCTAAAAGCCTTCCTAATGGCCTTATCCTTACAGAAGGGGAAAAGAAAGTAGATGGCCTCCTAACATCTCCAACCACCCTCTGAGCCAGATTGCCTTACAGGCTCAAAAGACAAGGAGCCACTCTTGAAGCCCAATTTTACCATTCATTCAAGAAGCATCCATCTTGTTTTATGCCTTAAGGCTTTGCATCCAAGATTACACATAGCTCTCAAGAACACCAATCAAGATGCAGATATGTACCTTTCTGTCACAAAACATCACCCATGAAGGCAGCATGCTATCTTCTCAAATATTTACAAGGCTTTAGTTTCAAATAATCTTCAATTTTCATAAAATTTATATTTCAATACTCCCTTTCAACTGAACCAAGGCAACAAGCATCAACCTTTGTCATTCACTAAAAGGATCTCACAAAGACTTATCACGTGCCCAAAAATTAGAGAGGTAACTTACTGACCAAACAAGTTGACGAAACTAAAATCCACTAATAAGCATTAACTCTAAAAGCACAAAAGCATTTAGCCATAAAACAATATGCTGAATCTAGTGGTTAGAAGTCTCGTATCCCTTGTTCATGCAAATAAAAGATTATGTTGCACCAATTAAACATCTGAAACATTTTTTTTGGATTTACCTGATCTGAAAAGGCTAAATTCTCTCAACCATTGAAGTTTGCCTTTCACAACATCATCCCAGCTTCGAATGATTACCGGTGTTTGGTTGCTTATTTCCTTTTTATTCTATAATCCATTCAAATTGAAAATGTTTAGTATTCATAGCAGCAACTTCCCAATTCCCTCATATGAATTTCTTCTCCTCAGGTATTCTGCTACCTCATGCTTCCCATGTTACCACAATTAGAGCAGAAGACATGCATGCAATACAATTTTTCTATATAGCAAGGTACGGTAATGGTATAGAAACAAGTTTCCAAACTTGACCAAGAAAAGAAAACCAAGAGCAAATAAAACCAACAGTAAGTTCCACTTCCAACTTCTGTTTTAGATTTCCAGGTTACATGAATTGACTCTCCATAGTCAATTCTTTGCAGAATGCAAAACTTTGCAACAAATAACCCCTTAAATAGTGAATGATCATGTGGAAGAACTTTGCAATAAATCAGCTATGTAACATGTTTTTCCTTGAAGGACTCAGGATAGAAAAAGCCACCAGCTATGGAAGCAAATATTTAGACAATAGAATGCCCCTTTATTTTCCAATAACAAACGTTATTGTCATTCAGAGCAACTCTCACATCTGCAAAATAAAAATGCACAAAGAGCACGCCTTTTTACCAATATCACCCTCATGGTATCCGATCAGGGAGAAGGAAAATTTTCTTCAATCCACTATACTCGAATCTCACAAAGGAAAAGGTAGAAGAAAAGGAGATGTTGCCACTGGTTCCCAGCAGGATGTCGGAGATTGCTAGAGAGGCGGCGCTCACAAGCTGTACTTGCAAAAAAGTTTCCGGCCTGAGGTGGCTCTGGCATGGACCCTCCGATGGTTAAATCAGGAACCAGAAATAGAAGGAAAAAAGAGAGAGCAAAGTAGAGAGAAAAAGAAAGAAATGCTATTGTTCTCTTACCTTGGGAGCTCCCAAGTAAACCCTTTTTATAGACACGAACCTAAAGATATTTTCGAGATGAAAAGCCCTTAGTGGGGGTTTGTGAGAAGAGACATGACTAAAAGTCCTATCACACGGGACTGTCAAATAATCATTCCGCTTTGTACAGAATGCCTGCTTTCCTTTAAATAGGATCTTTACCTTTTATGCAGAAATAGTCATGCCCTTTAATTGTGATGTTGACCACTGTATGGAACCAGTAACACCCCTTAATTGCAAGAATTTGCTTGTGATTATGGAATGTGATATAGCCTTCTGGCAATGCAATCGTATGCGGTGATAAGCATCAATCAGGCCATCTTTCGGACTATCGAGGGAACACTACTTGAGAGTCTTCTCCTGCCGTGACTAAGCACAAAGGCCTAGGGTTGGTCCAAGCTTTCTACCGAGACTGAATGTCGATCAAGCCAAGGGGTGCAAGGTATCTTTGCTTTGCCCAGAAGGATGACGGGTCCTAGTTGTCAGAGGCGAGGTTCAACCTGCAAAGTCTCAGGATACTAAGGGAGGGATCAAAGTCCCTTTTCTTTCTTATATTTCTAATTGATTAAAAAATAAGGTACATATCCTCTATTTATAGCAACAAAGTCCGCCCCTACACATTTCGAATAAAATTCCTCTTTCTAGCTTAAAGATAAACTTTCACAGTTTCACCCATAAACAAATTGGATTGGATTAAACTAGCTAGTTCTAGCAGGATTCTTTTACCTAAAATAGGTGTATCTAGTAGAAATAATCTAAAAAACTAAAACTCTTCAAGAAATAGATCTTGACTTCTACATCAACTCTGCCTTCTGTCGCTCCACTGGATTCTTCTTGGATTGAGAGTTACACTCGGTCAAAATCTTATGCAAAAGAAAAATTTTCAGATTGACTGGACTATTTTGGATCCCAAACAAAGAAATTTTGGCCTGATCACTAAGGGTGTTGCCCCCTTAATGGAGTTGCATCATGTCATAGATCTCAAAAAATTATCTAATTTTTTTAAAAAAATCAAAATCGGATGCCATATGACCAAATTATGACCTTCGAAAGTTTTGGCTTGCGAATCGGCTCTCGATGTAGTGGACCTTGCTCCTGAACCTTGTCCAGCCTTACTCATATTGGCCAAAGTGGTCCACATCAAGTTCAATGATCCTCCTAGCTCACATGGAAAACTTTATTTAAGGAATCCCAAGAACTCTATCATTGTCAATTTCAAATAACATCATAGAATTGTTGCAAATCCATTAGGTTAATGCACAAATATCATATCAAAATATTTAATTTAAGGATATTCATATAATAAGAAGAAAAAGATAACCAGCAATGGGCATCTATCATGAACAAATAAGTCGAAAAGATGGACCAATGCATGATATGTAAATACTAAGTAGGTATATAAATATAGAAGAGAAAAAATTAATGTTGGAATATACCTTAAAGCATTATGATGCTGTGTATGCTCATTAAGCTTCAGAGATGGACCACAGGTTCTACCATCAGTCCTGGATATAATTTGGAAACGTGTTAGACTATACCCTCTAAACAGTTTGGACATTCAAGTTAATGTACTAAAACAGAGTCACAGGCTGACATTATCTTTAGACAAGAGCAGAAACACCACCCATGACACATGAACGTGAAGTATAACAATAACCAGTAGCTCAGACATTAAAGTTATCAAGCACCCAGTGCAAGTTTTAACAATTTAAAGGTCAGGCAACCTATAGAAAAAACAGCGAAGTAATAATAAGTAAAAGACAGACAACAACTGTTAGCTTGGTTTGTTGGCACCTCATCTCTGACTCTGTGAGCTTGCCCTCGGAGGAGGTCCAACTTTTGAATCCTGGGTATTGCTCTTGAGAGAGCGAGAGCAAGAAAGTAAAAGATAATAATGATAAAACTTGAAAAAAGAGTTGAGATATCAGTATACGTGCATTATTATGACATCTCCAACTGATGAGATAAGGCTTGGTTCCGTGCAGTTAAAAATTTGAAAGACGTTCAATTTTGTTACCTAAGAGTCACTTCAAAAAGTCAATTCTTGGAGATTTCTCAGTTCCTAGAGGCAAATAATTGACATTGTAAATCAACAAATGCAAAACTATCATGTGTCAATAGGTTCTAGTAAAATAGAGAAAGTATTATCAAAGTCATTTTTTTCTAGCTATCAAGATTGAAAACCATCATGCTTTCCTCTTTTTGAAGTCTAATTTACACTGGCTTGCATCATTTTGATATCAAAACAAGTTATGACTTTTATGAAAGATTTTCTATCATGAAGGATGAAGCAACGACTCTTGAATCCATCAATACAGGTACTGCCTCTTCAAGTTGAAAAGCTCTTAAACCTTGGGATAAATTTTCTCTAGGTAAAGAGATTTATATAGACTTGAATTTTAAGTTTCTTCTTAGTCTTTAGTACATATGTGACCATGATTTTATGGGATGTGGATCCGAAATATTTCTGGGGTGCATAGCTGATTTGAACCTTCTTAAACTTAATTCTTCAGTTTTTAGGTTGATAGGGAATTCTGTTATCAGAAAAATATAGTTCTCAATTTCCTAGGAGCTCTATTTTGAACACTGTTATCATCTTCTCGAGATGATGGAACTCGACCCAAGCGAGAAAGAGTCCTCTATTTAACATTTTACCCTTGTTTTTATGTTTTCCAAATAATGAAGGAATTAATTTTAGAATTTCTCGATAACAATCATCCTAACTCTTAAAATTGAAATTATTAGTTTTGAATTGGTTGTCCACTCACATATTGTTTATTTATAGGTACTGAAAAACTTATTGCATCAGAAAGCTCATCCTGAATGCATGTTATTAATTCTACAATGCTAGGTTAATCATATATTATAGCAGGTATCTAGGGCCACCCTTTTTTCCTTTTTGCAGGGGGTGGGAGATTGGTGGGAAGAAGTAAAATATGTCTATTTGACAGCGTTTGGAAGTGGAACAAGAGGGAGCAAAACCAATTCAGCTCACTTATTCCATCATTTTTAGCCAAATACTCCTTGGAATGCTTGGGTTAATTCACTTTTTGAGAAGCGGCAAATGGGTATTTCTGAGTAGTTGGGATGCAACTTTTTACCTTCCAAACCAATTTACCCCACTTAGCCCCAGAACAAATTACTCCATCATGTAGGATGAAGTTGTTCATTCCAGCATATGGAGTATGAGTAAGTTAAACCATTTCTCCGGGTTAACTTATTCCACTTCCAAACTAGCCAAATCTGTGGTTTTTCTCTTTTAGCACCCTTCCTTTATCCCAGCTACTCTCTTCTCTCTTTTCTCCTCTTCTTCTCATCTCATATACATTTTAGTCAGAAATCGCCACATGCTTATCACTCTTTCATCCATTCCAAAATTTCAGAACCAAAAAAAAAAAAAAATCCTGATGTCCTATTCTTATAATCAACTTACCGTGCTGGTATGGAACCAAATGTGGTTGGAGGGAACCCATTTCTTTTCTTTCATACAAGTAGCTCCCTTTAACTTCTTTCGTTCCCATACCAAGATCTTCTCAGCTTAGTCATTCGGCAATTAATAATTTCAGAAACTGTAATGCCAGATCCCAAACTACGAAGTAGGAAGCTCGGCCAAATACTAAACGAATTGTTCTAAAACATTCAGATAATAAACTGAAAATCACCGATTACATTTCATTTTCTCCATTCATTTCAAAACACGTAATCTGCAAACAACTCATGCAATTATGCGAATCTTAACCAAAAGTAGGAATAAGACAATGCTCTCATAGCAAATCCACCTATTTGCATCGAACTGTTTCAATTTTTTCCGGGAAATCCATCCATGATAATTTAAACGATCTGGAGGATAAAATCAATTGTCCATAATGTTTAAATTCCCCGCAAAGGAAATAATAGAGACAGAGAGAACACATACGAACTCACCGTTGTCGAGCGAGGCGGAATGACGAAATCTGAGTAAGTTTCTGGGAGGAAAACAAAATCAAAAACATGAATTACTCAAACGAGTGAAAGAAAATAGCAAATGAGTGGGCAAGGGAGAGAGCAACCTGGGAGCGGATGGCGAAGGGGAAACGGAAGCGGGGGAGGCGACCGCGAAGCCGAAGGGAGTGCAGATGGACATCGACGCCATTCCACAGGTGGAGGAGCTCCACCGAGGGAAGAGACCCGGGAAAGGGGATGGCGGAAGGGAAGCGGGCCGAAGACTCGGAGGTCGGAGGCGACGATTGCCGAAGGAACTGGGCCGGAGTCCGGAAGTGGTATTGGAGTTCGGACGCTGAAGACTGGCCGGTTCAGGTTCCGGTTCGGTCCGGTTTCGGTTCGGCTTTGGCAGAATCCATACTTGAGGTTGTATCTATCAAAACTAGGTCTTTACCATGCCATGCACGAATTATATACATGGATCGAGATTTTTTAATTTTTTATCAAAAGAGGATGGAAGTATTGTCTTCTCTCTTCCGGATAGCGGACCAACATCCTCTCTATCTAATATAAAAGTTTTATATTTTTCATATTAGATGGAATGGAGATATGCGATCACTTATCTAATTATCTTACTTCAACTTTAAAAAATTTAATTATTTTTTAAAATAATTTTATATTAATTAATTTTTATAAATTATATTTAATTGTGTTGCCGTCCTCGTCGTCGCGCCCGTGCAGAGGATCAGCCGATCCTCCCTGACCGCCTGGCAGAGGAGCCTCCCTTCCTGCGAGAAGCCTGCAAAAAAGGGGGTTAGAGGACCCTGGCCGGGGATTCCGGCGAGGGGGCTCCGACGGTCAAGTCAGTAGACGACGTGGAGGAACAGACTCTCTCTCCCGATCCCCCTAGAGGGTCTCAGGCTTGGAGAGTTAACTGGTGAAGGGAAAGCGCCGGGGACCGGAAACTCGGCTGGGCCTGCCCGCTGAGCTCGCGTCCAGTCTTCCCTTCTCGGGATCCCTGGTTTTCTTCCTCCCAGCGAGGCCTTGTGCCGGTCTTTCCTTCTTGTCCCCAGGCTCTTTTGCTTACCTTGCAGACTTTGGATCCTTCCCTCTTTATCTCCCTCCATCGTGCGCTCGTCCTTTTCTCCCTCGAAAACTCCTCCTCCCTGTCTTCCTTTCTTTTCCCTTTCTGGTGAAGGAGGCCAGGCGGCTTTCCGGCCTCGTCCGCCGGGCCCAGCAGGAAAAAGGCAAGGACAGAAGAGAAAAAGGGGGAAGGCGGCGCTGGCAGAGCGGCAAGTCGTCAGGCCTCGAGCTTCGTGAGGGTGCTCTTTTCCCCGGGCGTGGGCGCTATCCGTTTGCGGGCCCTGTTCCGTCAGGATCGGGTCTCTCGACCGCGGGACCTGCCGGGCCAATGTAAGTGACGTTCCGCGTGCCGCCGCCCTCCGTACGGGACGCCGTCTGGGGTCGGTACGGCCCGAGGGATGGCCTCGGGACCCGTCGCTTTCCCCGGGGGCCTCTCCGTACGAGCGGCCTGGCCTCGGCTTAGTTGGACCTATCTCCGGGGACCAATTGGCGAGAGGCGAGGGATCGGCCGACCTCGGCTTAGGTGGACCCCTCCTGGGTGGACACCTGGCGAGGCGGCAGAGGGTTGCCTGGCTTCGGCCGAGGTGGACCCGTCTTCGGGGGCCACCTGGCGCAAGGCGAAGGGTCGGCCGACCTCGCACTAGGTGGACCCCTCCTGGGTGGACACCTGGCGAGGCGGCAAGAGGTCGCCTGGCTTCGGCCGAGGTGGACCCGTCTCCGGGTGGCCACCTGGCGCAAGGCGAAGGGTCGGCCGACCTCGCACTAGGTGGACCCCTCCTGGGTGGACACCTGGCGAGGCGGCAAGAGGTCGCCTGGCTTCGGCCGAGGTGGACCCGTCTCCGGGTGGCCACCTGGCGCAAGGCGAAGGGTCGGCCGACCTCGCACTAGGTGGACCCCTGGCGAGGCGGCAGAGGGTCGCCTGGCTTCGGCCGAGGTGGGCCCGTCTCCGGGTGGCCACCTGGCGCAAGGCGAGGGGTCGGCCGACCTCGACCGACCTCACTTGGGTCGTCTCCTTCGCGCGCGGGCGCGGATGAGCCGGTGGAGGAACCCCGTGCCGAGCTCGACCTTGGCCTGGGCGGTCTGCTCTTGGATAATCGTCGGGCGGCGCGATCTTGCCGACCCCAGCTTTAAGGGCGTGGCGCTGATTCTGGCGGGAAAACTCACACGTGGCTTGTTCGCATTCGGCGATGCCTGAGCCTGGCCACGTCACTGTCACGGATGTAACAGTTGCCCCCCAGCCCGCCGTTCCGTCGGGGCATCGTAGATCGGGACGTCGGGATTAATTGCAGACATGACGTGGGGAGGCGAAGATCTTGCTTCATAATTGGCACGATCTTCACTCGTCGTGGCTCGAGACGGCTGGAGACCAACGGGGAGTCGCCACGCGTCGTCCACTTGCCCGCAATCAATGCGTCGCTTCGGGGCAGAGGCCGTTACTCTGCTAACGAGGCGTCGGTGTCGGGCGTGCGCCCACGTGGCGACCATCCAGTGGCCTGAGACGGAATGATGGGTACGGCTGCTGCCGGCTGAGTCTGAAGGCGAGGGGACTTTCCAGAACGAGGCCTTTTCCCTTGCTTCGTGGGCGGTTTGCTGCAGGCTAACAACTTCTGCTGCTTGCGCCCGCCTGTGCATTTTTGGATAAGCGTCCTCCTCTTCTCTAGCCCTCCTCCTTCTTCTTCGATCATTCAATCATTTTCTTCTTTTCTTCTCCATGGCGCGCCGTCGCCATGTTTCTTCTAATCCGGACGAGGCCGGTCCATCCCGGCCGAGGACTCCGTCTTCTCCCTCCTCGGATGAGGAGGTAATCCCAGAGGAGGTCCGCCGGCGTTTGCAACCCGGGGGTGTCACCATTGGCGTCCCCAGGGGGACCCGGCCCCCCCCGGTTGCACCTGCCGTGCCCCTCAGTTCAATTCCTGCTCTTGCTGCTCTCCCGGCTCCGCCGCTTCTTCCCGCCGGTCCCTCCGGTCATGCCTCCACCATGACCGAAGGTGATCTTTCTCTGCTCCGGGATGCCTATGGCATCCCGGGATCTGTCCGTCTGTTCGCTCCGCGGTCCGGGGAGCGTGTCACCATGAGTGGCCCCGGCCGCATTGCCTTCTACGAAGATTTCCTCCTCGGGGGTCTTCGTTTTCCTCTGCATCCTTTCTTCCTTTCCTTCCTCAGCCATTTTCGGCTCGTCCCGGCCCAGCTGGCTCCTAACGCCATCCGGGTCATCTTCTCTTTCATCGTCTTCTGCCATTTCCACGGGTTTGTTGCCCGTTTTTCGCTCTTCAGGTCCCTGTTCACCCTGAAGAAATGCTCCACCGATGACGGCTGGTGGTATATTTCACCCCGGCCTAGGTGTCTCCGGTTCGACATCCCTTCTTCGGTTAAGGGATGGAAGAACCGGTTTTTCTTTGCCTCGGTCGACGACGTCGACTGGGCCTGGAGCGAACCGGACCGGTCGCCGAACCGGAGTTCTCGGGTCGAGTCCGCGGACCAGGAGGCTTACTCCCAGCTCCTGAGTGACGTGGTCCCGCCGCTCGAGGTTCTGCTTTGTGAGCAGAATCTTTTTGAGGCTGGCATCAGTCCCATCCGGGAGACCGGTGAGATTCGGCTCTGCATTAAATTCTGCCCTTCCCCCCTCTCTCTTTTTAAGATTGAACTAACCTTCTGATTTCTCCACCTTGCAGGGATGAAGTTTTCATTGGAGAACTTGCTGGAAGGGGCTGCTCAGAGGGAGGTCGTTGACGTGGACGAGCCCGCGGCGAAGAGGGCTTGCACGGAGACGAGCCGGGAGGTCGCAGCGGCGACCGCGCCCGGCCTAGCCGCCGCAGTTTCTCCGCCCAGACCTCCGCAGGGCGGCGCCCTTGGCATTTCGGCTCCACGACCTGGCGGTGCAGCCGAGGGAGCTCCGGCGCCCGCCGCTCTGCCCACCGCCGGGCCCATTCCGGCCAGCAGTCCGGCGGCACCGCCAGTGGCGACCACCGGTCCGTCGGCTGCGGCTCCAGCAGAAGGGGCGGCCGTCGCAGGGATCGACCCGAAGGGCCCAGCGCCGGTAATCTCGCACCGGGACTCGGTCATCCTCGACCGAGGGCTGGCGGAGAGGGTGATGGAGTATGCTTCCACCGCCCGGGACCGCCGAGCTCGGGGCGGACGGGACTACGCGGATGCGCTGCTCGGCATCCTGCCCCAGCTCTTCTCGGTAAGTCTGCTTCAGCTCTTCTTTTCTCTTTCAATCCGAGGCCTCCTGCCTCGGCACTGACATGTTGCTTTTGTCCTTGCAGATCGGGAACGACGTCCTCCTTCTGAGGAACTACCTTGTAGGGAACGCCAAGCGGGACTCCGAGCGGGAGCAGAAGCTCGGAAAGCTCGCCGCCGACGTGAAGGACTTGGTGGACAAGGGGGCCGAGCTGCGAGCGGAGAAGCAGGCCCTCCAGTCCGACCTGGCGCGTTCCGAGGAGCGGAACAAGGAACTGGAGGCCTCCTTGGCGGAGGAGCGGACCTCCAACCAACGCCGTACTGAGGAGGACACGGCGGAGAAGGCCCGCCTGCAGGCCCGCTCACTGTTCCTGGAGCGTCAGCTGGACGAGGCCCGGCGGGAGGCGGCCATGGCGAAGGACCGGAGCTCGTACATCAACGGGCTCCTGGAGGCGGCGAAGCGGGAAGCGCTGGAGGCCGTCCCCAAATTCCGTGCTTCCGACGAGTTTACGTCGGAAGTCCGGGAGGCCGCGGTGGACTCCTTCCTGAAGGGGTTCCGGATGTGCCGGGAAAAGGTGGGGGCCTTCTTCCCCCAACTGGACCTAAGCGCGGTCGTCGTCGGCGGCAGGAAGCCGGGGAGCGAGGGCAGGGCCTCCGGCACGACCCAGGCGGCATCTGCAGCACCCCCGACCGATGACGCCGCGGCCCAGACACAGCCCCAGGAGCCGGTTGTCGTGGAGGTTGAAGAGGTGGCGCCCGCACCTCCGGCGGACGGCGCCGATCCTGCGCTCCAGTGACCGTCACCTTGTACTTTTGCTTTCTTTGTCCTTCTTTTTGGGGAGTCCCGGCCTGTCGGGGCTCCCAGTTTGTACTGAGTACCTGTTTTAATGAAGACTTACTTTCTACAACAACTTGTCTATCATCTTTGGTTCTTCTTTTTCTTCTTCTTTGTTTGTTTCTGAGATGTCGGTCTGGGATACCTGAGACAACTGCGGGCCTGGTCCTTCCATACTAAACCGAAGGACGGGGTTTGCAGAGCCGTGTCGCGGCAAGGTAAGAATCTTGAGCAGGTCCGACTTTGGGCTGCCTCCGTGCCTGCGCGGGCAACACAGTTCCTGCACCATCTTCCGGGCCGAAACTCGGGATCTTCTGGACTGAGCTCGATGCCGCAGGCTTTCTCAAACATTGCGCGGCTCACTGAGCTAAGCTCCGGGCTTGCACGGGCGAAGCGGATTCGGCGCCACCTTCCAGGCCGAAGCCCAGGATCTTCCGGACTGAGCTCGATGCCGCAGGCTTTCTCAAACCTTGCGCGGCTCGCTGAGTTGTGCTCCGGGCTTGCGTGGGCGAACTGGGTTCGACGCCACCTTCCAGGCCGAAGCCCAGGATCTTCCGGACTGAGCTCGATGCCGCAGGCTTTCTCAAACCTTGCGCGGCTTGCTGAGTTGTGCTCCGGGCTTGCGTGGGCGAACTGGGTTCGACGCCATCTTCCAGGCCGAAGCCCAGGATCTTCCGGACTGAGCTCGATCCCGCAGGCTTTCTCAAACCTTGCGTGGCTTGCTGAGCTGTGCTCCGGGCTTGCGCGGGCGAAACGGATTCGGCGTCGCCTTCCAGGCCGAAGCCCAGGATCTTCCGGACTGAGCTCGATGCCGCAGGCTTTCTCAAACCTTGCGCGGCTTGCTGAGTTGTGCTCCGGGCTTGCGTGGGCGAACTGGGTTCGACGCCACCTTCCAGGCCGAAGCCCAGGATCTTCCGGACTGAGCTCGATGCCGCAGGCTTTCTCAAACCTTGCGCGGCTTGCTGAGCTGTGCTCCGGGCTTGCGTGGGCGAACTGGGTTCGACGCCACCTTCCAGGCCGAAGCCCAGGATCTTCCGGACTGAGCTCGATGCCGCAGGCTTTCTCAAACCTTGCGCGGCTTGCTGAGCTGTGCTCCGGGCTTTTTGTTGAAGTCAGAGAAGAATGTTTGAAGCGAAGAAGCTTTGTTAAAGGAACTGGGAGCCTTACATCACTGGTAGTACATTCTCAGGTTCGAGGGGTTCCATGTCCGGGGGAACCTGGCACCTCCCAACTCCTCCAGGTAACATGCCCCGTGAGGGAGGGCTTCTGCTACCCGATAAGGGCCTTCCCAGTTGGGTGAAAGCTTGTCGCACTCTCGTGGCTGGGAGGCTTCTGCACGCCGGAGGACCAAGTCCCCGGGACGAAAAACCTTCGGCCGTACTCGGGAGTTGTAATATCTGGCTACACGTTGCCGGTACGCCGCCATTCGGATTCGGGCCTTGTCCCTTGTTTCTTCGAGGAGGTCTAGGTTGAGCATCATCCTGGCCGGGTTTTCTGTCTCGTCGTATTGTTCCACGCGCAGCGTGGGTATGCTGAGCTCGATCGGGATGACTGCCTCGGCCCCGAAGACGAGGTTGAATGGGGTTTCGTCGGTAGCCGTCCTTGGAGTGGTGTGGTATGTCCAGAGAACGCTGGGAAGTTCGTCGGCCCACCTGCCCTTGGCTTGGTCTAGCCGCGTGCGGAGGCCCTGAAGAATGGTCCTGTTCGTGACCTCAGCCTCCCCGTTGGTCTGGGGGTGCGCCACCGAGGTGAAGCGATGTCTGATGCCGAGGTCGTTGCAGAAATCCTCGAACTCTCGACAGTCGAACTGGCGTCCGTTGTCGGTGACCACGGTGTGGGGGAGGCCGAAGCGGCAGACGATGGACTTCCAGAAGAATTTGGCGACGTTTGCTTCGGTGATTCTTGCCAAGGGTTCGGCTTCGACCCACTTTGTGAAGTAGTCGATGGCCACTATCAGGAACTTCCGCTGGCCGGATGCCGGCGGGAATGGGCCCAGAAGGTCCATTCCCCACTGGGCGAATGGCCAGGGGGCTGAGAGCTGAGAGATCGGGTTGGAGGGTTGCCGCTGTACCGTGGCGTGGCGCTGGCACCGGTCGCATTTCTTCACGAAGTCAGCGGCGTCCTCCTTCATCGTCTCCCAGAAGTAGCCTTGACGAAGGGCCTTGTATGCCAATGCCCTGCCCCCCACGTGGTTCCCACAGATGCCTTCGTGAATCTCCTGGAGCACAAGCTTGGCTTCTGCGGGTCCAATGCACTTGAGGAGGGGATAAGAGTAGGACCTTCGATACAGCTGCCCGTCCATCAGGACAAACCGCACGGCCTTCTTCCTGATGAGGCGAGCCGCGTCTCGGTCTTCCGGCAGAATGCCGTCGGTGATGTACGCGGCGTACTTGTCCATCCAGCCGGGCTCCTGGCTGACCTGATGGACCCCCGCCGGTGCTTCTAGGCTTGGGACTTCGAGTCGCTCCACATGAGCGCGTCCCAGCATTGTGTCCGGCAGAGCCGCCAATCGAGAGAGAGCATCCGCGCGGGCGTTCTCCCCGCGGGGGATATGGAAGATGTTGAAGCGCCGGAACTTGGACGCGCCCGCCTTGACGAGCTCCAAATACCTTGCCATCTGGGGGTCGTGAGCGACATACTCCCCGGACACCTGCCCCGCCACGAGCTGGGAGTCGGTGAAAGCTCTAAGGTTGGTCACGCCCAGCTCGCGGGAGACCCTGAGTCCGGCGAGAAGCGCCTCATACTCCGCTTGATTGTTCGTCGCGGGGAACTGGAAACGGAGCGCACATTCTGCGACGACCCCGTCGCCGTTGGCAAGGATGAGCCCAGCTCCGCTCCCTCCGGAGTTTGAGGCTCCGTCCACATGGAGGATCCAAGCGTCCTCTCCGGGCTCGTTGGTGCCGACCTCCGTCGGCCGGGCCGAAGAGTCCTCCTCGGGCTCCTTGCCCAGACCTGCGCATTCGACCAAGAAGTCGGCCAGCACCTGTGCCTTCATTGCCGACCTCGGCCGATATGTAATGTCGAACTCGCTGAGTTTCAGTGCCCATTTGGCCAATCGCCCCGAGGTGTCGGGTCGGCTGAGCACCGCTTTCAGCGGTTGATCCGTCAAGACGGCGATGGGATGCGCTTGGAAATAGGGCCTGAGACGCTGGGCAGACACTATTAGCGCAAAAACGAGTTTCTCGGGCCGGGAATACCTGAGCTCCGCGTCCCGGAGGAGTTTGCTGGTATAGTACACTGGTCGCTGGATCCCGTGGTCGTCGGTTCGGACCAAGACAGAGCTGACGGCCTCCGGGGTGACGGCCAAGTAGAGGGTAAGCTCCTCCCCTTCCTCGGGCCTGGACAGCAGAGGTGGTGATGCGAGCGTCTTCTTCAACTCCTCGAAGGCCTGCTGGCATTCCTCGGTCCAGGCGAAACCGTTCATCTTCCTCAGCACCTTGAAGAAGGGGCGGCAGCGGTCCGCCGACCTGGAAATAAAACGGCTAAGGGCCGCAACCTGACCGGTCAGCTGCTGCACTTGTTTCTTGGAGGCTGGCTGCTCCATGTCCAGGATGGCCTGGACCTTCTCCGGGTTGGCCTCGATTCCTCTCTGGGTCACCATGAACCCCAGGAATTTTCCGGCGGAGACCTCGAAGGCGCACTTCGCTGGATTCAGCTTCATCTGGTGGCGCCGGAGGTTGCCGAACGTCTCTGCCAGGTCGGCTACGTGGTCCGAGTCAAGTTTGCTCATTACCAGCATGTCGTCCACGTACACCTGCATGTTGCGGCCTATCTGGTCTTTGAAGACTTTATTGACCAGACGTTGGTACGTCGCCCCTGCGTTCTTGAGGCCGAAGGGCATCATCCTGTAACAGAAAGTCCCGCGGTCAGTTATGAAGGCGGTACGCTCTTCGTCCTCCGGATTCATCCGGATCTGGTTGTATCCGGAGAAAGCGTCCATGAATGACAGGAGACGGTGTCCCGAGGTGGTGTCGACCAGCTGGTCGATCTTTGGCAGAGGGAAGCTGTCCTTCGGGCAAGCTCGATTGAGGTCGGTGTAGTCCACGCAGATCCTCCACTTACCGCTGCTCTTCTTTACCATGACCACATTTGCTAACCAGCTGGGGTATTGGACTTCTCGGACGAAACCGGCGGTGAGAAGTTTCTCTACCTCCTCGTCGATCGCCTTCTGCCTCTCCATGGCGAAGCTTCTCTTCTTCTGGCGGACCGGGCGGCTGCCTGGGTCCACGTTCAGGCTGTGCATGATAATCTCGGGCGGAATACCCGGCATGTCGACCGCCGACCAAGCGAACACATCGGCGTTGGCACGGAGGAACTTCAGCAGGCGGGTTCGTTCCTCCTCGGGGAGCTGGGCCCCAACTTGCACCGTCTTCAAGGGGTCTGAACCAAGGGGAAAGGAGAGCAGGCGCTCTACGGGCCCTCCCCTGGGTTCCTTTTCTCTTAGGTCGAGGTCATCGACCTCGCGGGCGAGCTCTGCGCCCTTGATGCCCAGGATTGTCTGCAGGCAGAGCGGGACTGGCTGGATCGTCCCCCTTCCTGGCGCGCCAATCTGTTGCCGTCCTCGTCGTCGCGCCCGTGCAGAGGATCAGCCGATCCTCCCTGACCGCCTGGCAGAGGAGCCTCCCTTCCTGCGAGAAGCCTGCAAAAAAGGGGGTTAGAGGACCCTGGCCGGGGATTCCGGCGAGGGGGCTCCGACGGTCAAGTCAGTAGACGACGTGGAGGAACAGACTCTCTCTCCCGATCCCCCTAGAGGGTCTCAGGCTTGGAGAGTTAACTGGTGAAGGGAAAGCGCCGGGGACCGGAAACTCGGCTGGGCCTGCCCGCTGAGCTCGCGTCCAGTCTTCCCTTCTCGGGATCCCTGGTTTTCTTCCTCCCAGCGAGGCCTTGTGCCGGTCTTTCCTTCTTGTCCCCAGGCTCTTTTGCTTACCTTGCAGACTTTGGATCCTTCCCTCTTTATCTCCCTCCGTCGTGCGCTCGTCCTTTTCTCCCTCGAAAACTCCTCCTCCCTGTCTTCCTTTCTTTTCCCTTTCTGGTGAAGGAGGCCAGGCGGCTTTCCGGCCTCGTCCGCCGGGCCCAGCAGGAAAAAGGCAAGGACAGAAGAGAAAAAGGGGGAAGGCGGTGCTGGCAGAGCGGCAAGTCGTCAGGCCTCGGGCTTCGTGAGGGTGCTCTTTTCCCCGGGCGTGGGCGCTATCCGTTTGCGGGCCCTGTTCCGTCAGGATCGGGTCTCTCGACCGCGGGACCTGCCGGGCCAATGTAAGTGACGTTCCGCGTGCCGCCGCCCTCCGTACGGGACGCCGTCTGGGGTCGGTACGGCCCGAGGGATGGCCTCGGGACCCGTCGCTTTCCCCGGGGGCCTCTCCGTACGAGCGGCCTGGCCTCGGCTGAGTTGGACCTATCTCCGGGGACCAATTGGCGAGAGGCGAGGGATCGGCCGACCTCGGCTTAGGTGGACCCCTCCTGGGTGGACACCTGGCGAGGCGGCAGAGGGTTGCCTGGCTTCGACCGAGGTGGACCCGTCTCCGGGTGGCCACCTGGCGCAAGGCGAAGGGTCGGCCGACCTCGCACTAGGTGGACCCCTCCTGGGTGGACACCTGGCGAGGCGGCAAGAGGTCGCCTGGCTTCGGCCGAGGTGGACCCGTCTCCGGGTGGCCACCTGGCGCAAGGCGAAGGGTCGGCCGACCTCGCACTAGGTGGACCCCTCCTGGGTGGACACCTGGCGAGGCGACAAGAGGTCGCCTGGCTTCGGCCGAGGTGGACCCGTCTCCGGGTGGCCACCTGGCGCAAGGCGAAGGGTCGGCCGACCTCGCACTAGGTGGACCCCTGGCGAGGCGGCAGAGGGTCGCCTGGCTTCGGCCGAGGTGGGCCCGTCTCCGGGTGGCCACCTGGCGCAAGGCGAGGGGTCGGCCGACCTCGACCGACCTCACTTGGGTCGTCTCCTTCGCGCGCGGGCGCGGATGAGTCGGTGGAGGAACCCCGCGCCGAGCTCGACCTCGGCCTGGGCGGTCTGCTCTTGGATAATCGTCGGGCGGCGCGATCTTGCCGACCCCAGCTTTAAGGGCGTGGCGCTGATTCTGGCGGGAAAACTCACACGTGGCTTGTTCGCATTCGGCGATGCCTGAGCCTGGCCACGTCACTGTCACGGATGTAACAAATTGTTATATAAAAGATATAAGTTTTAGTAAGGAAAAAAAAAAGAAAAATTTAATGCTTCACAGTCATTAGATCCATATAATATTATTTTAGTTATATATAATAGATAGTGTTGTCGCCCTTACCGTCGTGGCTTGCAACTCGGATGTGGCGCCACAGCCTCCTTTCCCGAAATTCAGCTATTCCCGGTCCTACAAAACAGAGTTAGAGATCCAGGCCGGGAATCCCGACGGGGGCACTCCGACGATCAAGTCAGCAGACGGTAAAGAGGAACAGATCCTTCAAGGCGGCTTCCTCTTCGGTCACCATGCTTGAAGAAGAGTTTTTGTAAAGGATGGAGTAGGAAGGGTAGGAGAGGAAAAAGGCTCGAGCCGTGACGACTGTGTCCGTCGGAACTCTCTCCGGGAGTTTCGTAGTAGCCTCCGTGCACTCTCTCTGCTTCTATCTCCTTCTCCTCCTTTTCTTTGCTTACCTTCTCCTCGCCCGCAGGGTCCTCATTTTAGATCCTCGGCCCTCCCCTTCTTAGGGTGCTCGAAGGTTAACGGCCTCCGTCAGCTGTGCCCCCGAGGTCATTTCCCTTTATAGTAGGGAGTTATGTTGTGAGCCTTGTTTTCTCGATGGGTTATCATGGCTGGGGAAGTTTAACAGGGCCTCGATCCGAGGATAGTCGCCCTCATGTATGAGGTCTCTAATGCAGCCTTCTTCTTCTGAGTGGTGCAGGTAGTCGGCTGCGAGACCTGGTGCCTCGATCAGGGTACTCCTCCCCAATTGTTGCAAACGGTGGTAGGCACACCTCTCTAGCTTTGGGGCACCATACTGGGCACACCGTACTGCACGCGCTGGCTTCAATGGCAGACTTGGTGTTGACGTCTCTATCCTTTTCGTGATGCTTCTGAGGAGCGGGCTCGACTTCGGCCGAAATGGGCTCAGCCTTTGGGGAGCCACCTGGCGAAGGAGCGGAAGGAGCTCGACTTCGGTCGAGGTGGGCTTGACCCTTGGGGAGCCACTTGGCGAAAGAGCAGAGGGAGCTCGACTTCGGTCGAGATAGGCTCGACCCTTAGGGAGCCACCTAGCGAAGAAGCGAAAGGACCTCGACTTCGGTCGAGGTTGCTCGACCCTTGGGGAGCAACCTGGCGAAGGAGCGGAGGGAGCTCGACTTCGGTTGAGGTGGGATCGACCCTTGGGGAGCCACCTGGTGAAGGAGCGGAGGGAGCTCGACTTCGGTCGAGGTGGGCTCGACCCTTGGAGAGCCACCTGGCGAAGGAGCGGAGGGAGCTCGACTTCGACTGAGGTGAGCTCCACCCTTGGGGAGCCACCTGGTGAACGAGTGGAGGGAACTCGACTTCGGCTGAGGTAGGCTCAACCCTTTGGGAGCCACCTAGCGAAGGAGCGGAGGGAGCTCGACTTCGATCGAAGTGGGCTTGACCCTTGGGGAGTCACCTGGCGAAGGAGCTGAGAGAGCTCGACTTCGGCCGATGTGGGCTCGACCCTTGGGGAGCCACCTAGTGAAGGAGCTCGGAAAGAAATCCGATGTGGTGTATCTACCTACTTCGCTGCCAGCTGGATCCTAGGTGTACTCCACATCAGCGATCTTGCCACATCATTTGTTCCCCGCTCCTAAGTCCCATCGAAATGTTGTGACTGGGACAAAGGGAGTTAATGCGAAGCTGACATGGAAGAACGAAAAATCTGGTGCCATTATTGCCACGATCGCCACCACTTCGCAGGTTGCGCCTTGAGGTCCAATGCACGGGCGCCATGTCCGCGAGTCCGAGGAATCATAATTGCCGGTGCCAGACCTGAGATGATTTTCAGCATATCGAAGCGTCGCCGCCAGCCATCCCCCACACGTGTACTCATCTGATGGCGGAGATGCAAAAAGGATGTATGGCCGCTGTCCATCGATTTTGAAAGGAGAGGACTTTCTACAAACCTGTTCTTTCAAACTTCTCGCGTTTGCCAGCGGTTCAGAGTTTTCTTCTTCTTTCGTTGTTCTCTCTTCAAGATAAACAGGTCAGTCCCTACGTCCTTCCTCTTTTTCTTCTTCTTCTTTCCGATCAGTAGTGTCCAAGTCCTTCCTGAAAGCTTCTTTTAGGTCTTCCATCCTCTTCGTCTTCATCCCTTCTTCCTTGAATGGCTCCTTCGGGCCGAAATCTTTGATCCTCTAATAATCCTAATGAAGTAGGCCCCCTTGAGGTCCGGAGGCACCTGCATCCCACTAGGATCGTCATAGGAAGCCCTAGGGTTCCACCTGCTTCTTCTGTTCCTGTTGTCGCTCCTTCGGCGACAGTGGCTTTGATTGGTCCCTTCGGCATTGTTTTGATGATGACCAAAAAGGACCTTTCTCTGATTCGAGAGATATACGGGGTCCCGGATTTTATCCGACTCTCACTCTCGAGACTAGGGGAACGGGTTGTCTCAAGCGGTCCGGGTCAGATCACCTTTTACGAAGAGTTCCTTGTTGGGGACCTTCGTTTTCCTCTTCACCCCTCTTTCCTTTCCTTCCTCAACAATTTCCACCTTGTGCCGACCCAGTTGGCCCCCAATGACATCAAGGTCATTGCTGGCTTCATTGTCTTTTGTCACTTCCACGGGTTTGTTGCCCATTTTTCCTTGTTCAGGGTTCTCTTCACCGTGAAGCGCCACCCTACTGATGATGGGTGGTAGTTTCTTTCCCCTCGGCCTAAGTGCCTCAGGTTCGACCTCCCCACTTCTATCAAGGGATGGAAGAACCGATATTTTTTCACCTCGGTCGAGGGTGTTGACTGGGTCTGGAGTGATTCGGATCGAACCCCGAATCGTAACTCCCAAGTGGAGTCTGCCGACTGGGAGGTCTTCACCCAATTGATCAGTGACGAGCTCCCCTCCCTCGACGTTCTGCTACTGGAGCAAAACTTTCTTGAGGCCGGGGTCAGCCCGATCCAAGAACTTGGTGAGTCTTCACTGGTGAGTCTTCACTGGATGTCACCCCTTTCTTTTTCTTTCTTTCTTTTCTTTTTTGGCTCGGGGCTGGCCCTCTTTCCTTCTTTCTTGCAGGAATGAAGTACTCGACCGAGCGCTTGATGGAGTCTGCTCATAAGAGGGGTTCTTCGACCGGATCCAAGGAGACTACACCGAAGAGGGCCCGGGTGGAGACCGGCCGGGTTCTGGGTCTACTTTGTCTTCAGAGGCGAGGGTGGTTGTTCCAGCTCCCCGGCCCCCACAGCAGCGAGCTCTCTCCCCAGAAATCATCGAGGTTGAGGAGGGGAGGGGAGACGAGCGGCCTGCTCCACCACCTGTGTCGCCGACCACGGCAGCAGGCCTTTCAGCAGCGACCGAGATCCCTCCTCGAGCCTTGCATTCAAATGTCAAGGAGGCCTCAGCACCATCATCCTTCAAACCCTGACTCACACCAACAGGGATCCCGATGAACGCCTCGGTCATCTGAGACCCTGCTTTGGTGAAAAGGATGATGGAGTATGCCATCCAACACCGGGTGAAGGTGAAAACTATTTATGCAAACAAGGCAGAAAAGATGCATTTTAAAACTATTTTAAAACATGTACAGCGGAAGGCTCGGTAGATAGATCAAAATGATCTACCGATCTGCCCGCAACAGGATCTAGCATAATGATCTAGCATGCAAGCAAAACATCAACAGTAAAAAATAAACAAAGATATAAAAGTACCTTACCTTAATACCTCTAAAAATACTGAGAAGAAGGATGAAGGCGCCCGAGCCACACACGTGTCTGGCCTCTACAGGTAATCCACACCAGGGCTCGACTTTGATCAACTCCCTCGAAGTGCTAGTTCTTCGGGATCCTTTGGACTGATCTTCTTCTTCTAGGAAGACAAGGAGGAGAGGTGGAACCCTTCCCAAGAAACTCTCTTCCCAAGACCTAGCTTGAATGCTAGGTTTCTCACACCCAATCCCAAGTCCTCACTAGGGATGGCAATGGGCCGGGTTCGGGCCGGGTGCATAACTATCCAAACCCAAATCCAAATATTCAATACACTATCCAAACTCGGCCCAAACACTATCGGGACTGGGTTTTTTTACCCAAACCCATCTCAATTAGATATCAAGTAATCGGGTTTACTCGACCCAAACCTAACTGAGTCATATTAAATATTTTTTTATTTTTATCAACTTTAAAATTATTTATAATTTTATAAATTATAAATACATTAAATAAATAAAATTTAACTATATTTTTAGTTCAATAGCATTTAATTTCATATTCAATCAAAATTTATATTATGATGTTGGTAAACTATTAATTATGATCTTATTTTGAATTCACCCGAAGTAGAATAGGATGAAAAAAAAATCCAATATATATATATAATGATTAAGGCATAGGATTCAAGTATTTTAAAATTTAATAACTAATAATTATAATTAATAAAATATATATTAATTATATATATATATATATTAAAATAATTCAGGTCGGGTTCGGGTCGGGTGTATATCTACCCAATCCCGGCCTAAACCCAAAGTTAAGCATTCGAGTTTTATCCAAACCCGACCCAAACCCAGTCAAAGCGTTGACTACCCGGCCCAATCGAATCGGGTCGGATCGAGTCGGGTACCTATGGGTTTAGGTTTTATTGCTATCCCTAGTCCTCACTAAGTCCTTCTTCTTCTTCTCTTTTCTTTTCTCTCTCATTCTCTTTGTAACCACTAGCAGCCTTTACAATGATCTTCATTTATAGGGACAGCCAAGAGAGGGAGAAAGAAGAAGGAGTGATTGAGGGAGAGAGTCAAGGGGCATTCCAAATGGGTCCAAGCCATAGAAGGTAAGTATGACAATCATACCATGAATGCTTGGAGCCAAAATGCCCAAAAGTTTGAATTTCGAATTCAAAATTTGAAATCAAACATTCCAGAAATTCTTCCCGGAAATCTGCTTGTCACAGCAAGTGTCGACACTTGTAAAAATGCCAAGTGTCGACACTTCACAAGTGTCGATACTTGGAACATGGTCAATCATAGTGACCTCCGATGATGGCTAACATTGTCAATCATCGATCAGCCTTAAGATCAGATAGAAACCCCTATGGTGTGTGACCCCATATGTTCGAACACTAAGCCGGTAGCACTGAAACATTTCCAGTACCAGTCAAAGTCTTCATCTAGCAATGATACCCGACGTTCGGATAGATCGAAGATGCAGAGCACCTCACAAGAATCTCTGGCATATGGTTACTGCATAATTCATCCCTTTGACCTCAAAATGCTCAGGATGATCTAGGGTTCGACTGCCAACCCTAATATGGTTTATCCAGATCATGTCTCAACTTTATAGGTTCTGTGACTCCTCACAAAAACTACCTTGGCCAAAGATCTGCTAAATTGAGACATAGTGAGTCATTCACTCCAAACTATTTGGAGGGGTCAATTCCATCTTGATCCATCACTGCTCTACACCCAGAAACCTTCCATCACTGGATTAGATATCCAGGTAGTTCGGCACAAAGTACAGTGAGTTGCTTGCAAGCTACCATGGTGATCTCAAGTCTGAGGGACACATATGCCCATATCCCTTCGCGAGCAATCCTTTGGCAGAAGAGAGCTTTGCAGATGGTCACGTTCAGTGAGATATCATACATTTCACTTGCATATCACACCAGTGTCTCCATACTCCTTGGTTAAGAGAACAACCAACAAACGTGACATACAACAACCTACACTTGATACATCGTCGTCCTATAACAATGTATCCTTTGGTTGTGAACCAGTTTAAGAAATACTTGATATATCCTCTCTATATCAAACAATTGTAGTTCCAAGGACTCCATCATACAAGAGTTTATTTCAAGAAAATGTAAATATGATGAACAGCCAAAAGAATAACTTTTATTTATTAAAAAATTATATATAGTTACAAGATAGCACAACCATCTACAGCCTAGATGATTGGCTTTGGGACATAATTCCCAACAACTCCCACTTAGACTAAAGCCAATCGGTACAGAATCTCATTCCCATTTTTCGTTTACAACAGTCGAACTCTTGAATTTCGTTAGCTTTAGTGAAGGGGTCAGGTTCTCCTTTCCATCGATCTTCTGAAGGTCAATGTTATCTCATTCCATGATCTCTCGTACAAGGTGATAGCATCACAGAATATGCTTTGTACGGTGATGAGACTTCGGCTCTTTGGCTTGAGCAATGGCTCCAATGTTGTCACAGTACACCAGAACAGGACCATCCAGGGAAGGTGCCACCCCCAGCTCGCCAAGAAATTTTTGCAACCACACAGTTTCCTTTGCTGTATCTGATGCTGCAATGTACTCTGCTTCACATACTGAGTCCGCCATAGTAGGTTGATTAGAACTTTTCCAGCAGATAGCTCCTCCATTCAGGGTAAAAATAAATCCTGACACACTCTTGCTATCATCCTTATCTGACTGAAAACTGGAGTTAGTATACCCCACAAGTTTCAAGTATGATTCTCCATAAATTAGCTATTGGTCCTTAATATTTCATAAATACTTAAGGATGGTCTTTACCACTTTCCAATGAGCTTCACCTGGGTCAGACTGGTATCTACTCACTATGCCTAGTGAGTATCTCACGTCTGGTCTAGTACATGTCATGGCATACATAATAGAACCCACTGCCAAAGCATATGGGATTCTACTCATACGCTCTCTCTCTTCAAGGGTTGTCGCATAATTTCTTTTGGAGAGATCAATTCTAGTGCCTATCGACAGATAGCCTTTCTTGGAATTTTTCATGTTGAACCATTTCAGCACGATGTTGATGTACATAGACTAGGACAGTCCCAAAAGCCTCTTAGACCCATCTCTATAGATCTTCATACCCAGTATATAAGAGGCTTCACCCAAGTCCTTCATAGAGAACTAAGATGACAACCAGACCTTGATTCCTTATAATGCTGGGATGTCATTTCCGATTAAGAAAATGTCATCCACATACAACATAAGAAACACAATCACAGAATCATTAGCCCATTTGTAAATGTAAGGTTCTTCTCCGTTCTTAACGAAGCCATATGACTTGATACACTTATTAAATTAGATGTTCCAACTCCTTGATGCTTGCTTAAGTCCATAGATGGACTTTTGAAGCCTGCACACCTTTGACTCATCTGTGGATGTGAGCCCTTCAGGTTGTATCATATACACCTCCTCTTCCAGCTCACCATTTAGGAAAGCTATTCGGACATCCATTTTCCAGATTTCATAGTCAAAGTGTGCTGCTAAAACAAGCATGATCCAAATGGACTTAAACATTGCCACAGGAGAGAATGTCTTGTCATAGTCAATACCATAATGTTGACGATATCCTTTGGCAACCAGACGGGCTTTATAGGTCTCCACCTTCCCGTTTGCACCCCTTTTCCTTTTGAAAATCCATTTGCATCCAATGGATTTTATCCCTTCAGGTGGATCAACCAATGTCCATACATTGTTGATCTCCATGGACTCCATTTCGAATTTCATGGCTCCTAGCCATGTCTCAAAGTTGGACCTCTGCATCGCATCCATATAGGTGATCGGATCCTCATTGTTCTCATCGAGTTCAATGGGATCATCATCCCGGATCAAGAAACTATAGTATCTGTCTGGTCGACTCGGTACCCTACCGGATCTCCTTAATGGTTCTTGTGTGGGCACAAGGTGTGATCTAATCACAACCGGTTCTATGTTGTCCCTTAAGTGTGTCGGTTCTTCTACTTGTTGAACTGTACTAAGTTCAATCTTAGAGGCTACAGTCCCTTCACCAAGGAACTCTTTTTCCAAAAGATAGCCCTAAGATTGATAAATAACTTTTGTTCCTTAGCTAAGTAGAAGTAATACCCCTTAGATTCTTTTGGATATCCAACAAATAGGCACTGATCAGATCTAGGTCCAAGTTTGTTCGTTTCCTAAATATTTTACATAAGCCAGGCACCCCTAGACTCGAAGGTGTGATAGTGTCAGCTTACGTCTAGCCCGTATCTCATATGGTATTTTGCTAACGAACTTACTTGGAGCGATATTCAGAAGGTAAAAGGCTGATTCTATAGTATATCCCCAAAAGGATAGCGACAGAGAAGCAAAGCCCATCATGGACCGAACCATGTCTAACAAGGTTCGATTCCTCCTCTCAGACACTCCATTTAATTGAGGTGTCCCTGGAGGTGTCCACTGAGAGAATTTCATTCTCCTCGAGATATATCAGAAACTCGCCCAAAAGGTATTCACCGATACACTTTCCAGTTTGTGATACACTTTTCAGTTTGTTTTTTTACTTCACTACGATACCGTTCGAACATTTCAAACGATTCAGATTTATGTCTCATTAAGAAGACATAACCATACCTCAAAAGGTCATATGTAAATGTAATGAAATAAACCTACCCACCCCTAGCACTAACATTCATAGATCCGCATACATCAGTATGTACCAAACTCAGGATTTTATTAGCTCGTTCACCTTTTCCAGTAAAAGGTGACTTTGTAATTTTTTCAAGAAGACAGGACTCACAGGTTGGAAGTGAACTATCTTCACTAAAATTGAGAAGTCCCTCTCTTTTTAACCTGTTTATCATGTTCCTGTTAATATGACCTAGCCTACAATACCACAGTATGCTTCGCTGACATTATCTATCCTAGGGTGTTTGTTAGACGTGTACATTACACTAACAGGTCGCGATAGCACATAAATGCCATCCATATTTGTCTAATCAATACTATAGAACCATTCCAAATGATTTTGCAAACGTCATTCTTTATTGATAGTTCATAACCATACATGGCCAATTGGCCTACAAAAATGATATTCAAAATAAAAGATGGACAAAAATGACACTCATTCAAAATGATAATACATGACTTGAAAACAAGTTTGAGGACTCCCAATGCCAGGACTAGAACTCGGCTTCCATTTTCCACGTTCAAGAATCTCTTGCCGTCCTCGAATCTTCTACTAACTTGAAGTCCATGCAAAGAATTGCAAATGTGAATTGGACTTCCTGCATCCAATATCCAGTTAGTAGGACCGCAGATGGAGAAACTACAAGATGTTATCATATAAATACCTTGTCTAGGACTGTCTTGTTGCTTTCTCTTCTTAGACCTGTTCGAGTCAAGGGACGCAATGTAAAGATGACAGTTCTTCTTCCAGTGACCCTGCTTCTTGCAGAAGAAGCACTCTGCATAGCTTTGATCAGCCTTTACCCTCTTGGCCTGACTAGGTCCAGAAGTATTTAGTACCTTTTTTCCTTTGTTTTTCTTTTTTCCTTTCTTAAAGGGACGACACCCTCCCGAAGATCCTCCCACTAGATTCACCACCCCTTTATTCGTTGATGATCTTTCTCATAAGTCTGCAGTAACCTCAACAAACCGTGGTAGTTAATAGTAGGCTTATTCATTTTATAATGATCAAGAAAATTTAGATAGGAAGAGGGGAGGGAATTCAGAATCACATCTTTCCCAAGCTATTCATGCAAGGGACATCCAAGCTTGCCTAGGCGCTCAATCATCTCGATCATATAAATACATGATCAGTGACTGAGGCCCCATCATGCATCCGCGCATTGTAGATAGCACAAGAGACCTTGTACCTCTCAACGTCGTTTGGTGTCTCGAAAGACTCCTTCAACCTTTGAAGGATTTCTTCCAGCTGGGATTTCTTGAACTTGCGACTGAACTCATCGTTCATCACTGCCAACATTATGCATCGGATAGTGGTCCTGTCAGAGAGCCACTTTTGATAAGTGTCTCTGACCGAACCCCGAGCATTGGGAACAAGGGTTTCAAGTGCCGGATCTGATATCACATACAAGATCCGTTCATGCTCCAAGATAATCCTGAGCCATCGATACCAACTATCGAAGTTGGATCCATTGAGCTTCTTATTATCGAGAAGAGACCAGAGTGACAGGTTGGAAGACATCTGAAAAGAAAACCAAAGCTAATTAGTGTATATGATTTATTAACCTAAAGATATGGACTTCAATCTAAAGGTCCCTCCCACTATTTTGCTCATATTGGTAGCCTCTACCTCCAATCCGAGAAATTACTTTAATTCCCTAGTGGGTACTAGAGTCCAATAGATAACACATGAGCCCGACTTTGGCTGGCCCACCCATGCGTGTCTAAAGATAGGTTCTTCAACCGATTACTTTTCCAAGTAACCTCTAGTATTTGGATTTTGCCCCAAGGTGCACTTCAATCAGCCTTTGGGCCTCCTATTGAAGGTCCCGGTTAGGTCCAACCATTAACATGATAAAATTCAATACTTCTAACTAACGAATAGTCAAGCCCGACTTTGGCCGGCCCACCTGACCATCGTTAAGAGAGTCGCACTAAGCCATCATATTAGGAACATCAATTCTAATAGCCCGATGAACACCTGATCTTTGGATTTATCGATGAACACCCAACTACTGGACCCATTACCATCCTACTTAATGGGAGGCTAGGACTAGGTTATCCCTATAACTTTGTCCTTTTAAGGACCTAATAATTTAGAGGGTTTAATTTTAATGTGACAGATGAAGAGATAAGAAAACATGGATCAACCTTCCATTGACCAAATCAGCAAACATAGAGGGTTACTCATAACTAATGATCCATGGGCACCTAAAATCAGTCAAGACTAATTAACCTTGGGTGACAAGGGTTAACACGAGTCAATGAGCTATCTAATCAATTCTGATTGACCACATTGGCTAGGTAAGTGAGATCATGGGTTGGGTTTCGCCATTAACCATCTTGCCTTAGACACCAACAGAGTTGGCCAGGTAAGAGGTAGCCCTAAAGAACCATGATCAAAATGCCAAACTTATCTAGACACCAATCGGTTCATCAAAGTCGATTAAATTAGCCTAAAGACTCGGACTTTCTACTGAGCCATAAATTAGGTCCATATAGATTTATGGACTAATCAATCTAACTATTAGAGAGATCAAAAGAGAAGAAATCCTAACTCAACATTTGATTAGATTAGTTCTCTAATTAGTCCAATGCATCTAGACTTAGGTCTAATCCAATTGAGGACCTAATAGAAGCTAACCCATGATCCTTAAGGCTTATTGATATGACTTAAAATCTTTGAATCACATTCTTAGAGTTCTTAGTCATTCTTAATTCTCAATTAAGTTCAGTAGCCTTAATTAAATTAAAATAAATTTAATTTACAAATGTGAAACAATTTTACAACAAAATAAAATTTGAATTCACTACTTTTCAACATTCTGCTACCAAGTGTCGACTCACCAGGGGCAAGTGTCGAGACTAGGAGTTGACACTTGGGTCGACACTAGGCCTGAGATAGGAAGAAAATAAAATGACAGGTATTCTATACGCGCTCATGAGTCGACACTTCCAAGGCCAAGTGTCGACTCACGAGCCCAAGTGTCGATACTTCCTGGTCAAGTGTCGACACATCAACCTGAGACAGGAAAAAACAATGATTTCAAATCCAAAGTTTCTCCAAACTTTCAACAAATCCGATTAAAACATAACTCTTAGATCTTATCTAAAGCTGTTTTATGATCATGTCATTAGATTAAAATAATTTTAATATATATTTTCTTTCTTCTTTTTCTTTTCAAGAGTCAATCACATCGGTACCCCGACACACCATAAGAGGCCCCATTGAATGGGAAGAGAGGGTCTTGTAGCCCTACTTCTCTCCTATGATCGGACGGCCATGGTGAAGCACTCAATCTAAGTATTTAAGAAAGGTGATGTTAAAGCATGCTAGCATCATTATACTACAAAAAGAATCTATTGTTCTGATACCATTGAAGGTGAAAACTATTCATGCAAGCAGGGTAGAAAAGATGCATTTTAAAACTATTTTAAAACATGCACAGCGGAAGGCTCGGTAGATAGATCAAAATGATTTACCGATCTGCTCGCAACAGGATCTAGCATAATGATCTAGCATGCAAGCAAAACATTAGCAGTAAGAAATAAACAAAGATATAAAAGTACCTTACCTTAATACCTCTAAAAATACTGAGAAGGAGGATGAAGGCGTCCGAGCCACACACGTGTCTGGCCTCTAAAGGTAATCCACACCAGGGCTACACTCTGATCAACTCCCTAAGAGTGCTAACTCTTTGGGATCCTTCGGGTTGATCTTCTTCTTCCGAGAAGATAAGGAGGAGAGGTGGAACCCTTCCCAAGAAACTCTCTTTCCAAGACCTAGCTTGAATTCTAGGTTTTTTACACCCAATCCCAAGTCCTCACTAAGCCCTTCTTCTTCTTCTCTTTTCTTTTCTCTCTTATTCTCTTTATAACCACTAGCTGCCTCTACAATGACCTTCATTTATAGGGGCAACCAAGAGAGGGAAAAAGAGGAAGGGGAGTGATTGGGGGAGAGAGTCAAGGGGCATTCCAAATGGATCCAAGCCATAAAAGGTAAGTATGACAATCATACCATGAATGCTTGGAGCCAAAATATCCAAAAGTTCGAATTTTGAACTCAAAGTTCGAATTTCAAATTTAAAATTTAAAGTCAAACATTCCAGAAATTCTTTTCAGAAATCTGCTCGTCACAGCAAGTGTCGACACTTGGAATATGGTCAATCATATTGACCTTGGGTGATGGCTAATGATTCTCAATCATTGATCAGCCTTAAGATCATATAGAAATCCCTATGGTATGTGACCCCATAGGTTCGAACACTAAGCCGGTAGCACTGGAACATTTCTAGTAATAGTCAAAGTTCTCATCTAGTAATGATACCCGACATCCGGATAGGTCGAAGATGCAGAGCACCTCACAAGAACCTCTGGCACATGGTTACCGCATAATTCATCCCTTTTATCTCAAAATGTTCGGGATGACCTAGGGCTTGACTGCCAATCCTAATATGGTTTATCCAGATCATGTCTCAACTTTACAAGTTCTGTAACTCCTCACAAGAACTACCCTAGCTAATGATTTGCTAAATTGATACATAGTGAGTCATCACTCCAAACTATTTGAAGGGGTCAATTTCATCTTGATCCACCACCGCTCCACAAGTACTTGACTACACCCAGAAACCTTCCATCACTAGATTAGTAATCCAGGTAGTCTGGCATCAAAGTACAGTGAGTTGCTTGCAAGCTACCATGGTGATCTCAGGTCTGAGGGACACATATGCCCATATCCTTTCACGAGCAACCCTTTGGCAGAAGGGAGCTCCGTAGATGGTCACGTTCAGTAGGATGTCATACATTTCACTTGCATATCATACCAGTGTCTCCACACTCTTTGGTTAAGAGGACAACCAACAAATGTGACATACGACAACCTACATTTGATACATCGTCGTCCTATAACAATGTATCCTTTGGTTATGAACCAGTTTAAGAACTACTTGATATATCCTCTCTATATCAAACAATTATAGTTCTAAGGACTCCATCATATAAGAGTTCATTTCAAAAAAATGTAAATATGATGAACAACCAAAAGAATAACTTTTATTCATTAAAAAATCATATATAGTTACAAGATAGAACAACCATCTACAGCCTAGACGATTGTCTTTGGGACATAATTCTCAACATCGGGACTACAGCGTGAGGGGAGGCAGGGACTACTCAGCGGCCATACTTGACATAATTCTCCAACTCTACTCGGTGAGTGCCCTACTTCTTTGATATTCCGGTCGGGTCACTAGGACTAATCCTTTCTTTGGTGCAGATCGGAACCGACGTGCTCCTGCTTCGAGACTTCTGTGTCGAATGGGCGAAGAGGGAGGCCGAGAAGGAGAAGCGGCTAGGCAACCTCGCGACTGACATGAAGGTCCTGATGGAGAAGGGGCAGGAGATGAAGGAGGCCAACAAGTTCCTTCATCGTGACTTGTCCCGGGCTGAGGGGCATATCAGGGAACTCGAGGCATCCCTGACCGAGGAGAGGGCACGAATGAAGTGCCGCGTAGAGGAGTCTGCGATGGAGATATCTCGCTTGGAGGGGTGATCTTGGACCCTCGAGGTCCGAGTGTATGAGGTTCTTGCCGAGTTGGCGGCGGTCGATGACAAGGCAAGGGGGGCACTGGTACTGATGGAAGCTGCTAAGAAAGAAGCCCTCGAGGCCGTGCCCAAGTTTCGAGCATCATAAGAATACAATGATGGGGTCCAAGAGGCAGCCGTGGACTCCTTCATTAAGGGATTTGAAGCCTGCCGGGAGAAGGTGGCGTCTGCCTTCCCGGAGCTTAACTTGGAGGATATCATAATCAGCGATGCGGGGGAGCAATCCAAAGAGGTGGGGGCCCCATCGGGGGCAGCAAAGGCAGTGCTTGTCGAGCAACCGGCAGACCGAACGGCCATGCTGATGGAGGTCCCAGGGGTTGCTGATGCACCGATGCACCCGCCTGGGAAGGAGCCGGCGATGCAACGACCTTTCGAGGGCCTTCACCCCTCCCTCTGACTTTTGTACCTTTTTTTTTAACTTTGTCTTTGGGATCGCTCAGCCTGTCGGGGGTCCTTTCAAGTTGTAAAACCCCTTTAGAAATGAAATTTCCTTTCTTCATATCTTCTTGCTTACATTTTAGTCTTATGTTCTTTTTGTGTTTCATGTGTCTTCCTGCAATTCCATGAACTTAGGTCTTGTCTAGGCCCAACCGTCCGGGGCTCCAAATTTCAGGCCTCTCTGGGAGGCCTTAGTCATAGCTGATGACTTAGAAGAGATCTGGAAGTCCCCAAAGGGGTCACTTGCGCTGGACTGCGGCACATGTTGGAAGACTCCGAGCACCCGCCCGGGGCCGGTGGCCTGTTTAGGATCCTTCCATCCATGTCGAGAGTTAAGGTGCGATTTCAATAGAGAGCTTGACTTCAGCCAGGAGCTTGGCTTATGTTGTCCAGAGAGCAGCCCAAGAGGGGGGGTCAATTGGGTCTCTAAAAAATTTAAAGCTAAGCTTGATAAAACAAGTAGCAAACTTCACAAGACAAGATATGCAATTCAATTCAACAAGGTACTAAAATTAAAGTGTAATGCTCTAATATAAAAGTGCAGCGAAAATTATAAGCAATAAGCAATAAAGTAAAGAGCAAGGAGGGAGAGAACAAGCAATCATAAACACAAC
Source organism: Areca catechu (assembly GCA_021397845.1). NCBI lineage: Eukaryota > Viridiplantae > Streptophyta > Magnoliopsida > Arecales > Arecaceae > Areca > Areca catechu. The sequence continues at coordinate 23,097,074 of CM038052.1, read as the reverse complement.
AATCTATAGTGGTTCGGTGCCAACAATGCACCTACATCCACTTCCCAAGATCTCCTTGGAAATTCACTATAATCCAATGATTACAGCCGATTAATTTTCCGGGCTCACTAATCAAAACCTGACTTGTTTTTACAAGGCTTACAAGTCACAACCTCACTTGGTTTTACGGGCTAACCAAGAACCTAATTGGTTTTCACAAAGCTAACCAAAAACCTTCCTTGGTTTTCCGGACTAACCAAGAACTTTAGTGGTTTTGCAGGCTAACCACCAACCTAATTGGTTTTCAAGGCTTACCAATAATCTCACTTGGTTTTTCAATAGGCTAACCAATAACCTTTACAAGATAAAAGATTGAGAAATAAAAAACCAATGTAAGCTTTCAATAAAAAGCAAATAAATCGATGTAGCTCGATGTAGTGTTACTTTGCTCTTGTTGAAGCCTTTTGAATGCCCAAGATTGAATGATCTTTAATGCACTTGATAGCTTTGAATGCTTGGAAGGTTTCCCTTTGCTTGAGAGTGGTTGAGCTTTGAATGAATAGGAGTTAAGGCTCTTCTCTCTTCTTTTCTCTTTAAACTATTTTTGGATATTCAATTACTTTTTTCTTGATTTGATTTGGAGCCTTTATATACCTTCCCAAGTCTCCAAAATCGAAATCTAGCCGTTATACTTGAAAAACTAGCCGTTAGAGGGCATTTGGGAGAGTTCTGTGCTTGAAAAAAACTAGCCGTTACTGTTGTCAGAACTCTATGTGTCGACACAAGTTCAAAATGTTCCATTCAGATTCTCTGAAAAAATCAGCTGAGTCGACACATTCTTAGTAGAGTCGATACATTGAGTCGACGCATTAGGTTCGTGTATCGACACATCAACTATTCCTTTAACTTCTACAAGTTCTGTGGCTTGAAATTCTCAGGCGATGTGTTGATCCATGTGTTGACACCTTGAGTCGACATATAAGGTCCATGTGTCGACACATTATCTGTGCCATTTGAAATTTCACTGCGTACCGGCCTGAGTCGACACACCATCTTCATGTATCGACACATCATCAAAAAAGGTGCAGAAATTGCTGAACTTATGCTGGAACATATTTTCGTTTGCCTTAGTCATCCATTCAACCAACTCTTTGAGTGTCCAAGTCTTGTTTTGTTCATTTATTCCATTCAAACTTGGTTCTTCAACATAATTGGGCTTCTTCAAATTTTGTGAGTATCCTTTCATTGAAAACACACTTAAAGCAAATCATTAGTCCTCAAATTATACTTAATTATTTTGTTTATCATCAAAATCAATTAGTGGAGTCAACAGCTTCAGAGAGGAGCTTGGCCTCATCAAGGAGTTTAACTTCAACTCTTGGTTTAAATGCGGAGCTTTAGAAGCTCCCTGGTTTGAGGGGCCAAACTATGAGTCCAAGCGATAGATGGCGGGATTCATGGGGTTCCCCGGCTGATGCACAGGACCATGAGTAGGGCCGTAGGTGCGGGACTTCTAGAGTTTCCCATCTTAAGGTGCCGGGCTTCGGGAGTTTCCGGTCTTGAGGTCCTGGGCTTTAGGAGTTTCCGGTCTTGAGGTGCCGAGCTTCAGGAGTTTTCGGTCTTGAGGTGCTGGGCTTTGTGAGTTTCCGGTCTTGAGGTGCCGGGCTTTGTGAGTTTCCGGTCTTGAGGTGCCGGACTTCATGAGTTTCGGTCTTGAGGTACCGGGCTTCGGGAGTTTTCGATCTTAAGATGCTGGGCTTCATGAGTTTCCGGTCTTGAGGTGCTGGGCTTCATGAGTTTTTGGTCTTGAGGTGCCGAGCTTCATGAGTTTCTGGTCTTGAGATGCCGGGCTTCATGAGTTTTCAATCTTGACTTCATCGAACTGGGGTCCAACAGATTGTTTGCGGGATTTCTAGGTCTCCTGTCTTCGGTCGCCAGACCTGGAGTCAGGCGAAAGCATTCCTACGAGACATAGGCAACTGTTGTCCAAAAAAAATTTTTATTATTGATTAAAGGAAGCCTTACATCATTGGTAGTATATCCTTAAGTTGCTGGCATTCCAAGTTCATGGGAATCGGGCTCCATCGAGCTCAGCAAGGTAGTAGGCCCCATGAGGAAGGGCCTCGGCTACTATGTACAGGCCTTCCCAGTTCGTAGAAAGTTTGCAGCATTTTCGAGGTTGGGAGGCTTCTGCCCACCGCAGGACCAGATCGCCCAGATGGAAGGACTTTGGCTTCACCCTGGAGTTATAATACTAGGCCACCTGTTGCTGGTAGGCCGCCATCTGGAGTCGAGCCTTATCCCTTATTTCTTCGAGGAGGTCCACTCGCAATGTGGGTAGACTTAGCTCCACTGGATCACGGCTTCTGCGTCAAAGACGAGGTTAAAGGGTGTCTTATCTGTGGCCATTCTAGGCATGGTGTGGTATGCCCACAGGATGCTGGGAAGTTCTTCGACCCATCTACCTTAGGCCTGGTCTAGCTTGGTCTGAAGTCCTTGAAGGATGGTCTGGTTAGTCACCTCGACCTCTTCGTTGGTCTGAGGGTGGGCCACCGAGATGAAGCGATGATGGATGTTAAGGTCATCGCAGAACTTCTCGAACTCCCAATTATCGAACTGCTATCCATTATCGGTGATGATGGTATGAGGGGGTATGAAGCGGCATATTATTGATTTCCAAAAGAACTTGCTGACGATGGCCTTCGTGATCCATGCTAGCGGTTCAGCCTTGACCCATATAGTGAAGTAGTCGATGGTGACTATCACGAACTTGCGCTGCCCGGGCACGGGAGAAAAAGGACCAAGGATGTCCGTGCCCCACTAGGAAAATGGCCAGGGGGTAGAGAGCTAGGAGAGTGTGCAACCGACTGACGTTGCACGCTGGCATGGCACTGGCATCGGTCACACTTCTTTACGAAGTCGGCTGCATCCTCTCTCATGGTTTTCCAGTAGTACCCCTATCGGAGAGCCTTGTATGCCAATGTCCTGCCCATAATATGATTTTCACAAAGGCCTTCGTGTATCTCGAAGTACGAAGGCCGCCTCCGAGGGTCTAAGACACTTCAGGAGTGGGTAGGAGTAGAACCTTCGGTAGAGTTGCCCGTCTATCAGCTCGAAGCATGTGGCCTTCCTCTGATGAGGCCAGCCACTATGCGATCTTCTGACAAGGTACCATCGATAATGTATCTAACATACTTGTCCATCCAGCTAGGCTCCGGGGTGACTTGCTGGACTTCCCCGAACGCCTCATAGCTTGGGGCCTGAAGATGCTCGATATAGGCATGCCCCAAGGACGAGTCCGACAGGGTCGCCAGCCGAGAGAGGGCATCAGCACGAGTATTCTCTCCACATAGAATGTGGGAGATACTAAAACGCATGAAGCCCACTGTACTTGTACGTACCAGCTCCAGGTACTTCGACATTTGAGGGTCCCATGCCTCGAATTCTCCGGAGACCTGCCCAGCCACCAATTATGACTCGGTGAAGACTTTCAAGTTGGGTATGCCCAGCTCGCAAGAGACTCTCAGTCCTGCGAGGAGCGCCTCATACTTTGCCTGGTTGTTGGTGGCTGCAAACTGGAAATGGAGTGCACATTTAGTGATGACTCCTTTGATGTTGGCGAGAATGAGTTCGGCTCCGCTTCCCCCAGCGTTGGATGCTCCGTCCACGTGTAGGACCTAGATATCCCCTTCCGGTTCAGGTCCTGTCTGTTGCTCTTGAGCGATCTCCTCTAGCTCCTCACCTAGGCCTGCACACTCGACCAGGAAGTCAACCAATACCTGTGCCTTCATGGATGACCTCGGCCGGTAGGTGATGTCAAATTCGCTGAGCTTCAGTACCCACTTTGCTAGTCATCCGGATGTGTCGGGGTGGCTAAGTATGGCATTTAGTGATTGGTCCGTCAGAACCGTGATCAGGTGTGCTTGAAAGTAAGGCCTGAGATGTTAGGCAGACATGATGAGCATAAAAATTAACTTCTCAGAGCGAGAATACCTGACCTCGACATCGTGAAGAAGCTTGCTAGTATAATATACTAGCCTCTGGACTCCGTCCTCATCCATGCGGACCAAGACCGAGTGACAGCTCCTGGGGTGACCACCATGTACAGGAGGAGCTCTTCTCCATCTTCCAGTCAGGAGAACAGTGGTGATGATGCCAGGGTCTTCTTCAGCTCCTCGAAGGCTTCCTAACACTCCTTTGTCCAGGTGAAGGCATTCATCTTTCGTAGTGCCTTGAAGAAGGTTGGCAGCGATCGGCAGATCGTGAGATGAACCGGCTCATGACCACTATACGATTGGTAAGTTGTTGGACTTGCTTCTTGGAGGTGGGATGCTCTATATCAAGAATTGCTCAAACCTTTTCTAGGTTGGCCTCGATCCCTCTCTAGGTGACCATGAGCCAAGGAACTTCCCGGTCGCCATGCCAAAAGCGCACTTCACTGGGTTCAACTTCATTTGGTACAGGTGAAGGTTGCGAAAGGTCTCTGCTAGGTCATCAACATGGTCCAAGCACGTCCTGCTCATGACAAGCATGTCGTCCATGTAAACTTGCATTTGCGGCCGATCTGGTCTTTAAAGATCTTGTTGACTAGCCACTGGTACATGGCGCCAGCATTCTTTAGGCTGAAAGGCATCATTCTATAACAGTACATCCCGCAGTCCGTGATGAAGGTAGTGTGCTCTTCGTCCTCCGGGTGCATTTGGATTTGGTGTACCCAGAGAATGCATCCATGAAGGAGAGTAAGCAGTGCCCCGAGGTGGCATCCACGAGTTGGTCAATCTTTAGAAGTGGGAAGTTATCCTTCGGGCAAGCACGACTGAGGTCGGTGTAGTCTACATAGATCCTCCACTTCCTGTTGCTCTTCTTGACCATGACTACGTTCACCGACCAGCTGGGTTACTGTACTTCACAAATGAATCCATCCACGAGGAGCTTCTCCACTTCATCGCTGATCGCATTCTGCCTCTCCGAGGCAAAGCTTCTCTTCTTCTGTTAAACTGGGAGGCACTTCGGGTCAACATTCAGCTTGTGAGTAATGATGTCAGGGAGAATCCTCAACATATCGGCTGCGGTTTAAGCAAACACATCCATATTTGCTCGAAGGAAACTTAGCAAGCGAGCTCATTCTTCTTCTGGCAGCTAGGCTCCTACCTGCACCATCTTCGATGGGTCCGTGCCTAAGGGATACGTCAAAAGGCATTCGACGGGGCCGTCCCTAAGGTCCTACGCCCTTTGGTCGAGGTCATCGACACCGGGATCATCCTTGATGCTTCGGGCCCCGGGGATGGCTTGAAGGCAATGTTGGACTGGTTGAGGTGCCCCCCTCATCTCTCCCACGCCGTAGGGGGTTGGGAACTACACCAACAGTCATTTGGTGGATATGACCGCATCAAGTAAGTGAGCTTGGGATAGCCAAGGATTACATTGTAAGGTGATGGGAGCCTAACGACAGTGAAGGTCATTATGACCGTACTCTGTCGGGGTGGTGACCCGGCTATGATGTAAAGAGTGATCTCTCCCTCGACTCCCACATAATCTCTAGTAAAATCCACGAGAGGGGTGTGCACTGGTCTCAGTCGATCAGAGGACAAGTTCATCCAAGAAAAAGTATCGTAGAAAAGGATATCAGTCGAGCTCCCACTATCGACCATAATCCATCTTACAGGATGCTTGGTAATAGTCATTTCGACCACGATGGCATCATTATTTACATTTTCTTCTTCACTTCCCTTTCCCTTTATAAAGGGGAGTACATTTTCCAGTCTCTCTCCCTCTCGGGCTCTTTAAGGGCGCGCTCTATCCCCTAGCATATCATACCCACAGGCTTCTCAGTGGGTTGATTGTTAACTACAAGGACAGGGGGAAGAGCTACAAGCGATTAATTCTTCGTCGAGGCCTCGTCCCTCATGAACTTTCTGAGGTAGCCCCTCTTTATCAAGTCTTTGATTTCCCTTCTCAGGTTGCGGCAGTTCTCGGTGTCGTGGCCATGGTTACGATGGAATTGACAATACTTCATCCTATCACGACCACTTGATGACTTCAGTGGGGGAGGCTGGCTTAGGTAATGCTCGTCCTCGATTTTCATCAAGATTTTTGAACTTGGAGCGAGAAGGGGAGTGAAAGTCTCCTCCGGGATGAGACCACCCTTCGGCTTCGATCTCGATCGAAAGTCCATGGATGGCCCAGATCTCCGCATCTCGGGTGCTTCTCTCGGGGTTGGCTTCTTCAGAGGCTTCCCGTCCAGTTTCCTTCTGGTGCGGTCAGCCTCATCGGCGTAGATGTACTTGTGAACGTGGAAGAGGATGTCAGAGTATGTCTTCGATGGCTTTTTGTCTAAGGAGTAGATTAGGCGAGAGGTTTTGATCCCTCTCTTCAATGCCAGCATGGCGACTAGCTCGTCCAAACTATAGATCTCAAGGGTGGCAGCCTTGAAGCGGGTCACGTAGTCTCTCAAGGGTTCATGATCTCACTGCCTAATAGAGAAGAGGCTATCCACCTCCCGTGGCACCTTCTGATAGGTATTGAAGTAGGCCACAAACCTCATCTCTAACTACGAGAAGGAGTCGATGCTTTCTGTGGGGGACCGGCTCTCCCGATCGGCCGATCTAAAATGATTTCTCTTCATGATGGTTCGGTGCTCCCCGGGGATCAGTTATGGCCCGCTGATGCGACGACCTACCTTGGATGGAGCATAGGCTACGCGGGGGCCGGCGACTTGGGTCGTAGGGATCCCTGGCTATGATTGGGTGACTAGGGAGTGATGCTGGTACTGCAGCTGCCACACAATCGTGGCCAGAATCTGTATCTGCTGGGCGAGTGCAGTGTACTGGCTGTCTACTGGGGGCGGCTATGGTGGAGCGGGAAGCTCCCTTTCTGGGCTATGTGGGCCCACAGGAGAAGGAGCATCCCCTACTCGATTGGTGGAGGCTTCTCGCATGCGAGTTACCACCATGCTTCGAGCAGAGCTATTCTCAAAGTTGCGGGGAGGCTTGTCTGGACAGGGGCTTTCCCTCTTCCTGGCATGCCAATCTGTTGTCGCCCTTACCGTCATGGGCCGTGGTTGGATGCGGCATCGGACGTTAGCCTCCTTTCTCGGAATCCAGCTATTCTTGGTCCTGCAAAATAGAGTTAGAGACCCGGGTCGGGGATCCCGGTAGGGGCACTCCTACGATCAAGTCAGCGGATGGTAAAGAGGAACAGATCCTTCAAGGTGGCTCCCTCTTCGATCACCATGCTTGAAGGAGAGTTTTTGTAAAGGATGGAGTAGGAAGGGTAGGAGAGGAGTAAGGCTCGAGCCATGATGGCCGTGTCTGTCGGAACTCTCTCCGGGAGTTTTGCGGTAGCCTCCGTGCACTCTCTCTGCTTCTATCTCCTTCTCCTCCTTTTCCTTGCTTACCTTCTCCTTGCCCACAAGGTCCTCCTTTTAGATCCTCGGCCCTCCCCCTCTTGGGGTGCTCGAGGGTCAGTGGCCTCCATCGACCGTGCCCTCGAAGTCATTTTCCTTTATAGTAGGGAGTTATGTTGCGAGCCTTATTTTCCTAGTGGGTTATCATGGCTGGAAAAGTTTAGCCGGGTCTCGATTCGGGGGTAGCCGCCCTCAGGTCTGAGATCCTTAATGCAGCCTTCTCCTTCTGGGTGGTACGGGTGTTCAGTTGCGAGACCTGGTGCCTCGATCGGGGCACTCCTCCCTAATTGGTGCAAACAGTGGTAGGCGCACCTCTCTAGCTTTGGGGTGTCGTACTGAGCACATCGCACTGCATGCGCCGGCTTCGATGGCAGACTTGGTGCTGACACCTTTATCCTTTTCGTGATGCTTCCGAGGAGCGGGCTCGACTTCAACCGAGGTGGGCTCAGCCTTTGGGGAGCCACCTGGCGAAGGAGCAGAAGGAGCTCGACTTCGGCCGAGGTAGGCAGGCTCGACCCTTGGGGAGCCACTTGGCGAAGGAGCGGAGGGAGCTCGACTTCGACCGAAGTGGGCTCAATCCTTAGGGAGCCACCTGGTGAAGGAGAGAAAGGAGCTTGACTTCGGTCAAGATGGGCTCGACCCTTGGGGAGCCACCTGGCAAAGGAGTGGAAGGAGCTCGACTTCGGTAGAGGTGGGTTGACCCTTGGGGAGCCACCTGGTGAAGGAGCGGAAGGAGCTCAACTTTGATCGAGGTGGGCTCGACCCTTGGGGAGCTACCTGGCGAAGGAGCGGAGGGAGCTCGACGTCGGTCGAGTTGGGCTCGACCCTTAGGGAGCCACCTGGCGAAGAAGCGGAGGAAGCTCGACTTCGGCCAAGGTGGGATCGACCCTTGGGAAGCCACCTGGCGAAGGAGCGGAGGGAGCTCGACTTCAACCAAGGTGGGCTCGACCCTTGGGGAGCCACCTGGCTAAGGAGCAGAGGAAGCTCGACTTTAGTCGAGATGGGCTCGACCCTTGGGATCGAAGATGAAAGCCTCCCAAGGCCATGCTGTGCCCATAGTGTTGCCTTTGGAGACCGATGGATCTGCTCATCAAATGGTAGCTAAAGGAGTTGCCGGAGCTAGAGATGCTGACCGATCATGGGTTCAGATGGTTCAGGGCCCTCTGCGATGAGCGACATGGACTTCCCACAAGATAACTGAAGCTGAAATTGACCAACTTCAAGCTTTCTTTTCTATAGTTCTTGAATTGCCGTAGATCGTCCTTGATGACTCCTGTCGATAATAGGATGGGTTTGTGGAGGTGAACCATAGCTTGGGTCGATGGGTAGTAGTTGATTGGATTGCCAAGGAGGTACAGTCCAAGATCAAACTGGATTATGACCTTGAAACCTTCCTAATCGCTAATGATCATGTAGTCCTCTGCCTCAAAATGGTGAATGACTATGCTCTAGTCAAGAGGGGGGCCATGGTTCGTGGCCGGCCAGCTACTTGCCTTGGAACCATGGGTTCCAGATTTTATCCCTAGCAAGAGAGTGTCCAGTGGGTGGTGGTGTGGCTTTGGCTCTATGAACTGTCGCTGGAGTACTAGGTGTCTTCGGCCATCATGGCTATTGCAGAGGAAGCAAGTACTCCCCGTTCTATTGATGACTTTACTGATCTATTATGAAAAATTGAGTATGCTAGGGTTCGTGTCGAGATTGAAGCGGGGAAACCAATTTGCCCTAGGGTGATAATCTAAGAAAAAAGAGGGAAGTTCTGGCAGCAGTTCGTGTACGAGAATCTCCTACCTATGTGTTATCTATGTGGCAGAATTGGTCATATGGAGGAGTGCTGCCACCTCCCGATGGGAGGTTCTGATCCATTCAAAGTCGGCCGGGTTTCAGCCTAAGCGGACTCTTCTCCTTTCCTTTGGATTCCTCGGTGGAGGGACAAGGCCAGCTAGAGATTGGAATGTTGGGGGAGGGTCCTGTGGGTCGGCCGAAGCTGGGGCCATGGTTGGTGACTTCATGGATCTGCCAACCCCGGCCTTCCAGGGTTCCACCGAAGGGGAGGAGGGCACCTAATAAGGAAGGGGAGCCAAACCAGACTTCATCGGATCCCTACTCTTCTTCTCCACCCCAATCTTCTCCGGCAGCTAATACCTCTTCCCCGAGTTCACCACCGAACTCGAATGGGTGGCAAAAGTCGATGAAGGTTGCCCGACGGTGCTCGTAGGGAACTACCAATGGTGACCAATCTAGTGAAGGGGGGTCTTCTGTTTCTGTGTTTGGGGCCTTTGGTCCATTGGGGGACTCAATGGAGTTGGTCCTAATGGAAGACTCCGACCCAAAGGATTTGTAGATGGTGGACTATGGTGCCCTATCCCTAAAGAGGAGTCGCAGCCCGTCGAAGCCTATTGTTTCCTCTCCTCGGGCCTCCCCTCCTCCTGCTAAGGTGAACCATGACCTGCTTCCCCCTGCCATATCCCAGGTCAGTACCTCTGTTCTTTGTATGATTGGCCTCAAGGGGAGTTCGGGGAGTCCCATTGCTGCTTTGCCATCTTCGACCATGGAGTCTTACACCCCTAGCCCGACATCCTCTCCTTCTCCCTTGTCACTTATTCTTCCCCCGACTGAGGCGGTGGTCTCCTAGGCGATCAAGATGGAGGGGCTGATTGTCGGGCTGGAGGAGGTTGTTGGTGGGAGTTCTAAGGGTTTGGACACTGTGGTAGGAGAGGGTGCGGCTCCCTTGCTGATTTCGGTGGCTAAGGGGTTCATTGCAGGATGCGAGGGTCTTTTTATGCCTTTCCCTTCTACATGTACAACTCTCAAGGGTCTGGTGAGTGGGAATAAGGGCTCTATAACTGAAGCCAAGGAGGGAACACAAATGGTTAGGGGGTCTGTTGCAGCAGGGGCACCCCTCCGGGTCCCTTGCTCGGTGACGTCGCCTTCCTACTTGGGGTGCCTCCTCCTTGCCTATTACTATGCCCTCTGTTGTATCAGCGGATAGGCCAGATCCCTCTATGGATACTTAGTGTCATGAAGCAGTAATAGGAAGATTAAAAGTGGTCTTGTTTTCTACTGGAACGACTGGGTCGACTGATGAAATTATGGATGGTCATATGAGGAATGTGGAGCTGGGGAATGGCTCTAATTAACTGTCTTTGCTTTTCTTTATGAGGATTGTGGTATAGAATGTTCGGGAAGTGGGGAAACCCGCTTTTCACTCTTCTTTCCATAGAATGGTTTAATTATATCATCTCGACATTTGCATCATATTGGAGACCTATCTGAGCAATCCGAATTTGAAACGCATTCACCGGCGCTTCCTGCTTTCTTGGGGCTTCTATGCTATTGAATCCTAGGGCTTATCCGAAGGCATTATCATCACATGGCATAAGGGAGCGGTTAAGGTCGATGCCTTTCACCGTTGTTCCGAACATGTGGTGATTATTATTTCTGAACCTTAGGGTGCTACTTGGTTGCTATCTGCTATCTATGCTAGTATTGATATCGGATGAAAAGGAAGGTGTGGCAGGAGGTCTCCACTCTCATTGATCAGGGTACCCCAGTCATTATGGCATGGGACTTTAACTACATTGATAAAGTAGAAGACAAGAGGGGTGGTCATCCCTTTGCTGAGGATACTGCTTCTAGAGAATTCACTCACTTCTTACAATCAAATGGACTAATTGATATGGGGTCTGTTAGACCTCGATTCACTTGGTGCAATAATCGGACAAGGGGAGCTAGGGTTTGGGAGCATATTGATCGGGTCTTTGCTAATCTTAGCTGGCTTCACCTATTCCCTCACCACCTGGTCCGTTATTTGCCCATAATAGCTTCTGATCACTATCTCATCCTCCTATCTACTGCTCCCTCTATCGCCAGCCAGATCCCATTCAGATTTGAGAAGTTCTGGTTGCAGTATCCTAGATCCTGGAAGATTGTCAGGGAGGTTTGGATTATGCCAGTTCATGGTGATGCGAGATATCGCATTACACAGAGATTGGAGTTGGTGAAAAGGAGACTTCATCACCGGAACAGAGTGGAAGTGGGGAATATCTCTGTTAGATTGTAGGCTGTGGAAACTTCTATTATTTATCTTCAAGAAAAGGAGGATAGGGAAGGTGGCTTGGTTGATGTTTATTTGGCTTCTCTCTATAACTATCTTGCTATGCACAATGCCCTTCTTAGTCCGTAGGAGACTTTATGGAGGCAAAAATTCAGAGTTCACTGGTTGAGAAAAGGTGACAGGAACACTCACTTTTTCATCAGGCTACTATGATTTGTAGAACTTGGAATCAGATTTCTGCTCTCTGATCATCGAAGGGACAATGGATTGAGGATGATACTTATATTAGGAGGGAGATTGAAATATTTGTCCGGTCTAGGTGGTGTGGGCCCTCTACCAATCCTCCTTCGTTCAATTCTCCATCTCCTAACTCTATTGTCTCTCCTGATCAAAATCAAGCTCTTCTTCATTCGGTCTCTAGCAGGAGATCCGAACTATTTTTTGGCCTATGGATGAGGACAAGGCTCCTGGGCTAGATGGATTCTCACCTATGTTTTTCAGGAGATATTGGAGCATCCTCAAGTATGATCTTATTTATGTTGTGCAAGAATTCTTTACTTCGGGGAGCATGCCCAATAGCTAGAATAAGACCTTTATTACTCTCATTCCAAAGTGCTTAGATGCTTATGAGCCAAGCCACTTCAGATCCATTAGTCTCTGTACTACTTTGTACAAGCTATGCACCAAACTGATTGTCAACAAGATGAAGCCTATTATTCCTTATCTTATTTCTTCGAAGTAGGGCACTTTTGTTGGGGGTCGTTTCATTTTGGATAATGTTCTTATTGCTCAGAAATTTATGTTTGATCTCTAAAGAGCCTCTGCCCATCATTATTTAATGGCCATCAAACTTGACATGGAAATGGCCTATGATCGTATGCAATGGAACTTTCTGGAGTACATCCTGAGGAAGTATGGTTTTCACCAATACTGGATTTCTCGCATTATGGCTTGTATTCTTTGGCCGTCTTTTGCTATCCTTGTTAAGGCTCTCCCATGGATTTCTTTTATTCAGGGGTCGGCCTTTGACAAGATTGTCCCCTCTCACCATATATTTTTATTCTATGTGCTGACTCTCTTTCGCGAGCTTTAGGAGCTGGGGTGCGAAAGTTGGTTATCCAACCCTACCTTCCCACCTCGAGTGCCATTCCTATCTCGCATTTATTATTTGTAGATGATTGTTTACTGCATGACCGAGCCACCACGTCCACGACCAAAGGATTCAGGATGATTATTCAAAATTACTGCTTGGCTTCTGGCCAAAGAATTTAACTTTCTGAAATCCAAAGTCCATTTTAGCCCGAAAATCCCTGTCCCTATCCACCGAGCTATAAGGGAAGTCCTTGGAATTTTTGAAGGGAACGGTGTTCTCCATTACCTAGGTGTTCCTATTTCAGGTGCCAAACTACGGACCAGGGACTGTGCTAACATCATTCAAGCTATTCAGGATAGGGTTGATGGTTGGCAAGCTAGAGCCCTTTCCTCCATGGGGAGACTCACCTTGATTAGGTATGTTCTCTCTTCTCTTCCGGTGTTAATGCTTTCTAATACTGTCATCCCTAAATCGACCATCCTTAAGGTGGAACAATTTATTCAAGCCTTCTTGTAGAACTCTTCTATTACCTCTCAAGGAGTTCATCTTCTGGAATGGAATCTTATGTGTCAGCCCATTTCTAATGGTGGGTTGGGCATCCAATCGCTTCTTGTGAGGCATGAGGCTTTGTTGGCCAGACATGTGGTTAAACTCTTCCTTTCCCTTGATAGTTTGTGGACATCAATGATGAGGGCAAGGTATGGCCCCCTTTCTACTGTCTTTGTAGATAATGTTAGGCTTCCTCGACGGTGCTCATCGATTTGGAGGGAGATGATGATCAGGGCTGACCCTATTATTCAGCATATGCGATGGATTGTAGATGATGGCAGGTTAATAAACTTCATGACGGACTACTAGATATCTAATATTCCTTTGGCTCGATGGTCGACCTTCATTTCCGTAGATATACTGGACACTATTACCATTCGGGACATGTTTATTCCCAAGACTATCCACTGGGATCCTATTTTGGTCATCCGGACCTTTGGGGATGTTCTCGATCATTAGGTCTTATCTATTCTCCTGCTTATCCATCCTTGTGATGACACTGCTATGTGGAGCTCTTCTACTCTTTCCAGGGTTCCCTTGTCTGATTTGATCCCTCTTTTCACCTCGAATCTACAGGGCCGTCTTGACATCGGTTGGATTTGGGCTCTCCCGGTTCATCCCCAGGTTTCTCTTTTTTTGTGGAAAGTGGCATCGTGCCCCTTCCTACGATATCTCTGCTTTGGGCGAGAGGATCTCACCTTTTCCCCACCTACCCTATTTGTGGGGCCCTTGGTGAGGACCTTGATCATGTCTTATTCCTTTGTCCGAGAGCATGGCAGGTTTGGCACTTGGCAGGGTTCGATGGTCAATTTACCTACTCAACAGACCTTGTGCACACATTCCTCGACCATCTTCGGATAGGCTCCTGAAATTTTTCTTCTACTTTCTTGGCCTATCTTGCTTATTATATTTGGCTCACTCGGAATGACATTGTCTTTACTTCCTCTGCTTGCTCGACTAGATTCATTATTGAGCATGCCATGGCTCATTCTCAGCAGTTCTTATCCTGCAATGCTACTTCCATGGACATTTGGGGTTCCTTCTTCGCTTCCAGAGCACCCCAACGAGTCTTTATCTCTTGGGAACCTCCTCTGCATATTGTTAAGATAAGCTTTGATGGGAGTGTTAGGAATCGTCAGGGTAGAGCTGCCTTTGTCATTCGTGCTTCTGATCTTGGATTTCTTACAGCTGGGGGGTCCCACCTTTTTGATCCAATGGTTTCTATGGCAGAGCTACGCGGGGTGTGGGCAGGTATTGCCTATGCCCAGAGGGTTTTGCATCTGGATCGACTGATCATTGAGGATGACTCTATGACGGTTATTGCCTAGATCCGAGAGACTCGACAATCTTTACCTCTGCATCCTTATATCCGGGATATTGCTCTTTTATTGCACGGATGCATAGATATCATCATGTGCCATGTATATTAGGAAGCCAACTCTGCGGCTGACTGGATGGCTCCTTCATCGCTGATCATTCTGGGGATACTCTTTGGACTTGGATAGGTGATGCTCCTGCTCTGTCCTGCTCCATTCCGAGATATTATCTTTTCTATTTTTTTGGTTGTATCCATACTAGATTTCTAGTTTGAATACTCTGCCCTATCAAAAAATAAAAATAAAAAATAATAATGATATTTGAGTAAAATAATTTGAGGGATCGGTCCATAACTTTTCATGGATATTGCACCCATCAATATCTTCAATACAAAATCACTAGTAGTTTCAATTAATATTCCATGAGTTCATATAGTGACCATAAAACCATGTTCACCGGATGAAATATGCAAACTAAAACATTAACAATTAATAAGAAATTCCTCAATTGTTGATATTTTTTTTTATTAACAAAAGAAAAAGGGGAGGATAAATCCCGTCGTAGCTATCCCCTACTGGATCCCCTCCCCACCAGACTATGTTCGATACGGGCCGCATTTTTCGCTTGCCCTTTCTACCATAGGTGAGCACGTCGGCTTGACCCCACTAAGCTGACGAAGTAGTGTGCTCCTCTCCTACCCCGATCACGTGCTCCAGGATGTACCTGGATTTAATCGAATCATTCACGGGATCATGCCTCGAATCCGTGACTGATGGGTGAGGGATTTAAACCTCTACCAACTGGACTACCGTCGTAGCGGTAATTCAGTTGTTGATGTTTGAAGTGGGTGATTTAAGTAAATCTTTTTCAAGATCTCAATTCCCTTGATAAAAACTATAACACCATTAAAATTTTCTAGAACATGTTGTTGAGCTTGCCCTGCTAAGGCCATCTCTCTATCAAGTCCCAGTCATGTCTAATAATATATGGAAGGTACTAATAGAGACAATGTCCCTTCAAGTTTTCAATAGTTTAAATTCATCATCCTAATTGACTAATTGATCCAAAAACTTGAATTGCTAATTGACTAATTGATCCAAAAACTTGAATTGATATAAAAAGCATACACAGCATATTTCATAAGTATCAAAATCTTGGACACATCCTTTTATAACAGTTTACCAAAAGCTTTCTGCGTGCTCTTAACCTTTCAACACCTTTTATAACATTTTACCCAAATAAAAACACCTATTATAACATAAAAAATGTCATAGGCATTGCTTATTTTTTCCCGTATATGGCTATCATATGACATGTCAAGTCGACCTCGAAGCTTGCCTTAAACATGGTGCTTCCGGCTTCCCCCTGGAATTTGCGTGCATGTCCATGTATTCAAAATGCTGAGAGCTACTGCTTGCTCACAGAGTCACGAAGGAACCATGAATATATCTCAATAACATCTGTACATGATGGAGATAATGCCATGGCAGCCCTCCCATGGGTCCCATGAATCAACGATTTCGAACCATCCATTGTACCATGAATGATGATGCCATGATTCCATGGGATCTTCGTTGCAGTTACGTTGTTCCTGGTGAACCGATGGACTTTTTTTTTTTTTTTTGTGGCAATGATTCGGGACTTTCTCTTTCGATCAATTAATGTGGTTAGTTGACACGTCCATCTCGCGTGCACCCAACAAAGTCCAATAATGCGCATGCGCATGAGAGGGACGATGTCTCGGGCATCACTTTTAGATTACATTTGACAGTAGATAATTTATTTAAAGTATTGATATTTCAAAAGGGTTTTATCATATTATTACGTTGGATATATTTTTTTAATGATAATCCGGATTACCCGGTAACTTGAATTGTCTCTTAAAATCTAATTTTTTTCTAGAAGGGACGGTAACCTTCTGAATAATCTTTCAAACAATATTATCATTTCTTTCTCCCTTTCTCTTATAATATAATATAATACAAAATATAATAATAATAATATAATATTATATAATATTTTTATGGTATAAAATATATTATATTATACTATATTTAATATAATGTAAAATATTTATATTAAATATGTTTATATATTTATATATGATGTGGCATTACTGCTGACGTGGAACTCATGATGGCACCAGCTGACGGCCGTGCTGGTGGAAGGTGCCACCTGGATGTGACGACCAAATAAGATTCGGAGTCAGGCCATCCTGGTGCATGGAGTGCACTCCCGCCTTTCGGAGTGGAGCCCCCAGCCAGGGCTGCGCTCCCACCTTCCAGGGTCGAGCTTTGAAGATAGAGTCAGCTCCCATTCGGGATCGAGCTCCCGATCGAGGTCGTGCTCCCACCATCCGAGGTCGAGCCCCCGGCCAAGGTCAGCTCCCATTCAGGGTCGAGCTCCTGGCCGAGGTCATGCTCCTGCCATCCGAGGTCGAGCCCCCGGTCGAGGTCAGCTCCCATCCAAGGTCGAGCTCCCAGCCAAGGTCGTGCTCCCACCATCCAAGGTCGAGCCCCCGATAGACATCAGCTCCCATCTAAGGTCGAGCTCCCGGCCGAGATCGTGCTCCTGCCATCTGAGGTCGAGCCCCGGCCAAGGTCAACTCCCATCCAGGGTTGAGCTCCAGGCCAAGGTCGTGCTTCCGCCATCTGAGATCAAGCCCCCAGTCGCCATCTGAGATCAAGCCCCCAGTCGAGGTCAGCTCCCATTCGGGGTCGAGCTCCCAACCGAGGTCGTGCTCTCGCCATCTGAGGTCGAGCCCTCGGCCGAGGTCAGCTCCCATCCAGGGTCGAGCTCCCGGTCAAGGTCGTGCTCCCGTCATCGGGGGTCGAGCTCCCGAGATAGAGCACCCCCTCCTGTCAAGACTGAAGTTCCCACTAGTGGCCAAAAGGAAAAGATCAGCAGATGTTTTAGACTGTGGCATGGAAGCTCCCAGCTATTTACAACCTCTGGAAGGTGGCGCATACCCTACCGAAGATTCAAACTCTACAAACGCGCCACCCGCACGTTCTGTGCAATGCATGCTCCACCAAGCTCTGGGTCCTGTAGTGTGCTGCCATATCAACAGCCGTGCAACCGGGGGCTCCAGTCCTCACGACACGGAACCTGTACCTCCTCTAAGAGGAGTATCCCATTAAGGCCCCAGGCCCTGCAACACTCCGATGATCCCCCATGGAATGGAAATGCCCCACCATGGCTCGGGGCTCAGCGACACAGTGCCCGCATCTCTCACGAGAAACTGCACCACCAGAGGGACAAGCTCTATACTACGTCGATGAACATCCCCGATGGAAGGATCTCCTTCCGAGGACTGGTCCGACAGGGGGAGGCCATAGATAAAGGAAAGCCCCTTCCGAAAGGGGCACCAAGAAAGTGACATCTAGATGAAGCCCCAGACTTGGTCTGGACCATCCCTTTCATATAAAATAGAGAAAGGGACCTCCAAAAAGGAGAGAGGCAACAGGTAAGACACAGAGAGTAAACGGACAAGGAACCAGCCAGGAGAACCTCCCTGCTCATTAATCTCTACTTCACCTTGTCTCCCATTTCTAAAATCTTATCTTTCATCCTCTACACGGAGAGGTCTCAAGCTCTCCGTCATGGAGGTTCTGTTTCTCTTGATCATCTCAACTGACTTAATCATCGGAGTATCCCCACCAAAATTTCCGGTCCGGGTCTCTTCTTTTTTGTAGGTCATACCGACTCTGGAACTGACCGGAAAAGAGGACCAAGCATCCAGAGGGAGCCCGACGTGTCTATGACACGTCAGAGCTATAGACCATGACGATCTAGGCAGCAACAATATATAATATAAATATATTATATTATATTTAATAAATTTAATATATTATTCAATATATTTAAATAATATATTAAATATATTATTTATTTTATATAATTTTTTAAATATTAAATTTATTAAGTATATTTTTTAATTCCTTAAATTTTTATATAAAAATATAAAATATAAAATATTTTATATATTTTATAATATATAAAAAAACTATATTTTTATAAATAGAATATATATTTAATTTTAAAATATTTTAAAATTTTAATTTTATATTATATAATATTACATGTATGTATTAAATATAATAATTCATATTACCTGCAATCTAAGCAATTTATATTACTAGTAATCTATATTATCTTTTAAGATTGCTTGGCAATGCACCAAATGCAATCTTAGACTTTTTTTGATATATGGATGCATGATGGTCCAAGTTGGATATTATGGCATGGCCAAGCGGTTATCGATCCAAGACCACAAATCATAATATCTAGTTCAAGTATGCTACGTAAGTTTGAGTTCTTTTGAATGATTTTATTATTTATAAAGATAATAATGAATTAGATAGTACCTATTTGGATTTATTTTTATATTCGAATATATTTATATATGTATAAAAAATTTAATATTCAACTAATATTTATATCTATATTTATATTTTAAAAAATAAAAAAAAGAATGATATATGTGGAATCCAATTCAAATGATATGGTATTGTCTATTAGGAAAAGTCTTTGTGTATCGCGTGCGGTGTAGCAAATCCAACATGGCCCGCACCGTATTTTTCTATTGGTCCAATTGTATCCACGGTGGCATGATGGGATGGGACCGGTTACAGGTTATAAGTTGAGCGTGACTAGCATTAATTACCGTTCAACTTTTATTTAAAATTTTTATCCAAACCAAAATACCCTTTTCCTCCTACCCCTTTTTTCCCGTCATGTTGCTTGGATTTTGGAGAATGTTTCAATCTGAATATGCTCTGATTTTTGTCTAAGGTATCAGTAAATGTTGAAGAAGAATCTCCCTCGCTCTAAAACAAGCCATGGAGAGTCCTGTCGCAGGAATCAACTTTCAAATATAAATACTAGCTTCTTCCTCTCTCTGAAAAAGTTCTCTATTTTAGTTCGAGATTGGAATAAGCCACCAAAGACTTCCTTTGTTTTGATCCAATGTTGGAATAAGCCACCGAAGAGTTCTTCTATACGTTCAAGATAAAATGTCATCTTCGATAGGAAGTAAACCAAGCCTTCATAGATTCTTGTTTAGTTTTCTTTTTATAGTTCCTTTATTACACCAATTGTTTCGGTAGTTACAGAAAGTTAATGATACTCTGGGAATCATAATTCAGTCCACAGGTTATAGGTATTCCTGGTAGAAGAGGATAATAAATATAGTTTAAGTTTTTGTGCAGGGATGTCATATATTTATAACTAGGGTGTTGTAGTATTTGAACTAGGATGTCGTAATACTATTTCAGCATATTAGTTAAGATTCTTTTACATCCGTAGCATGTTATGATATCCTAGGAGTCATAACTCAGTCCACAAGTAATAGGTTCTCCAGGTAGTAGGGGTTACTATATTTAGTTTCATGTTTTATGATCGGGTGTCGTAATCTTTTAACTAGGGTGTCATAACTTCTGAACTAGGGTATCGTTTAATGAAAACTCTTTTTTTTTGAAATATTTTTTCTTCTTGATCTTTTTATCATAATCTAACAATCTTATTCAAGCCAATGCACGGTTGAAATGTTCCATGATAGAGGATAAAAGTTTTCATTTTCTATTTTATATCGAGTTGTTCATGTTTTGAAGTTTTTGATACTCAAGTTTTCTTATAAGCATTTTATTTCATTATGGGTATCATATATCAACAATGCATAACGAAACACTTCTGTTATGGAGGATCAAAATATCCAGTTTAAATTTTTATGCAAGGATGTCATAGGTTTATAACTAGGATGTCGTAGTATTTGAACTGGAGGTCGTAACATTGTTTCAGCATATTAGTTAAGATCCTTTTACATCCGTAGCATGTTATGACATCCTAGGAGTCATAATTCAGTCCACAAGTGATAGGTTCTCCAGGTAGTAGGGGTTACTATATTTAGTTTCATGTTTTATGATCAGGTGTTGTAATCTTTTAACTATAGTATCGTAACTTCTAAATTAGGGTATTGTAACTTCTGAACTAGGATGTCGTTCAATGACAACTTTTTTTTAAAATCATTTTTCTTCCTAGTCTTTTTATCATAATTTAATAATCTTATTCAAGCCAATGCACGGTTGAAATATCCCATGACGAAGGATAAAAGCTTTCATTTTCTATTTTGTACCGAGTTGTTCATGTTTCGAAGTTTTTGATACTCAAGTTTTTTATCAGAAGTATTTTATTACATTGTGGGTACCATATTTCAGCAATGCATACCGAAACAATTCTGTTACAGAGGATCAAAATATCCGGTTTAAATTTTTGTACATGGATGTCGTAGATTTATAACTAGGATGTCATAGTATTTGAACTGGGATATCGTAACACTGTTTTAGCATATATTTGTGATCCTTTTGCATCCGTAGCATGTTATGACATCCTAAGAGTCATAACTCAGCCCACAAGTAATAGGTTCTCTAGGTAGTAGGGGTTACTATATTTAGTTTCATGTTTTATGATCGGGTGTCGTAATCTTTTAACTAGGGTGTCGCAAGTTTAAATTTCTATTTTTAAAAATATTTGATTCTATGCCCGTATTATTGCACTGTCGTGTCACATTCTATCTAATGCGTAACTCATTATTTATTATGCTGTAAATAAAATGTCATCTATAACTATGTATATCGATGTTTATTATTTTTTATACAGATATTTCTATATATAGAGTTGAAATTAGAAATCCGGAAAAAATCCAAGATGAACATTTGGATGAGGTTGCTGATGTTGTTCAGAAGATTGCACCTTCTCCTATCACTCAGATTATAGAAAATGAGTCTGTTGATCCTAAAATTGGAATGGAGTTCAATTCTGCAAATAATTTATATAATTTCTATAATGGATATACAAGTAGAGTAGGTTTTGGAATCACAATATTGTGTAGTAGGTCCAACAACAACAAAGAAATATGCTTCAAGCACTTGGCATGTTGGAGGCAAGAAAAATCTAAAAAAATTGATAACTCCAAGAATCCTAGGGATACTGGAAAAATTGATTATGAGACTTCGATAAAAGCAAGACTAAATTCTAAAAATAGTAAGTGGATATTGGTTGATATTTTTCTAGAACATAACCACGAGCTGTCCATATCATCAGCTAGTTATCTACGGTCCCATAGGAGGATCAGCATACCAGAAAAGGCAGAGATCAGCAATTTACATACCATGAATATTTTCACAAGTCAAATATACCCTGCCATGGCTAGAAGGAAAAAGGGTAGAAGATAATTATATTTCACAAAGAAGGATGCTCATAATTTTATTTATCAAGAATGTCAAAGTCAACTAAAAGAACGAGATGCACAGTCAATGGTAATCCATGTCACACAAATGCAAGTAAAAAATTTAAATTTCTTTTATACTTTGGACATGAATGATAATGGACAGCTCAGGACTGTCTTCTGGATCCATCCTAGGTCAAGATTGGCAAGCACTTACTTTAGTGATGTATTGATCTTTGACTCAACCTATTTGACAAATATATATCAAATGTCCTTTTGTCCATTTATCAGAGTCAACCATCATGGATAGTCCACATTGCTTGGTTGCACATTATTATCATATGAGACGACCGAGACATTTAAGTAGGCATTCCAATCATGGCTGGATGCAAATTATGGTCAACCATCTAATGCCATCATAACTGATCAAGATAAGACAATCGAGGCTACTGTTAGAGATGTTTTTCCCAATTCACGACATAAATTTTATCTTTAGCATATTTTGAAGAAGATTCCTGAAAAGATTGGACATATTTGGACTGCAAATCCTAAATTTATGATAGAGTTTGAAGAGGCGATATATGATTCAGTTACCATAGTGTCTTTTGAGGAAAGATGGGCACATTTGATAGAGAAATATGTAGAATGCAAGTCTGTATATTGGTTAAATAACATATATAAATGTCGGGATAAATGGGTTCCAGTTTACCTTAAAGATACATTCTTCGCAGGTTTGTTAGTCATTATCAATGATTAATATTTATTTTTTTAAAATTTGCAATGAACTTTTTATCTTTTATGCTTCTATTTTTTTGAATATTTATAAATAGGTGGTGCGGACACCGGGGCTAGAAGAAAATGACAGGTTGAACCTATATCCCTGTGGATCACCTATGAATGAAGCCTTAAGCCCAAACCCCTGATCACTTGTAAATAGTTATCTTAAATTCTATTATTTTAGCTTAGTTAGGTTTAACCCTAAATCCCAAAAATCCTTGGATCCAAAATTGAGTCTGTAAAAAAATTTTAATTTTAATTAGATCATAAATTCTATTATAATGGTCCAGTATTATTTAGCCCTTTTTACCAACTTTAATTGGGTTTTGTATTTGCAAGCCTAATTAAGTATGGTATGGTTCAGTTATGAATTGGTTATGCCTTTTGATCAATTTGATCAAGTTGGGCTATTAGTTATTTAGTTGGTTGAGTCTTGTAATTGTTAGTTGAGTCCTGTAATACAAAAGGGGGCCCAAGTCAAGACCCATGTGACTCCATGTGCCAATCCAAATCAAAACACCATGTGCACCCAATTCAAGACCCCATGTGATACCATGTGCCAACCCAAGTCATGCCACATGACAACTACCTCTTGGTGCCACACCATCACATAGGATCCATTTGGAGCGCCAATTAAGAATTACAACTTGATTTCAAGACCCAACTACCTTTTGGTGCCACACCATCACATAGGATCCATTTGGAGCGCCAATTAAGAATTACAACTTGATTTCAAGATATCCAAATATCCAGACATCCAGACATCCGGACATCCAGACATTCAGACATCAGGATATCAGACAATTAAGACCTCATCATTTAAATTCCAAGTTGCCGATGGATTTAAGAGAAGTAAAGTAGAAGGACTCTCAACTCTTTAGCACCTCCTCCCATCCTTAATTTTTTGCCCACATAAAGAGGAGAGCCTCCTCTCATCCATTCAATATTCAAGCCAAGTTCCAAGGATTATTATCTTATCGGCTTTCAAATTCAAGATGGAGGATTATCTTATTTCAAATGGAAGAGGATTAACATGGACGCCAAGATGGGATTAACATCAAGATGGAAAGGTTTGGATGCCACATCTCTCTTAAGTTGTCGCCCACTCTCAAATTTGAATTCAAGAAACTGGAAATCAAGAAGGAAGAATGCTATCTCACTTCTTATTTTGTCACCCATCTCATTTTGTCGCTCATCACATGGAAGAATTCAACTTCAAGGGAGCACCTATCTAATTTAAATTCAAGGAATTTCAGCCACTTCAAGGAGGAAATTAGAATCCTATGTTAGCTCCAATTATCTTCTATTCAAAGAGAATTCAATGTTATCTTCCTACCTCGTATGGAGGGTCTATAAATACCACCCCTAAATCCCCTTGTATGATAATTATTATTGATGAAATAAAGCCGACATTCTGTCAATTCTTTTGATGTGTGCATCGCGGGGTGTGAGGCCCTATTCCTTTGTTCTTCGAAGCATCGCGGGGTGTGAGGCCCTATTCCTTTGTTCTTCGGAGCATCGCGGGATGTGAAGCCCTAGTTGTCCTATATCTATCCCACCATCAGAAACCCTAGCTGCCTTCAAGCTTCTTCCTCTCCTTTCCTTTTTTTTCACTGAAATTCCTTCTTCCATGTTTACTTTTGAGTATTTGACTGATTGCAAGTGATTAAGATCAAAGTTATGGTTATCTTTACCTTGGAAGCAATCGAGTTGAAGATCGGAGCCCGAAGTTCGACTATCTGGCAGTCCTGCTGCAAGATCCTAGAGAGTCCCAACATATCTACATCAAGAGGGTTATCATCTTTGTTGGTAAAGTATTAACCATCCCTAACTTTTAATTTCTAATCCTTTTATAAGTAGAACCCTAGTTTACGGTAGTTTCTTAATCACCAGATCCTTATTTTTTAATTAGATTTGTTAGATCTACTTTGCGGGTGATAACTAGTGGACTAGTCTTACTTTATTTGTTACTTTGAGTCTTTAAACTAAAAAAATCCAGAAAAATTAATGTCTGATTAATCACTGAAATTAGATTTAAAATCAATAATTTAATTTTGCATTTTGTCCTGCATCATCTTTGGTATCAGAGCGGGTTTAAACTAGGATTTAACTACTAGTTTTGAAATTTCTGCACATCTAGGTTTAGGCTGAAAATAAATTGCATAAAAATATCCTTAAAAAACACAAAAAAAATTAGTAATTAATTTTCTGTTAATCCTTTGTTAATCTACTACTAATCTCAAAAAAAAAATTATTGCATAGTTTTTCTGGTGGAAGAAAATCATGCCTCCTGAGCGGGTATACGTAAGTATACTGTCACGATCCATAGGAGTAATGAGATATGGCCGGACGTGATATCCCGAGATCGAAAATCTAAAAAATTGATTAGATATAAAATTTAATAATTAAAAAAAATTATTATTTTTTGCTATTTTTAATTATTTTAGCTTCATTGCATATTAGGATTTCATATCATGTGATTGCATCATACTTAACCTAATCTTAAGGGCACTTGACTATCTCAGATCAGGACAAGATTTTATCACCTATCCTGGGCCCACAACAACCACCTTTTGCATCGAACCTAACCCTAATTAAAATTAACTAGAAACCTAAAGTAGCTTAGGGACACCAACAAGGTCAGGTTCCAAGTATTGTATGAAAGCTAGTGCACCCAATCTTTTGATTATCACTTGAATATGGTGTCAAAGGCTAGAGGTCCAAAGGCAAACGCCCTAAGTGGACTCGTGATTTTTAATTAGGACCGTGTGACAAGCAGGGGGAGCCTCCCATGACCCCATCTCTTACATGGCCAGTGGACAGGATAATTGCTGAATTAGTTGTAAATTGAGTTGACTCATTTTAGTTGAGCTCTAGGTCTAGGAAACCCTAGCTCGAGTTCTATGTGATTGCATTACATGGCAACTAGGTCAGGTACACCCTATCAGCATACTCAAATCCAATCCAATCCTACCATGGATCCTAATATTGAGACTTTATTGAGATCCTTAACGGCGGAAGTTAGGCAACTCAGTACTAGGTTTGACCAGATAGGAGACCATAGAGGAACCCTAGAGAAAACCCCTGTGACCCGTACTAAGCCTAAACTTGAGACCCCACACCCTGACCAATCCCTAGAACCTAACCCTAGGACAGCCCCTCGCCATAACCCAATCTGTGATCTTAGTTCGAAGAGACCCAATTATGATTTCATAGACCAGGATGAAAGAGCCACTAGGAACTTTAGGATAGAAGCAATTAAATTTGGTGGTGAACTTGATTTTGATGATTATATTGATTGGGAACAAGGTATGGATCAATATTTTGAAAGGGATCTAATGTCTGAGGAAAGAAAGTTTAAATTTGCTAGGCTTAAGTTAGTTCACCGGGCTAAAATCTATTAGGACAAGGATGAAAGAATAACTAGAAATAGAGGAGAAATCTCCATAACTACCTGGAGAGCCATGAAGAGCAAACTTAGGGAGAAGTACCTTCCTGCACTCTACCATCCCAGATCCTACAAACCCAGATCCGCTGAGTCCATGTCCTATAAGCCCTAGGAACCCATAACCTTTAAGTATCAGCCTAGTACCAGTCAAGTTTCCATTAGTCAACCGGAATCCCATAGGATTAGCACCCCTGAGTGTAAGCTAAGTCTTAGTCAGGTACCCCTAAGTCAACCCATCCCTGCTATCCCAACACTTGTCAATTTTTTCTTAGTTGACCCACTCCTACTATCCCATTGGTTCACAAGGATGACATTGAAGTGGAAGTGTATGAAGCTGAGGTGAACTAGTGGATGAGTATGAAGGAGAAGAGGAGATACCTATGGCTGACCTAGAATTAGCTAACCCGGTAGGCACCCAGGCTGAAGCTAGCCCAGAGTTAGTTGAACATGACTGTACCTTGACTGAAACTGTACTGATATGACCCTTAGAAAAAGAGACCCATGAGGAGTCTAACCCTATTGTTAGGACCTTACCTGAGAAAACACTAGAAGAGACTCAAGTCATAGAACCTAGTCTTAAAATTCAAGAACCAGAAGTAATTGGTGAGGACTTGATCTTTTCAATCCAGCACCCTCAGGTTGAATACATCCCATTAGTCCTGATTGAAGAACTTTTTCCTGAAATCATTAAATCATCCTTCCATAAGGCTGACCATTGTTTACCTGTTGATGTAACCCAATGTCCAAACTTTAAGGTCAACCCCATTAACCCAGAACTATTCCATGAGCCCTTTTTTTATTTCCTACCCTTCCCTGAGATTTTCAATGTAGCTAGAACCATTAGGTTATACCTTGTTGAGGTTAGTATGTTTCATCAATCCTTTAGCCTTGTTAGATTTGCCACCTATTTATGGAGAACCTTATGGCATCTATTAGGAGTTCATGTTAACTTTTCATTTGCATGTCACCCACTGACCAAAGGTCAAGCACAAAATTAAAATTAAGGACTTAAAAAGATAAAATAAATAAATTTTCTTCACTAGTAATGCATAGATGTTTGCAGAGTCATATGCACAACACATTAAAGAATTGCATAAGAATCAGATGGCTGATCCAAGAAAACACTCAAAGAATTCAATGAAGGAGACTTGGTCATGGTAAGGCTATGACCTAAACGGTTCCCACCTGGAACATGAGAAAGTTACATGCCCGTAGTAGTGACCATACAAAGTAATTAGAAAAATTAGACCTAATGCCTACGTGCTAGAGTTACCACCTGAACTAGGTATTAGTTCTACTTTAAACATTTCAAACCTTATAGAGTATAGGGAGCCAATGTTGATTCCTAGTGAGCCTTTTAAGCCTAATCCAATCCTTGAGAGTGAGCCAATCCATGTGTGTCCACTTGCCATACTACCAGCCCGGAGAGACAGGATTGAGCAGATCGTGGATGACAAGATTATCGTTACTCGGAGCAAAGACTATCAGTGATATCTAGTTCGTTAGTAATGATGACCCGAGACTGACGATTCTTGGATCACTAGAGAGGATTTGCAAAGGATTGACCCGACTTATTAGAGCACTATCATAGCAGAGTTGACCCATACTCGACAGGGTCGAGTTCCTCCCACTCGGGGAGGATTGGTGTGGATACCAATACCAGAAAAAAATGATAGGTTGAACCGACATCCCTGTGGATCACCTGTGAATGAAGCTTTAAGCCCAAACCCCTGATCACTTGTAAATAGTTATCTTAAATTCTATTATTTTAGCTTAGTTGGGTTTAACCCTAAACC
This sequence comes from Areca catechu, assembly GCA_021397845.1. Lineage (NCBI taxonomy): Eukaryota > Viridiplantae > Streptophyta > Magnoliopsida > Arecales > Arecaceae > Areca > Areca catechu. The sequence continues at coordinate 23,069,431 of CM038052.1, read as the reverse complement.
CTAAAATTAAGTTGTTTGTAAAAATATCTGGACCCAAAAATGAGTTTGTAAAAAAATTCCAATTTTAATTGGATCATAAATTCTGTTATAATGGTCCAGTGTTATTTAGCCCTTTTTACCAACTTTAATTGGGTTTTGTATTTGCAAGTCTAATTAAGTATGGTATGGTTCAGTTATGAATTGGTTATGCCTTTTGATCAATTTGATCAAGTTGGGTTATTAGTTATTTGGTTGGTTGAGTCTTGTAATTGTTAATTGAGTCCTGTAATACAAAAGGGGGCCCAAGTCAAGACCCATGTAATTCCATGTGCTAACCCAAATCAAGACACCATGTGCACCCATTCAAGACCGCATGTGACACCATGTGCCAACCCAAGTCATGCCACATGACAACTACCTCTAGGTGCCACACCATCACATGGGATCTATTTGGAGCACCAATTAAGAATTACAACTTGATTTCAAGACATCAAGACATTCGGACATCCAGATATTCAGACATCAGGACATCAGACAATTAAGACCTCATCCTATTTTATCCAAAGAGGGCTCATTTAAATTCCAAGTTGTCGATGGATTTAAGAGAAGTAAAGTAGAAAGACTCTCAACTCTTTAGCGCCTCCTCCCATCCTTAATTTGTCGCCCATATAAAGAGGAGCGCCTCCTCTCATCCATTCAAAATTCAAGCCAAGTTCCAAGGATTATCTTATCACCTTTCAAATTTAAGATAGAGGATTATCTTATTTCAAATGGAAGAGGATTAACATGGATGCCAAGATGGGATTAATGCCAAGATGAAAAGGTTTGGATGCCATATCTTTCTCAAGTTATCGCCCACTCTCAAATTTGAATTCAAGAAACTGAAAATCAAGAAGGAAGAACGCCATCTCACTTCTTATTTTGTCGCCCATCTCATTTTGTCACTCATCACATGGAATAATCCAACTTCAAATGAGCACCTATCTAATTTAAATTCAAGGAATTTTGGCCACTTCAAGGAGGAGATTAGAATCCTATGTTAGCTCCAATTATCTTGTATTCATAGGGAATTCAATGTTATTTTGCTACCTTGTATGGAGAGTCTATAAATACCACCCCTAAACCCCCTTGTATGATAATTATTATTGATGAAATAAAGCCAACATTCTGTCAATTCCTTTGCTATGTGCATCACGGGATGTGAGGCCCTATTCCTTTGTTCTTCGGAGCATCGTGGGGTGTGAAGCCCTAGTTATCCTATATCTATCCCACCATCAGAAATCCTAGCCACCTTCAAGCTTCTTCCTCTCCTTTCCTTTTTTTCACTAAAATTTCTTTTTCCTTTCATGTTTACTTTCGAGTGTTTGATTGATTGCAGGTGATCGAGATCGAAGTGACGGTTATCTTTGCCTTAAAACCAATCGAGTTGAAGATCGGGGCTTGAAGTTCGACTATCTGACAGTCCTGCCGCAAGATCCTAGAGAGTCCCAACAAATCTATATCAAGAGGGTTATCATCTTCATTGGTAAAGTATTAATCATCCCTAACTCTTATTTTCTGATCCTTTGATAAGTAGAACCCTAGTTTACGGTGGTTTCTTAATTACCAGATCCTTATTTTCTAATTAGGTTTATTAGATCTGCTTTGCGGGTGATAACTAGTTGACTAGTCTTACTTTATTTGTTACTTTGAGTCTTTAAACTAAAAAAATCTAGAAAAATTAATCTATGATTAATCACTGAAATTAGATTTAAAGTCAGTAATTTAATTTGCATTTTGTCACGCATCAACAGGGATGTCAACTTCACAAAGGAGCGAGAGCATCAATCACTTCTTTGATGGGTTTATAAACTCTAAGACTATGCTCAAGGAATTCATCGATAAGTACGAAGATGCCTTAGAGAAAAGATATAAAGTATAAAATAAGGAAGACAATAAAATATTGTAAACAAATACTTTCTTAAAGACATCCTCTCCTTTTGAGAGGCAAGCAACAGGAAAATATACAAGTTGCATATTCAAAAAATTTCAGAATAAGGTCCTTGAAATGGCTGCATTGAATGCCAAATTAGTTAAACAAACTGGCAACTGTGATGTATATTCTATTAAATCATTTGAAAGAATTGAAGTTGATAGAATCAAGAAGGAGATTATTAAAAATCATGAAATTTCATATGACAAAACTTTAGAGGATGTTAACTGCCAATGTGGATCCTTTCAGTACAAGGGTTATCTATATAGGCATGCCTTATTGGTTCTTCATCAAAGCAATATATTTTGTATCTCAGATAAGTACTTTTTGAATAGATGGTGCAAGGATATGAAATACCAAATCGACGATCTCGAATACAACACTCAATTTTGTGATAAAAGCACGTGAAAATTATAGTACACACTCAAAGAATTGTTTCAAATCAGATGTCTTATTTTATATTTACATAAATCTATCATATGTCATGAAATCTTAATACAAATATTATATTTTATTGATCGTATATATGCTTTGATGAGTCATCGAATGATGAAGCTTGCAGAGATAGCCTCCATGTCTGAAGGTGCATTTAATTTAGTGATGGAAGATCTTACACCATTATTCAAAAGAGCTGTAGATGCTAACTGTGCAGCTAAGCAAAACACAGAACTTCTAATCCAAGATCTTAACCAACTTACCACGAAAGGTCATCCAAGAGATAATAGAATTAAGAGTGGAGTCGAGAAGAAGTCAAAGAGATTCAGAAAAAATATGGATAAGGCTTTCATTGACACTCTTGTACAAAATGAAAGAAGAGGTAGTACTAGCAAGAGGCAGACTTCCCATATTGTAGTGAAAGTACCAGAACCAGTAATTGAACATATTGTACCTTCTTCCGATCCTTTTTTAGATGAATTTGATGCTTATATATACAGTCAACTAACATAGGAGAGGATATAAAATGCTGAATTATCGTACAGTCCTGTGTATGTACAGTACTGTGCATATTTAAATTATCTGAAGAAATATAAAACATGATGTATTGGAAATGTTATTAAATATGCTTATTTTCAAATGTAAATTATAGTACTACTTGATGTGGCCAAATACTAAAATAGGAATAACAGAATTATGATGAATATGCATATTACGATACCCTAATTCCAAAGCTACGACATCCTAGTTCAAAATCTATGACACCCTAATTAAAAAATGACAACCATGCAGAAAACATAAATTAAAACATTTTTAATCCCTTCTATCCATAATTCATATTATCTGTGGCTTGGTTTATGACTCCCGGATTGTCAAAAATTGCTACAGGTACTATAATATCAATCAAATAACCTGAAACAGTATTACGACATCCTAGTTCAAAAGCTACGATATCCTAGTTCAAAACCTAGACATCCTAGTTCAAAAATGACAACCATGCAGAAAATATAAATTAAAACATTTCTAATCCCTTCTACCCGTAATTCATTTCATCAGTGGCTTGGTTTATGACTTCCAGATTGTCAAAAATTACTACATGTGCTATAAGATCAATCAAATAACCTGAAACAGTATTACGACATCCTAGTTCAAAAGCTACGATACCCTATTCAAAACCTACGATACCTTAGTTAAAAAATAACAACAATGCATAAAATATAAATTAAAACATTTTTAATCCCTTCTACCCATAATTCATATCATATGTGGCTTAGTTTATGACTCCTAGATTGTTAAAAATTGCTACAGGTGCTATAAAATCAATCAAATAACCTGAAAAGTATTATGACACCCTAGTTCAAAAGCTGCGACATCCTAATTCAAATACTACGATACCCTGTCAAGAAACATAACATTCCTTTATACCATCATCACAGCAATAAAGAATTACAAAATACTGTTTGAATGAATTACAGAAAACTACATGTAATAAGATAATGATATTCAAAATAATACTGGTTAAATGAATTATAGAATTTTTCTTTGAGAATGATGCTTAAAATATAAACCTCAATTGAGTTACAAACTTGTGTAACATATTACAGAAGTGAATGAATCGAAAATAAAGAGTACATAATAAATAATTTGCTTTCACATGATAATTTTTAACAGCACTATCAATCTTTTGATCCAAACTCTCTCTCAAAATTCTTGCTGCTAACTGGCGGCGGTACACACTTATATCTTTTTCTATGAAATTCCAAGTATCATGCCTATCCCTGCGAGCAATAAAATCCATGTATTTCAAGCAATACAAACCACAGTCCAGTGATCCTGCAGGTTAGAAAGGGCATTTACTAATCTCTCGCATGGACCATTTGGTTACCTCAGCATTGTCACAGAATTTATGGGACATTGGACCTAGTATCTTATGCCACTTTCTTGCATTTGCTTTGTACTTGAAATTGCATTTTATTGAATTCAGATGCATCAAAATCTTTTCTTGTATGTCAACCGCTATCAGGTGCCAGTGAGAATTATCCGAGTTTATGATAGTGAAGAGAAACCGAAATTCCTTCTTAACTTCATCACTAACTCCATTAAAAATCATATTCCTGGCTGTTCCAGCAAGTTCATGATACAGTGATGCTGATGTTAGGCACATACCGAAGGTCATTACAGGTGCAATTATACTCTTATGATATATTTCTGGATTCTCTATCCAGTTCTTTGTAATGAACTCCTGCCCGGCATCAATTATCTATCAATACAATTAAACTGATTAATTATAAATAATTTGATTTCATAAAATTCTAAAAATGAATATAATAAATATTATAAAATATATCATAACATACATAAAGATTAAGAACAAAATGATGTAATACTTCATTACTTATATCATCAACTACATGTCATTGTTTATCAGATCAAAAAGATTTTTCCTAGTGATAGTGCCTCCGAATTTATTGTTGTAGATGACATCTCTAAAATTAATAAACATAAAGGATATTATATATTTTCGATCATAAATTAGCATACATAATAGAAAAAATAGATATAACTTACGAGTTTATCTTTTCTTTCAAAAATATGTTGATCAAATTTTCATCATCTTCAATTTGAAGATTCAAATTTGATTCCTCGGGCTGAGATGTACCCACTATCTTCATCTTTTTTTTTTTGAGTGCCTGTTTCGAAAGCAAAATCATCTATGATTTGAGAGGCCTTCCGTAGCCTAGCTTCTTTTTTTACCCTCTTGATAAGTGAAGGAATCTGGGATTTTTCCTTTTCTCCCATAACTTCCTCACTTACAAGGGTGTCCTTTAATTTTTCATCAAGAATTTCTTCTACCTCAACCTCAATATCTTCTCCCTCCATCCCTTTCTGCCCTTCTTTATTGACATTGGTATCTTTATTTACCAATCAACTAAGAAGAGTTTCAACTATCACAAGCCTCTTCTTTATCTTTTCAACTTCAGCCTTCACCTGTGCACAGCTTGTACAACTTTTTTCTTTTTCGGGGGATGCTGCTGTTACTGTTTCTTTAGTGAGAAGCCATTGTTCCGTTATCGTAGGCTCAATAGCTCCCTCCACCTACAAGCTAAGAATAATAACAAAATAATCTTATATTTATCATAATGATATGTTGTTCATTAATATTATAATGAAAAAATATCTTTATTTACCAACTCATGAGGCTTCAAGTTTGCAAGCTGAACAATCTTTGTCTTCACCTGGCTGTCATACCATTTTAACAGCCTAAGTAGTTTGTTTGGATATGCTAGGGCTCTCAAGGTACTATGCTCGAGGAACAAAACCTGTACATAATAATCATGTACATTAAATATATGAAAGATTTAAAAAAAATGCAATTATACTTTTGCTGCATATTGATGATACTTACCACCAGAGCATCTGTACACCCATACAGGGTTAGCTGCCTCCTAATCTTGTCACTTCTCTTGGTTAGAACTGGCTCATCGGATCTTAGGCAAAAAGCAGCATCTGGAAGAGACATAAGAGTCAACTTTCTTATTGTGGAAGCCCAATCTAGTTGACACAATTGGGATAAATCATCCAAGTAAGAGATGATATATCTTGGGCAAGATTGATTTGACTTTGGACACAAGAACATTGCGAACATATATGCAATCCATAATCTCACATTGTCCTCAACATCCTCTTGTAAATTTGATGAATGAAGTTGGGCTATTAACTGCTCCAACCCCTTATTCTATAGATTTAATTATCTTCCAAATCATCTGGATAACTGACCCTTCTTAATTTAATTCCCTTCCTTTCATTTCAATCTTCTTTACGTGGCATGGCAGATCCAAAATCAGGACCACATCTTCAGCACTGAATATAAGTTCCTTGCCACAAAAAATAAAGTTATCTCCTCCCTGTAGCATCTAATAATTTCAGCTAGTAGACACCTGTCGACAATAAACGGTTGCATGTCAATGAATGCATTGAAAGGAGTCTTTCGGATTATTTCTAAATGATAACTTGAGAAATCCATCTTCCAAACTTGTTCAACATACATTGCTGTCTTGCAATGGTTTTTAAATAATTATGAAGCCTTTACTCTAGGCAATCGAACCACTGTAAGATCACCTGAAATATAAGTAAAATATAAATATAAGTTAAGCAATAAATTCCAAACAATAATTTTTAAAACATTCTGGGAGTTATAAAACAAGCCACGGTTGCCATGTATTAGAGGTAGAGAGGTTAAAAACTTTTAATTCATAATTTCTGCATGAATGTCGTAGGTTTTAAACTAGGGTGTTGTAGGTTTTGAACTTGGATGTTGTAATACTGTTTTAGCCATTTTGAGTAATGTTATAGTATCCGTGGCAATTTTATAATACTCTGGGAGTTATAAAACAAGCCACGGTTGCCATGTATTAGAGGTGGAGAGGTTAAAAACTTCTATTTCATAATTTCTGCATGGGTGTCATAGGTTTTAAACTAGGATATCATAGGTTTTGGACTTATCGTGATACTGTTTTGGTCATTTTGAGTAATGTTATAGCATCCGTGATCATTTTATGATACTCTGAGAGTCATAAAATAAGCCACAGTTGCCATGTATTAGAGGAAAGATGTTAAAAATTTCTAATTCATAATTTCTGCATGGGTGTCGTAGGTTTTAAACTAAGGTATCGTAGGTTTTGAACTTGGATGTCGTAGTACTGTTTTGGCCATTTTTGATGGGAACATCAGGATCAACCCTAGTTCACTATGGGTTCCTGAATTTTGAGTCCCTTAGCTATTTTTTATATTTTATTTTTGCATCCAATAATTAAGTCCTGTTAGCCCTTTAAGTCTTGTAAGTAGGGCTTAAGTCAGTTGAGTCATTTGAAGTCCAATAATAAAGGTTTTATCATGTGAGCCCAATGCAACCCTGTGTTCGATAATTAGGATTTTGTTCAGTTAAGCCCGATTGCGCTCACTTGAATCCTATAATGAAGTCTAATTTCGAGTAAGCTATGTTTTGTAATAAATATCCTATTGAGTCCTGTAATAAGTTGAATTATCTCAACCTCATAAGTCCGGTGTAAGTTGGTGTTAGTCCAATTTTGTACAAGAGAAGGATTACCAGCCAAAGCATTTATCAGGCCCTCCCAGATCAAAGTAGGTTTCAAGCCCATGGAGCCTCCCACCTGAAGATACCTGGCATCCAGAGAATATTCTTCCTTCTAGGTGCCCAAGCCTAGAAGCCCATCAGGAGATGGCACCCCAGGCCTCTACACTTCAAGCCCACAGCTGGCACCCCTCCCAGACCCTCTTCAAGACATGGCGCCCAGCCCAAGCCCATTCATGAATGGCATCCCAGCTAGCCCAAGCCCAGTCAACAGTATGGCACCCCAAGTTCAAGCCCAGCAGGAAGTGGAAAAGTCGAAGCAGCTCAAGAGAATTTCATCCCAGCCCAAGCCCATAAGGAGCCCTTTGACCAAGTCCAAGAAGGAGAGAGAAGTCCACATCCAATTAAAAATCAAGTTTTAATTATATTCAAATTATGTACTCCTAGTTCTAAGTCATTCTGTAATTATCTTCCTAATCAAACTATGTACTCCTAGTCCTAAATAGCTTTGTAATCCAATCCTAACAAGGAGAGGACCTAGGTGAGCCTATAAATACCCCACCCCTCTACCCTCTTGTAATAATTGAATGAATGATTGATTGAATGAATAAATATATTTTGAGAGGAAATTTGAGTGTTCTTTCTTCTATTGTGCCTTTGTTCTTGTGATCATTGAGCTCCATAAGGGAGTGTTGCCTTTGCTCTGTGAGCATCGAGGGGTGTGAGACCCTGTTTATCAAAATCCTAGCCATCCTCCACCTAAATGCCCATCTTTCTGCTCCCATCAAGGCCGCCCCATCCAACCTTCTCTTCCCTTTCTCCTCTTTCTTTTCTCAATCTGATACTCTTTCTTAATCCCTTGATAGGTGTCTTGTAGGTCCCTTCAGTTCTGCGAAGATCGGACGACGTTTGCTTTGCCTTCGAACGAGCGGATAAAAAGCCGACAGATCCGCAGGTATTCAGCTTGACTTTCCAGGTCGCATCCGAGAGCGACAAGTGATCTCTTCATGGAAGCAGCAGCAATCATTACCAAGTACACACACCCTATCCCTCTAGATCAGGTTATTGCAGAAGAGCTAGTCCTACCGGGGTTTTTTAGTCATGACGGTCCTGTTTTTATCTCTTTTGAGGGTCTTTTTGCATGCTTGTGGTCTAGAATTTTTATAAGATCACCCTTTTATCTTATTGACATGAAATCTGAAAATTAAGATTCTAACTTAATGCTGAATCCATGAAAATTCTCTTGTATGCTAATTAGTTCTCCATCATTTGGTATTAGAGCACTTTTAGGGCTAATTTTTTGCATCCCGTAATTCTTGCATATGGTCTGTTTCTTTAATTGTTTCTATATGTAGATAGATTATAAAATCTTGATTCTTATTTTTATGGGTTTTTCATAATTGAAAATATTTACCAGAAACTTTCCATGATTTATTTCTTCCTATAGAATTTTTGCACACCTATTTTCTTCCTTAAAAAATTTATGCATCCAGTCATCTACATTAGGGGTCTGAGTTTTGGTCTATTTTGTCAACTTAGGTATTTTATTTTTCATTGAGATTTTCACAGAATACTCTTTGTTCAGTCCTAATAATTTTCATAATTTTTATTTATTTTTATAGAAACAAAAAAATTATAAAAATCTGCATCCTAGAAATCCTAATAGAAATTCTAAGTTTTCTCTACACAGTCTGAAACCCTAGGTGTTGCATCATCATCCGAATTTCTCTCTACATGAAATTTGGTAAGGATCATCGTCATTATTGATCCTCTGTCCTAAAATTTTTGTAAAATTTTTATGCATAGAAAACTATACCAAGTTCTGCATCAAAGCAAAACCTAATTTCTAATTTTGTAATTTCTGCACACCTGACTGAACCAAACCTAACTCACTTCCAAACCCCACTTCACCCAAGCCAAATTTTGTTTGCTAATTTAACCAACTTAAATTTAATTTGACACCTCATAAAAAGCCAAAAAAATAATTTTTATTTTCTGTTGTGTTTTAGATTGTATCAGGGTTCATTGTGTGTTCATCATTTGCATTAAACTCATCTTAACAGCACTCTCAATATCTCAGATCAGGGCAGGATTTCATCACATGTCCTAGGCCAAAACAACCACCTTGCATTCGTACGCAAATCCTAATTAAAATCAACTAGCAACCTAATTTGCTCTAGTGAGCTAGGGACACCAACAGGTCGGGTCCGAGTTGTGTGGGTAAACTAGTGCATTCAATTCTCCAGCTATTAATGAAAAATGATGTCTAAGGCTAGAGGTCCAGAGGCAAACGTCCTAAGTGGACTAGTGGTTTTTAATTAGGACCTTGTCACTGGCAGGGGGAGCCTTCCACCACCCCACCTCTTACCTGGCCAATGGAAGGATTAGCTGCTGAGTTGAGAGTAAGTTGAGTCGACCCATTTCACTTTGGCTCTAGGTCTAGTAAATCTTAGTACGTGCCTACTTTGTATGCTTGACTGTATCATAACACCTTGATTGATTGAGTGCATGATTACTAGATTAGGAACCCAATACCAACGATCTAAATCCCAACCCAATTCAACCATGGAATCTAATCTTGAAACCCTCATTAAGGCCATAAATGAACAGTTGACCACCCAGATGAACCAAATGAATACCCAATTGACCACCCAGATAAACCAATTGACCCATTCCAATACCTAATTTTAAAATCAGTATGCCCAATTAATCACCTAAATAAATTATAGATTTGACCAATTGACCCAATCGAACAACCAAACAACCAATAGGATTGACCCTTTAACCAATTGTTTTGACCAGGTAGGGAACCAATTAGGAGATCTAGAGAAAACCCCTAAGCCCCATACTAGACCTAAACCTGAGCCTGACCCTAGGACCCGTGCTGAGCCCAACCCTAGGAGAGCCCATCACTCTGACCCATACTTGGAGCCTAACCCTAGGAGAGCCCCATACTCTGATCCATACCAAGAGCCCTACTTTAGGAAACACAATCATGATTTCTTTGACCAGGATAAGAGAACCATAACTTATAGATATGAGCAAAAATCCTATGACTCTAGATCCTATGACTCTAGAACCTATGCACCAAGATCCTCCAAACCTAGATCCTTTGTACCCATGTCCTATGAGTCTAGTGAATCCATAACCCATAGATCTGAACCCACATTCTATGAGTCTAGTAAACCCAAGACCCATAGAGCTGAGCCTTTATCCTATGAACCCCAGGAATCCATAATCCCTAGGTATCAGCCTAGTGCCAGTCAAGTTTCTCCTAGTCAACCTGAACTCCATAAGATTAGTACCTCTAGAGCTGAGCCAAGTATCAATCAGGTACCCCTTAGTCGACCTGAGCCCATTAGGACCAGTGCCCCTAACCCAAGACCAGGTCCTAGCCAAGCCAACCTGAGTTGACCCAGGCCCAATATCCTACTAATTCCCATATATGATAGGAGTGAGGACCCTAAAGTTCAAATTGATTGCACTGATATTCAAGATTTAGGGTATCCTCAGGTTGAGGAGCTAGAAAAGAATAAGAGCAAGTCACCAGAGGTTCAGAGAATATCCAACATCACATGCTTTAGATGCCACAAATCGGGATACTATGCTAGCCAATGTCCAACCAAAGCCTTACATATAGGAGAGCTAGAAGAGAACGAGTCTGAACCCATTGATGAACCTGAAGAAGAGGTATATGAAGTTAATCCAAGTCTGATCGAGGAATATGAAGAAGATGAATCCATTAAAAGTTTAGAGAAAGAAACTCCTGAGCCCACTGAAAAATCTAAAGAAGACACCTATGAATTAAGTCCAGTAGAAGAATATGAAGAAGAGGAGCAAGAGAGTAAACCCATTAAGGAATCAAAGGAAAAAGATCCTAAACCCACTATAGAATTTGGAGAAGAAGTGACTGAGCCAGGATCAAATATAGTTGATGAGAGTGAGGGTTCACCAGAATTGTCCATTAAGGAGGTCCAGGAACCAATCTTTAAGGAATAACTCGAGGAAGTTGATATTATTCTAAAGGACTTTCCTAGTAAGCTTCCCAAAGACTTTCCTAATGACCTTCCACCAATAAGGGATTCCCAGCCTACTCTAGAACTAGTGCCTGTAAACCACTTTAGTACCAAACATGTGGTTAGGACAAGCACCCAGTTAATTTCTCTTAAGCATAGGAGCCTGTTGAACCATGTCTACCTTAAGGACTTCCATGCTACAATCCATGTCCTACTGTTGCCCAGTAAGCAATCCAAGGGGGGGTGAATTGGGTCTCTAAAAAAAATTAGAAATTACTTTACTTGATGCAATGCAATCCAATTCAACAATTAATTATACAAGACGCTATTAATTTAAATGTAATGCTCTTAAATAAAAGTGCAGCGGAAATAAAGAGCAATGAAAGAAAAGCAAGTAGAGAGATCAATCATCTACAAAGACCAAGAAATATAGTGGTTTGGTGCTATCCAATGAACCTACATCCACTCTCCAAGATCCTCTTGAGAATTCACTATAATCACACCCGATTATAGTTGATTAGTTTTGTGGGCTCACTAATCAAAAACTCAACTTGTTTTCACAAGGCCAACAAGTCAAAACCTCACTTGGTTTTACGGGCTAACCAAGAATCTAATTAGTTTTCAAAGGCTAACCAATAACCTCCCTTGGTTTTCCGGGCTAACCAAGAATCTAAGTGATTTTCCGGGCTAACCACCAACCAATTGGTTTTCAAAGGCTCACCAATAACCTCACTTGGTTTTCCAGGTTAACCAAGAACCTAAATGGTTTTGCGGGCTAACCACCAACCTAATTGATTTTCAAAGACTCACCAGAGCCTTAACCTCACTTGGTTTTACAATAGGCTAACCAAGAACCTTTACAACAAATAAAGATTTAAAGTAATGAAACAAAGTAAGCTTTCTAAACAAAAGCGGGTATTTCTTTGAAGCTCAATATAGAGATGCTTTGAACTTGTTGAAGCCTCTTGAATGCTCAAGAATGGATGATCTTCAATGCTCTTGAAGGCTCTTGAATGTTTGGAGGCTTGCTTTTACTTGAGAGTAGTTGAATCTTCAATGAATAGGAGTTAAAGCTCTCACTTGAATGCTCTTTTCTTATTATCTTTAATAATATTCAATAGTTGTATATTTGATTTGATTTGGAGCATATAAATACTTTTCTAAGGCCTCAAATCCTGTTTTTAGCCGTTAGACTTGAAAAACTAGCCGTTGGAGGGTAAAATGGACGAGTTCTGTGCTTGAAAAACTAGCCATTACTGTTGTCAGAACTTCATGTGTCAACACTTCAGACTGTGAGTCGATACATAAGGTCGATACTTGAACTTCTTGAGTCGACATCCAATTCAAATATCTCCAATCGATTCTCTGGAAATCTCAGATGTATCAATACTTACTCAGTTGAGTCGACACCTTGAGTCGACACCTTGCTTCCATGTGTCGACACTTTAGCTGTTCTTCATTTTCAGCAAGTTTTGTGGCTTGAAAATCTCAAGCGATGTGTTGATCCATGTGTCGACACTTTGAGTCAACACTTTAGGTCCATGTGTTGATACTTTAGCCGTGCCATTTGAAACATCATTGCGTACCGGCTTGAGTCAACACTTCACTTCCATGTGTCGACACTTGGTGTCATGTGTCGACACTTTGAGTCGACACCTCATTGAAAACTTCACAGAAAAGGCTGAACTTGAGCTGAAGCACATTTTCACTTTAACTTAACCATCCAATTAAGTAATTCTCGAGTTTCCAAGTCCTCTTTAAGTAATCCTTTTCATTCAAACTTGACTTCTTCAAATAAATAAGCTTCTTTAAATTTGTGATCACCTTTTTCAACAAAAATATACTTTAAAAAAATCATTAATCCTCAACTTATACTTAACCATTTTGCTTATCATCAAAATCAATAATGGAGTCAACAATCTTCCCCTTTTTGATGATGATAAAATTCTTAAGTATAAATTGCTTAAAAAGCTTTTAAAATAATTCATCAAAGTGTATAAAACTATATGCATTGAGTGTATCAATGTAATTTACAATATTGTTATAATATTACAGAACAAAAATAATGTCAAAATTAATAGTGTCAGAGCTTGTTATGATGATTGAGAGTATCTGATCTTTGGGATACATTTAAGACATTGAGAACAAGTATCATGATACTCTTCAAGAAAATTTCAGCAATGAACAAAGCTCCCCTTGAATTGATGATCCATAAAAAAGTTTGCAAATATCTTTTCAAACAATTAAAGAGGGATTTTAAGATGAAATTCACTTTAAAAAGCTTTTCAATGAAAACAAGGTATAGCTCCCCCTTTCTTAAGAAATTTGTAAACATTTTTCAATTCAAGTTTTCAAAATAATTTTCAAATTTTGTTTACCTCTAATTTTGTTTACCCCTTGCATATCACAAATATAAATCACATTTATACTTAAATCTTACATACTACTCCCCCTTTTTGTTATCATTAAAAAGGTAGGAAGATAAATAGGCTGAATAGTTAAGATATTGCATTGAATTGCCACCACTCTCTCAAAAATATATTGCATTGAATTTAAAAATTCATTCATTCCCATCAAAGAATGAAGACAATGAACAACTAAGAACAATTGAAGATATTTCATTCATTTCCATCGAAGGCATAAAGATGAAGAACAACATAGTTTTTCATTTAAAGTTAGAACTTGTACAATAGTAAGACATATAAAGGATATATAATAGTGAACAACAAAGACAAAAATATATAGAAGCATAAAAACAAACTATCTAAAAATACATGAATGTCCTAATCCTCATCTAGATCATCAGTATCATCAGAAGACGAACCAATCTCAATTGGTCCTGTATCAATAGAAGATCAAGCTCGCGGCCACATCGATTTGAGATCTCCGAGACGGGTCCTGGTTGGCCATGGAGGGGTACGACGACCACGTTCTCTACGATGAGCATATGTCCGACCTTTGGCTGGAGTAGTAAAGGTAGAAGCAATGTCCTCCGCAGGAACGGAATTGATCGGATCTACAGTCTCTGCGACTGCTAGAAGAGGTGTGCAATCAAAGGAAGGACCTGAGTCAAGATACTGAAAGCCAGGTGTATAAAATCCAAGCTCTCGGATAAGAGAGGATGTGTGAACAGTGGGAGTATCAACAATCGGTGTGTCAAAGATAGGGGGATTAGCTGATGATACAATAGGTATATCAAGAATAGAAGTATTAGCTGTAGAATGAAATGGTAGGTCTGAAATCGGTGTATCGATAATAGGGGTGTCAATAATAGGTGTATCGATAATGGGAGTATCAATAATAGGTGTTAGAATAAGAATGGGAACAGGAATGCGATCGTCCAATTTAGAAGGAGAAGATGGAGCTGGAGTCTGGGTAGGTAAACTAGAAGGGTCAAGAACAAGACTCTGGCCAAGTCTGCCATCACCTTCGCTACTGGCTATGTAGTAAGATCTGGGAAATTGAATCCACCAGAATCAGTCACTCATCATCTCCATCATCACGATCTCCATCAACATCTCCAACAACATCTCCAACAATATCATCAACAGCATCTCCAACAACATCATCAACAACATCATCAACAGGTGCAGGGGCAGGTGGAGCAGTATTAGCAACCGGAGCACTCGCTGAAGGTCTGGACAGTGCAGTCAATATAGCTGAGATACCATCACTAAGTCCAATATGGCTCTCTCTGGTCTCAGCTATGAAACAGTCAAGACGCTGTCTCCTGATAAAAATGTCGATCTCAATGCATCTAACTCTATCCAATAAGCTGTCAGGAGCATCTGGAGTCTCCGTCTGAGCTGGTTGAGGTTGTGCTGAAGTGGTAGGATCAGACTGAGATGCAACGGTTGGCTGTGCTGCGGTCTCAGGTTGACTCTCGCTAGGTCCTGCCTCGTCGGAGAGGATGCGCTCCTCCTCTGCTGCGTCGTCGTCATCAGCTCTATCCTCGGTCTAACCAGATATCCTGTGAGTCCACTGGCCTCAAAATAGATGATAGCCCATCCGGTGTAATGACCTGATGTTATACACATCAGTATGAAGTAGTGTGTGGTAGGGCTCATCCTCAAAGCTAATGCCATACTCTCTGAATAAAACTGTTAGTCCCATCCCATATGGTAGGCAGAGTCGTTGGCTAGTCGATGCCTCTGTCATCTGGTGAACCATAAGCATTGGAAGGCAGACGGGCGTGCACTGAACCAATGAGACCATCACTAGCAACTTTCACTCAGTGATGTAATCGAAGCATCCGGTCTTTAGCAGAAGTATCCGGGCGATAATATGATGCAATAGTCTCATCTCTGCAGATAATCGGGATGCTGATATGGTGGCTCCCTCAGGCAGTACATTAGACTCAAAGATGCACTGAAGTCCACTGACTCTGTCCATCAGGCTGTCCATGACAAATCCAGTCATTAGAATGTCCCATACTCTGCTCAGAATCTCTGATGAAACAGGGATATCCCAGCCTCTCACCTATGCTAACCACCCATCAGATCCACGGGCGAGTGATCCATAAAACTCTCGCATAAGCCCGGGATAATACCTCTCGCTGAGTGAGCAAAATGAAGTCAGACCAGCCTATCGAATCCACTCTCCGATCCTAAAGTGCTGCTAGTTGATAAAAGTAAAGTCCACTCGTCATCCTCCAACGACGGTCTTCGAGCTCATCCGGCTAGAAGGTACAAAAAGTGGTCGTGGGGGCGGATCAGGAGCTCTAGCCTCATGTCTGGCCTTCGTCCTTCACTTTTCTTCCTAATTTGACTGACGAGGTCGACGGACAACTTGCTTGCGAGGTCCCATTGC
Organism: Areca catechu; assembly: GCA_021397845.1. Taxonomy (NCBI): domain Eukaryota; kingdom Viridiplantae; phylum Streptophyta; class Magnoliopsida; order Arecales; family Arecaceae; genus Areca; species Areca catechu. The sequence goes on along the minus strand of CM038052.1, from coordinate 23,053,128 downwards.
TTGGATTAAAGATTTGGGCAAGGTTTAGGTAGAAACCTAGGGTTTCTAAGGCTTAAAATCCAAATGCGAGGAGAAATCCAACAAAATTCAAACTACTGGATGTCCAAATCAAGGAAACAACGGGTAAAAAGCACGAAATAGTGGGAAGAACTGTGAGAGTACCTTGAAATCTTGTGTCGGCTCAAAGGAGAGAAAGAAATGGAGAGAAAAACCATTCGGAAATCCTTTATTCTCAGTCCGCTGTCGTTCAAGTATCGACTCATGAATGTGTTGATACATTCAAGTATTGATACATCAATGTGTCGACACATTGACTTAAAAACCAAAAATTTAGAGTTCTAAGGGCATATCAAAATTACTGAAAATATGATTGAATTCAATGAAAAACAACAATGAATGAGTAAGATTGATCATAATTATGGTCGAATTGATCTAATTTGAGTCAAATATAGAAAAAAATTTAATCAAAAGGATTAATGATTCCGAGCTCTCTTCTAATCATACAAAATCGATCTTCCAGAAGAGGTTTAGTCAAAATATCAGCTAATTGAAACTCAATACTAATAAATTCAAGTATAACATCATTATTTTCTACATGATCTCTGATAAAATGATGTATAATTTCAATGTGTTTACTCATAGAATATTGAACATGGTTTTTAGTCAAGTAAATAGCACTGGTATTATCATATTTAATAGATGTACTAGCCAACTTGATTCCAAAATCTTCAAGTTGTTGCTCGATCCATAAATTTGAGCACAATAACTTCCCGCTGCAATATACTTAGCCTCAGTTGTGGATAGTGCAATTGAAGTTTGTTTCTTGCTAAACCAGGAGATTAAGTTAACTCCAAGAAATTGGTAATTACTACTAGTACTCTTTCTATCCAATTTACAATCAGCAAAATCTACATCAAAATATCCAATCAATTCAGCAGATGAATTTCTAGAATACCATAAACCAATATCAATAGTACCAGATAGATATCTAATAATGTGCTTAACAGCCAAAAGATGTGATTCTTTAGGTTTAGACTGATATCTAGCATACATACATACATTGAACATTATATCTGTTCTACTAGCAGTTAGATACAGTAAAAAGCCAATCATACCTCTATATAACTTTTGATCTACTGATTTACCATGTTCATTTTTATCAAGTCTACAAAAGGGGCTCATAGGCATACCTATTGCTTTAGTAGTCTCCATCCCAAATTTCTTGATAATTTCTCTTGTATACTTAGCTTGGTTGATAAAGATACCATCTGTAGTTTGCTTGATCTAGAGTCTGAGAAAAAAACTGAGTTCTCCCATTGTTGCCACCAGGATCGCCGTGGCCTGTAGCTACTGCCGGTGCCGGAGTGTGTGACTTGTTGCTCTCGAGGAGTCCTGTCCTGAAAAACCTGCAAAAATAGGGTTAGTGACCAAAGCCGGGGATTTCAGCGGGAGCACTCCGACGGTCAAGTCAGTGATGATCCAGGAGAACAGATCCTTCTGGTCGAGCCCCTCTTGATGGACTCCACGCTAGGAGGAGTGATGGTATGAGAACAAGATGAAAGTGTGTATGAGGACGACGGCGGAGCTAGAGGGATTCTCTGCGTAACTGCTCCTCCTTTGTTTTCTTAGAGTGGTGGTGGTGCCTCGCCCTTCTGGTTGAGCTTGCACCGGTGTTCTCTTGAATTTGAGTTGAGTTTTTTGTGTTACCTCCCCTCTCGGGGGTGTCGACTGTTCTTTGTAGTCAAGGTGACTGTTGGGCGCTTGCCTTGAGATTCCCGTTGGGCTAGCAGGCACGTGCGACGAGGTACCGTGTCATAAACGGGACGCCTTTCCTAACATGCAGTAGGGAAAACTTCCATTCGCTCTGACATTCCCTCCGATCACCCCGTTCCAGGAAACTTGATAGAGCCTCGATTCGTGGGCCACCACCCTCGGGATTCGTGCCCTTTGATTGGCCCATCTCTCTGGCAGTACAGGCGACCGGCGGAGGGTGTGGCATCGTGATCAGGGTGTTTTCCTTATTTCTGGTATAAGTGGCGGGCAGGCAGTTATTGCGGTATGGTGGGCACTGCTCAGCGGTCCTTGGGTGGCTTTCCGGTGTCTTGGGGTGATAGTACTGTCCTCCCGTTTGCAGTCGCCTTTGCCTGAGCTGGAGGCCAAGCAGGGCAGGCAGGGCTCGATTTGACAGAGGACAGGTGGTGGCTCCGGCCTAGAGGGCTCGACCTCAGAGAAAGACTCCACGTGGCGGGTGAGGGCTGAGCTCGACTCCGACCATGGGGCTCGATCCCGGAGGGGCTCAATCTGGTGGAGGATAGGTGGCGGCTCCGGCCCAGAGGGCTCGACCTCGAAGAGAGACTCCACGTGGCGGGTGAGGGCTGAGCTCGACTCTGACCATGGGGCTCGATCCCAGAGTGGCTCGATCTGGTGGAAGACAGGTGGCGGCTCCGGCCCAGAGGGCTCAACCTTGGAGAGAGACTCTACATGGCAGGTGAGGGCTGAGCTTGACTTCAACCACGAGACTCAATCCCGGAGGGGCTCGATCTGGTGGAGGACAGGTGGTGGCTCCGGCCTAGAGGGCTCGACCTTGGAGAGAGACTCCACGTGGCAGGTGAGGGCTGAGCTCGACTCCGACTACGGGGCTCGATCCCAGAGGGGCTCGATCTGGTGGAGGACAGGTGGCGGCTCTGGCCCAGAGGGCTTGACCTCAGAGAGAGACTCCACGTGGCAGGTGAGGGTTGAGCTCGACTCTGACCACAGGGCTCAATCCTGGAGGGGCTCGATCTGGTGGAGGATAGGTGGCAGCTCCGACCCAGAGGGCTCGACCTTGGGGAGAGACTCCACGTGGCGGGTGAGGGCTGAGCTCGACTCCAACCACGGGGCTCAATCCCGAAGGGGCTCGATCTGGTGGAGGACAGGTGGCGGCTCTGGCCCAGAGGGCTCGATCTCGATGAGAGACTACACGTGGCGGGTGAGGGCTGAGCTCAACTCCTACCACGGGGCTCGATCTGGTGGAGGACAGGGCTTGGCTCGATGGTCGGCCCTGTTGTCCCGAAGGGGGCCGACCTGGCCAAGGGGTCAGGCCGAAGGACCTGATGCGGCGGTCTTGCCTGTCGTGGTGCCTGATAGCTGTTCCATGTCAGCGATCCTGCCACATCATTTGCCCCCCATTCCCGAGGCTCATTAGTGCGTGGTGCTTGAGTCGAGGAGAGTAAATGCACTGCTGACGTGGAAAGGTGGAGATCTGGTGCAATGATGGCCACGATCGCCGGCGCTTCGCGGGATGGTCCCCCAGGCCATTACAGAGGCACCACGTGGCCACGTCCAAGGAGTAGTTAATACTGGCATGGAATTCAGAGCGACCGGGGTGTCTTTCCTACTGATGGGCAACATGCATCGGGGATCCATTGGCGGTGGGGTCATAACGGTACGGATTTGAAGGGTCTTTTTGAAGTGAAAAGAAAAATTTTTTATCCAAAACTTCTATTCTTTCAAATTCTTCACGCCTGCTGTAGTGGTTGGACTCCTTCCTCTTCACGATTTGCTTCTGTCCTTCCTTCCCCTAAGGAACCAGGTTGGTCTCCCTTCTTCCTCCTTCGCCATTGCGGTAGGGTTCCTTTTCCGAGTTTAAGGCCTTCCGCAAATCGAGTCTAGTCCTTCTTCTTCCTGGTCTCCCATCTTCCTTCTTCCTTCCTTCTCATAGGATGTCTTGTCCCAGTCCTGGTTTCCATCCTTCCAATCAAGATGAAGCCAGCCCTTCTATGTGGGGACCGTTGTCTTCCTCCTCCGATGAGGAGTCAGAGGGGGCACGATTTAAGTTCAGTAGGAGGCCGTCCCTTCCACTTCGCCTCGTGTCCATTAGGGAATTAGGGATCGCTTCCTCTCATCCTTCTCATGCTCCTCCTCCACTCGAACCTGCCCGGTCAACAGGTCCCAGTGGGGTCGCTTCGACAATCTCTACTGTGGAGCTGGGGACCATTCAGGATGTTTATGATATCCCACATTATGTCTGGCTCCAGGTTCCTCGTCCTGGATAGAGGGTTACTTCAAGTAGCCCGGGCCGGATTGCCTTCTATGAGGAGACCTTCTCGGGAGGGCTTCATTTTTCTTTCCACCCCTTCTTCATGTTCGTGCTGGACAACTACTGTCTGGTCCCTGCCTAGTTAGTCCCGAACGCCATTAGGACCATCTTCTCCTTCATCGTCCTCTGCCACTTTCACGGGTTTGTTGCCCGGTTCTCCTTGTTCAGGGCATTCTTTGCCCTGAAATGCCATCCTACCGAGAACGGGTGGTGGTCCTTATCTTCCCGCCCTAAGGGTATCAAGTTTGAGCTCCCCTCTTCCATCAAGGGATGGAAGAGTAAGTTCTTCTTCACCACTATCGAGGGGCTTGATTGGGTCTAGAGTGATCCAGACCAGTCTCCCAACCGAATCTCTGCGGTTGATGTAGTTGATCGGGATGACTACGAGCAGCTTCGCATCGCTCAGATCCCTTCTCTTGAGGTTCTGCTGTTGGAGCAAAACCTCTTCGATGCCAGGGTCGACTCAACGAGGGAGTCAGGTGAGTCTGGCTTAGGTCTTTCTTTCCTTCATCATTTCATTCATTTCATTTTCATTTCTTTTTTTTTCTCTTCTTTTTTTTGTACTGATCTTCCTGGCTTCTAACCTATGGTTGATCTGTGTGCAGGGATGATCTTCTCAGAGAGCGACTTACTGTCGATCACCAGGAAGAGGCCACCCACCGGGATGGTCGATGAGCCTCCTCCGAGGTGGGCTCGGGCCGAGAGTGCTCCGGCGGCCGCTCTCACCGCACCGGCCGCCTCGAGTAGGGGGAGGTTAAAGCCGCTCCCACGTCGTCCACATGCCAGGGCTGAGCCAGCGGGCGACTCGGAAGGTTCCTGAGCGGCCAAGTCAATAGGCTGCGGCCCCTACCCTGGATCCCGAGGTGGTTGTTTGGGCTAGGGCCGTCGCTGCCGAGTCCCCCGACTCCCCAAGCTCGGTTGTGGTGGAGATCGAGGAGGGGGAAGCTCGAGCCGAAGGTGAGTCTACGATGAGGGCTCCACCTGTGAGGGTGCCGGATCCTCGGTCGGTGCCTGGGGGCTCCTCCATCGGTGGGATGGACGCGCCTGCTCCTCGAGAGGGCAGGAGGGAAGAGGCACGGCGTCGACTTCCGTTCAGGCTGGGGCTAGAGAGCTCCTTGCTTAGTAACCTTACCCTTGCCGAGCGCATGATGGACTTTTCCATCCAGCAATGCAATCGGTAGGATATGGCTGGGCTGTGGTTAGGAGATGTGATCGGCAACATCTTTTCCCAGCTTTATTCGGTAAGTGTCCCTACTTCTCTTCTTTTCTTCTTCTTCTTTTTTTTTTGACCCTTTGCATGGTGCAGATCGGTGCCGAGGTCCTCTTCATCAGGGACTGCTATCGGAACTGGTAGAATAATGACCAGCAGCGGGCAGCAGAGGTCGAGTCGCTGAAGGCCGACCTAAAAAAGAGGGCTGACATCGTCGGGGTGCTTGACCGACGGGTCAAGGACCTCGAGAAGCAGCTCGCCAGTTCTGAGGGGCGAGCGAAGGAACTCCAGGAGGGCCTTGACTGGGAGCTGGCCCAGTCGAAGAAGAAGGCGGAGGAGCTCGCTGATGCAGAGAGGAGGTTGGGTGTGCTCAAGGTCAAGGCCTTCGGGCATCAAGGGATCGCTCGATCCCTCTAGGCCAAGCTGGCGACGAAGAAAGATAAATCAGCCAGGGCCTTGAAGGCGGTGGACGAGGCGACCAAGTCAGCAAAGGTCGCCAGATGTGAGGCCGCCGAGGCGAAAGAGGCTGGGGAGGCGGTCGCGAGGTACAAGGCCTCAGAGGAGTTCTGTTGCCCAGATATGGTGCCCAAGAGGGGGGGTGAATTGGGTATTTAAAAAATTAAAGCAATATATGTGCTACCAAGTTTTAAGGTGAAAAGTGATAGTGCTCAAATAATTGTGCAACGGAAGCAATAAAATAAATCAACAATTAAAGAGCAAAAGAATATAAAAAGAGAAGCAATGCAAACACACAAGAAGTATAGTGGTTCGGTGCACCTAGCACCTACATCCACTCCCCAAGCTCCACTTGGGAATTTCCACTATAATCTTTAGATTACAGCTGACTTGTTTTACCAGGCTCACAAGTCAAAACCTTACACACTTGTTTTGGCTTCGGGCTTACAAGCAATCCTAGTTGGTTTTATCAATTGGCTCACCAACAAACCTCACTCACTTGTTTTGGCTTCGGGCTTACAAGCAACCCTAGTTGGTTTTGTCAATTGGCTCACCAACAAACCTCACACTAGTTTCAAATTCCCTTGAAACTAGCTAAAGACAAAAGAATATGAATACAATTAATAAAACTAGACAAACTCCTTTTGAGCAATAAGAAATTCGTTGAAGCTCTTGATGGAGACTCTTCAAGCCTTTTCCCTTGGAATCTTTGGACCTCACTAAATGCCAAATACTTGAAAGTTGGATTCCTCAAAGATGGAAAGCTTTTGGCAAAGGAATCTCTTGGTTTTCTCACTCTTTTTGGCTTGGAATTGATTGAAGGCTTTGTACTTGAACTCTAAACTTTTTCACTTTGTCTCCTTGTCTTTTTTGAAGTTTGGTGGAGGTTAAATACCTCATTCATGCTGAAACAACTCCACAAGTCCGTTAGAATCAAAAATATGATCGTTTATGGCCGTTAGAAATCAAATCAAAAGTTCAGAAAAACTAGCCGTTATGCCATGAGTCGACCTCATGAGTCGACCTCTGGATCAAGTGTCGACCTCATGAGTCGACCTCCAGTTTATTTTAGGCAAAAATCCAGGAAACCATAGTTCTGCCCATTTTGAATTCTCAGGCTATGAGTCGACCTCTGGTGTCGACCTCTGGACAGGTGTTGATCTCTGGTGGTCGACCTCTGGAGCATGCCACTGAGATTTTGCCGTGCCGGCCATGCTGAACTTTTCTTCTCTTCATGAGTCGACCTCTGGTGGTTGACCTTTGACAAGGTGTCGACCTCTGGTGGTTGACCTCTGATCTGAAATTTTCTGAAACTCTTAGAGATGTGCGTGCCATGCTTGAGTTTCTCTAAGCCTTTGTTTCTTTTGTTGATTATTTCTTAACAGGAAGGTCCGATATGAGAAATTTGATCTTGTCCAAGGTAGAAGAGCTCTTTTCCAAATCAGGCAAACTTAGTTTCATCATTGTACTCTTGATACTCTTTTTGAATAACCTAAGTCCTGAAACTTTATCTTGAGATGAAACATTAGTCCAAACATATACTCAACCTTTTGTTAATCATCAAAACTAAGGAGCCAAAGTCAACAATCTCCCCCTTTTTGATGATGACAAAACCTTGAGTATATATGCAATTAAGTCCAAAAGCAAAATATAGCAATGATAAAAATTTTCAAAGAATCCTTACATGCATGAGTATATCATAAAAATTTTACTTTTCATCTACTTTTTGTGAAACCATTCTCAAGAGTCAAAAAGATTTTACTTTTCATTTACTTCTTTCTTTTTGTGAAAACATTCTCAAGAGTCAAAAAGATAAGAAACATACAAGCTTTACTCATAAGAATCATATGTACTTTACTACACATAAGAAGGAGTCTCATATATACTTTACTACTCTCCCTTTTTGTCAAGAATCAAAAAGTCCATTTTTGTAGTGAAAGATATATTAAGGAAATTTATGTTCAATTATAATGAAGTATTTAGTTGCATAAAATACATGCTCCCCCTCAATTTGTGCATTCAATATAATAAAAATATTCTATCTTGAGGGTTTAAAAAGATAAATGCTAAGAGCTGGTATCAGACAGTAAAATATCACAATATAGATAAAAACAAATGTATTCAAGTACAAAATTGCTTACATAGTAAGCATAAAACACTGATACAACAGACCATACAAAGCAAACTCAGTACAACAAGTAAATCTATGAGGCTACTTTTCATCAGAAGGTATATCAAAAGAGACAGGAGCCATGATCCTAGATGAGGATTTTGGAGTCCTATGAGAGAGACTCCGAGTCCTCAGAGAGGGACCAGACCTAGGGGTAGTCCTACGAGATCTATAGGTCCTAGGAAAGGGCTCCACAGGTGTCCCGACTAAAGCAATAGCAGAAGGAGTAGACGGATCAGTATGCTGAGTAGACTGAGCTGGGGTCTGCCTGCTGACTAGCTCATAAGCTGTGGGATCATCAATATATGTCTCTGTATGCTCATCTATATCATCCGGAATCCCAGTAATAGTCTCAAACAGTGACTCTGTAAGCTCAGTATCTACTGGCACATCTATGACTGGAGGATCTGTACTCGGAAGATCAGTAGAAGGAGGATCAGCAGAAGGGGGTATCTCTGGAATCGGATCTGCAGGTGGAACATCAGAACTACCTGCTCCAGGCTGATCTCCATCACTGTCACTATATCCACTGGAGTCATCATCATCATCATCATCATCGGAATGTGGAGGAGATAATGTCGGATCTGCAGTCCCTGATGGCAGTGCTGATCTCAGTAGGCTGAGGATCTGTCGAAATCCTGTATCCATACTAGCTGAGAGAGCTCCAATGCGTGTATCTGTGTGTATCCGCAGATCATGTAGCTCCTGTCGTACACCAGTGATCTCTGTCCGGACCTCTAAAATGTGATCAGTCACTCTCTGCTCAAAGTCCGATATCCTCACTGTAGTCCTCCGTGGTGTAGCAGTAGTAGTAGTAGGTGCTGGAGCTGATGAGGGTGGTGGCGTGAATGGCTCAGGCTCCGCAGTCTCTGACTCTGGTGCTGGGCGAGGAGGTGTACCATGATCAGTAGGCTCTGAAGGCCCTGCCTCAGCTGCTCGGATCTCATCCTCCTCATCTGGCTCCTGGCCAGACTCTCGTCGCACCCAGCGGTCACCAATCAGTCGAAATCCCATCCTATGTAGGGATTTCTCTCCATAAGTATCAGTATGCTGCAGCTGACTGAAGGGTATACCGTCAAATGAAATACCATGCTCCCTGAATATCTGAGTCAGTCCCATGCCATATGGCTGAACAAGTCTCCTGTGAGATGCTGCCTCACCCATCTGCTGAAGCATGATCCTGGGAAGGTTGATGGGAGTCCGCTATCTCAGGGACACCATCAACACCAGCTCACGCTCAGTGATAAAATCGAATCTCCTGCTCTTCGGAATCAAGATACGGGTGATGATGTGATGCAGCACTCTCATCTCCAGTGAAAGCTGGTTAGCGGCTACTGTGGAAATACCGCTAACATCCTCATGCTCTAGAATACATCTGAAGGCGTGCTCTCTATCGCTGATCGAAGTGGCAGCAGTGCCGTGAAGTGGAATCCTCCAAACACGACTGATGACCTCCGGTGTCACTGGAATCTCTATCCCACGAACTGTAGCAGACCATCCAACGCCATCAGTGGCCATGGATCCATAAAACTCCCTGATGAGGTCTGGGTAGAATCTCTCAGACATCGTACAAAAATGAACCAGACCTGCATCTCTCAGTACATCTCCAATAAAGAAGTGATGCTGATCCCAGAATGGTATATCCACACGCCTCCCACTAGCAATGCTCTTCCGAACTAAGCTGGCTGGCACTGGTGCAGGTGGCTCTGGGGTCGGCTCACGCTCATGTCTGACTTTTCTTCGTCGCTCAGTGCTACCTTGGCCTTGTTCCAATCTCCTTTTCCTTACTGCCAAGTGCTTTCTCGGATCCATATGAAAGGAAGAGGGGTAACTTAGGGAGAAGTGCAATGAAGCAAGGCTAAGAGGAAAGGAGAGGGAAAGAGAGGTTCACTGATTGAGAAAAAGAGGAGAAGGTGAAATGGTGAGATAGGGTTTGTGAGAATGGAGAAAATCGAGAGTAAATGAAGAAAAAGTAAGAAACGGACGAAAGAGATAAGTGATTTCAATTGAAAAACAACCGAGATTTGAGGGTAGATAGATGCAAAGGCTTTCGGTTGTCCAAAACCAAGAACACGGTCAAAAAGAAGTTTGATTCCAAGGAAAGCAAGAGGAGAGGAGAGGATTACCCAAAAAGATGAAGGAGAAGGGTGGAAATCTACTGTTTAGAGATTTAGGGAAGTTGGAGGGGGACCACACGAAGGAGAAATGAAAAAGAAGTGGAGAAAAAAGGCTTGCGGACGGGTTTTAAAAAAAGAGAGTTTCCGTTCAAGTGTCGACCTCTGAAAATTTTCAGGGGTCGACCTCAAGTGTCGACCTCCAAAAGCCTTAGGGGTCGACCTCAAGTGTCGACCTCCGAAAAATTCAAGTGTCGACCTCCAACAATAAATTACCCAAAATAAAATTCTGTAAAATTTAAAAAATTGATAAAATTTAGAAAAATAACCTTTAAACATATTTGAGAATTTATAAATCATTTTTGAGGAATTTTGATGAGAATTGAAGAGTTTCAAGTAAAAGGATCAATGACTCCCAGTTCTCTTCTGATCATACAAAATCTATCTTCATTCAATGGTTTTGTGAATATATCAGCCAATTGATAATCAGTACAAATAAATTCTAACAACACATTAGAGTTTTGAACGTGATCTCTTATGAAGTGATGTCTTATTTCAATATGTTTGCTTCTTGAATGTTGTACAGGATTTTTTGTTAAATTGATTGCACTAGTATTATCACATCTTATGGGTGTCTTAGTTAGTTTGATGCCAAAGTCCTCGAGTTGTTGTTTGATCCATAGAATCTGAGCACAACAGCTTCCAGCTGCTATATATTCGGCTTCCGCCGTAGATAGAGCAACCGAATTCTGTTTCTTACTGCTCCATGAAATCAAATTAACTCCTAGGAATTGACAAGTTCCACTAGTACTTTTACGATCAAGTTTACACCCAGCAAAATCAGCATCAGAATATGCAATTAATTCATATGATGATTCTTTAGAGTACCAAAGACCAATTTCGATAGACCCAGATAAGTATCTAAATATACGTTTTACAGCTAAGAGATGTGATTCTTTAGGAGCAGACTAAAAACGTGCACACATACAAACACTAAACATTATATCTGGTCTACTGGCAGTTAGATATAGCAATGAACCAATCATGCCTCTATATAATTTTTGGTCTACTGATTTACCACATTCATTTTTGTCTAATTTATATGAAGAGCTCATAGGGGTACCTATTGGTTTGGTAGTCTCCATCCCAAACTTTTTCAATATCTCCCTTATGTACTTGGCTTGGTTGATGGAGATCCCCTCTTTGGTTTGCTTAATTTGGAGTCCGAGGAAGAAGTTGAGTTCTCCCATCATGCTCATCTCGAACTCACTCTGCATTAACTTAGCAAATTCTTGACAAAGACATTCGTTAGTAGCACTAAAAATAATATCATCTACATATATTTGTACTACTAAGAGATCATCATTTTTCTTTTTCAAAAACAATGTATTATCTACATTACCTCTAGAGAAATCATTTTTCATCAAAAATGAACTTAATCTATCATACCAAGCTCTAGGAGCTTGCTTTAAACCATACAATGCTTTATGCAATTTAAAGACATGATTAGGAAATTCATGATTTTCAAAACTAGGAGGTTGTTCAACATAAACCTCCTCTTCAATAAATCCATTTAAAAAGGCACTCTTAACATCCATTTGAAATAACTTGAAATCCATAAAACAAGCAAAAGCAAGTAAAAGTCTAATTGCTTCTAGCCTAGCAACAGGAGCAAAGGTTTCATCAAAGTCGATCCCTTCTTCCTGGTTGTAGCCTTTAGCAACAAGTCTAGCTTTGTTCCTAGTTACAATACCATGTTCATCAAGTTTATTTCTAAAAACGCATTTTGTGCCAATTACAGAAACATTAAGGGGTCTTTCAGTAAAGTCCAAACATTATTTCTTTTAAATTGATTTAGTTCATCTTGCATAGCATTAATCCAGTTACAATCTTTTTCAGCTTCTTCTATTGACTTAGGCTCTATCTGAGATACAAAAGCTAAATAATCACAAACATTTCTAATAAAAGAGCATGTACTTATCCCCTTTGATGGATCACCAATTATTAGCTCTTTAGGGTGTCCGTGTGCATACCTCCATTCTTTAGGTAAAGGTTTTGGTGAAGTTGCATTGATCTCTTGAGTTTGATCTTGATTCTCTTGATCATCATCTCCTTTGGGCTCATCTTCACTGATTGTCAATTGTTCAAGCTTCTTTGTACCTGTTTCAACATCAATAGAATCTTCTTTTCTAGAAGATTTTTCGTTAGATTCATCAAACACTGCATAAATTGATTCTTCAACCAGAAGAGTTCTTCTGTTGAAGACCCTGTATGCCTTGCTAGAAGTAAAGTATCCTAAGAAGATACCCTCATCTGACTTGGCATCAAATTTACTGATATTATCTTTGCCATTATTTAATATGAAACAGCGACAACCAAATACACGAAAATACTTGAGATTAGGTTTTCGATTTTTCCAAAGCTCATATGGTGTTTTCTTCAAAATAGGTCGAATTAAAACACGATTTAAAATGTAACAGGAAGTATTAATGGCTTCTGCCCAAAAATATCTAGGTAAATCATTTTCGCAAAGCATTGTGCGTGCCATTTTTTCAAGTGTCCTGTTCTTTCTTTCTACCACCCCATTTTGTTGAGGTATCCTAGGTGCAGAAAAATTATGACTAATACCATTTTCATTACAAAAAGCTTCAAAATCATGATTGTCAAATTCAGTTCCATGATCACTACGCAAAGAAATAATAGTGAGATCTTTTTCGTTTGAAACCCTTTTATGAAATTTAACAAAAGCTGAAAATGTTTCATCTTTATGAGCTAAAAACATTATCCAAGTAAATCGTGAGTAATCATCTACAATTACTAGCCCATATTTTTTACCTCCCAAACTAGTTGTTCTGGTTGGTCCAAAGAGGTCCATATGCAATAATTCAAGGGGTCTAGTAGTAGATACTACTCCTTTAGGTTTGAAAGTAGATTTAGTTTGTTTTCCAAATTGACATGCAGCACAAATCTTATCTTTTTCAAATGTGAGTTTTGGCAATTCTTTTACAAGATTCTTTTTGCTTAATTTTGAAATTAACTGCATACTAGCATGCCCTAGCCTACGATGCCAAAGCCAACTAGTCTCACTTGCCTTGGCTTCCTTAGCCACTAGGCATTGACCACTTTCCATGGTTAGATCATCAAGATCAACCATGTAAATGTTTCCATGCCTATGACCAGTGAACTTGATGCCATCGACATCTAGACTAGATACCATGCACAAAGATGATTCAAAAATTACTTTAAAACCCTTATCACAAAACTGACTAATGCTAAAAAGATTATGCTTCAAGCCATCAACAAATAATACATTATCTACATAAGCATTAGGGGTGATATGGATTTTACCAATTCCGACGATTTTGCCTTTTCCATTATCACCAAAAGTAACGTTTCCACCATCAATAGCTGCTAGTGATGAGAATTGCTTCACATCCCCAGTCATGTGCCTTGAGCAACCACTATCCAGATACCACATTCTTCTTTTATTTTTGGTTGCAAGGCACACCTCATTATCTTCATTGGCCATGAAACATAAGTTGGCGACTACCTGCTGCTCTTCATCACTGCTGGAGTTCTCACTCTCACTCCAGGTAGCCATCATGGCTTTCTTTCTCAACATCCTTCGACCTTTTTTAAGCAAAGGGCAATCCGTTTTGTAATGTCCAGGCTTCTTGCACTCGAAGTAGATGGGTGGATCCCTTTCTTTCTCTTTCTCTTTTTCTTTATTGTGATCACCTTTTTGTGGCCTTTTCTTGTAGAAGCCCTTCTTCTTTCTCATGAATCTTTTGAATTTTCTTGTAATGAGGGCTGTCTCATCATCATCAGCTTCTTCTTCTGATTCATCACTTGACTCTTCCTTTGTAGTGGACTTGAAGGCTATGGCTTTCTTTTTCTTGTCATTGTCCACTGTCTTCTGCTTTAGTGAAAGCTCATAAGTCATCAGTGATCCAAGAAGCTGCTCGAGAGGTAGAGTATTGACATCCTTGGCTTCTTCTATGGCTGTTACTTTCGCATCCCATGAAGCCGGAAGAGACTTGAGAAGTTTGTTAACCAGTTCACCATTAGATATAATTTTTCCCAAACTCCTCATACCATTTACTATATTGGTAAATCTAGTATACATTTCACTTATACTTTCAGTTGGTTCCATCCTGAACATCTCATACGTATGAATGAGCATGTTCACCTTTGTGGTCTTCACTTGGTGTGTACCCTCATGGGTAACCTCAAGTGTATCCCAAATTTCTTTGGCGGAAATATAATTTGATATTCTGTTGAATTCACTAGGATCAAGTGCACAGAATAGCAAATTCATCGCCTTAGCATTTAACTCAGCTTGTTTGATGTCATTGTCATCCCATTCTTCTTCAGACTTTGGGGTGATAATGCCATTAACCAAGTGAGTGGGCTGATGAGGCCCTTTAGTAATTATTCTCCATATATGATAATCTATAGCTTGTAAATAAATATGCATACGAGTTTTCCAGTATGTGTAGTTAGTGCCATTAAAGAAAGGAGGGCGATTTGATGCTTGTCCTTCAACTACACCCATTCCAATTGGGGCGGCCATGATCTTTAACTCAAGATCGTTGGACCTACAAGAGAGTACCGGTGCTCTGATACCACTTGTTGCCCAGATATGGTGCCCAAGAGGGGGGGTGAATTGGGTATTTAAAAAATTAAAGCAATATATGTCCTACCAAGTTTTAAGGTGAAGAGTGATAGTGCTCAAATAATTATGCAACGGAAGCAATGAAATAAATCAACAATTAAAGAGCAAAAGAATATAAAAAGAGAAGCAATCAAACACACAAGAAGTATAGTGGTTCGGTGCACCTAGCACCTACATCCACTCCCCAAGCTCCACTTGGGAATTTCCACTATAATCTTTAGATTACAGCCGACTTGTTTTACCAGGCTCACAAGTCAAAACCTTACACACTTGTTTTGGCTTCGGGCTTACAAGCAACCCTAGTTGGTTTTATCAATTGGCTCACCAACAAACCTCACTCACTTGTTTTGGCTTCGGGCTTACAAGCAACCCTAGTTGGTTTTGTCAATTGGCTCACCAACAAACCTCACACTAGTTTCAAATTCCCTTGAAACTAGCTAAAGACAAAAGAATATGAATACAATTAATAAAACTAGACAAACTCCTTTTGAGCAATAAGAAATTCGTTGAAGCTCTTGATGGAGACTCTTCAAGCCTTTTCCCTTGGAATCTTTGGACCTCACTAAATGCCAAATACTTGAAAGTTGGATTCCTCAAAGATGGAAAGCTTTTGGCTAAGGAATCTCTTGGTTTTCTCACTCTTTTTGGCTTAGAATTGATTGAAGGCTTTGTACTTGAACTCTAAACTTTTTCACTTTGTTTCCTTGTCTTTTTTGAAGTTTGGTGGAGGTTAAATACCTCATTCATGCTGAAACAACTCCACAAGACCGTTAGAATCAAAAATATGGCCATTTATGGCCGTTAGAAATCAAATCAAAAGTTCAGAAAAACTAGCCGTTATGCCATGAGTCGACCTCTGGATCAAGTGTCGACCTCATGAGTCGACCTCCAGTTTGTTTTAGGCAAAAATCCAGGAAACCATAGTTCTGCCCATTTTGAATTCTCAGGCTATGAGTCGACCTCTGGTGTCGACCTCTGGATAGGTGTTGACCTCTGGTGGTCGACCTCTGGAGCGTGCCACTGAGATTTTGCCGTGCCGGCCATGCTGAACTTTTCTTCTCTTCATGAGTCAACCTCTGGTGGTCGACCTTTGACAAGGTGTCGACCTCTGGTGGTCGACCTCTGATCTGAAATTTTCTGAAACTCTTAGAGATGTGCGTGCCATGCTTGAGTTTCTCTAAGCCTTTGTTTCTTTTGTTGATTATTTCTTAACAGGAAGGTCCGATATGAGAAATTTGATCTTGTCCAAGGTAGAAGAGCTCTTTTCCAAATCAGGCAAACTTAGTTTCATCATTGTACTCTTGATACTCTTTTTGAATAACCTAAGTCTTGAAACTTTATCTTGAGATGAAACATTAGTCCAAACATATACTCAACCTTTTGTTAATCATCAAAACTAAGGAGCCAAAGTCAACAAGTTCCTCGTCGAAATTCACCAAACAGCGTCGGACTCCTTCTATAAGGGTTTCATGTACCTGCACCACCGAGTTGAGGGGTTCATTCCTGATGAGGGGTGCAGTCGCCTCAACTACCCCAAGGCTTTAGACCAGGAGATGGATGCTGGGGAAGCCTTCGCTCCAGAGCCTTCTACGCCAGCCATGGATGGAGCTGCACCACCCGAGTACGGAGCTGCTCAACTAGAGGTCCACGCGGATGGGACCTCTCAGCCTTATGGGACCTCTCAACCGGAGCTGGCCTTCCATTAGGATGAACTGGAAGGCCTTCTTCTTGACAAGACTGGCTTCCATGCGGTTCTCTGGCAGGGTGCCATCAGTGATATATCTGATGTACCTGTCCATCCAACTCGGCTCGGGGATGACTTGGTGCACCTCCTCCAGGCTTTTGTAGCTTGGATTGTCGAGGTACTCTATGTAGGCGAGCCCCAGTGATGAGTCTGGCAGAGTTGCGAGCCTTGACAGTGCATCCGCACGTGCATTCTCACCCCGGGAGATGTGGAAGATGTCGAAGCACCAGAAGCCTGCCATGCTGGAGCGAACCCGACCTAGATACTTCACCATCGGGGGATCTTTGGCGTCATATTCTCCGGAGACCTATCCGGCAACCAGTTGGAAGTCGGTAAAGACTTTCAAGGTCCGGACGCCCAGCTCACGGGAAACTTTCAGGCTCGTGAGGAGTACCTCATACTCCGCCTGGTTGTTTGTTGCGGCGAACTTGAAGCGGAGGGCACATTCTGCCACCACACCATCGCTATTGGCGAGGATGAGGCCTGCCCTTCTCCCATCGGAGTTGGACGCGCCATCCATGTGAAGAATCCAGGGTTCTTCCTCTGGTTCAAGCCCCGTTTCTCGCTTTGTCATTGTCTGCTCTGGTTCCTCAGCGAATTCAGTGCATTCGACTACGAAGTCAGCTAGGACTTGGGCTCTTTGTGAAGACCTTGGCTAGTACACGATGTCGAACTTGCTGAGTAATAGGGCCCACTTGGCCAATCTTCTGGAGGTCTCGGGGTGGCTAAGTATGGTCCTCAGTGACTGATCCGTCACGACCATGATAGGGTGCGCTTGGAAATAGGGCCTGAGGCACTTAGTAGACATTATTAGTGCAAAAATGAGTTTTTCGGAGCAAGTGTACCTGATGTCTGCATCGCGGAGGATTTTGTTGATGTAGTATATCAGCTTTAGAGATTTGTCCTCATCCATGCGGACAAGAACCGAACTGACGGCTATTAGTGTGACCGCTAGATAAAGCAAGAGCTCCTCCCTCTCTTCCGGCCTAAAGAGCAATGGGGGAGAGGCGAGAAACTTCTTCAGCTCCTCGAAAGCCGTCCAGCATTCCTCCGTTCAAGTGAAGTCATGCATCTTACGCAGAGCCTTGAAGAAGGGGAGGCAATGATCAGCCAACCTCGAGATGAACCGGCTCAGGGCGGGGACGTGCCCCGTTAGGTGTTGGACTTGCTTCTTGGACGTGGGATGCTCCATGTCGACGATTGCCTGGACCTTCTCTGGGCTCGCCTCGATGCCCCTCTGGGTGACCATGAAGCCAAGGAACTTTCGGCTGCCACCCCAAAAGCGCACTTTGCTGGATTGAGCTTTTTCTGATATTTTCGAAGGTTGTGGAAAGCTTCGACAAGGTCAGCGACATGGTCCGAGCTCGGCTTGCTCATTACCAGCATGTCATCCATGTATACCTATATATTTCGGTCAATCTGGTCTTTGAAGACCTTGTTGACCAGATGCTGGTACATGGCCCCAACATTCTTTAGGCCAAAGTGCATCATCCTGTAGCAGTATGTCCCTTGGTCGGTGACGAAGGTGGTGTGCTCCTCGTCCTCGAGGTGCATGCGGATCTGGTTGTATCCGGAGAACGCATCCATAAAGGAGAGCAGCCTGTGGCCAGAGGTGGCGTCCACCAGCTGGTCAATCTTCGGCAGAGGGAAGCTATCCTTCGGGCATGCCTTGTTGAGGTCGGTGTAGTCCACGCAGATCCTCCACTTGCCATTGTTCTTTTTTAATATCACCACATTCGCCAACCAGCTCGGATATTGGACCTCTCAGACGAAACCGGTGGCTAGGAGTTTGTCTACTTCCTCTTTGATGGCTGCCTGCCTCTTCGGGATGAAGCTTCTTTTCTTTTGTCGGATTGGCCTGTGCCTTGGATCAACACTCAGTTTATGAGTAATGATGTCAGGAGGAATACCCAGCATGTCCGTCGCTGTCCAGGCAAACACGTCCGCATTGACCCGCAAGAACTCCAACAGTTGAGCCCTCTCCCCCTCGGGTAGCTGGGCTCCAATCTGCACCATCTTCGCGGGGTCATCTTCGAGCGGATAAGAGAGTAGATGCTCAGCCGGGCCTCCCTTAGGGTCCTGAGCCCTTTGATCAAGGTCATTCATCTTGGGATCGACCTCTGGAGCTTCGGCTCCAGGAAGGGTGTGAATGCAATGCTGCACTGGCTGGGGTGCTCCCCTCATTTTTCCGACACCGTAGGGAGTTGGGAACTACACGAGCAACCTTTTGGTGGAGACGACGGCATCAAGTAGGTTGAGCCCGGGTCGGTCCAGGATCACGTTGTGGGCTGAGGGAAGCCTAACAACCATAAAAGTCATATGACTGTACTCTGCCGAGGTAGGGTCCCGGCAGTGACTGGGATAGTTATTTCTCCCTCTACCCTTACAGAATCACCTATGAAACCAACAAGGGGGGTGTGCACAGGCTTGAGTTGAGCATGGGGGAGATCCATCCTGGAGAAGGTATCATAAAAAAGTACATCGATGGAGCTTCCACTATCAACCATGATCCGTCTTATAGGATGCTTCGCGATCATCATCTCGACGACCACGGCATCATTATTTACATTTTTTCCCTATCTTCCCATTCCCTCAGAAAAGGGAGTACATTTTCAGAACACCCCACCCCCCGGGCCTTCTTGGGCGCGTGCTCGGCTCCCCAACTTATCATCCCTATCGGCTTCTCGATAGGGCGGTTGTCGATAGCTGGAACTGGAAGGAGAGCAACGAGTGCCTGGGATTCTGCTTGAGGTCTGCCCCCCACAAACCTCCTGAGGTAGCCCCTCTTAATAAGCTCTTCGATCTCCCACTTAAAATTGTGGCATTCCTCGATATCGTAGCCATGATCGTGGTGGAAATGATAGTACTTTGATTTGTCATGGCTAGCAGATGGTTTCAATGGGGGCGGGTGCCTCAGATAGCTCTCGTCCTCGATCTCCATGAGAATCTTCGCTCTTGGGGCAAGTAGGGGGGTGTAACTTCCTTCAGGAACAAGAGGGCCCCTCAGCTTTGGTCCTTAGTGGGGGCTCGAAGCTGGCGGTCCCGGCCTCCACGCCCCGGACGCTTCGACAGGGGTCGGTTTCTTCAATGGCTTACCATCGAGCTCCCATCTGGTACGATCCGCCTCCTCAGCGCGGATGTACTTCTGAGCTCGAAGAAGGAGTTCGGCGTAAGTCTTGGGGGGCTTCTTGTCGAGCGAGTAGGTCAGGCGAGAGATCCTGAGCCCTCGCTTCAGTGCCAGCATGGTAACTAGCTCATCAAGGCTGTAGATTTCCAGCACGGCAGCCTTGAAACGGGCCACGTAGTCCCTAGGGGCTCGCGATCCTGCTACCTGATGGAGAAGAGGCTGTCTGCCTTCCGTGGCACCTTCCGGCAGGCATCGAAGTGGGCTACAAACTTTTGCCCCAACTGGATGAAAGAGCCGATGCTCTCTGGCTCTAGTCGAGTGAACCATACCCGGGCTGCCTTCCGGAGAGTTGCGGGGAAAGCAATACAAAGGAGAGTGTCGGTGGCCCCCTGGATCCTCATTAGGGCCTTGTAACTTTTCAAGTGGTCCAGGGGATCGGTGGTCCCATCGTAAGGATCCACCTGCGGCATGCGGAACCGGTGCAGGATCGGCTTCGTTTGGATTTCTTGGAAGAATGGGGGACGGGCATCGTAGCCTGGTAGCTCGCTAGCAGAGCCCTGCATGTTGGCAAATCGACGAGAAAACTCCGCCAGCTTGCACTCATATTACTCCAGGCGCTTTTCTGCCATGCGCCTGATGGCTTCATCAGTAGACCCCTTTGCCGAAGGAGATGGAGAAGGTGACATGGGTGTGTGGTCTCCGTGATGGGGGGTCTTGCCTCTTCTACCTCGACGGGGTTTGGATGCCACCTGCTCGAGGTTCGGCGAGCGGCTCTCCCTATCGACAGAGTTAGCTCGTTGTCTCTTTGCCGGGGTCTGATGGCTACCCTGGTTATCAGTAGTGGCCCGTGACTGTGAAGGCCTTCCCTGGAAGGAGCGCAGGCTATCGCGGGGAGCTGCGGCATGGGCCGTGGGAGTCCTTGGCTGTTGGTGGATAACCAAGGACAGGTGTTGATGCTAGAGTTGGCATACTGCCATGGCGAGGATTTGCATATATTGGGCGAGTGCGGCCAGCTGGGGTTCCGGTGGAGGTAGTTAGACTGGAACGGGTGGCTCCACCTCTTGGTGGTACAGGTTCCCCCGGGATGGGGAGTTCCCCGCATGGCTGGTGGAAGCCTCTCTCACTCGTGTCGTCACCATCCCTCCGTAGGACTTCTTGTAAGAAGAATGGAAGACGGCTTAGACTGGTCTCGCCTCCCCCTTCCTGGCGTGCCAATCTGTTGCCGCCAGGATCGCCGTGGCCTGTAGCTGCTGTCGGTGCCAGAGTGCATGACTTGTTGCTCTCGAGGGGTCCTATCCTGAAAGACCTACAAAAATGGGATTAGTGACCCGGGTCGGGGATTCCGGCGGGGGCACTCTGACGGTCAAGTCAGTGACAATCTAGGGAAACAGATCCTCCTGGTCGAGCCCCTCTTGATGGACTCCATGCTAGGAGGAGTGATGGTATGAGAACAAGATGAAAGTGTGTAGGAGGACGACGGCGGAGCTAGAGGGATTCTCTGTGTAACCATTCCAGGAAACTTGGCAGAGCCTCCGGTCGCCCCATTCTAGGAAACTTGGCAGAGCCTCGAACCATGGGCCGCCACCCCCGAGATTCGTGCCCTTTGGCTGGCCCATCTCTCTGGCAGTACAAGCGGTCGGTGGAGGGTGTGGCACCGTGATCAGGGTGTTTCCCTTATTTCTGGTGTAAGTGGCGGGCAAGCAGTTATTGCAGTATGGTGGGCACTGCTCAATGGTCCTTGGGTGGCTTTCCGATGTCCTGGGGTGATAGTATTGTCCTCCCATTTGTAGTCGCCTTTGCCCGAGCTGGAGGCCGAGCAGGGGAGGCAGGGCTCGATCTGGCAGAGGACAGGTGGTGGCTCCAGCCTAGAGGGCTCGACCTCGGAGAGAGACTCCACGTGGCAGGTGAGGGCTGAGCTCGACTCTGACCATGGGGCTCGATCCCGAAGGGGCTCGATCTGGTAGAGGACAGGTGGCAGCTCCGGCCCAGAGGGCTCAACCTCGGAGAGAGACTCCATGTGGTGGGTGAAGGCTGAGCTCGACTCCGACCACGGGGCTCGATCCTGGAGGGGCTCGATCTGGTGGAGGATAGGTGGTGGCTCCGGCCCAGAGGGCTCGACCTCAGAGAGAGACTCCACGTGGCGGGTGAGGGCTGAGCTTGACTCCAACCATGGGGCTCGATCCCGGAGGGGCTCGATCTGGTGGAGGACAGGTGGCGACTCCGGCCTAGAGGGCTCGACCTCGGAGAGCGACTCCACGTGGCGGGTGAGGGCTGAGCTTGACTCTGACCACGGGGCTCGATCCCGTAGGGGCTCGATCTAGTGGAGGACAGGTGGCGGCTCTGGCCTGAGGGCTCGACCTCAGAGAGAGACTCTACGTGGCGGGTGAGGGCTGAGCTCGACTCCGACCACAGGGCTCAATCCCGGAGGGGCTCGATTTGGTGGAGGACAGGTGGCGGCTCTGGCCCAAAGGGCTCGACCTCGGGGAGAGACTCCACGTGGCGGGTTAGGGCTGAGTTCGACTCCGACCACGGGACTCGATTCCGGAGGGGCTCGATCTGGTGGAGGACAGGTAGCAGCTCCGGTCCAGAGGGCTTGACCTCGGAGAGAGACTCCACGTGATGGATGAGGGCTGAGCTCGACTCCAACCACGGGGCTCGATCCTGGAGGGGCTCGATCCCGGAGGGGCTCGATCTGGTGGAGGACAGGGCTCGGCTCGGCAGTCGGCCCCGTTGTCCCGAAGGGGGCCGACCTGGCCAAGGGGTTAGGCCGAAGGACCTATCGCGGCGGTCTTGCCTGTCGTGGCGCCTGACAACTGTTCCATGTCAGCGATCCTGCCATATCATTCCCATCATGCTCATCTCGAACTTACCCTGCATTAGCTTAGCAAACTCTTGACAAAGAATTTCATTAGTAGTATCGAAAATTATATCATCAACATATATTTGTATTGCTAATAAATCATTATCTTTCTTTTTCAAAAACAATGTTTTATCAACATTTCCTCTAGAAAATTCATTTTCAATTAGAAATTTGCTAAGTCTTTCATACCAGGCTCGAGGTGTTTGCTTTAATCCATAAAGTGCTTTGTATAATTTAAAAACATGATCAGGATATGCATGATTTTCAAATCCAGGTGGTTATTCAACAAAAACCTTTTTAGTTATAAAACCATTTAATAAAGCACTCTTAACATCCATTTGAAATAGTTTAAAATTTATAAAACAAGCAAATGCTAATACAAGTCTAATTGCTTCAAGTCTAGCAATAGGAGCAAAAGTTTCATCAAAATCAATCCCTTTCTCCTGATTGTAGCCTTTAGCAACTAGCCTAACTTTATTCCTAACAATAATTCCATTTTTATCTAATTTATTCCTAAATACCCATTTAGTGCCAATAATAGAAACATTAGATGGTCTTTCTATTAATATCCAAATATTAATTCTATCAAACTGAATTAGTTCTTCTTGCATGGCATTAATCCAGTTAAGGTATTTTTCAGCTTCTTCATAACACTTAGGCTCTACTTGCGATACAAAAGCTATATAATCATATTCATTTCTAATTGAGGCTCGAGTTCTTATCCCTTTAGATGGATCACCTATGATTAATTCCTTAGGATGTCCATGAGCATACCTCCACTCCTTAGATAAATCTTGATGCTTTGGAGTGTCATCACCTTTCTCATTCTTGTCTTGAACTTCTTCACTTGGCTAAGGTTGATCATTCAGTGTCAACTTTTGAAGCTTGTCAGCACCTGCACATTCATCAGATGTATCCTCTTTTCTGGAGGATTTGCTAGTAGATTCTTCAAAAATAATATGTACTGACTCTTTTACAACCAAAGTTCTTTTATTGAAAACTCTGTATGCCCTACTTGATGTGAAGTATCCTAAAAAGATACTTTCATCATATTTGGTATCAAACTTTCCAAGATTATCTTTTTTATTATTTAAAATAAAATATTTGCAACCAAAAACTCGAAAATATTTCAAAGTTGGTTTTTTTTTGTTCCAAAGTTCATATGGAGTTTTCTTCAAAATAGGACGAATTACAACTCGATTTAAAATGTAACATGTAATATTAATGGCTTCAGCCCAAAAATATCTCGGTAAATCATTTTTACAAAACATAGTGCGTGCCATTTCTTCCAAAGTATGATTTTTTTTTTCTACTATCCCATTCTGCTGAGGTGTTCAGTTCCATGATCACTACGAATGCAAACAACTGAAACACCTTTTTCATTTAAGACTTCTTGATAAAACTTTATGAAAGCAGAAAATGATTCATCTTTTTGTGCTAAAAAGAAAATCCATGTAAATCTCGAAAAATCATCCACTATGACTAATCCATATCTCTTGCCTTCTAGATTTGATATTCTAGTTGGTTCAAAGAGATCCATATGAAGTAGTTCAAGTGGCCTACTAGTAGTTACAAAATCTTTTGGTTTAAAAGAAGTTTTAACTTGCTTACCAAATTGGCATGCTTGGCAAATTCTATCTTTTTCAAAACAAAGTTCAGGTAAATCTCTAACTAAATTCTTTTTACAAAGTTTTGAAAGAAGATACATGCTAGCATGCCCTAATCTTTTATGCCAAAGCCAACTAGTCTCATCCTTAGTAGAATTCATTGCAACAAGGCATTCTCCATTAGGTAAAGATAGATCATCTAGGTCTATCAAATAAATTTTTCTATGCTTTTTTCTAATGAATTGTACTCCATTTATATCCAGACCAGCAATCATGCAATATGATGATTTAAAAACTACTTGAAAACCTTTATCGCAAAACTGACTAATGCTTAAAAGATTATGTTTCAAACCATTGACTAGAAGTATATTACTAATACAATTAGAAGGAGTTATGTGAACCTTACCAATATCAATGATTTTTTTTTTATCATTATCACCGAAGGTCACACTCCCCCTATTCAAAGCTTCAAGAGAAGTGAATTGCTTCACATCTCCAGTCATGTGCCTTGAGCAACCACTATCAAGATACCAAAATCTTTTGTTCTCCTTGGTTGCAAGACACACGTGCAATAAAATCAAGCTTTGTTTTTAGGTACCCAAGCCAACTTGGGTCCTATAGAATTAGCATTTAAAATGGTTCCTTTTGGAACCCACACTTTACTTAAAGAATTGATTTTTCTTAAATTGCATTGAAACGATTTATGACCTAATTTTTTGCAAGAAAAACAAGTAATGCTAGATGATGCAGGTACAAAAAAGTTTTTGAAATACTTTTGTTGCTTTTGTGATCGAAAACCTAAACCTGTTTTATTGAAAACTGCTCTTTGACTATTTAAAGGTAGGTTTAATTTTTCTGAACTATAAGTAAATTTTTCAACAAAAGGCTTTATCTTTTCAAGTTCATTTTTGTACTTAGTATTTTTAAGTTCTAAATCTTTGTTTTTCTTTAAAAGATCATTGTTTGAAATAACATTCTTAGGTCTTTTCAAAACTTCATTTTTCATAGATAAAGTATTGTTTTTCTTTTCTAAAACATCCACTTTAGATTTTAAATCACTAACTTCATTTAGTAAAGAATTATTTTCAAAAGAAAAACTATTTGCATGCTTTTTCAACTTTTTATTTTCACTTAAAATTAGTTTATAATCATGCATGAGTTTATCAAAGGCATTTCTAAGTTCATCAAATGTAAAATCGATCTCGGTATCGAAATTTATCTCATCATTGTCTTGATGTGCCATTAAGTAGAGATTTGCAATTTCGGTCTGCTCTTCCTCAGAACTGGAGTTTTCACTATCACTCCAGGTGGCCATCATTACTTTCTTCCTTAATTTCTTTCTAGACTTCTTAAGGAGAGGACAACCAAACTTGTAGTATCCCGGCTTCTTGCATTCGAAGCATGTAGGTATTTCCTTCTTCTTTTCCTTTTCCTTTTCCTTTTCCTTCTCTTCCTCTTTTCCTTTTTCTTTTGATTGATATTTCTTTTTGTAAGGAAATTTCCTCCTCTTCATGAATTTTCTGAATTTCCATGTAAGGAGGGCTTCTTCACCTTCATCTTCTTCTTCATCTTCGGACTCATCTATTGAGGATTCTTCTTGAATGTTTGACATGAAAGCAGTCCCCTTCTTCTTCTTGTCCATGTCCATTGATTTTTGTTTCAAATTAAGCTCATAAGTCATAAGCGATCCAACTAGCTACTTAAGAGGTAATTTGTCAACGTCCTTGGCTTCTTGGATTGCGGTCACCTTCGGATCCCATGATGTTGGAAGTGACATAAGGATTTTATTTACAAGATCATCGTTAGACATAACCTTTCCAAGACTTCTCATTCCATTTACAATATTAGTGAATATTGTGTACATATCAGTGATTGATTCATTAGGTTCCATTCGGAACATCTCATAAGTGTGCACTAACATATTTACTTTAGTATTTTTCACTTAATCGGTACCCTCATGGGTAACTTCAAGTATGTCCCATATTTCTTTAGCAAACATGCATGTAGATATCCTATTGAATTCATTAGAATCTAATGCACAATAGAGGAGATTCATTACATTGGCATTGATCTCGGATTGCTTAATATCATTTTCATCCCAATCCTCTTCGAGCTTTGGGATGGAAACACAATTAACCACTACTGAAGGAATATGAGGACCCTTATCAACAACTTTCCATAAATTATAATCAATAGAATGCATATAAATTCTCATCCTAGTTTTTTAATAAGTATAATTTGATCCATCTATTTGAGGCTTGACCCTCAACTACGCTAGTACTAATTGGGGCTGCCATAGATCTTTACTCAATGCAGTAAAGCCTATGTACTGAGAACAAAGCTCTGATACCACTTGTTGCCCAGTAAGCAACCCAAGAGGGGGGGTGAATTGGGTCTCTAAAAAAACTTAGAAATTACTTAATGCAATGCAATCCAATTCAATAATTAATTTTGCCAGGCACTATTAATTCAAATGTAATGCTCTTGAATAAAAGTGCAGCAGAAATAAAGAGTAATGAAAGAAAAGTAAGTAGAGAGATCAATCAACCATAAAGACCAAGAAATATAATGGTTCAATGCTATCCAATGCACCTACATCCACATCCCAAGATCTTCTTGGGAATTCACTATAATCACACCCGATTACAGCTGATTAGTTTTGCGAGCTCACTAATCAAAAACCCAACTTGTTTTCACAAGGCCAACAAGTCAAAACCTTACTTGGTTTTACGGGCTTACCAAGAACCTAATTGGTTTTCAAAGGCTAACCAATAACCTCCCTTGGTTTTCCGAGCTAACCAAGAACCTAAGTGGTTTTGCGGGCTAACCACCAACATAATTGATTTTCAAAGGCTCATCAATAATCTCACTTGGTTTTTCGGGCTAACCAATAATCTAAGTGGTTTTGCGGGCTAACCACCAACCTAATTGATTTTCAAAGGCTCACCAATAATCTCACTTGATTTTACAATAGGCTAACCAAAAACCCTTACAACAAATAAAGATTTGAAGTAATGAAACAAAGTAAGCTTTCTAAACAAAAGCGGGTATCTCTTTGAAGCTCGATGTAAAGATACTTTGAACTTGTTAAAGCCTCTTGAATGCTCAAGAATGGATGATCTTCAATGCTCTTGAAGGCTCTTGAATACTTGGAGGATTGCTTATGCTTGAGAATAGTTGAATCTTCAATGAATAGGAGTTGAAGCTCTCACTTGAATGCTCTTTTCTTATTCTCTTCAATAATATTCAATAGTTATGTATTTGACTTGATTTGAAGTATAAAAATACTTTTCCAATGTCTCAAATCCCATTTCTAGCCATTAGATTTGAAAAACTAGCCGTTGCAGGACAAAGTGGATGAGTTCTGCGCTTGAAAAACTAGCCGTTATTGTTGTCAGAACTTCATGTATCGATATTTCAGACTATGAGTCGATACTTGAACTTTTTGAGTCGACATGCAATTCAAATATCTCTAATCTGATTCTCTGAAAATTTCAGATGTATCAACACTTACTCAGTTGAGTCGACACCTTGAATCAACACCTTGTTTCCATGTGTCGACACTTCAGCTGTTCTTCATTTTCAGCAAGTTTTATGGCTTGAAAATCTCAGGCGATGTGTTGATCCATGTGTCGACACTTTGAGTCAACACTTTAGGTCCATGTATTGACACTTCAGCCGTGCCATTTGAAACATCATTGCGTACCAGCTTAAGTCGATACTTCACTTCCATGTGTCGATATTTGGTGTCATGTGTCGACACTTTGAGTCGACACCTCATTGAAAACTTCACAGAAAAGACTGAACTTGAGCTGAAATACATTTCCACTTTAACTTAACCATCCAATCAAGCAATTCTTGAGTTTTCAAGTCCTTTTTGAGTAATCCTTTTCATTCAAACTTGGCTTTTTCAAACAAATAAGCTTCTTCAAATTTGTGAGCACATTTTTCAACAAAAACACACTTCAAAGAAATTATTAGTCATCAACTTATACTTAACCATTTTGCTTATCATCAAAATCAATAATGGAGTCAACACCTACAGTTCTAGAGAGAATATTTATTGTCCCTAGAAAACTTACGTTACCCATACCATAAGACTTTTAGGTTTTATGATTTCCAGAAAATTTTAAGTTTGAAACCTGAAAGATGGATTGAATTTTGGGTCTACATAGGGATGAGTAAGAATAAAGAATGAAGTGCTACGTGGTTTTAATTTTGAAAGATCTCTAGACCTAATCTCACTGTTCACACATACACAAATCTCTGCACAGCATCTGCATCAAAACATTAGCATTCACTTGACCACTGATAATAACATGATTAATTCTCGAATTCGAATCAAAGAGTATGCTGAGGGAGATCATATAGAGATTAGGTCTAGACCTGAGTAGTTTCCTCTGAGAGCCATTAAGAAGCCACATGCTTGTTAAGCTGGACCCTTACAAGTGATAGTTTGATGCGGGACTAATATGCATGCAATTTTTTTTGTATGTTTTATATGTGGGGTTGAGTGATTAATTCCCGAATTTTAGATTAAAATAAGTTGTAGGGAATTTTATATGAATTTTAGAAGATCAGCATGCAGATTAGGACCTAGAAAAGTAAAAAAGAAGGATCGCCGGGGCTGAGAAGCCTCGGTTAGGGCAAGTTCTCCTACAATAAAATTACTGGAGGTAGAGGGGTGTACCTGACAATGTCTGTAAAGATCGCAGCGAAGGGGTCTCTCGTTCCTCGATGGATGCGGCCTGGAAAACCGAGCCAACGACCCGTGGATACCCGGCTTTCTGCTCGGTGATCCGATTGAGGCTTGGCTAGAGTCGTTGGATTAGTAGGAACTCAGGGACCTGTAAACGACCTGTCAGGAGTTAGAAAACTCACAAAGGAACAAGAAAACAAAGAAAAAATAGCAAGAAAAGGCTTCTTTTGGAGTGGGCGTCCAGGGATCTGAGAGGCTTGTTGGCAGCAGAAAGATGATTGCAGCACTGGGAAGAAAAACTCTCACAAACTCCTTTATGCAGACAGCAGGGTATCACACAACTCAATAGAAGAACTCAAGGTTTTTTTATTCATCAAAAATTCTCTTCATACAAGAGGTTAGGGTCCTTTAAATAGGCCCTTAACGTTGGACTCCAAGTAAGGGTACATAAGTCTTTACATAAGAATCATTTTCCCTCTCAAACCCTAGCTAGAAAATAAGGAAACATTAGGTAGAAAAAATCCCTAAAAATTTTCTTGACTTGGCCAACACTCCAAGGATGCCTAGGGGGCGTGTTGGGCTTCTAGGAGCAGCAAAAGGCCGGCCCAAAGGGGCTCGAGTGCATGGGTTTGGGCCTCTGGAAGCTGGGGTGGCCTGGTAGCCAGGTAGCAGGAATATTCTTTGGTATCTTGCTTCTTAGGGGCTTGGGCTTGGTACCTGGGCTTGATTTCTTTGGGCTAGGATGCAGATGGACCTCTGAAATCATGGATGTCCTTATCTATGAATATACTTTGGCATCTGGAAGGGAATCTGGGCATCTGGAGGGCATTTGCAAGAAATCAGAATTTTCTGAATTTTCCTCCTGGGGTCTTCAAATCTTCAAGCTGGGTTGGACTTGGGCTATACTTCCATGTCTTCAATCTAGTTGGACTTGGTCTTCACTTGTATGATATAGTCTTGAGTCTTCAGTATGCTTGGACAGGACTCAAAAAAATAAAATTAGCTCAACATGAGCTGACTAGCATTGGACTGAACTAGCTCAACATAAGCTGACTAGTACAGAACTGAAATAACAACTCAAAAGACTCAAACAACAACTAAAAAAGGACTCAGATGGGCTAAGCCCTTATTATAGATGGACTCATAAATTATTGATCAATTCATAGAGGGTTGAAAAGCCTTTGTCTTATTCTGGTGCCTTTGGTGTCCCCACCAATTCTCCCGGGATGGGAGGAACTCGACCCTGTCGAGTGAAGATCAAGCTGGCTCACATATCTCTCGAGGAGGTCTGGGTTGAGGTGCTACAAGTCCTCTCGAGAAATTCATGAATCGTCCGACTCTAGCTGGCCTTGCCATCGGATCAGGAAGCATTGATAGTCACGGCCCCTGGTCGTGATGGCTTGATCGTCCAGGATACGCTCGATCCGTTCTCCTCTCTCAGGCCAATTTGTTAGTGGACACTCTGGGTTAGGGTCACTCACAATGAAAAGGAATAGGTCCAAAGGCCTTACTAGGTATCACTGCCGGTTTCCTATACTCAACCAGGTCTGTAATATTGAAGGTAGAACTAATGCCCAAATCCGAAGGCCTGTCTAACATATAGGCATTTGATCCAATCCTTCTCTATCACTTTAAAAGGTCCGGCTCTGCGAGCATGAAGCTTCTTTTAGGCCTAAGCCTAACCAAGATAGAATTCACTACATCAAATTCTTTGACCCTTCTTCGGGAATTAGCCAGTTGTTTTAAGATTAGTGCGGGTGGTGAACATGCTAGGCACATGCAGACTCCTAACAAATGATGCAAAGGACTCATACTGACACCTAACAGACTCGACTATGCATTCCTATCGAAGAAAGTTTTATTGAACTTTTATGGGCCTAAACCTAAGAGACTATAGACTCTCTAGGTCTGACCCTAGTGTGGTGTGCACAAGAGTATTTACAATGGACTCCAAGCAAATGCCAAAGGGTATGCTAGAAGTATAATGCAAACCTAACATGCGTAATGAATGCATGCAGTACGCTAATTTCAACTAAATGCAATCTAATGATCGTAGAAATGCTGGAGGTGTCTGGAAAGGGCAGAAAATAGGAAGTGGATTCAAAATTAGTCTGGTAGGTTAGGAAAAAAGGTTCAAGGTTAGTTGGATAAAATAAGATATAAGAAGGGGCATCAGGGACTAATCCTAGACTAATGAGGTTAACCTTACAGGGTTGCGGTATATCTATGGAGTTTGTATAATGGAAGGATGGGTTATTAATCTCAGGGAAGAGGTCCTTAATGGGAACTATAGGAGGAGGCTCATCCTGAGGGTACGGATTCAAAGAGATCAGGTCCATAATAAATTCTTCAGGTTCATGTATTTTAGGACTAGACTCTATAATTTGGCTCTCCTCTATGGTTTCTTCAGGTAAGGCTCTAATAGCAGTACCTAGGTTCTCTTCCTCTATTTGTCCTTCCACTATAGCTTTAGGTTGGATGTGGTTAGGGTCAACTACCTCTAAGTTGGCTTCTACCTGGGTATTTACTAGGCCAACTATTTCTAGGTCATCTATAGGTGTCTCATCTTCTCCCTCATACTCATCCACTAGGCTCACATCAGCTTCATACACTTCCGCATTAATGTAAGCCTTGTTAATCTCAGGAATGGTTGGAGAAGGTCGGCTAGGGAAAAATTGGCTAGGTCCTGGTTTTTGAATATGGACACTAATCCTAGTAGGTTCAAGTTGCCTAAGGGGTAGTGGCTCACTACTGTGCTCATATTTAGGGGTGCTAATCCTATGGGGTTCAAGTTGACTAAGGGAAACCTGACTAGTACTAGATTGATACTTAGGGGTTATGGGTTCTCTGGGCTTATAGGACAAGGGTGCAGATCTATGGGTCATGGGATTATAGAATCTGGGGTCATAGAATTTTGGGTCAGCTCTATGGTCAGGTTCTAAGGATGGATCATGGTATGGGGTCCTCCTAAGGTTGGGCTCCCTATATGGGTCAGGATATTGGGTTC
This sequence comes from Areca catechu, assembly GCA_021397845.1. Taxonomy (NCBI): domain Eukaryota; kingdom Viridiplantae; phylum Streptophyta; class Magnoliopsida; order Arecales; family Arecaceae; genus Areca; species Areca catechu. Next base: position 23,021,381 of record CM038052.1, on the reverse strand, counting down.
TCCTAGGGTTGGACTCCCTATATGGGTCAGAATATTGGGTTCTCCTAGGATTGGGCTCTCTATATGGGTCAGAGTATTGGGTTCTCCTAGGATTGGACTCCCTATATGGGTCAGAGTATTGGGTTCTCCTAGGATTGGACTCCCTATATGGGTCAGAGTATTGGGTTTTCCTAGGTTCAGTATCATAATAAGGGTCATGGTAAGGGGTTCTTCTAGGTTCAGTATCATAATAAGGGTCATGGTAAGGGGTTCTTCTAGGTTCAGTATTATTGTATGGGTCAGGCTGAGGGGCTCTCCTAGGTTCAACCTCTCGGTATGGATCAGGGTTTGGGGTCCTCCTAGGTTGAGGATTGTAGTACGGGTCAGGATGAGGGGACTCAGGATCTGGATCAGACTGTGACTCATGGGTTCTTTCTATGGTCCCTACATGGCCTTCTAACTGGCCAAACCTATCGGCAAGATGGTCAATTCTATTATTGGTTTGGGTACTAGACTGAGTTAACTGGGTAGTCAATTGGGCCATGGATTGGGTTAGATGCTCAGTGAGTGCTTTTATTTGGGCTTGCAAATTTTCCATGGGTTTAGACATTTATGAAGGAGGTGGGTGATATGAAACCCCTAATCTAGTGCTCATGCAAGACTTGATCAGACCGACTATAGCTGACTAGACCTAGAGTCTAAACTAGATGCTCAATCAGGGTGGCAAACTAGCCTATAGTAACCCTGTACTCAGCCAGGCATGTATAAGGGGAGTGTTAGGTCCCTGATTGCCAATCCTAGACACCAATCAGAGATTGGCCAGGTAGGCGGACCAGCACACAAGCCCTTTGGGATTGAATCCCTGAACCATCGTTCTAGGCACTGAGCATAAGGCACACACAGGTTAACTTGACACAGTGATCTAACACTAGCCCGGACCCGACCAGTTGGTGTCCCTAGCCCACTAGGGCAAATTAAGTCTAGTTAATTTTAGGTTAAGACTTGGAACCGAATGCAAGGGATATGGTTTTGGACTAAGGAGAGGTGATCAAATCCTCCCCCCATATGATATAGCAAGAGTGCCCTTAAAAGTAAATTATGCAATGATGGCAGGCAGATGAGGATGCAAATTAGGGTTTAGATGTTTTTGGTATTTTTGGAGAATATGTAATTTTTTTTTTGGTATTTTTTTAAATAGAAGAAAACTTGCAAATCATGGCCTAATATGCTAAAAATATACTAAAATTAAAAGATATGCAAAAGATGCTAAACAAAATCCTAAAACTTCCAAACTTGTCTTGCTGAAAAAAACAGAGCCGAAAATCTATAGGTTGTATTTCGGCTTGCAAAAAACTCACAAGACATAATAAAATATAAAAAAAATTTAAAAATTACTGTGAATTATGATAAATCCAGAAAACCAAATTTTAGAATTTTTGGAGTTTTTATAAGGGAGAAATAATTACAATAACAGAGTATATATGGACTGAAAAATTGCAGAAAATAAGCCCTAATCTAAGCTCTGATACCAAATGATGCGGGACTAATATGCATGCAATTTTTTTTTGTATGTTTCATATATGGGGTTGAGTGATTAATTCCCAAATTTTAGATTAAAATAAGTTGTAGGAAATTTTATATGAATTTTAGAAGATCAGCATGCAAATTAGGACCTAGAAAAGTAGAAAAGAAGGATCGCCGGGGCTGAGAAGCCTCGGTTAGGGCAAGTTCTCCTACAATAAAACTACTGGAGGTAGAGGGGTGTACCTGACAATATCTTTAAAGATCGTAGCGAAGGGGTCTCTCGTTCCTCGACGGATACGGCCTGGAAAACCGAGCCAAAGACCCGCGGATACCCGGCTTTCTGCTCGGTGATCCGATTCAGGCTTGGCTAGAGTCGTTGGATTCCTAGGAACTCAGGGACCTGTAAACGACCTGTCAGGGGTTAGAAAACTCACAAATGAATAAGAAAACAAAGAAAAAACAGCAAGGGAAGGCTTCTTTTGGAGTGGGCATCCAGGGATCTGAGAGGCTTGTTGGCAGCAGGAAGATGATTGCAGCACTGAAAAGAAAAACTCTCACAAACCCCTTTATGCACACAGCAGGGTATCACACAACTCAATAGAAGAACTCAAGGTTTTTTTATTCATCAAAAATTCTCTTCATACAAGAGGCTAGGGTCCTTTAAATAGGCCCTTAACCTTGGGCTCCAAGTAAGGGTACATAAGTCTTTACATAAGAATCCTTTTCCCTCTCAAACCCTAGCTAGAAAATAAAGAAACATTAGGTAGAAAAAATCCCTAAAAATTCTCCTGACTTGGCCAACACTCCAAGGATGCCTAGGGGGGCGTGTTGGGCTTCTAGGAGCAGTAAAAGGCTGGCCCAAAGGGGCTCGGGTGTATGGGTTTGGGCCTCTGGAAGCTGGGGTGGCCTGGTAGCCAGGTAGCAGGAATATTCCCTGGTATCTTGCTTCTTAGGGGCTTGGGCTTGGCACCTGGGCTTGATTTCTTTGGGCTAGGATGCAGATGGACCTCTGGAATCATGGATGCCCTTATCTATGAATATACTTTGGCATCTGGAAGGGAATCTGGGCATCTGGAGGGCATCTGCAAGAAATCAGGGTTTTCTGAATTTTCCTCCTGGGGTCTTCAAATCTTCAAGCTGGGTTGGACTTGGGCTATACTTCCATGTCTTCAATCTAGTTGGACTTGGTCTTCACTTGTATGATATAGTCTTGAGTTTTCAGTATGCTTGGACAGGACTCAAAAAAATAAAATTAGCTCAACATGAGCTGACTAGCATTGGACTGAACTAGCTCAACATAAGCTGACTAGTACAGAACTGAAATAACAACTCAAAAGACTCAAACAACAACTAAAAAAGGACTCAGATGGGCTAAGCCCTTATTACAGATGGACTCATAAATTATTGATCAATTCATAGAGGGTTGAAAAGCCTTTGTCTTTTTCTGGTGCCTTTGGTGTCCCCACCATAGTTGACCCTACTGCCTATGTGTTTATGTTATCACCGGATTTTGGCATTAGCTTGACCTCCAATATCTTGAGCCTAGCTATGTCTAGGGCACCAGTAATGACACCCAGTGAGATTTTTGGATCTCACCCTATTCTTGAGAGAGAAACCTTACCTGAGTGTCTACTAAATTGTCCTGGAAAAGGAATACGGATCGAGCGTAACCTGGACGGCCAATCTATTATGACCCAGGACCAAGGCTATCCATGCCATTTGGTCCGATGGCAAGGTCGGCGGACTTTGAATACTCGTGGATCCCTCGAAAGGACCTGCAGCACCATGACCCAACCCTTTTACCTACACCAGATTGATCCTTACTCGATAGGGTCGAGTTTCTCCCACTCCGGAAGAATTGATGGGGACATCAGAATCAACCTTAGTTCACTATGGGTCCCTGAATTTTGAGTCCCTTAGCCATTTTTTATATTTTATTTTTGCATCCAATAATCAAGTCCTATTAGTCCTTTGAGTCTTGTAAGTAAGGCTTAAGTTAGTTGAGTTATTTGAAGTCCAGTAATAAGGATTTTATCATGTGAGCCCAATGCAACCCCTTGTGTTCGATAATTAGGATTTTATTCAGTTAAGCCCGATTGTGCTCACTTGAGTCTTGTAATGAAGTCTAATTTTGAGTGAGCCAAGTTTTGTAATAAATACTCTATTTATCTCGACCTCATAAGTCCACTTCAGTTGAGTCCAGTGTAAGTTGGTGTTAGTCCAGTTTTGTACAAGAGGAGGATTACCAGCCAAAGCATTTACCAGGCCCTTCCAGATCAAAGCAGATTCCAAGACGATGGAGCCTCCCACCTGAAAATACCTGGCATCCAGAGAATATTCTTCCTTCTAGGTGCCCAAGCCCAGAAGCCCAGAAGCCAATCAGGAGATGGCACCCCAGGCCTCTACCATTCAAGCCCACAAGCTGGCACCCCTCCCAGACCCTCTTCAAGACATGGCGCCCAGCCCAAGCCCATTCATGAATGGCACCCTAGCTAGCCCAAGCCCAGTCCAACAATGTGGGGCCCCAAGTCCAAGCCCAGTAGGGAGTGGAAAAGTCAAAGCAGTCCAAGAGAATTTTATCCCAGCCCAAGCCCATAAGGAGCCCTTTGACCAAGTCCAAGAAGGAGAGAGAAGTCCACATCAACTAGGAATCAATTTTTAATTCTATTCAAATTATGTACTCATAGTCCTAAGTCATTTTGTAATTCTCTTCTTAATCAAACTATGTACTCCTAGTCCTAAATAGCTTTGTAATCCAATCCTAATAAAGAGAGGACCTAGGAGAGCTTATAAATATCTCACCCCTCCACCCTCTTGTAATAATTGAATGAATGATTGATTGAATGAATGAATGTATTTTGAGAGAAAATTTGAGTGTTTTTTCTTCTATTGTGCCTTTGTTCTTGTGAACATTGAGCTCCGTGAGGGAGTGTTGCCTTTGCTCTGTGAGCATCGAGGGGTGTGAGACCCTATTTATCAAAACCCTAACGATCCTCCACCTGGATACTCATCTTCCTGCTCCCATCGAGGCCGCCCCATCCAACCTTTTCTTCCCTTTCTCTTCTTTCTTTTCTCAATCTGATACTCTTTCTTAATCCCTTGATAGGTGTCTTATAGGTCCCTCCGGTTCTGCAAAAATCAGACGACATTTGCTTTGCCTTCGAACCAGCGGATAAAAAGCTGATCGATCTACAGGTATTCAGCTTGATTTTCCAGGCCGCATCCGAGAGCGACGAGTGATCTCTTCACATAAGCAATGATAATCATTGCCAGGTACACACATCCTAGCCCTCCAGATCAGGTTATTGTAGAAGAGCTAGTCCTACCCTAACCCTGGCGGTCCTATTTTTATCTTTTTTGAGAGTCTTTTTGCATGCTTGTAGTCTAGAATTTCTATAGGATCATCCTTTTATCCATTTGGCCTGAAATCTAGGAATTAAAATTCTAACTTAATGCTGAATCCACGAAAATTTCCTTGAATGCTAATTAGTTCCCCATCAATTTTGAGTAATATTATAGCATCTGTGGTAATTTTATAACACTTTGGGATTCATAAAACAAACCACGGTTGTCATGTATTAGAGGTGGAGAGGTTAAAAACTTTTATTTCATAATTTCTGCATGGATGTCGTAGGTTTTAAACTAGGGTGTCATAGGATTTGAACTTGGATGTCATAATAATATTTTGGCCATTTTGAGTAATGTTATAGCATCCGTGGTAATTTTATGACTCTCTGAAAGTCATAAAATAAGTCATGGTTGCCATGTATCAAAGGTGGAGAGGTTAAAAACTTATATTTTATAATTTTTGCATGGGTGTCGTAGGTTTTAAACTAAGGTGTTGTATGTTTTGAGCTTGGGTGTCATAATACTGTTTTGGCCATTTTAAGTAATGTTATAGCATCTGTGGCAATTTTATGACACTCTAGGAGTCATAAAACAAGCCACGGTTACTATGTATTATAGGTGGAGAGGTTAAAAACTTCTATTTCATAATTTCTACATGAGTGTCATAAGTTTTAAACTAGGGTGTCATATATTTTGAGCTTGGATGTCGGAATACTGTTTTGGCCATTTTGAGTAATGTTATAGCATCCGTGGCAATTTTATGATACTCTAGGAGTCATAAAACAAGCTACGGTTGCCATGTCTTAGAGGTTGAGAGTTTAAAAACTTCTATTTCATAATTTCTGCATGGGTGTCATAGATTTTAAACTAGGGTGTCGTTGGTTTGAACTTGAATGTCGTAATTTCTAAACTACGGTGTCATGATTTTATACTATGAAGACTTAATACTTTTTTAAAAAATATTATGACATCCCTTTATAGAGATAAATTTCGAAGATTAATATTAAAATAGTAAAATAGAAATTACGACATCCTAGTTTAAAACCTACGATACCCTAGTTTAAAACCTACGATACCCTAGTTTAAAACCTAGGGCACCATAGTTAAAAAAACTACGGCACATATGCAGAAATTATAAAATAAAAGTTCAAATGACAAATGTCAACTCCAAGCAGGAATCAAAAAATTTCCTTACCTGTTTCTACTTTTGTAGCATCCTTTGGGATGGATCTTTAGGGGGTCTCATCCCCTCCTGAATAAATAACGATTGTAGTGCTTCCTTCCTCCAAATTCCTGAGTTAACCGTTAAGGCTGCAAATGGGTTAGGTTGACCCTTGACTTAACCTAACCCGGCCCATTTAGACCCGATCCAATCCATTTTTATGGACCTGTGGATCTGTGTTGGATTCTAAAATTAGACCCATTCCATTTTCCAGGTCGGATCTAGGTTTACTGAATTTGGACCTGATCCGATCCGATCCGATTCGAACATACTAATACTATTAGAATTATATCTATTTGAGCCTTTAAGTTATACTTCAAAACTTGTATGAATCTTATTTTTAACATAGAGATGGAGTTATAATTATTTTTATATCTTAATTTATTTTGAAAATAATATTATTTGTTATCTATTTTTTGGATAATAATAGTTAGTTATATAATAATTAAAATATAGTTGTCTATATTTTATCCGAATCATATTTAGATCCAAATTTTTTAGATTAGAACCATTGAACCAGGTTATTTATGGACTCGATCTAACCTGAATGACCTGTTGGGTTGAAAATTCTGATAGTGGACCCGACCCGACCTGACCTGACCCGATTTTTTGGTGGGTTAGGTCTGGGTCTATATTAGGCCCCGATCAAAGAACCAGATTGAATCGGGATTACTCATGATCACTCATGATCCGGTCCGACCTGACCCATTTGCACCCCTATTCTCCATATTTCTAGTGCACTGGAAAAGCACATAAACGAGAAGTGTGCATAATTAGTAGGAATATAAAAAATGGATCTTTGGTCACAGGGTATATAGTCAAAGTGCAATGCAATCTTAAATGACCATTATTTGGCATGTGTTATGGATGTCTAATCTATCATAGGGAAAAAACTATGAGGTTGCCTTTCGTAACAGGTAATCTATATAGATTGCTGATAATTTAATAGGATCCCATCATATTATTGTGTTTAATATATTTTTTGGATGGAAATTTATCCTGTCATTATCTCTAAAAAGGGTGGTACTCAGATTATTATCTCTCAGATAATTTTTTGGATAATATTATCCTCCCATTCTCATTCCTTTTATATTATAATATATAATATAATATAATAATATATAATTTAATATATAATTTTTATATTAAATTTATTTAGTATAAAAAAATAGCTTTAATTTTAATATAAAAATATAAAATATTTAATATATTTTATAATATAAAGATATTCAATTTTTTTTTGAAATAAACTATAATTTTAATTTAAAGATATTTTAAAAATTTGATTTTACATGATGCAATGTTACCTACATATACCAAATATAATAATCCATGTTATCAGTAATCTACATTGCTAGTAATTTACCTTATCTAACAGGGTTGACAGGCAATGTACCAAATGCAATTTGAGAGAAAGTAAGGTGCATAGCAGCTTTCTAGAGAAGTATGAGCAATTATACAAAAAAATATTTGTAAATAAAAATTATTCAGATCACTATATATTGTGATGTAAGTTGAGGTGTGAGAATATGAATAGAACTCTTTATGAATCAAAACCACCGCTTTGACACCAATCCTTTCTTGAATTTAGAACTAGTTTTATCTTTTTGGAGTATCATGCCCTTGCTTGTCTAATGTCCAAGAGGAGATTGAAGTCTTTATATATCATTCCCTAAACTAGTTCCAATGGAAACACACTCAAAGTCAGGTCAAATGAGGGCAGAGTCTTGACCATAATGTTTTTATTGTAATAGTAAAGATTAATCGGTGAATCATGTCAAGCTTGCCTCAAACAAATTCAAAATTAAAGTTACATTTCCAATAGCTTTGATGCTCAATTATAGGTAGGGCTTAGAACAGTTCGATCAATTTAATTTTAAATAAAATTTTAAAATCAAATTAATATTTTAATTTAAAAGTTTTGTAAAATTAAATATTTATTAAATATAATTAATTTTTTCGGTTTAGTTTTATATCGATTTTGTTTGTTCATGTAATTTTTTTAAGTATTTGGATGGTTTTTCAATTTAAATGGATTGGTCGATTTGATTCTTATAAAAGAATTGAAGAAACATGGAGAAAGAACTAAGAAGCTAAAATCATTAAAAAAAATGTCATAAGTAAAAAAATGAAAATAATAGGTTTATATAATATTTTAAATTGTAGAAATATAAAACATGTAATATTGGATATATTCTTATATATGTATATATATATACATATAAATATATAAAATAATACTTATTAAATAGTTGTGTTTGATTTGAGCAAGTTACATTAATCAATAAATTAATATCCTAACGTTTCAGTTTTTATATTTTATTAAATTAATTCGAACCGGTTAAATCATCAAAACTGTTATATTTGATTTGGTTTGGATCTTGAACGATTTAAATAATTTGGTCAGAATTTTTTACGCCCTTAATTAAAAGTATGTACCCGCTGTGGAGGAAAAAAAAAAAAAAACAACACATAAGCTCACCACTTTGCCTCCAGCAAGCCATTCATTAATTAGAATACAAATATTACTATAACCAAATTATGTTATAGTAATACATTAAGGCGCTGCTCAATGAAAACATTGTGATCCAATAAGGTTGGTGCAGTTTTTAGAGAATTGGTTGGATCACTCTATGCAATACCGGCATGGTTTTTTTTTTTTTATAATTTTTTTAAGCCATCAATATCATACTGAACCGCAAATGTTCTGGCATGATTGAGCTTAACATTAGCAGGATTTTCGATACGCCACACATTATATTACGACACATGAAACCCACCGCCTCTATTTTTTTTTAATAACAAAAAGATGGGAAGGAATGAACCCGATATAGCTACTTTCATATGCTCTTATCCTATCAAAAAAATATTTGATCCAAAATGTTGAATTTTTATAATTTTTTTATCTAAAAATAATTACATCAATCCGATATCGTTTTTTTTTATGTTTCAATTTTTGATGCAGGGCCTAAATTATTATCCTATTCCACGATTTCATAAAAAGAATAATTATTTTGCATAAGTTAATTATAGCATAAACACATGATGTCGCAGAAAAAAACAAAGGAGACAAACTATCAAAAAAAAAAAAAAAAAAAAAAAAAAAAATATATATATATATATATATATATATATATATATATATATTAAGCCACGGAATGAAACGGAATCCTCATTGGAGGTAGTAAATTTGATCGTGAAAGATCTCTATCATATGAAACCATTACATTTCACACCTTTAGACAAGCAAATCCTTACTACATGACATGCTACTTTATTCTTACCATGAATGACAACAATGCAAGCGAAGAAGGGGCTAATTGTTATAACATTAATGAATATAATGGATTTAGGTCTTTAATTTTTAGGATAAAATTGGATGGACTTCAGTTAACGACCGTCATCTCCGTCCGTGACGGTGACGGAGTCGCACGCTTTCTCCACCGATGTTGTTATCTTCTTTCCTAAATCCCCCACCGCAACCCGGGGGGGAAAAAAAAAAAAAGAAGAAAAAAAAAAAGCGGCTGGCACCAGCCATCGAAGCACGCTTCTCTTTCTCTCTCTCACAAAAGAAACACAACGCTTCTCTTTCTCTCTTTACCTGACATCCATCGTCCAAATAGTCCACGTCATCGATCCGCGACATACAATTCAACGGTTCTCATTGGCTCCTCCACCCAAGATAAGACGAGAGCGTCCCACCCTTAGCCCGTACGGACCCGGTTCGCCCCGCCCAACAGTTGTCGGGCTCGAACCCGAGACGTCGCGCGGAGCCATCGAAAGTTGAATAAATCAAAAATTAAAACTCAAATTAAAATGAAAAAGAAATAAAAGGCTGGGGGGAAAGGTTGCTGGGGGCGGGTGGGAGGCGGAGAGAGGGAGAGCAGGGAAACGGAGGAAGGTGCATCTCGTACTCGTTGCTAGGGTTTTTCTCTCCGGAGAGCTGGGTGGATAGAGGAGGGATGGCCGGAGGGGAGAAGAATATTAGGGAAAAAAAATTGTAAATTTCCCCAAATCCTAGGGTGAGGATCGGGGTTTCTTTGCTTGTCCCCATCTTGCTGAATCTAGCGTTGGGTCTTCTTTTTCTTCTTTTCCATTTCTTCTTGCTTCCTCGTTCTTTGTTGATGAGTGTAATCGATCGATTGTTGGATGCCGGGGTTGAGGGGAGCTCGGTCGATTGAGAGGTCTTGATCGCTTATTGTTGGTGTTTTTTTTCTTTTTTTGGGATTTTTGGATTGGGAGTGGGCATATAAGGTTTGTGCATTGGATTTTAGGAATGGACGAGGCCTGGGAGAGAGCCGTGGAAACGGCCCTTGAAGGACAGGCGGACTCGTCCCCGGCGCCGCGAACCCTAACCCTAGATGGGGCGGTGAAGTGCCTCCAGGGGCGGCTCCCACCGCCGGTTCTGCTGGAGAGGTACCAGAGCCTGGAGCACCTCTCGATCGCCAACATCGGGGTCTCGTCGCTGGAGAAGTTCCCTCGACTCCGGAACTTGCAGCGGCTTATCCTCTCTGACAACCGGATCGCCGGCGGGCTTGAGTTCCTGGTGGAGGCCGGTCTTGATTCGCTCCGGGATCTCGATCTCTCCAACAATCGGATCCAGTTTCTCGAGGATCTCGCGCCTCTCGCTCAGCTCCGTCTCGTGTCGCTGGATCTCTACGAGTGCCCCGTCACCAGGGTCAAGGACTACCGATCCAGGGTGTTCGGGATGATCCGCACGTTGAAGTATCTTGATAAGATGGATGCTGATGAGAACGAGCGGCCGGAGTCGGACGACGAGGAGGATGATGATGAAGATGATGAAGAGGAGGAGGAGGATCCGGGGAGCGGCGAGGTGGATGGCGGGGATCGGGCCGGGAGGTCGGTGAATGGCGTTGGAGGAAGTGGTAGGGTGGTTGCGATTGTGGATGTGGATGAAGACGGTGAGAGTGACGCTGACGAGGAGGAGACAGAGAGTGGTAGGAGGGTGGAGGCCAATGGACCGGGGCGGGGGTCTCATCACCACCTATCAAATGGGTTCAGGGTGGCGCCGGTCGGAGCACCTTCCACTGATTTGGAGGACGAGGAAGAGGAAGAAGAGGAGGATGTGGAGGATGATGATGAGGAGGAAGAGGATTTGGTGGAGGAGATCGATGAGGAGGAAGGGGAAGATGATGATGTGGTCGAGGTGCATGATGTTGGGGATAGTGATGATGATGCTGACGGGGTCGAGGAGGTTGGGGAGGATGAGATAGATGAAGAGGATGATGAGGAGGATGGGGATGGGGAGGAGGATGAAGAGGATGTCGAGGATGAAGATGATGATGGTGAGCCAGGGAGCACGGGGAGGTTGACGAGCACGGAAGGGGAGATCGACGGGCATGAGCATGGGGAGGAGGATGGAAACGGGGAGATTGGTGAGGAGGATGAGCAGGGAGTGGAAGAGGATAGGGAGTATGAGGAGGGTGATGGTGAGGATGAAGATGAGGTATATTCTCATTTTAATTTTCATTAACTAGTTTATATATCATTTTGATTCAGAAATATTTTTTCTTCATTGATTTAGAGATGTGGGTTCAGTGTGTTACTTTATCCTTTTATTCTTGTTTTATGCAGAAAATTCTTATATCCTTTGTTTACTAGGTTGATATACAGGGATTCATTTTCTTCGTTTGGAAGCAGCGTATCATTGTCCTCTGATGCAATATACTGACATATTCTTTGTATGCTTCTGTTGTTGTTGTTGTTGTTGTGTTTTTTTTTTTAAATTGCAAAAACATGCTGTGTGTAAGTTGGATTGGCATGTAATTCGATATTCTGTTATTTATCTCTGGTTCACTTACAAGTAGTATGAAAGTCGAAGACGATGCTTTTTTTTTTTTTCCTCTCCTAATTTTGCTGTTCGTTAAATTACTTTTGCAAAATTTTCTATGACGGTGATATGCTTTGACAACTGTGTAGCATATGAAAATACCAAGCAGTGGCATATTTTGATTAATATGTTGATGGGTTCTAGTTGTGTTGGTCATGTTGAAAAAGCTGCGGAGTGTGAGTTGGCGTGTCTATTATCTGACAGCTGTATACTTTAGATTTCATTGCATGCGTAGATGATATATATATATTTTTTCATGAATACTGTTAAAGCACAAAATTATGTTTGCCTACCTCACAGAGGAGAACTTTTCTCTTTTGATTGAGATGGTTGATGTTTCTAATCAATGACCACTTGTTATGGTATCCATGCTTCTTGTTAATAGCCTCAAACTTTTATTGTGCTATTTTGGGTTTGGCTGTTATCTGTGAAATTATTATATGATATACTCTTGGTGATTTTTTATGAGTCATTTGATTCTGGCAAGTTGATTTCATTGGTTGATAGTATGGCTTAGGAAGTAGATTGACCGTTTCTTATTTTCAGTTAGCAGGGCTTTACCATACTAGTAAGATGGGTGGTGATTCAAAATTTTAAAAGTCAAGGAATTGGGTTTTATCGGTATTTTTAATTCTGGTGACCTGATTTTGTTGGTTGGTAGTATGGCTTAAGAAACGTGTCATCTCTTTTGTATTTTCAACTAATGTGGCTTTACCATGCTACTAAGATGTGTCTTGACCCAAAAAAGGTTAAGAGGAAAGGGATCAGGTTTTTGCCTCCTTTTTGGGGGCTTATAACGCTTACTATTGCTCTCCGAACATGAATAGTTTCATAGAGTACATGTTTTTATCAGATATATGACTTTGGAAGGCGGGAAGAATATGAAAGTTTCTGTTCTGTTTTTTTTAAAATTTTGTTATATACAAGTACAAGGGAAGAATATGAAAGTTTTTGTTCTCTGTTTTTTTTAAAGTTTCCTTATACAAGTACAAGGATATATGAACTTGAATATGTAAATAAATCTATTCAAAGTACCATAATTTTACGTTAATTTTTTTACCATGTTGTATGTCTTGGAATCTTCAAGCATATTTTCTTCTCCTTGGTCTTGATATCGGTGCCTCTTGGTCAGTTTAGGTTTTATGAGTTTAGATATGAATTGGACAAATATTTGACAAATCTAATGCTTGTTTTTAGGAGTCTGCTGGGAGCATTCTTCATTTCCAGGGCTCACCATGAATGTTTTAGCTTTTACTTGTGGACAAGTTTTTACAATTTTATGGTTGACGGCTTTTGCATAGGTTATTGATCCCGTAATTAAAAATCTGCTGTGATTTGGTATTTTATTTATTTGTTTATGCTTTGTAATCTGTTCCTCTTTGCATTCATCCCTGCTTCCTTGTTTTGCCTACTGCTTTTCAGTGATTGCTTTGTAATAGTTTTATGTTGACAATTAGTTTCAGCTTAAGGTGGAATTGGTTAATAAATATCTTTGAAGATTTGACTGATCGAATATGTTTTTTTTTTTGGATCATTATTCTTGCTTGACTATTAGTTTATAAAAATAAGTTAGTTTTCATCATTTTCTTTTTGCATAATCTGTTGCCAACCTTTGTTTGAACAATTTGTAATTTTTGTAAATTGAAAGTCGTGTTATACTATGCAGTTATGATTATCATTTTGGCTGTCATGCTGAAGAAATTTAAATACAATATGTTTGTGCCTGATGTTTGGAGTAATTTTGATGCCAGCAAAAATAGAACTTCTCGTCTGCTAATTCCCTGGTATTTGGGATTTCTTCATTGGGCTAGATGTTGACATGCATAGGTTCAATAGTTCTTTAGAATCATATCCCCTGTTCTATTGTATATATATATATATATTTTAAACGTTTAATGGATGCTTTGCTGTTGTTCATCTGTTCTCCTTTCCTTTTTGTTTTTTAAATACCTATCTCGTGTTCTTTATTATTATTATTATTATTATTATTATTATTATTTTTTAATTTGTTGATTTTTTTTAATCCTTTACTTCCCATTTTAATTAATGCATGCAATGGTGGTTTCTCTGATATTTCTGAACTTACGTTTTTTGCAGGAAGAGGATCTCGGAACAGAATATCTAGTGCAGCCGATTCCTCAACCTGTGGACGAGATTGGAGGAAGTGATTTTGATGCTTGCAACGAAGAAGATGAAGATGAGGTTGATGATGATGAAGTTGATGATGAGGAGGATAATCACGGCAATGGTATCCTGCCACACCTTCCTTCATCTTCTCAACCCAACAAGAGGAAGAGAGATGAGGAAGATGATGACAGTGTCGAGGATTTGAGGTCTTCAAAGCATCTCTGATGATGTTTCGGCAGCAGTGTACATGGATGCTTGTAGAAGAAACAATGGGTGGGTTTTTTTACCTTATCTATGTTTGTGTAGACTCGAATTTGGTCGTTTAAACATGGAGGGAATGACTTTGTAGCTTGGTTTGTTCCCTCCTTGTTTCAAAAGTTCGTTAGTGCTCTAGCAAGAACGCGGTTCCTTGGTCGACCGTTACAACCCTTACTTTCAAATGACAGTTATATATACATATATGGGGTTTGAGTTTTCCCTCCAAATAGTTCAGGAAGTTCAAAAACAAGTAGCCGTTGCATACTGTTTGAATTTTGTAGACTCGGCAGTGAGCAAGTTATTTCTTCTTGGTTTACTTCTCTGGTACCTGTTTGGAGTGCCACTTCTCTGTTCCCGCTTGCCTCAAAGCATTTATTCTGACGCTGTGTGTTTGGTGTTGGTGTGGCGTTGGCAGATGCTTTCTTTTTCTTGCAGGTCTCGCGGCGTATGCGGACGGTGGAGTTGCGCATGTTTGCAGGAAATTTGATGCCTTAATGAGAGGCGGTAAGATAATTTTACGAATTATCTCTTGTTTGTGGGTTTTTAAACTCATATGTCACGCCTATTGGATGCTGGATTGGGGATAAACTCTATTTTTTTCTTTTTCCCTATCTTTTATTGCGACAGCCTTGACATCTCTCTCTATTTTTAATATTGTGGATGGTTCGGCCAATCCACCATTGACTTCTGGTTGGTTTTCTGTGCACCACCTGGTCACGTTACCTATTAGAGTGAAGGAATTGGCTAGGGCTGGGAGCTGTGCTGTCTGGATGTAGGGAAGGTACAGGTCATAGGCTCATGGTGGTGTGGTGTTGGGATGTATAAAAGATGACGAATATGCTGTTGGAGGTGAGATGGCTCTAATTTGATTGTTTGACTGGTGGAGTCCTTGGTGGCTATTGGCTGGTTATGGCGGTACTGCATTTCCAAACACGGTTGTAATGGGCCCGGTTATATATATATAAAAGAGAGGGAAACTTGTACCCGTTGGGGACCAAATGGATCAGGCCAGGCCCCCAAGGTGGTTTCGCTGACAAGTTTCGTTATCTGATTGGTTCTGTTCTGCGTTATAGGTGTCTAACCCACATGGACCCTTCTCTCATCATATCTTATGTCTGATGCATTAGAGAGTCTTGATCATGTATATCTCCATGATCTCGGCCCTTACAATCATCCATTCATGATTTACAGGGTATGAGCGGGCTTGGTCAGTCCAAACCAACGCAGCAAATTTAGGTTTAGGTTTTTATTCAGGGGACATGGTTTGCAGGGCTCAGGTCCATGGCAGTTTCTGCTTTTGGATCTCGCTGTGGTCGCGCCTAAAAAATTACTCTAATTTAAGTCTTTTATTATTTTGTGGCACGTGATGAAGTGCGTGGAATTTCTTTTAAGAAACTTAGAGAAGTACAATATATAAATTGGGCCTTCTTAATCTCCTTTAAGAAGCCGAGTTACGTGTGGACAGGCAGAATCAGTGTTACATAAATTATTAATTATATAAATTGTTGGAAAATTTTTGTTGTGAGGTAACCGGTAACGTCAGTCACCACCGTTCCTCCAGCTCGGACCGCTTGAAAAGCGGGGCGGATGGGCCTCTATCATATTTGCTGGGTCCACGTCCGCTTTCCAGTGGTCGCACTGCATCGGCTAATAAGTCGAACCAAACATGACCAGGAAGGGTGGCCTGGTTGAATCCTTACTGTACTCCACCCCAACTTTTCACATGGCCCGAAATTTGCGGTAGTCCTAATTGGACGGTGATTATCATCTTGTGGTGCAGATCATCTTTCCGGATCTTCAATCGGACGGTCGGAGCTCACAAGAAACGAATGGCCGGTCGACACCAACGAGATCGAAGGCGACAGTCGGGGAGAGACCCGGCCCTCCTCTCCACCGTAAATGGCGTCGCCTCTAAGAATGCTGCGGTCAGGTGGCAAGGCGAAGGACCCAGAGAGTGCTGGCGGTGGCGGGCCTTCTGGCGAACTCGGTGATCGGACCGTGGCATTGCACGCTCAATACGACCGGTTGCGGCCTCTTGCTCGGGACTGGGATGTCGATCGGGGTGGCGGAGGCGGTGAGCTACCTGGTGGTGGCTGGCATCGTGGGGTGGTCTCTCTTCGCTAAAGTGCCAGCCGGGTCTGCCTCCACGCCGTCGAGGGCCTCCCCGCCTCAACCGTATTCCCAATTTTTGTGTCGTTTGTCCGTTCTGGGCAACCGGTGCTTTGGTTGAGTCGGCGAGTTTCCAACCTTCGTCATTTCTATTTTCGTTGTCGATTAATTTCTTTGCTTCTTCTCTCTCTCTCTCTCTCTCTCTCTCTCTACTTGATTGGAGGAAAGGTATGCAACGTCAAGTGACAAACATTGAGATGTTGGTTGGGCCTTGCAAGCCGAGTATCAGAGCGGCAGCCGTTATTAGTTGATTTGGTTGATGGGTTCTGCATTGTTTGACTTGTTATATTTGTATTATATTGAACACGAAGATACTAAAAATCTGATCAGCACCAGCATCATGCTTTCTATCCTTCCTACTTGTACCAGAAATCTTAATATAAAAATGCCACAATAGTTCAAACAAGATGAGAATCTAGTGATCCAATGTGAAAATAAAACTGGAATATAAAATGAACAAAACAAATGATGTCAAGGGGATGCTGCTTGTTGTCTTGATATGATTGCTCAATTGGATCACAAGATAGGTTATCCCTTCCCTCCATTCATGATTTTGTTCGAGCAGAAGTGGTTGTGTTGTTTTTTTTTATAATAGGCGATGCACCAGAAGGGTACAACCTTCGATGGGGATGATTTGGAAATGGCCAAGAAGGAGAATTACTCACATGACCATTCCTACTTGATTGGACCTGGGCGGGATTGGGAATTGGAATATGATGCTTTTCACCGATGCTGCTTGCATTTCCAGCAACCTTTTTTTGAGTCTTCCATAAATCTGCTCGAATCCCTTTCCGGGGAATAAAGTCTGCTAAAGACGGACCTTATGGTGGAACGGGTAAAGCCTCTTTCTCTGGTTGTGTCCGACGGGTGCCTTTGTCCGTCCCAATAGAAATTGGGAAAGCGGAGGGACGTCTTTACTCCAGCACCTTTAGCCTTTGGCTGCCTCCTTATGGCTTCTTTTAGTGTCTTCAGTCTTCATCGCCATTGATAGATGAGGCGTCAACATGGTGTCGTGCACTTTTGGAATTTGCCCGATGCAAAGCCTGTTTGATTTCTGGACTACCTCTGCTTAGCCGAGCAAGCATTCACTTCTCAGGCAAAGCTTTCAAATGAAGCTGCAAGAGAGCTGGCAAAAGATAAGAAAAAAGGACTTCTATTACATATAAGATGAGTACATGATTCTTGGGGAGTTTTCTCTCTCAAAGAATCTCTCTACCATGAGAAGTTTGGTTGCAAATGAGGATCCCTCCTTATGTTGATCTGAACTAGGATCCATAGTGACCGGGATTGTGCTACTTGTCCTTCAACTAATAAGTTACAATTCTCTAGGTACAAGATATTTATAAGCCATAAAAATATCTAGCAAACATTTAAAATAAGATTTGTCGAACCAGTGTCAGAGTGGGGGGTACAACATGTCAATAACTGGTTCAGCCTGATATGGATCCATATTGTGCTTTTCTATGATGTATTAATATAGGGAGAGCTATGAATGGAGCGGGAGAAGGGCGAAGAAGAAAGAGGAAAATAGAGGTGGGAGGATGGGAGGTAGGGACAATAATAAGCTGTGAAAATGGGCGTTTGTGCCTAGGTGGGATAATTTAAGGAAAGAAGTGCTTGGAGAATGACATGACACAAAACGGAAGGAGATTCTGGACAAAGGACATTGGCATTGCTTGAGACGACTTATTATTAGCCAAAAATGCATGAAGATGCATGGGATTATGTTCTCACCTACCCAGTGTGCCAATAAAAAACAAAGCAAAACACCAGAAACCAGGAGGTCTTCTTAAACTCTTATCCAGTCATCGGTGGGAAAATGTTTCCATGGATTTTATCTCTGCTCTATCTAAAATTGGAAAACTTAGATCCATTATAGTTGCCATGGACTGTTTCTCTCAATATCGTACCTTTATTGCCGCTCCCACAGATTGCACCATGGGGTAGGCTGCAATGTCGTTCATTTCCAACAGGGTGAAGTACCAGGAAATCCAAGAAAGCTTAGCAAGTGATCGAGACCCGTAGTTTTCTATCATACTCTAGATGGAAGTCTTTAAAATTCTTAGATCTAAGCTGGCTCTTCTCTACGAGTTTCCACTCCTAGATGGATGGGTAGATTGAACTGGTGAATGCACTATTGAAGGAGTGTCTACAACTCTTTGTAAATGCCGGTCAAAAGGACTAGGTATATTATTTATATGTTGCCTAATTTTGCTAAAACCTCCAGAAGAAAGAGTATAGCTTATTCGAGATAGTAATTGTTGCCCGAAGATAGTAATCCAGAAGAGTGGATGAATTATGTTTTTAAAAACTTTTTTCGATACAAGATAAAATTTGTGTCTAAAAATAAATTTAAAATATTTATATAGTACAATACATAAATTAAATAAATTGTGAAAAAATAAAAGCAAGGATAAGTAAATAGTTGCAAACACAAATAATTTATAATCATTGGATACTAAACTCAGCACTTATGTCCACTCTTCAAGTATATTCTTGAAAATTTTATTATAATTCTACAAGATTACGGTCAAATTATTTTTCCTGGCTCATAATCTATAACCTAGTTAGTTTTTTTTTGGCTCATTAGCCAAAACCTTACAGTCGGCTAGTTTTCACAGGCTTACCGGTGAGAATCTTACAAATATCCAATTTATGACTTGGACTAATCCTTATGGACAAAGTTTTTTTCTAAATAAACTTATCACAAATAAGTACAATTGAAATATAAAAGTTTAAAGCATAAAAGACAAAATCTTTAAACTCTTGAAGAAGCTGGAGTGGTTGAGTTTTTGATTACTTTGACTTCTTCCTTGAATACTTGGAGAGAAATGTTTGAAGATTTGAAAACTTTGCTCAGTTGATTGTTAGCTCTCTAGAATGTACAAATCCTCTTATTAAGAATGAATATGAAAATATAAGAATTGAATGCACTTTTAATCTCTTCTTCTTTTTCCTTTTAATTTACTCACTTTCATGGTGATTAGCTAGAATATTCTCTTTATAAATTCTTTTATATTATTTTTAATTAATTTTACTTCATTTATAATTTCAGAAAAAGGTTGCAATTAATGTTTTAGATATTGGAAGCTTACAAATAGTTGTTGGGACTAAAATATGGATGTTATAAATAGTCTAGAAAACTAGCCATTATGCTGTCAAAATTTTATGAGTCGACTCACCTAAAATCTTAGTCGGCAAAGATGAAGCTTTGGATTGGCTAAGTGAAAACTCTGAGTTGACTTAGGAACATGTGTTCATTTTACTTTTAATCTTTTTTATCTGTCTGAAATTGGATTGGCTTAGATATCTTCTTAGTTGATTAACTTATTGTTTGGCCAGCAATATTATTTTTCTGAATTGGCTCAAAGGCTACTTGATTTTTTTACTACTTTCTACCTTCTTTTATTTTTGAGACGGAGTCAGCTAAGCACTTTTTTTGAGTTGGCTATCTTTTTGATTTGGTTGGATATTTTAAATACTTGGTCGGCTTAGAAAAATGTTTGAATTCTTCACTTTTCTATTTTTATCTCAAGCCTAAGATTGAGTCGGCTATCTAAAAGTATGAGTCGGCTATGTCCCTATCTTAGTTGGCTTAGTTGAATACTTTCTTGGCTAAAAAAGAATTTTGATTTTGCACCTTTTTATCTTTTTCATTTTTACCGAGATCGAGTTAGCTAAGCTCCAATCCTGGTCAACTCAGAGGCATACTGAACATGTCTGAAATGTTTTTCTTCATTCTTCAATAGCTTTCCTTATTCCAAGACATTCAAGCCCAGGCATGCTTTATCAAAATTAATTTTTGAATAGATGAATTTGTTGAGAAATCTTTTTAGGTTAGACATACTATTTAAAAAAAATATATTGTAAGATTCTTTAAGTTTCTAGAATGGAGGATATATTATAGAAAGGATGGATGAAAAAAGGAATAATATTGATGGATAGAAGAAAAGATAGAAGAGGAAGAGAAGATGGATGGATTTTCCATCCGTCATTCTTACTATTTGGTGAAACATAGAAGGATGGATGAGAATAATTCATTCTTTTGTTTAGTATAGAAAGAATGGAAGAAATGATGGATGATATTTATATGACATTTTTACTAAACTACCCTTTAATGAAAAAGTATTATTATTTATTTATAATATTTATATATCTAAATAAAATAGGGCAATATATACTTAAAATTTATATAATTTATAATTATATAAAAATATAAATAAATAATTTAATTTAATTTATTTTAATAGATAGTTTTGTAATTTAATTTAATAATTAATTATATTTATTAATGATATAAAAGGTGTAGAAGAGATAAAAATATATGAGTTCTTTAAAAAGTATTCATTTATGAGGGATAACTTATCATTATAACAATTTCTTATTCATAAATTCTAGCCATCCTTCCCGCATCCTTCTAAATTGAGAGGATGTAAATTTGTGGACTCGGGTGGATGAACAATTTATCTTTTTTATCTATTCTCTTTAGCATTTTCTGAACTTAATGATAGATGAGAGACATCCTTCCTTCCATGACCCTAACCAAATATAACCTAAATACCTAGCTTTTCTTTGCTTCCTTTACAAAAGTTATCTTTGAGAAGCACTTAAAAACTTTTCATTTTTTTGGAGTTTTTTTTGAATTAGATCAACTTTTTAAGTATTATAAGAAATTTTACAATCATTCTCACAAGCAACGCCAGTAACTAATAACTTATACTCAAACTAATTTAACATCATCAAAATCAATTTTTGGAACAACAGTAATATATTGGAAACCTCTTGCTTCTCACATTCTTGTTGCAGGAGAGGCAATCAAGAACCTTTCAGCTTGATGGCTCACAACAAACATAAAATAGATGATAGACATTGCAAAGGTTTTGTTGGAGAAATCTGTGAAACAATAGGCTGATCGATCAAAGGAGATACGAAGATCATGATTAAACTTTAACCTAGCAATTCAAGGTTTTTTTAGAAGGTACGTAAATGGTTGATCCTGAAATATGAGGGATTATTACCTATTCTCAAGAAAGTGGGCAAAACAAACTACAAGGTGCAACTCTTAGCCAACCCAAAAATATCCGTTCTATCTTCCATATAAGCTGTCTGACGCCTTATCATGTAGACAAGGAGGATCCACTATGGGAGATTTCACTTCAAGTGCCAGTGATAATGACCACATCATTTGGCAATACGAGGACATGATCAATGAGTTCTGCAGAGGAGTGACGAGAACATTTGTACAATAGGTAAGGGAGAATACCATAATCTCTATCACATTCTGAATCCAGTATCAGAATTGGCTACGCGATCGGTCGCACAAATCCTAGATTTTATCCTAGAGATAATGCAAGGTCCAAAAATTTTTCTATTATAACTTCAAATCTTCATAATATTATTGGTTACAATTCATAAGAAAAATACCTGATACAAAGAAAATAATACAACTCCTATGGTTACAATTTTGTTCATCTTTTAGTCATCCAATTGATTGTAATGACTCTCTAGCTATTCCTTATTTCTTCACGAATCCAATCCATTACCAAGCTCGAAGATCCTGCACAACTCTAAGAAAGAAAACAAATAGGGATTGTGAGCTTTATAGCCCAGTAAGGTCTCCAAACAGTCACCATAAATAATAATAATTTGAAAATAATAAGAATGTAATAGTATAGTATGTCAAGAAACCAAATAACTCAATGTCATATGTGACAAAATCTTTTGTAAAATCATGTTTTTCTCTTTATGCTTTCAATTTAATTATTCTTCTTCTTTAGGGTTCTGGACTAATCACGGTCATGTTTCAACCCATGACTGGCAATCTCAGTATCATACTTCAGCCTGTGACGGGCAAATCCATGCCTACGATAGGCAATATTTGTCATGATTCTGCCTGGGACCGGTGATGTAGCGGGATCGCTAAGATGGAGTCCCTTTTGGATTTAGTTGGCGGCCATGCTGGTAGATGTTGCCACGTCAGTCCCTCTCTTCGAGCTCCTCCGCCGAGCGGCTCCCCCGAGGTTGAGCCCGTCTCGGCTGAAGTCGAGCTCCCTCTCTTCAAGCTCCTCCGTCGGGCGGCTCCCTTGAGGTCGAGCCCGCCTGGACCGAAGTCGAGCTCCCTCTCTTCGAGCTCCTCTGCCGGGCGGCTCCCTCGAGGTCAAGCCCGCCTCGACCGAAGTCGAGCTCCCTCTTTTCAAGTTACTCCGCTGGGCGGCTTCTCCGAGGTTGAGCTTGCATCGGCTGAAGTCGAGCTCCCTCTCTTCGAGCTCCTCCACCGGACGGCTCCCCCGAGGTCGAGCCCGCCTCGGCTGAAGTTGAGCTCCCTCTCTTTGAGCTGAGTGCCCTTTGGTAGAAAGGTCTATCGGCTTGAGGCTGTCTCACCGACCAAGGTCGACTGCGTCTCAAAAGCCCCTGGGGCAGAGAGAAAAAAATGCCACTACATCCATTGGGCAATGGCACGCCACCCAAGGCCTACGAAAGAGAAGCGCACCGACCTACATAAGAGTGTCTCCCCAGAGCACCAGGATCTCTTCTACCGTTGTTTACACCAGTTAGGAAAGAGTGCTCCAATCGAGGCACTACATTCCCCGACCGATCGTTCACACCACCTGAAAGAAGAAAGCCATGCCATGGGATTCAAACCTAGAAGCGGCTATCCCTGAATTGAGGCTCTGCAAAATTTTTCCAAGCATGGCAACCTACTAGGAAGTCAAAATCTATGACAAAACTCCTTATCATGAAGGGAGAGGGTGTCGGGGCATGACCCACGGGGTGCTGCCGGTCGTTAACCTTCGAGCACCCCTAGGAGGGGGAGAACCCAAGGTGGGTAACGGAGAGGATCCATGGTCTAAAAAGGATGTCCTAAGGGCCTTCGAACAAGATAAGAAAAAGTAGGCAGAGGGGGAGCAAGCAAGCGAGAGTGCTCTGAGGCTACCAGAGAACTTATTGGGAGAGTCTCAACGGACACAGCCACCATTGATCAAGCCCTCCTTCTCCGCTATAACTTCCATTCTACTCTTTCCTTAAAAACTCCTCCGTGCATGGAGACCGCACAAGGATCCACGGAGGAGGATCTGTTCCCCTAGATTATCCACTAACTTGATCGTCGGAGTTCCCCCGCCGGGATCTCGGCCCGGGTCTCTTTTCTTTTGCAGGTCCGGGTATGCATGCTAAATCCTGAGTAAGGAGGCTGACGTCTGGTGCCACGCTAGAGCTACAGGCCACAGCGGTATAGGCAGTAACAGATTGGGACACTAGATAGGGGGCAGGACACAATCCGATTCAAACTAATCCTCTTGCAAACAACTCCACCCGAGGCATGGTGGTGACATGTGCACGGGAAGCCTCCACCAGTCGTGCGGGAGACCCTCCTTCTCATGGGGGCCAACACAACCTAGAAAGGGAACCCTCCGCTCCACCATAATCGCCCCCGGTAGATGCCCAGCTCACCGCGCTTGCCCAACAGATGCAGGTTCTGACTGTAGCAATGCGATAGTTACAGCATCATCACCGATCCCTGGCCACCTAGCAGTAGCCATGGACCTCTGTGGCCCAAGCCATCATACCCCATGGTAGCCTGCGCTCCTTCCAAGGAAGGCCGTCGCTATCGTGGGCTGTGACTGATCCCTGGAAAAGCCATCAGACCTCGGTGAAAAGATAGTGGACCGGGTTAGTTGACCGAGAGAGTCGTTCTCCAATCTTCGAGTGTGTCGTTGTTAAGCACCGTTGAAGCCGCCGAGGCAAGGCTCCCCATCGTGACCCTCCTCAGCTGTCATCCTCATCTCCTCCAATGGCCTCGATGGAAGGTTCCACCGACGAGGCCATCAGGCGCATGGCTGAAAAGCACTCGGAGGAATAAGAGCATAAGCTGGCAGAACTGTCTCGTTAGTTTGCAAACATGCAGGACTCCTCTCGTAAGCCAGTGGGCTATGATACCTGCCCCTCTTTCTTCCGAGGAATCCAAGAGGTGCTAATCCTGAGTCAGTTCCGTATACCTTAGGTGGATCCTTACGATGGGACCCCGATCCCCTGGACCACCTGGAGAGCTACAAGGCTCTCATGAGAGTCTAGGGAGTGATCGATGCCCTTTTATGCATCGCCTTCCCAACCACTCTTCGAAAGGCTGCTCGAGTCTGGTTTACCCACCTCGAGCCTAAAAGCATCAACTCCTTTGCATAACTAGAAAGGAGATTTGTGGCCCACTTTGATGCCTGTCAGAAGGTGCCACGAGAGATAGACAGTCTTTCTCCATCAGACAGTAGGACCATGAGTCCTTGCGGGACTATGTGACCCACTTCAAGGTTACCGCACTGGAAATATACAACCTGGATGAGCCCATCATCATACTGGTGCTAAAGAGAGGGCTCAGGACCTCTCGTCTGACCTACTCCTTGGATAAGAAGCCGTCGAAGACGTACTCTAACCTCCTCGTTCGAGTCCACAAGTACATCCGTGCCGAGGAGGCGGACTGCACCAGGAGAGAGTTTGACGGGAAGCTACTGAAGAAGCAGCCTCCGGAAGAGGCATCCGGGATGTGGAGGCCCAGACCGACCCCGAACTTCTGACTAGGATCGAAGCCGAAGAGCGATCCCATTCCAGAAGAAAGATATACTCCTCTCCTCACCCCGAGATCGAAAATCCTCATGAAAATTGAGGGCAAGCACTACCTACGCCGCCCTCCCCCGTTGAGGCCATCCAACGGTCGTGATAAGATAAAGCACTGTCAGTTTCATCATGACCACGACCATGACACTAAGGAATGCTGCCACCTCAAAAAAGAGATTAAAGATCTGATAAGAAGGGGCTATCTCAGAAAGTTCAAGGGGGGCAAGATCCTGGTAAAACCTTAAGCGCTTGCAGCTCTTCCTCCTATCCCTCCAATCGACAATTGGCCCACCGAGAAGCTTGTGGGTATGATATGCTGGGGAATAGAGCGCGCTCCTAAGAGAGCTTAAGAGGGGGAGAGGTCAGAGAATGTACTCCCTTTATGATGAAGGAGGGAACTGCAAGTAGAAATGTAAATAATGATGTCGTGGTTGTCGAGATGATGATTACCAGGCATCCTGTAAAGCGGATTATGGTCGATAGTGAAAGTTCGACTGATATCCTTTTTTATGATACCTTCTTCAGGATGAATTTATCTTCCACTCGACTGAAGCCAGTGCACACCCCCCTTGTTGATTTTATAGGAGACTCTATGGGGGTTGAAGGAGTGATCACCCTCCCTGTTACTGCTGGATTACCACCTTGGCAGAGCACAGTCATGATAACCTTCACGGTTGTTAGGCTCCCTTTGGCCTACAACATGATCTTTGGCTATCTCGAGCTCAATTTGCTCGATGCGATCATCTCCACAAAGCGGCTGCTGGTTTAGTTTCCCACTCCTTATGGGATAAGGGAGATGAGGGGGGCACCTCAGCCGATCCAACATTGTTTGCAAGCTATCCCAGTGGCCAGAAGTGTCGAGGAGGATCCAATCTTCAACAATCTCAACCAAAGGTCGCAGGACCCCAGGGGTGGCCCAGTTGAGTGCCTGCTGACATGTCCCCTCGGTGCAGACCCATCGAAGATGGTGCAAATCGAGGCCCAACTGCAAGAAGAAGAGTGGGCTCGCTTGTTGAATTTTCTCCAAGCGAATGCAGACATGTTTGCCTGGACTGCGGCAGACATGCCAAGGATTCCCCCGACATCAATACTCACAGGTTAAACATCGACCTGAAGTGCTGCCCGGTCTGGTAGAAAAAGAGGTGCTTTGCCCCGGAGAGGCTGCTAGAGTCAACGAGGAGGTGGAGAAGCTCCTCGCGGTCGGGTCCATTCGTAAAGTGCAGTATCCTAGTTGGCTAGTGAACGTGGTCATGGGCAAGAAAAATGATGGGAAATGGAGGATATGTGTAGATTACACCGACCTCAACCGAGCTTGCCTAAAGGATAGCTTCCCCCTTCCGAAGATCGACCAACTAGTCGACGCCACCTCGGGGCACCGCTTGCTCTCCTTTATGGATACATTCTTTGGGTACAACCAAATCTGGATGCACCCAGAGGATGAGCACACTACCTTCATCACGGACCGGGGGATGTATTACTACCAGATGATGCCATTCGGCCTGAAGAACGCTGACACCACATACCAACAGCTGGTCAACAAAGTCTTTAAAGACTAGATCAGCCGCAACATGCAGGTTTACGTGGACGACATGCTCGTCATGAGCAAACTGAAGTTGGACCACGTTGTAGACTTGGCGGAGGCCTTCCAAAACCTTCGCCTACATCAGATGAAGCTGAACTTGGTTAAGTGCACCTTCGGCATGGCAGCTGGGAAGTTCTTGGGTTTCTTGGTTACCCAGAGGGGGATCGAAGCAAACCATGAAAAGGTCCAAGCGATTGTCGACATAAAGTATCCCACCTCGAAGAAGCAAGTTCAGCACCTCACGAGCTGGATCGCAGTCCTAAGTCGGTTCATCTTACGATCTGCAGACCGCTGCTTACCTTTCTTCAAGGCACTGTGCAAGGTGCATGACTTCACCTGGACAAAAGAGTGTCGGAAAGCCTTCAAGGAGCTGAAGAAGTTTTTGGCATTACCGCCATTGCTCTCCTGGCCGGAGGATGGAGAGGAGCTCCTCCTGTACCCGGTGGTTATCCCAAGGGTTGTCAGTTCGGTCCTTGTCTGCACAAACGGGGACGAAGTTTAGAGACCAGTATACTATGCTAGCAAGCTCCTCCGAGATTTAGAGGTCAAGTATACCCACTCCGAGAAGCTAGTTTTTGCACTTATAATGTCTGTTCAGTACCTTAGGCCATATTTCCAAGTGCACCCGATCACAGTCCTAACAGACCAATCGCTAAGGGCCATACTCAGTCGTCCTGATACGTCCGGGAATATGGCCAAGTGGGTGTTGAAGCTCAGCGAGTTTGACATCACCTATCGGTCGAGGTCATCCCAGAAGGCACAGGTATTGGCCGATTTTCTAGTTGAGTGTGCAGGCATGGGCGAAGAGCTAGAGGAAACCCTGAGAAGCACCAAATGGAGCCCGAGGCCGAGGAGGAGGTCTGGGTCCTCCACGTTGATGGCAGAGTACGAGGCACTCCTCGCGGGACTGAGAGTCTCCCACGAACTGGGTGTACCTAACGTGAAGGTCTTCACCGACTCTTAACTGGTGGCTGGACTGAAAGGAAAACTAGTAGCAAGCATGCTTTGTATTTTAAAACTTTTTCAAAATAACATGAAGCGGAAGCATGATAAAATGATTAACATTTAATCTAAGCATGCTTTAAAACTTTTCTATGCTACTTGTCCCAAGATCTTGCATGAATGATTAATATAAACAGTGAAATCATGAATTCATGCTATGAACATTTCAGAGCAACATATCTATATATGTAAAACCATACCTTGTATGAAATGGAGATGCTCTCCGCTGCGAAAGATCCAGGAGTAGGAGGAAGAACTCTGCTTAGCCGCACACGTGTCTGGCCTCTACAGGTGGTTCACACCATGGCTCTTTCAAAATCTACTTCCACTCCAAGTGCTAGCTTGTTGTGGAACGATTTGATCGGGACTCCTTTTCTTCTTTCGATGCCGGACTCTCCGAATGAATGAAGAAGCTCAAGAGGTGGAGAATGAGTGGTTGGAACCCTTCCCAAACACTCAATCCTAAGACCTAGATCTCTAGGTACAAATATGCACACTTTTCTCCAAAAACCTCACACCTATAAAACTAGAACTTTTTCCTAGTTTCTTCCCTTTCTTCCATTTGATTTTTCCAGCATTTCTTTGCTAAATTTTTTCTTATTTTCGTCCTCCCATTTCAACCCATTAAGTAGATGGAGAGGGAGAGGGAAAGTGGGGAGTTATAGGTGTGGTAATGGATAGTTATGGAGAGTTATGGTCATGGAAAGTTACATAACTCCCCAAAAATGAATTTAAACTTATTTAAATTCAGATTAAATGTATTAATTGATTTTAGTTCATAACTAAAATCAATTGGGTCAAGTGTGCATACATTGGGTTCAACCCGATTGGACCCAAATCCATTTTGAACCAAATCCTATTTGATTCATTCCAGATTTTTATAGCTCAATCAAATTAGCCTATCAAGTAATCACATTACTTAATTCACCTCCATGCATCACCAACTATTAGTGAAAATTTCATGTCACAACTTTTTGTGACATCAAGTGTCTACACTTGCGAAATCAACAAGTGTCGACACTTACACAAGTGTCGACACTTTCAAGAATATCAAGTGTTGACACTTGGATAAAGAAAAACCTTTTTTCTCTGTGAGTCCACGAACGATTCCCAATCGTTCTCCGATCACTAGATCAAGTAAAAACCCCTATGGTGTGTGACCCCATAGGTTCGAACACTAAGCCGGTAGCACTGGAACATTTCCAATACCAGTCAAAGTCGCCATCTAGCAATGACACCCGACGTCCGGATAGGTCAAAGTTGCAGAGCAACAATCAAGAACCAGGAGATATGGAAACCTTGTAATTAATCCCTTTGACCTCAATGCTCAGGAAGACTTAGGGTTAAACTGCCCAACCCATAAAGTCCATCAACAATGTGTCTCAATCTCACAAGTCCTGTAACACTTTACAGAGACTATCCTGGCCAAGGCTTTGCTAAATTGAAACACAGTAAGATATCTGCTCCAAACACTTTGGAGGGGTCAGTCTCATCTTGATCCGATCATCGCTACACGAGTACTTAACTGTGCCCAGAAACCTTCCATCCTTGGATTAGAAATCCAGATAGTTCAGTACCAAAGTACAGTGAGTTGCTCGCAAGCTACCATGACGATCTCATGTCTGAGGGATAACTACGTCCATATCAAAACTCTAGGCAGAATAAAATACAGACGGATCACGTTCGATGAAATGTCAAACACAACATCTGCATGCCATACCAGTGTCTCCACACTCCTTGGTTAAGAGGACAACCAACGACTATGGCACACATCGACCTATACTTGATATACTATCATCCTGAAATAAGTGTATCATTTGGTCGCGAACAATTTTAGGATTATATGATATATCCTCTCCATATTACATACAAATAGTCCTAAGGACTTCATCACTCAAGAACTCATTAAAGAAAGATGAAAAAAGTGATGAACTACCAGAATAAACATTTTATTCAATAATATAATTCATATACAATTACATCAAATGTACAACTGTCTACAGTATAAATTGGCTTTGGGACACATTTCCCAATAACTCCCACTTGGACTAAAGCCAATCAGAACAATATCGTATACCCATCTTCCATTTACAATCATTGAGTTCTTGAATTCCAACGACTTTAGTGAAGGGGTCAGCCAGGTTCTCCTTTCCGTCAATCTTCAGAAGGTCGATATCACCTCGTTCCACGATTTCTCGTACAAGATGAAATCGGCGCAGAATATGCTTGGTACACTGATGGAACTTCGGCTCTTTGGCTTGAGCAATGGCTCCAGTGCTGTCACAGTACACTAGAACAGGACCATCCAGGGAAGGTGCCACTCCCAGCTCGCCAAGAAATTTTTGCAACCAAACACTTCCTTTGCTGCATCAGATGCTGCAATATATTCCGATTCGCATACAGAGTCTGCTACAGTATGCTGCTTGAAACTCTTCCAGCAGATTGCTCCACCATTCAGGGTAAAAACAAAGCCAGATACACTCTTGCTATCATCCCTATCTGACTAGAAACTGGAGTCAGTATACCCCACAAGTTTCAAGTCAGGTCCTCCAAAAAGAAGCCACTGGTCCTTGGTATTTCGTAAATACTTCAGGATGGTCTTTGCAACCTTCCAGTGTGCTTCACCTGGGTCAGACTGGTATCGACTCACTATTCCTAATAAGTATGCCATGTCTGGTCTAGTACATGTCATGGCGTACATGATGGACCCTACTACCGAAGCATAAGGAATCCTACTCATACGCTCTCTTTCCTCAGGAGTTGTCGGACAATCCTTCTTGGAAAGAGAAATTCCATGGCCTATCGGAAGATAGCCTTTCTTGGAATTCTTCATGCTAAACCTTTTCAGCACTGTATCAATGTACGTAGACTGGGACAAACCAAGAAGCTTCCTTGATCTATCCCTATAGATCTTCATACCTAGTATGAAAGAAGCTTCACCCAGGTCTTTCATAGAAAACTGGGACGACAACCAGACCTTTATTCCCTGTAATGCAGGGATATCATTCCCGATTAAGAGAATATCATCCACATACAGTACAAGAAATACAACTACAGAACCATTTGCCCACTTATATATGCAGGGTTCTTCTTTGTTCCTAACAAAACCATACGTCTTGACATACTTATCAAAATGCATGTTCCAACTCCGAGACGCCTGCTTTAGTCCATAGATGGACCTACTAAGCTTACATACCTTAGATTCATCTGTGGATGTGAACCCTTCAGGTTGCATCATATACACCTCCTCATCTAGCTCACCATTTAGGAAAGCTGTACGGACATCCATTTGCCAGATTTCATAATCTAGATATGCAGCTAAGGCAAGCATAATCCGAATAGACTTGAGCATTGCCACAGGAAAAAACGTCTCGTCATAGTCAATACCATAACGTTGACGATAACCCTTGGCAACCAGACGGGCTTTATAGGTCTCTACCTGTCCATCTGTGCCCCGTTTCCTTTTGAAGACCCATTTGCACCCAATGGGTTTTACCCCTTCAGGTGGATCAACCAAAGTCCATACTTTGTTGATTTTCATGGACTCCATTTCAGATTTCATGGCTCCCAGCCACAACTCAGAATCAGACCTCTGCATCGCGTCCATATAGGTGATTGGATCCTCGTTGTTCTCATCGAGCTCAACGGGATCACCATCTCGGACCAGAAAATCATAGTATCTGTCCGGTTAACGCGGTACTCTACCGGATCTCCTTAATGACTGGTCAATAGGCTCAAGGTTTGATCTTATCATAACGGGTTCTGTAGCAGTCCTTAAGTGATTTGGTTCTTCTATCTATTGAACTTCAGTAAGCTCAACATTGGCAGCTTGAGCACCTTCAGTAAGGTACTCCATTTCCAAAAAGGTAGTTCTAAGACTGACGAACAATTTTTTTTCCCCAGGCATATAGAAGAAATAACCCTTAGACTCTTTAGGATACCCAACAAAGAGGCACTTGTCAGACCTAGGTCCAAGTTTATCTGTCTCCAAACGTTTGACATAAGCCGGACACCCCCAAACCTGAAGGTGTGAAAGACTCGGCTTACGCCCATTCCATATCTCATATGGAGTTTTGTTAACAGACTTACTCGGAACTCTATTTAGAAGATAGCATGCTGACTCCAAAGCATACCCCCAAAAGGAAGTTGACAGAGTTGCAAATCCCATCATGGATCTGACCATGTCTAACAGAGTCCGATTCCTTCTTTCATACACACCATTTAACTGAGGCGTCACAGGAGGTGTCCATTGAGAGAGAATCCCATTCTCTTCGAGATAAGTCAAAAACTCCCCAGAAAGATATTCTCCACCTCGATCTGATCGAAGGATTTTAATAAGCTTCCCGGTTTGTTTTTCAACTTCATTACGATACCGTTTGAACATCTCAAACGATTCAGATTATGTCTCATCAAAAAGACATAACCGTACCTTGAGAGGTCGTCCGTAAATATAATGAAATATTTATACCCACCCTTGGCATCGACATTCATTGGTCCACATACATCAGTATGTACTAGACACAAAATGTCATCGGCTCGTACACCTTTTCCAGTAAAAGGTGACCTGGTCATCTTACCAAGTAAACAAGATTCACAGGTTGGTAGTGATTCACAATCACTAACATTTAGGAGACCTTCTCCCACTAACCTGTTGATTCTATTCTTGTTTACATGACCTAGCCTACAGTGCCAAAGATAAGCATTATTGACATTATCTTATCTAGGGCGTTTGCATGAAATGTACATTACACCAACAGGCTGTGATAAAACATAAATGCCATTCTTAATATGTCCAGTCATAACTACAATATTATTCATAATGACTTTGCAAAAATCACTCTTGATAATAGTTCATAACCATTACTGGCCAACTGGCCTACAGAGATAATATTTACAAGGAATGATGGACAATAGTGACAATCACTAAGAACAACTTTACAAGACTCGAAAAACAGATTGACAATTCCCAATGCCAGGACTGGAGCTTGACTTCCGTTCCCCACATTCAGAAATCTCTCGCCATTCTCGAATCTTCTACTAACTTGTAGTCCCTGCAACGTATTGCAAATATGATAAGGACTACCAGTATCTAATATCCAGTTAGTAGTATCACTAATAGAAAAACAACAAGGATTTATCATATAAATACCTTGTCCAGCAACCTTTTGCTGCTTCTTCTTCTTCGGCCTGTTCGGGTCAAGTGTAGCTAGGTAAGCGGAATAATTCCTCTTCCAATGACCCGGCTTCTTGCAGTAGAAGCATTCTGCCTGACTCTGGTCAGCCTTCTTCTTAATCTGACTGGGCCCAGCACTTTGCACTATTTTATTTTTATTCTTTTTCTTTTTCCCTTTCTCAAAGGGACGACGCCTTGCCGCACTGCCTCCCACTAAATTCACCAAGCTCTTTTGAAGCTGGTGATCCTTTTCATAAGTCTGTAGTAACCCCATCAACCCATGGTAGTTGACTACAGGCCTTGTTAATCTATAGTGATCTAGAAAAGGTAAGTAGGAGGGAGGCAAAGAACTCAAAATCGCATCCTTTCCAAGCTGCTCGTGGAAAGGATATTCGAGTTTGGCCAAGCACTCGATCATCTCGATCATGTACAATACATGATCAGTGACCGAGGACTCTTCAGTCATTCGAGCATTAAAGATGGTAGAGGAAACCCTGTACCTTTCAACGTCGTCTGGGGCACCAAAAGATTCCTTCAACTTTTGAAGGATTTCCTCCGGTTGGGCCTCCTCGAATCTACAACTTAACTCGTCGTTCATAGCCGTCAAAATAATGCACCACACTGTAGTACGGTCAGAGACCCACTATTGATAAGCATCTCTGACTGCAGTATGTGCGGTGGGGGCTGGCCCCTCAGGTGCCGGATCCGTTAATACATAAAGGATCCGTTCATGCTCGAGAACAATTCTCAGTCTTTGATACCAGCTATCGAAGTTGGGTCCCATAAGCTTGTGATTATCTAATAATGACCGGAGTGACAGATTAGTAGACATTATCTGAAAAAGAGAACCAAGACTATTTAGTATATGAATTATTTAAAACTTAAAGACATAGACTTTTGTCTAAAAGCTCCTCCCACTATTTTATTCAAACTGGTAGCCTCTACCTCCAATCCGAAGAATAACACTTATCCCTTAGTGGGTACCAGAATCCAATAGACAATGCATGAGCCCAACTATGGTCGGCCAACCCATGTTCATCTAAAGGTAGGTTCATAACCAGTTGTTTCTCCAAACAACTCCTAGTAATTTATTTTGCCCTAGGAACACTTCAATCAGCCTTTGGGCTACCTGCTAAAGAAGATCCTAGTTAGGTCCAACCATTAATATGACTGATCTTAATGCTTCTAGCTAACAAATGATCAAGCCGACTTTGGCCGGCTAACCTGACCACCTGTTCAAGAAAGTTGCATTATGTCATCATATAATGAATGGCAATTCCAATAGTATGATGACCACCCGATCTGTGGATCTGCCGATAATCACCCCACTACTGGATTTATTACCAAACACCTTAATGGGAGGCTAAGGCAAAAAATTATCATATAATTTTCATCTTTTTAAGGACCTAATAATTTAGAGGTTTTATACATGTTGTGATAGAAGAGAAAGGATAAGTCATGGATTATCTTTCACTAACTTCATATGTTAATGAAAGGGTTACATGAACCACAAAATCCATGGGCACCTAAATCAGTCAAGCTGATTAACCTTATTGGCATGGGCTAACTCGAATCAATGAGCTAACTAATCAAATCTGGTTGACCATATTGGCCAGGTAAGTGAGATCAAGGTTATGGGTTAAGCCATTAACCATCTTTCCTTAGACACCAATATCATTGGCCAGGAAAGAGGTAGCCCCAAAAACCATAGATCAAAAGCCATACTTACCTTAGACACCAATTGGTTCACCAATTTCGATTAGGCTAGCCTAAGGAATCGGGTCCTACCTCGAAGCCAAGATTAAGTCCATTTAGATGTATGGACCAATCATTCTAACTATTATATAGATACTAGAGAAGAACCTTAACTCAACATTTGATTAAGTTAATTCTCTATTAAGTCCTATTCATCTAAACTTAGGTCTAACCCAATTAGGACCTAATTCAAGCTAACCCATTTAATCCAAAGGTATGAATATGACTTAGATCTTAAAATCATATCCTTAGATCATTTAGTCACTTAGATTTACTTAATTCATAATTAAGTTAATCATACAACAGATTGAAACATTTTCAAAAAACTTTATAAAATATTTTTACAAGAAAATCCAATTTTTAAATTTCTGTTCACTGTGAAGTGTCGACACTTCAGTAGCAAGTGTCGACACTAGGTGTCGACACTACTCTGAGACAGGTCGACACACAGAGAACCAATTTCTGTGTTTTTGTTCATGAGTCGACACTTAGAAGCCCAAGTGTCGACACATAGACACCCAAGTGTTGACACTAGGTAAACCAAGTGTCGACACTTGATCAAATCCGAGCACAGAAATGCTGAAATCCAAACATTGTCTTTTCTAAACTTGAATTTTATGTTAAACTATTTAACATAACAATCATAAACTAACTTTAGAACATTTCTAAAATATTTTATGACTTCAAATTTAGAACATAATAAAGATCAAAACATTTTAATCTTTACTTTTTCTTTTCTTTTTCTTCTTCATGAGTCCTTCACAATGGCACCCCTACACGCCATAGGAGATCCCTTTGAATGGGAAGTGAGGGTCTTGCAGCCCTACTTCTCTCCTATGACCGGACGGCCTGGTGAGGCACTCAATCCGAGTACTTGCAAGAAATTAAACTGATTTTATAATGTTTATCTAAACATTCATGCTAGAGCAACCTGGTTGCTCTGATACCAATTGAAAGGAAAACTAGTAGCAAGCATGCTTTGTATTTTAAAACTTTTTCAAAATAACATGCACCAGAAGCATGATAAAATGATTAACATTTAATCTAAGCATGCTTTAAAACTTTTCTATGCTACTTGTCCCAAGATCTTGCATGAATGATTAATATAAACAATGAAATCATGAATTCATGCTATGAACATTTCAGAGCAACATATCTATATATGTAAAACCATACCTTGTATGAAATGGAGACGCTCTCCGCTGCGAAAGATCCAGGAGCAGGAGGAAGAACTCTGCTTAGCCGCACACGTGTCCGGCCTCTACAGGTGGTTCACACCAGGGCTCTTTCAAAATCTACTTCCACTCCAAGTGCTAGCTTGTTGTGGAACGATTTGATCGGGACTCCTTTTCTTCTTTCGATGCCGGACTCTCCGAATGAATGAAGAAGCTCAAGAGATGGAGAATGAGTGGTTGGAACCCTTCCCAAACACTCAATCCTAAGACCTAGATCTCTAGGTACAAATATGCACACTTTTTTCCAAAAATCTCACACCTATAAAACTAGAACTTTTTCCTAGTTTCTTCCCTTTCTTCCCTTTGATTTTTCCAGCATTTCTTTGCTGAATTTTTTCTTATTTTCGTCCTCCCATTTCAACCCATTAAGTAGATGGAGAGGGAGAGGGAAAGTGGGGAGTTATAGGTGTGGTAATGGGTAGTTATGGGGAGTTATGGTCATGGAAAGTTACATAACTCCCCAAAAATAAATTTAAACTTATTTAAATTCAGATTAAATGTATTAATTAATTTTAGTTCATAACTGAAATCAATTAGGTCAAGTGTGCATACATTGGGTTCAACCCGATTGGACCCAAACCTATTTTGAACCAAATCCTATTTGATTCGTTCCAGATTTTTATAGCTCAATCAAATTGGGCTATCAAGTAATCACATTACTTAATTCACCTCCATGCATCACCAACTATTAGTGAAAATTTCATGTCACAACTTTTTGTGACATCAAGTGTCTACACTTGCGAAATCAACAAGTGTCAACACTTACACAAGTGTCGACACTTTCAAGAATATCAAGTGTTGACACTTGGATAAAGAAAAATCCTTTTTCTCTGTGAGTCCACGAATGATTCTCAATCATTCTCCGATCACTAGATCAAGTAAAAACCCCTATGGTGTGTGACCCCATAGGTTCGAACACTAAGCCGGTAGCACTGGATATTTTCAATACCAGTCAAAGTCGCCATCTAGCAATGACACCCGACATCCGGATAGGTCGAAGTTGCAGAGCAATAATCAAGAACCAGGAGATATGGAAACCTTGTAATTAATCCCTTTGACCTCAATGCTCAGGAAGACTTAGGGTTAAACTGCCCAACCCATAAAGTCCATCAACAATGTGTCTCAATCTCACAAGTCCTGTAACACTTTACAGAGACTACCCTAGCCAAGGCTTTGCTAAATTGAAACACAGTAAGATATCTGCTCCAAACACTTTGGAGGGGTCAATCCCATCTTGATCCGATCATCGCTACACGAGTACTTAACTGTGCCCAGAAACCTTCCGTCCTTGGATTAGAAATCCAGATAGTCCAGTACCAAAGTACAGTGAGTTGCTCGCAAGCTACCATGACGATCTCATATCTGAGGGATAACTACGTCCATATCAAAACTCTAGGTAGAATAAAATACAGACGGGTCACGTTCGATGAAATATCAAACACAACATCTGCATGCCATACCAGTGTCTCCACACTCCTTGGTTAAGAGGACAACCAACGACTATGGCACACATCGACCTATACTTGATATACTATCATCCTGAAATAAGTGTATCATTTGGTCGCGAACAATTTTAGGACTATATGATATATCCTCTCTATATCACATACAAATAGTCTTAAGGACTTCATCACTCAAGAACTCATTAAAGAAAGATGAAAAAAGTGATGAACTGCCAGAGTAAACATTTTATTCAATAATATAATTCATATACAATTACATCAAATGTACAACTGTCTACAGTATAAATTGGGTGGTACAGGTGGTAGGTTGAAAGGTGAGACATCCCGAGCAGAGTACCCTTCCCCAGGAGGTGTCGGTAGTAGGCGGAGAGGCTTGATACTCCGGCGGGATGCTTTCTCTGCAGGCGACGTGCTCTTGCGAAATGCCATCCCTCAGGGGTTGCAGGCGGCATGCCCCGGTGGGAAGTCGTTCCTCAGAGATTATAGGTGGCGTGCCCTGGTGGAGTACTACCCCATAGGGGTGCTCATTTATCCAGGCAGTATAGGGGTTCAAATATGGATGGAGACACCTTCTGCTGACATCACCATCCTGGCTGCTCAGGGGAGCCCGTGGAAAGGCTGCGTCCATCTGAAGAGA
The DNA here is from genome assembly GCA_021397845.1 of Areca catechu. Classification (NCBI taxonomy): domain Eukaryota; kingdom Viridiplantae; phylum Streptophyta; class Magnoliopsida; order Arecales; family Arecaceae; genus Areca; species Areca catechu. The sequence goes on along the minus strand of CM038052.1, from coordinate 22,983,452 downwards.
TTTACATGACTTCAGGGGAAGAAGTCGACCTCAGTTGAGGGCTCGACCTCGGGAGAGCTGACATCGGCCAGGGGCTCGAAAGGCAGGAACACAACCTTGGCCGAGGGCTTGACCTCGGGGGAGTTGACCTCGGCCATGGGCTCAAAAGATGGGAGCATGATCTCGATCGAGGGCTCGATCTCAGGGGAGCTAACCTTAGCCAGGGGCTCGAAAGGTGGGAGCATGACCTCGACCGAGGGCTCGCCCTAGGAAAGCTAACCTCAGCCAAGGGCTCGAAAGGCAGGAGCACGACCTTGACCGAGGGCTCGATCCCGGGGGAGCTGACCTTGACCAGGGGCTCAAAAGATGGGAGCACAACCTTGGCTGAGGGCTCGACCTCGGGGGAACTGACCTCAACCAAGGTCTCAAAAAATGGGAGCACGACCTCTGCCGAGGGCTCGACCCCGGCGGAGCTGATCTCAGCTAGGGGCTCGAAAGGTGGGAGCACGACCTCGATCGAGGGCTTGATCTCGGGGGAGCTGACCTTGGACAAGGGCTTGGTCTTGGCACCTCATCTAGCCACCAAATCCAGGTGGCTCCCCCTGCTTGCATGGCAGCCAGTCAGATCCGACAGGGGTTCCATATCAACAGTCATGCCATATCGGTTGCCCCCCACTCTCGAGTCTCAAGCATGACTCAGTGCTCTGGACGAAGGGAGTTATGGCGACGTTGTTGTGAAATGATATTTATCCAGTGCCATTAAATGTCTCTACTACCGATGACTCGCAAATTGTGCCCCAATACCAATGAGGAGATGCCATGTTAGTGGGCTTAAGAGGAGTATGATGATTGGCGCCAGGCCCGAAGCGATCTTCGGCATGTCAAAGCGCCATTCCTAGCGGATCTCAATGCGTGGCATGCATCTGATGGTCAAGGACCGAAAGGATGCATGTTTCGATTAGCATGATGTGATGTTAGGCCATTTGAAAGGGAGGAAACTTTTTTCCTAACCATCTCTTTCGAGCCTTCATGTTTGCAGGGAGAACCAAGGCCTTTTCTACCTAGTTATGACCTTCCCTCTGAGGCATTCAAGTCAGTCTTTCCTCCTTGTTTTCTTCTCCTCCTTCGGCTTGTGCTGGAGGAGATCTCAGTTAGAGCCCTTAGGTTTCCCTTCTCTGGTCTCCTTCTCCTTTCCAGTTAAGATGAGTCCTTCTGGCTGGAGACGTCTTTGCTCGGGGCACTTCGATGAAGCTGGGCCCTCCTGGCCAAGGACTCCCTCCTCTGATGAGGAGGATGATATCCCGCTTAGGATCCGTAGGGATCCCCAGCCGATGGGAATAGTCATAGGTCAACCTAGGGCTCCTCCTCCTCCTCCCCCTGTTCTTCCTGTCAGTTGCGATCCGACCGGTCCTTCTGGCATCGCTTCAGTGATGACCAAAGAGGATCTCTTTTGGCTTCGGAACACCTACGGGATTCTGAATTTTGTATGGCTCTAGGTTTTGAGATCGGGGGAGTGGGTCACTTCCAGTGGCCCGAGTCGGATTGCCTTGCACGAGGACTTCTTCCTTGGGGGTCTTTGTTTGCCTTCACATCCTTTCTTCCTTAGCAACTTCTGCCTAGTTCTAGCCTAGCTTATCCTAAATGCAATTAGAGTCATTTCTTGCCGTGCCATCCTCTGTCAGTTCCATGAGATTGTTGCCCATTTTTCCTTGTTCAGGGCCTTCTTAATCCTAAAGCGCCACCCGTCTGATGATGGGTGGTGGTTTGTGGCCCCATCCCGGGGGCCATTAAGTTTGACCTTTCTTTTTTCATCAAGGGATGGAAAAATAGATTTTTCTTTGCCTCAGTCGAGGGGGTCGACTGGGTTTGGAGTGACCCAAATCGCTCCTCGAATCGGAACACTCAGGTGGAGGTCAAAGACCGGGAGGTGTATGACCAGCTCATCACCTCTGTCAATACTCCTCTTCAGGACCTACTGGTCGAACATAATTTGTTCGAGGCCAGGGTCAGCCTAATCCGAACTTTGGGAGAGGCCCAGAAACCAAACTTTTTTTCTACAGGAATTATTCTTGGCTTCAAACTTGACTGACATTTTCTTTTTCTTGCATGCATGAAATTTTCTATGGATCAAATTTGGGAGATGTCCCGGAAGAGGCATGCATCTCTTGGGCCCATGGAGGATCCATCGAAGAGGGCCTGCGATGAGTCCAGGCAAGGGCTCAGTGCTGGCTCATCAACCGACTGGGAGAGAGGAGAACTGGGCCAGCCCCAACCTCATCCGGAGCACGGGCCCAACTTCCAGCCCGTGGGCTCGACACGGGAGCCGCTACCACAGAGGAGGCTGCACGGGCCATACTGGTGGTTTCCTCCACCTTAGTCCCAGAGGTGGTGGAAGTTGAGGCCGAGGCAGTGACAGGAGGGAGACCGGCACCACCAACGGTAGTAGAAATAGCAACCGCATCCCCAGCAGCTGAGATGCCTCCACCATCACCCACATTAGGGCTGGTGAGGGTGCCCCCAGCAATAACTTCCGGGGTGAACAGGGTATCCATCATGGTGCCACTGAATGGGGCGATCACCCTCGACCTTGCGCTGGCTGAACAGATGATGGAGTTCACCGTTCAGCCATGCGACAACCGCGAGAGGAGTGGCAAGCAGCTGGCAGCCGCCCTCACCAGAGTATTCCCTCAGCTGTTATCGACAAGTCTTCCCTTCTTCACTCCTTTTTTGCTTCTTATTATTGCTTGTCGTTAGTTTCACTAATGCTTCTGTTGCTGCAGATAGCCACCGATGTCTTACTAATTTGGGATTACTGCTTGATGTGGGCCATGCGGGATGCCCAGTAGAAGAAGCGCTCGAAGGTGCGAGAGGCGAAATCTCGGGTGCAAACGAGCGAGTGTAGGTCTTGGAGGAGCGGACCAGGGGCCTCCGGATGGAAATGGCTGACATGAAGGTGTCAATGGCTAGGCTGGAGAGGTGGGCCAGAGACCTTGAAGCATCACTGGCGACCAAGAAGGAGAAGGCCACCTGCCAGGTGGAGGAGTCCACCATAGAGGTGGCATGCTTGGAGGGGCGATCCCAAACCCTCCAGGCTCACCTAGAGGCGGCGATGGCTCAGGCTTCTGCGACGGAGGAGAAGGCGAATGTGGCGGTGGCACTGATGGAAGCCACCAAGAAGGAGGCCGCAAAAGTCGTGCCAAGGTTCAAGGCCTTGGCTAAATTTATCGAGGAGGTCTGGGAGGCAGTGGTAGACTCCTTCCTCAAGGGATTCACCGATTGCAAGGTAAAGGTGGCCCAGGCTTATCCCGATCTTCTGAGTGGTGGTGATGTGGAGGAGGAGGCATTGACTGAAGAGGCCGGCACGGTACCTATTGAAGAGGTGGCCGACCCATCCACCCCACCGGCAAAGAGCCGAGAAGATGCCAGTGAGATCCCCCGATGTCCCGGCAAGGCTTCTGGGACATCGCCTTGATTCATACTTTTTCCTTTTTACTTTTGTATTTTGACATTTTGGAGGACCTCTCGGCCTATCGAGGGTCCTTTTAGGTGTAAACACCTTTTCTCTATGAACGAAATTCCTTTTCCTTTAGTAAGCTCTCCGTTCTTCTTTCTTTTCTCTTCCTCTTTCTCTTTTCTTTTTTTTTTTTTTTTACTTGGCACAAAAATGAATCCATACCATAATTGCTAAGTATATGGTCTCCGAAGCCCCGACCCTCCCTGTCTAATCTAAGAGCTGGCGGATGGCCGTGGGGACCTTGGAAGTTTTACTGCTCATCTCCATCGGATGAGAGTCTTGCAGGTTGGAGTGCAAGGCTCCGGGAGCACTCCAGGAGCACGTAGGTCGCTTTTGGAGTTTCCTGGCTTGCAGTTGCCGAACATGGAGTCTGATGGATAGAATGCGGGACTTCTGGAGTTTCCCGGCTTGGCATCGCCAAACTTGGAGTTCGACAGATAGAGTGCATGGCTTCTGAGATTTTTGGGCTTGTCATCGCTGAACTTGAAGTCCGACGGATAGAGTGCAGGGCTTCTAAAGTTTCCTGGCTTGCCGTCGCCAAACTTGGAGTCCGACGGATAGAGTGCGGGGCTTCCAGAGTTTCTTGGCTTGCCATCGCCAAACTTGGAGTCTGACGGATAGAGTGCAGGGCTTCTAGAGTTTCCTGGCTTGCCGTTGCCAAACTTGGAGTCTGATGGATAAAGTGCAGGGCTTTTAGAGTTTTCTAGCTTTCTATCGCCGAGCTTGGAGTTTGATGCATAGAGTGCAGGATTGCTGGAGTTTCCCGGTTTGCCATCACTGAACTTGAAGTCTGACAGACAGAGTGTGGGGCTTCTGAAATTTCTCGGCTTGCCATCGTTGAACTTAGAGTCTGACGAATAGAGTACCCACATAGGTGAAAAACATATCGCACCAAAAAGAAACTTTTCATTAATGAGAGAAAGTCTTATATCACTGGTAATACATCCTCAGATTATTAGTGATGTGGCAAGAAGCTGACGTGCTGACATATAATCCCTGTCAGATGCCATGTCAGAAAGTCCACCACGGTGGACACCCCATCTCAGACTCCTTTGGCCGGGCTGAGCTCCCCATGATCAATGAGGCGGCCCGTCAAAGCCGAGCTCCGTCCTTCACCAGGTTAGCACCCGCAAGCTCAGGGCACCTAGACCAGAGCCGAGCGACTTCCTTCGCTAGATTGAGCCCTTCCAAGGCTGAGCCCCCTGAGTCGGAGTCGAGTTCAACCCTCCTCTGCCAGATCCAGTCCCTCCGAGGTCGAGCCCTCTGTGTTGGAGTCGCGTGTTGACCTCCTCCACCGGATTGAGCCCCTTCGAGGCTGAGACCCCTGGACCGGAGTCGAGCTCAGCCATCCTCCGCTAGGTTGAGCCCCTCCGTGGTTGAGCCCTCCGGGCAGGAGTCGATTCCTCCTTCACCAGGTCAAGCCCCTCTGAGGTCGAGCCCCCTGAGCCGGAGTTGAGCTCAGCCCTCCTCCGTCAGGTTGAGCCCTTCGAAGGTCGAGCCTCCCGGATCGGAGGCGAGTCTCAGCTCTCCAGTTTGGGAACCAGCTCGGACGGCATCGCCGGCCAACAAGGGAGCGGAGCCACCTCCCAGAAGCACCGGCGAGTGGCCCAAAGGCTGCGAAGAAGCACCTGTTAAGCCATGATGGCTATCTGCGACTATCGCTTACATGAGAAAAGTAGGAAGCCCCCAAACCAAGGTGCCGCACTCTCCACCAACTACCTGCACCGCCCGAAAGAGGATGTCAATCAGGAGATTCGAATCCCAGGGGCGACGGCCCCCCGATCAAGGCACTGCAAGGCTTCCCGAAATGGGACGACCAGAAGGAATGTCAGAACACATGACAGTCTTCCTTATCATGAATAGGAAAAGATGTCCTGTCCACGGCACGAAAACCGCTGCACGCGCACTTCCAGCATGGGGAAGATCTCAAGGTAGGCGCTTAATGGTCACTTGGACTTAAAAGAACATTCGACACTCCTAGAGAGGGGGTAAGGTATGCAAGTGCAAACTCAACCACAGAACATCACCCAAGCGAGTGAAGGAGAAGAAGCCTCACAGGAGGGCCAGCCCACCTCGGCTAACATCTCTCCCAGCACACTCGTACCTCTCCCAGCACACTCGCACCCCCACTCTCACAGCATTCACTCCTCCTAGCATGGAGTCCATCAAGAGAGACTTGACCAGGAGGATCTGTTCCCCTGGGTCGTCACTGACTTGAGTGTCGGAGTGCCCTCGCCGGAATCCCCAGCTCATATCACTAACCCCTGTTTTGCAGGTCCGGAACTGCTGGCCAACCCCGAGAGGATGAGGGATAATCCGATGTTGACAGTAGCTATGGGCCAGACAATCTTGGCGGCAACAGATTGGCATGCCAGGAAGGGGGGAGTTGACATGTTTTGATCCTGCACAAGCCCCGTGCAAGCGGTCCACCGGGAGGATGGTGATGACACGAGCGAGAGAAGTCTCCACCAGTCGCGCGGGAGACCCCCCTTCTCAAGGGGATCCATGCGGTCCAGAAGAGGAACTCCCCGCTCCCGCTCAACCACCTCCGGTAGATGTCGAGCTGGCCGCGCTCGCCTAGCAAGTGCAAATCCTCACTACTACAGTGCGCCAGCTCCAGCACCAGCAACGGTCCATGGCTACCCACCAGTAGCTAGGGACCCCCGCGGCCCACGCTGCAGCACCCCACGATAGCTTGCAATTTTTTCAAGGAAGGCCTTCACAGCCGCGGGCCATCACTGACCACTGGGGCAGTCACTTGACTCCAGCGAAGAGATAACAGGCCGGGTCCCCCAATGGGGAGAGCCGGTTCCCCACCCTCGAGCGGGTGATATCCAAACCCCGTCGAGGTTGAAGAGGCAAGTCCCCCCTTTATGGGCACTGTGCACCCATGTTACCTTCTGCGTCTCTTTCAATAGAAGGAGAGTTATCCTGTCGATTTGTGAACATGTAGGGCTCTGCTGACGAGCCAACAGGCTACAATGCCCGTCCCCCCTTCTCCTGAGAGATCTAAGAGGAACCGATTCCCAGCCAGCTCTGGATGTTGCAGGTGGATCCCTACGATGGGACCACCGACCCCCTGGACCACCTGGAAAGCTACAAGGCTCTCATAAGGGTCAGGGGGCCATTGATGCCCTTCTTTGTATCGCCTTCCCAGCAACCCTCCGGAAGGCGACTCGAGTCTGGTTCACCCGCCTCGAGCCCGAAACCATTGGTTCTTTCGCTCAGCTGGAGCGGAAGTTCGTGGCCCATTTCGATGCCTATAGGAAGGTGCCATGAGAGGCAGACAGCCTCTTCTCCATCCGGTAACAGGACTGCAAGCCCCTACGAGACTACGTGACCCGTTTAAAAGTTGCCACTCTGGAGATTTATAATCTTGAAGAGCCAGTCGCCATGCTGGCATTAAAGCAAGGGCTCAAGACCTCCCACCTGACCTACTCACTCAATAAGAAGCCCCCCAAGAGCTACTCCGAGCTCCTTCTCCGAGCTCAGAAGTACATCCGTGCCAAGGAGGTGGACCGTACAAGGAGAGAGCTTGACGGGAAGCCATTGAAGAAGCTGGCCCCCACCAAGATGTTCGGGACACGGAAGCCAGGTCCTCCACCTTCGAACATCTACCAGGGGCCGAGATCGAGGTGTGCTCCAGTCCCAGAGGAGACGCTCACTCCCCTGCTTGCCTTGAGGACAAAAATCCTGATGGAGATCGAAGGTGAGCCCTACCTGAAACGCCGATCTTCGATGAGTCCATCTTCTAGCCGTGACAAGATGAAGTACTGTCGCTATCACCGTGACCACGGCCACGACACCGGGGAATGCCGCAATCTCAAGAAGGAGATCGAGGAACTCATCAAGAGAGGCTACCTCGGGAGGTACGTGGGGGGCAGACTTCAAACAGAACCTCAGGTGCTCGTCGCTCTCCCGCCAGTTCCTACAGTGGACAACTACCGTACCGAGAAGCCAGTAGGGATGATCTGCTGGGGAGCCGAGCACGCACTCAAGGAGGCCCGGGGGGCAGGGCAATCTGAAGATATACTCCCCTTTATGAGGGAAGGGGGGGATTGGGAAGGAAATGTAAATAACGATGTCGTGGTCGTCAAAATGTCGATCGCAAAGCATCCTGTAAAACACATCATGGTTGATAGTGAAAGCTCCATAGATGTGCTTTTTTATGATGCTTTCTCCAGAATGAATTTGTCTTTTGCGCACCTCAGACCTGTGCACACACCCCTTGTCGGTTTCATAGGGGATTCAGTGAGGGTTGAGGGAGAGATCACTCTCCCAGTCACTGCCGGGATACCACCTCGGCAGAGCACTATCATGATGACCTTCACGGTGGTTAGACTGTCTTCGACCTATAATGTGATCCTCGGTTGACCCAGGCTCAATCTGCTCGATGCCGTCGTCTCCACGAAGTGGCTGCTGGTGCAGTTCCCAATTCCTTACGAAGTCGATAAAATGAGAGGTGCACCTCAACCGATTCAACACTGTTTCCAGACTCTCTCGGGCACCGAAGTCCCCGAGGAAGAACCCAAGATCGACGAGCTCGACCAAAGAGCACAAGATCCCAAGGGTGGCCCGGCCAAGCACCTACTATCTTATCCGCTCAGAGTCGACCAGGAGAAAACGGTGCAGATTGGGGCCCAGCTACAAGAAGAAGAAAGGGCCCACCTATTGGAGTTCTTACGGGTGAATGTAGATGTTTTTGCCTGGATGGTGGCTGATATACCAGGTATCCCCTCTGATATCATCACCCATAAGCTGAGCATTGACCCGGAGTACAGGCTGATTCGGCAGAAGAAAAGGAGTTTAGCCCCCGAGAGGCAGGCGACGATCAAAGAGGAGGTCGATAAACTCCTCATTGTCAGCTTTGTCCGGGAGGTGCAATACCCGAGCTAGCTTGCGAACGTGGTGATGGTGAAGAAGAGCAATGGCAAATAGAGGATCTGCATATACTACACCGACCTTAATAAGGCTTGCCCCAAGGATAGTTTTCTCCTACCGAAGATTGATCAGCTAATGGACACCACCTCGGGTCATCGACTGCTTTCCTTTATGGATGCATTCTCCAGATACAATCAGATCCGAATGCACCCAGAGGATGAGGAGCACACCGCCTTCATCATCGATTAAGGGAAGTACTGCTACAAGATGATGCCCTTCTGTCTGAAAAATGATGGGGCCACATACCAATCCTAGTCAGCAGGGTCTTTAAAGATCAGATCGGCCAGAACATGCAGGTGTACGTGGATGACATGCTTATCATGAGCAAGCCGAGCTCAGACCACGTCGTCGACCTCGCCGAAGCTTTCAACAACCTTCAAAAGCACTGATGCAGTACGAAAGCTCTGATACCAAAATTGATGCAGAACAAAAGAGATGATGTGATGCGGAAGTAAATTAAGACTAAATTTTTTATATATATATTTTCAGAAGTCAACTTTGACTCAAAGGAAAGTTAAACTAAATTGAAAGAAACTATATAATAATTGAAAGCACAATTCAAAGAAACTAGATTATCAGAGTAGTTCAGAAGTAAAGGATCGCTGGGGGTTGAGAAACTCCCAAACCTAGGGTTTCGCTCTGAACTTTCAACAGGATAGAAATAAAGAAAAGGGAAGGGTTATGTACCAGGCAGTGATCTTCACAGAGTTTGGTGGAAGGACTCTCTCAAGCAGATTGTTGGATCCTCGGATTCAGATATCTTCGCAATGGATCCTCCAATACTGGCCCTTTGGCAGAGTTGGCTTCTCTTGAACTCAGGATCTAGGAAAGAAGAAGAACAAGTTAAGGAACCAGATACTCAAAGAAAGGATTTACCAGATAAGAAGAACTTGAAATTGATGTTGCTGAAATCCTGATTCTTCTGGATGCTGATCTGACTTCCTCTGGGATTTGCTCTGTATTCGAAGTAGCTGATCTGGACCCGGATGCTGGTGGTCGGCCTCTACTTGGAAGAGAGGGGCCGTGAGATGACGAGGTAGATTAGGGTTTGGATGATTGGTGGAATGAAGAAGATGATGGGCGGCTAGGGTTTGGAACTGAAGTGGCTAACCTAGGATTTTGGTAGGGTTTTGGGGTTGGAGATCTCACACCTCCTCAAGGTTCCTAGGGAACCCGGATTTACTCCCTCACGGAGCTCAACACCTGAACATAAGTGCGGAAGAGAGAAACACAAAGTTTCTTACAAAGAAATTGATTTCATTTATCATTAAATTCAAGAATTACATAGAGTTGAATATATAGACATAACAAAGAAATAAAATTTTATACATTTTTCATGTGGGACTAATAGGACTAACCCATACTTTAGGCATCAAATTCTCTTCCCAAGACTCTTTCCATGAGTGGGCAGCCCAAAAACTCCAAGAAAACTTGAAAATCAGCTCCAAATGGCAGGTTATGGGGGTGTCTCCTAGTATCTCTCCATGAATCAAGGATTTTTCTTTCATGGTTTGGCTCATTTGGACACCTCCTAGTCTTGCTCCACAAGTTTAGGCTTCTTCCTTTCATGGCTTTGGCACTTTTGGAAACTTTTGGGAACCTCCTTGAATTCCTCCCCAAGACATGCTCTCTTCCCTTTTATAACTTGGATTTTTATGGAACATTGTGGGGCACCTCCTTGATCCTCTCTTCAAGAAAAATTCTTGCCATCCTGGCTTGGGTTTATCTGGAAAGAAATTGGCTCCTCCTTGGATTGAGGTATCTTGATGGATTTCTCTCCCAAGTGGTGCAAGAAAAAAAAGGAACTTACTTCTTGTGGTGTAGGGACCAAAGACACTGGATGGAGATGTGGCGCCTCCTGGACTCTGGCGTGTGGCTGGGAGTGTGGCGCCCACTTGCTTGGGCGTGGGAGAAAAATGTGGCACCCTGGACCTTGACTTGACTGAAAAAAAGTGGCACCAACCTGGAGAAGACCTAGACCACTACTAGGACTTGTACTGAGTCAACATGACTCAACAAAATTTAAATTGCAGGAAAATACAGACTCAAGACTAAAATTAAGTTGACCAAGTCAACCCTTATTACAAAACCAGAAAATCCTAATTCTTCGGGCAAGGTCAATCAGAGATCTAGATGGAGCCCTGAAGTCTTCTTCTGTGTCTGGTGCCCGCACCAAGTACCAAATAAAATTGAACCCAGCAAAGTGCGCCTTCGGAGTGGCGGCAGGAAAGTTCCTTGACTTCATGGTTACTCAGAGGGGCATTGAAGCGAACCCAGAGAAGGTCTAGGCGATCGTCGATATGGAGCACTCGACATCTAAGAAGCAAGTCCAGTGCCTGACGGGTCGTATCGCAGCCCTAAGCCAGTTCATCTCGAGGTCGGCCGATCACCACCTTCCCTTCTTCAAGGCGCTGCGCAAGATGCACGACTTCACCTAGACGGAGGAGTGCAGGATAGCATTTGAAGAACTGAAGGAGTTCCTAGCCTCTCCCCCACTGCTCTCTAGACCGGAGGAAGGGGAGGAGCTCCTGCTCTACTTGGCGGTCACTCCTGGAGCCGTAAGCTCGGTCCTTGTCTGTGCAGACAAGGATGGATCGCATAAGCTGGTATACTATACCAGCAAAATCCTCCGCGACGTGGAGGTCAGGTATACCTGCTCCGAAAAACTTATTTTTGCTCTAATAATGTCTGCTAAGCACCTCAGGCCCTACTTCCAAGCGCATCCCATTATGGTGGTGATGGACCAACCGCTGAAGACCATGCTCAACCATCCCGAAACATCTGGACATTTGGCAAAATAGTCCCTGATGCTGAGCAAGTTCGATATCGCATATTGGTTGAGGTCGTCGCAGAAAGCCCAGGTTCTAGCCAATTTTCTAGTCGAGTGCACGGGACTAGACGAGAAGCCGGAGTAGATTTCCACGGAGCATCAAGTCAAGCCCGACATGGAGGAGGAACCTTGGGTCCTCCACATGGATGGCGCATCCAACTCCGACGAGAGCAGAGCAGGACTCATCTCGCTAACAGAGATGGGGTCACGGCGTAATGTGCCCTTCGTTTCAAATTTGCAGCGATAAATAACCAGGCGGAGTATGAGGCGCTCCTCACGGGCCTAAGGGTCTCACGCGAGCTAGGCGCCCGAAACTTAAAGGTCTTTACCGACTCCCAACTGGTGGCCGGAGAAGTTGCCAGAGAATATGAAGCCAGGGATCCCCAAATGATGAAGTACCTGGAGCGAGTTCGCTTGTGCACGACAGGCTTCCGACACTTCAACATCTTCCATATCCCCGGTAGGGAGAACGCTCACATGAATGCACTATCGAGACTCGCAGCCTTGCCGGACTCATCGCTGGGGCGTGCATACATTGAGTACCTCGAAAATCTAAGCTACAAAGCTCCCGAGGAGGTGCACCAAGTCACCCCGGAGCCGAGCTGGATGGACAGGTACATCAGATACATCACCGATGGCACTTTGCTCGAGGACCGCGCGGAGGCCGGCCTCATCAAAAAGAAAGCCTCCCGGTTTGTCCTAATAAAAGGACAGCTCTATCACCAATACTACTCATACCCACTTTTGAAGTGCCTGAGACCAGCAGAGGCAGACTTCATTCTCCAGGAGATACATGAAGGCCTGTGCAAGAACCATATGGGAGGAAGGATGTTAGCATACAAAGCTATCTGCCAAGGATACTTTTGGGAGACCATGAGGGAGGATGCCGTCGACTTCGTGAGGAGGTGCGACAAATGCTAGTGCCATGCTCACATACAATGTCAGCCGACGGCGTCGATCTCATAGCTCTCCGTCCCTTGGCCCTTCACCCAATGGGGAATGGACATTTTATGGCCATTTCCCACTACACCGGGACAACGGAGGTTCTTGCTGGTGGTTATCGACTACTTCACCAAATGGATGGAAGCAGAGCCACTGGTATGGATCACGGAAGCTAAGGTCCGTCAATTCTTCTGGAAGTCAATAATATGCCGCTTCAGACTCCCTCGCTGCATCATCACCGATAACGGACGGTAGTTTGACAACCGAGAGTTCGAAGGTTTTTGTGCCGAGCATAGCATCCAGCACCGTTTCACCTCCGTCGCTCATCCCCAGATAAACGGAGAAGCCAAAGTGACCAACCGAACCATCCTTCAGGGACTCAGGACCAGATTGGACCAGGCCAAGGGCAGATGGGTAGAAGAACTCTCAAGTGTTCTCTAGGCCTACCACACAACGCCCAGGACAATGACCGACGAGACACCCTTCAACCTTGTCTTCGGCACTAAGGTCGTGGTCCCAGTCGAGCTCGGCTTGCCCACATTGCGGGTGCAGCAATATGACGAAGCGCAAAACTCGGTGCACCTTCTGCTCAACTTGGACCTCCTCGAAGAGACCAAAGATAAAGCCCGACTTAGGATGGCAGCATACCGGCAACGGGTCACCCGATACTATAACGCCTGAGTAAGGTCCAAGGTCTTCCGAACTGGTGACTTGGTTCTCCGCCGAGCTGAAGTGTCTCAACCCCGGGAGTGCGACAAGCTCTCGCCAAACTAGGAAGGTCCCTATAAGGTGATCAAAGCTCTTCCGCATAGAGCATACTATCTCGCGGATCTAAGCGGTGCCAGATTCCCATGAACATGGAATGCCTGCAACCTGAGAAAGTATTATCAGTATTGTAAGGCTCATTCTTTAACATAATAAAGGCCCTCTTTTGCACAGATTGCATTCCACCTTGTAGGAATATCGCTACCCGGCCTAAGGCCTGGCATGCCAAAACTCGGAGCCCAACTCTCTGACGTCAAAACATGGTTCTCGGTTCTCCAGCACCATTAGAGTAAGGTACCTTCTCATCGATAATCAAGGTTCCCCTTGTGCAAACGTTTCTTGCCTTGCAGGAGAATCTCCGCCAAGTCTTCGAGCCCAGCTCCAGGACATCCAAGTCCGGAGCCAAGTTCTCTGGTCACCAAGTCTTCGAGCCTAGCTCCAGGACATCCAAGCCCGGAGCCAAGATCTCCGGCCACTGAGTCTTCGAGCCCAGCTCCAAGACATCCAAGCTCAGAGCCAAGCTCTTCGGCCACCAAGTCTTCGAGCCCAGCTCCAGGACATCCAAGCCTGGAGCCAAGCTCTCCGGCCACCGAGTCTTCGAGCACAACTCTAAGACATCCAAGCCCGGAGCTCAGTTGTCCAACCACCGAGTCTTCGAGCCCAGCTCCAAGACATCCAAGCCCGAAGCCAAGCTTTCTGGCCACCAAGTATTTGAGCCCAGCTCCAGGACATCCAAGCCTGGAGCCAAGCTCTTCGGCCACCAAGCCTTTGAGCCCAGCTCCAAGACATCCAAGCCTAGAGCCAAGCTCTCCAGCCACCAAGTCTTTGAGCCCAGCTCCAAGACATCCAAGCCCGGAGCCAAGCTCTCCGGCCACCAAGTCTTCGAGCCCAGCTCCATGACATCCAAGCCCAGAGCCAAGCTCTCCGGCCACCAAGTCTTCGAGCCCAGCTCCAGGACATCCAAGCCCAAAGCTCAGATCTCCAGCCACCAAGTCTTCGAGCCCAACTCCAAGACATCCAAGCCCGGAGCCAAGCTCTCCGACAACCAAGTCTTCGAGCCCAGCTCTAAGACAACCAAGCCTGGAGCCAAGCTCTTCGGCCACCAAGTCTTTGAGCCCAACTCCAGGACATCCAAGCCTGGAGCCAAGCTCTCTGGCCACCGAGTCTTCGAGCCCAGCTCCAAGACATCCAAGCTCGGAGCCAAGCTCTCCAGCCACCAAGTCTTCGAGCCCAGTTCCAGGACACCCAAGCCCGGAGCTCAGATCTCTGGCCACCAAGTCTTCAAGCACAGCTCCAAGACATCCAAGCCCGGATTCAAGCTCTCCGGCCACCAAGTCTTTGAGCCCAGCTCCAAGACATCCAAGCCTGGAGCCAAGCTCTTCGGCCACCAAGTCTTCGAGCCCAGCTTCAGGACATCCAAGCCCGGAGCCAAGCTCTCTTGCCACCGAATCTTCAAGCCCAGCTCCAAGACATCCAAGCCCGGAGCCAAGATCTCCGGCCATCGAGTCTTTGAGCCCAGCTCCAGGACATCCAAGCCCGAAGACAAGCTCTCTGGAAGCCAAGTCTTCGAGCCCAGCTCCAGGACATCCAAGCCCGGAGCTCAGATCTCTGGCCACCGAGTCTTCGAGCCTAGCTCCAAGTCATCCAAGCCCGGAGCTAAGCTCTCTGGCCGCCAAGTCTTCTAGCCCAGCTCCAAGACATCCAAGCCTGGAGCCAAGCTCTCTGACCAGCAAGTCTTCGAGCCCAGCTCCAAGACATCAAAGCCCAGAACCAAGCTTTCTGGCCACTAGGTCCCAGAGCCCAGCGCCGAGACCTCAAAGCACGGAGCCAAGCTCTCCGGCCACCAAGTCTTCGAGCCCAGCTCCAAGATATCAAAGCCCAGAACCAAGCTTTCTGGCCATTAGGTCCTAGAGCCCAGCACTGAGACCTCAAAGCTCGGAGCCAAGCTCTCCGACCACCAAGTCTTCAAGTCCAGCTCCAAGACATCAAAGCCCGGAACCAAGCTTTCCGACCACTAGGTCCCAGAGCCCAGCACCGAGACCTTAAAGCCCAGAGCCAAGCTCTCTGGCCACCAAGTCTTCGATCCCAGCTTTAAGACACTAAAGCTCGGAACCAAGCTTTCTGGCCACCAGGTCCTAGAGCCTAGTGCCAAGACCCCAAAGCCTGGAGCTCAGATCTCCGGCCACCAAGTTTCTCAGCCCAGCTCCGAGACACAAAACCCGGAGCTCAGATCTCCGGCCACTAAGTCTCTGAGCCCAGCTCTGAGATGTCGAAGCCCAGAGTTCTACTCTATAGCACAAGAGTCCAGGACATCCAACAATAAGGCGAAAACCTCTCTTCTTATCCCATCACATGTATATATATGTAAAAAAAAAGAAGAAAAAGAGAAGAAGAAGTAAAGAGAAGGGAGAAGAAGAGGGGGTTGAGACCAGAAGTGCTCAAGTCAAGATAGCTGAAAAAAGAACCATTCCATTAAAAACCTGCTGTACATTTACAAATATTCTCGGGCCCCTGACATGCCGGGCGACCCGAACCATTGCTGGAATAGAAAGAAAGCAGAAGTCTACTATACTCATGGCGCATCCCCATTGGCAGGGTTGTGTGGCGATGAAGTTCCTTCAGCTGGGGTTTTGGATTTCTCAGTCCCGGCCTTGGTGACCACCACCGGCAAGATAAGTTCGGGGACAATGGTTGACCCATATGCAACACCCGAATCCATGCCCGGAGCTCGAGGGAAGTGGATCCAGCTACAGCCCTCGTCGAGGATGAACCCCTCGACTTGGTCGCGTAGGTACATAAAATCCTTGTAGAAGGAGTCCGATGCCGTCTGATAGAATTCGGCAGCGAACTCCTTCGAGGCCTTGTACCTTTCCACGACCCCTTCCGGCTCCTTCCTTGCCTCGGTGGCTTGTTCCCTTGCCGCCTCTGCCGACTTGGCCGCCTTCGCTGCCTCCCTCTCGGCCACGGCCAGCTTCTCCTTCGTCGCATCCAGCTCAGCCTGGAGGGACTGGGCGATCCCCTTCTACCGTACTGCCTTGGTGTTGAATGAGCTCAGCCTTTTCCCGGTGGCCGCGAGCTCCTCGACCTTGCTCTTCGACTGGCCCTGCTCCCAGTTGAGCTCCTCCTGGAGCTCCTTCGAGCGCCTTTCAGTGCCTGTGAGCCCCTCCTTTGGAGCTCCTTGTTCTTCAGACCGAGCTCTTGAAAGGCATCAGACTTCTCCTTCAGCTCAGCCTTCAGAGCCTCGACCTCAGCTGCACGTTGCTGGTCATTCTTCAACCAGTTCTAGCAGCAATCTCTGATAAGGAGCGTCTCGGCTCCGACCTGCACCAAGCAAGATGTCAAAATGAGAGAAGAGGAGAAAGGAAGAGGAAAGAGAGCTCTAGAAGGTTAAACCCACTTACCTTGAAGAGTAGGGAGAAGATGCTGTTGATCGCATCCCCCAGTACCTTCCCGGCCATCTCCCATCGATCACACGATTGGATGAAGAAATCCATCATGTGCTCGGCTAGCTTTGGATCTCGAAGCCATGAGACGTCGGGTCCCATTCTGAACGGGACCCGACGATAGCCTCTCTCCTTTTTGCCCGCCCCCAAGGCGGAATCGCCCGCTCCGCCGCCAGTGGAGGCCTCGGAGACCGGTTGGGAGCTCGGCGCCCCCTCCAATGGTGCCCCTAGCACCGGATCTGCTCCTTCCCGATCCTCCTCTTCAACAATGACAAGCTCGTGAGGAGGGGGCGACATGATGGCGACAGCTGCAGCAGTAGCCCTAGCCCGGATGACTACCTCGGGCTCCGGGGCAGGGACTGGTTCTCGCCGCCTCGACTGCCCTGAAATAGATATGGTTGTCTTCTGCTCCGGCCCAGGAATTGCAGCCACCCCTTCTCTTGCTCGTGCGAAGGCAGCCTCGGACTCCTCCCCGACTCGGTCAGCTCGGTGGGGGCGGTTGCCGACGCGCCCTCATCACGAGCCCTCTTCGAAGAAGGCTCCTCAGCCAATCCTGCTGGAGGCTTTTTCTGAGTGATCAACAGTAAGCCATCCACTGAGAACCTCATACCTGCATACAGGAGACATAATGTCAATCCTAGCCCGAAAAAAACATATTAAAAATGACCAAGAAAGACTCAAGCCGAACTCACCCAACTCTCCTATTGGGCTGATCCTAGCCTCGGCGAGGTTTTGCTCTGACAACAGAACCTCGAGAAAAGGAATCTGAGCAGTACGGAGCTGCTCGTAGACATCCTTGTCTGCTACTTCAATCGTAGAGCTTCGATTGGGGGATCGATCCGGGTTGCTCCACACCCAGTCAACCCCCTAGACTATTGCAAAGAAGAACTTACTCTTCCATCCCTTGATGGAAGAGGGAAGTTCAAATTTGATCCCCCTCGGATGGGAAGAGAGGGACCACCACCCGTCTTCGGTGGGGTGGCGCTTTAGAGTGAAGAAAGCTTTGAATAAGGAGAAGCGAGCAACGATCCCGTGGAAGTAGCAAAGTACAATGAAGCAGAAGATAGTCCTGATGGCATTGGGGATGAGCTGAGCAGGGACCAAGCGGTAGTTGCTCAGCACAGACAAAGAGAACAGATGGAAGGGGAAGCGAAGCCCTCCTGAGAAGGTCTCCTCATAGAAAGTAATTCAGCCTGGCCACTAGAAGTAACCCGGTCCCCTGGTCGGGGGATTAAAAGTCGGACAGAATACGGGATGCCATAAATATCCCGAATGGTCTCCAGTTCCTCAGCAGAGATTGTCGAAGCGATCCCGCCAGGACCCGTTGACCGGACTGGTTCGGGGATGGGTTCAGTTGAAGGAAGACGACGAGGAGGACAAGAGGGGTTAAGACTAGGCTCTCTAATGAATATACCACCAGGGGGACACCTCCCTCTAAACTCTAAGCGGGCCCCATCTCCCTCCTCATAAGAAGAAGAAGATGATGGCGACCTCGGCCTAGAGGGTCCGGCCTCACCCTGATTAGTCGAAGGATGGAAACTCGACCCAAAACGAGATATGATGAAGAATATCAGGAGAAGGAAAAGAAGGCGGACGGAAGCCCAAAGATGAACCTAGCCCTGAGAGGAAGATCCTGCTCGACTAAGGCGAGGAGAAAGGGGACTAGAAGGGGGAACTAACCTGCTGGGAGCTCTGAAAGACAAGAATGACCGGACGGACGGAATGAGAGCCTCAGTATAGTGGCGGGCATGAAGGATTTGAAAGAAGACTTGTTTCGGGAAAGGCCACCTTTCCTTTCGAAGTGACTGGTACCCGATTATACCATTACAAACCCCCACCATCAGATCTGTGCCACGCATCATTCATCGGTAGGACTGATGTCTGGGTTCGACTGCGATCGCTCCGGATTCCATGCCTGCAACAACTGCTCCTCGGACGTAGCCACGTGGCTCCTCCAAGTAGGCTGAAGAAATCGCTTCCCAAGACACCGCCGATCGCGATCATCATTACGTCGGATCCCCACCTTTCCATGTCAGCAGTGCATTTACTCCCTTTGCCCCGAGCGCCCAGCACCAACGGGACTTGGAAGTGGGGGCAAATGATATGGCAAGAAGCTGACGTGCTGACGTGTAGTCCTTGTCAGATGCCATGTCAGAAAGTCTACCACGGTGGATACCCTATATCGGACTCCTTTGGTCGGGCTGAGCTCCCCCTGATCAATGAGGCGGCCCATCAAAACTGAGCTCCATCCTCCGTCAGGTCGGCACCCGCAAGCTCGGGGCACCTAGGTCTGAGCCGAGCGACCTCCTTCGCTAGATCGAGCCCTTCTGAGACTGAGCCCCTTGAGCCGGAGTCGAGTTCAACCCTCCTTCACCAGGTCAAGCCCCTCCGAGGTCGAGCCCTCTGGGCTGGAGTCGCGTGTCAAACTCTTCCACCTGATCAAGCCCCTCCGAGGCTGAGACCCCTGGATTGGAGTCGAGCTCAGCCCTCCTCTACCAAGTCGAGCCCCTTCGAGGTCGAGCCCTCCAGGTAGGAGTCGAGTCTTCCTTCTCCGAGTCAAGCCCTTTCGAGGTCAAGCCCCTAAGCCGGAGTTGACCTCAGTCCTCCTCTGCCAGGTCGAGCCCTTTGGAGGTCGAGCCTCTTGAATCAGAGCCGAGTCACAGCTCTCCAGTTCGACAACCAGCTCGGACGGCATCGCCGGCCAACAAGGGGGTGGAGCCACCTCCCCGAAGCACTGGTGAGCGGCCCGAAGGCCACAAAGAAGCACCTGTCAAGCTATGATGGCTATCTGCGGCCGTCGCTTACACCAGAAAAGAAGGATGCCCCTAGACCAAGGTGCCGCGCTCTCCACCAACTACCTGCACTGCCCGAAAAAAAAGTCAACCAGGAGATTTTAATCCCGGGGGCGACGGCCCCTCGATTGAGGCACTGCAAGGCTTCCCGGAATGGGGCGATCGAAAGGAATGTCAAAACAGATGACAATCTTCCTTTTCACGAATAAGGAAAGATGTCCCATCCATGGAATGGAACATCGCTGCACGCACACTACCAGCATGGGAAAGATCCCAAGGTAGGCGCTCAATGGTCACCTGGATTTAAAAGAATATTCGACACCCTTAGAGAGGGGGTAAGGTATGCAAGTGCAAACTCAACCACAGAACATCACCCAAGCGAGTGAAGGAGAAGAGCCTCACAGGAGGGCTAGCCCACCTCAGCTAAAATCTCTCTCAGCACACTCGCACCCCCACTCTCACACCATTCACTCCTCCTAGCATGGAGTCCATCAAGAGGGGCTTGACCAGGAGGATCTGTTCTCCTAGGTCATTACTAACTTGAGCGTCGAAGTGCCCCTGCCGGAACCCCCGGCCCGGATCACTAACCCCTGTTTTGCAGATCCGGAACCACCGGCCAACCCCGAGAGGATGAGAGACGATCCGATGTCGACAGCAGCTATGGACCATGATGATCTTGGCGGCAATAATTAACATTCTAGGGTCGAGAAAACTAGGCACCATCGAGTCCAGCGAGATAGTAGGCTCCATGAGGGAGGGCCTTGACTACCCTGTAAGGACCTTCCCAGTTCGGGGAGAGCTTTCCATATTATCCGGGCTGCAAGACCTCAGCTCGTCGTAGGACCAAGTCACCCAGGCGGAAGGCCTTCGGCTTCATGTGGGAATTGTAATACCGGGCCACCCATTTTCTATAAGCCACCATGCAGAGCTGAGCTGTGTTCTTTATCTCTTTCAACAGGTCTAGATTGAGTAGAATGCAGGTCGGATTTTCAGCTTCATCATATTGCTCTACCCGCAGTGTGGGTAGACCCATCTCCACTGGGATCACGCCTCGATACCAAAGACAAGGTTGAAGGGTGTCTCACATGTTGTCATCCGGGGCATGGTGTGGTAGGCCCAAAGCACACTAGGGAGTTCCTCAGCCCACCGGCCCTTGGCCTCGTCTAGCCTAGTACGGAGCCCTTGGGGGATGGTCCGATTGGTTACCTCTGCCTCCCCGTTGGTCTGAGGGTGAGCCACCGAGATGAAGCGATGACGGATGTTGAGATCAGCACATAACTCCTCAAATATTTGGTTGTCGAACTATCGTCCATTGTTGATGATGATTGAGTGGGAAAGATCGAAATAGCAAATGATCGACTTCTAGAGAAAAGACCTGGCCTTGGCTTTAGTGATTTGCACCAGTGGCTTGGCCTCGATCCACTTGGTGAAGTAGTCGATGGCCACTATTAGATACCTTCGTTATCCGGATGCAAGGAAAAAGGGATCCAAGATATCCATTCTCTACTGGGTGAATGGCCAAGGAGCAGAGAGTTGGGAGAGTGGCATGGCCGGCTGACGCTGTATGTAAGTGTGTTGTTGGCAACGGTCACACTTTTTTATTAAGTCAGCCGCATCTTCTCTCATAGTCTTCCAGTAGTATCCTTACCAGAGGGCCTTGATGCCAGCATCCTGGCCCCCATATGGTTCCGGCAGAGGCTTTCATGTATCTCTCGAAGCACGTAGGCTGCATTTGAGGGTCTCAAATACTTCAGGAGTGGGTAGGATTGGGACCTCCGGTAGAGCTGCCCGTCCGTCGTAAGAAGCGCGCAGCCTTCTTTTTGAGAAGTTTGGCCTCTACATGATTCTCGAGCAGGGTACCATCAGTGATGTACCTGATATAGCGGTCCATCCAACTAGGCTCAGGAGTGACCTGTTGGACTTCATCGGATACTTCATAACTGGGTGCCTGCAGGTATTCAATGTAGGCACACCCCAACGATGAGTCCGGCAGAGTTGCAAGCATGGAGAGAGTGTCGGCATGAGCATTCTCTCTACGAGGGATGTGGGAGATGCTGAAATGCTGAAAACCCATCGTGCTTGAATGTACCCACTCCATATATTTTGCCATCTGAGGATCTCGGGCTTCGAACTCTCCCGAGACTTGACCTGCAACTAGTTGCGAGTCAGTGAAGACTCTTAGGCTGGACACATCTAGCTCACAGGATACCCTTAATCCTGTGAGGAGTACTTCATACTCGGCCTAGTTATTAGTAGCTTTGAATAGGAAGCATAGTGTGCACTCGGCCTCAACCCCGTCGAGGTTGTCAAGGATGAGACCGGCTCCGCTTCCTCCTGCATTGGATGCACCATCCACATGGAGGACCCAAACCGTTTCATCAGTTGGCAGTTCCATGGGATGCTCTAGAGAAGTTTCTTCCGACTCTCCGCTCATGTTGGTGTATTCTACTAGAAAGTTAGCCAGTACTTGTACCTTTTGAGATGTTCTCGGACGATAAGTAATATCGAACTCACAGAGTTTCAACACCCATTTAGCCAGATGCCCAAACATGTCCGGATGGCTCAGTATGGTCCTCATGGGCTGGTCGGTGAGGATTGCAATCGGGTGGGCTTGGAAGTATGGCCTGAGATGTTGAGCAGACAAAATGAGCATAAAAATTAATTTTTTGGAACAGGTGTACCTAATCTCCGCATCTCGGAGGAGCTTGCTAGCATAGTACACTGGCCTTTGGATCCCGTCTCTGTCCATGCGAACGAGCATTGAACTGACGACACCTGGGGAGATCGCTAGATACAGGAGTTCCTCCCCGTCCTCTGGCCTAGAGAGTAATGGTGGCAATGTGAGGAACCTCTTCAGCTCCTTGAAGGCTTCTTGGCACTCCTTCATCCAGGCAAAGTCATGCATCTTGCACAGCGCCTTGAAGAAAGGTAGGCAGTGGTCGGCAGAGCACGAGATAAACCAGCTTAAAGCCACAATCTAGTCGGTTAGGTGCTGAACCTGTTTCTTCGAGATAGGATGCTCCATGTCGACGATCGCCTGGACCTTCTCGATGTTGCCTCGATCCCTCTTTGGATGACAGTGAAGCCTAAGAATTTTCCAATGGCCATGTCGAAGCTGCACTTAGCTAGGTTTTACTTCATTTAATGGAGATGGAGGTTTTGGAAGGCCTTTGCTAGGTCCACGACGTGGTCCGACTCTGGCTTGCTCATAACGAGCATGTCATCCACGTAGACTTGCATGTTGCGACCAATTTGGTCTCTGAAGATCTTATTGACCAAGCACTGGTCGTGGTTCCAGCATTCTTCAGATCGAACAGCATCATCTTGTAGCAGTAAGTCCTTCGGTATGTGATGAAGGCAGTGTACCCTCGTCTTCTGGGTGCATCCAAATTTGATTGTACCTGAAAAATGCATCCATGAAGGTGAGTAAGCGGTGCCCTGATTTAGCATCCACCAGCTAGTTGATCTTGGAAAGGGAGAAGCTATCTTTTGGGTAGGCTTGATTGAGGTCAGTGTAGTCTGCACAGATCCTCCACTTTTTACTAGCCTTCTTGACCATGACTACATTTGCTAGCCAGCTAGGGTACTAAACTTCTCGGACGAAGTTGACTGTGAGGAGCTTTTCCACCTTTTCATTGATTGCCTTTTATCTCTCCAGGGAGAAGCTCCTCTTCTTTTAACGGATCGGTCGGCACTTTGGATCAATGTTCAGTCTGTGAGTGATGATGTCAGAGAGAATTCCCGGTATGTCATCATAGTCCGGGCAAAAATATCTGTATTCGCCCGGAGAAAACTTAGCAGGTGAGCCTTCTCGCCCAGCTGCAACGAGCCTTCTCGCCTCCTACAACTGGGCCCCCACCTGTACCGTCTTCAAAGGATCTGTGCCGAGGGGGTATGGCAACAGGTACTCGACCGAGCCGCCTTTGGCATCCTGCACCCTTTGGTCAAGCTCATCAGCTAAGCATATGGAACCGGCTGAGAATTGGTTCCTCTTGGATCTTGTGGGAGAAAGGAGGGCGGGCATCGTGACCCGCGGGCTCGCATGAGGAGCCCTACAAATTGGCAAATTGACGGGATAGCTCGGCCAATTTGCACTCTTGTTCCTCCAGGCACCTGTCAGCCTGACACTTGATAGCCTCATCGGTAGATACTTCCACCAAGGCTATTGGAGGAGAGAAAGATAGGGGTCGGAGGAGACTGTGCCGGGGGGCCTTATCGTGACGGTGCTTGTGGCACCTTGAGGTGGCATGGTCCGAGGTCGGGGACTGACTCTCTCGATCGGTCGAACCGCTCCACTGCCTCTTCCTTGGGGTTGAAAGCTTTCTCAGTGGTAAGATGTGATCTGCGAGTGCGATGGCCTTCCTTGGAAGGATCGCAAACTACCACGGTGTCCGGTGACTTGATCCGCGAGGATTCCTGGCTACTATTGGGTTGCCAAGGATCGATGTTGATGATGCAACTATCGCACCACTGTAGTCAGGGTCTGGACCTACTAGGCAAGCACAGCAAATTGGGGGTCCACCAAAGGCAACGGTGGTGGAGCAGGGAGCTCCCTCTCCGGGCTGTGCAGGTCCTCGCATGAGAGAGGATCCCTAATGCGACTAACAGAGGCTTCCCGCATGCACATCACCACCATGTCACCGGTGGAACTGTTCTGATAATAAGGGACTGGCTTACACTGCCCCCTACCTGGTATGCCAATCTGTTGCTGCCAAGATCGTCATGGCCTGTAGCACTTACATGGTATTTGTTGGTGGATTTCCTGCTTGGTGTCTTCTGCGAATGCCCAGTCCTGCAAAAGAAAGGAGACCCAGGCTGGGGATCTCGACGGGGACACTCCGACGGTAAGTAAGTGGACAATCAAGGAGAACAGATCCTCCTCGATGGATCCCGAAGTGGTCTCCACTCTTAGAGGATTTAGAAGATGATGGGAGGAGAGTCGGACTAATGAGAGTTTGAGCAGTGACAGCTCGAGTAGTGATGGCTACCATAGCGGGAGCTTTAGGGGAGTCCCTGTGTGTCCTCCTTTGCCTTTGGAGCTTTCCCCTCTATTCCTTGTCACTTGCCCTTCCTCACTTACTTTTGCCAGAGGTCCCTTTAAGTTTCTTATAGAAGCGTCATGCCTCTAGTAGGGCGTAGAGCCCTGAGCTAGTGCCCTGTGGGAGCCCCCCATGCGGACGAGGCACAGGCCTGTTCTTCCCTCCTCTCCCTCCAGTGGAGGGGGACAGGATCCGTAGCCTACATCAGGAAAAGCCTGCCACTAGTGCAGGTGGAGTACTGAGGAGTGCGCATGGCATGCCGTGGGGCCTGACACTCCGACAGGGCACTACATTTTTCTGGCATTGTTTCGCCATGTTTGGGGAGACCTGGCAGGGCACCGGTTTGGCAGAAGACGCTGCGGGGTCTGAGATCCCTGGTAAGACTTTCCTTTTCTGGGTGGTGCAGGCGGTAGGTTGAGGGGTGCGACGCCCCGAGCGGAGTACCCTTCCCCAAGAGGTGCCGATAGTAGGCGGAGAGGCTTGATACTCCGACGGGATGTTTTCTCCGTAGGGGGCGTGCTCTGGTGAAACGCCATCTCTCAGGGGTTGCGGGCAACATGTCCCGATGGGAAGCCATTCCTCAAAGGATACGGGCGGTGTGCCCTGGTGGAGCACTAACCCATAGGGGCGCCCATCTCTCCAGGTAGTATAGGGGTTCTGATAAGGACGGAGACACCGTCTGCTGACATCCCCATCTTGCCTGCTCAGGGGTGCCCGTGGAAAGGACCACGTCCATATGAAGAGATCTACCTGACTTAGGGAAAGAAGTCGACCTCGTCTGAGGGCTCGACCTCGAGAGAGCTGACCTCGGCCAGGGGCTAAAAAGGCGGGAGCACGACCTTGACCGAGGGCTCGACCTCGGGGGAGCTGACCTCAACCGGAACTCAAAAGACGGGAGCACGATCTCGATTGTGGGGGAGCTGACCTCGGCCACGGGTTTGAAAGGCGGGAGCACGACCTTGGCTGAGGGCTCGATCCCTGAAAAGCTGACCTCGTCCAGGGGCTCGAAAGGCGGGAGCACGATCTCGACCGAGGGCTCGACCCCTGGGGAGCTGACCTCGGCCAGGGGCTCGAAAGGCGAGAGCACAACCTCGATCGAGGGCTCGACCCCGGGGGAGCTGATCTCGGGCAGGGGCTCGAAAGGCAGGAGCATGATCTCTGCCGAGAGCTCGACCCCAGGAGAGCTGACCTCGACCAGGGGCTCAAAAGGTGGGAGTACAAACTCGGCCGAGGGCTTGATCCCGTGAAGCTGTCCTCGGCCAGAGGCTCAAAAGGCGGGAGCACGATCTCGACCGAGGGCTCGATCTCGGGAGAGTTAATCTCGGACAGGAGCTTGGTCTTGGTATCTCATTTGGCCACCAAATCCAAGTGGCTCCTTCTACTAGCATGGCAGCCAATCGGATCCGACAAGAATTTCACTTCAGCGGGCATGCCATATCAAAATTTTTATATTATTAAAAAGGAGGAGGAGGAGGAGGAGGAGGAAGACAAGAAGATTGCCGTGGCTGCTTGTTTGCTTGATTATCCCTGGTACCTCCGACGGCTGCCCGTTTAATAGGGCTCTAACAGTACAAATCCCAATGAAATTTGGCCTTCTGTTAACTTAGCATTTGAACACCCGGGAATCACTAAATTTATTGTGGTCGTTTGATCATCATCCAAGCACCCAAATCACACTGAACACGCCGAAGATCACACCTCACGCATCCCGGATCACGTCAGTTTGAAGGCTGGCCTGGGATCTTCATACCAGATGGTTCTTGGCCGCAAATCGCAGTGTCCTTCACATGTTCAATTCCTATCGTGATTGGGAATTTTCTCGAGCCATCGGATCCTTCCCAAAGACCCCTCTCTACCACATGATAGCACAGGATCTTGATCATAGCAATCCTGCAGGTCCTTTTTTTAATTAAAAAATATTCGATTCAAGATATTCAATTTTTATAATCTTTTTTTATTAAGAATGAATACATGAACCTAGATACCAGCTGATCAGATTAGAGAAGAAGAATGATAACGGTCCCTCATTCATCCAACCGTCATGATCCTTAGAAAATAATTCTTGAATTTAATCGAGTCTTCCACAAAATCATGCCTCAAATCTATAATACGTTAGTTGTAAGGCAAGATCCCAACCATCTAAACTACCTTCCTTGTGATATCTCATGGCATTTAGAGGGAGCTCTTTTCACATAGTTTTCTATTGTTTTCTTGTAAGCAACGCTACTCAATCACTTTGAGTAAGATTATAATGAGATGGTGGCTGGCTCGTCACGCTAAAGGAAGTTTGTGTAATAATAGTTGAGATATTCAATTCAATTCCTATTGTTTTCCCGGTTTAATCATTGAAAATTAGACCGTGTCATATGTTATAAAAATTCTTTGCAAGGTAGTGAAAATTTTTCTTGGTGTCAACAGCTGGTTAGAAGCTAAAAGATATTGTTATGTCAACATTGATGCGTATCATTAAATAACGCAATATTCATTGAGAAAAAAATTAGTTCCGTTAAGTGCAAACATGTTTGAAAAATTGTCTCAAGCTAAAATTAGTCTCTGCTTTGCTTTGTTTTAATTTTTATCCTACTCTTTTGATGGGAATATTAAGCCAGTTCAGATTGAGCTAGTCCAGACCTAGCCAGCCCAGATCTCGGTGCCAACCCAGCACGAATCTCTATGGATCATGATATATATTTTTTTTATTATTTATTATTTTATACGTGTACATGGGATTTGGATATCTCCGAATCGGAGATTATTTTTTTTTATTTATATTTAGAATTATCGGAATCTCTTATAGTTCCGATCATTTAGAGTCAGTTTAGGATTTATGTTTATCAGTAGTTTATTTGTTTATTTAAGATGTTTCTTCATGAATAAAAATTAGCGAAGAATATTTGAGAATTCATCTGGGTGCGTCTCGACTTCTCCCCCTTCTCTTCTCTCTTCTGGTTCTCCCCTTCTTCCCCCTCCTCTTCCTGGGTCTCCTCTCCCTCTTCTCTGTATTTTCCTCCCGGCTATTTCCTCTCTTTCCTTCCCGGTTCTCTTCTTCTTCCCCTTCTCTCTCTTCTTCTCTGATCTCTTTCTCCCCATTGGCTTGAGAATTAATCAAAACACCAACCAGCCTTTCAACCTCCGGTCTCCGCTGCAAACCAGAGCTGCCCGAGCCTCACTACCGGGCATCCATCTCTCCTCCCGTCTCCGATCCAGCCGCCGACCTCCACCTCTCCACCGTTCGACGCCTTCGCCCATCGAAGCCCTGTCCCGGTTCGTCTTCACCGCCTGCAGCCGAAGTCCTCCCGTGAAGCCACCGATCAGAAGCCGCTAGAAAATTGCTTCCCTGCTGTCGTGCCCTCCACGGCCGCCACTCGACCACAGCTGAACCACCCAGCGACGTCGCCAGGCCTCCACGCGACACCTCCCACCGGGTCTCCTTTCCCCCTTCCGATCGACGGTCTCCCATGCGTCACCGCCGCTGCAGTCGACGCCGTCCCCTGCCTCAACACCCGCCACCGTGACCCTTGCTGGCTGATCCGCCGTCGCCGCCCAGCCTCGTCACCGGCAAGATCCCGCCGGATCTGCTCTTCCGTTCGGTCCCTGTTCTCCCCTGCATCGAACCAAAGAAGGAAGAAGAACTTGGCACGAATGTGAAAGCCTTCACGTTCTGTGATGCCAACTTCTGCACCGCACGATTTTCAGAGCCACCCGATTTTCAAAGCCGCATGAATCCTAAAGCTACCCAGATTTTTAAAGCTGCCCGGATATCAGAGTGCTGGATTTATTGGGATTAATTTGTTTATTTATTTTGATTTGGAATTGATACATTGCTTATTTTTGGTGATTCAGGTCCAACGGCTTCAGATCAATCTCGTCCGTGAACTACTGGTCCGGATTTTAGACGACCTCAGGACGATCTCCCTCTTCCAAATTTCGTGAGGTTCCGTGTTTTCGAATGAGATCCATTTCGATAACCTGATTCAATCAATTGCTGATTATTTCTATTTAATTAGATTTGATTTAATTAAATTGGATACCCGAATCTAAAAATCATTTCTTAACGATTAACGGTCCGATACCAGTCTTGATATAAGAGCATTCAGTCCCGCATCACCTTTCTAAATGAAAAAGAATAGAGTCATTTACGAGATGGTAGAGAGCTTCAACAGTAAATATGAGAGCTGGTATTCTTGTAGGCAAACTTCCATAAGCTAATATATAGCTACTTGCAAAATTCTCTAAGGCAAGTGCAAATTGTAGACCACTAACATTATAAAATTCTAGAAATCATTACATGCTAGTCCGCACACGATTAAGTTAAAGAAGTTTCTACAATAAAGATACCAAAGTTGTTGAAAAGGAGTAAAGCATTAACCATTAGCTATTGGAAAGGAGAGGAACGGAAAGCAATTGGTGGTACATGAGTAGAATTTGAATTTAAAGGATACAATTTTAGTCTAATGAACATGTCAAATAGCAGATGGTTTTTTAGCAATTATAACTGCTGTTATATAAAACTTTATTATGGATAAAATAAGATCTTTAAAATTATTATATAATTATGAAGGCCCTATTATTTTAAATCTTAGTTCCAGTAGGAGTGCAAATGCTTCTTGATGTGGCGAGACCGCTGACGTAGGTAGCTGACGGGCGCTATATTGAGGAAGGCCGCCACGTCGACTCTCCAGCTCGGATCCCACTACCGAGCTGGGCTGAGTTCCCTCAGGACAGCAAGTCGAGCTCAGTCCTTCACCGGGTCGAGCTCAGTCCTTCGCCGGGTCAAGCTCATGAGCTCGACGCCAAGGTCGGAGCCGTCCTCCGCCCTCCAGAGTGAGACCCTCGGAGGTTAGTGCCCTGCGATCGAGGTCGAACCAAGAGCTCACCCGCCGATGTGGAGCCTTTCCGAGCGCGCGCCCTCTGGACTCGGTCCGTCCTCCACCCTCCAGAGCGAGACCCTCGGAGGTTAGTGCCCTGCAGTTGAGGTCGAGCCAAGAGCTCGCCCGCCGATGTGGAGCCTCTCCGAGCATGCGTCCTCTGGATCGGGTCCGTTCTCCACCCTCCAGAGCGAGACTCTCGAAGGTTAGTGCTCTGCGGTTGAGATCGAGCCAAGAGCTCGCCCGTCGATGTGGAGCCTCTCCGAGAGCGCGCCCTCTAGACCTGGTCTGTCCTCCGCCCTCTAGAGCGAGACCCTCGGAGGCTAGAGACCTGCGATCGAGGTCAAGCCAAGAGCTTGCCCGCCGATGTGGAGCCTCTCCGAGCGTGCATCCTCTAGACCGGGCCCGCACTCTTCCCTCCTCTACCAAGGTGACCGCGCGAGCTCGAAGCGCCTAGACCAGAGCAGACGCTGCTGTCCAAGGACACCGGCGAGCTGCCCGAGGACCACGGAATGACGCCCTCCATGCTGCCATAACTGTCTGTTCGACCGTACTTTCAAGAAATGGGCAGCCAGAGAGCACGCATCCCTAGGGGGTGGCCCTCGGATCAAGGCCCTACCAGGCTTCCCGAAATGGAGCGACCGGAGAGGATATCAGAAGGAATGAAAGTTTTCCCTACCACCTGTCAGGAAAGGCATCCTGTCCACGGCACGTAACCTTGTCGCACGTGCCTACCAACCCAGCGAGGATCCCAAGGCAGACTCCCAACGGCCGATTTTCAACTACAAAGAACAGCCGGCACCTCCAAAAAAGCGGGAGGTAACACACCAGTAACACAGGAATAATAATCCACCACAAATACAAAGCGCAAGCTCGACCAAGAGGGCGAAGCACCACCACCAACACCATGGTTGAGGGAAAACCACCGGGAAACAAGGAGAAGCGGAGGAACAGGGAACCCCTCTGTCCCTGCTATCACTCTCCCCCTGTTGCGTTTCTCCTTCACCGACACATCTTCCACTCCTCCTACTGCGGAGTCCATCAAGAGGGGCCTAACCAGGAGGATCTATTCCCCTGGATCGTCACTGACTTGATCGTCGGAGTGCCCCCGCCGGAAACCCCGGCTCGGGTCACTAACCACTGTTTCGCAAGTCCAGGAGCAGAGGACCGGCAGGCAGCGACAAGAGCGCACTCCGGTGTCGATAGCAGCTACGGGCCACGACGGTCCTGGCGGCAACTGATTGGCATGCCAAGAAGGGGGGGCGAATAAACCCTCAATCTCTTCATAGACAAGCCAGGCAGGAGGATGGTGACGACAAGGGCAAGGGAGGCCTCCACCAGTCGTGCAGGGGACTCCCCCTCCCGGGGAAACCCGCACCGCCAAGAAGCGGAGCCGCCCGCTCTGGTCCAGCCACCTTCACCAGAAGCCCAACTGGCCGCACTTGCCCAGCAGATGCAAGTCCTCGCCGCGGCAGTGTGCCAGCTTCAGCACCAGCACCGGTCCATGGCTACCCCCAGCAGCCAGGGACCCCGGCGGCCCATGCCACAACTCCCCGCGACAGCCTGCGCTCCTTCCAAGGAAGGCCGTCACAGCCGCAGGCCACCACCGACAACCGGGGCAGCCATCAAGCTCCAGCGAAAAGACAACGAGCTGGCTCTGCTGACAGAGAGAGTCGCACACCAGACCTCGGGCGAGAGGGGCCCGGACCCCACCGAGGCAAGAAAAACAGGACCCCCCGTCACGGGTGCCATGCACCTGCATCACCTTCTCCGTCTCCTTCGGTGGAGGGGTCCACTGATGAAGCCGTCAGGAGCGCGACGGGCAGGTGCCTGGAGGAACATGAACGCAAGCTGGTGGAGTTTGCCCACCGGTTCGCCAGCATGCCGGGCTCTGCCAGTGAGCCAGCGGGCTACGACGCCCGTCCCTCATTCTCCTAAGAAATCCAAGCGGAGCCGATCCCGCACCGGTTCCGAATGCCGCGGGTGGATCCTTACGATGGGACCACCGACCCCCTGGACCACCTAGAAAGTTACCGGACCCTCATGAGGGTCCAGGGGGCCACTGACACTCTTCTCTGCGTCACTTTCTCTGCTACTCTCTTGAAGGCAGCCTGAGTGTGGTTCACCCATCCGGAGCCGGAGAGCATCACTTCTTTTGCCCAGCTAGGACAGAAGTTCGTGGCTCACTTCGATGCTTATAGGAAGTTGCCACGGGAGGTAGACAGCCTTTTCTCCATTCGGCAGCAGGACCGCGAGCCCCTACGGGACTACGTGGCCCACTTCAAGACCGCCGTGTTGGAGATCTACAATCTTGAAGAGCTAGTGGCCATGCTGGCACTAAAGCGAGGGCTCAGGACCTCCCGCCTGACCTACTCGCTGAACAAGAAGCCCCCCAAAACCTACTCCGAGCTCCTTCTCCGGGTCCAGAAGTACATCCGCACTGAGGAGGCGGACCGTACGAGGCTGGAGCTCGATGGAGGACCCCTAAAGAAGTCGGCCCCTACTGAAATGTCCGGGACCCGGAAGCCAGCACCCCAGGCTCAGAGCTCCCAGAGGGACCGGCCAAGGCCGAGAGGGACACCTGTCCCTGAGGAAAGCCACACCCCTCTCATCGTCCTGAGGACAAAAATTCTTATGGAGATCGAGGGCGAGGACTACTTGAGGCGCCCGCCTCCGTTGAGGACCACCGTTGGCCATGACAAGACGAAGTAATGTCGCTTCCACCGCGACCATGGCTACGACATCGAGGAATGCCGTAACCTCAAGTGGAAGATTGAGGAACTCATCAAGAGGGGCTACCTCAAGAGGTTCATGGGGGGCAGACCTCAAGCGAAGACCCAGGCGCTCGTCGCTCTCCCGCCAGCTCCAGCCATCGACAACCGCCCCACCGAGAAGCCGGTGGGCATGATCTCCTAGGGAGCGGCGCGCACGTCCAAGAAGGCCCGGGGGGCAGAGGACTCTGAAAATGTACTCCCCTTTATGAGGGAGGGGAAAGACGGGGCGAAAAATGTAAATAATGACACCGTGGTCATTGAAATGACGATCGCGAAGCACCCTGTAAAGCGCATCATGGTTGATAGTGGAAGCTCCACAGACGTGCTTTTTTATGATGTCTTCTCCAGGATGAATCTCTCCCCTGATCAGCTTAGGCCCGTGCACACACCCCTTGTCAGTTTCACGGGCGATTCCGTGAGAGTAGAAGGAGAAATACTCTTCCGGTCACTACCGGAACCCCACCTCGACAGAGCACCATCATGATGACTTTCACGGTTGTAAGGCTCCCCTCCGCCTACAACGTGATATTGGGTCAACCTGGGCTCAACTTACTTGATGTCGTTGTCTCCACCAAGAGGCTACTTGTACAGTTCCCAACTCCCTATGGTGTCGGGGAGATGAGAGGAGCGCCCCAGCCGGTGCAGCATTGCTTCCAAACTCTCCCTGGGGCCAAGGTCCCTCAGGACGACCCCAGTGCGGACGACCTCGACCAAAGGACCCAAGACCCCAGAGGGGGCCCAGTCGAGCGTCTATTTTCCTATCCGCTTGGAGACGATCCCGCAAAGATGGTGCAGATCGGAGCCCAGCTACCCGAGGGGGAGAGGGCCCAACTGCTGGGATTCCTGCGGGCAAACGCGGATGTGTTCGCCTGGACGGTGGCATACATACCAGGTATTCCCCCTGACATCATTACTCATAAATTGAGTGTCGACACAAAACACAAGCCAGTTCGGCAGAAGAAAAGAAGTTTTGCCCCGGAGAGACATGCAGCCATCAAAGAAGAGGTATACAAACTCCTGGCTGTCGGTTTCGTTCGAGAGGTCCAGTATCTGAGCTGGCTGGCGAATGTGGTGATGGTCAAGAAGAATAACGGCAAATGGAGGATCTATATGGACTACACCGATCTCAATAAAGCCTGCCCGAAGGATAGCTTTCCTTTCCCGAAGATCGACCAGCTGGTGGATGCCACTTCGGGCCACCGGTTGCTCTCCTTCATGGATGCATTTTTCGGGTACAATCAAATCCGCATACACCCGGATGACGAGGAGCACACTGCCTTCGTCACCGACTAGGGGACATACTGTTACAGGATGATGCCCTTTGGCCTGAAGAATGCGGGGGCCACCTATCAGCGCTTGGTCAGTAAGGTCTTCGAGAGCCAAATTGGTTGCAACATGTAGGTGTATGTGGACGACATGCTCGTCATGAGCAACCCCGGTTCATGCCACGTAGCTGACCTCACTGAGTCCTTCCATAACTTGCGGCTGCATCAGATGAAGCTGAACCCGACGAAGTGCACCTTCGGGGTGGCCGCAGGAAAATTTCTCGGCTTCATGGTCATCCAAAGGGGCATTGAAGCGAACCCGGAGAAGGTGCACGCCATCATCAACATGGAACACCCGACCTCCAAGAAGCAGGTCCAGTGCCTGACAGGATGCATCGCCGCCCTCAGTAGATTCATCTCGAGGTCGGCCAACCATTGCCAGCCATTTTTCAAGGCGCTATGCAAAATGCATGACTTCACCTGGACCGATGAGTGCAGGATAGCCTTCGAGGAGCTGAAGAATTTCCTCGCCTCCCCTCCGCTGCTCTCCAGGCCGGAGGAGGGGGAGGAGCTCTTGCTATACCTGGTGGTGACACCGAGAGTGGTCAGCTCAGTTCTCGTCCGCAAAGATGAGGACAAATCTTAGAAGCCGGTGTACTACACCAGCAAAATCCTCCGTGATGCGGAGATCAGGTACACTCACTCCGAAAAACTCATTTTTGTACTAATAATGTCTGCTAAGTACCTTATGCCCTATTTCCAAGCACACCCAATAGTGGTGGTGACGGACCAGCCACTGAGGACTATCCTCACCCGACCCGAGACATCCGGGAGGTTGGCTAAGTGGTCCCTGCTGCTCAGCGAATTCGACATAGCGTACCAACTGAGGTCGTCACAAAAGGCCCAAGTCCTGGTCGACTTCGTGGTCGAGTGCACCGGGTCCGCCGAGGAGCCGGAGCAGACAACAACGGAGCCTGGGCCAGGAGAAGTTCCATGGATTCTTCACGTAGATGGAGCAACCAATTCCGGCGGGAGCGGAGCGGGCCTCATCCTGACCAATTGCAATGGGTTTGTGGCAGAATGCACCCTCCGCTTCAAGTTCACCGCAACCAATAACCAGGCGGAGTACGAGGCACTCCCCGCTAGCCTAAGAGTCTCCCGCGAGCTGCGTGTGCAGGACTTAAAAGTCTTCACCGACTCCCAACTGGTCGCCGGACAAGTATCCGGGAAGTATGAAGCAAGGGATGCCCAGATGATGTACCTGGAACAAGTCTGCACGAGCACGGCAGGCCTCCGGCACTTCAGCATTTTCCAATCCCCCGAGGAGAGAATGCACGCGCGAATGCGTTGTCCAGACTCGCGACCCTGCCAGACTCGTCATCGAGATACGCCTACATTGAGCACCTTGAAAGTCCCAGCTACGAGAACCCGACGGAGGTACATCAAGGCACGCCCGAGCTGAGCTGGATGGACAAGTATATCCGGTACATCACTGACGACACCCTGCCAGAAGACCGCACAGAAGCCACCCTCGTTAGGAAGAAAGCCTCTCGGTTCGTCCTGATGGAGGGCCAACTCTACCGTCGATCTTACTCCTACCCGCTCCTGAGTGCCTCAGGCCCGCCGAGGCGGCCTTTGTGCTCCAAGAAATACATGAAGGCCTCTGCGGGAACCATGTGGGAAGGAGAACACTGGTTTACAAAGCTCTCCGCTAGGGGTACCTTTGGGAGACCATGAGGGAAGACGCAGTCGATTTCGTCAAAAGGTGTGACAAGTGCCAGTGCCACGCCAACATACAACGTCAGCCGGCGGCGCCGATCTCCCAGTTCTCGGCCCCTTGGCCCTTTGCCCAGTGAGAAATGGACATCTTGGGACCGTTCCCCCCAGCATCAGGGCAACACAAACTCCTGCTAGTGGAGATCGACAACTTCACCAAGTGCGTCGAGGCAGAGCCGCTAGCTCGAATCGCGAAAGCCAATGTCCGCCAGTTCTTTTGGAAGTCAATCATCTGTCGCTTCGGGCTCCCCCGTTGCATCATCACCGACAACGGGCGACAGTTCGACAACCGCGAGTTCGAAGGATTCTGCGTAGCCCACGGCATCCAACACCGGTTCACCTCTGTAGCTCACCCCCAAACAAACGAGGAAGCCGAGGTGACCAACCGGACCATCCTCCAAGGGCTCCGGACCAGACTGGACCAAGCTAAGGGCATGTGGGCAGAAGAGCTCCCGAGCATCCTGTGGGCCTACCACACAACGCCCAGGATGGTGACCAATGAAATGCCCTTCAGCTTCGTCTTCGGTGCCGAAGCAGTCATCCCCGTCGAGCTCGGTGTGCCTACATTGTGGGTGCAGCAGTACGATGAAGCACGGAACTCGGCACACCTCCTGCTCAACCTGGATCTTCTTGAGGAAGCAAGGGACAAAGATCGCCTACGGATGGTGGCCTACCGACAAAGAGTGGCCTGGTACTACAACGCCCGCGTCCGGACAAAAGCTTTCAAGCCCGGAGACTTGGTGGTGCGGCGGGCGGAGGCATCCCAGCCTAGGGAGTGTGGCAAGATCTTCCCGAACTGGGAGGGCCCCTACAAAGTAGCTGAAGCCCTCTTGCAAGGGGCCTATTACCTCGAGGATCTCGATGGCATCAAGTTTCCCAGGACATGGAACGCCTGCAACTTGCGGAAATACTATCAATGATATAAGATTTCCCAACAATGAATAACAATGGTTTTTTTCGTGCAAGTGTCTATTTGTCTTGTAGGAGAATGCCAACGGCGTCCCCGAGCCCAGCTCCAGGATGCCGAAGGAACCAAGGGGCCACGCTGCTCCCGATCGGCGATGCCCCCGAGCCCAGCTCCGAGATGCCAAGAGATCATTGAGCCACGTAACTCCCCGACTCCCGGCATCCCCGAGCCCATCTCCAGGATGTCAGAGAAAATTCGAGCCATGCAGCTCCCCAACTCTAAGCATCCCCGAGCCCAACTCCAGGATGTCGGAGAATCTCCAAGCCAAGCAGCTCTCTATCTCAAACGTCTCTGAGCCCAGCTCCGAGATGCCAAGAGATCATCGAGCCACGTAGCTCCCCGACTCCCGGCATTCCTGAGCCCAGCTCTAGGACGTCAAAGGAAATTCGAGCCATGCAGCTCCCCAACTCCTAGCATCCCCGAGCCCAGCTCCAAGACGTCGGAGAATCTCCGAGCCAAGCAGCTCTCTATCTCAAATGTCTCCAAGCCCAGCTCCGAGACACCAAGAGATCATCGAGCCACGTAGCTCCTCGACTCCTGGCATCCCCGAGCCTAGCTCCAGGATGTTAGAGGAAATTCGAGCTATGCAGCTCCCCAACTCCAAGCATCGCTGAGCCCAGCTCCAAGATGTCGGAGAATCTCCGAGCCAAGCAGCTCTCTATCTCAAACGTCTCCGAGCCCAGCTCCGAGATGCCAAGAGATCATGAGGCCACGTAGCTCCCATCAACGCCTCGTACCTAGCTCCAAGGCGCCAAAGACCTGAGCCAAGATCTCAAGCAACCCCCCGAGCCCGAGCCTAACTCCACATCCAGGAAGGCCTCGAGCCTAGCTCCAAGGCAATCAAGACCGGTAACCCCCTTCTCTGATCTTCCCACTCGAAAAGAAGACGAGAGGGGAAGGAAAGAAAGAGAACAAAGGGAGAAGCCCGACAGCCCCCTTCTCTGATCTCCCCACTCGAAAAGAAGACGAGAGGGGAAGGAAAGAAAGAGAACAAAGTGGGGATATAGCCAGCATCCTCTCCTCTGATCTCCCCACTAAAAAAAAGAGAGAGAGAGAAGAAAAGAGAGAAGGAGAAGAAAAGAAATGATGAAAATGAACGATGAACGGGAAAAGAGTGGGGAAGGAAAGAAAGAGAGAACAAGAGGAGAATACAACATCATCGAAGTTACAACCATCCACGTCCCCGAGCACAGCTCCAAGATGCCAGCTCAAGACCGGAGCTCAGATCTCCGGCCTAGAGACCGCCGAGCTCAGCAGCTCTCAGGTACCCTCTCTAATCTCCCCATACGTTAAAAAGAAAGACAAAAGAGGAAAGGGAGTGAAGGAGGGGAGGAGCCAGATGAGAAAAATAATTGCAAGAAAATTCGCATTCAATTGATTGAGTGTCAATTACAAGTATCCTATTGGCCCCCGACATGTCGAGTGGCCCTGCTAAATACAGAAGAAGAAGCAAAAAGCGACTATTTGCTAGCCGGGACATCGGGCCGGGAGCCTCCATCAGCACGGGCTTCTGGCCGCGCGGCTGCAGGCTCAGCTGGCACGGCCTCCTCAATGCCCGCCTCCTGGTATGAAGTGCCGGGATAGTTAAGGTGGCTGCGACCCTCGGCCGAGACGAACTCCTCGACCAAGCAGCACAGGTACATGAAGCCTTTGAAGAAGGAGTCCGACGTCGTCTGCTAGATCTCAGCGAGGAACTCCTCCGAGGCCCTGTACCTTTCACCGCCTCCCCAGCTTCCTTCTTTGCTGTGGCCGCCTCGTGCCTGGCGTTCGCGACCGACTTGGCCGCCTTGTCTGCTGCCCTCTGAGCCGCGATGGACTTCTCCTCCTCTACCGTCAGTCGGGCTTGGAGGGACTGGGTAGTCCTCTTCTGTCGAGCCGCCTCAGCGATGACCACACCCAACTTCTGCTCGGAGTCGACTAGCTCCCCAGTCTTCTTCCTTGACTCCTCCCGCTCGCGATCGAGATTCTCTTGGAGCTCCTTCGCTCGTCCCTCAGAATCGGCGAGCTCCTTCTCGAGGTCCTTAACCCGTTGGCCAAGTGCCCCTTCGGAGTTAGCCCTCCTCTCCAAATCGGCCTTCAACGATGCGATCTCGGCCGCCTGCTGCTACACAGCCTGCTCCCAGTTTCGATAGCAGCTCCTTATGAAGAGGGCCTCGACACCCATCTACATTACATGGAAAGTCAAAAAAAAAAGAAAGAAAAGAAGAAGAAAAGAAGAGAGAGAGAGAGAACGAAGTTGCTTACCGTGTAGAGATGGAGAAAAATGCTGTCGATCAAGGCTTCGACCGGCAGCCCATCCATCTCCTCCCGGTCGCATTGCTGGATGGAGAAGTCCATCATGCGATAAGCCAGGGCGCGGTTGTTGACCAAGGAGCTCTCCGGCCCCAGTTTGAATGGGAGGTGATGCCTCGCCTCGTCCCTCCTGCTCCCCGAGGGGTAGATGCGCCCGCCCCTCCAGTGGCAGGACCCCCAAGAACCGGCCGAGGATCCGGCACCATCGTGACCGGAATCCCCATCGCCAGAGGATCTCTAGGGTGGAACTCTCCTCCCTCAACTTCGGCCATCTCCGGACCCGGAGGGCAGGGCGGAGCAATGGCAGCAACAGCATCGACCCAGACGGCCACCGCGGGCTCCATGGCAGGGAGTTCCGCCTGTGGCTCTGCCCGTCGCACAGGGGATCCCACAACCTTTTTTCCTTTCGAGGCAGTCGGCACGGCAGGAGCAGACATCGGCACTCCCTCAATTCGAGCCCGCCTTGAAGGGGGCTCGGCGACCACCCTAGTGGGTGGCCTCTTCTTGGAGACCGACGACAGCTCGCCCTCTGGAAGGATCAACCCTACACACAGGAGATTGGAGAGTCGGCCTAAAATGGAGGAAAGGGAAGATGCATATGGAAGAAAGAGCTGAACCTACCTGGCCCCATCGATGAGTCGACCCTGGCGTCAAGAAGGTTTTGCTCCGATAGCAGGACCTCCAAAGAGAGGATCTAGGCGGTGCGAAGCTGATCGTAGTCGTCCTGGACGAACCCGTGAACATGACAGAGTATGAGGAAGGAGAAGATGACCCTAATGGCATTTGGGACCAACTGGGTGGGGACCAGATGATAGTTGCTCAGAAAAGACAAGAAGAAAGGATGAAAGGGGAATCGGAGATCCCCGGAGAAGGTCCCCTCATAAAAGGCTAGACGCCTCGGGCCACTGGAAGTGACCCGCTCCCCAGGTCGGGGGACCGTGAGTCGGATAAAAGCCGGGATCCCATAGGCATTCCGGATGGCCTCCAGCTCCGTGGCGGAAATCGTCGAAGCGACCCCGCCCGGACCTGTTGACCGGACAAACTCAGGGGTTGGTTCAAGCAAAAGAGGGGGACAGGTAGGAAGGGAAGGAACAACTTCTAGCTCCCTAACGGACACAGATGGGGCAGGAAGGGCCAGTCTCATGCTGATCCTAAACTGCTCCCCCTCCGACTCCTCGTCGGAGGAGGAAAGCACCACCCTTCGGGCAAAAGACTCAGGGCGGGACATGCTGAAATGAGAAGGAAGAAGCCTACCCCTAGAGAAGGAAAGAACGGATGCATGTCGCGGAAGAAGGGAGGTCTGGACACTGCAACGAGCGCGAAGGATTTGAAAGAAAAGAAATTTTGGATAAGAAATTTTTTCTTCGAAAGACCCCATCAAATCCACGTTGTTGTGACCCCCTCGCCAACGGATCTGTGCCACGTGCTGCCTATCGACGAAAAAGGAGTCCCAGCTGCTCAGAATTCTGCACCAGCATTAGCTGCTTCTCGGACATGGCCACGCAGCTCCCCCATACTGGCCGACAGGGCCGTCTCTCGAAGTGCCTGCGATCGTAGCCATCATTGCACCGGATTTCTGCCTCTCCATGTCAGCATTGCTGTTACTCCCTTCACCCCGAGTGCTGCGCACTAACGAGCCTTGGGAGTGGGGGGCAAATGATGTGGCGAGACTGCTGACGTGGGTAGCTGACGGGCGCCACATTGAGGGAGGCTGCCACGAAAGATGCCACGTCGACTCTCCAGCTCGGATCTCACTACCGAGCTGGGCTGAGCTCCCTCAAGATAGCAAGTCGAGCTCAATCCTCCGCCGGGTCGAGCTCATGAGCTCGACGCCAAGGTCGGAGCCATCCTCCGCCCTCCAGAGTGAGACCCCCGGAGGTTAGTGCCCTATGGTCGAGGTCGAGCCAAGATCTTGCTCATCGATGTGGAGCCTCTCTGAGCGCGCGCCCTCTAGACCGGGTCCATCCTCCGCCCTCCAGAGCGAGACCCTCGGAGGTTAGTGCCCTGCGGTTGAGGTCGAGCCAAGAGCTTGCCCGTCGATGTGGAGCCTCTCCGAGCGCGCCCTCTGGACCGGGTCCGTTCTCCGCCCTCCAGAGCAAGACCCTCGGAGGCTAGTGCCCTGCGATTGAGTTCGAGCCAAGAGCTTGCCCACCAATGTGGAGCCTCTCCAAGCGCGCGCCCTCTGGACCGGGTCCGTCCTCCACCCTCCAGAGTGAGACCCTCGGAGGCTAGAGCCACTGCGGTCGAGGTCGAGCCAAGAGCTCGCCCACCGATGTGGAGCCTCTCCGAGCGTGCGCCCTCTGGACCGGGCCCGCACTCTTCCCTCCTCCACCAAGATGACTGCGCGAGCTCGGAGCGCCCAGACTGGAGCAGACCCTGCCGTCCTAGGACACCAGCGAGCCGCCCGAGGACCACGGAACGGTGCCCCCCATGCCGCCATAACTACCTATCCGACCATACTTCCAGGGGATGGGACAGCCAGAGAGCATGCACCCCTAGGACGGCGGCCCTCGGATCGAGGCCCTGCCAGGCTTCCCAGAATGGAGCGACCGGAGAGGATGTCAGAAGGAATGGAAGTTTCCCCTACCACATGTCAGGAAAGGTGTCCTGTCCACGGCATGGAACCCTGCCGCACGCGCCTGCCAACCCAGCGAGGATCCTGAGGCAGACTCCCAACGGCCGATTTTCAACTACAAAGAACAGTCGGCACCCCCAAAAAAGGGGGAGGTAACATACCAGTAACACAGTAATAATAATCCACCACAAACACAAAGCGCAAGCTCGACCAAGAGGGCGAAGCGCCACCACCAACACCATGGTTGAGAGAAAACCACCGGGAAACAAGGAGAAGCGGAGGAACAGGGAATCCCTCTGTCCCCGCTATCACTCTCTTCCTGTTGCGTTTCTCCTTCACTGACACATCTTCCACTCCTCTTAGTGCAGAGTCCATCAAGAGGGGCCCGACCAGGAGGATCTGTTCTCTTGGATCGTCACTGACTTGATCGTCGGAGTGCCCCTGCCGGAAACCCTGGCCCGGGTCACTAACCCCTGTTTCGCAGGTCCAGGAGCAGAGGACCAGCAGGCAGCGACAGGAGCGCACTCCGGCGCCGGCAGCAGCTACGAGCCACGACGGTCCTGGTGGCAACACTTCTCAAATTGATTTAGGTTTGAGATTGGCTCAAATCAATTATTAGTAATCTCAAGTAATATAAATAATTTTTAAAATCGAGCTCGAGTAGTAGAATATTTAGCTCGAAGATATGTGAACTCGAATATAATTTGGATGATACTCAAATCAGATTGTATCAATTTTGATTTTTTTTTTTTTTTTGATATTTATTTTAATGAGCCAACTTGGGCTTGGATATCAAGATTCAATCAATTTCAAATTAAATTTTGGACATAAATATTTTAAATTGGGCCGAGCTTAAATCTATGGCTATCCCATTTTGCTGGTTTGTATCCTAATTCCAGGAGGCTTGAATGAGCTCGGCTCCTCAAGTTGCATTACAATTTTGCAACGATCGCGGCTACTCCGGAAACCGGATGGTGCGCGGCCTCTTGTGGCCGCAACCACGACACGTGTCCCGGACAGCGCGCATCGCACGGTCGCGCGAAAAGCCGGCAACCAAAGCTGGCGGAAGAAGCAAAACCCACATCTTATTGTGGGCCTTCCGGGCTTTTCTTTCTTTTCTTTTCTTTTCTTTTTTTTTTTTCTTTTTTTTTTTTCCTCCCTCACAAATCTTTTCTTCTTTTTTGCCGTTTCTATTTCTCTGACCTTCCGATTGTAGTAAAATAACCGAACAAAAATAGCAAGTCCCAAATAAAATCACCGGAGAATAGCCGTGGTGGTTGGAGAAGGATGGAGCGGAGCCATAGTGGAACACCTCTCCCCAACTCCCTTCTCTGAGAACCCTTCTCATCTTCTAAGGAGCAAAAAAAAAAAAAAAAAAAGTTGGGGTAGGTACTCTCGATCTTACACTATCCTTCCTTTTTGTTATAAAAAGTTTATCAGGTTTTTGATGAAGAATTCAATGAAAATATGGAGGATTACAGCATTTTTTATTTCCTGAAAAAAAAAGTTCTGGCATCTTAAAAGAACATTTGATTTCTTGCAGAGATTTTTCTCTTTTCTTTTATATATAATTTAGCCTAGTTTTTGTTGCACATTGTCTCACCAAATGCATGAGTACACCTCCCTTCCTGTTATAAAAAAAAATCATTCATTTTTTGCAGCACAAAATCGATATAGTTATGTACAATTCTGAAGTTTTATTTTGGAAGAAGAATTGTAGAATCATCAACGAACTTTTGGCCCTTTGCAAACACCTTATTTTTTTTCTTGAATATAGAATATTATTATTATTTAATTATTATTGCATATTGTTTTCCCTCGTGCATGAACTCACCTCCCATTTTGTTATAATCATCTAGTTTTCATATCACATATCGGTCGTAAGCATGTAGGCTTTTTTTTTTTCGAGAAAAAGATTTTTAGATATCTTTAAAAATTATTAGCCTTTTATTTCTTGTAAAAACTCCCCCCCACCCTCTATTTTTTTTTTTTTTTTCCAAATATAGAATAGCATATTCTGCTGTTTGCACTTTTTTTCTCACCAATGCATTGATTAACCTCCCCTGTTATCAAACTTAATTCATTAATTTCTCGTAGCACAGATCGATGTAAGCATGTAGAATGCTACATTTATTACTTTTTTAAAAAAAAATTGAAACTTAAAAGAAAATATATTTTTGAAATTTGATTATCCTTCCTTTAAAAAAAAAAATCTTTTTTTTTTTTTTTTTTGGCAAAGACTCTCTCTTTCTCTCTCTAGAATATCATAGTTTTTTGTTGCAGATTGTTCTCACCCATGCATGCTCTTTGAAGTGCAGCTTGCTTCTTTCTCCTTCATGCTATGAGTATAATTGAAAACATACTTCTCTCATTTCCTTCTCAATTGTTTCTTCCTTCATTATTTCTGGACAATTATTTGCATCTGTTTTGAATTTTGTCGCTGTTTGTGCGATTTTTTGTACGGGTTCTCAGT
The DNA here is from genome assembly GCA_021397845.1 of Areca catechu. NCBI lineage: Eukaryota > Viridiplantae > Streptophyta > Magnoliopsida > Arecales > Arecaceae > Areca > Areca catechu. The sequence goes on along the minus strand of CM038052.1, from coordinate 22,940,217 downwards.
GGCGTAGGCGAGCAACGAGGAGCAGTCATGGGGAGGGTGGAGTCTTCTGAGCTGTTACTCCATCTTCGTAGAAAAATGGCCGAGTCTCCCCCTCCTTCCAATTCTTCATCCCCACCACCTCAGGCTGCACCACCCCCAAAGTCTTCGCCGCCGCCACCACCACCCTCCTCGGCACCTCCATTCCCCACCCCAACTTCTCCACCACCTCCTAAGAATTCCCCACCTCCATCAAACAAATCTTCCCCTCCGCCTTCTCCGCCATCCGATTCTGCTGCGCCACCGACACCGACACCACCACCAGCAGCAGCAGCAGCAGCAGCAGCAGCCCAGTCCGAGTCCCCAACACCCCCTTCTCCATCTCGTGCAGTGCCAGGGCCCCCTCCGAAGAGTTCTGGGAAGACAACACCTTCGCCAACATCCATGGAAGGCTCGAAGTTGCCTTCGAAGAATGACAAGAAGAGTGGCGGCGGCGGTGGCCAAGGCGAGGCAACCAATTTGCCTCTTGTTGTGGGGACTGCTGTGGGTATAACTCTATTCGTTATTGCTCTGCTGGCGGTTGCGATATACTGCTGCCTTAAGAAGAAGAAGAAGCCTCGCACTAACATGCACTATTATGATCCTTCGATGCCCAAAGGTAACTTTTGAGCTAATTTTACTTCATGGATTATCTATCTAGCTAGTTAAGCTCTCAAGTTCGTAATTCTATTCCAACCATGACGGAATGCAACGCAATGCACATATATATATATATATATACACACACACACATATACTGAATTCATTTGCCATTAGTCTATTGAATTGCCTCTCTGATGCTGTGTCACTAATGATGCATAAAACGCCACTGCGATTTGTTTATCAATTATTGTTAAAGAAAGTTCATTTCCATGCATCTGGGTGAGCCACTTTTAGATGCAAGCAAGCATCACTACTTTATACAAATTGGTTGCTCATTCTTGTGAAAACCGGTTCTCTGTTTCTGTTGAAGATAAGAGAGTGACATTAATTTGTAACCTAAAATTAATTTCCTGAACTATAAAAAGTTCTGATGGGCTAACCATTGGAAAATTTTGCTGTCAGGCAATGAATGGCTTGTCAATATCTATCATGTTTCGATGCATTTTTCAACCTTATTTATATGGTGGTGAATATGGTAATAATCTCTTTAGGTGATGGCTACTACAACAATGGATCGCTCCCACCAAAGTGGAAAGCACGAGGCATGGACCCCATGGGCAAGATTCCACCACCTCCAGGCGCGGCTGCCCCAGGTGGTGGTGGGTGGCAGCAATCGCCGCCTCCAGCAGTGCTGAACAGCGGTGACATGAGCTTCGGTTACTCCGGCCCCCACGGTCCTCCGTTGCCGCCTCCTTCACCCGGCATTGCCTTGGGGTTCAACAAGAGCACCTTCAGCTATGAGGAGCTGGCGGCTGCAACGAGCGGGTTCTCTCAGGCTAATCTCGTAGGTCAAGGTGGGTTCGGCTACGTCTACAGGGGCATGCTCCCTAATGGAAAGGAGGTCGCAGTGAAGCAGCTGAAGTCGGGGAGCGGGCAGGGAGAGAGGGAGTTCCAAGCTGAGGTCGAAATCATCAGCAGAGTCCACCATCGCCACCTTGTGTCCCTTGTTGGATATTGCATTGCTGGGTCGCAACGGATGCTCGTCTATGAGTTTGTTCCCAACAAAACTCTTGAATACCATCTTCATGGTTAGTCCATGTGTTTCATTTTATATCTTGGTATATAGATTAATGCATGGTTAGTTTTATGCCTCCCGGGTCCATATAATCGACTATAGGATTCAAATTAATTAATGGTTTGCAAATATATTTTTCAGGAAAAGGTCTTTCAGTAATGGATTTTTCAACGAGGCTTAAGATTGCTTTAGGATCGGCAAAAGGCCTCGCCTACTTGCATGAAGACTGTGAGTTCCATGTTTATATTCTTTTCCTGTACACTTGATTTAACTTGGTTGAATTATATCGCATTTAACTGTTGTTTTTCTTATGTATGTGCATAAAGGCCACCCTCGCATTATCCATCGTGACATCAAAGCTGCCAACATTCTCTTGGATAATAAATTTGAAGCCATGGTAAAATTGCCTAAACATAGTTTTTTTTTACTGTATTACAAACATGGTTTATTACAAACATGGTTTTTTGAAGCCATGGTAAAATTGTCTAAACATAGTTTTTTGTTACTGTATTACAAACACCTTGTGCGATAGTCTTTTGTCTCTCTTATCATTATAAAGGACTTGACCCAGCTATAGATTGCTCTTCCAGGTTGCAGACTTTGGACTGGCCAAGTTAAATTCTGACAATAACACGCATGTTTCGACGCGTGTCATGGGAACTTTTGGGTGAGAAAAAATTATCATCCTAGAGTAATTAATTGAAGATTAATAGCAAATCCAGATGAATTCCCTCTTCTTGACAGAATTTTATTCATTGAATGTAGGTATTTGGCTCCGGAGTACGCATCAAGTGGCAAGCTGACGGAGAAATCCGATGTCTTCTCATTCGGTGTGATGCTTTTGGAGCTGATAACTGGACGACGTCCTGTTGATAATACCAATGTATTTATGGAAGATAGCTTGGTTGATTGGGTTAGTGTGCTACTCGATTCATTCTTTTTCTCATTGACTAGCCAATGAAACTCCATCTAACTTGCTTGTTTGGAGCAGGCAAGGCCTCTTTTGAGCCAAGCATTGTCCAATGAAAATTTTGAGGAGCTGGTAGATCCACGCCTCGAGAATGATTACGATGCAACGGAGATGCAATGCATGATAGCATGTGCTGCTGCTTGTGTTCGCCATTCTGCGAGGAGGCGCCCAAAGATGAGCCAGGTATGGAGCCCTTGCATCATCTTCTTGGCCCACCATAGCTTGCAAGGAAGGATGGTGCTTTTTTTTTTTTTTTGATTTAACAAATCCTATCATTCGAAGGTTCAAGTGTGACAAAAGATTGCTCTGAAACAGATTGTGAGGGCATTGGAGGGTGACACATCACTTGAAGACTTGAATGAGGGGGTGAAGCCCGGGCAGAGCACATACTTCAACTCAAGCTCGGACTATGATTCAGGTTCATACAGTGCAAACATGAGGAAATTCAGAAGGGCTGCACTTGGAAGCGAGGAGTTCAGCAATGAGTACAGTGGACAGACTGATGACTATGGGCTCTTGAGCAGCTCTGGGGAGTTGAATGCTCTTGGAAATCAAAGGCACAGAGCTCGGTGAAATTCCTGGAAAAAAAAAAAAAAAGAAAAAAAAAAAAGAAAAGAGAAAGATATACTCAATCATGAAACTAAGGAGCTTGTTGAGTTGGATGTGTTGTAGTCTTCTTTTGTTGGTGGCAGAGATGTCTTGGTTTATGTCTATCAGGGTTTGTTCTTATCACTGTTGTAATAATTGGACTTGGCTTCTATTATTTACAGGCAGCTTGGACAATTATTGTTTGAATTGAGGAGAAGGCTGGGGAATTGTAGAATTTTCTAGCCCCACTTTTGACTGCATGTTTTGGATTCCTATTTACAGGAAAGGATGCCTGGAGAAAAAAAATTGAGCTTCTCTTGGCTCTCATTAATATCCATACTAACAGCTGCTTTTCTTTTGTTTCATTCTTAAGTGGTAAGGCTTTGCTTCTCTTATTTGTTTAAATAGTAAGGTTTGGGCATGGCCATTAACACCCTCGTTGGCTCCATAAACTAAAGAGCAAAGCAGCTCCTGAAAGCAGCATTTCGGCAATTTTACATTGGAATGGCCTTAAGAGTCACTGTAATGACTTTCCAGTTTCGCTTTTGATGCCAAAAAAAGAAGAAGAAGATATTTTACTGCTGGCAGACCAACATGGTATTAGTCACTTGATCAACATTGGTTTTAGTTTGGTGGATATCACAATTAAGGTACTTTCTACTGGAATGTCAATTGACTGGTTAGAGCATCGTCAAATTCTTATGCTGCCGCCCCCATAACCAATTAACCATGCCTGAAAATTTTAGGGTCTGGTAGGTAAGTTTCAGTAAGTTTTTCTAAGACATAAAATAATCACTTCTAGTTTTATATAAAGCAGGTCTCATGAAAAATAACTAAATGATTGTTTGATAAAACTGAATTATCTTAATTAACAGATAAAAAAGAATTATCTTAAGTTTTGTATACATGCGTTCCAACGAAACCTGAAATGCATGCTAATGGGGGTAGGAACTTCTCGCATTCTTAATAATATTGTTTCAGATACCGCAGAAGATCATGCAAAGTATAACCACGCTTTGTAAAAAGGCTTCGTATGCCATCTGAGATTTGTGACGTATTTGAGTCAAAGTTGAATGAGTTTTGTAATCTGACATTTAGAAGTATGTTATGCTAAGTTTGTTAGAAAAATATATATGGGACTCTATAATCATTTAAAGACACTCATATGATGCAATAGAAAAGTATATTGGCGGTTGTTCTTCCTCCAATGCTGTGTGGGCCTACTGGATCTCTCCTCAAAGCAACACAAATATTTCCTGCCTTTTCCTTCCTTCCAAAGTAGGTAGAAGCAAGAAGACTAATAACCTATTGCCCTGACATATTACCCATGTTCTGCTTCAGGTCTTCGCAGCTTGAAGATATCAAATTTGAAATAACTTGATCAATTTTTGAGACCAAACTTGTAGGTATATTCCTGCTTTGATTTTTTGTCCAATTCTCCAACCAATTGCATTGTATCCTGGTGTATTCAACCTAGTTGCAACCCTAATTTTTTCGGTGTTGATTTGATTGGAATGACTTAGACATTCTTATTGAAACTTGAAAGTGTATGTTGAATATTTGAAGGACTTGAATGAGGTGACATAATGTGATCAGTTTCTATGCTTGCTTTAAATAAGTTAATTTGTGGTATTTCTACAATCTTCTTTGCATGATTTCTTCATGTATAGATAGGCGAGGATCTATGAGCCAAGTACATTTTGTGCAACAGAACTTCATATCTAATAAAACAAAGGATTCCATGATCCCGATCCGATCTTGCCTGGGTAGGGTCCCAAGTATTTCTGTATAGACAGATCATAGAGTTAATGTGCATGTTGTTCCCGGCAATGGTATGGATTTAATCAAGTCACCTACGGGATCTTGTCTCGAACCCGCGACTTGTTGGTAGTGAGGCAAGACCTCTACCAACCGGGCTACCGCCTTAGCAGTAATTGATGCTTTTTTTCATGGAGTTTCATAACTCCTTCCTTGAACCGGCGCTCGTGTGGGCACAGGCACGGGCGCATGTTTACGCTTTGCACGTGTCTATTGCACAATTTTTAAAATATTTTTCAATAATTATTTTTGAATTTTATTTTAACATTTTAATATTTTTTGAGAGTTTTTGGAGATTTGTTTCCAAAATTTTGAACCTATAAATATTTATAGGCACTTTTTTTAGGCTTCAAATATATCCAAAATTTTTTTCATATTCTTTTTATTCTAAGTTCTCCCTCTCACATTCATTCACTCTCTCAAAATTTTCTCTTTCCTGATTCTTATTTTATATTTGATCGGCATTTGTTTAAGATTGTGCCATCGATGAACGTTGAAGTATTGGCTTCCAGATTATATCTTAGAAAAGAATGAGAAGTCCAGTTGTACTTTGTATGAGAAGGGAGCCGAATCTCCTTTAGGACAGTGATTTCATCCACCTCTCATATCAGGATTCCAAACTTTTATTTATTTTTTAAATTCTATTTTATTTTATCATACCAAGATATTCTGTTATGCACTATGAAAATTAATTTTTAAATATTTTCAAAATTTATAAAAATATACATATTTCATATAAAATGAACAACATTTTAAAGGAGAATCAGTAAATATTTATATAGTGCATGCATATAATTTTATATTAATATAATTAATTATATATAATTATAATTTATATGCTTTACATATTTATATTTATATATAAATTATATTTTTAATTGATTAACCATAACATCTTTTTTTTATAATTTTGTGCTGTACAAAATTAATCAAAGATCTCCACAAAACCTATACTGCAGTATATAAAATTAATTTTTAAAAGATAATACAAATAAATTAATCAAAGCCTTCAGGGTTTAGAGATAAATAAATTAAAAAATCTTAAAAACCACAGGTCCGATCACTTTGATGATCATTTTAATAAAACTTTAATTTTTTTTAAAAAAAATAGATTAGGCAATATTTTAGAAACATATACAAATAAATAAATAAATAATAAAGATAATTTTAAAATAATAATAATAAATAATAAATAAATATTTAAGTTATTTAAATAAATTTTTAATATTTTTTTTATTTTTCAGATCTTTTTATATGAACCTGACTTGGACTTAATGGTGGTAATTCTTAAGGATAACACCATTAATCTAAAATCAGAAAAGTTTGATAGATCTTATTTTAGGAGGTGACAAAGCTAATAAAGTTTTAGCTAACCATTTTAGATTTTTAGTTAGTGATTGACCAGTTTACTAGTTCTTCTATTTCAACTACCCCTACTATCTCAGAAGATGATTACTTGTATAAAGATAGAATCCTTAGGACCTTTTCTGACTCACTTTACAATATTTACTTGTTAGTTAAAAGTATGAAAGAATTATGTAATATCTTAGAATCTGAATATGGCCTTGATGATGCTAGGATTGAACGATTCAATACTACATTTTTTAAGTATAACATGGTAGAAGACAAATCTTTTAATGACTAGCTTTACCAATTCTAAGAGTATCTTAGGAAGCTTCAAGTCAATAAAAATAAATTCTTAGAAGGTTTGAAGGCCACTAGCCTTCTAGATAAGATCCTCCTTCTTGGAAGGGCTTTATCAAAGGTCAGCTCCAAAAGCAAGCAGAGCTAACCCTAACTCAATTTTTGAACTCAATTAGAATAGAAGACCAATACAAGCCCAAAACCCAACAAATCAGAGTCCTTTGTGCCCAAGCTAACTTGATCCAATAATACCAGACGAATAACAACACCAAACCAAAATCAAAACCTAGATTTCAACCAAATCAACAAGATCAGTCAAACCAACAAATCGACATATCCCAAATAAGTTCAAACCTAAGGATAAAACTGTCAAAACCAATAACTCTAGATCCATCAAGCTAGCCAAGGTCCAAGTAAAAGGTTCTACTTTGTATATGGAAGGATAAATCATCTTGCAAGAGATTGCTTTTATTGGAAGAATGAGCCTTTTTGCAAACCTTCTGCTTCCTTCGGATTCCAAGCTCATGTAATTGAAGGTCCAGAAAACTCCATCACTAAGTCAATAAGCTTAAACTCTGAAATTAATATTACTTCTTCTAACCTTGATTGGTGGTTGGATTCAGAAGTCAATGTTCATATTTATTTTGATTACTCCTAATTCACTATTTTTTAGAACGAACTCAAATAAATGAGGTATGATCCTAAAGAACAACACAATCACCAGGATCATAGAACAAGATCGAGTCAACTTGAAAATGATATTAGGAAAAGTCGTCCTCACCCTAAAAGATGTGCTATATGTTCCAAACCTTAGAAAGAACTTTATTAGTACGTCTCAGCTGGTTCAGAGAAAATATAAAATTATCCTTGATTATAATAAAATTATAATAACTAAGAATAATGCCTTTATATAAAAATGATATATTAGTAAAGGCATATTCAAATTAAATGTAATAAATTAGTTTATTAATAAAGCGATAATCAAGTTTACTTTGTGAATGAATCTAAATAAAATTTGTGGCTATTAGGTTGGGTCATATATATTTAGAAAAAGTTAAACATATGATGGAGTTAAAACTAATTTCCAAATTAAACTTAGACATATCTAAGTATGAAATAGGTATTGAATCTAAACAACTAAGAAAACCATTCAAATAAGTTAAAAATAAATTTTAATTTTGGAACTGATATATAGTAATGTATGTTACTCCACTAAAATTACAATTCGAAGTGGCAAGAGGTACATAGTGGCTTTTAGAGATGACTTTTTTAGATATTATTATTGTTACCTAATTAAGTCTAATAATGAAACCTTTAGTAAATTTAAAATTTATAAGTGTGAGGTAGAAAATCAACAAGAAAAGAAGATTTAAGATTCTTAGATATCATAAAAGAGGAAAATATATCTCAAATAAATTTTTTCAGTTCTATCAAGAACTTGGTATAATTCATCAAGTGACTGCTCCTCCATAATCTATAGGTGTAGCTAAACGTAAAAGTCGTACTCTCTTGGATATGGTAAATGCTATGCTTATCAGCTTCGATTTATCTAAAAACTTGTGGAAGGAAGCTCTTCTCTCATCGGATATGGTAAATGCTATGCTTATCAGTTTCGATTTATCTAAAAACTTGTGGGAAGAAGCTCTTCTATCATCTTGCTTCATTCTAAATAGGATACCTGTTAAGGATAGTGACAAGACCCCGAAAGGAAGAACTCATAACTTGGATTTCCTCAAAGAGAAAACTATGATTTAAGACTATAAATACTGTATTTATAAGCTACGTCCAAAATAATAATATCTATTGACGCGGGACGCGACCCCAAATCAAGAATTATTCCAAGGAGATCAGACCGTTTGGTTATCAAGAAATGACCCTAAGCTAGGTTAAACCAAACCAAATTAATTTTTTCCCATTTTTTTTCATATTTTTTTGTCATCATTTTTTTTATCTGATTTTTTTTCTCACAGTTTTCTTTTCTGTTTTTTTCTCTGCTATTCCTAAAGTCGGCTTCGTACGCCGACTTTGCCTTCACGACCGTGCGGACCGGGGGGCTCGCCGGCGTCGGGGAGGGGCGGAGTTGGTCCGGCAGGGCGGCGACGACCATGGCGGAGTCGATGGCGGGGCGTTTGGAGGGGCCCGGTGAGCGGTTGGCAGCAGGCGCTTCGTCGGGATCTGCTGGAAGGAGGGAGACGCTTGACGGTGGATCCCGATCGATGGCTGCTGGTGGCGGGAAGCAGGGAAAGCAGAGGCGACGGTCGGCAGGCTGGGAGTGGAGGAGACGACGGCAGCGTCGGGGAACGGCAGCAATGGCTGGCGGTGCAGGGTGGTTGGCTCGGTCGGGCGGATCCGGGGAGATGATGATTGGACGGATCCGAGAGAACCGTGCACAGGGGTTCCGTCGGTTGGGTGTTGGATCTGACGGACGACGGGCGACGGGTGGCCGACGGGAAGCAGGGTGGAGATGGCAGCAGGGCGGCAAGGAGATGGGCGTGATCGGGGGGGTCCGATCGGTTGGTGACTCGACTTGACTGTTGATCTTTCCGGACGGGAGAGAGACTCAAACAGGGTCCGCGGAGGCGGTGAAGAGGGGGAAGACATCGGGGTTGTGGGGAGCGAGGCGGGAAGGATCTTGCCCACAGGCGATGCGGCCGAACATGAGGCGGAGCTTCTTCTGGAGTTGGCCGAACTTCTCGGAGAGTTGGGATCGGGAGTAGGATTTCCGTTGATTGGCAGGGGTGTGTTGCTTCGTCGTGCTCGGTGATGGGGTGTTGGTGCAGATCTTCTCACAGACGGAAACTAGGGCCAGAAATTGAAACATGGGAGAGGGGGAGGAGAGGTTGCGAACCGAGAAGAGGGAAGCAAGAAGAGTAGAGCAACCGGAGGAAGAATATCATAAGAAAGAAGAACCAGAGGGATAGAAGTGGGGGGAGGAGACGAGATAACATCAAGTTTTTTTTTCCAATAATTCATCGTTAAGATAATATCCTTGAATTTAAATCCAAGAACACGTATCAGGATGAGTGCTCATCAGGATCTGTGCTTATTGACTCCAAGATTTTGAATTCCAAGGTTTGGGCTGGGCTGGATTTCAGATTTTGGGCTGGCTTCTGGGTTTGGCTTCTAGGTTAGGTTGGCTTTTCAGATTCTGAGCTGACTTCTGGGTCGGGCTTCAGATTTAATCTGGACTGCTTCATATTCTGGGCCAATATCTCCATCACCTATAATTTGTTAGTAACAAAATTAGAGGTAAATGATATAGCAAATAACATAATTTTAGAAGCTTTTCTTTTTTTAAGATATATTTTCTTATAATACTAGAATTTCTAGTAAAGTAAGTTTTAGACTTTTAGAGTCTGAATTAGTATAATCTTAATTTGAACCTGAAGTTAAACCTGAATTATGAAAAAATAAAAAATAAGAGTTGAAAAAGATTTTGGAGAATATTTCTTCACATTCTTATTAGAGGGCGATCATGTTACGTATAATGAGGTAATGTCATCATCAGAATCATCATATTAGAATTAAATCATAAATAGTGAACTTCAATCAATCCTAGAAAATAAAACATAGGTCTTACCTGATTACCTTCAGGAAACAAATCTATAGGAACAAAATAGATTTTTAAAAAAAAATTAAGGCCAGATAAAATAATAGAAAGATATAAAGCTAAATTAGTAGTAAGTTTAGTCAAAAAAGAGAGAGGTTATTTTGATACCTATGCTCTTGTAGCTATGAAAATAATCCTAAGCATTTTAGTAATTTTAGCCTTAATTCATGAATCAATAATCAATCAAATGGATGTAAATACTGTATTCTTAAATAAAAAATTAGATGAAGAAATATATATAAACCAACCTCAAGGATTTAAAGTAAAAGAATAAGAATATAAGGTATGTAAACTAATCAAATCATTTTATAGTTTAAAATAAGCTCCTAGATAATGGTATATTAAATTTAATAAAATTATCTTAAAAAATAACTTTAAAATAAATGAATATGATAAATATGTATATTATAAAAGACATGATACATATTTTATAATATTATATTTGTATGTAAATAATATTTTATTATTTGGAATATCAATAAAACTAATTTAAGAAACTAAAAGCTTTCTATCAAATAATTTTAATACGAAATACTTAGAAAAAACTTATATAATTTTAGAAATATAGTTTAAAAAAGTAGACAGTGGAATAATAATAAACCTAGCACATTTAATTGAAAAAAATTACTTAAAAAGTTTGAATATGTTGATTTAAATTCTATCTCTACTTCATATGATCATAGTTCTTATTTAATTAAAGGTTTAGAAGAATCTATTAAATAATTAGAATATTCCCAATGGATAGAATCCCTATTATATATTTTAAATAGAACCTATCCAGATATAGCTTATATAGTAGGCAGATTGAGTAGATATACTAGTAATCCTGGTAAAAATTATTAAAAAGCTTTAGAAAGAATCTTTAGATATCTTAAGGGAACCTTAGATTACTCTCTAATATATTCAGGTCATCTAGAAGTACTTGGATTATAGTAATACTCATTGGATAATAGATAGCTTAGATATTAAGTCCACCACTAGATATCTCTTCTTATTAGGATGAGCTACAGTATCTTGGAGTTCTTATAAACAAATAATAATTATTAGAAGTACATTAGAACCTAAGTTAACTGCTCTTAACACTACATGTACTGAAATATAGTGACTAAAAGATCTAATAAATGATATAGAAATTCTTATATTAAAAATTTTAAAAATTTTATTAAATTATGATTATAGAGCTCTAAGTAATCTATTAAATCAACAGACAACTAACAAAAAGATGAACAAGCATATCCTGATTAGATATAAAGCTACAAGAAATAAAATGAAAGATATAATATTACTTTAATTTATAAGATCAAAAATAAATTGACTGATCTTTTAATCAAAAGCCTTTCAAAGGCTGCGGTATTTGAGATATCGAGGAGGATGAGATGATGTTTAGGAGTACCGCTTGGAGTCTATCTCCACTCCATCTTTATAGTATAGTACTCAATTATAACGGTTAGGCTGAGCATAATTCTTAATAAATTCAAGGTTGTGAGTTCAGCGATGTACGATTCATTTGCACATATCCTTTGAGGTTCTTAGTGAAAGTAGTCATAAGATCGCAACTATGGGATCAGGATAAATCCCTAGTAGCTCTCATGAAAATCAAGACAAGTGTATGGCCTAGATAATACTGTTCTGTATTACGATCAGTTTGCCTTCATTGTGTGTATATTTTTATACTAAATGCAAGTTTAAACCTAGAAGGTACTTATACTAAGCACAGTAAAAGCCCAAGAATTTTTATTATTTAAATTATTTATTTATTTTAAATATTTTATTATGAGTTTTTAAAACTTGTAGCAGATCATTGACTTTTTTGTTGGAGTTTCAAAACTCCTTCCCCGGACTGATGCTCGTGTGGGCACAGGCTTCTTGCTCTACACGCGGGTGCCCGTTGCGCAATTCTTTTAATATTTTTTAATGATCATTTCTTTTTAATTTTGTTTTAATGCTTTAACAGCTCTTTGAGGATTTTTTGGAATTTATTTTAAAGATTTTGAGCCTATAAATAGGTCCTTTCCCTTAGGCTTCAAAACTATCTAAGAATATCCTTATATTCTCTTTATCCCAAGTTTTCCCTCTCACATTCATTCTCCCTTTCAAAATTCTCTAAAAATTCTCTCTCTCTTTTCCAATTCTTATTTTATATTTGATCATTTGGGCTAAAGACGAGCTTGATCGGCGTTCGTTCAAGATCGTGCCACTGACGAATATTGAAATATTGACTTCTAGATTGTACCTTGGAAGAGAGAGATCCTATTGTACTTTGTACGAGGAGGCCGAATCTTTTTTAGAACAGTAGTTTCATCCATCTTTGAGATCAGGATTTCAATTTTTTATTTATTTTTTAAATTCTATTTTATTTTATCATACTAAAATATTCTATCACATACATCACAAAAATTAATTTTTAAATATTTTAAAATTTATAAATATATATATTTTTATATAAAATAAATAACAGGGATTGCCATCCAGTGTTGGCTATATATGTCTATTGATGTTATTTATCTTGGGGAGGAAAATCCTGTGTTTCACACGGTTGCAATTTTGACCGGTGAGGTAAGAAGCCGTGCTACACCCCTAGTGAAGCTTCTTGTTGGTAAGCTATAATTATATGGCACCGACCTTGACCCTTTTTTACAACAGTTAGAAGTAATTTGTTTGATACATTGGCTTTCTATTCGATTTAAATAATCATCCATCCATTTTTAACCAAGCATATACATGCATTTATATGGATATCATGCATCTGCATGCATAATAGTTCTTATTATCCCACGGAAATATGTTTGCAAGGCAGTTATTTTCTTATGATAGCTTCACTTCATCAGGATCCATGATAGTTATTATTACCGAGGGAGTTCCTAAGATTAGCGCAGACAAGCTACGGTGCACCGCGTAGCTATTCATTTAACAATAGATGGCAACAAACAGCATGCACGCCGTGCATACATATATTTTTTTAAATAAATAAATATATAATTATAATTTATAATTTTTTTAATAAATAAATATCTATAATTAAAAAAGAAAAATTGATATTCCATTGCCGGGATTTGAACTGCGGTTAGTTGAAAGCTAGGTCACGATGATGTGGTGAAAAAAATGATTTAGGTCATATTGGGTTATGCATGGCCCTAATCCAACACAGATTTTTTATCCGGTTCTACTATTAGACTTGGACCTGATACAATAGAAGATTAGGTTGGATTGGATTAAGCTCGCAGCCAAAGTTTTCAATTTAACGAGTTATTCGAGTTAGATCGAATCTACGAATAACCTAATCTCAATCAAAAAATTTTGGATCTAGAATCTAGATTGGATCCGGGACAAATATAAATAACTTTATTTTAATTATCACATAAACGTAAGGCTGGAACTAGATCGGGCTAGACTGGGCTATATCCCTACCCGAGCCTGGCCCGAAAAAAATTTTTGGGTTTCGGGCCAGGTTTCGGCCCGAAATTTTTTTAAAACACTAGAACCGAGCCCGAACCCGAGCCCGATGGGCCGGCCCGAACCGAATTGGCCCACGATCATCGAAACAAAAAAAAAAAAAGGACGTGACCGGCCGTCGGGTGCTGTCGCCGGAGCCGAAAGAAGTAGATCGGAGCCGGCAAACTTTGTGGTGTCCTACGATATCAAAACCCTAGAAGGGGGAAGAAGAAAGATCGGGAAAAAGAAAAAGGGTTACCTGCTCGGTGTGTCGGAGTAGAGATCCGGCGAAACCTCATCCTGCGGATGCGATCCAGGTGCGTGAAGACCTTCTTCCAGCGATTCACCAAGGATGCGGTAGGATTCAGGTCAAACGAAGATCAAACAATCCATGAATTGGTAGAGAATAATGTGAGAGGGAGAGGAGGAAGAACGAGATCTGGAAGAAAATGAGGGTTCTCTCTCTTGATCGATTTTCTTGGACTATTACAGAATGACCTCTCTTGATCAGTTTTCTTGGACTGTTGCAGAATGACCCCTATTTAACTAAACATCCCATATACATATATACTCTCCTCGATCACGTGGAATCGAGACCCCCCCAAAAACTTCCCAGTGCGGCAACACGTGATTCAAAGAATCCCGTCCTCCAAGTCGGCTCGAACCCCATGAGTCGACTCCTTACAACAAACAGCACTCTGGATGAGTCGACTCTCAAACCTTGAGTTGACTCTCCCAGAATACTATTTTACCTGTCTGTATAATCGAGCTGACTCCCAACAGAATCGAGTCGACTCACAGCAACCAAGCCGACTCTCCACAGAACTTTTCCCTGCTGCCTTGCTGTGCCAACCATTAGAGTCGACTCGAGCCAGAACCGAGCCGACTTTAATATCCAAATTGACCAAAACTCAGTCTAACATTTAGGACTCATCCTGGACTCACCCCTAGCCCTAGATACACCATGTGTGACCATGATAGACTGGACCAAGACCTAAACCTTGGCCCCCTGGAGCCTTGGATGCACCACCTGAGACTCAACACTCTCCACCTTGGTGCTCCAAGGCTATGGCCCATTACACCAGACTCCTCAGACCCATCAACCACATACATGAACGAAAGCTTTCTCTCGGTAGAGCCTTTGTAAGTGCATCAGCCTGGTTCTCCTTTGTATGGACTTTCATTAATGCCACTTCTCCTTCCTCCACCAGCTCTCAAATCCTGTGGTACCTCACATCTATATACTTTGTTCGAGCATGATAGACTTGGTTCTAAGTCAAATATATGGCACTCTGGCTATCGTTATGCAGGACTACCATACACTATTTCACCCCCATTTCAGCAACTAGCCTTTTCAGCCATAGTGCTTCATTTGCAGCCTTTGTAATACCTATATACTTAGCCTCTGTTGTAGATAAAGCAGTGATAGGTTGAAGGGTATATCTCCAAGAAACTGGTCCACCATACATGCTGAAGAGATAACCTATAGTAGACCTTCTTGTATCAAGATTACATGCATAACTTGCGTCCACATACCCTTCCAAAGGACCCGAACCTCCATATAACTCCTCGGAGTTCCTTTCTCGTCCTTCTGGCTGCCCACCAAATACCAGTCCATACTTTTGAGTTCCCTGTAGATACCTCAAAATCCACTTCAATGCTTTCCAATGTTCCTTTCCAGGATTTGCCATGTACCTGCTCACCTGGCTTACTACATATGTTATGTCTGGCCTGCAACACACCATAGCATACATAACACTGTCTATAGCATTTACATATGGAACTCTCTCAATGTACTCTCTTTCCTCATCTGTCTGGGGGCTTTGAATCTTAGAAAGAGATATATATCCTAGTAATGGTGTCTCTACCGGTTTGGCCATTTCCATCTTAAACCTCTCAAGAATCTTCTTGATGTAACCTTCTTGTGTCAAATAGAGTATCCCTTTGCTTCTATTCCTGTAAATCTCCATTCCAAGGTGATGTGATTGGATCACTGACGTGAGGCCGACAAACTGACGTGGAGCCCCCATTAGGTGCCATGCTGGATTTTCAGCATGAGCCCCTTCGCCGGGCTGAGCTCCCCCGGAGCAATGGGGCTGCCCGCCGAAGCCGAGCTCCGTCCTCCGCCAGGTAGGTTCCCACCGGGCCGGGATGCCTAGGTCGGAGCTGAGTACAATTCTCCACCCGAGGCGGATCCCTTAAAGTTGGGCCCCGTGATCCAGAGTCGAGCTCAAGTCTCCTCCACCACGAGGCGCCCCTTCGAGGTCGGGTACCCCAGGGCTGGGCAGCACCCCGCCCACCTCCTCCTAGCTGAGCTCGTCTAAGGCCGAGCTCCACTGATCCGGAGTCGAGCTCAGCCCTCCTCAGCCCTGCCGAGCTATCTCAAGGCGAGCCCACCGAAGGTGGGCCCCATCTTTCCAGCTCGGTCCTGATCCAAACTAATGCACCAGTCGCCAAGAGAGCAACGCCGCCCCTTCGAGGACAATGGCGGTCCTCCCGAGGGCCGTACAGCAGCACCAGCCGTGCCGCCATTAATGCCCACAGCCATCACTCACACCAGAAAGAAAGGAAGCTCATATCAAGGTGCCATGCCCTCCACCGACCTATCGTATAACCGGGAAAAAGACCCAACCGAGGGGCGCGGGTCCTGAGAACAATGGCCCGCCAACCGAGGCCCTGCCAGGCTTCTAGAAGAGGGAATGTCAGAAGCAGAAGCTTCCCCGACCATCTGACAGAAAAGGCATCCCGTCTACGGCACGATACCTCGTCGCACACATCTGACAGCATGGGAAGATCTTAAGGCAAGCCAAAGTAAAAAACCCAGCCAGGGTAAGCCAAAGAGAGGTAACAAAAAGCAAACAAAAGAAAAAAGAGGGGAGAGAGGCTGGTAGGTCCGCGGGGTTGTCGTTAAAACATCGTGGCTATCAGTTTAAAATTTGACTTCTTAAAATATTTAAAAATACGTAGCAAGAGGAGTCGGATCGAATCCACAGAGAAGGCAGTGTTTAGGATTTGAAATTTTTGATCTTTGTAAAAAATATTTGAAGTCAAAAAAATATAAAAATTAAAATTGCAGGAAAACTTGGCACTAGGATCTATTATTTAGATCCTAGCATCTATTTGCAGACAAGACGAAAGACAAGAATTAAAAAGAGATATTGCATTGATTGAAATTTAAGGTCTAAATACAATGCAAAAAAAAAACTAAATTAACAAAACAAGTAACAAAGATAAGAACAGATCGGCACAGCCTCGTCGGGAAGATAGCTCCTTCCTTCGTACTCCGTGGAGCGAACTGGGCTTCCTCTGCGTCTTCTTCTTCGGATCTTGATCTCAGAGAGAGAGAAGGCTGGAAGATGGTGTAGGGACACGCTCTCCTTTGAGAAACCTCACTCCCAAAAGCTAACCCGTAACCCAAGCAATGTCCTTTACCCTGTACCTTGTCTTTTCTCCGGGATCCCTCTGTCTTGTGCATTGGGGTTCATTTTATAATTGACCGGAGAGGGGAGCTTGTTGCACACTAGCGATGTGGGACAAAAAAAATACCGTGACCGCTCCATTGCTGCTCCGTTGATTATGCCGCTCGTGGACTGCCCATGGAGAACGCCGGTGGACGGCTCGTGGATTGCCCGTGGAGAACGCCCGTGGACGGCTCGTAGACGGCGCTCCGGCAAGCCAGCTCGTGGAACCACCGTGGACCGCGTGGAGAAGCTTGGCCGTGCGCGTGGAGGAGCTTGGTCGTGCGCATGGAGGAGCTCGGCAACACGTGTGGAGCTCGTGAATGCGTGAGGAGCGCGACAACGCCCTGCAGCCCATGAAGAACGCCCAGCCATTCGCCTACTTCCGGAGCTTCTCCTCCACCGTGCAACGCCCGTGAAGATTGCTTGGCAATGCCACCGTGGAGCTCCTCCTCCGACCGTGGACTTGCCCGTGGACTGCACTCCGGCAATGCGCGTGGAGGAAGCTTGTGAAGACGTGGACTGCTCCTCTCATTTACCACCAAAAACCGCCACCACCGCCCATCAAACCACCGCCGGAGCTTCTCCTCCGGCCAGGGACACCGCCGGCGTGCTTCCCGGCGAGTTTCGGCACCTCTGGAGGGCTGTGGTCCACGCCCTGTTTCATGGACCGGCAGCAATGGCTGCCGTTAGACCAACCAACGAATTGTAAACCCAGCAGCCGGTCCATGGTGGACCAGCTGCTCCAAAAAGCGTGCAGCATCAAAATATGTGCAAAAATCTTAGAAAATTCATAACTTCTTCATTTCAAACCTGATTTAAGTACCGTTTGCGTCATTGGATTCCATAAATCAAGCTCTACCTAATAGCGGGTTTCAAACTTATTAATTTTACCGATTCCATGATCATTAATTATAATTATTGAATATTTTATTAATCATTTAAATGGGTGTGTGGTGCTTTGACTTGAAATCTATTTTTCATGAACGTACTCTAATTTCACATTTTGTAAAGATATTTTTAAAATAATTAGTTTTGCAAAAAAGTCCAAATTAATTATGAAATTAGGTTATTAAAAGAATGTTAGCACCAATAATTAACTAAAATACTTAAAATAAACGTGTAAATCCATGATTTATCACACCCCCCAACTTACTTATTACTAGCCCCTTAGCAATGCAAACAGTATAACTATGTGTCACAAAGATCATCCTTTACAAAAATAGATCCAGGTTTGAAAGTAAAAAGATCTAGCAAGTATCACTAACTAAGTATTGAGTTTCAGAAATAAATTTTGCAGTCAGCATAATTAGAAACTTTCTTAGAGTTCATCTAAAGATCTACAGCACTTGTGTTTGTGATGACTAACTTAACATTTTGGTACTAGTTTGCAAGAACAAATGTATCTTTGATTAACACTTACTTTGGTTAATTTTCTATACATCCCTAAATTAAGCTTATGAACTGAGTTAGCTTTCACACTACCTGATTTTTTTTTTTTTTTTTTTGTGTGCTGAGCACCTGGCCTTCCCTTCACCGTTTGACGTGAACCTCCACACTTGACTTAGGTGCAGAGACCCGGTTACTAAGTTTAGGGCGATCCACATATACTCTATGTTTTGCACTTTTATTTCAGGTAGGTAGCTCTTTCCTCAATTTTAAATTGGGATATATATCAATTACCAGTTTTCAGTGATAATTAAGTCCTCAATTGTCCTTACAACTAATACTTACTTTGTCTCGTCAGCGTGCATGTGCAATGAAAGTGCTAATAGCCTTTAGGTGATCTAAGTAGGCCCTAAAAGTCTGACATGCTAGTCTACTTCTTGACTCGCTACAGTCATTAGCAACACTCTCTAACTTTTATTACTTTTCCTAGTCTATCGTGCTCCAGATTTATTTTTGACACATGAAAACTTTTTTTTTTAATAAAAAAATTAAAAAAAATATTTGTCCTGACCCCCCAACTTAAATACCATTGTCCCTAATGGTATAAAAAAAACAAATAAACCATAAGAACTAAAAATGTAAAGGGATACCTGAGAAGAGGAGCTCATGAACAATGTAGAGGCTGCAAAAAAAGTTTTTTTTTTTTGGAATTAAAAAAATATTGAGTACATATTGGTTTGCCTCCCAATAAGCGCTAAGTTTAATGTCTTCAGCCAGACATAATGCAGCTCAGTTCAGTGTGGGTCAGTTAATGTTACTTGGTCAATGGTTCGATTTGTTGATATTCCTTCAATGTATGGTTTTAAACGTTGACCATTTACCTTAAAGAAGTTTCCTGACCTAGGATCATAAATTTTGACTGCACCATGGGGGAAAACTTGATTAACAATGTAAGGTCCATCCCATCTAGATCTCAATTTTCCAGGAAATAATCGAAGCCTAGAATTAAATAACCAGACTTGTTGATTTGGCTCAAAGATTTTCCTAGAAATAAATTGATCATGAAATGCTTTCATTTTCTCTTTATAAATACGTGAATTTTCATAAGCCTCTCACCTCAGTTCATCTAGTTCACTCAGTTGTAACATCCGGTTAGAACCAGTTTGCTTTAAATCAAAATTTAATTGCTTAATCGCCCAATATGCTTTATGTTCAAGTTCTACCGGAAGATGACATGCTTTTTCAAAGATCAGCCTATAGGGAGACATTCCAATGGGATTCTTGTTAGCTGTCCGATAGGCCCATAATGCATCATCTAATCGATCTGACCAGTTTCTACGATCGGGCCTAATAGTCTTTTGCAAAATGTTCTTGATCTCCCTATTGGATACTTCCACTTGGCCACTTGTTTGCGGGTGATAAGGTGTAGCTACTTTATGTGTGACCCCATATTTTTGCAAAAGCATTCGAAATTGGTAGTTTGTGAAATGGGCACCTCCGTCGCTAATGATGGCACGTGGAAATCCGAACCTAGAGAAGATATTCTTTTGAACAAACTTTATGACTACCTTATGATCATTGGTTCGTGTTGCCATTGCCTCAATCCATTTAGAAACATAATCAACAGCCACCAAAATATATTCAAAACCATTAGAGGGTGGAAAGGGTCCCATAAAATCAATTCCCCAAACGTCAAAGATTTCAACTACCAAGATAGGATTTAAAGGCATCATGTCTTTTCTTGAAATATTTCCTAAGGCTTGACACTTAAGACATTCTTTGCCAAAAGTATAGGCATCTTTAAACAATGTCGGCCAGTAAAATCCACTTTGCAAAACTTTAGCCACAGTTTTTCGACCAGAAAAATGTCCTCCGCAAGCAAGGGTGTGGCAAAAGTTTAAAATACTCAGATATTCAGATTCAGGAACACACCTACGGATGATTTGATCAGCACAAATTTGAAAGAGTTCAGGATCTTCCCAAAAGTAATATTTAATTTGAGCAAAGAATCGATCCTTTTCATTCTTGGACCAGCCATCAGGGATTTGTCCAACCACTAAGTAGTTAACAATATCTACAAACCAAGGGGCCTTTGCATGTGAAACTGCTAGGAGCTGTTCATCCGGAAAAGATTCTTCAATTGATGCAGGTTCACACTCTTCAACTAAAATCCTAGATAAATGGTCTGCTACAACATTCTCAGATCCTTTCTTGTCTCAAATTTCAATATCAAACTCTTGTAGCAGTAAGATCCATCTAATCAATCGTGGTTTAGCATCTTTCTTTGAGAGCAGGTATCTCAAAGCCGAGTGATTCGAATAAACCATAATCTTGGAACCTAAAAGATATGATCTAAACTTTTCCAGGGCAAACACCACAGCTAGCAACTCCTTTTCAGTAGTGGTATAATTTTTTTGGGCTTCATTCAAAGTTCTGCTAGCATAATAAATCACTATGGGACATTTGTTTACCCTTTGGCCCAAGACAGCTCCTATGGCAAAGTCTGAAGCATCACACATGATTTTAAAAGGTAGTGACCAATCAGGGGGTTGGATGATTGGGGCTTGGATCACAGCTTTCTTTAGAAACTCAAAAGCCTTAAGACAATCTTCATCAAAATTGAAAGGAATGTCCTTGGCGAGCAGATTACACAAAGGACGGGAAATTTTGGAAAAGTCTTTGATGAAGCGACGATAGAATCCTACATGGCCGAGAAAAGATCGAATTTGTCTGATAGAGATGGGTGGAGGAAGTTTGGAGATCAAATCAACCTTTGCTTTATCTACCTCGATCCCTTTCTTAGATATAATATGTCCTAAAACAATCCCTTCTCGAACCATGAAATGGCTCTTCTCCCAGCTCAGAACTAAATTAGCCTCAATACATCGTTTTAATATTTTCTTCAAATTATTGAGGCAACTCTCAAAAGATTCTCCAAAGACTGAAAAATCATCCATAAAAATTTCTAGGAAGTCTCCTACCATGTCCGAGAAAATTGATATCATGCACCTTTGAAAGGTTGCAGGTGCATTACACAAACCGAAAGGTATTCTACGGAAAGCAAAGGTTCCAAAGGAACATGTGAAGGTGGTCTTTTCCTGGTCTCCTGGATAGATTGCTACCTGGTTGTATCCTGAGTATCCATCTAAGAAGCAAAAGTATTGCTGGCCAGCTAATCTTTCTAGGATCTGATCAATAAATGGTAAGGAAAAGTGGTCTTTTCGGGTAACTACATTAAGTTTTCTATAATCTATACAGACACGCCACCCAGTAGAAAGTCGTGTTGGCACTAAATCCCCATGGTCAGTACGGACAACCATGAGTCCAGATTTCTTTGGAACGACTTGAGTAGGACTCACCCAGTGGCTATCAGAAATGGGATAAATAATACCAGCATCTAACCATTTAATCACTTCCTTCTTGACCACTTCTTGCATGTTTGGATTGAGCCGTCTTTGCATTTCTCTAGTAGGCTTGGCACTATCCTCAGTATAGATATAGTGCATACAAATTGATGGACTAATGCCTTTTAAATCAGCAATGGCCCAACCTTTGGCCTCCCTATGTGTTTTCAGAACATTTATCAATTGGTTTTCCTGCTCAATGGTTAGGTCAAAAGCAATGATCACAGGCAGGGTTTTGTCGAGTCCTAAAAACACATACTTAAGTGATTCAAGCAAAGTTTTTAGTTCAAGTTGGGGTGGGGCCTGAATCGAAGGGTGCAAACGCTCAGTTCCTAGGTCAGGTAAGGATTCAGTTTGCATTGACCAAGGTGGTGAAGGTTGAGGTGAATCAAGTAGGACATTTACCTCTTGGACTTGGGTTTCAGTAATAGGCTCGTCATCTTCCACCAAATTGGAGGAAAATTCAGACTCAACAATCTCATCTACTAAACTAATCACAGAACAATTTTCCTCCTCTCGAGCAAACTTTGAGGCATTAAAAATATTAATTCTCACCTTTTGATCCCCAAAAGAAATGTCCATAGCTCCTGTTTTACAATTGATATTGGCATTGGCAGTGGCTAGGAATGGACGACCTAAGATTATGGGATTCTAATTTAGCTCTTGGGATGGTTCCATGTCTAGTATAAGGAAGTCTACTGGGAAATAACATTGGTTCACTCTAACTAAGACATCCTCAATCAAACCACGTGGTGTCTTGACAGATCTATCGGCTAGTTGAAGAATGACTGACGTGGGTTTTAGTTCACCTATCCCAAATTTTTCATAGACAGAGGTTGGGAGAAGGTTCACACTAGCTCCTAGGTCTAACAGGGCTCGATCAAAGGTAATGCCTCCTATAACACAAGAAATCAAAGGAGCACCGGGGTCTTTCATTTTCTGAGGTAATTGATTCAACAAGACTGCACTTACATCCTCAGACAATATGATTCTCTTTATGGTTCATGGCTCACGCTTTTGGGTGCAGAGTTCTTTGAGAAATTTAGCGTAAGCTGGAACGTGCTGAATTGCATCGAGGAGGGGTAAATTAATATGGACTTGCTTGAATAATTCCATTAGCTCCTCGTTGCGTGCTCCTTGCTTTTTACGGGAAGAACCAGCTTCTAGGGCTGAAGGGAACGGGACTCTAGGTTTATAAGTCTCAGGCAATTCATCTGCTCTCTTCTTCCCTTTCTCATTTAAATCGGAACCAGTATCAGTACTAGTCCCGGGCTCAGGCTCTTCTACATGGTTAGTCTCAGTACTAACATCATCTTCTAACTTCTCATTCTTGCTAGCATCAGTACTAGCCTTTCTCTCCTGGTCTTGATATGGGTCCCTAAGAATCCTACCACTTCTAAGCTCAGAAATTGCTTTGGCATTCTCAAATTGAGGGTTCTTAGGTGGAACATTAGGCTGAAGAATGAGTGGGTTGTTTCTAGGGTTCGGTATTGGTTGACTTGGTAGTTGACCTGGTTCTCTCCTCATAGTAGATTCAGCTAACTGTCCTATTTGAACTTCTAACCTAGCGATAGATTGTTGTTGGGTCATGATTAATTGTTGGAGTTGATCAAACCTATCGTCGGCCAGATTGGTCTGTTGAGGAGGTTGATATGATGATTAATGATGATATGGTGGCTGATATGGTGGCTGAGCAGGCTGACTAGGCTGACCTCTATTATAGGCATAGTTTTAGTATGGGGGCCTATTTTGAAAGTTCCGTGCAGGAGGAGTTTGGGTTTGAACCTGAGTCTGTTGTGGTTTCCAAGAAAAATTAGGATGGTTTCTCCAACCCGGGATATAAGTATTTGAAAATGAGTCATTACCCGGCTTGGAGTAACCTTGAGCAGCTTGGACTTGTTCTTGGATGAAAGGTGGTAACTGTGCAACCGTAGGACATTCATTCATGTGATGGGCTGGGCTAGCACAGATGGAACAAATCTCCTGATGATTAGAGGGTGATGGGTATTGTGATGGGTGTGATGGGTATTGTGCAGGAGATTGTTGACTGAGGGCTAGGACTTGGTCCAACTTTTGAGAAAGGAGGTCGACTGTATCTAATCTTTGGAATATTAGGTTCAAGTCGACATTGGAATTTGAATGTCTAATTTCATAAATCCCTGTCCGCTTTTGGTGAGGAATCGATCTTTCATATGAAGTCAAAGAAGCATGGTTGATCGAATTTTCACTTAAGGTTTCAAACAAGGTATAGGCTTCATCCTCACTTCTACTCATGAATGTGCCTCCACAAGATGCATCCACCATCTGTCTATACTGGTCTCCTAATCCCTCATAAAAAGCTTAGACAATTTGCCACTTAGACAGACCATGATGTGGGCATTTTCTAAGGAGTTTCTTAAGTCTCTCCCATGATTCATGAATTTGTTCACCATGAAGCTGAGCAAATCCAGTGATGGCTCACCTCATGGTGTTGGTTCGACCTATAGGATAGAATTTCTTAAGGAACTCGTGCTGCATTTCAGCCCAAGTTCGAATTGGTTTCCCTATTGTGCCAAGCCAGTACTTGGCCTTATCCTTAAGTGAGAAGGGGAACAAGGTTAGCCTAAGGGCATCATCAGTAAAATCTTGGATCTTCACCGTAGAACAGATTTCTAGAAACTCATCTAGATGCTTATAAGGATCTTCGTTGGTATTCCTATAAAAGGAAGGGAGCATCTGGATTGTGGCAGACTTGATCTCATATTGTCTAGCAGGTATTTCAGGTAAATGGATACAAGTCGATGGGTTGTAGGTGGAAGGAATAAAGTATTCCTTCATCTGTCTAGGTGGTTCTTCTGGGTTTCCAGCAATTTGATTTTTTGGTGTACTATGGATCAGTCGTTCAATTTCAGGGTTGAAGTCAACTAGGTCTGGAAATAAAGATCTTCTACCGTGCATGTAACAGTGCAACCCTAATTATGTGAATTTTTTTTTTAATTATATATATATATATATATATATTGTTATTTTCAAACACTTATCAAACATATTTCTATCATAGGCTCCCTAATTCTAGACAGCTCCTAACTTCCAAGACCGCCTTGGAGCCCTCCAAGTCAAAGACCAATTAGCTAACTGGCCAGGTAAGGATAAGGTCGGTGGAGTTTCCCTCTTTGCTTGCCTTAGACACCAATTGAAAATTGGCCAGGTAAGCGGATCCAACCACCTTCCTTCGGGACGTAATCCCTGAACCCCTTTCCTAGATACCAGTCAACCAACTAATCTTGACCCGGTCCAACTCTTCCAGGTGCCCTGTCCTATTGAGCTCGAGTTCCTTAGGGCTGACGTCTAGTTAATTTTATTTAGAAGGCTTAGGTATGCAAAATGAGGGGTGATGGTTTGTGGGCTAAGGAAGGGTATTGAACTCCCCACCTTATCTTGTTTATGGATTAGTGCCCTTAAGATGATTATGAGATTATGAAATGCAATAAGATGTCCAAAATAAAAGTTATAAACACACAAAATTAAATTAAAGCTAGATATATATATATATATTTAATTTTGTGATTAAGTTTCTAATCCTAATAAATTATGAAATGTCTGAGCAATTTTTTTTTGGATTTTGCAGAAAAGATAAATTTACCTAAATGAATCTAAAAATGAAAAGCAGTTTTTTTTTTATTTTTAAATTTGAAATTTGAATTTTTTTTTTTGAAATAAGAAAAGAAACTAAAAAGGAAAACAATTAATATGTAAAAGAGGAAAGAAAGTTTACTGATTGGGAGACTTTCTTCCTCTTCTGCTTTTCTCCCCCCGCTTTTTTTTTTTTTTTTTAATCTACAAGAAAAAGAAAAGTTAGCATGGTATAAAAAAAATCAAAAAGATCAAAAACTATTATTTTAATGCCTTCCCCGGCAACGGCGCCAAAAACTTGGTAGGTCCGTGGGGTTGTCGTTAAAACACCGTGGCTATCAGTTTAAATTCTGACTTCTTAAAATATTTAAAAATACGTAGCAAGAGGAGTCGGGTCGAATCCACAGAGAAGGCAGTGTTTAGGATTTGAAATTTTTGATCTTTGTAAAAAATATTTGAAGTCGAAAAAATATAAAAATTAAAATTGCAGGAAAACTTGGCACTAGGATCTATTATTTAGATCCTAGCATCTATTTGCAGACAAGACGAAAGACAGGAATTAAAAAGAGATATTGCATTGATTGAAATTTAAGGTCTAAATACAATACAAAAAAAAACTAAATTAACAAAACAAGTAACAAAGATAAGAACAGATCGGCGCAGCCTCGTCGAGAAGATATCTCCTTCCTTCGTACTCCGTGGAGCGAACTAGGCTTCCTCTGCGTCTTCTTCTTCGGATCTTGATCTCAGAGAGAGAGAATGCTGGAAGATGGTGTAGGAACACGCTCTCCTTTGAGAAACCTCACTCCCAAAAGCCAACCCGTAACCCAAGCAATGCCCTTTACCCTGTACCTTATCTTTTCTCCGGGATCCCTCTGTCTTGTGCATTGGGGTTCATTTTATAATTGACCGGAGAGGGGAGCTCGTTGCACACTAGCGATGTGGGACAAAAAAAATACCGTGACCGCTCCATTGCTGCTCCGTTGATTACGCCGCTCATGGACAGCCCGTGGAGAACGCCCGTGGACGGCTCGTAGACGGCGCTCCGGCAAGCCAGCTCGTGGAACCACCGTGGACCACGTGGAGAAGCTTGGTCGTGCGCGTGGAGGAGCTCGGCAACGCGTGTGGAGCTCGTGAATGCGTGAGGAGCACGACAACGCCCTGCAGCCTGTGAAGAACACCCAGCCATTCGCCTACTTCCGGAGCTTCTCCTCCACCGTGCAACGCCCGTGAAGATTGCCTGGCAACGCCACCGTGGAGCTCCTCCTCCGGCCGTGGACTTGCCCGTGGACTACGCTCCGGCAATGCGCATGGAGGAAGCTCGTGAAGACGTGGACTGCTCCTCTCGTTTGCCACCAAAAACTGCCACCACCGCCCATCAAACCACCGCCGGAGCTTCTCCTCCGACCAGGGACACCACCGGCGTGCTTCCCGGCGAGTTTCGGCACCTCTGGAGGGCTATGGTCCATGCCCTGTTTCATGGACCGGCAGCAATGGCTGCCGATAGACCAACCAACGAATTGTAAAGTGGACCGGCTGCTCCAAAAAGCGTGCAGCATCAAAATATGTTCAAAAATTTTAGAAAATTCATAACTTCTTCATTTCAAACCTGATTTAAGTACCGTTTGCGTCATTGGATTCCATAAATCAAGCTCTACCTAATGGCAGGTTTCAAACTTATTAATTTTACCGATTCCATGATCATTAATTATAATTATTGAATATTTTATTAATCATTTAAATGGGTGTGTGGTGCTTTGACTTGAAATCTATTTTTCATGAACGTACTCTAATTTCACATTTTACAAAGATATTTTTAAAATAATTAGTTTTGCAAGAAAGTCCAAATTAATTATGAAATTAGGTTATTAAAAGAATGTTAGCACCAATAATTAACTAAAATACTTAAAATAAACGTGTAAATCCATGATTTATCAGAGGCCAGGCAGGGGGATTGGACCACCTCAGCCACCACCTCTCCCAGCTCACTTTCATCTTTCATACACATTACAATCACTCCTCCTAGTGTGGAGCTCATCTAGAGGGGCTCGACCAGGAGGATCTGTTCCCCTGGATCGTCATTAACTTGACCGTCGGACCGCCCCCACCGGAATCCCCGGTCCATGTCACTGACGTTATTTTTTGCAGGCCCCGAGGCACCAGAGGCATCCGCAACAGGCGGGCACGTGACCCCTGACGCCATCAGCAGCTACGGGCCACGATGATCTGGGCGGCAACAGATTGGCGCACCAGGAAGGGGGGCTCCAGAATGACTCTTGATCCAGTTCAGACCTTGCTCAGATAGTTCGTTAGGAGGATGGTGACCACCCGGGCGAGAGGAGCCTCTCCCAGCCGTGTGAAAGTGTCCCCTTCCCACGGGAGCCCACACAGTCCGGAGACGGAGCCACCTGCCCCGGTTCAACTGCCTCCGCTAGAGATCTAGCTGACCGTACTTGCTCAGCAGATGCACACTCTCACTGCAGCAATGCACCAGCTCCAGCATCAGCATCGGTCCCTGGCTACTCATCAGCAGCCAGAGACCCCCGCGGCCCATGCTACAGCATCCCGCGATAGCCTGCGTTCCTTCCAGGGGAGGCCTTCGCAGCTGCGGGCCATTATAGACCCTTGGATAGTCGCCAAGCCCCGATGAAGCGACAACGGGCTGGCTCCACCAACGAAGAGAGCTGCTCACCGCACCTTGACCGGGAGGCATCTAAGCCTCGCCAAGGTAGAAAGGGCAAGGCCCCTCATCGTGGGAACCATGCACCCGCGTCGCCTTCCCCACCCCTCTCTGTAGAGGGGTCAACAGATGAAGCCATCAGGCATATGGCGGAGAAGCACCTGGAGGAGCATGACCGCAAACTAGCAGAGCTGTCCCATCGGTTTGCTAACTTGCCCGGCTCTGCTAGCGAGCCGGCGGGCTATGACGTCCACCCTTTGTTCTCCTAGGAGATTCAAGCGAAGCCAATTCCCCGTCGGTTCTGCATGCCGCAGGTGGATCCTTATGACGAGACCACCGACCCCCTAGACCACCTGAAAAGTTATCGGGGGCTCATGAGGGCCCAGGGGGCTACTGACGCTCTTCTGTGTGTCGCCTTTCCTGCTACTCTCCGGAAGGCAGCTCGGGTATGGTTCGCCCGCCTTGAGCCAGAAAGCATCAACTCCTTTGCCCAGCTGGGACAGAAGTTCATGGCTCATTTTGATGCCTGTTGGAAAATGCCACGCGAGGTGGATAGCCTCTTCTCCATCATGCAACAAGACCGTAAGCTGCTATGAGACTACGTGGCTTGCTTCAAGGCTACCGTGCTGGAGATCTACCATTTGGAGGAGCCAGTCGCAATGCTGGCTCTGAAACGAGGGCTCAGGACTTCTCGCCTGACCTACTCGCTTGACAAGAAACCCCCGAAGACTTACTCCGAGCTACTCTCCCGAGCTTAAAAGTACATCCGTGCCGAGGAGGTGAATCGTACAAGATGGGAGCTCGATGGGCAACCGCTGAAAAGATCTGCACCCGTCAAGGCACCTAGAGTGCGAAGGCCGGGATGCCAGCTCAGAGCTCCCGACCTGGACCAAGGCCAAGGAGCGCTCCCATCCCCGAGGGGAATTTCACCCCCCTCCTCGCCCCGAGGACGAAGATCCTCATGGAGATCGAGGGCGAAACCTATCTGAGGCGCCCACCACTGTTGAAGTCGTCCTCCGGCCGTGACAAGACGAAGTACTGTTGTTTCCACCATGACCATGGCCACGACATCGAGGAATACCGCAATCTCAAATGGGAGATCGAAGAGCTCATCAAGAGAGGCTACCTCGGAAGATATGTGAGGAGCAGATCTCAACCGGAACCTTAGGCACTCGCCGCCCTCCCACCAGTCCTGGTGGTCGACAATCGCCCTACCGAGAAGCCGGTGGAGATGATACACTGGGGAGCCGAGCACGCCTCCAAGAGAGCTCGGGGGACAGGGCATCCTAAGGTTGTACTCCCCTTTGTGAGGGAAGGGGAAGGTGGAAAGAGAAATGTAAATAATGATGCTGTGGTTGTCGAAATGACGATCACAAAGCATCCTGTAAAACGCATCATGGTAGATAGTGGAAGCTCCACAGATATGCTTTTCTACGATGCCTTCTCCAGGATGAATCTTTCCTCTGTTCAGCTTAAGCCCATGCATACCCCCTTATTGGTTTCACAGGAGACTCCGTAAGGATAGAGGGAGAAATCACTCTCCCAGTCACTGCCGGGACCCCACCTCGGTAGAGTACTGTCATGATGGCGTTCACGGTTATCAGGCTTCCCTCGCTTTATAACGTGATTTTAGGCTGACCCGGGCTAAATCTCCTCGACGCTGTTGTCTCTACTAAAAGACTGCTCGTACAATTCTCGATCCCTTGCGGCGTGGGGGAGATGAAGGGTGCGCCCCAGCCGGTGCAGCATTGCCTCCAAACCCTCCCGGGGCCCAAGCACCCGAGGAGGGCCCTAAGCCAGGCGAGCTGGACCAGAGGGTTCAGGATCCCAGGGGAGGCCCAACCGAGCACCTGCTTTCTTACCAGCTCGGGGCCGACCAGACGAAGACCGTGAGATCGGAGCCTAGCTGCCTGAGGAGGAGAAGGCTCCACTGTTGGAATTCTTGCGGGCGAATGTAGACGTGTTCGCCTGGACGGTAGCGGACATGCCAGGTTTCCCCCCGAAGTCATCACCCATAAGCTCAACGTCGATCCGAAGCACAGATCGGCTCGACAGAAGAAGAGAAGTTTCATCCCAGAAAGGCAGGCGGCCATCAACGAGGAAGTTGAGAAACTTTTGGCCGCCAGCTTCGTTCGAGAGGTACAATACTCGAGCTAGCTGGCGAATATGGTGATGGTGAAGAAGAACAACGGCAAGTGGAGGATCTGTGTGGATTACATCGACCTTAATAAGGCGTGCCCAAAGGACAGCTTCACTTTGCCAAGGATAGATCAGTTGGTGGACGCCACCTCAGGGCACAGGCTACTCTCCTTCATGGATGCATTCTCTGGGTACAACCAGATCCGGATGCACCTGTGGATAAGGAGCACACTGCCTTCATTACCGACTGAGGGACATACTGCTACAAGATGATGCCCTTTGGCCTGAAAAATGCTGGAGCTATGTACCAACGTTTGATCAACAAGGTCTTCAAAGATCAGATTGGCTAGAACATGCAAGTGTACATGGATGACATGCTCGTTATGAGCAAACCGAGCACAGACCACATCGCCGACCTTGTCGAAGCCTTTCACAATCTCCGAAAGCACCAAATGAAGCTCAACCCAGTGAAGTGCACTTTCGGGGTAGCGGCAGGAAAATTCCTCGGCTTCATGGTCACCCAGAGAGGCATTGAAGTGAACCCGGAGAAGGTCCAGGCGATCCTTGACATGGAGCACCCAACATCCAAGAAGCAAGTTCAACGTCTGACGGGGAGGGTAGCCACCTTAAGCTGGTTCATCTCGAGGTCAGCTAACCGCTGCCTCCCTTTCTTTAAGGCATTGCTCACGATGCATGACTTTACCTGGACCGAAGAGTTCAAGGCTGCCTTTGAAGAGCTGAAAGAGTTCCTAGCCTCTCCACCTCTACTATCCAAACCGAAGGAAGGGGAAGAGCTCCTACTCTACCTGGCTGTTACACCTGGGGCTGTCAGTTCGGTCCTCGTCCGTACAGATCAGGACGGATCTCAAAAGTCGGCGTACTACACCAGCAAGATCATCTGTGAGATGGAGGTTAGGAATACTCGCTTCGAGAAACTCATTTTTGTAGTAATTATGTCTGCTAAGCACCTCAGGCCCTATTTCCAAGCGCATCCCATCACGGTTGTGACTGATCAGCCGCTGAGGACCATATTAGGCCACCCCGAGACCTCCGGGAGACTGGCCAAATGGTCCCTGACGCTGAGCGAGTTCAACATCGCATATCGGCTGAGGTCGTTGCAGAAGGCCCAGGTCCTAGCCAACTTCGTGGTCGAATGTACAAGGCCTCCCGAGGAGCCAGAATGGATGGTCCCGGAGAGCCAAGCTGAGCCCGGACCGTGAGAGGACCCTTGGATCCTCCATGTGGATGGTGCCTCCAACTCCTACAGAAGCGGGACGGGCCTCATCCTCACCAATTCTGACGGAGTGGTGACGAAATGCACTCTCTACTTCAAGTTCGTCGCCACGAACAACCAGGTGGAATATGAAGCACTCCTCATGGGACTAAGGGTGTCTCGCGAGCTAGGCATGCAGAGCCAGAAGGTCTTTACCGATTCCCAACTGGTTGCTGGACAAGTCTTCGGGGAGTACGAGGCCCAAGTCCCCAAATGGTGAAGTACCTGGAGAAGGTTCATTCGAGCATGGCAGGCTTCCATTACTTCCACGTTTTCCACATCTCTCATGGAGAAAACGTTCGTGCAGATGCGCTGTCGAGGCTCGCAACCCTGCTGGACTCATCCCTGGGATGGGCCTACGTTGAGTATCTCGAGAGCCCAAGCTACGAAAGCCAAGAGGAGGTGCAACAAGTAACCCATGAGCCTAGTTGGATGGACAAGTACATCAGGTACATCCAGGATGGCCTCTTACTAGAGGACCGCAAAGAAGCTGGCCTCATCAGAAGGAAGGCCACCCATTTTGTTTTAATGGACGGTCACCTCTACCGCCAATCTTACTCCTACCCACTCCTGAAGTACCTCAGGCCCACGGAGGCAGCATTCGTGCTCCGGGAGATACACGAGGGCCTCTGTGGGAATCATGTAGGAGGGAGGACTCTGGTTTACAAGGCACTTCGCCAGGGATATTTCTGGGAGATGTTAAGGGAAGACGCCACCGACTTCATCAAGAAGTGTGATAAATGCCAACGCCATTCCCACGTACAGCGCCTACCGGCCGAACCGATCTCCTAATTATCATCCCCCTGGCCTTTTGCACAGTGGGGGATGGACATTCTGGGACCATTCCCCATCATGCCAGGACAGCAGAAGTTCCTACTAGTGGCGATCGACTACTTCACCAAGTGGGTCAAGGCGGAGCCACTAGCTTGGATTACAAAAGCCAACGTTCGGCAATTTTTCTAGAAGTCTGTCATCTACCGCTTCGAACTTCCTAACTGTGTCATCACTGACAACGGGCAACAGTTCGACAACCAGGAGCTCGAAGGATTCTATGCCGAGCATGGGATCTAACACCGCTTCACCTCGGTTGCTCATCCCCAGACGAATGGTGAAGCCGAGATGACTAACCGCACCATCCTTCAAGGACTTCGCACCAAGTTGGATCAGGCTAAGGGCAGATGGGCAGAAGAACTTTCTAGCATCCTGTGGGCCTATCACACAATGCCCAGAGTGGCGACGGGTGAAACACCCTTCAACCTTGTCTTCGGAGCCGAAGTGATGATTCCAATCGAGCTCGGCGTGCCCATGCTTCAGGTGCAGCGATATGACGTGGCACAGAATTCAACACACCTCCTGCTCAACTTCGGATGGCAGCATACCAACAACAGGTCGCCCGATATTACAATGCGCAGGTGAAGCTGAAGACTTTTGGACCCGGTGACCTGGTCTACGCCGGGCCGAAGCGTCTCAACCCCGGGAGTGCGGCAAGCTCTCACCGAACTGGGAAGGCCCTTATAAAGTGGCCGAGGCCCTCTCACATGGGGCCTACTATCTCGAGGACCTGGACGGTGCCATATTCCTCCGAATATGGAATGCTTGTAATTTGAGAAGATACTATCAGTAATGTAAGTTTTTCTTCCATTGGAAATAAAGACTTTTTTCTGCACAACGATTTATCTGCCTTGCAGGAATGTCAATGCCCTCGAGCCTAGCTCCTCGGCATCCAAGCCCGGAGAAGAGTCCTCCGGCACAAAGACCTGAGAAGCCCTCAGGCACTCAAGTCTCGAGCCTAGCTCTTCGGCATCCAAGCCTGGAGAAGAGTCCTCTGGCACAAAGACCTGAGAAGTCCTCAGGCACTCAAGCCTCGAGCCTAGCTCCTCGGCATCCAAGCCCGAAGAAGAGTCCTCTGGCACAAAGACCTGAGAAGCCCTCAAGCACTCAAGCCTCGAGCCTAGCTCCTCGACATCCAAGCCCGGAGAAGAGTCCTCCGGCACAAAGACCTGAGAAGCCATCAGGCACTCAAGCCTTGAGCCTAGCTCCTCGGCATCCAAGCCCGGAGAAGAGTCCTCTAGCACAAAGACCTGAGAAGCCCTCAAGCATTCAAGCCTCGAGCCTAGCTCCTCGACATCCAAGTCCCGGAGACCAGCTCTCCGGCAAGCACATCTTCAAGTCCAGCTCTAAGGGGTCTCCTGAGCCATGCTCTCAGGCCAACCAAGTCCCGAAGACCAGCTCTCCGGCCAGCACGTCTCTGAGCCCAGCTCCGAGGTGTCCAAGCTCCTGAGCCATGCTCTCAGGCCAACCAAGTCCCGGAGACCAGCTCTCCGGCCAGCACGTCTCTGAGCCCAGCTCCGAGGCATCCAAGCTCCTGAGCCATGCTCTCAGGCCAACCAAGTCCCGGAGACCAGCTCTCCGGCTAGCATATCATTGAGCCCAGCTTCGAGGTGTCCAAGCTCCTGAGCCATGCTCTCAGGCCAACCAAGTCCTGGAGACCAGCTCTCCAGCCAGCACATCTCTGAGCCCAGCTCCGAGGTGTCCAAGCTCCTGAGCCATGCTCTCAGGCCAACCAAGTCCCGGAGACCAGCTCTCTGGCCAGCATGTCTCTGAGCCCAGCTCTAAGGTATCCAAGCTCCTGAGCCATGCTCTCAGGCCAACCAAGTCCCAGAGACCAGCTCTCCAGCCAGCATGTCTCCGAGCCCATCTCTGAGGCGTCCAAGCTCCTGAGCCATGCTCTCAGGCTAACCAAGTCCCGGAGGCCAGCTCTCCGGCCAGCACGTCTCCGAGCCCAGCTCCGAGACATCCAAGTTCCTGAGCCCGACCTTCGAAGATCAAGCCCCGAGCATGGCTCCAAGACATTCAAGATCCGAGAGGCCCTCAGACATCCAAGCCAAAGCCGACATTCTCCGGCATCAGAGTCTTGAGCCTAGCACCAAGGCGGTGAGGCTTAAGCCCATGTAAGATAAAGCTCCCCTCTCCGACCTCCCCGCACTAAAAGAGAAGGAAGAAGAGGAGAAGAGAAGAGAGAGAGGAAGGCACATTAATGGAAATATCTTTCATTAATTAGAAGAAATGTTTTACCTTATCTCTCGGGCCCTGACAAGCCAGGTAGCCCGGTCAAAAAAAAAAAAAAAAACTGTTACAGAAGTCCTATCCTATGGGGCCGGCTCCTTCCCTGGGCGGTGCACGGCCAGGACTTCTCCTTCTTCCATCTCTACTGTCGGGGCACCTTCTTGAGCAGCCTCCACTGGAGGGACTGATTCAGTTGTTGTCATCGAGGGGACCAGCTCAGCCATCTTCTCCTTCGGTGCTGGCTCGGTCGTCGCCACCACCAACACTGACTCGACCGTCTTCGGGGGCACCTTCGGAGGAGACCCGGCCAGAGTGGTTCCTTGCCCCGCTGCAACTACCTTCGAAGCTGGAGCCTTCTTCCCGGTGACCCGAAGCGCAGCCAGTCGTTCCTCGAAAAGGATCCCCTGTAGATGGGTGCGGCAGTAGGCGAACCCCTTGGTGAAGGAATCCATTGCCGCCTCCTTAAAATCCTTTATGTACTCGGGGGAGGCCTTGAAAGCAGCCACTGTGTTGGCAGCCTCCTTCCTCGTGGCCTCCGCCCGCTGCCTCTCTTCCTCCAGCTGCTTCGTGGTATGCTCAATCTACTGGATCGCCACCGCCATCACCTTCTTAGCGGTCTCAGCGGAGCAACTGGCGGCGGTGGTCTTCTCCTTGGCCTTCGCGGCCCTCTTCTTCACGACCGCCGCCCTCTTCTCAATAGAGGTGGCCCGGTCCCTCACCGCCTCTGCCTCAGCCCGGAGCTCTTTTAGCCGGGTCCTTTTTGATTCGAGCTCTCCCTCGAGCTCCTTCTTGGCCCGAGTGGCATCGGCGACCTCGGTTTGGAGGTTCTTAACCCTCAGGTTAGCCTCCCGGGTCTCCTCGTCTTTCCGACCCGCCTCAGCCTTCAGGGACTCGAGCTCCGCTTGTCTCTCCTTGTCCCTTTTCATCCAATTACAGTAGTAATCCCTAATAAGGATCAGCTCTCTACCTTGCTGCATCAAAGGGAGCATGTTAGCTACAGTGCTGAGAAAGGTTGGAAGACATCAAGACAAGAGAAGAAAGACTTACGGCATACAAATTGGCGAAGGACGAGCTGACGACGTCTCCCAGGAGTCGCCCGCTCCCTTCTCGCCTGTCACAGGACTGGACCGAGAAGTCCATCATCCGCTCGATGAGGCTTGGGTCCTTCATCAACGAGACGTTAGGCCCTAGTCGGAAGGGGACTCGGCGGTAGTCCCTATCCTGCTTTCCCGCCGGCTCAGGTCACTCGGTGGCAGGAGGCGCCTTCAACGCCAATTGCGAGCTCGGCACTACTTCGGGCCGCGCCTGGGGTGCCGGCCTAGTTTCTTTTAGCTCCCCTTCCCCCTCGACGTCCACAACCTCCGGAGTGGGGGCTGCTACCCTGGCTGCAGCGGCGGCCGACCTGGCGTGGACAACCACCTCGGGCTCGGGCACCGGGACCAAGTTGCGCTGCCCTGAAGGCTCATGAGCGTACTCAGCCGCCCTCTTCTGCCTTCATTCTGGAACTGGTGCATCCGGCCCGGCCTACACCGGCCTTGCACCATCTTCGGCATGAGCCCTCTTCAGAGCGGGCTCGCCAGCCTCAGCTACCTGCTCTCGCTCCTCCGAGAACGAGAGCAGCTCATCCATGAAGAATTTCATCTCTGCATTGAAGAAGACATGATCAATCCCAAAAAAAAAAAAGAGAGAAGAAGAAGAAGAGAGAAGAAAGAAAACAAGAGGAGGCTGGCCAAATCGAACTCACCCGACTCCTGCGCCGAGCCGACCCCAGCCTCGCGGAGATTCCGCTCTAACAACAAGACCTCGAGTGAGGGGATCTCGGCCGATCTGAGCAGCTCGTGCAAGTCGAGGTCGGCCACTTCGATGGAGGAGTGCCTATTTGGAGAACGATCTAGGTCGCTCCAAACCCAGTCGATCCCCTCGACCGAAGCAAAGAAGTATCTACTCTTCCATCCCTTGATGGAAGAGGGGAGCTCGAACCTAATGCCCCGAGGACTAGAAGAAAGGGACCACCACCCCTCCTCGGTGGGATGGCATTTCAAGGTAAAAAAGGTCCTGAACAGGGAAAAATGGGCGACAACCCCATAGAAATGACACAGGACGATGAAGCAGAAGATCCTCCTAATAGCATTGGGGACCAACTGGGCAAGGACAAGTCGGTAGTTGGTCAGGAAGGAAAGGAAGAAAGGGTGGATAGGAAATCAAAGACCCCCGACGAAGGCCTCCTCATAAAAAGCGATCCTCCTAGGACCGCTAGATGTGACCTGCTCCCCCAGACGAGGAACGGAAAGATGAATGGACTGGGAATGTTGTAAGCATCCCGGATGGCCATAAGATCCTCGACGGTGATCACCGAAGCAATCCTGCTGAGACCTGTCGACCGAGAGGGTTCGGGTTCAGGGATAGGAGCAGGAGGAGGAGCGGGAAGAAGGGCCAAGCGAGGTAGAGGAGAAGACCCAGGTTCCCTAATGGCTACCGGGCCATGGAAAGGTCTCCTACTGAATTCGTACCTTGACGCCTCCATCTCCTCGTCAGAGGAACAAGGAGTCCTCGGTCGGGAAGGTCCGGCCTCGACTTGGAAGGAGAGATGGAAGTTCGGACCAAAACGATCCATGAAAGAAGAGGAAGATGACAAGGGAAAACCTACGACTACCCCTAGGCGACGAGAAGGGAGAAGGAGCTAACATGCTAAGTTCCTAGAAGGACGACGACGATCGGAGAAGAAGAAGGTCGCTGAATGATGCCGGGCACGAAAAATTTGAAAGAAGGTAAGTTTCGAAAGACTTACCCTTCTCTTCAAAATAGCCTACGCCCAATCATACCGTTATGGCTTCCCCAAGAGACTTGCCACGTGTCATTGATCAATGGGGCCAGTGCCCCTAATCCGACCGTGGTTGCTCTGACTTTCGTGCCCGCCATAACTGCTCCCTAGACGTGGCTACGTGGCACCCCCGCATAGGCCTGAAGGACCGCCAAGCGAGGTGCCATCAATTTCGATCATTATTATACCAGATTTCTTCACCTTTCCATATCAACACCACAATTACTCCCTTCGCCAACGGCCCTCAGGAGTGGGGGGCAAATGATGTGGCTGGATCGTTGACATGAGGCCGACAAACTGAAGTGGAGCCCCCATCAAGCACCACACTGGATTTTCAGCATGAGCCCCTTCGCCGAGCTGAGCTCCGTCGAAGAAACGGGGTTGCTCGTCGAAGCCGAGCTCCATCCGCTGCCAGGTCGGTTCCCGCCCGGCCGGGATGCCTAGGCTAGAGCCGAGTACAATTCTCCACCTGAGGCGGACCCCTTAAAATCAGGTTCCATGATCCGGAGTCCAGCTCAAGTCTCCTCCACCATGAGGAGCCCCTTTGAGGTCGGGTCCCCCGGGGCTGGGCGGCAACCCGCCCACCTCCTCCTGGCCGAGCTCGTCTAAGGCCAAGCTCCACTAATCTGGAGTCGAGCTCAGCCCTTGTAGGCTCAGGTAGGCAACCCAAGAGGGGGGGTGAATTGGGTTTTATAAAACTTTTGTACTATTTAAAAGATGAACTAAAGCAAATGCAATTTAAGTGCTTGTGTATTTCAAATAAATGCAGTGGAAATAATGAAATAAAAGCATAAAGAGAACAATCACACAAACACAAAGATTTATAGTGGTTCGGTGCCAACCAAGCACCTACATCCACTCCCCAAGAACCCCTTGGGAATTTCACTAAATTTGGTTTTATAACTTAGGCTCACCAACAACCTTTACAACTTGTTTTGTCTTCGGGCTCACAAGTCAAACCCTAGTTGGTTTCAAGGCTCACCAACAACCACCCTTGGTTTTACGGGATAACCAAGAACCTAAACAACTTGTTTTGGCTTCGGGCTCACAAGTAAAATCCTAGTTGGTTTCAAGGCTCACCAACAACCACTCTGGTTTTCAAGGCTTACCAAAAACCTCTTTGGTTTCCAAGGCTCACCAAAAACCTTAAGTAATATAATGTAAGAGCAAGTAAAAGAATACAATAAAAGCTTTCTAAAATAAAGCAAATATCTCTTTGAAGCCCGTTGAGAGTTGATGAAGATCTTGTCTTCAAGTTGATGAAGCCTTTGATTGATGCTTGAGGATGTGAACTTTGGATCTTTCTTTGAAACTTGGAAGCTTGAAGGCTTGAACCACTCAACTCTTGAATCCTTGAAGAATATTCAAAAATCTCACCAAAGGATTACTTCCCCAATTGATTTTTGATGTTTATATAGCCTCCCAACACTTAAATAACCGTTTATAGCCGTTAAAGAGGAAAATATGACCGTTTGGAAGCAAGTTGGAGAAGTTCTGCAGCCCAGAAAACTAGCCGTTACTGTTCAAGTGTCGACACTTCACCTTCAGGTGTCGACACTTCAGTTTCAAGTGTCGACACTTCAGTTTCTAGGTGTCGACACTTCACTTCCAAGTGTCGACACTTCAGCTCCAGGTGTCGACACTTCACTAAAAGAGCTTTCTAAAGTTTTCTGTTTGTCTCAGGCCTTGAGTCGACACTTCACTCTTCAAGTGTCGACACTTGTTCCTCAGGTGTCGACACTTCATTTCCAAGTGTCGACACTTGCCTGTGCCATTGCTGAAACATCTTCAAATTGAAACTTTAACCTCTTCAAGTCCTTCCATATTAATTCCAAAGTCCATATACTTGATTTTCCATTAATTTAAGAACTTTTTCAACTGAAATACAAGCATTTCTTCATCCAATATGGTTGAGTACTAAAATCTGAAAAATACACTTAAAATGCAATTAGTACTCATATATACTTAAACATTTTGTCAATCATCAAAATCAAGACCAGAGTCAACAATCTCCCCCTTTTTGATGATGACAAAACCTTTAAGTATATGAATAGGGTAAGCTTAAAAAGATTAATAATAAGATAAACATGTAAGCTCAAAATAATAAGCACCAAGCTCCCCCTCAAAATATGATCCAAAAAATCTTTAAAAAATATTTTTCAAAATATGCAAAAAAAAATTTAAAATTTTCAAAATTTCTTCTTCTTACTAATTCTTTTCTTTAGATAAAAATATTTTACATTCTTCTCCCCCATTTGCACTTTCTTTCATTTCTCAAATGATTTTTCATGTTTATCCAATCTTCCCCTTTTCATACTTAACAATTTTCTCCCCCTTTTTGACATCATGAAAAAAAGGATGAAAGACAATACAAAGTGGGAATGAAGTTGGAAAGAATGGCAAGTAGGTCATCAAAATCAATGCATGAAATCAAATATTTATGATATCAATTGAATATGCAAGAAATGATTTGATGTATATTATCCATTCGCCTTACTTGTTCATGGGATAAGGTCACAGCGGTACCCCTACACGTCATAAGAGAGCCCGTTGAATGGGAAGAGAGGGTCTTTACGCCCTACTTATCTCCTATGACCGGACGGCCATGGTGACTAACCCAATCCGAAACGGTTACTAGGAATTCTTTTAAAATTAATTTTGATACCAATAGAATATGATATCATTTGAATATAACTCCCCTCAAAGAATTAGATTTGAAAACAAGAAGGAGTATCAGAGCAATATAAGCAAAGCATGATATCAACAAGATATTCAAAGCATCAAATATGATAACAAATCTTTGGATGCTCCCCCTGAATGTTATTCCTCCTTTAAAAATATGCATTTATTTCAGGAATAAAACATGAAAGCTTATGCATCAAGATTTGAAATTTTTCAAGATATTCATGATTTTCAAAATACAAAGCATTTATATCGCATAAAAATGTTTAGCATTATTTCAAATTCATTTTAAGATGATTTGATATCCATACAAATGCTAGAAGTAATATGATATCAAGTCTAGCTATTAGAGCAAGGGTTTGTCAATAAGCATACATTCTTCTTAAAAGTAACCCTTAACTATTAGTTCTATACTTGATCCAAATCATTTCTAGATTATGCATAGATGCCAAAAATAAAAACATATAAATTATAGCATTTTACTTGAAATAATTTAGAAACTATATTAATCAAAATCAAGTAAAGATCTAATAATCACAAGTTTGACCATGAGAGCTTGAAATCCATCAACATCAAAATGGTCATGATCACAACAAATGATTATTAGTCTAAGCTTGATTCTAATCAATCAATTAAAATATTTTTCAAATCAATATGCATCTTTAAAAGTATTTTTCATGAAATACATTAATCAAAATCAAGTGAAGGTCTTACAATCATAAATTTAATCATGATAGCATGAAATTCATCAACACCAAAAAGTTCATGATCATAGCCAATGATGATAAGTCCAAACTTGATTCTGATTAACTATTTAAAATAATTTTTTAAAGTAATTGATGCAAAAAAATTAATCTATATTTTTAATTATGGAAGGAGATGTTTAGAATTTACCAATATACATAATCCTTCCTTTTACCATTTAGTCCAAAATATAGCTTATCCACTTCTTTAAATTGTCTTGTACAACCTCTTTTCAAGAACTTCCTTTCTTCATGTTGGGTTGCAAGACATTCCTGCAAAACAAATTAAGTGGACATTTTTGGTACCCAAACTTTTTGGATCCTTTATGATTAGTAATTATGATTCCTTTTGGAACCCAAACTTTTCTTAATCTAGAAGGATAAGCATTGAAACCACATTTATAAGAAAAATTGAAAGAAGCAGGAATATTGAAGTTCTTCAAAAGTTTTTGCTTCTTTTCCTCAATCAAAATATTTTTCTCATTAAAAACTTTATCACATAAATCTTTTAAAATAACATTTTTTTTTCTAAAAATTCTTTTTCTTTAGAAAAATTATTCTTTTCATTTTTCAAAATATCAATCTTGGCATTTAAATCATCATTTTTATTTGCAAGATTGGTGTTGTCAAGAGAAAATGAATCTACATGCCTATTTAATTTCTTGTGCTCAATTTTTAGCAATCTATATTCATGCACAAGATCATTAGATGCATCATGTGATTCTTTAAAGATAAAATCATAATTATTTTTAGCACATACCTTTTCCTCATTTGCCATGAAGCAAAGATGAGCAACTTCATCATCCGTACTTGAATCTTCGCTATCGCTCCAAGTTGCCATCATTGCCTTGAATTTTTTTTTGGCCTTGAGAGCTATTATTTTCTTTTCTGTATTAGCTTTTACTATCCTTTGCCATAAGTTCAACTCATAGGTCATGAGTGAACCGATGAGCTCCTCCAAAGATAAGGTTTCTACATCTTTAGCTTCTTGGATCGCCGTCACCTTTGGATCCCATGATTTTGGTAAGGATCTAAGAATTTTGTTCACCAAATCAGCATTAGTATAGATTTTGCCAAGACTTTTTAATTTATTAATAATAGTTATAAATCTTCAAAACATATCAGATATAGATTCATAATGCATCATTTCAAAATTTTCAAAAGAATGTATAAGCAAATTAATTTTAGTATTCTTTACTTGAAAGTATCCTCATGAGTAACTTCAAGTATGTCCCATATTTCCTTCGTCGATGTGCATGTAGAGATTCTATTAAATTCATTCAAGTCCAATGCACAATAAAGCAAGTTCATTGCTTTAGCATTGATTTCAGTTTGTTTAATGTCATATTCATTCCAATCCTCTTCGAGCTTTGGAATGAAAATGCCATTAACCAACATGGAAGGAATATGAGGACCACTAACAATAATTTTCCAAAGATGATAACTAATACATTGAATATGAATGCACATACGGATTTTCCAAAATGTATAATTTATGCCATTGAAAAATGGTGGTCTAACACTAATACCTACAAGGGTTGCCATAAACTTTAACTCAAAATCGTTAGATTTTCAATCAGAGCACCGAGCTCTGATACCAATTGTAGGCTCAGGTAGGCAACCCAAGAGGGGGGGTGAATTGGGTTTTATAAAACTTTTGTACTATTTAAAAGATGAACTAAAGCAAATGCAATTTAAGTGCTTGTGTATTTCAAATAAATGCAGTGAAAATAATGAAATAAAAGCATAAAGAGAACAATCACACAAACACAAAGATTTATAGTGGTTCGATGCCAACCAAGCACCTACATCCACTCCCAAGAACCCCTTAGGAATTCCACTAAGTTTGGTTTTATAACTTAGGCTCACCAACAACCTTTACAACTTGTTTTGTCTTCGGGCTCACAAGTCAAACCCTAGTTGGTTTCAAGGCTCACCAACAACCACCCTTGGTTTTACGGGATAACCAAGAACCTAAACAACTTGTTTTGGCTTCGGGCTCACAAGTAAAACCCTAGTTGGTTTCAAGGCTCACCAACAACCACTCTGGTTTTCAAGGCTTACCAAAAACCTCTTTGGTTTCCAAGGCTCACCAAAAACCTTAAGTAATACAATGTAAGAGCAAGTAAAAGAATACAATAAAAGCTTTCTAAAATAAAGCAAATATCTCTTTGAAGCCCGTTGAGAGTTGATGAAGATCTTGTCTTCAAGTTGATGAAGCCTTTGATTGATGCTTGAGGATGTGAACTTTGGATCTTTCTTTGAAACTTGGAAGCTTGAAGGCTTGAACCACTCAACTCTTGAATCCTTGAAGAATATTCAAAAATCTCACCAAAGGATTACTTCCCCAATTGATTTTTGATGTTTATATAGCCTCCCAACACTTAAATGACCGTTTATAGCCGTTAGAGAGAAAAATATGACCGTTTGGAAGCAAGTTGGAGAAGTTCTGCAGCCCAGAAAACTAGCCGTTACTGTTCAAGTGTCGACACTTCACCTTCAGGTGTCGACACTTCAGTTTCAAGTGTCGACACTTCACTTCCAAGTGTCGACACTTCAGCTCCAGGTGTCGACACTTCACTGAAAGAGCTTTCTGAAGTTTTCTGTTTGTCTCAGGCCTTAAGTCGACATTTCACTCTTCAAGTGTCGACACTTGTTCCTCAGGTGTTGACACTTGCCTGTGCCATTGCTGAAACATCTTCAAATTGAAACTTTAACCTCTTCAAGTCCTTCCATATTAATTCCAAAGTCCATATACTTGATTTTCCATTAATTTAAGAACTTTTTCAACTGAAATACAAGCATTTCTTCATCCAATATGGTTGAGTACTAAGATCTGAAAAATACACTTAAAATGTAATTAGTACTCATATATACTTAAACATTTTGTCAATCATCAAAATCAAGACCAGAGTCAACAATCTCCCCCTTTTTGATGATGACAAAACCTTTAAGTATATGAATAGGGTAAGCTTAAAAAGATTAATAATAAGATAAACATGTAAGCTCAAAATAATAAGCACCAAGCTCCCCCTCAAAATATGATCCAAAAAATCTTAAAAAAATATTTTTCAAAATATGCAAAAAAAAATTTAAAATTTTCAAAATTTCTTCTTCTTACTAATTCTTTTCTTTAGATAAAAATATTTTACATTCTTCTCCCC
The DNA here is from genome assembly GCA_021397845.1 of Areca catechu. Lineage (NCBI taxonomy): Eukaryota > Viridiplantae > Streptophyta > Magnoliopsida > Arecales > Arecaceae > Areca > Areca catechu. The sequence goes on along the minus strand of CM038052.1, from coordinate 22,896,031 downwards.
CTTTTGCACTTTCTTTCATTTCTCAAATGATTTTTCATGTTTATCCAATCTTCCCCTTTTCATACTTAACAATTTTCTCCCCCTTTTTGACATCATGAAAAAAAAGGGTGAAAGACAATACAAAGTGGGAATGAAGTTGGAAAGAATGGCAAGTAGGTCATCAAAATCAATGCATGAAATCAAATATTTATGATATCAATTGAATATGCAAGAAATGATTTGATGTATATTATCCATTCGCCTTACTTGTTCATGGGATAAGGTCACAGCGGTACCCCTACACGTCATAAGAGAGCCCGTTGAATGGGAAGAGAGGGTCTTTACGCCCTACTTATCTCCTATGACCGGACGGCCATGGTGACTAACCCAATCCGAAACGGTTACTAGGAATTCTTTTAAAATTAATTTTGATACCAATAGAATATGATATCATTTGAATATAACTCCCCTCAAAGAATTAGATTTGAAAACAAGAAGGAGTATCAGAGCAATATAAGCAAAGCATGATATCAACAAGATATTCAAAGCATCAAATATGATAACAAATCTTTGGATGCTCCCCCTGAATGTTATTCCTCCTTTAAAAATATGCATTTATTTCAGGAATAAAACATGAAAGCTTATGCATCAAGATTTGAAATTTTTCAAGATATTCATGATTTTCAAAATACAAAGCATTTATATCGCATAAAAACGTTTAGCATTATTTCAAATTCATTTTAAGATGATTTGATATCCATACAAATGCTAGAAGTAATATGATATCAAGTCTAGCTATTAGAGCAAGGGTTTGTCAATAAGCATACCTTCTTCTTAAAAGTAACCCTTAACTATTAGTTCTATACTTGATCCAAATCATTTCTAGATTATGCATAGATGCCAAAAATAAAAACATATAAATTATAGCATTTTACTTGAAATAATTTAGAAACTATATTAATCAAAATCAAGTAAAGATCTAATAATCACAAGTTTGACCATGAGAGCTTGAAATCCATCAACATCAAAATGGTCATGATCACAACAAATGATTATTAGTCTAAGCTTGATTCTAATCAATCAATTAAAACATTTTTCAAATCAATATGCATCTTTAAAAGTATTTTTCATGAAATACATTAATCAAAATCAAGTGAAGGTCTTACAATCATAAATTTAATCATGATAGCATGAAATTCATCAACACCAAAAAGTTCATGATCATAGCCAATGATGATAAGTCCAAACTTGATTCTGATTAACTATTTAAAATAATTTTTCAAAGTAATTGATGCAATAAAAATTAATCTACATTTTTAATTATGGAAGGAGATGTTTAGAATTTACCAATATACATAATCCTTCCTTTTACCATTTAGTCCAAAATGTAGCTTATCCACTTCTTTAAATTGTCTTGTACAACCTCTTTTCAAGAACTTCCTTTCTTCATGTTGGGTTGCAAGACATTCCTGCAAAACAAATTAAGTGGACATTTTTGGTACCCAAACTTTCTTGGATCCTTTATGATTAGTAATTATGATTCCTTTTGGAATCCAAACTTTTCTTAATCTAGAAGGATAAGCATTGAAACCACATTTATAAGAAAAATTGAAAGAAGCAGGAATATTGAAGTTCTTCAAAAGTTTTTGCTTCTTTTCCTCAATCAAAATATTTTTCTCATTAAAAACTTTATCACATAAATCTTTTAAAATAACATTTTCTTTTTCTAAAAATTCTTTTTCTTTAGAAAAATTATTCTTTTCATTTTTCAAAATATCAATCTTGGCATTTAAATCATCATTTTTATTTGCAAGATTGGTGTTGTCAAGAGAAAATGAATCTACATGCCTATTTAATTTCTTGTGCTCAATTTTTAGCAATCTATATTCATGCACAAGATCATTAGATGCATCATGTGATTCTTTAAAGATAAAATCATAATTATTTTTAGCACATACCTTTTCCTCATTTGCCATGAAGCAAAGATGAGCAACTTCATCATCCGTACTTGAATCTTCGCTATCGCTCCAAGTTGCCATCATTGCCTTGAATTTCTTTTTGGCCTTGAGAGCTATTATTTTCTTTTCTGTATCAGCTTCCACTATCCTTTGCCATAAGTTCAACTCATAGGTCATGAGTGAACCGATGAGCTCCTCCAAAGGTAAGGTTTCTACATCTTTAGCTTCTTGGATCGCCGTCACCTTTGGATCCCATGATTTTGGTAAGGATCTAAGAATTTTGTTCACCAAATCAGCATTAGTATAGATTTTGCCAAGACTTTTTAATTTATTAATAATAGTTATAAATCTTCAAAACATATCAGATATAGATTCATAATGCATCATTTCAAAATTTTCAAAAGAATGTATAAGCAAATTAATTTTAGTATTCTTTACTTGAAGAGTATCCTCATGAGTAACTTCAAGTATGTCCCATATTTCCTTCGCCGATGTGCATGTAGAGATTCTATTAAATTCATTCAAGTCCAATGCACAATAAAGCAAGTTCATTGCTTTAGCATTGATTTCAGTTTGTTTAATGTCATATTCATTCCAATCCTCTTCGAGCTTTGGAATGAAAATGCCATTAACCAACATGGAAGGAATATGAGGACCACTAACAATAATTTTCCAAAGATGATAACTAATACATTGAATATGAATGCACATACGGATTTTCCAAAATGTATAATTTGTGCCATTGAAAAATGGTGGTCTAACACTAATACCTACAAGGGTTGCCATAAACTTTAACTCAAAATCGTTAGATTTTCAATCAGAGCACCGAGCTCTGATACCAATTGTAGGCTCAGGTAGGCAACCCAAGAGGGGGGGTGAATTGGGTTTTATAAAACTTTTGTACTATTTAAAAGATGAACTAAAGCAAATGCAATTTAAGTGCTTGTGTATTTCAAATAAATGCAGTGAAAATAATGAAATAAAAGCATAAAGAGAACAATCACACAAACACAAAGATTTATAGTGGTTCGATGCCAACCAAGCACCTACATCCACTCCCCAAGAACCCCTTAGGAATTCCACTAAGTTTGGTTTTATAACTTAGGCTCACCAACAACCTTTACAACTTGTTTTGTCTTCGGGCTCACAAGTCAAACCCTAGTTGGTTTCAAGGCTCACCAACAACCACCCTTGGTTTTACGGGATAACCAAGAACCTAAACAACTTGTTTTGGCTTCGGGCTCACAAGTAAAACCCTAGTTGGTTTCAAGGCTCACCAACAACCACTCTGGTTTTCAAGGCTTACCAAAAACCTCTTTGGTTTCCAAGGCTCACCAAAAACCTTAAGTAATACAATGTAAGAGCAAGTAAAAGAATACAATAAAAGCTTTCTAAAATAAAGCAAATATCTCTTTGAAGCCCGTTGAGAGTTGATGAAGATCTTGTCTTCAAGTTGATGAAGCCTTTGATTGATGCTTGAGGATGTGAACTTTGGATCTTTCTTTGAAACTTGGAAGCTTGAAGGCTTGAACCACTCAACTCTTGAATCCTTGAAGAATATTCAAAAATCTCACCAAAGGATTACTTCCCCAATTGATTTTTGATGTTTATATAGCCTCCCAACACTTAAATGACCGTTTATAGCCGTTAGAGAGAAAAATATGACCGTTTGGAAGCAAGTTGGAGAAGTTCTGCAGCCCAGAAAACTAGCCGTTACTGTTCAAGTGTCGACACTTCACCTTCAGGTGTCGACACTTCAGTTTCAAGTGTCGACACTTCACTTCCAAGTGTCGACACTTCAGCTCCAGGTGTCGACACTTCACTGAAAGAGCTTTCTGAAGTTTTCTGTTTGTCTCAGGCCTTAAGTCGACATTTCACTCTTCAAGTGTCGACACTTGTTCCTCAGGTGTTGACACTTGCCTGTGCCATTGCTGAAACATCTTCAAATTGAAACTTTAACCTCTTCAAGTCCTTCCATATTAATTCCAAAGTCCATATACTTGATTTTCATTAATTTAAGAACTTTTTCAACTGAAATACAAGCATTTCTTCATCCAATATGGTTGAGTACTAAGATCTGAAAAATACACTTAAAATGCAATTAGTACTCATATATACTTAAACATTTTGTCAATCATCAAAATCAAGACCAGAGTCAACAATCTCCCCCTTTTTGATGATGACAAAACCTTTAAGTATATGAATAGGGTAAGCTTAAAAAGATTAATAATAAGATAAACATGTAAGCTCAAAATAATAAGCACCAAGCTCCCCCTCAAAATATGATCCAAAAAATCTTAAAAAAATATTTTTCAAAATATGCAAAAAAAAATTTAAAATTTTCAAAATTTCTTCTTCTTACTAATTCTTTTCTTTAGATAAAAATATTTTACATTCTTCTCCCCCTTTTGCACTTTCTTTCATTTCTCAAATGATTTTTCATGTTTATCCAATCTTCCCCTTTTCATACTTAACAATTTTCTCCCCCTTTTTGACATCATGAAAAAAAAGGGTGAAAGACAATACAAAGTGGGAATGAAGTTGGAAAGAATGGCAAGTAGGTCATCAAAATCAATGCATGAAATCAAATATTTATGATATCAATTGAATATGCAAGAAATGATTTGATGTATATTATCCATTCGCCTTACTTGTTCATGGGATAAGGTCACAGCGGTACCCCTACACGTCATAAGAGAGCCCGTTGAATGGGAAGAGAGGGTCTTTACGCCCTACTTATCTCCTATGACCGGACGGCCATGGTGACTAACCCAATCCGAAACGGTTACTAGGAATTCTTTTAAAATTAATTTTGATACCAATAGAATATGATATCATTTGAATATAACTCCCCTCAAAGAATTAGATTTGAAAACAAGAAGGAGTATCAGAGCAATATAAGCAAAGCATGATATCAACAAGATATTCAAAGCATCAAATATGATAACAAATCTTTGGATGCTCCCCCTGAATGTTATTCCTCCTTTAAAAATATGCATTTATTTCAGGAATAAAACATGAAAGCTTATGCATCAAGATTTGAAATTTTTCAAGATATTCATGATTTTCAAAATACAAAGCATTTATATCGCATAAAAATGTTTAGCATTATTTCAAATTCATTTTAAGATGATTTGATATCCATACAAATGCTAGAAGTAATATGATATCAAGTCTAGCTATTAGAGCAAGGGTTTGTCAATAAGCATACCTTCTTCTTAAAAGTAACCCTTAACTATTAGTTCTATACTTGATCCAAATCATTTCTAGATTATGCATAGATGCCAAAAATAAAAACATATAAATTATAGCATTTTACTTGAAATAATTTAGAAACTATATTAATCAAAATCAAGTAAAGATCTAATAATCACAAGTTTGACCATGAGAGCTTGAAATCCATCAACATCAAAATGGTCATGATCACAACAAATGATTATTAGTCTAAGCTTGATTCTAATCAATCAATTAAAACATTTTTCAAATCAATATGCATCTTTAAAAGTATTTTTCATGAAATACATTAATCAAAATCAAGTGAAGGTCTTACAATCATAAATTTAATCATGATAGCATGAAATTCATCAACACCAAAAAGTTCATGATCATAGCCAATGATGATAAGTCCAAACTTGATTCTGATTAACTATTTAAAACAATTTTTCAAAGTAATTGATGCAATAAAAATTAATCTACATTTTAATTATGGAAGGAGATGTTTAGAATTTACCAATATACATAATCCTTCCTTTTACCATTTAGTCCAAAATATAGCTTATCCACTTCTTTAAATTGTCTTGTACAACCTCTTTTCAAGAACTTCCTTTCTTCATGTTGGGTTGCAAGACATTCCTGCAAAACAAATTAAGTGGACATTTTTGGTACCCAAACTTTCTTGGGTCCTTTATGATTAGTAATTATGATTCCTTTTGGAATCCAAACTTTTCTTAATCTAGAAGGATAAGCATTGAAACCACATTTATAAGAAAAATTGAAAGAAGCAGGAATATTGAAGTTCTTCAAAAGTTTTTGCTTCTTTTCCTCAATCAAAATATTTTTCTCATTAAAAACTTTATCACATAAATCTTTTAAAATAACATTTTCTTTTTCTAAAAATTCTTTTTCTTTAGAAAAATTATTCTTTTCATTTTTAAAATATCAATCTTGGCATTTAAATCATCATTTTTATTTGCAAGATTGGTGTTGTCAAGAGAAAATGAATCTACATGCCTATTTAATTTCTTGTGCTCAATTTTTAGCAATCTATATTCATGCACAAGATCATTAGATGCATCATGTGATTCTTTAAAGATAAAATCATAATTATTTTTAGCACATACCTTTTCCTCATTTGCCATGAAGCAAAGATTAGCAACTTCATCATCCGTACTTGAATCTTCGCTATCGCTCCAAGTTGCCATCATTGCCTTGAATTTCTTTTTGGCCTTGAGAGCTATTATTTTCTTTTCTGTATCAGCTTCCACTATCCTTTGCCATAAGTTCAACTCATAGGTCATGAGTGAACCGATGAGCTCCTCCAAAGGTAAGGTTTCTACATCTTTAGCTTCTTGGATCGCCGTCACCTTTGGATCCCATGATTTTGGTAAGGATCTAAGAATTTTGTTCACCAAATCAGCATTAGTATAGATTTTGCCAAGACTTTTTAATTTATTAATAATAGTTATAAATCTTCAAAACATATCAGATATAGATTCATAATGCATCATTTCAAAATTTTCAAAAGAATGTATAAGCAAATTAATTTTAGTATTCTTTACTTGAAGAGTATCCTCATGAGTAACTTCAAGTATGTCCCATATTTCCTTCGCCGATGTGCATGTAGAGATTCTATTAAATTCATTCAAGTCCAATGCACAATAAAGCAAGTTCATTGCTTTAGCATTGATTTCAGTTTGTTTAATGTCATATTCATTCCAATCCTCTTCGAGCTTTGGAATGAAAATGCCATTAACCAACATGGAAGGAATATGAGGACCACTAACAATAATTTTCCAAAGATGATAACTAATACATTGAATATGAATGCACATACGGATTTTCCAAAATGTATAATTTGTGCCATTGAAAAATGGTGGTCTAACACTAATACCTACAAGGGTTGCCATAAACTTTAACTCAAAATCGTTAGATTTTCAATCAGAGCACCGAGCTCTGATACCAATTGTAGGCTCAGGTAGGCAACCCAAGAGGGGGGGTGAATTGGGTTTTATAAAACTTTTGTACTATTTAAAAGATGAACTAAAGCAAATGCAATTTAAGTGCTTGTGTATTTCAAATAAATGCAGTGAAAATAATGAAATAAAAGCATAAAGAGAACAATCACACAAACACAAAGATTTATAGTGGTTCGATGCCAACCAAGCACCTACATCCACTCCCCAAGAACCCCTTAGGAATTCCACTAAGTTTGGTTTTATAACTTAGGCTCACCAACAACCTTTACAACTTGTTTTGTCTTCGGGCTCACAAGTCAAACCCTAGTTGGTTTCAAGGCTCACCAACAACCACCCTTGGTTTTACGGGATAACCAAGAACCTAAACAACTTGTTTTGGCTTCGGGCTCACAAGTAAAACCCTAGTTGGTTTCAAGGCTCACCAACAACCACTCTGGTTTTCAAGGCTTACCAAAAACCTCTTTGGTTTCCAAGGCTCACCAAAAACCTTAAGTAATACAATGTAAGAGCAAGTAAAAGAATACAATAAAAGCTTTCTAAAATAAAGCAAATATCTCTTTGAAGCCCGTTGAGAGTTGATGAAGATCTTGTCTTCAAGTTGATGAAGCCTTTGATTGATGCTTGAGGATGTGAACTTTGGATCTTTCTTTGAAACTTGGAAGCTTGAAGGCTTGAACCACTCAACTCTTGAATCCTTGAAGAATATTCAAAAATCTCACCAAAGGATTACTTCCCCAATTGATTTTTGATGTTTATATAGCCTCCCAACACTTAAATGACCGTTTATAGCCGTTAGAGAGAAAAATATGACCGTTTGGAAGCAAGTTGGAGAAGTTCTGCAGCCCAGAAAACTAGCCGTTACTGTTCAAGTGTCGACACTTCACCTTCAGGTGTCGACACTTCAGTTTCAAGTGTCGACACTTCACTTCCAAGTGTCGACACTTCAGTTCCAGGTGTCGACACTTCACTGAAAGAGCTTTCTGAAGTTTTCTGTTTGTCTCAGGCCTTAAGTCGACACTTCACTCTTCAAGTGTCGACACTTGTTCCTCAGGTGTTGACACTTGCCTGTGCCATTGCTGAAACATCTTCAAATTGAAACTTTAACCTCTTCAAGTCCTTCCATATTAATTCCAAAGTCCATATACTTGATTTTTCATTAATTTAAGAACTTTTTCAACTGAAATACAAGCATTTCTTCATCCAATATGGTTGAGTACTAAGATCTGAAAAATACACTTAAAATGCAATTAGTACTCATATATACTTAAACATTTTGTCAATCATCAAAATCAAGACCAGAGTCAACAATCTCCCCCTTTTTGATGATGACAAAACCTTTAAGTATATGAATAGGGTAAGCTTAAAAAGATTAATAATAAGATAAACATGTAAGCTCAAAATAATAAGCACCAAGCTCCCCCTCAAAATATGATCCAAAAAATCTTTAAAAAATATTTTTCAAAATATGCAAAAAAAAATTTAAAATTTTCAAAATTTCTTCTTCTTACTAATTCTTTTCTTTAGATAAAAATATTTTACATTCTTCTCCCCCTTTTGCACTTTCTTTCATTTCTCAAATGATTTTTCATGTTTATCCAATCTTCCCCTTTTCATACTTAACAATTTTCTCCCCCTTTTTGACATCATGAAAAAAAAGGGTGAAAGACAATACAAAGTGGGAATGAAGTTGGAAAGAATGGCAAGTAGGTCATCAAAATCAATGCATGAAATCAAATATTTATGATATCAATTGAATATGCAAGAAATGATTTGATGTATATTATCCATTCGCCTTACTTGTTCATGGGATAAGGTCACAGCGGTACCCCTACACGTCATAAGAGAGCCCGTTGAATGGGAAGAGAGGGTCTTTACGCCCTACTTATCTCCTATGACCGGACGGCCATGGTGACTAACCCAATCCGAAACGGTTACTAGGAATTCTTTTAAAATTAATTTTGATACCAATAGAATATGATATCATTTGAATATAACTCCCCTCAAAGAATTAGATTTGAAAACAAGAAGGAGTATCAGAGCAATATAAGCAAAGCATGATATCAACAAGATATTCAAAGCATCAAATATGATAACAAATCTTTGGATGCTCCCCCTGAATGTTATTCCTCCTTTAAAAATATGCATTTATTTCAGGAATAAAACATGAAAGCTTATGCATCAAGATTTGAAATTTTTCAAGATATTCATGATTTTCAAAATACAAAGCATTTATATCGCATAAAAATGTTTAGCATTATTTCAAATTCATTTTAAGATGATTTGATATCCATACAAATGCTAGAAGTAATATGATATCAAGTCTAGCTATTAGAGCAAGGGTTTGTCAATAAGCATACCTTCTTCTTAAAAGTAACCCTTAACTATTAGTTCTATACTTGATCCAAATCATTTCTAGATTATGCATAGATGCCAAAAATAAAAACATATAAATTATAGCATTTTACTTGAAATAATTTAAAAACTATATTAATCAAAATCAAGTAAAGATCTAATAATCACAAGTTTGACCATGAGAGCTTGAAATCCATCAACATCAAAATGGTCATGATCACAACAAATGATTATTAGTCTAAGCTTGATTCTAATCAATCAATTAAAACATTTTTCAAATCAATATGCATCTTTAAAAGTATTTTTCATGAAATACATTAATCAAAATCAAGTGAAGGTCTTACAATCATAAATTTAATCATGATAGCATGAAATTCATCAACACCAAAAAGTTCATGATCATAGCCAATGATGATAAGTCCAAACTTGATTCTGATTAACTATTTAAAACAATTTTTCAAAGTAATTGATGCAATAAAAATTAATCTACATTTTAATTATGGAAGGAGATGTTTAGAATTTACCAATATACATAATCCTTCCTTTTACCATTTAGTCCAAAATGTAGCTTATCCACTTCTTTAAATTGTCTTGTACAACCTCTTTTCAAGAACTTCCTTTCTTCATGTTGGGTTGCAAGACATTCCTGCAAAACAAATTAAGTGGACATTTTTGGTACCCAAACTTTCTTGGGTCCTTTATGATTAGTAATTATGATTCCTTTTGGAATCCAAACTTTTCTTAATCTAGAAGGATAAGCATTGAAACCACATTTATAAGAAAAATTGAAAGAAGCAGGAATATTGAAGTTCTTCAAAAGTTTTTGCTTCTTTTCCTCAATCAAAATATTTTTCTCATTAAAAACTTTATCACATAAATCTTTTAAAATAACATTTTCTTTTTCTAAAAATTCTTTTTCTTTAGAAAAATTATTCTTTTCATTTTTAAAATATCAATCTTGGCATTTAAATCATCATTTTTATTTGCAAGATTGGTGTTGTCAAGAGAAAATGAATCTACATGCCTATTTAATTTCTTGTGCTCAATTTTTAGCAATCTATATTCATGCACAAGATCATTAGATGCATCATGTGATTCTTTAAAGATAAAATCATAATTATTTTTAGCACATACCTTTTCCTCATTTGCCATGAAGCAAAGATTAGCAACTTCATCATCCGTACTTGAATCTTCGCTATCGCTCCAAGTTGCCATCATTGCCTTGAATTTCTTTTTGGCCTTGAGAGCTATTATTTTCTTTTCTGTATCAGCTTCCACTATCCTTTGCCATAAGTTCAACTCATAGGTCATGAGTGAACCGATGAGCTCCTCCAAAGGTAAGGTTTCTACATCTTTAGCTTCTTGGATCGCCGTCACCTTTGGATCCCATGATTTTGGTAAGGATCTAAGAATTTTGTTCACCAAATCAGCATTAGTATAGATTTTGCCAAGACTTTTTAATTTATTAATAATAGTTATAAATCTTCAAAACATATCAGATATAGATTCATAATGCATCATTTCAAAATTTTCAAAAGAATGTATAAGCAAATTAATTTTAGTATTCTTTACTTGAAGAGTATCCTCATGAGTAACTTCAAGTATGTCCCATATTTCCTTCGCCGATGTGCATGTAGAGATTCTATTAAATTCATTCAAGTCCAATGCACAATAAAGCAAGTTCATTGCTTTAGCATTGATTTCAGTTTGTTTAATGTCATATTCATTCCAATCCTCTTCGAGCTTTGGAATGAAAATGCCATTAACCAACATGGAAGGAATATGAGGACCACTAACAATAATTTTCCAAAGATGATAACTAATACATTGAATATGAATGCACATACGGATTTTCCAAAATGTATAATTTGTGCCATTGAAAAATGGTGGTCTAACACTAATACCTACAAGGGTTGCCATAAACTTTAACTCAAAATCGTTAGATTTTCAATCAGAGCACCGAGCTCTGATACCAATTGTAGGCTCAGGTAGGCAACCCAAGAGGGGGGGTGAATTGGGTTTTATAAAACTTTTGTACTATTTAAAAGATGAACTAAAGCAAATGCAATTTAAGTGCTTGTGTATTTCAAATAAATGCAGTGAAAATAATGAAATAAAAGCATAAAGAGAACAATCACACAAACACAAAGATTTATAGTGGTTCGATGCCAACCAAGCACCTACATCCACTCCCCAAGAACCCCTTAGGAATTCCACTAAGTTTGGTTTTATAACTTAGGCTCACCAACAACCTTTACAACTTGTTTTGTCTTCGGGCTCACAAGTCAAACCCTAGTTGGTTTCAAGGCTCACCAACAACCACCCTTGGTTTTACGGGATAACCAAGAACCTAAACAACTTGTTTTGGCTTCGGGCTCACAAGTAAAACCCTAGTTGGTTTCAAGGCTCACCAACAACCACTCTGGTTTTCAAGGCTTACCAAAAACCTCTTTGGTTTCCAAGGCTCACCAAAAACCTTAAGTAATACAATGTAAGAGCAAGTAAAAGAATACAATAAAAGCTTTCTAAAATAAAGCAAATATCTCTTTGAAGCCCGTTGAGAGTTGATGAAGATCTTGTCTTCAAGTTGATGAAGCCTTTGATTGATGCTTGAGGATGTGAACTTTGGATCTTTCTTTGAAACTTGGAAGCTTGAAGGCTTGAACCACTCAACTCTTGAATCCTTGAAGAATATTCAAAAATCTCACCAAAGGATTACTTCCCCAATTGATTTTTGATGTTTATATAGCCTCCCAACACTTAAATGACCGTTTATAGCCGTTAGAGAGAAAAATATGACCGTTTGGAAGCAAGTTGGAGAAGTTCTGCAGCCCAGAAAACTAGCCGTTACTGTTCAAGTGTCGACACTTCACCTTCAGGTGTCGACACTTCAGTTTCAAGTGTCGACACTTCACTTCCAAGTGTCGACACTTCAGCTCCAGGTGTCGACACTTCACTGAAAGAGCTTTCTGAAGTTTTCTGTTTGTCTCAGGCCTTAAGTCGACACTTCACTCTTCAAGTGTCGACACTTGTTCCTCAGGTGTTGACACTTGCCTGTGCCATTGCTGAAACATCTTCAAATTGAAACTTTAACCTCTTCAAGTCCTTCCATATTAATTCCAAAGTCCATATACTTGATTTTTCATTAATTTAAGAACTTTTTCAACTGAAATACAAGCATTTCTTCATCCAATATGGTTGAGTACTAAGATCTGAAAAATACACTTAAAATGCAATTAGTACTCATATATACTTAAACATTTTGTCAATCATCAAAATCAAGACCAGAGTCAACAATCTCCCCCTTTTTGATGATGACAAAACCTTTAAGTATATGAATAGGGTAAGCTTAAAAAGATTAATAATAAGATAAACATGTAAGCTCAAAATAATAAGCACCAAGCTCCCCCTCAAAATATGATCCAAAAAATCTTAAAAAATATTTTTCAAAATATGCAAAAAAAAATTTAAAATTTTCAAAATTTCTTCTTCTTACTAATTCTTTTCTTTAGATAAAAATATTTTACATTCTTCTCCCCCTTTTGCACTTTCTTTCATTTCTCAAATGATTTTTCATGTTTATCCAATCTTCCCCTTTTCATACTTAACAATTTTCTCCCCCTTTTTGACATCATGAAAAAAAGGGTGAAAGACAATACAAAGTGGGAATGAAGTTGGAAAGAATGGCAAGTAGGTCATCAAAATCAATGCATGAAATCAAATATTTATGATATCAATTGAATATGCAAGAAATGATTTGATGTATATTATCCATTCGCCTTACTTGTTCATGGGATAAGGTCACAGCGGTACCCCTACACGTCATAAGAGAGCCCGTTGAATGGGAAGAGAGGGTCTTTACGCCCTACTTATCTCCTATGACCGGACGGCCATGGTGACTAACCCAATCCGAAACGGTTACTAGGAATTCTTTTAAAATTAATTTTGATACCAATAGAATATGATATCATTTGAATATAACTCCCCTCAAAGAATTAGATTTGAAAACAAGAAGGAGTATCAGAGCAATATAAGCAAAGCATGATATCAACAAGATATTCAAAGCATCAAATATGATAACAAATCTTTGGATGCTCCCCCTGAATGTTATTCCTCCTTTAAAAATATGCATTTATTTCAGGAATAAAACATGAAAGCTTATGCATCAAGATTTGAAATTTTTCAAGATATTCATGATTTTCAAAATACAAAGCATTTATATCGCATAAAAATGTTTAGCATTATTTCAAATTCATTTTAAGATGATTTGATATCCATACAAATGCTAGAAGTAATATGATATCAAGTCTAGCTATTAGAGCAAGGGTTTGTCAATAAGCATACCTTCTTCTTAAAAGTAACCCTTAACTATTAGTTCTATACTTGATCCAAATCATTTCTAGATTATGCATAGATGCCAAAAATAAAAACATATAAATTATAGCATTTTACTTGAAATAATTTAGAAACTATATTAATCAAAATCAAGTAAAGATCTAATAATCACAAGTTTGACCATGAGAGCTTGAAATCCATCAACATCAAAATGGTCATGATCACAACAAATGATTATTAGTCTAAGCTTGATTCTAATCAATCAATTAAAACATTTTTCAAATCAATATGCATCTTTAAAAGTATTTTTCATGAAATACATTAATCAAAATCAAGTGAAGGTCTTACAATCATAAATTTAATCATGATAGCATGAAATTCATCAACACCAAAAAGTTCATGATCATAGCCAATGATGATAAGTCCAAACTTGATTCTGATTAACTATTTAAAACAATTTTTCAAAGTAATTGATGCAATAAAAATTAATCTACATTTTTAATTATGGAAGGAGATGTTTAGAATTTACCAATATACATAATCCTTCCTTTTACCATTTAGTCCAAAATGTAGCTTATCCACTTCTTTAAATTGTCTTGTACAACCTCTTTTCAAGAACTTCCTTTCTTCATGTTGGGTTGCAAGACATTCCTGCAAAACAAATTAAGTGGACATTTTTGGTACCCAAACTTTCTTGGGTCCTTTATGATTAGTAATTATGATTCCTTTTGGAATCCAAACTTTTCTTAATCTAGAAGGATAAGCATTGAAACCACATTTATAAGAAAAATTGAAAGAAGCAGGAATATTGAAGTTCTTCAAAAGTTTTTGCTTCTTTTCCTCAATCAAAATATTTTTCTCATTAAAAACTTTATCACATAAATCTTTTAAAATAACATTTTCTTTTTCTAAAAATTCTTTTTCTTTAGAAAAATTATTCTTTTCATTTTTCAAAATATCAATCTTGGCATTTAAATCATCATTTTTATTTGCAAGATTGGTGTTGTCAAGAGAAAATGAATCTACATGCCTATTTAATTTCTTGTGCTCAATTTTTAGCAATCTATATTCATGCACAAGATCATTAGATGCATCATGTGATTCTTTAAAGATAAAATCATAATTATTTTTAGCACATACCTTTTCCTCATTTGCCATGAAGCAAAGATTAGCAACTTCATCATCCGTACTTGAATCTTCGCTATCGCTCCAAGTTGCCATCATTGCCTTGAATTTCTTTTTGGCCTTGAGAGCTATTATTTTCTTTTCTGTATCAGCTTCCACTATCCTTTGCCATAAGTTCAACTCATAGGTCATGAGTGAACCGATGAGCTCCTCCAAAGGTAAGGTTTCTACATCTTTAGCTTCTTGGATCGCCGTCACCTTTGGATCCCATGATTTTGGTAAGGATCTAAGAATTTTGTTCACCAAATCAGCATTAGTATAGATTTTGCCAAGACTTTTTAATTTATTAATAATAGTTATAAATCTTCAAAACATATCAGATATAGATTCATAATGCATCATTTCAAAATTTCAAAAGAATGTATAAGCAAATTAATTTTAGTATTCTTTACTTGAAGAGTATCCTCATGAGTAACTTCAAGTATGTCCCATATTTCCTTCGCCGATGTGCATGTAGAGATTCTATTAAATTCATTCAAGTCCAATGCACAATAAAGCAAGTTCATTGCTTTAGCATTGATTTCAGTTTGTTTAATGTCATATTCATTCCAATCCTCTTCGAGCTTTGGAATGAAAATGCCATTAACCAACATGGAAGGAATATGAGGACCACTAACAATAATTTTCCAAAGATGATAACTAATACATTGAATATGAATGCACATACGGATTTTCCAAAATGTATAATTTGTGCCATTGAAAAATGGTGGTCTAACACTAATACCTACAAGGGTTGCCATAAACTTTAACTCAAAATCGTTAGATTTTCAATCAGAGCACCGAGCTCTGATACCAATTGTAGGCTCAGGTAGGCAACCCAAGAGGGGGGGTGAATTGGGTTTTATAAAACTTTTGTACTATTTAAAAGATGAACTAAAGCAAATGCAATTTAAGTGCTTGTGTATTTCAAATAAATGCAGTGAAAATAATGAAATAAAAGCATAAAGAGAACAATCACACAAACACAAAGATTTATAGTGGTTCGATGCCAACCAAGCACCTACATCCACTCCCCAAGAACCCCTTAGGAATTCCACTAAGTTTGGTTTTATAACTTAGGCTCACCAACAACCTTTACAACTTGTTTTGTCTTCGGGCTCACAAGTCAAACCCTAGTTGGTTTCAAGGCTCACCAACAACCACCCTTGGTTTTACGGGATAACCAAGAACCTAAACAACTTGTTTTGGCTTCGGGCTCACAAGTAAAACCCTAGTTGGTTTCAAGGCTCACCAACAACCACTCTGGTTTTCAAGGCTTACCAAAAACCTCTTTGGTTTCCAAGGCTCACCAAAAACCTTAAGTAATACAATGTAAGAGCAAGTAAAAGAATACAATAAAAGCTTTCTAAAATAAAGCAAATATCTCTTTGAAGCCCGTTGAGAGTTGATGAAGATCTTGTCTTCAAGTTGATGAAGCCTTTGATTGATGCTTGAGGATGTGAACTTTGGATCTTTCTTTGAAACTTGGAAGCTTGAAGGCTTGAACCACTCAACTCTTGAATCCTTGAAGAATATTCAAAAATCTCACCAAAGGATTACTTCCCCAATTGATTTTTGATGTTTATATAGCCTCCCAACACTTAAATGACCGTTTATAGCCGTTAGAGAGAAAAATATGACCGTTTGGAAGCAAGTTGGAGAAGTTCTGCAGCCCAGAAAACTAGCCGTTACTGTTCAAGTGTCGACACTTCACCTTCAGGTGTCGACACTTCAGTTTCAAGTGTCGACACTTCACTTCCAAGTGTCGACACTTCAGCTCCAGGTGTCGACACTTCACTGAAAGAGCTTTCTGAAGTTTTCTGTTTGTCTCAGGCCTTAAGTCGACACTTCACTCTTCAAGTGTCGACACTTGTTCCTCAGGTGTTGACACTTGCCTGTGCCATTGCTGAAACATCTTCAAATTGAAACTTTAACCTCTTCAAGTCCTTCCATATTAATTCCAAAGTCCATATACTTGATTTTTCATTAATTTAAGAACTTTTTCAACTGAAATACAAGCATTTCTTCATCCAATATGGTTGAGTACTAAGATCTGAAAAATACACTTAAAATGCAATTAGTACTCATATATACTTAAACATTTTGTCAATCATCAAAATCAAGACCAGAGTCAACAATCTCCCCCTTTTTGATGATGACAAAACCTTTAAGTATATGAATAGGGTAAGCTTAAAAAGATTAATAATAAGATAAACATGTAAGCTCAAAATAATAAGCACCAAGCTCCCCCTCAAAATATGATCCAAAAAATCTTTAAAAAATATTTTTCAAAATATGCAAAAAAAAATTTAAAATTTTCAAAATTTCTTCTTCTTACTAATTCTTTTCTTTAGATAAAAATATTTTACATTCTTCTCCCCCTTTTGCACTTTCTTTCATTTCTCAAATGATTTTTCATGTTTATCCAATCTTCCCCTTTTCATACTTAACAATTTTCTCCCCCTTTTTGACATCATGAAAAAAAAGGGTGAAAGACAATACAAAGTGGGAATGAAGTTGGAAAGAATGGCAAGTAGGTCATCAAAATCAATGCATGAAATCAAATATTTATGATATCAATTGAATATGCAAGAAATGATTTGATGTATATTATCCATTCGCCTTACTTGTTCATGGGATAAGGTCACAGCGGTACCCCTACACGTCATAAGAGAGCCCGTTGAATGGGAAGAGAGGGTCTTTACGCCCTACTTATCTCCTATGACCGGACGGCCATGGTGACTAACCCAATCCGAAACGGTTACTAGGAATTCTTTTAAAATTAATTTTGATACCAATAGAATATGATATCATTTGAATATAACTCCCCTCAAAGAATTAGATTTGAAAACAAGAAGGAGTATCAGAGCAATATAAGCAAAGCATGATATCAACAAGATATTCAAAGCATCAAATATGATAACAAATCTTTGGATGCTCCCCTGAATGTTATTCCTCCTTTAAAAATATGCATTTATTTCAGGAATAAAACATGAAAGCTTATGCATCAAGATTTGAAATTTTTCAAGATATTCATGATTTTCAAAATACAAAGCATTTATATCGCATAAAAACGTTTAGCATTATTTCAAATTCATTTTAAGATGATTTGATATCCATACAAATGCTAGAAGTAATATGATATCAAGTCTAGCTATTAGAGCAAGGGTTTGTCAATAAGCATACCTTCTTCTTAAAAGTAACCCTTAACTATTAGTTCTATACTTGATCCAAATCATTTCTAGATTATGCATAGATGCCAAAAATAAAAACATATAAATTATAGCATTTTACTTGAAATAATTTAGAAACTATATTAATCAAAATCAAGTAAAGATCTAATAATCACAAGTTTGACCATGAGAGCTTGAAATCCATCAACATCAAAATGGTCATGATCACAACAAATGATTATTAGTCTAAGCTTGATTCTAATCAATCAATTAAAACATTTTTCAAATCAATATGCATCTTTAAAAGTATTTTTCATGAAATACATTAATCAAAATCAAGTGAAGGTCTTACAATCATAAATTTAATCATGATAGCATGAAATTCATCAACACCAAAAAGTTCATGATCATAGCCAATGATGATAAGTCCAAACTTGATTCTGATTAACTATTTAAAATAATTTTTCAAAGTAATTGATGCAATAAAAATTAATCTACATTTTTAATTATGGAAGGAGATGTTTAGAATTTACCAATATACATAATCCTTCCTTTTACCATTTAGTCCAAAATGTAGCTTATCCACTTCTTTAAATTGTCTTGTACAACCTCTTTTCAAGAACTTCCTTTCTTCATGTTGGGTTGCAAGACATTCCTGCAAAACAAATTAAGTGGACATTTTTGGTACCCAAACTTTCTTGGGTCCTTTATGATTAGTAATTATGATTCCTTTTGGAATCCAAACTTTTCTTAATCTAGAAGGATAAGCATTGAAACCACATTTATAAGAAAAATTGAAAGAAGCAGGAATATTGAAGTTCTTCAAAAGTTTTTGCTTCTTTTCCTCAATCAAAATATTTTTCTCATTAAAAACTTTATCACATAAATCTTTTAAAATAACATTTTCTTTTTCTAAAAATTCTTTTTCTTTAGAAAAATTATTCTTTTCATTTTTCAAAATATCAATCTTGGCATTTAAATCATCATTTTTATTTGCAAGATTGGTGTTGTCAAGAGAAAATGAATCTACATGCCTATTTAATTTCTTGTGCTCAATTTTTAGCAATCTATATTCATGCACAAGATCATTAGATGCATCATGTGATTCTTTAAAGATAAAATCATAATTATTTTTAGCACATACCTTTTCCTCATTTGCCATGAAGCAAAGATGAGCAACTTCATCATCCGTACTTGAATCTTCGCTATCGCTCCAAGTTGCCATCATTGCCTTGAATTTCTTTTTGGCCTTGAGAGCTATTATTTTCTTTTCTGTATCAGCTTCCACTATCCTTTGCCATAAGTTCAACTCATAGGTCATGAGTGAACCGATGAGCTCCTCCAAAGGTAAGGTTTCTACATCTTTAGCTTCTTGGATCGCCGTCACCTTTGGATCCCATGATTTTGGTAAGGATCTAAGAATTTTGTTCACCAAATCAGCATTAGTATAGATTTTGCCAAGACTTTTTAATTTATTAATAATAGTTATAAATCTTCAAAACATATCAGATATAGATTCATAATGCATCATTTCAAAATTTTCAAAAGAATGTATAAGCAAATTAATTTTAGTATTCTTTACTTGAAGAGTATCCTCATGAGTAACTTCAAGTATGTCCCATATTTCCTTCGCCGATGTGCATGTAGAGATTCTATTAAATTCATTCAAGTCCAATGCACAATAAAGCAAGTTCATTGCTTTAGCATTGATTTCAGTTTGTTTAATGTCATATTCATTCCAATCCTCTTCGAGCTTTGGAATGAAAATGCCATTAACCAACATGGAAGGAATATGAGGACCACTAACAATAATTTTCCAAAGATGATAACTAATACATTGAATATGAATGCACATACGGATTTTCCAAAATGTATAATTTGTGCCATTGAAAAATGGTGGTCTAACACTAATACCTACAAGGGTTGCCATAAACTTTAACTCAAAATCGTTAGATTTTCAATCAGAGCACCGAGCTCTGATACCAATTGTAGGCTCAGGTAGGCAACCCAAGAGGGGGGGTGAATTGGGTTTTATAAAACTTTTGTACTATTTAAAAGATGAACTAAAGCAAATGCAATTTAAGTGCTTGTGTATTTCAAATAAATGCAGTGAAAATAATGAAATAAAAGCATAAAGAGAACAATCACACAAACACAAAGATTTATAGTGGTTCGATGCCAACCAAGCACCTACATCCACTCCCCAAGAACCCCTTAGGAATTCCACTAAGTTTGGTTTTATAACTTAGGCTCACCAACAACCTTTACAACTTGTTTTGTCTTCGGGCTCACAAGTCAAACCCTAGTTGGTTTCAAGGCTCACCAACAACCACCCTTGGTTTTACGGGATAACCAAGAACCTAAACAACTTGTTTTGGCTTCGGGCTCACAAGTAAAACCCTAGTTGGTTTCAAGGCTCACCAACAACCACTCTGGTTTTCAAGGCTTACCAAAAACCTCTTTGGTTTCCAAGGCTCACCAAAAACCTTAAGTAATACAATGTAAGAGCAAGTAAAAGAATACAATAAAAGCTTTCTAAAATAAAGCAAATATCTCTTTGAAGCCCGTTGAGAGTTGATGAAGATCTTGTCTTCAAGTTGATGAAGCCTTTGATTGATGCTTGAGGATGTGAACTTTGGATCTTTCTTTGAAACTTGGAAGCTTGAAGGCTTGAACCACTCAACTCTTGAATCCTTGAAGAATATTCAAAAATCTCACCAAAGGATTACTTCCCCAATTGATTTTTGATGTTTATATAGCCTCCCAACACTTAAATGACCGTTTATAGCCGTTAGAGAGAAAAATATGACCGTTTGGAAGCAAGTTGGAGAAGTTCTGCAGCCCAGAAAACTAGCCGTTACTGTTCAAGTGTCGACACTTCACCTTCAGGTGTCGACACTTCAGTTTCAAGTGTCGACACTTCACTTCCAAGTGTCGACACTTCAGCTCCAGGTGTCGACACTTCACTGAAAGAGCTTTCTGAAGTTTTCTGTTTGTCTCAGGCCTTAAGTCGACACTTCACTCTTCAAGTGTCGACACTTGTTCCTCAGGTGTTGACACTTGCCTGTGCCATTGCTGAAACATCTTCAAATTGAAACTTTAACCTCTTCAAGTCCTTCCATATTAATTCCAAAGTCCATATACTTGATTTTTCATTAATTTAAGAACTTTTTCAACTGAAATACAAGCATTTCTTCATCCAATATGGTTGAGTACTAAGATCTGAAAAATACACTTAAAATGCAATTAGTACTCATATATACTTAAACATTTTGTCAATCATCAAAATCAAGACCAGAGTCAACAATCTCCCCCTTTTTGATGATGACAAAACCTTTAAGTATATGAATAGGGTAAGCTTAAAAAGATTAATAATAAGATAAACATGTAAGCTCAAAATAATAAGCACCAAGCTCCCCCTCAAAATATGATCCAAAAAATCTTAAAAAATATTTTTCAAAATATGCAAAAAAAAATTTAAAATTTTCAAAATTTCTTCTTCTTACTAATTCTTTTCTTTAGATAAAAATATTTTACATTCTTCTCCCCCTTTTGCACTTTCTTTCATTTCTCAAATGATTTTTCATGTTTATCCAATCTTCCCCTTTTCATACTTAACAATTTTCTCCCCCTTTTTGACATCATGAAAAAAAGGGTGAAAGACAATACAAAGTGGGAATGAAGTTGGAAAGAATGGCAAGTAGGTCATCAAAATCAATGCATGAAATCAAATATTTATGATATCAATTGAATATGCAAGAAATGATTTGATGTATATTATCCATTCGCCTTACTTGTTCATGGGATAAGGTCACAGCGGTACCCCTACACGTCATAAGAGAGCCCGTTGAATGGGAAGAGAGGGTCTTTACGCCCTACTTATCTCCTATGACCGGACGGCCATGGTGACTAACCCAATCCGAAACGGTTACTAGGAATTCTTTTAAAATTAATTTTGATACCAATAGAATATGATATCATTTGAATATAACTCCCCTCAAAGAATTAGATTTGAAAACAAGAAGGAGTATCAGAGCAATATAAGCAAAGCATGATATCAACAAGATATTCAAAGCATCAAATATGATAACAAATCTTTGGATGCTCCCCCTGAATGTTATTCCTCCTTTAAAAATATGCATTTATTTCAGGAATAAAACATGAAAGCTTATGCATCAAGATTTGAAATTTTTCAAGATATTCATGATTTTCAAAATACAAAGCATTTATATCGCATAAAAATGTTTAGCATTATTTCAAATTCATTTTAAGATGATTTGATATCCATACAAATGCTAGAAGTAATATGATATCAAGTCTAGCTATTAGAGCAAGGGTTTGTCAATAAGCATACCTTCTTCTTAAAAGTAACCCTTAACTATTAGTTCTATACTTGATCCAAATCATTTCTAGATTATGCATAGATGCCAAAAATAAAAACATATAAATTATAGCATTTTACTTGAAATAATTTAAAACTATATTAATCAAAATCAAGTAAAGATCTAATAATCACAAGTTTGACCATGAGAGCTTGAAATCCATCAACATCAAAATGGTCATGATCACAACAAATGATTATTAGTCTAAGCTTGATTCTAATCAATCAATTAAAACATTTTTCAAATCAATATGCATCTTTAAAAGTATTTTTCATGAAATACATTAATCAAAATCAAGTGAAGGTCTTACAATCATAAATTTAATCATGATAGCATGAAATTCATCAACACCAAAAAGTTCATGATCATAGCCAATGATGATAAGTCCAAACTTGATTCTGATTAACTATTTAAAACAATTTTTCAAAGTAATTGATGCAATAAAAATTAATCTACATTTTAATTATGGAAGGAGATGTTTAGAATTTACCAATATACATAATCCTTCCTTTTACCATTTAGTCCAAAATGTAGCTTATCCACTTCTTTAAATTGTCTTGTACAACCTCTTTTCAAGAACTTCCTTTCTTCATGTTGGGTTGCAAGACATTCCTGCAAAACAAATTAAGTGGACATTTTTGGTACCCAAACTTTCTTGGGTCCTTTATGATTAGTAATTATGATTCCTTTTGGAATCCAAACTTTTCTTAATCTAGAAGGATAAGCATTGAAACCACATTTATAAGAAAAATTGAAAGAAGCAGGAATATTGAAGTTCTTCAAAAGTTTTTGCTTCTTTTCCTCAATCAAAATATTTTTCTCATTAAAAACTTTATCACATAAATCTTTTAAAATAACATTTTCTTTTTCTAAAAATTCTTTTTCTTTAGAAAAATTATTCTTTTCATTTTTTAAAATATCAATCTTGGCATTTAAATCATCATTTTTATTTGCAAGATTGGTGTTGTCAAGAGAAAATGAATCTACATGCCTATTTAATTTCTTGTGCTCAATTTTTAGCAATCTATATTCATGCACAAGATCATTAGATGCATCATGTGATTCTTTAAAGATAAAATCATAATTATTTTTAGCACATACCTTTTCCTCATTTGCCATGAAGCAAAGATTAGCAACTTCATCATCCGTACTTGAATCTTCGCTATCGCTCCAAGTTGCCATCATTGCCTTGAATTTCTTTTTGGCCTTGAGAGCTATTATTTTCTTTTCTGTATCAGCTTCCACTATCCTTTGCCATAAGTTCAACTCATAGGTCATGAGTGAACCGATGAGCTCCTCCAAAGGTAAGGTTTCTACATCTTTAGCTTCTTGGATCGCCGTCACCTTTGGATCCCATGATTTTGGTAAGGATCTAAGAATTTTGTTCACCAAATCAGCATTAGTATAGATTTTGCCAAGACTTTTTAATTTATTAATAATAGTTATAAATCTTCAAAACATATCAGATATAGATTCATAATGCATCATTTCAAAATTTTCAAAAGAATGTATAAGCAAATTAATTTTAGTATTCTTTACTTGAAGAGTATCCTCATGAGTAACTTCAAGTATGTCCCATATTTCCTTCGCCGATGTGCATGTAGAGATTCTATTAAATTCATTCAAGTCCAATGCACAATAAAGCAAGTTCATTGCTTTAGCATTGATTTCAGTTTGTTTAATGTCATATTCATTCCAATCCTCTTCGAGCTTTGGAATGAAAATGCCATTAACCAACATGGAAGGAATATGAGGACCACTAACAATAATTTTCCAAAGATGATAACTAATACATTGAATATGAATGCACATACGGATTTTCCAAAATGTATAATTTGTGCCATTGAAAAATGGTGGTCTAACACTAATACCTACAAGGGTTGCCATAAACTTTAACTCAAAATCGTTAGATTTTCAATCAGAGCACCGAGCTCTGATACCAATTGTAGGCTCAGGTAGGCAACCCAAGAGGGGGGGTGAATTGGGTTTTATAAAACTTTTGTACTATTTAAAAGATGAACTAAAGCAAATGCAATTTAAGTGCTTGTGTATTTCAAATAAATGCAGTGAAAATAATGAAATAAAAGCATAAAGAGAACAATCACACAAACACAAAGATTTATAGTGGTTCGATGCCAACCAAGCACCTACATCCACTCCCCAAGAACCCCTTAGGAATTCCACTAAGTTTGGTTTTATAACTTAGGCTCACCAACAACCTTTACAACTTGTTTTGTCTTCGGGCTCACAAGTCAAACCCTAGTTGGTTTCAAGGCTCACCAACAACCACCCTTGGTTTTACGGGATAACCAAGAACCTAAACAACTTGTTTTGGCTTCGGGCTCACAAGTAAAACCCTAGTTGGTTTCAAGGCTCACCAACAACCACTCTGGTTTTCAAGGCTTACCAAAAACCTCTTTGGTTTCCAAGGCTCACCAAAAACCTTAAGTAATACAATGTAAGAGCAAGTAAAAGAATACAATAAAAGCTTTCTAAAATAAAGCAAATATCTCTTTGAAGCCCGTTGAGAGTTGATGAAGATCTTGTCTTCAAGTTGATGAAGCCTTTGATTGATGCTTGAGGATGTGAACTTTGGATCTTTCTTTGAAACTTGGAAGCTTGAAGGCTTGAACCACTCAACTCTTGAATCCTTGAAGAATATTCAAAAATCTCACCAAAGGATTACTTCCCCAATTGATTTTTGATGTTTATATAGCCTCCCAACACTTAAATGACCGTTTATAGCCGTTAGAGAGAAAAATATGACCGTTTGGAAGCAAGTTGGAGAAGTTCTGCAGCCCAGAAAACTAGCCGTTACTGTTCAAGTGTCGACACTTCACCTTCAGGTGTCGACACTTCAGTTTCAAGTGTCGACACTTCACTTCCAAGTGTCGACACTTCAGTTCCAGGTGTCGACACTTCAGTTCCAGGTGTCGACACTTCACTGAAAGAGCTTTCTGAAGTTTTCTGTTTGTCTCAGGCCTTAAGTCGACACTTCACTCTTCAAGTGTCGACACTTGTTCCTCAGGTGTTGACACTTGCCTGTGCCATTGCTGAAACATCTTCAAATTGAAACTTTAACCTCTTCAAGTCCTTCCATATTAATTCCAAAGTCCATATACTTGATTTTTCATTAATTTAAGAACTTTTTCAACTGAAATACAAGCATTTCTTCATCCAATATGGTTGAGTACTAAGATCTGAAAAATACACTTAAAATGCAATTAGTACTCATATATACTTAAACATTTTGTCAATCATCAAAATCAAGACCAGAGTCAACAATCTCCCCCTTTTTGATGATGACAAAACCTTTAAGTATATGAATAGGGTAAGCTTAAAAAGATTAATAATAAGATAAACATGTAAGCTCAAAATAATAAGCACCAAGCTCCCCCTCAAAATATGATCCAAAAAATCTTTAAAAAATATTTTTCAAAATATGCAAAAAAAAATTTAAAATTTTCAAAATTTCTTCTTCTTACTAATTCTTTTCTTTAGATAAAAATATTTTACATTCTTCTCCCCCTTTTGCACTTTCTTTCATTTCTCAAATGATTTTTCATGTTTATCCAATCTTCCCCTTTTCATACTTAACAATTTTCTCCCCCTTTTGACATCATGAAAAAAAAGGGTGAAAGACAATACAAAGTGGGAATGAAGTTGGAAAGAATGGCAAGTAGGTCATCAAAATCAATGCATGAAATCAAATATTTATGATATCAATTGAATATGCAAGAAATGATTTGATGTATATTATCCATTCGCCTTACTTGTTCATGGGATAAGGTCACAGCGGTACCCCTACACGTCATAAGAGAGCCCGTTGAATGGGAAGAGAGGGTCTTTACGCCCTACTTATCTCCTATGACCGGACGGCCATGGTGACTAACCCAATCCGAAACGGTTACTAGGAATTCTTTTAAAATTAATTTTGATACCAATAGAATATGATATCATTTGAATATAACTCCCCTCAAAGAATTAGATTTGAAAACAAGAAGGAGTATCAGAGCAATATAAGCAAAGCATGATATCAACAAGATATTCAAAGCATCAAATATGATAACAAATCTTTGGATGCTCCCCCTGAATGTTATTCCTCCTTTAAAAATATGCATTTATTTCAGGAATAAAACATGAAAGCTTATGCATCAAGATTTGAAATTTTTCAAGATATTCATGATTTTCAAAATACAAAGCATTTATATCGCATAAAAATGTTTAGCATTATTTCAAATTCATTTTAAGATGATTTGATATCCATACAAATGCTAGAAGTAATATGATATCAAGTCTAGCTATTAGAGCAAGGGTTTGTCAATAAGCATACTTCTTCTTAAAAGTAACCCTTAACTATTAGTTCTATACTTGATCCAAATCATTTCTAGATTATGCATAGATGCCAAAAATAAAAACATATAAATTATAGCATTTTACTTGAAATAATTTAAAAACTATATTAATCAAAATCAAGTAAAGATCTAATAATCACAAGTTTGACCATGAGAGCTTGAAATCCATCAACATCAAAATGGTCATGATCACAACAAATGATTATTAGTCTAAGCTTGATTCTAATCAATCAATTAAAACATTTTTCAAATCAATATGCATCTTTAAAAGTATTTTTCATGAAATACATTAATCAAAATCAAGTGAAGGTCTTACAATCATAAATTTAATCATGATAGCATGAAATTCATCAACACCAAAAAGTTCATGATCATAGCCAATGATGATAAGTCCAAACTTGATTCTGATTAACTATTTAAAACAATTTTTCAAAGTAATTGATGCAATAAAAATTAATCTACATTTTAATTATGGAAGGAGATGTTTAGAATTTACCAATATACATAATCCTTCCTTTTACCATTTAGTCCAAAATGTAGCTTATCCACTTCTTTAAATTGTCTTGTACAACCTCTTTTCAAGAACTTCCTTTCTTCATGTTGGGTTGCAAGACATTCCTGCAAAACAAATTAAGTGGACATTTTTGGTACCCAAACTTTCTTGGGTCCTTTATGATTAGTAATTATGATTCCTTTTGGAATCCAAACTTTTCTTAATCTAGAAGGATAAGCATTGAAACCACATTTATAAGAAAAATTGAAAGAAGCAGGAATATTGAAGTTCTTCAAAAGTTTTTGCTTCTTTTCCTCAATCAAAATATTTTTCTCATTAAAAACTTTATCACATAAATCTTTTAAAATAACATTTTCTTTTTCTAAAAATTCTTTTTCTTTAGAAAAATTATTCTTTTCATTTTTTCAAAATATCAATCTTGGCATTTAAATCATCATTTTTATTTGCAAGATTGGTGTTGTCAAGAGAAAATGAATCTACATGCCTATTTAATTTCTTGTGCTCAATTTTTAGCAATCTATATTCATGCACAAGATCATTAGATGCATCATGTGATTCTTTAAAGATAAAATCATAATTATTTTTAGCACATACCTTTTCCTCATTTGCCATGAAGCAAAGATTAGCAACTTCATCATCCGTACTTGAATCTTCGCTATCGCTCCAAGTTGCCATCATTGCCTTGAATTTCTTTTTGGCCTTGAGAGCTATTATTTTCTTTTCTGTATCAGCTTCCACTATCCTTTGCCATAAGTTCAACTCATAGGTCATGAGTGAACCGATGAGCTCCTCCAAAGGTAAGGTTTCTACATCTTTAGCTTCTTGGATCGCCGTCACCTTTGGATCCCATGATTTTGGTAAGGATCTAAGAATTTTGTTCACCAAATCAGCATTAGTATAGATTTTGCCAAGACTTTTTAATTTATTAATAATAGTTATAAATCTTCAAAACATATCAGATATAGATTCATAATGCATCATTTCAAAATTTTCAAAAGAATGTATAAGCAAATTAATTTTAGTATTCTTTACTTGAAGAGTATCCTCATGAGTAACTTCAAGTATGTCCCATATTTCCTTCGCCGATGTGCATGTAGAGATTCTATTAAATTCATTCAAGTCCAATGCACAATAAAGCAAGTTCATTGCTTTAGCATTGATTTCAGTTTGTTTAATGTCATATTCATTCCAATCCTCTTCGAGCTTTGGAATGAAAATGCCATTAACCAACATGGAAGGAATATGAGGACCACTAACAATAATTTTCCAAAGATGATAACTAATACATTGAATATGAATGCACATACGGATTTTCCAAAATGTATAATTTGTGCCATTGAAAAATGGTGGTCTAACACTAATACCTACAAGGGTTGCCATAAACTTTAACTCAAAATCGTTAGATTTTCAATCAGAGCACCGAGCTCTGATACCAATTGTAGGCTCAGGTAGGCAACCCAAGAGGGGGGGTGAATTGGGTTTTATAAAACTTTTGTACTATTTAAAAGATGAACTAAAGCAAATGCAATTTAAGTGCTTGTGTATTTCAAATAAATGCAGTGAAAATAATGAAATAAAAGCATAAAGAGAACAATCACACAAACACAAAGATTTATAGTGGTTCGATGCCAACCAAGCACCTACATCCACTCCCCAAGAACCCCTTAGGAATTCCACTAAGTTTGGTTTTATAACTTAGGCTCACCAACAACCTTTACAACTTGTTTTGTCTTCGGGCTCACAAGTCAAACCCTAGTTGTTTCAAGGCTCACCAACAACCACCCTCGTTTTACGGGATAACCAAGAACCTAAACAACTTGTTTTGGCTTCGGGCTCACAAGTAAAACCCTAGTTGGTTTCAAGGCTCACCAACAACCACTCTGGTTTTCAAGGCTTACCAAAAACCTCTTTGGTTTCCAAGGCTCACCAAAAACCTTAAGTAATACAATGTAAGAGCAAGTAAAAGAATACAATAAAAGCTTTCTAAAATAAAGCAAATATCTCTTTGAAGCCCGTTGAGAGTTGATGAAGATCTTGTCTTCAAGTTGATGAAGCCTTTGATTGATGCTTGAGGATGTGAACTTTGGATCTTTCTTTGAAACTTGGAAGCTTGAAGGCTTGAACCACTCAACTCTTGAATCCTTGAAGAATATTCAAAAATCTCACCAAAGGATTACTTCCCCAATTGATTTTTGATGTTTATATAGCCTCCCAACACTTAAATGACCGTTTATAGCCGTTAGAGAGAAAAATATGACTGTTTGGAAGCAAGTTGGAGAAGTTCTACAGCCTAGAAAACTAGCCGTTACTGTTCAAGTGTCGACACTTCACCTTCAGGTGTCGACACTTCAGTTTCAAGTGTCGACACTTCACTTCCAAGTGTCGACACTTCAGCTCCAGGTGTCGACACTTCACTGAAAGAGCTTTCTGAAGTTTTCTGTTTGTCTCAGGCCTTAAGTCGACACTTCACTCTTCAAGTGTCGACACTTGTTCCTCAGGTGTTGACACTTGCCTGTGCCATTGCTGAAACATCTTCAAATTGAAACTTTAACCTCTTCAAGTCCTTCCATATTAATTCCAAAGTCCATATACTTGATTTTTCATTAATTTAAGAACTTTTTCAACTGAAATACAAGCATTTCTTCATCCAATATGGTTGAGTACTAAGATCTGAAAAATACACTTAAAATGCAATTAGTACTCATATATACTTAAACATTTTGTCAATCATCAAAATCAAGACCAGAGTCAACAATCTCCCCCTTTTTGATGATGACAAAACCTTTAAGTATATGAATAGGGTAAGCTTAAAAAGATTAATAATAAGATAAACATGTAAGCTCAAAATAATAAGCACCAAGCTCCCCCTCAAAATATGATCCAAAAAATCTTAAAAAAATATTTTTCAAAATATGCAAAAAAAATTTAAAATTTTCAAAATTTCTTCTTCTTACTAATTCTTTTCTTTAGATAAAAATATTTTACATTCTTCTCCCCCTTTTGCACTTTCTTTCATTTCTCAAATGATTTTTCATGTTTATCCAATCTTCCCCTTTTCATACTTAACAATTTTCTCCCCCTTTTTGACATCATGAAAAAAAAGGGTGAAAGACAATACAAAGTGGGAATGAAGTTGGAAAGAATGGCAAGTAGGTCATCAAAATCAATGCATGAAATCAAATATTTATGATATCAATAGAATATGCAAGAAATGATTTGATGTATATTATCCATTCGCCTTACTTGTTCATGGGATAAGGTCACAGCGGTACCCCTACACGTCATAAGAGAGCCCGTTGAATGGGAAGAGAGGGTCTTTACGCCCTACTTATCTCCTATGACCGGACGGCCATGGTGACTAACCCAATCCGAAACGGTTACTAGGAATTCTTTTAAAATTAATTTTGATACCAATAGAATATGATATCATTTGAATATAACTCCCCTCAAAGAATTAGATTTGAAAACAAGAAGGAGTATCAGAGCAATATAAGCAAAGCATGATATCAACAAGATATTCAAAGCATCAAATATGATAACAAATCTTTGGATGCTCCCCCTGAATGTTATTCCTCCTTTAAAAATATGTATTTATTTCAGGAATAAAACATGAAAGCTTATGCATCAAGATTTGAGATTTTTCAAGATATTCATGATTTTCAAAATACAAAGCATTTATATCGCATAAAAATGTTTAGCATTATTTCAAATTCATTTTAAGATGATTTGATATCCATACAAATGCTAGAAGTAATATGATATCAAGTCTAGCTATTAGAGCAAGGGTTTGTCAATAAGCATACCTTCTTCTTAAAAGTAACCCTTAACTATTAGTTCTATACTTGATCCAAATCATTTCTAGATTATGCATAGATGCCAAAAATAAAAACATATAAATTATAGCATTTTACTTGAAATAATTTAGAAACTATATTAATCAAAATCAAGTAAAGATCTAATAATCACAAGTTTGACCATGAGAGCTTGAAATCCATCAACATCAAAATGGTCATGATCACAACAAATGATTATTAGTCTAAGCTTGATTCTAATCAATCAATTAAAATATTTTTCAAATCAATATGCATCTTTAAAAGTATTTTTCATGAAATACATTAATCAAAATCAAGTGAAGGTCTTACAATCATAAATTTAATCATGATAGCATGAAATTCATCAACATCAAAAAGTTCATGATCATAGCCAATGATGATAAGTCCAAACTTGATTCTGATTAACTATTTAAAACAATTTTTCAAAGTAATTGATGCAATAAAAATTAATCTACATTTTTAATTATAGAAGGAGATGTTTAGAATTTACCAATATACATAATCCTTCCTTTTACCATTTAGTCCAAAATTAGCTTATCCACTTCTTTAAATTGTCTTGTACAACCTCTTTTCAAGAACTTCCTTTCTTCATGTTGGGTTGCAAGACATTCCTGCAAAACAAATTAAGTGGACATTTTTGGTACCCAAACTTTCTTGGGTCCTTTATGATTAGTAATTATGATTCCTTTTGGAATCCAAACTTTTCTTAATCTAGAAGGATAAGCATTGAAACCACATTTATAAGAAAAATTGAAAGAAGCAGGAATATTGAAGTTCTTCAAAAGTTTTTGCTTCTTTTCCTCAATCAAAATATTTTTCTCATTAAAAACTTTATCACATAAATCTTTTAAAATAACATTTTCTTTTTCTAAAAATTCTTTTTCTTTAGAAAAATTATTCTTTTCATTTTTCAAAATATCAATCTTGGCATTTAAATCATCATTTTTATTTGCAAGATTGGTGTTGTCAAGAGAAAATGAATCTACATGCCTATTTAATTTCTTGTGCTCAATTTTTAGCAATCTATATTCATGCACAAGATCATTAGATGCATCATGTGATTCTTTAAAGATAAAATCATAATTATTTTTAGCACATACCTTTTCCTCATTTGCCATGAAGCAAAGATTAGCAACTTCATCATCCGTACTTGAATCTTCGCTATCGCTCCAAGTTGCCATCATTGCCTTGAATTTCTTTTTGGCCTTGAGAGCTATTATTTTCTTTTCTGTATCAGCTTCCACTATCCTTTGCCATAAGTTCAACTCATAGGTCATGAGTGAACCGATGAGCTCCTCCAAAGGTAAGGTTTCTACATCTTTAGCTTCTTGGATCGCCGTCACCTTTGGATCCCATGATTTTGGTAAGGATCTAAGAATTTTGTTCACCAAATCAGCATTAGTATAGATTTTGCCAAGACTTTTTAATTTATTAATAATAGTTATAAATCTTCAAAACATATCAGATATAGATTCATAATGCATCATTTCAAAATTTCAAAAGAATGTATAAGCAAATTAATTTTAGTATTCTTTACTTGAAGAGTATCCTCATGAGTAACTTCAAGTATGTCCCATATTTCCTTCGCCGATGTGCATGTAGAGATTCTATTAAATTCATTCAAGTCCAATGCACAATAAAGCAAGTTCATTGCTTTAGCATTGATTTCAGTTTACTTAATGTCATATTCATTCCAATCCTCTTCGAGCTTTGGAATGAAAATGCCATTAACCAACATGGAAGGAATATGAGGACCACTAACAATAATTTTCCAAAGATGATAACTAATACATTGAATATGAATGCACATACGGATTTTCCAAAATGTATAATTTGTGCCATTGAAAAATGGTGGTCTAACACTAATACCTACAAGGGTTGCCATAAACTTTAACTCAAAATCGTTAGATTTTCAATCAGAGCACCGAGCTCTGATACCAATTGTAGGCTCAGGTAGGCAACCCAAGAGGGGGGGTGAATTGGGTTTTTTAAAACTTTTGTACTATTTAAAAGATGAACTAAAGCAAATGCAATTTAAGTGCTTGTGTATTTCAAATAAATGCAGTGAAAATAATGAAATAAAAGCATAAAGAGAACAATCACACAAACACAAAGATTTATAGTGGTTCGATGCCAACCAAGCACCTACATCCACTCCCCAAGAACCCCTTAGGAATTCCACTAAGTTTGGTTTTATAACTTAGGCTCACCAACAACCTTTACAACTTGTTTTATCTTCGGGCTCACAAGTCAAACCCTAGTTGGTTTCAAGGCTCACCAACAACCACCCTTGGTTTTACGGGATAACCAAGAACCTAAACAACTTGTTTTGGCTTCGGGCTCACAAGTAAAACCCTAGTTGGTTTCAAGGCTCACCAACAACCACTCTGGTTTTCAAGGCTTACCAAAAACCTCTTTGGTTTCCAAGGCTCACCAAAAACCTTAAGTAATACAATGTAAGAGCAAGTAAAAGAATACAATAAAAGCTTTCTAAAATAAAGCAAATATCTCTTTGAAGCCCGTTGAGAGTTGATGAAGATCTTGTCTTCAAGTTGATGAAGCCTTTGATTGATGCTTGAGGATGTGAACTTTGGATCTTTCTTTGAAACTTGGAAGCTTGAAGGCTTGAACCACTCAACTCTTGAATCCTTGAAGAATATTCAAAAATCTCACCAAAGGATTACTTCCCCAATTGATTTTTGATGTTTATATAGCCTCCCAACACTTAAATGACCATTTATAGCCGTTAGAGAGAAAAATATGACCGTTTGGAAGCAAGTTGGAGAAGTTCTGCAGCCCAGAAAACTAGCCGTTACTGTTCAAGTGTCGACACTTCACCTTCAGGTGTCGACACTTCAGTTTCAAGTGTTGACACTTCACTTCCAAGTATCGACACTTCAGCTCCAGGTGTCGACACTTCACTGAAAGAGCTTTCTGAAGTTTTCTGTTTGTCTCAGGCCTTAAGTCGACATTTCACTCTTCAAGTGTCGACACTTGTTCCTCAGGTGTTGACACTTGCCTGTGCCATTGCTGAAACATCTTCAAATTGAAACTTTAACCTCTTCAAGTCCTTCCATATTAATTCCAAAGTCCATATACTTGATTTTTCATTAATTTAAGAACTTTTTCAACTGAAATACAAGCATTTCTTCATCCAATATGGTTGAGTACTAAGATCTGAAAAATACACTTAAAATGCAATTAGTACTCATATATACTTAAACATTTTGTCAATCATCAAAATCAAGACCAGAGTCAATAATTTCCCCCTTTTTGATGATGACAAAACCTTTAAGTATATGAATAGGGTAAGCTTAAAAAGATTAATAATAAGATAAACATGTAAGCTCAAAATAATAAGCACCAAGCTCCCCCTCAAAATATGATCCAAAAAATCTTTAAAAAATATTTTTCAAAATATGCAAAAAAAAATTTAAAATTTTCAAAATTTCTTCTTCTTACTAATTCTTTTCTTTAGATAAAAATATTTTACATTCTTCTCCCCCTTTTGCACTTTCTTTCATTTCTCAAATGATTTTTCATGTTTATCCAATCTTCCCCTTTTCATACTTAACAATTTTCTCCCCTTTTTGACATCATGAAAAAAAGGGTGAAAGACAATACAAAGTGGGAATGAAGTTGGAAAGAATGGCAAGTAGGTCATCAAAATCAATGCATGAAATCAAATATTTATGATATCAATTGAATATGCAAGAAATGATTTGATGTATATTATCCATTCGCCTTACTTGTTCATGGGATAAGGTCACAGCGGTACCCCTACACGTCATAAGAGAGCCCGTTGAATGGGAAGAGAGGGTCTTTACGCCCTACTTATCTCCTATGACCGGACGGCCATGGTGACTAACCCAATCCGAAACGGTTACTAGGAATTCTTTTAAAATTAATTTTGATACCAATAGAATATGATATCATTTGAATATAACTCCCCTCAAAGAATTAGATTTGAAAACAAGAAGGAGTATCAGAGCAATATAAGCAAAGCATGATATCAACAAGATATTCAAAGCATCAAATATGATAACAAATCTTTGGATGCTCCTCCTGAATGTTATTCCTCCTTTAAAAATATGCATTTATTTCAGGAATAAAACATGAAAGCTTATGCATCAAGATTTGAAATTTTTCAAGATATTCATGATTTTCAAAATACAAAGCATTTATATCGCATAAAAACGTTTAGCATTATTTCAAATTCATTTTAAGATGATTTGATATCCATACAAATGCTAGAAGTAATATGATATCAAGTCTAGCTATTAGAGCAAGGGTTTGTCAATAAGCATACCTTCTTCTTAAAAGTAACCCTTAACTATTAGTTCAATACTTGATCCAAATCATTTCTAGATTATGCATAGATGCCAAAAATAAAAATATATAAATTATAGCATTTTACTTGAAATAATTTAGAAACTATATTAATCAAAATCAAGTAAAGATCTAATAATCACAAGTTTGACCATGAGAGCTTGAAATCCATCAACATCAAAATGGTCATGATCACAACAAATGATTATTAGTCTAAGCTTGATTCTAATCAATCAATTAAAACATTTTTCAAATCAATATGCATCTTTAAAAGTATTTTTCATGAAATACATTAATCAAAATCAAGTGAAGGTCTTACAATCATAAATTTAATCATGATAGCATGAAATTCATCAACACCAAAAAGTTCATGATCATAGCCAATGATGATAAGTCCAAACTTGATTCTGATTAACTATTTAAAATAATTTTTCAAAGTAATTGATGTAATAAAAATTAATCTACATTTTTAATTATGGAAGGAGATGTTTAGAATTTACCAATATACATAATCCTTCCTTTTACCATTTAGTCCAAAATGTAGCTTATCCACTTCTTTAAATTGTCTTGTACAACCTCTTTTCAAGAACTTCCTTTCTTCATGTTGGGTTGCAAGACATTCCTGCAAAACAAATTAAGTGGACATTTTTGGTACCCAAACTTTCTTGGATCCTTTATGATTAGTAATTATGATTCCTTTTGGAATCCAAACTTTTCTTAATCTAGAAGGATAAGCATTGAAACCACATTTATAAGAAAAATTGAAAGAAGTAGGAATATTGAAGTTCTTCAAAAGTTTTTGCTTCTTTTCCTCAATCAAAATATTTTTCTCATTAAAAACTTTATCACATAAATCTTTTAAAATAACATTTTCTTTTTCTAAAAATTCTTTTTCTTTAGAAAAATTATTCTTTTCATTTTTCAAAATATCAATCTTGGCATTTAAATCATCATTTTTATTTGCAAGATTGGTGTTGTCAAGAGAAAATGAATCTACATGCCTATTTAATTTCTTGTGCTCAATTTTTAGCAATCTATATTCATGCACAAGATCATTAGATACATCATGTGATTCTTTAAAGATAAAATCATAATTATTTTTAGCACATACCTTTTCCTCATTTGCCATGAAGCAAAGATGAGCAACTTCATCATCCGTACTTGAATCTTCGCTATCGCTCCAAGTTGCCATCATTGCCTTGAATTTCTTTTTGGCCTTGAGAGCTATTATTTTCTTTTCTGTATCAGCTTCCACTATCCTTTGCCATAAGTTCAACTCATAGGTCATGAGTGAACCGATGAGCTCCTCCAAAGGTAAGGTTTCTACATCTTTAGCTTCTTGGATCGCCGTCACCTTTGGATCCCATGATTTTGGTAAGGATCTAAGAATTTTGTTCACCAAATCAGCATTAGTATAGATTTTGCCAAGACTTTTTAATTTATTAATAATAGTTATAAATCTTCAAAACATATCAGATATAGATTCATAATGCATCATTTCAAAATTTTCAAAAGAATGTATAAGCAAATTAATTTTAGTATTCTTTACTTGAAGAGTATCCTCATGAGTAACTTCAAGTATGTCCCATATTTCCTTCGCCGATGTGCATGTAGAGATTCTATTAAATTCATTCAAGTCCAATGCACAATAAAGCAAGTTCATTGCTTTAGCATTGATTTCAGTTTGTTTAATGTCATATTCATTCCAATCCTCTTCGAGCTTTGGAATGAAAATGCCATTAACCAACATGGAAGGAATATGAGGACCATTAACAATAATTTTCCAAAGATGATAACTAATACATTGAATATGAATGCACATACGGATTTTCCAAAATGTATAATTTGTGCCATTGAAAAATGGTGGTCTAACACTAATACCTACAAGGGTTGCCATAAACTTTAACTCAAAATCGTTAGATTCTCAATCAGAGCACCGAGCTCTGATACCAATTGTAGGCTCAGGTAGGCAACCCAAGAGGGGGGGTGAATTGGGTTTTATAAAACTTTTGTACTATTTAAAAGATGAACTAAAGCAAATGCAATTTAAGTGCTTGTGTATTTCAAATAAATGCAGTGAAAATAATGAAATAAAAGCATAAAGAGAACAATCACACAAACACAAAGATTTATAGTGGTTCGATGCCAACCAAGCACCTACATCCACTCCCCAAGAACCCCTTAGGAATTCCACTAAGTTTGGTTTTATAACTTAGGCTCACCAACAACCTTTACAACTTGTTTTGTCTTCGGGCTCACAAGTCAAACCCTAGTTGGTTTCAAGGCTCACCAACAACCACCCTTGGTTTTACGGGATAACCAAGAACCTAAA
Organism: Areca catechu; assembly: GCA_021397845.1. Taxonomy (NCBI): domain Eukaryota; kingdom Viridiplantae; phylum Streptophyta; class Magnoliopsida; order Arecales; family Arecaceae; genus Areca; species Areca catechu. Next base: position 22,858,130 of record CM038052.1, on the reverse strand, counting down.
CAACTTGTTTTGGCTTCGGGCTCACAAGTAAAACCCTAGTTGGTTTCAAGGCTCACCAACAACCACTCTGGTTTTCAAGGCTTACCAAAAACCTCTTTGGTTTCCAAGGCTCACCAAAAACCTTAAGTAATACAATGTAAGAGCAAGTAAAAGAATACAATAAAAGCTTTCTAAAATAAAGCAAATATCTCTTTGAAGCCCGTTGAGAGTTGATGAAGATCTTGTCTTCAAGTTGATGAAGCCTTTGATTGATGCTTGAGGATGTGAACTTTGGATCTTTCTTTGAAACTTGGAAGCTTGAAGGCTTGAACCACTCAACTCTTGAATCCTTGAAGAATATTCAAAAATCTCACCAAAGGATTACTTCCCCAATTGATTTTTGATGTTTATATAGCCTCCCAACACTTAAATGACCGTTTATAGCCGTTAGAGAGAAAAATATGACTGTTTGGAAGCAAGTTGGAGAAGTTCTGCAGCCCAGAAAACTAGCCGTTACTGTTCAAGTGTCGACACTTCACCTTCAGGTGTCGACACTTCAGTTTCAAGTGTCGACACTTCACTTCCAAGTGTCGACACTTCAGTTCCAGGTGTCGACACTTCACTGAAAGAGCTTTCTGAAGTTTTCTGTTTGTCTCAGGCCTTAAGTCGACACTTCACTCTTCAAGTGTCGACACTTGTTCCTCAGGTGTTGACACTTGCCTGTGCCATTGCTGAAACATCTTCAAATTGAAACTTTAACCTCTTCAAGTCCTTCCATATTAATTCCAAAGTCCATATACTTGATTTTTCATTAATTTAAGAACTTTTTCAACTGAAATACAAGCATTTCTTCATCCAATATGGTTGAGTACTAAGATCTGAAAAATACACTTAAAATGCAATTAGTACTCATATATACTTAAACATTTTGTCAATCATCAAAATCAAGACCAGAGTCAACAATCTCCCCCTTTTTGATGATGACAAAACCTTTAAGTATATGAATAGGGTAAGCTTAAAAAGATTAATAATAAGATAAACATGTAAGCTCAAAATAATAAGCACCAAGCTCCCCCTCAAAATATGATCCAAAAAATCTTAAAAAATATTTTTCAAAATATGCAAAAAAAAATTTAAAATTTTAAAATTTCTTCTTCTTACTAATTCTTTTCTTTAGATAAAAATATTTTACATTCTTCTCCCCCTTTTGCACTTTCTTTCATTTCTCAAATGATTTTTCATGTTTATCCAATCTTCCCCTTTTCATACTTAACAATTTTCTCCCCATTTTTGACATCATGAAAAAAAGGGTGAAAGACAATACAAAGTGGGAATGAAGTTGGAAAGAATGGCAAGTAGGTCATCAAAATCAATGCATGAAATCAAATATTTATGATATCAATTGAATATGCAAGAAATGATTTGATGTATATTATCCATTCGCCTTACTTGTTCATGGGATAAGGTCACAGCGGTACCCCTACACGTCATAAGAGAGCCCGTTGAATGGGAAGAGAGGGTCTTTACGCCTTATCTCCTATGACCGGACGGCCATGTGACTAACCCAATCCGAAACGGTTACTAGGAATTCTTTTAAAATTAATTTTGATACCAATAGAATATGATATCATTTGAATATAACTCCCCTCAAAGAATTAGATTTGAAAACAAGAAGGAGTATCAGAGCAATATAAGCAAAGCATGATATCAACAAGATATTCAAAGCATCAAATATGATAACAAATCTTTGGATGCTCCCCCTGAATGTTATTCCTCCTTTAAAAATATGCATTTATTTCAGGAATAAAACATGAAAGCTTATGCATCAAGATTTAAAATTTTTCAAGATATTCATGATTTTCAAAATACAAAGCATTTATATCGCATAAAAACGTTTAGCATTATTTCAAATTCATTTTAAGATGATTTGATATCCATACAAATGCTAGAAGTAATATGATATCAAGTCTAGCTATTAGAGCAAGGGTTTGTCAATAAGCATACCTTCTTCTTAAAAGTAACCCTTAACTATTAGTTCTATACTTGATCCAAATCATTTCTAGATTATGCATAGATGCCAAAAATAAAAACATATAAATTATAGCATTTTACTTGAAATAATTTAGAAACTATATTAATCAAAATCAAGTAAAGATCTAATAATCACAAGTTTGACCATGAGAGCTTGAAATCCATCAACATCAAAATGGTCATGATCACAACAAATGATTATTAGTCTAAGCTTGATTCTAATCAATCAATTAAAACATTTTTCAAATCAATATGCATCTTTAAAAGTATTTTTCATGAAATACATTAATCAAAATCAAGTGAAGGTCTTACAATCATAAATTTAATCATGATAGCATGAAATTCATCAACACCAAAAAGTTCATGATCATAGCCAATGATGATAAGTCCAAACTTGATTCTGATTAACTATTTAAAACAATTTTTCAAAGTAATTGATGCAATAAAAATTAATCTACATTTTAATTATGGAAGGAGATGTTTAGAATTTACCAATATACATAATCCTTCCTTTTACCATTTAGTCCAAAATGTAGCTTATCCACTTCTTTAAATTGTCTTGTACAACCTCTTTTCAAGAACTTCCTTTCTTCATGTTGGGTTGCAAGACATTCCTGCAAAACAAATTAAGTGGACATTTTTGGTACCCAAACTTTCTTGGGTCATTTATGATTAGTAATTATGATTCCTTTTGAAATCCAAACTTTTCTTAATCTAGAAGGATAAGCATTGAAACCACATTTATAAGAAAAATTGAAAGAAGCAGGAATATTGAAGTTCTTCAAAAGTTTTTGCTTCTTTTCCTCAATCAAAATATTTTTCTCATTAAAATCTTTATCACATAAATCTTTTAAAATAACATTTTCTTTTTCTAAAAATTTTTTTTCTTTAGAAAAATTATTCTTTTCATTTTTCAAAATATCAATCTTGGCATTTAAATCATCATTTTTATTTGCAAGATTGGTGTTGTCAAGAGAAAATGAATCTACATGCCTATTTAATTTCTTGTGCTCAATTTTTAGCAATCTATATTCATGCACAAGATCATTAGATGCATCATGTGATTCTTTAAAGATAAAATCATAATTATTTTTAGCACATACCTTTTCCTCATTTGCCATGAAGCAAAGATGAGCAACTTCATCATCCGTACTTGAATCTTCGCTATCGCTCCAAGTTGCCATCATTGCCTTGAATTTCTTTTTGGCCTTGAGAGCTATTATTTTCTTTTCTGTATCAGCTTCCACTATCCTTTGCCATAAGTTCAACTCATAGGTCATGAGTGAACCGATGAGCTCCTCCAAAGTAAGGTTTCTACATCTTTAGCTTCTTGGATCGCCGTCACCTTTGGATCCCATGATTTTGGTAAGGATCTAAGAATTTTGTTCACCAAATCAGCATTAGTATAGATTTTGCCAAGACTTTTTAATTTATTAATAATAGTTATAAATCTTCAAAATATATCAGATATAGATTCATAATGCATCATTTCAAAATTTTTAAAAGAATGTATAAGCAAATTAATTTTAGTATTCTTTACTTGAAGAGTATCCTCATGAGTAACTTCAAGTATGTCCCATATTTCCTTCGCCGATGTGCATGTAGAGATTCTATTAAATTCATTCAAGTCCAATGCACAATAAAGCAAGTTCATTGCTTTAGCATTGATTTCAGTTTGTTTAATGTCATATTCATTCCAATCCTCTTCGAGCTTTGGAATGAAAATGCCATTAACCAACATGGAAGGAATATGAGGACCACTAACAATAATTTTCCAAAGATGATAACTAATACATTGAATATGAATGCACATACGGATTTTCCAAAATGTATAATTTGTGCCATTGAAAAATGGTGGTCTAACACTAATACCTACAAGGGTTGCCATAAACTTTAACTCAGAATCGTTAGATTTTCAATCAGAGCACCGAGCTCTGATACCAATTGTAGGCTCAGGTAGGCAACCCAAGAGGGGGGGTGAATTGGGTTTTATAAAACTTTTGTACTATTTAAAAGATGAACTAAAGCAAATGCAATTTAAGTACTTGTGTATTTCAAATAAATGCAGTGAAAATAATGAAATAAAAGCATAAAGAGAACAATCACACAAACACAAAGATTTATAGTGGTTCGATGCCAACCAAGCACCTACATCCACTCCCCAAGAACCCCTTAGGAATTTCACTAAGTTTGGTTTTATAACTTAGGCTCACCAACAACCTTTACAACTTGTTTTGTCTTCGGGCTCACAAGTCAAACCCTAGTTGGTTTCAAGGCTCACCAACAACCACCCTTGGTTTTACGGGATAACCAAGAACCTAAACAACTTGTTTTGGCTTCGGGCTCACAAGTAAAACCCTAGTTGGTTTCAAGGCTCACCAACAACCACTCTGGTTTTCAAGGCTTACCAAAAACCTCTTTGGTTTCCAAGGCTCACCAAAAACCTTAAGTAATACAATGTAAGAGCAAGTAAAAGAATACAATAAAAGCTTTCTAAAATAAAGCAAATATCTCTTTGAAGCCCGTTGAGAGTTGATGAAGATCTTGTCTTCAAGTTGATGAAGCCTTTGATTGATGCTTGAGGATGTGAACTTTGGATCTTTCTTTGAAACTTGGAAGCTTGAAGGCTTGAACCACTCAACTCTTGAATCCTTGAAGAATATTCAAAAATCTCACCAAAGGATTACTTCCCCAATTGATTTTTGATGTTTATATAGCCTCCCAACACTTAAATGACCGTTTATAGCCGTTAGAGAGAAAAATATGACTGTTTGGAAGCAAGTTGGAGAAGTTCTGCAGCCCAGAAAACTAGCCGTTACTGTTCAAGTGTCGACACTTCACCTTCAGGTGTCGACACTTCAGTTTCAAGTGTCGACACTTCACTTCCAAGTGTCGACACTTCAGCTCCAGGTGTCGACACTTCACTGAAAGAGCTTTCTGAAGTTTTCTGTTTGTCTCAGGCCTTAAGTCGACACTTCACTCTTCAAGTGTCGACACTTGTTCCTCAGGTGTTGACACTTGCCTGTGCCATTGCTGAAACATCTTCAAATTGAAACTTTAACCTCTTCAAGTCCTTCCATATTAATTCCAAAGTCCATATACTTGATTTTTCATTAATTTAAGAACTTTTTCAACTGAAATACAAGCATTTCTTCATCCAATATGGTTGAGTACTAAGATCTGAAAAATACACTTAAAATGCAATTAGTACTCATATATACCTAAACATTTTGTCAATCATCAAAATCAAGACCAGAGTCAACAATCTCCCCCTTTTTGATGATGACAAAACCTTTAAGTATATGAATAGGGTAAGCTTAAAAAGATTAATAATAAGATAAACATGTAAGCTCAAAATAATAAGCACCAAGCTCCCCCTCAAAATATGATCCAAAAAATCTTTAAAAAATATTTTTCAAAATATGCAAAAAAAAATTTAAAATTTTTAAAATTTCTTCTTCTTACTAATTCTTTTCTTTAGATAAAATATTTTACATTCTTCTCCCCCTTTTGCACTTTCTTTCATTTCTCAAATGATTTTTCATGTTTATCCAATCTTCCCCTTTTCATACTTAACAATTTTCTCCCCCTTTTTGACATCATGAAAAAAAGGGTGAAAGACAATACAAAGTGGGAATGAAGTTGGAAAGAATGGCAAGTAGGTCATCAAAATCAATGCATGAAATCAAATATTTATGATATCAATTGAATATGCAAGAAATGATTTGATGTATATTATCCATTCGCCTTACTTGTTCATGGGATAAGGTCACAGCGGTACCCCTACACGTCATAAGAGAGCCCGTTGAATGGGAAGAGAGGGTCTTTACGCCCTACTTATCTCCTATGACCGGACGGCCATGGTGACTAACCCAATCCGAAACGGTTACTAAGAATTCTTTTAAAATTAATTTTGATACCAATAGAATATGATATCATTTGAATATAACTCCCCTCAAAGAATTAGATTTGAAAACAAGAAGGAGTATCAGAGCAATATAAGCAAAGCATGATATCAACAAGATATTCAAAGCATCAAATATGATAACAAATCTTTGGATGCTCCCCCTGAATGTTATTCCTCCTTTAAAAATATGCATTTATTTCAGGAATAAAACATGAAAGCTTATGCATCGAGATTTGAAATTTTTCAAGATATTCATGATTTTCAAAATACAAAGCATTTATATCGCATAAAAACGTTTAGCATTATTTCAAATTCATTTTAAGATGATTTGATATCCATACAAATGCTAGAAGTAATATGATATCAAGTCTAGCTATTAGAGCAAGGGTTTGTCAATAAGCATACCTTCTTCTTAAAAGTAACCCTTAACTATTAGTTCTATACTTGATCCAAATCATTTCTAGATTATGCATAGATGCCAAAAATAAAAATATATAAATTATAGCATTTTACTTGAAATAATTTAGAAACTATATTAATCAAAATCAAGTAAAGATCTAATAATCACAAGTTTGACCATGAGAGCTTGAAATCCATCAACATCAAAATGGTCATGATCACAACAAATGATTATTAGTCTAAGCTTGATTCTAATCAATCAATTAAAACATTTTTCAAATCAATATGCATCTTTAAAAGTATTTTTCATGAAATACATTAATCAAAATCAAGTGAAGGTCTTACAATCATAAATTTAATCATGATAGCATGAAATTCATCAACACCAAAAAGTTCATGATCATAGCCAATGATGATAAGTCCAAACTTGATTCTGATTAACTATTTAAAATAATTTTTCAAAGTAATTGATGCAATAAAAATTAATCTACATTTTTAATTATAGAAGGAGATGTTTAGAATTTACCAATATACATAATCCTTCCTTTTACCATTTAGTCCAAAATTTAGCTTATCCACTTCTTTAAATTGTCTTGTACAACCTCTTTTCAAGAACTTCCTTTCTTCATGTTGGGTTGCAAGACATTCCTGCAAAACAAATTAAGTGGACATTTTTGGTACCCAAACTTTCTTGGGTCCTTTATGATTAGTAATTATGATTCCTTTTGGAATCCAAACTTTTCTTAATCTAGAAGGATAAGCATTGAAACCACATTTATAAGAAAAATTGAAAGAAGCAGGAATATTGAAGTTCTTCAAAAGTTTTTGCTTCTTTTCCTCAATCAAATATTTTTCTCATTAAAAACTTTATCACATAAATCTTTTAAAATAACATTTTTTTTTTCTAAAAATTCTTTTTCTTTAGAAAAATTATTCTTTTCATTTTTCAAAATATCAATCTTGGCATTTAAATCATCATTTTTATTTGCAAGATTGGTGTTGTCAAGAGAAAATGAATCTACATGCCTATTTAATTTCTTGTGCTCAATTTTTAGCAATCTATATTCATGCACAAGATCATTAGATGCATCATGTGATTCTTTAAAGATAAAATCATAATTATTTTTAGCACATACCTTTTCCTCATTTGCCATGAAGCAAAGATGAGCAACTTCATCATCCGTACTTGAATCTTCGCTATCGCTCCAAGTTGCCATCATTGCCTTGAATTTCTTTTGGCCTTGAGAGCTATTATTTTCTTTTCTGTATCAGCTTCCACTATCCTTTGCCATAAGTTCAACTCATAGGTCATGAGTGAACCGATGAACTCCTCCAAAGGTAAGGTTTCTACATCTTTAGCTTCTTGGATCGCCGTCACCTTTGGATCCCATGATTTTGGTAAGGATCTAAGAATTTTGTTCACCAAATCAGCATTAGTATAGATTTTGCCAAGACTTTTTAATTTATTAATAATAGTTATAAATCTTCAAAACATATCAGATATAGATTCATAATGCATCATTTCAAAATTTTCAAAAGAATGTATAAGCAAATTAATTTTAGTATTCTTTACTTGAAGAGTATCCTCATGAGTAACTTCAAGTATGTCCCATATTTCCTTCGCCGATGTGCATGTAGAGATTCTATTAAATTCATTCAAGTCCAATGCACAATAAAGCAAGTTCATTGCTTTAGCATTGATTTCAGTTTGTTTAATGTCATATTCATTCCAATCCTCTTCGAGCTTTGGAATGAAAATGCCATTAACCAACATGGAAGGAATATGAGGACCACTAACAATAATTTTCTAAAGATGATAACTAATACATTGAATATGAATGCACATACGAATTTTCCAAAATGTATAATTTGTGCCATTGAAAAATGGTGGTCTAACACTAATACCTACAAGGGTTGCCATAAACTTTAACTCAAAATCGTTAGATTTTCAATCAGAGCACCGAGCTCTGATACCAATTATAGGCTCAGGTAGGCAACCCAAGAGGGGGGGTGAATTGGGTTTTATAAAACTTTTGTACTATTTAAAAGATGAACTAAAGCAAATGCAATTTAAGTGCTTGTGTATTTCAAATAAATGCAGTGAAAATAATGTAATAAAAGTATAAAGAGAACAATCACACAAACACAAAGATTTATAGTGGTTCGATGCCAACCAAGCACCTACATCCACTCCCCAAGAACCCCTTAGGAATTTCACTAAGTTTGGTTTTATAACTTAGGCTCACCAACAACCTTTACAACTTGTTTTGTCTTCGGGCTCACAAGTCAAACCCTAGTTGGTTTCAAGGCTCACCAACAACCACCCTTGGTTTTACGGGATAACCAAGAACCTAAACAACTTGTTTTGGCTTCGGGCTCACAAGTAAAACCCTAGTTGGTTTCAAGGCTCACCAACAACCACTCTGGTTTTCAAGGCTTACCAAAAACCTCTTTGGTTTCCAAGGCTCACCAAAAACCTTAAGTAATACAATGTAAGAGCAAGTACAAGAATATAATAAAAGCTTTCTAAAATAAAGCAAATATCTCTTTGAAGCCCGTTGAGAGTTGATGAAGATCTTGTCTTCAAGTTGATGAAGCCTTTGATTGATGCTTGAGGATGTGAACTTTGGATCTTTCTTTGAAACTTGGAAGCTTGAAGGCTTGAACCACTCAACTCTTGAATCCTTGAAGAATATTCAAAAATCTCACCAAAGGATTACTTCCCCAATTGATTTTTGATGTTTATATAGCCTCCCAACACTTAAATGACCGTTTATAGCCATTAGAGAGAAAAATATGACCATTTGGAAGCAAGTTGGAGAAGTTCTGCAGCCCAGAAAACTAGCCGTTACTGTTCAAGTGTCGACACTTCACCTTCAGGTGTCGACACTTCAGTTTCAAGTGTCGACACTTCACTTCCAAGTGTCGACATTTCAGCTCCAGGTGTCGACACTTCACTGAAAGAGCTTTCTGAAGTTTTCTGTTTGTCTCAGGCCTTAAGTCGACACTTCACTCTTCAAGTGTCGACACTTGTTCCTCAGGTGTTGACACTTGCCTGTGCCATTGCTGAAACATCTTCAAATTGAAACTTTAACCTCTTCAAGTCCTTCCATATTAATTCCAAAGTCCATATACTTGATTTTCCATTAATTTAAGAACTTTTTCAACTGAAATACAAGCATTTCTTCATCCAATATGGTTGAGTACTAAGATCTGAAAAATACACTTAAAATGCAATTAGTACTCATATATACTTAAACATTTTGTCAATCATCAAAATCAAGATCAGAGTCAACAGCCCTCCTCCACCCTGCTGAGCTACCTCGAGGCGAGCCCACCGAAGGCGGGCCCCATCTTTCCAACTCAGTCCCCGATCCAAACTAATGCACCAGCCACCAAGAGAGCAACGCCTCCGCTCCGAGGATAATGGCGGTCCTCCCGAGGGTCGTATAGCAGCACCAGCCATGCCGCCATTAATGCCCACAGCCGTCATTCACACCAGAAAGAAAGGAAGCTCACATCAAGGCACCATGCCCTCCACCGATCTGCCGTACGACCGAAAAAAAGACCCAACTGAGGGGTGCAGGTCCTGAGAATAGTGGCCTACCGACCAAGGCCCTGCCAGGCTTACAGAAGAGGGAATGTCAGAAGCAGAAGCTTCCCCGACCATCTGACAGAAAAGGCGTCCCGTCTATGGCACGATACCTCGTCGCACATGTCTGACAGCATGGGGAGATCTCAAGGCAAGCTAAAGTAAAAAACCCAGCCAGAGTAAGCCAAAGAGAGGTAACAAAAAGCAAACACAAGAAAAAAGAGGGGATAGAGGCCAGGCAGGGGGATTGGACCACCTCGGCCACCACCTCTCCCAGCTCACTGTCATCTTTCATACACATTACAATCACTCCTCCTAGTGTGAAGCTCGTCCAGAGGGGCTCGACTAGGAGGATCTGTTCCCCTGGATCGTCACTGACTTGACCATCGGAGTGCCCCCACTGGAATCCCCGGCCCGGGTCACTGACATTGTTTTTTGCAGGCCCCGAGGCACCGGAGGCATCCCCAGCAGGCGGGCGCACAACCCCCGATGCCATCAGCAGCTACGGGCCACAACGATCCGGGCGGCAACACAAGGATTTTCTGAGCTGGACCCAAATCCTTCATCTCAAATTTTTTAGATGATGCTCTTTTCAGCTCTTTCACAGCTCTCATACTTCTGCTAGCTATCAACAAATCATCGACATATAGAAGTAGATACAACGCATTATCAATATCTACATCTTGATATACACACAACAGTCATGTTCACACCTGAGAAATCCAAGGCTTAAAACAAAAGTATCAAATCTCTGGTACCACTGACGAGGTGACTGCTTCAAACCATACCGTGATCTCTGGAGTAGACATACCTTGTCCTCCTGTCCAATCTCTATGAAGTCATCAGGTTGCTTCATATAGATCTTCTCTTCCAAACTTCCATGTAAGAAAGTTATCTTCACATCCATCTGCTCCAATTCCATATCATGTTCTGCCACCAATGACAGCAATACCCGAATTGAAGTATGGCATACCATGGGAGAAAATATGTCAGTGTAGTCAACTCCTTCCCTTTGTGAGTATCCTTTTGCAACCAGCCTTGCTTTATATCTCACTCCACCTTGCTCTGAAGGTACAGATTTCTTTGTGAATACCCATCTGGAGCCGATAGCATAAGCATCTTTAGGTAGATCCACCAGCTGTCATGTCTTGTTCCTCCTGAGAGATTTCATCTCTTTCATCTTGCCTTGTATCCATGATTCTTTATCAGGACTCTCCATGGCCTTCTTGAATATTTTTGGATCTTCATTCATAAATATGAGAGCATAAGAAATATTCTCATCCATGCCATATCTCATCAGCTTCTGGATTGTATGCTGAGGTTTATGCAATGCCACTCCCCTTGCACAGTCCTACAAGTTTTCTGTTTGTGGCTGTTCCTGCACTTGTTTCTGTACTTCACTTTGAACAACTGATTTTCCTTTCTGATCCTTCATCACAAGAGGACCTTTCCCACCTCACTCCACCTCAACTGAAACACCCTTGCCAATTGATGTAGATGGCCTATCCTCCACCTGTGAAGGACAGTCACTGCTGTTCACCTTTGAAGTTGCAGTTTCATTCGTACTCCCCGATCTCTCCAAGATGCTCCTCTCATCAAATATGACATCCCTATTGATCATTGCCTTTTGAGACTGTGGATCCCATAATAGGTAACCCTTGACTCCTCGTGGATACCTGATGAAGATCATCTTCTTTGACTCAGGGTCCAACTTACTCCGTTCAGTTGCCTCCACATGTGCATAGGCCAAGCAACCAAATACCTTCAAGTGACCAAGCTCCACCGTCTTCCCACTCCAAACTTCCTCTGGAAGTCCTCCATCCAGCTTGAAACGAGGGGACCTGTTTACAAGAAAACATGATAGAGTAATAGCATCACCCCAAAAGGTTTTCAACAGTGATGATTGCAGTCTCATACTCCTTGCCTTCTCCAGTAGTGTTCGGTTCATCCTTTCCGCAACACCATTCTGCTATGGGGTTATCCTTACTATGTAATGGCGTTTGATTCCATTTTTCTCATAGTAACTCCTAAACTCTTTACTAGAGTATTCCCCACCATTATTAGACCAAAGGCACTTTACATGTTTTCCTGTCTCCTTCTCTACTTCAGCCCTCCAGGCTTTGAACCGGACAAATATCTCTGATTTTTTTCTCATCAGATACACCCACAATTTCCTAGAGAAGTCATCAATGAAGGTAACAAAATACCTTGCTCTACCCCTGGATAAAACAGGTGACGGTCCCCATACATCCGAGTGAATTAGTTCTAAAATATCTTTACTTTACTTGGTACCACTGTCAAACTTTACCCTATGCTGTTTGCCATAAATGCAGGGCTCACACAGGTTATTTCCATCCTTCTTCAACATTGGAAGGTTTCCTCTTCTGCTTAATTCAGTAAGCCCTCAGTCACTCAAGTGACCCATCCGATAGTGCCATAACTGGTAGGAGAGCTTCTCCTCCTATGCTATTGCAAGCACCTTCGCACTATTATTCACCACTGAGCCTTCCATCTTGTATAGATTATTACTCAGTCTTCTTCCTCTCATCACCACCAAAGCTCCCTTGGTTATCCTCAAACATCCACTACCAGCCCGGCAACTGAAGGCATAACCCTGCTCTTCCAAGTAGCCCAAAGAAATCAAATTTTTCTTTAATTCTGGTACATGTTTGACATTTGACAGAGTCTTTGTCACTCTGTTGACCCCTGGAATGATTTTGATGATCACAAAATATTGAAACATGAATTTGATACTAATTCCTTTCAATTGTTTAAGAAGTATTGCAGGAAATTGGTTACCTTTAGTTTAAAATGGTTTTCAAACTGATTAGAAGGTAATTCAATTGTGTATAAAGCTTCATAGACTTGAACTTATAAAAGCCCTAGGTTTATCAATTTTGTAATCTTGTAAAATGGGCTGAAAATTGTAAAAATTATAAAGTATGTAGATTAGCTTCTAGTTGATTCAATGTTGAAGATTTTTGGAGAAGCTTGAAGCATTTTTTTGAAGATTTGCAAAAGCTGACTCTTGGATCAAGAGCTGACTCGTGGTGGCATGGCACGGAGGAAGTTTCAGTGTTTCAGTATCAAGAGCCGACTCTTGTCCCAAGAGCTGACTCGTCCAGAGTTATGCATTTTGAAGGTCTGAGAACTCGAGCCTCTGCATTAAAGAGCCGACTCTAGGTATTCATGATTTTGAATTGACTGAAGGCAAGAGCCGACTCCAGCCTTAAGAGCCGGCTCCTATAGATTTTCATTTTGGGCTATTTAAGACTTCGAGCCAACTCCTAGAACTCGAGCCGACTTGTGGAGCCATTTTCTGCACTCCAACGGCTAGTTGCTGAAGTTGAAATTTGAATTCCAATTCGTCTCTAACAGCTATTTCACGAATCCCAAGGTCCTACAACAGTCATATCTCTTGGAAAACTATAAAAGTGATTGTTTTTGAAGGATTAAACATTTTATTAGAGCTTTATTGTGAAATTATCTTGAGAAATCAAAGAGCTTCAAGTCATTCAATTACCTACCTCAAAGAGCATTCAAGTTGGATTCAAAACTTCACCAACTCTACTCCATCATTGAATCCACTCATTGAAGAAGGATAGAAGCAGCTTGAAGAGCTTTGAAGAGCATTCAAGGCTTGACTTCATCTTAGTCTACATCAACAACACCTAAACAAACTTGGTTTGTTGTAGTTGCTTGTTTATCATTTCTTTATCTTGTTTACTCTCTAAGAACAACAAGGGACTGTGTCTTAAGAGAGGGTTGAAGGTTTTTAGGTGAACCTTATAAAACCTAAGTTGGGTTTCTTGGTAATCCCGGTATAAAACCAAGTGTTGGGTTTTCTTTGGTGATCTCGTTTAAAACCAAAGGGAGTTAGGATTTCTTTGGTGATCCTGGTAAAACCAAAGTGTATAGGTTTGGATTGTGAGCCTGGTAAAATAATTTGACTGTATTCCGGTTGGGGGATATAGTGGAAATCCCAAGTGGTGCTTGGGTAGTGGATGTAGGAGCCAGTTGCTCCGAACCACTCTAAACCTCTTATGTTTGTGATTATGTTCTTCTTGCTTTATTACTTTTACTTAATTACTTCCACATTGCATTTTGCACCACAATACCAAAAGAGTTTTAAAGAGCACATACTTGCAAAAGTTTTTTTTTTTAATTCCAATTCACCCCCCTCTAGAAAAGCCACCTAGGCAACACACTCCATCATACATCCTCACCCTAATGGTGCCAACTCCAGCCACCGGACAAGGATGATTATCACCAAGGCTTATACTACCTCCATCAGTCCTTTCATGGGTATCAAACCACTCCCGATGTAAGGTATAATGATGAAAGCATGCCTAATCCAACGTCCAAGTATTATCTCAATCAACCGATCCATCTGAAGCTATCAGTACATCTTCTCTACTGCCTTCAGATATACTAGCACCACTAGTGTTGGCCTTCCCTTTCTCGGTCTTCCAAAGAGAGCAATTCCTTTTGAAATGACCGAGTTGATGACATTTATAGCACTTCAAGCCCTTTTTACTGTCTTGAGACTGTGATCTGCCCTTTGATTTTCCTTTAACCCTTTTCTTTGATCTTCCTTGCCTTTCATTCATAGCAAGAACCTCCAAGTTAGGATTTTCTTTGCAAATCTTCTTCCTTTGCTCATTTGACCTGAGCACTCCAACAACCTTTTCATAGATCAGGGTTTCTTTCCCATACACCAAGATTGTTATTAGACTATCATATGATCCCGGGAGTGAATACAACAGCAACAATGCCCGATCCTCTTCATCAATTTTCACATCCAGACTCATAACCTCAGAACATACCTGCTTAAACCTCTGAATATGAGCAACGAGATCTCCTCCTTCAGGCATCCTCAGACTATACAGATGCTTCTTCAACCATAGCTTGTTTGTCATGTTCTTGCCGATATATGTGTTCTCCAATCTCAACCAAAGACCCTTTGCCATAGTCTCCATACAAACCTCTGGCAAAACTTGATCTGCCAAACACATCCTGATGGTGTTGAATATGATCTCTTCTAACTCTTCCTAATCCTCAGCACTGATCTTTTCCGGTCTCTCTCTAACTAAGACCTTGTAGATCCTCTGTTGAACCAACAAGTCTTTTATCCTTTGTTGCCATAGAGTAAAATTCTCCTTGCCATCATATTTCTCGAAATCCACCTTGAAACTGCTTGACGCCATTACCATAATCAAGTAGAATAAAAAATGTACTATATCTTACCTTGTAGCACTTCTTGGATGTAGAGATCTTCCTTTCCTCACGCAACCCCTGCTCTGATACCAAATTGTCGAAGTAGAGATCCGGCAAAACCTCGTCCTGTGAAAGCGATCCAGGTGCGTGAAGACCTTCTGCCAGCGATCCACCAAGGATGCGGTAGGATTCAGGTCAAATGAAGATCAAACAATCCATGGATTGTTTGATCTTGTGAGAGGGAGAGGAGGAAGAACGAGATCCAGAAGAAAACAAGGGTTCTCTCTCTTGATCGATTTTCTTAGACTGTTACAGAATGACCTCTCTTGATCAGTTTTCTTGGACTGTTACAAAATGACCCCTATTTAACTAACCGTCCCATATGCATATATATACTCCTCGATCACGTGGAACCGAGACCCCTAAAAACTTCCCAGCACAGCAACACGTGATTCAAAGAATCCGTTATTCGAGTCGGCTCGAACTCCACGAGTCGGCTCCTTCTAGCAAACAGTACTCTGGATGAGTCTACTCTCAGACCTTGATTCGGCTCTCCCATAACACTATTTTACCTGTCTGTGTAACCGAGCCGACTCCCAATAGAATCGAGTTGACTCGCAGCAACCGAGCCGACTCGCAGCAGTACTGAGCCGACTCTCTACATAACTTTTTCCTGCTGCCCTGCTGTGCCAACCATTAGAGTCGACTTGAACCAGAACCGAGCCGGCTCTAATGTCCAGACTGACCAAAACTCAGTCTAACATCCTGGACTCATCCCGGACTCATCCCTAGCCCTAGATACATCATGTGTGACCATGATAGACTGGACCGAGACCTAAACCTTGGCCCCTTGGAGCCTTGGATGCACCACCTGAGACTCAACACGGCGGGCTCATTGTGGGGGACGGCGTAGAAGTTCTTGATGTCGACAGTGCCGTCGGGTGAGACGGAGCTGAGGAGGGTGCCGATGACTCGATCGGCCTAGTCATCGGTCGGGGTGCCGCACATAGCAGTCGCAGATGTTGAATAGGACCACGGGGTGGACTCTCGTGCTCAGACTCGTCGACGACGAGAAGAACTACAGCACCATCTGCTTGCCAACCGTCATCTCGCTCGTCGCTTGTCTCCCACAGAGAGAGGATTAGGGCTTTGTGGGGTGCAGACCGCTCGTCGCTCGCCTCCTAGATAGAGGATTAGGGCTTTGTGGGGTGCAGACCGCTCGCCGCTCATCACTCGCCTCCCAAAGAGAGAGAGGATTAGGGTTTTTTGGGGTGTGGACCATGCGGTTCCTTTGATGACTTGATGTCCACATTCGTCCATTGCCCCAGTAGCAACAGTCCAGAGGCCTCTTTCGGGCTAAGTTCGGGCCAAGCCAAAGGAAAATCCAAGCTCGGCCCGAAAAATGAATGGACTTTGTTAAAAAGCCCAAAATCCAACCCGAATTACTAAAAATCTGGTCCAAAGCCCGACCCAAATTCGGGCCAACCCGAAGCCCATCGGACCAACTTGGCCTAATTCTAGCCTTACATAAACAACTATGATTGATCATAAAATAGATAATAAATAATATTACTCTTAAAATAAATTAAAATATAAAAATAATTATAAATATATTTTTATGTTAAAAATATAATCCATATAATTTTTAAAACTTTAAGATCCAAATATATTTAGATTCTAACAATATTAGTAGGCTCGGATTGGATCGAATCATGTCCAAATCCAGTAAATTCTATTTCGACTTGAAAAATAAAATATATTTAATTTTAAGATCCAATCTAGATCCACATATCTTTAAAAATAGATTAAATTGAAATTGAGTCCAAACGGGTTGGATCGGGTATTCTAACCCCTTTGCAGCCTTAAAAGTAGGGGATTCTAAAAGGCCCGAATTTTAAGCCATTTCCGCTCAACGCCACTTCTGCAGCAGAAAAGCATGTCACAACCAGATACAAAATACGGTATGTCTTGGTCTTCATGAGGGATTCAGAATCTGCTCACAGACAGCATTAAAGAACGAAGAATCTTGAAGAGAAGTCGAACTCTTTCCATGGCTTACAAACACCATCAGCACATTATATAATTCATTTCTGAACCTTCACCCAGCTGGTAAAACTGCCTAACATAAGGTACTTTCGAAGTCATTTTCCAAATTCCAACATAACATCATTCAGAGATATTAGTTAATCATTATTGAATTACAAAAGACATGCTTGCAAATTTTCCGCTCTATGAGCGAATGCACGGCTAGATACTGATACACCAACTACTATGTGCTCTGGAGAGCTGTGGCCAAATTCAGCTTGGCCGATACAATAAAACGGTGATGGCACAGAAGAGATTGTGGTTTGCAGTCACAACAGCAAAGTATAAAATTCAATTGATCACAAAAGCTTTAATCTTGTGTAGAGGCAGGTTTTGGGCATTTCAAAGCAATCACATAGTCTCAAAGTGTTGTCTTCACCTCCACTGCAGACAAGATCTTAGGAATTGACATGCCGCCAGAAATAACAATTTCTGCAACAGAAAAAAGAAGAGCAAGTCACCTATTTAGCTGAAAAGGGATGCATGACTTCTGTTGTGGCCCTTACCAATCCCTTCTCGAACAGATAAATTTGGCCTGATTATATCCTTGGAGCTGATGAGAAAGATGTCCCCAAGGTAAAGGTGGTTGGTAGGAACATAAACACAGGAGAGCTCCTCATCTCCTGTGCTCCTGTTAAGAGCCACAGTAGATGTAATGAAGCCAATTGCATATTCACCAACACGTGGATGCCTTATAATGACTACTTCTTTGAAGGCTCGAGAGCTCTGATCTGCACAATACTGCAATTTTAGTTGAAATTTAGGAAATAAATGAGCGTGGCTCATTTTGTTGCCTTTTGAACTTGGGAAAGTATAACACCATTTGTTACCTGGCGATATTGCTATGCTTATTTGCTTTGAGGCAGAGTAAATAAGGCGGACAAGTGGCATTTTCTTGATAAACCATTCACCAAGGCTAAGAAGAGAAGTTCCCAACCATGATGACATGAATACACCCACCAGAAAGATGAAGGTAATTGAAGTGATGAATCCTAGGCCTTTAAACTGAAGCAGATCAGTTGGGATTTGCTAAAATTTAAAAAAAAAAGAAAAAAGAAGTATTCTTATGATATTTCAGACAAATTTGGTTCCAGTAAGCCGTACTTCAAGAAAGCTTTCTATGGTCTTGTAAGAATCATGTTAATTAACTCATCTGCTAGTTTACATTGAACTGACTACATTAATGAGCTAACCAGAACAATGACTGCCCCCACTTTTTTTTTTCCGGTTTGATAAGCAGAACCAGTTATGCCAACAGGACTCTGGTCCTTTGATTGCACCAGTCTCCTCGATACCAGTTCTTGGTTCGAGCCTGGATGGAGGCATCATTGCCATATTTCTTGAGGAAAGAAAAAAGAAAAAAGATAAAGAGCATTGGTGATGATCATTTTTCATATACCAGTTACACTGAAGGAACAAGAATTGCAATAAAGTTAAGCATCTACTTTCCAACAATATTCCAATTCGATACTAAATTACTAAATGATTTCTAATAAGGGAAAAACTCCAGTTCAGATAGCCTTCATAAGGACATCTGTGTGGTCTCCAGCTCTGATTTCCACCACTTCCCCATAGTACACCCTTCTTCCTATGGATTGCTCATCAATCTCTAAATGCAGTCAGGGTGGCTCCACAAACCAACAGACGGGATGGCAATGCCAGGCAAGCAATAGATTCAATACAGCTGATTTGAATTCTGTATAGACAACATATATAGGCTATCCACGCTCAAGCCTTGTCCAGGAAGGAGCTTCTTAGTGGTTCCCATGAGTTCAACAGCCTAAATTGAATTTATCAATTTATATGATTTTATTTTTATGCGATCAATTTATATGATTTCATGACACAGCCCCTTTTTTCCATCTAGATAATAACAAAAGGAAAATTTCCAGGCCTAAGTTATGAAAAAAACAATTCCAATGCCACAAGAGTATGCTTAGGTCTTTGTATTATACTGAATCTACTTTCATTTAAAGTTAAATTTGATTGGAAATTAACTGGGGTGCCTAAAGGTGAAATAATTCAATATTTCTATTTAAGCCAAATTAGAAGAAACAAAGTTCCTATAAGATTTAGGTTTGCACATTGATAAGCGGTAAGGACACAATAAATTATGAAAGGAAAACAATTGTAGGCTTCATGACATCTATTCGGTGCACCTACAGCTTCTATGAAGAAGTTGGCATGAGACTATGCTTACCAAAAACATTGATCCCAAGATGAGTATAGATAGGTGAAAAGAATCCATCCACAAAACGAATAAACCACCAGGTAGTGTAAAATGTTATGGCTATGGGAAACAATATTACACTGCAAGACAACAAGAAATGTGTCATGATAGAAAATGTCTTATTCTAATATACATATTCTCCTACATTTTTGTCCAAAAACTGAAAAGATATAGAATTGCATTTAGAGAGTGCAAGCAAGTAGAAACAATTTATTTGTTTCAGTAAAAAAGCAGAAATCATCTTGTACAAATTTCCCAATCCGTTATTCCTCCTTTACATCTGTTGCATCTTATTTCATGAAGAATGCTTCTCAATTCCTTCATTATCTTGCTGAACTAAGGTAATGGTTCCCCCTCTCTTTCCATCCCCAAAGAAAAAAGTGTGAGCATACACCACACTGGTTTATTGATATCAGAAGTACAAAAGAATGCTGTCAAAATTGTTGCACTAAGATGGTTCATGGGTATCTTTGTGAAATACATATGGTGAGGGATCTTGTAAAGATTAAGCAGGTTATGGCTTTGATCTATTGAATAGACAGTGGACAATTGTCAATTCCAAGATCTTCTCTTCATTAAACACATGCATACATTTCTTTCGGTTTTGTCTCTCATATATCCTGATTTAGGAATGGTCTTGTATATGTAGCACACCGGTTCCAATAAAGGTTTCATAGCCTGTGGTACTTTTAGGCAAATGATACTCCCACATAAAAATATACTACATGATGCAGAGCACATTGAACAAAAAGGTACGGCTTACGAGTATAGATAAGCATGCAAGGTGACTAGTTGCCATGACACTTCTATGAACTGGCTGTTGTAACGCTGACCAGCAAAGGACTCACCATCCTGTCATGAACTTTTTTGAGGCCCAGCTGCGGATGACCATAGAGAATGCCTACAAAATTGCAACAAAAGGATATAAATAGCTCAATTACTAAAGGAAACCTATGTTCAAGATACCCTGTTATTCTAGACTGAAGGTAATTAAATATCACAAGATTTCAATCCGAATAACAAAACCAAGGGATGCATATGTCAACATAAGAAGTAGCCTCACTTGTGGTTGTCAAACATTTTATTTTGCAACGAGCATATTTTTCATATAAATAGATCAAGCCTTAGTTCATAAAGCCAACTCAAATAGATGGCACAATGATTGTTTCTGATGGTTATAGTACATGTTTAGGCTTGTTCGATGACAATGATATTTTTTTTTAGATTTAAACTCCTCTCAAGTGTTGTGTGCATAATAACAACATTTATGTGCCGATATCATGAATTTCATTCATCAAAAGACAGATTTTTCAACAACAAATTTTAGTTACCTGTCATTAAAACAATGAAATTACTATAAATTCATACTTCATGGAGAGACAATATTTATCACCATCACCATATTAATTGAGTCATGGAGAGACAATATTTATCACCATCACCATATCAATTGAGTCTGATCTTTTACCAGGCTCATCAGAGCACCATCGGCATTATGGATTGAGTGAAAATCCAGTGGAGGTTTGTCATCTACTTTTGCATTCATATCAGAAAATAGTAACAGAATAAACAAAGAATTGGTGCCGGGTCAGTCCTATAGAGAAGCAAAACTTGTCGTCATGAATCCTCCATCTACCATCTTCAACGAGCTTTGAGCTTTCCGATAACATCACCAATCATGACAGGCATCCTTCAAAATCTTCCATCAAACCAAGTTTTTTCAATTTTAGGGTTTTCATCTCTACACTAGAGATGCATCGTTACCAATTCTAAGAAAAGGAATTGAACCCCTGCTGTTGCCTTCCAGACTTCCACCCCACCTGACACACACTTTGTTGGGCACTCTCCAATTCCTCCGAGGATTGATCAATAAAATCTTAAAAACTACCAGAACGGATAGACGTAAATAATAGAATTTTAGAATTCAGTAAAACATATGGAATAAAAAATAACAACAGAAAATTAACAAGCCGATAAAAACAGAAACGGGTTCCTTTTAGATCAATTTCAGAGTCAACACAAAAAACAAAGATTAAAAAGAGTATTTCCTATCAAATCATAAAAAAGATTAATTAGCTCCAAATCCAATACACTTTTTTTTTTTTAAAAAAAAAAAACCATTTTCCCACAGCGGATATGGAAACGAGAACAGAGGATCGCCAATCGTGGAAAAAAGGCAGAAATAAAAAAAGAGAATAGAACGGATCACAAGCTAACCTCGATGCCGGTGGGTGGGTGGTGGAGGTGGAGGGAGGAGGGAGGAAGGGTGGAGATGATGGGGGAGGAGGAGGAAAGGGTGGCCCCATCGTCGAGTTCCAGGGTTTCGCCCACGGGGATGAGGAGTTCTCGGTCTCGGTCGCGTTCGCGATCCCGATCCCTGTCTCTCGGGGTGGCCATGGGGATGGCGGTGCCGCGGTGGTCTTTCCTTCCTCCGCGTTTCCGTTTCGCTCTCCCGCACGCCCGACGCCTACCACTATACGGACGGGCGGGTAACGGAACGGAATTGTCGGGCTCTCCTCGGACCTCACTGACTCACTCCAGTGGCGGGAACTCGACGCCCTCCACGGCTCCGTTACTTGGGCCAACAAGTTGAGCGGTCCTCGAACCAGACCGGACAATGCACCGAGCCGGTAAAAATTATGCGTTCTCATCTAAGTAGTTTGGGCTGGCGAGGCCGGCATGCAATTTTCCCAATACTGTGCCTCTATCCTAATCCGGTTGCCGATCCACCTCTATTTGTGTGACTGCTACATCTCCATGCCCATGGCCTTCTCACGTCCCCTCCCTCCTCTCTCTGCTATAGCTCCCTAGAAGGTTTAAATTCTAGATTTATTTTTTTATTTTTCTTTGAGATTGAATTTTTTTTCTAATTTTATCTTATACTTTAGGGCTTCAAAAATTTTAGCAAATTCTTTCTTTCTTTCTTTCTTTTTAAGTGATACTCACATCCAACTCCTAAAATCTAAATCAGTAACATAGTTGAGCCGGATACTTGTCTCGCACTTAAATATTTATCAAAATTTATTAATTTTAGTTTTCAGAAGTTGGTAGATGGTCGACTCCAACAATTAATTTTAGTTTTCATTAGAATTTGTGAGGATTAGATAAAGTTGAAAAATGCTTTCTAATGATATCAAATAATTGTATCACATCAAAAGTTTAAAAAAAATTAGTTTTTGCATAAAATTTAGAGGACATTAACAAAGGCAACAATTAATTATTTGCTGGCTATTAATTTTTTATAACTATTCATCTTTTTCTTTTTATTTTTATCATTCAATATAGATGTTTTTATAATATCAATTTATGGATATCAGTTTTGTGATGATAAGTAAGATGCCCATTGATGAAGTTAACAAAGATGTAACTCATGTAGAGTCCATTGATCCACAACATGCTATTTTTGAAAATATTATTCTGATGACCTTTTTATCAGAGATGTAGGGTTACCAATTTTTCAACACATGCCAAGCATCAAGGATTTAGCATTAGAAGAGATAAGGTATCATATGATTCGAAATCCAATGCAATAATCCAAAGGCATTTTGTTTGCTCAAGAAAATGGTTATGAGATGAGAAGTATACGAGTATAATAGAAAAAGAAAGAAAAAAATGGTCTCTTACTCGATAAAATTACCGTGCATAGCTTATGATTCATCTTGATTGCAATATAGAGAAATTGTTTGTTTTTATTTTAATAAAGAACATAACCGTTAACTAGCTGGAACAAATAAAGTTTCATTTCATAGATCGCATCGTAAAATAGAGAATGCTAAAAAAATAGAAATTTCTAACATGGCTAATGTGGGTATTCATAAAAATAAAAATTTGAATTTTATGAAGTATGAAGAAGGTGGATATGAGTATTTAGGATTCACATCAAAATATCTTTATAATTATCAATACTAAGATATTAAAAATAATATTCTTTAAAGGGATGCTAAGGAAGCGCTAAATTATATGAAAATATGCAGTAAAAATGTTAAAGAATTTTTATAGTTATGAAATAGATTGTGAATGCCACCTAACTAATTTATTTTGGTGAGATACTCAGTCTTGTCTTGATTATAATATATTTGGGGATGTGCTCATATTTGATAGTACTTATCATACAAATTGATACTTTATGCCTTTCATTTTTTTTGTTGGAATAAACCATCATCGTAAAATCATAATTTTGGATGTAGGATTGTTTTTAATGAGACTGTTGAAAGTTATAAGTGGTTGCTATTGACATTTTTAAAAGCAATGCATCAAAATCATCCAAAATCTATTATCATAGATGATGATCTAAAGGGATCAAGAATATACTTCTAGATACTGTTTATCGCTTATGTAGTTGGACATGTTAAGAAAGTTACCTAATCATATAAAAAATCTTACTATTTTATATGATATTAGAAGTCTAACATTTGATAGATGTAGTCCACATCAATTCGAGATTAATGAAATAAACTATTATAAAGTATAAGATCAGTAAGAATCACGAATATATGAAGTCTTTATACATAACTAAGAAATATTGGGCTGAAACCTATCTTCAAGAAATTTTTTTTAGATATACAAGTACATAATGAAGTGAGAGTCTAAACTCTAGTCTTCATAGGTATCTTGATCGAAAGATGTACTTGAAAGACCTTACTGATCATTATGAACTATGTATATCAAGGTTATATTAAAATGAGGCTCATGAAAACTGCAAAGCATTACAATCATTTATTTTTTATTACACATAATTAAAAAAATTAGAGATAGATATTGCAAATATACATACCTTTGCTATATTTGAGCTTGTGCAAAAAGAACTCTTTGAGGCAAGATATTATGTCATTAATAATATTGTAGATACTCCTCCTTTGATGGTATTCATGGTAGCAAAATGTGGTGAAATTATTTCCAAAGTTGATTGCATGTATGGTAATGGTATTGAAAATGTTATATATAATTGTTTGAAATTGGAAAATAGGGGCATACCTTGTAGCCATATTTTTTCTGTTTTGAATCAATTGTAGTACACAAAAATTATATTATATTGCATATGGTCTCATTGGACAAAAAAGGGTCAAAATAGGAATTTCATCAAATAGGCAGTAGGTCTACACCAAATATCCCAGCAAATATCGGCATTGGATGAGCATAGGAAATCAGCTTATGAAGCAGCTAAGTTCAAAGAGCGTTACGATGATATGTTAACAATAATAGATAATCAATGAAAGTTTTTAAGTATTCAGAATGATCTCAAATTTTTTAGTTTCCATTTAGAAGATGATGTAAATGAAAATCATATCTTCTCTTAAAAAGTTCTTGATCGTCTTCCGGTGAGTAGTAAAGGAGCATCAAAGAAGCGCTTGAAATCTTATCTTAAAATACGAAAGTATCGATATGGACATTGTAATAAATATGGTCACACAATACATCGATGTCAGGAAATAATATATTACATAATCGCTTACAATTTACTATGCAATATTATTATATTATAATTTATATATTTTATCATTGCTTTATATAATTTTATCTCAGGATTGTTACTAATCACTTTTTAATACCAGATAAATTCGCATCATGGATAAAGAAATATCTGTTAAGAATAATATTTATTCATTATTATTATAAATTGGTAGTTAATTTTATCTAAAACTGTAAGAATTTTGAGGTTCTTATGATTACATTTAGAGCTTTTTTATACTTATTATATTTCCTTCTCTCATTGCTTCTAGTTGTGGACCTCCTTTTTGTTACGATATTTATCTATTATAATAGCTCAGGGGTAGCAGTTGTAACTGTTTATTTAAAAATCAAGTGAAAAATGAAAACCCAAAAATATGCTTTGGTTTAATATTTTTTTCTCTATTCCATTATGTGCTTAAGAATCAGTCACTAATATAGGCTATGGTATTTGGTTTTCAAGTTTGTGCAGCAGAACTTGTGCATCTTCCTCAATGCATGTTAACCTGGATCTATTAGTGGCTTGGCATTGGTTTTGTGTTCTAGATACATTATCTACAATTAGAATGGTGTGTAGTTATCTCTTTTTAGTACATGTAGTATTAGATGCAGTCATCTATTTTCTTTTTGTTTGGTTATTGGTTTTGTAGTTTATGCAACAGATGCTGGGATCTGATATTTTTTTTGCAAATGGTGTACAGGGGTTATGGTTTGTCAGGGACTGTAAAGGTGTGTTTGTTTTATCTACTTTGTTTTAATCATTCATGATGTTTTACTCTATGTCAATATGGTTTATGTACTTCTATGTTTCTATATTTCCATGTCTTATCATCTATTTTTAGGAACTCCATACAACATGCAGATTTGAAATTGCTGAAGGGTGGTGTTATTAGTTCATATTATATGGAATTGCTTGGAGATGTTTTGATTAAAGATCTTATGCAACAAAGCTCTTGTGAGTGCTGGTTGTTGTTTTTGTGGAGGGAATGTGGAAACAGTGGGTCACCTCTTCTTCAAGATGTCCTTCTTTTCTTTTCTTTTTTTGTTGAAAAAAGATTCATAACTCTCTGCATTGAGATTGGGACCAGCGGGTAGCAGCACTCTGTTGGAATATGCAGGAAAGGTGCTGAAGGATTTTTCTTCACAAGTATTGCTCTGTTTTGCTGAAGTTACAAAAGGATCTGCAAAGCTTCAGATTTTGGTTTAATCCGAGTACTACGAGAACCAAGGTAGCTAAAATGTAAATTTGTTTAATTTTGCTAAATCTACTTTATTTTTCATTTTGCGTAGAAAGAGTTTCACCCAGAAGAATTTCTTGTCGAGATATCAGGCTCTTCAAATCCTCATGGCTTCATAAGGTCACTCAACTTTCGCACCAATTTTGACACAAATGTACCACAAGTTTCATAGGACAAAACTCCTTTCTCTGTTCCTGTGATGAACGGTAAGATTGTCAACTTTTTTGGATGCTTAGGAGATGTCATTCGTGCAATTGGAGCAATCCCAGACTGTATACATGATTGAGGTGTAGGAAAATAATTTTCTAAATCTCTAGAATCATCAAATAATTAGAATCATGTTAATAGATCTGAGAAAAAGAATTGTATACATGTATTTATCATAACGCTGATTCTCGATGCTCACACAAACACCGCAGGCAGCAGGTAGAGTCCTTTTCGAGCTTCCTTGGCTCTCGATGAAAAAAATCACCATATCATAAATCATGATATATAAATAGTGGAAGCGGAGAGGAGACCTAGCCAATAAAATGAAAATATCTAACTGACCCTCCCATCACGAGTCAAGTCGTGCTAAGGCTGTGCCACCTCAATCACACCAAATCACATGAGGTGTCCCTATTCCAAATAATGATCACATAATAATGGACTCAACCTACGTCTATTAATATGAACCATAAAATTAACCCGGATTTTAATAAAAAAAATTACGAATTAATATTAGCCCAAATTAAAAAAATTCTTATATGAAGTAATCCCAAACTATCCCGATCCTTATTTTCCGAGCAATGTATAACTAGTCGAGAACCAGGCTAAACCATGGTTGCCTAATAAGATTATACATAACATTGAATAACGATAATGCTAATATAAAAAATAAGCAAATAAACTAATTTTTTGTCAAAGAAAAATCTCAAAGACTACTATAAAAAAGTGATTATATCTGCATCTGAAGTCTATAACCTTTCTTAACATTTCAGGGTAATCTTGACCATCTTGGTTACGTTGCTGGGAAAACAAGGCGAGATGTGTCAAGGAATCTGTAGTAGAAAATAATATTCTTCTAAGCATACATCTCTTTGGTAGATGGCTGCAAACGAGCCGGCCAATTTTATACTGTTCAGGCTACTCATTGAAATTGTGGATGATGTCGTCCTGGGCCCAGCCAATTTATATTCCTACTCTTGTCTACTGAAGTGCTGTTAAAGTAGGGAACTTTTGCCACTGGTAGGTGGCGCGGGTGGTTGTGAGCTTTGCTCACAAGCGGAAAGGCGGGATTCGAATCTGTGTGAACGCATTTCGATAAAAGAATAGTCCGGGGATAAAAAAAGTAAAAAAAAAAAAAAAGTAGGAAATTTTTGAAGCTAAAATTGATCACAGTTTGCTCAGTCCCAATCTGCCCTTCAATTGGTTCGCTGACATATTGTAGTTGAATTCAGAGCATTTCAGTAAGGGTTTTTCAAGAGTCCATATTTATTAAGAAAAATCAACTCATCATTGATCACAGTAGATTTTTTGTTAATGTCATCTCAAAGCTATTAAGGCCCTCTTAATACTCTGAATCCAATAAATTAAAAATTGCAAATGCCTAACAATCAAAACCAAGTTTTGATAGTTTCAACTTCTGAGAAAAAATACTTCAGATACATTAAAACCAAGTTCATACATATTTATATATCATATACTACATTATACATTATCCAATGTAATGTTTTGGAAAATTAGACATACAAATCTTTTCTATCCATCCAAGAGGTATAAAACTAAGATTAATATCATCAACATTAATAATAAAATGTGACATGCATTACATCTATAACAAGAAATAATCATCCACTTTGCATAAAGTTATTTGTGTAAGTTTGATCATGTTGTATCATGCCATTGGACTGAACAACCTTCTTACTTGGTCCTGCAAAAATTCAATCATCATATAGGTAATAGTTTATGGATTCAAACAAGTGTGAAATGATACTTTTCTCTTTCTCTTTTTTGAAAGTGAAATTGGTGTTACTATTGGCATGGAGGTAGTTTCATGACATGCTAGAAAAACATCATCCTGTAACTTTGAATCTTCCTTTATAAATGGCACAGAATTCATAGGTTGAATTTGTACCTTTCATCTAGTCTCCTCAATATCTCCTATGAAGAAATAAATTAAATCCATATAGATCTTAATTATTCATAGTATAAAAATTGTTTCACTATATGTATTTAATAATTGAGACATTAAAAATCCTATAATACCTAAAACATTTCTTGCATTAGTGGCATCCCTTTATCAAATTTGCTCTCTAAGCAATGTTATTGTTCTTCAACAAATAATAAACATCGCAAAAAGAGAAGAATCATTTCCTATTAATTTGAAGAATATAAATATCTCTCATTCAACATATTAACGAAGATCATAGTACATCCCAAATTCAATTGTATGTACCTTTAAAAGCTGACGGTGGCCTTGCATTGGTATTTTTTCCATACTCTCATAATTTCTAGAAGGACCCTCTTTAATGATGGCTTTGGACTTAAAATCATGTGGTGACTCATTTGATCTAAACATTACATGTTTATCTTGCTATATAAAATCTTATTAGCTTGATATACATAACAAATGTACAAATCTTTAAAAATTTATCTTGATATTACTTAGGAATCTATAACATTCACCATCATACTTACCAATCTTTTTCCTATCTCCAGAGGCTTTTCTCTCTTGAGAAGACTCAAGTATATGATCATCTTGAAGGCCTGTGGCTGAACACTCCATGATATGCCCAGCCTTATATTTTTCGATGATGCTTCGTAGGGTGCACTGCATTTATTCCAGCTGGCTTATGATAGTCAGGTGCAATGAGGACTCCTCTCGTGGCACCAAGTAAATCCCTTGAGGCCATTTTGGGACTGCTCTCCCTATTTGAAAGGATGACTCCACCTTTCCATGATTTCTTTCATATTCTTTGCTTGGATTTTCTTCTCTTAGGACATTTGATTGTCATCTTCAACCCTGGGCAGTGGTTTCCTTTCCATCCTTTATGATTTCCTTCTAAGGGTCTACTTTCTTTGATTTTTCACCTTGCTCAAGTTCTAAGTCAGCTCTCTTTCCTTTTTCTATAGCTATTTTCTTTTCTCCTTAGAATCCAAAATAAATGTTGAGCCCTGGGAATGTTAGGAAAGGAAAACTATCATAGGGTAGTAGGAGGGAGGGGTCGAAAGACCCCAACGCCCTGCAAAAAGGGTGTGTTGCACCTGCGACCTCTAGTCTGGAAGCATATTCATCTATGATAGATGGAGAGGACCTGTCTCTTACTGAGTTAGCATTCTATGTTCCATATGAGTTTGAACTAGAACTGCCAGGCCTGAATGCTCAAATCAATGATCCTCCTCTCGGTCGTGTAGGGGTGTATGAAGAGGTATCCGAGGCTGGGCTAAAGTTTCCCCTCTCCCATTTCATTCTAAAACTCCTTCATTCTTATGGAATCTCTCTCTACATCCTGTCCCCAAATTCCGTTAGGTACATCTAACGTTTCCAAGTTCTCTGCTATTTGACCAAAATTCAACCTCCCATTCCCTTGTTTCATGCATTCTTTACTGCCCAAGTGCACCCATTTGCTAAGGCATGGTGATACCTCACAAAACCACTAATCGAAAGTGCTTCTTCTATCGTTAAAGGATGGAAGGAGTGCTTCTTGTTTATCTCTTGCCCTTCCATAGATGACTGGGGTCTGCTATGCTAGGGTCAATTGGAGGCATTCATCTTAGATTCTCTCGAGCTAGATGACAAGGTGGAGAGCCTTTTTGTAGTTCTCGGGGCCTACAAAGCCCCTCGAGTGTAGCTTCTTTTATCGGAGCAATTTTTTTATAAGGTGAGGCTCAATCAGCTTCTCAAGGGTGAGTTTCAGGCTCTAGTTCTTTTCCTTTGCTACTAATGTACCTGACTAAATTTCTTGACTTGTAGGCATGATGCTCGAGGAGTTGGAGGGGAGGCGCTGAGGAAGAGCCTAGCTTAGAGAAAGAAGAGAAAAGGGAAGGCCTCCTTTTGCATTTTGAAAAGGGCCAAATTGGCCAAGCCTGAACCGATGGAGGCCCCTTTTGAACTTGCTCTCGTGGTGGCTGAAGTTGCCTCTAAAACCACCATGGCCGCACCTCAATCTGCCCTACCTCCAACCGTCCTGATCTCTCGACTATTTCCTTCTAACATTTTATCCCGGGGAACCACAAAGGCCACACCTAGTTCTAGCCTCTCAGTCAGTGGCTAAGGAAACAATTTTTTTCCAAGATTAGAAGGATATCTAAGAGGCCTTCGAGAGTGCTTTGATCCTGAGGGGAGTAGAACATATCCAAAATATGAACTTTCAACACTTGAGGCATCAGTGTGTGATGGCTCTTCAACAAGTATTGCTATGTCAATTCTTATTTCCTTCACCATCTCTCCATGCTTTCCGACATTCAGTTTTGTAAGTGACTTATTTCATAGCAAATCTTCTAAATCAGGCCTTGGACGTCCAAAAGGTCTGGGAGCAACAAAAGGAGATTAAGAAAGATGTTGTCAAGGCTCATCATAATGCTGAGGCATCCGAGGCTGTGTCAAGCACCTAAGTAAGGCTCTCATTGAATCTAAATCCAAGATGGCTACAGGAATAAGCAGCTTGGTTGAGGCCAAGGCTAACATAGTTATGGCAAGGGCTGATCTATAGTTGGAAAGGCAGAAGAGAGAGGTAGAGGCGGCGGAAGCCGAGAAAAAATTGAAACGAGAGGTGGAGGCCGCTATGGAGAAATACAAGGCCTCAACGGACTTTGCAGTGGACATAGCCCGCGTAGTAGCAACCTTCCAAGCATCAAAGGAGTTTTCAATACCTGCATCACCTTCAGCCAAGAGGCCTTCATGAAGAGCCACAAACTGGGGATGCTCGAGTGCTAGAGCCAAGTTGCCGAGCATCATCAAGGGCTGGATCTCTCATTCTTGGATGAAGGAGAGTCTGAAGGGGAGCCTTCCAATGAGGTTGCCTCCCCATCAACCCTAGTTGAGGCCATGCCAACTCTAGTGTCTGAAGTCACCCTTGCTGATCTTGATATCGTTAAGCCCCCAGCCGTGAGTAAAGCCACTTTGTCTGACCCCACTATCTTGGATGAGCCTTCTATAGCTGTTGATCCCTAGGAGGTCGAGAACTAAGCCACTATAATTTTTGTTTTTCTTTTCTCAAACCATTATGGACCTTGGGCTATCTTTGAAGGAAGAAAATTCTATTTTTAATGGAATGAAATTCTTTTCAATCTATGTCATTTACTTTAATCATAACTTAGCCCAAGATGTTGAACTATCATCGGAGGCACCTATGCTTGTCGGACATCTCCATAAGGCCATCGACATCAGGGCCTATGTCCTGGAGTAAGAGAACGAGGCCAAAGTTGCAAAGAGGAAGGCCGTCAACCATGAGAGGAGGTTGCTAAAGATATAAGGGGTGCTCAAAAGTGCTCATGAGACAATTGAACATTTTTGCTTGAAGTGTATTGCACACATTTTCGAGAAAACCGAATTTAAGAAGAAAATGAGGAAGTTATCGAAGAAGGTCTCTCGGATAGCTTAGGATGCCACCGTCAGGGTGGCTCGAGTGTGGAGCTAGCTTTTATCCACTCATGGAGAGATTTTTGGTTTGGAGTCGGTGCTTGTCTCTAGGGACACACGATGAAAAATTATTGCTCAATCAATAGAATTATAGGACAAGCTATGTCAAGCTCAAAAGAAGATTACTAAGCTTGAGTAGTCGGCGAGAGGTAAAGAGCTGATGCCAGATTTAGAAGCTGAGGGATCACCACTGACCATTGCCCTTTTGTGAATCAGACCCCCCCAAACAAGCCCACACCCTTTACCAGGTGGTCAGTCACCGACGGTTATTCCTAAAGCGGGTTCCAAGTAGCTTGCTATGGTGTCCTATCAACCAGATTAGTTGCCTTGGTAGAAGATACATTATGTGTCGGATGCAAGTGTCATGGCTAGCTTTGATACCAAATTGAAGGAATGGCCAGCATCTGCATACGGGTCTACCTAGCAGTCTCAGTCATGGAGCCATCATCAATCCAAACAATGATCTCGACCATAGAGCCCCATCAGTCATGCTGAAGATCTTCCTCAAGGGGGTGCCATCACGTGGAAGTCCAAGAAACGCAGGAAAGTGGATATGCTGGGGGATTGATGTTTCACAAAGGCCACTAGGAGGGGTATTCCAATTGTCAAGCCCTAATATAGGTCTTTTATCTGAAACTCGATCTCAATCGCTTGCCTCCTTCTGCCATGGATGTATCCAAGTTCGTTATATAACTTGTGATAGATCTGAGCCCGCACCGAAGTGCAGGGCCTGACACCCCTCGTGGTATGACATCTCGAATAAAGGATTCTCTAGGAAGGTCAAGAATCACAAAGGATTCACCACTCGCCATGAGGGAGCCAGTAGAGCCGGATAATGAGAGAGGCTAGTCATCCAAAATAGGATCCTAGAGTGGCTCTAAAGATCAGCAGTCGCCTAGTATGGTCGGCCCAAATCTGGAGGCCAAAAAGAATTAGCTCTTTGCTAGGAATTTTATTTTGTTCCTTATAACTTGCAGCTTTCCTTATGTAGCCCTCAGGCATTAAGAAAAGCAATGAAACTTCTATATTTCCCTACTTTTTGGATGATCGAATAATCTCCTTTCTTTCTGGACCAATCAAAGGTCTTTTGGTTTCTATTTGACCAAAAATTTCCGGATCCTGGGAGAATAGTTAGGTTTTTGATCATTGATCACCTTGGAGCTCTGACCGAGTATAACTCGATCACTTAGAGCCAATGGACATTGATCACCTTGGGGCTTTGTCTGAATGCTACTAGATCATTAGGAGCCAATGGGCATTGATCATCGTGGAGCTCTGATCGAGCACTACTTAGTCACTTGGAGCTAATGGACATTGATTGCCTTGGAGCTCTGACCGAGCACTACTTGATCACTTATAGCCATGGGTGTTGATTGCCTTGGGACTCTGACTGAGTGCTATTCGATCACTCGAAGCCATGGATGTTGATCATCTTGAGGCTTTGACTAAGCACTCTTGATCACTTGAAGCTATGGATGTTGATCGCCTTGGGAGCTCTGACTAAGCACTACTCGATCACTTGGAGCCATAAAAATTGATCACCTTGGGGGCTCTGATCGAGTGCTACTTGATCACTCGAGCCATAAGCGTCAATCACCTTGGGACTCTGTCCGAGCACTACTTGATTACTTGGAGCTAATGAACGTTGATCACCTTGAAACTTTGACTGAGCACTACTCCATTACTTGAAGCTATAGGTGTTGATCATCTTGGAACTTTGACTGAGTGCTACTCGATCACTTGAAGCCATGGACATTGATCATCTTGGGAGTTCTGATTGAGCACTACTCGATCGTTTAGAGCCATGGATGTTGATCACCTTGGAGGCTCTAATTGAGCACTACTCGATCACTTGCTATGGGCATCGATCACCTTTGGACTCTGATCGAGCGCTACTTGATCACTTGGAGCCATGTATGTTGATCACCTTGAGGGCTCTGACCGAGTGTTACTCAATCACTCATAGCCATAGGCATCGATTGCCTTGGAGCTCTAACGAAGCACTACTTGATCATTTGAAGCTATGAGTATTGATCGCTTTGGGGCTCTGATCGAGCGCTACTTAGTCACCGGGAACCATGTGCATTGATCGTCTTGGGGGCTCTAACCAAGTACTACTTGATCACTTGAAGCCATGGGAATTGATTACCTTGGAGCTCTGACTAAGTGCTACTTGATTTCTTGGAGCATAGGTGTTGATCACCTTGGGGCCTTTAACCTAGTGCTACTCGGTCACTTGGAGCCAGTAGGCATTGATCGCCTTGAAAGCTCTGATTGAGTGCTATTTGATTACTTGGAACCACGGACGTTGATCATCTTGGGGCTTTGACTATGCAATACTCAATCACTTGAAGCCATGGGCATTGATTGTCTTGGGATTCTGATCAAGCTTTACTTGATTACTTGGAGCTATGAGCGTTGATCACCTTGGGAGCTTGACTGAGTACTACTTGATTACTTAGAGCCATGGGCATTGATCATCTTGGAGCTCTAACTGAGCACTCTCAATCACCTGGAGTCATGGGCATTGATCATCTTGGAAGCTCTGATTGAGCACTACTTGATCACTTGGAGCCATGGGCGTTGATCACCTTAGAAGCTCTGACCGAGTGCTACTCGATCATTTGGAGCTATGGATGTTGATCGCCTTGGAGGCTTTAACCAAGTGATACTCGTCACTTGGAGCCATTGGGCGTTGATCACCTTGAGGGCTTTGACCAAGTGCTATTCGATCATTTAAAACCATGGGCATTGATCACCCAGGAGCTCTGATTGAGTGCTACTCAATCATTTGGAGCCATTGGCATTGATCGCCTTGGAATCTTTGACCAAGAGCTACTCGATCACTTGGAGCCATGGACGTTGATCACCTTGGGACTCTGATCGAGTGCTACTCGAATACTTGAAGCCAATGGGTGTTGATTATCTTGTAGCTCTGACTGAGTGCTACTTGGTCACTTAGAGCTAATGGCATTGATCACCTTGGGACTATGATCGAGTGCTACTCGATCACTCAGAGTCATGGACGTTGATCACTTTAGGGCTCTGACCAAGTGCTACTCGATTACTTGGAACTTATTGGCATTGATCGTTTAGGGGCTCTAATCAAGCACTACCTGATCACTTGAAGTCATATATATTGAGCACTTTGGGGGCTCTGATTAAGTGCTCGGTAAGAGTACCTTGGGGCTCGATCACTTGAAACTAATAGACATTGAATGTCGTGGAGCTTTGATCGAGTTTTACTTAGTCACTTAGAGCTTGTGGACGTTGATTATCTCGTAACTTTAATCTAGTGCTACTTGATCACTTGGAGCCAACTTTGAGCTAATAGGCATTGATTGTCTTGAGGCTCTGATCGAGTGCTACTTGATCACTCGGAGCCATGAGGTTTGATTGCCTTGGAGCTCTAATCGAGCGATACTCAATCACTTGAAGTTGATAGATGTTGAATGCCTTGGAACTCTGACTAAGCGTTACTCGATCACTTGAAACTGATGGATATTGAGTATCTTAAAACTTTGATCAAGTGCTGCTCGATTACTTGGAGCCATGGGTGTTGAGCATCTTAAGGGCTCTGATAAGTGCTACTCGATCACTTGGAGCCAGTAGATATTGATCGCCTTAGGGCTCTGACCAAGCGTGACTTGTCACTTGGAGCCAATGCATGTTAAGTGCCTTGGATGGTGCCTTAATTTTCCCAGCTCTCGGGAATGCTCCAATGCTGGGAAATGCCACTTGGTGCAATACTCGATTTTTGAGGAGTTTTGACCTATCACGCTTTAAATGGGACAGTTCTTTCGAGTATGAATTATAAGAAGAGGACGGGAGAAATCTATTATTACCCCAAATGCTCCTTCCTAGTGATACTCGTTCTTCGAAAGGATGATATTTGTTGGATTTTGATTGGACACATGAGCGGCGGGGCTCCCTTCAAGTTTACTATAAAAGGATGGCTAGGGGCATTGGGTTTTTGTAGCTCCTTCTTGCCACCATGTTGCTGAAAGTACTCGGGAAGCCATTACAGTTAGCCTTTGGTGAAGGTGCCTGGACCGCAAGGTTATCCTTTGCAAATGATGGGTTCTCTCCGGAACATAGAGGCCATGGATATCTAGTGACACTACTTGACCACCACCATTGCAATTAGTTGATAGACTTAATAACAAGCACTCTATCAGCATCACTACAGCTACAGCTGGTCGGTGGACTTGATGTGAGCAAGAGAGCTCAAGTTGCATACCGCATCATCCAAATCTTCCTTAGGCAAGTTGCATACCGCATCATCCAAATATTCCTTAGGGGGCTACTATGCTTCACTAGAGAGACACTTCGAAAGCTCCCATGTTAGGTTGTAGGTGGTGGCATTGGCTTGAGTGGGTGGTGGAATTTGCCTCATTGCTTGCCGATCAGCTTTCTCCACTCGCTAGTGATCTTCTTCCTCTCGGCGACTCCTCGCCTCACTTCTATTACGTCCTTCTTGTTGATGTTGCCCAGTATGCTCTTCATCACACTAGTTTCTTTCTGGAGGAGGGTGTTCCACCCATGCTCTCGGCCATTCATGTCTTCCAGCGATCCCACTGACAGCCATGGTGCACTTGATCGCTCAGAAGGCATTTCCAGCTCTATAGAAGAGCTTGGGATTTCAGGAGATATCTAGTCATTCGATGAGAGCTTCTATATTTTCTATATTTTAAGAGGTCGAGGAAGTAATGTTATCAGCCTAGAAGCTCTAAATCTACGTAATCTAGCTGCAAGACTACACGTATATAATCCAATTTTATCAATAAAAAACTTTTGAGATTTTTGTGCCTTCGTTGTATCTGCCAATCATCTTTTAAATTGTGTTCATCTCATATTGTGCAATCATATCTGAAGCTATATCTTGATAGACGATAGAGGTTCGGGTGACCGACCATTATACTTTCGATTGTGATATTTTTGATCACTCGAGTATGTGGGTTTTCAATCATAGTATTTTCGATCACTCAAGCCTGTGGGCTTCCGATCATAGTTCTACACTCAGAAGCCTTCAGACCTTTCGAGGGCTTAATAGATGACGATTCTGATTTTAATCGAGAATCCTTCGCATCAATCCCTTAATAGAGGATTTCTTAGGCCAGTAGACTTCTAAGCTCCTCATATGGGATCTCAATCCTCCGGATGGCTTGGTTTTTAGCCAAAGATTACTCCAGATGAATTTGTTGGGTCTCATTCGGCCTAAGAAAATCTTGCTGGGGAGACTTTCATCAGAGAAATATTTTATTTCAAGCACAAATAGAAAAAAGAGCTTTCATCATTTAATGGAGGGGGCACATTACTGATAACAAATCCATAGATTCATGAAGTTCTATGGTCGGAGTAAAGGAGTTCCATGTTGTTGCTTTAGTTGTTAAGTTCTGAGCTTAACGATTTCCTCCACTTGGTAGGGCCCCTCCTAGTTTGACGAGAGCTTGCCTCTTTGGCTAAGTTGGAAAACTTTTATTTGACATAGTACTAGGTTATCGACCTTAAAGAACTTGCCTTGGATTTTAGCATTGAAGTAATGAGTAACCTTGTGCTGGTATGCTACCATCCTGATGTGTGCTTTCTCTTGAACCTCACCTATCAAGTCTAGGTCCGTGAGTTACTTTTCCAAGTTAGTTCGCTTGTCATAGTTCATGATCCATACTGAGGGTACTCTGATTTTGACAGGTATCACCGCTTCAGTCCCGAAGGCCAAATTGAAGGGTGTTTCTCCTGTCGAGACCCTCGATGTTGTCTAGTATGCCCAAAGCATATGATGGAGCTTATTGACCCATGATCCTTTAGCTTTGCCAAGACTCTTTTTAATTCCTTGGAGGATAGCTCGATTTGTAACTTCTACTTCTCCATTGGCTTGGGGATGCACCACTAAGGTGAGATGATGTGAAATTCTCTGGTCTTCGTAAAATATCTCAAATCGAGTTCCAACAAATTGTCATCCATTATCAGTGACCAATACTTGTGGGATACCAAAGTGGTAGACGATAGCCTTCCACATGAAATTTATTATTTTAGACTCGATGATGTGGGCTAGTGGCTTGGTTTCTACACATCTTATAAAGTAATCAATAGGGACTACTAGGAACTTGCATTGACCTGAAGCTGGAGGGAATGGACTGAGGATATTCATCCTACATTGTGTGAAGGGCCATAGGGTGCATATGGGAGTGATCAACACAACCAGGAGATGCTGGATGTTTACATTTCTTTGGCATGCATTGCATTTCATAATAAAGTTCTCGGCATCTTGCTGCTTGGTTGGCCAATAGTAATCCTGTCAAAGCAGCTTATATGCTAATGCCCTCTTTCCAAAATGATTTCCACAGATCCCTTCATAAACCTCCCTTAGCATGAATCCTATCTTAGATGGCTGCAAGCATCTGAGGTGGGGCAGAGAGAAAGATCATTTATAGAGTTTTTCCTCAAGCACCGAGTATTTGGAGGTGCGGGCTTCCTTTCAATTTGTAGGGAGTTGAAAATTCTTTAGAAAGTCGATCAACGGGTTGCTCCAGCATAGTTCATCATCAAGCTGCATGACTTCTGATAACTCCTCGATGGTTGGCTTTTTGATTTATCAAAAATAGGCCACTTGGGGAAGCGCCATCGGCATAATAGTCACTACTTTGGCCACCAAGTCTGTTCGAGAGTTATCTTCTTTTAGTATCTATTGAATCTCAAAGCTGTGGATGTTACTGATTAGTTCCTCGACCCTTTGTAGATATTTGATCATATTCCCTTCTCGAGCCTCGAAATTGCCCTTGACATGGTTGATGACTAGTCGA
This sequence comes from Areca catechu, assembly GCA_021397845.1. Taxonomy (NCBI): domain Eukaryota; kingdom Viridiplantae; phylum Streptophyta; class Magnoliopsida; order Arecales; family Arecaceae; genus Areca; species Areca catechu. The sequence goes on along the minus strand of CM038052.1, from coordinate 22,819,578 downwards.
GTCATTGTAGACCCTCAAATCTTGTACTCCTAGCTCTTTGGCGATCTTAAGCCCTGCGAGCAAAGCTTCGTACTCAGTTTTATTGTTAGTCATAAGGAATTCAAGGTATAGGCTGTGCTCAACGATAATTCCTTCAGGACTGACAATGACCACACCTACTCTCGATCCTTCGAAGTTGGACAATCTATCCACATATATCTTTCAGGCATTATTTAATATCAAAGGAGGGTGTGACATCAGCTTCGATGATTCCATAGCTTTCGGCTCGGCCAGCTTATTGGGAATAGTATACTTGACTAGGAAGTTGGCCAATATTTGAGCCTTGATCGATGGTTGGGCCTAAAATTTAATATCAAATTTTGATAGCTTGATTATCCATTTGGAAATACACCTAGATATATTGAACTGATTGAGAATACTCTTCATGAGTTGATCGGTCAGTAGGATGATAATGTGAGCCTGAAAATATGGACAAAGCTTCTGGGCAGCAACAAAGAGAGCGTATGCCAATTTCTCTAATCTTGAGTATCAAGTCTCCACATCTCTTAAGATTCTATTAATATAGTAGATGGGCTTTTGAATTTTGTCCTTCTCATGGATCAGCACCACACACATTATGTTAGATATATGCCCTGAAAGCCATGTTGGCTTGACACATTTTAATTTTAGGGCATGAACTTTGTACTTAATTTTTCTTGTTGATAAAAGGACATTAGTTTCATTCATATTGTTGTTTCTATGAATCGTCCATTAAGTTAATGGACAATGACACATGATATGGTTAGATCGCTGATGTGGCCGGACAGACTGACGTGGAGTCTCCATCAGATGCCATGATGGATTTCCAACATAAGCCCCTTCACCGGGCTGAGCTCCCCTGGAGCAATTGGGCCGCCCGCTGAAGCCAGGCTCCATCCTCTGCCAGGTCGGTCCCCGTCGAGTCGGAACACCTAGGCTAGAGTCGAGCACAAGCCCCCACCCAAGGCGGACCCCTCGAGGTCGGGCCTTATGGTCAGGAGTCGAGCTCAAGTCTCCTCCGTCGCAAGGAGCCCCTCCGAGGTCAGATCCCCTAGGCTGGGTGGCACCTCGCCCACCTCCGTCAGCTTGAGCTCGACCGAAGCTGAGTTCCGCTGGTCCGAAGTCGAGCTCAGCCCTCCTCTACCCAGTCGAGCCACCTTGAAGCGAGTCCATCGGAGGTGGGCCCCATGTTTTCAGCTCGGTCCCCAACTTAGATAGAGGCACCAACCACCAAGAGGGCGGTGCCTCCTCTCCAGGGACGACGGTGAGCCCTCCGAGGGTCATACAGCAGCATCCGCCATGCCGCCATTAATACCCACGGCCGTCACTCACACTAGAAAGAAAGGAAACTCACATCAAGGCACCATGCCCTCCACCAACCTATCGTACAACCGGAGAAAAGATCCAACCGGAGAGCGTGAGTCCTGAGAATGGCGACCGGCCAACCGAGGTCCCGCCAGGCTTCTAGGAGAGGGGCAAGTAGAAGGAATGTCAGAAGCGTATAGAAGCTTCCCCGGCTACCTAACAGGAGAGGCGTCTCGTCTACGGCACGATACCTCGTCTCACATGTCTGACAACATGGGGAGATCCCGAGGCAAACCAAAGTAAAAGACCCAGCTAGAGTAAGCCAAAGAGAGGTAACCAAAAGCAAACACAAAAAAACAAGGGAGAGAGGCCAGACAGGGAGATCGGACCACCTCGGCCATCACCTCTCCTAGTTCACTTTCATTTCCATACACACTACACTCACTCCTCCTAGTGTGGAGCTCATCTAGAGGGGCTCGACCAGGAGGATCTGTTCTCCTGGATTGTCACTGACTTGACCGTCGGAGCGCCCCTGCCGGAATCCCCGGCCCGGGTCACTGACACTATTTTTTGCAGGTCCCGAGATACCAGAGGCATCCCGAGTAGACGAACGCGCGACTCTCGATGCCATCAGCAGCTACGGGCCACGATGATCCGGGCAGTAACAGATTGGCGCACCAGGTAGAGGGGCAGAACGACTCCCGATCTAGTTCAGGCCCAGCTCGGATAGTTCGTCGAGAGGATGGTGACCACTAGGGCGAAGGGAGCCTCTCCTAGCCGTGCGGAAGCATCCCCTTCTTAGGGGAACCCGCACGGTCCGGAGATGGAGCCACCCGCCCCCGTTCAACCACCTCCGCTAGAAGTTCAACTGACCGCACTTGCTCAGCAGATGCACACTCTCACTGAAGCAGTGCGCCAGCTCCAACATCAGCACTGGTCCCTAGCCACTCACCAACAGCCAGAGACCCCCGCAGCCTATATCGCAGCTCCTCGTAATAGCCTGCGTTCCTTCCATGGGAGGCCTTCGCAGCCGCGGGCTGTTACGGACCCCCGAGGTACTCATCAAACTCCGGTGAAGCGACGGCGGGCCAGGTCCGTTGACGAAGAGAGCTGTTCACCACACCTTGACCGGGGGGCACCTAAACCCCGCCAAGGCTGAAAGGGCAAAGCCCCTCATCACGGGCACCACACACCCGCGTCACCTTCCTCGCCTCTCTCAGCAGAGGGGTCGACGGATGAAGCCATCAGGCGCATGGCGGGGAAGCGCCTAGAGGAGCATGACCGCAAACTGGCGGAGTTGTCCCACCGGTTTGCTAACCTGCCCAGCTCTGCTAGCGAGCCAGCGAGCTACAATGTCCACCCTCCATTCTCCCAGGAGATCCAAGCAGAGCCGATTTCCCGCCGGTTCCACATGCCATAGGTGAATCCTCACGACGGGACCACCGACCCCCTGGACCAATTGAAAAGCTACCGGGCCCTCATGAGGGTCCAGGGGGCCACTGACGCCCTCCTATGCATCGCCTTTCCTGCTACTCTCCGGAAGGCGGCTCGGGTATGGTTCGCCCGCCTCGAGCCAAAAAGCATCAATTCCTTTGCCTAGCCGGGACAGAGGTTCGTGACTCATTTTGATGCATGCCAGAAGATGCCGTGGGAGGCGGACAGCCTCTTCTCCATCAGGCAACAAGACCGCGAGCCGCTACGGGACTATGTAGCTCGCTTTAAGGCTACCACGCTGGAGATATACAGCCTGGAGGAGCCTGTCGCAATGCTAGCTCTAAAGCGAGGGCTCAGGACTTCTCGCCTGACCTACTCGCTGGACAAGAAGCCATCGAAGACTTAGTCCGAGCTCCTCTTCCGAGCTCAGAAGTACATTCGCGCCGAGGAGGTAGATCGTACAAGGCAAGAGCTCGATGGGAAGCCGCTGAAGAAGCCAGCACCCGCTGAGATGCCTGGAGCATGAAGACTAGGACCACCAGCTCCGAGCTCCCAACCAGGACTAAGGCCAAGAAGCGCTCCCATCCCTAAGGGGAATTTTACCCCCCTCCTCGCCCCGAGAACAAAGATCCCCTTGGAGATCGAGGGCGAGACTTATCTGAGGTGCCCACCGCCATTGAAGCCGTCCGCCAGCCATGACAAGATGAAGTACTGTCGTTTCTACCATGACCACGGCCATGACACGAGGAATGCCGCAATCTCAAATGGGAGATCGAAGAGCTCATCAAGAAAGGCTACGTCGGAAGATATGTGGGGGGCAGATCTCAACCAGAACCCTAGGCGCTCATCGCCCTCCCACCAGTCCCGGTGGTCGATAATCATCCTATCGAGAAGCCAGTGGGGATAATACGCTGGGGAGCTGAGCGCACTCCCAAGAGGGCCCGGGGGGCAGGGAATCCTGAGATTGTACTCCCCTTTATGAGAGAAAGGGAAGACGGGGAGAGAAATATAAATAATGATGCTGTGGTCGTCGAGATGACGATCACGAAGCATCCTGTAAAATGCATCATGGTAGATAGTGGAAGCTCCACGGATGTGCTTTTCTACGATGCCTTCTCTAGGATGAATCTTCCCTCTGTTCAGCTCAAGCCTGTACATACCCCCCTTGTTGATTTCACGGGAGACTCCGTAAGGATGGAGGAGAAATCACTCTCCCAGTTACTGCTAGGATCCCACCTCGGCAGAGTACCGTCATGATGACGTTCATGGTTGTCAGGCTTCCCTCACCTTACAACATGATTTTGGGCCGACTTGGGCTCAATCTCCTCGATGCTGTCGTCTCTACCAAGAGATTGCTTGTACAGTTCCCAACCCCTTATGGTGTGGGGGAGATGAGGGGTACGGCCCAGCCAATGCAGCACTGCTTCCAAACCCTCCCCGAGGCCCGGGTGCCCGAGGAGGACTCCAAAGCAAACGAGTTCGACCAGAGGGTTTAGGACCCTAGGGGAGGCCCGGCCGAGCACCTACTTTCTTACCAGCTCGGGGTCGACCAGACGAAGACCGTGTAGATCGGAGCCCATCTACCCGAGGAGGAGAAGGCTCCATTTTAGAATTCCTATGGCGAACGCAGATGTGTTCGCTTGGACAGCGGCGAACATGCCAGGTATTTCCCCTGAAGTCATCACCCACAAGCTCAGCATCGATCTGAAGCACAGACCAGTTCGACAGAAGAAGAGAAGCTTCGTCCCAGAAAGGCAAGCAGCCATCAACGAGGAGGTTGAGAAACTTTTGGCCACTGGCTTCATCCGAGAGGTGCAATATCCAAGCTGGCTGGCGAACGTGGTGATGGTGAGGAAGAACAATGGCAAGTGGAGGATCTGTGTAGACTACACCGATCTTAATAAGGCGTGCCCAAAGGATAGCTTCCCTCTACCGAGGATAGATCAGTTGGTGGACGCCACCTCAGGGCACAGGCTGCTCTCCTTCATGGATGCATTTTTCGGGTACAATCAGATCTGGATGCACCCGGGGGACGAGGAGCATACCGCCTTCATTATCGATCGAGGGATGCACTGTTACAGGATGATGCCCTTTGGCCTGAAGAATGCCGGAGCCATGTACCAACATCTTGTCAACAAGGTCTTTAAGGACTAGATTGGCCGGAATGTACAAGTGTACGTGGATGACATGCTCGTTATGAGCAAGCGGAGCTCGAACCACATCACCGACCTCGCCGAAGCCTTTCACAGCCTTCGGAAGCACCAAATGAAGCTCAACCCAGCAACATGCGCCTTCGGGGTGGCGGCCAGAAAATTCCTCGGCTTCATGGTCACCCAGAGAGGCATCGAAGTAAATCCAGAGAAGGTCTAGGCGATCCTTGATATGGAGCACCCAACATCTAAGAAGCAAGTTCAACGTCTGACGGGGAGGGTAGCAGCCTTAAGCCGGTTCATCTCGAGGTTAGCTGACCGCTACCTCCCTTTCTTCAAGGTATTGCACAAGATGCATAACTTCACCTGGACTGAGAAGTGCAAGATGGCCTTTGAAGAGTCGAAGGAGTTCCTAGCCTCTCCACCTCTGCTATCCAGACCGGAAGAAGGAGAAGAGCTCCTACTCTACCTAGCAATTACGCCCGGGGTTGTCAGCTCGGTCCTCGTCCGCATAGATCAGGGCGGATCCCAAAAGCTGGTGTACTATATCAGCAAAATCCTCTGCGATGCGGAGATCAGGTATACCTGCTCTGAAAAACTCATTTTTGCACTAATCATGTCTGCTAAGCGTCTCATGCCCTACTTCCAAGTGCATCCCATCACAGTTATGACCGATCAACCACCGAGGATCATGCTAAGTCATCCCAAGACTTCTGGGAGACTGGCTGGATGGTCCCTGATGCTGAGCGAGTTCGACATCGCATACCGGCCGAGGTTGTCGCAGAAGGCCCAAGTCCTAGCTGACTTCATGGTCGAATGTACAGGGCCCCTCGAGGAGCCAAGGCGGACAGCCCCAGAGAACCAAGCTGAGCCCAGACCGCAAGAGGACCCATGGATCCTCCATGTGGACGGCGCCTCCAACTTCGATGGAAGCGGAGCGGGCCTCATCCTTGCCAATTCCGACGGAGTGGTGACGAAATGCGCTCTTCGCTTCAAGTTTGTTGCCACGAACAACCTGGCGGAGTATGAAGCGCTCCTTGCGGGCCTAAAGGTATCCCGCGAGCTGGGCATACAGAGCCTCAAGGTTTTCACCGACTCCCAACTGGTTGCCGGACAAGTCTCCGGAGAGTACGAGGCCCGAGACCCCCAGATGGTGAAGTACCTGGAGAAGGTTCATTCGAGCACGGCAAGCTTCCGTTACTTCCGCGTTCTCCACATCCCTCACGGAGAAAACGCTCGTGCGAATGCACTGTCGAGGCTCGCAACCCTACCGGATTCATCCCTGGGGCGCGCCTACGTCGAGTATCTCGAGAATCTAAGCTACGAGATCCAAGAGGAGGTGTAACAAGTAGCCCACGAGCCGAGCTGGATGGACAAGTACATCCGGTACATCCAGGATGGCCTCCTACCAGAGGACCGCAGAGAAGCCGGCCTCATTAGAAGGAAGGCTGCCCTTTTTATTTTAATGGATGGTCACCTCTATCGCCGATCTCATTCCTACCCACTCCTGAAGTGCCTCAGACCCACGGAGGCAGCCTTCGTGCTCCAGGAGATACACGAGGGCCTCTGTGGGAATCATATGGGGAGGAGGACCCTGGTGTACAAGGCTCTTCGCCAGGGATACTTCTGGGAGATGATGAGGGAAGACGCCGCCGACTTCGTCAAGAAGTGTGATAAATGCCAACGCCATTCCCACGTACAGCGCCTACCAGCCGCACCGATCTCCGAGCTATCATCCCCTTGCTGTTTCGCACAGTGAGGGATGGACATCCTGGGACCGTTCCCCACCGTACCAGGGTAGCGAAAGTTTCTACTAGTGGCGATCAACTACTTCACTAAGTGGGTCGAAGCGGAACTGCTAGCTCGGATTACAAAGGCCAATGTACGGCAATTCTTCTAGAAGTCTGTCATATGCCGCTTCGGACTCCCCAATTGCATCATCACCGATAATGGGCGGCAGTTCGACAACCGGGAGTTCGAAGAATTCTGTACCGAGCACAGCATCCAACACCGGTTCACCTCGGTTGCCCATCATTAGATAAATGTTGAAGCCGAGGTGACCAATCGAACTATCCTTCAAGGACTTTGCACCAGGTTGGACCAAGCGAAGGGCAGATGGGCAGAAGAACTTCCCTGTGGGCCTACCACACAACACCCAGAATGGAAACGGGTGAAACACCCTTCAACCTCATCTTCGGTACTGAAGCAGTAGTCCCGATCGAGCTCGGCGTGCCCATACTGCGGGTGCAGCAGTATGATGAGACATAGAATTCGGCACATCTTCTGCTCAATCTAGATCTTCTAGAAGAAACAAGGGACAAAGCCCGACTTCAGATGGTAGCATACCGACAACGGGTCGCCCAATATTACAATGCATGGGTGAAGCTGAAGACTTTCCGACCTGGCGACTTGGTACTGCGCCGGGCTGAGACGTCTCAACCCCAGGAGTACGGCAAGCTCTCGCCAAATTGGGAGGGCCCTTATAAAGTGGCCAAGGCCCTCTCACATAGGGCCTACTATCTCGAGGACCTGGATGGTACCAAATTCTCCCGGATATGGAATGCTTGTAATTTGAGGAGATACTACCAGTAATGTAAGTTTTTCCTCCACTAGAAATAAAAACTTTCCTTTGCACAATGGGTTGTTTGCCTTATAGGAATATCACTGCCCGGGGCCCAGCTCTCCAGGAGGCAAGCCTTGAGCCTAGCTCCTCGGCATCCAAGCTCAGAGAAGAGTCCTCCAGCACCAAGACCTGAGAAGCCCTCAGGCACTCAAGCCTCGAGCCTAGCTCCTTGGCATCCAAGCCCGGAGAAGAGTCCTCCGGCACCAAGACCTGAGAAGCCCTCAGGTACTCAAGCCTCGAGCCTAGCTCCTCGGTATCCAAGCCCGGAGAAGAGACCTCCGACACCAAGAATTGAGAAGCCCTCAGGCACTCAAGCCTCGAGCTTAGCTCCTCGGCATCCAAGCCCGGAGAAGAGTCCTCCGACACCAAGACCTGAAAAGCCCTCAGGCACTCAAACCTCGAGCCTACCTCCTCGGCATCCAAGCCCGGAGAAGAGTCCTCCGGCACCAAGACTTGAGAAGCCCTCAAGCACTCAAGCCTCAAGCCTAGCTCCTCGACATCCAAGCCCGGAGAAGAGTCCTTCGGTACCAAGACCTAAGAAGCCCTCAGGCACTCAAGCCTCGAGCCTAGCTCCTTGGCATCCAAGCCCGGAGAAGAGTCCTTTGGCACCAAGACCTGAGAAGCCCTCAGGCACTCAAGCCTCGAGCCTAGCTCCTCAGGCCACCAAGTCCCGGAGACCAACTCTCTGGCTAGCACGTCTCCGAGCCCAGCTCCAAGACGGCAACTCTTGAGCCATGTCCTCAGGCAACCAAGTCCCGGAGACCAGCTCTCCGGCTAGCACGTCTCCGAGCCCAGCTCCAAGATGGCAACTCCTGAGCCATGTCCTCAGGCCATCAAGTCCCGAAGACCAGCTCTCCGGCCAGCACGTCTCCGAGCCCAGCTCCAAGATGGCAACTCATGATCCATGTCCTCAGGCCATCAAGTCCCGGAGACCAGCTCTCCGACCAGCACATCTCCGAGCCCAGCTCCAAGACGGCGACTCCTGAGCCATGTCCTCAGGCCATCAAGTCCCAGAGACCAGCTCTCTGGCTAGCATGTCTCCGAGCCCAGCTCCAAGATGGAAACTCTTGAGCCCTGTCCTCAGGCCATCAAGTCCCGGAGACCAGCTCTCCGGCCAGCACGTTTCCCAGCCCAGCTCCAAGATGGCAACTCCTGAGCCATGTCCTCAAGCAACCAAGTCCCAGAGACCAGCTCTCCGGCTAGCACATCTCCGAGCCCAACTCCAAGACAGTGATGCTCAAACCCATACAAGATTTGACTCTCCTCCCCGACCTCCCCATACTAAAATAGAAAAAAGAAGAAAAGAGAGGAAAAGATGGGAAGAGAGAAGACATCCACACCACAGGAGAGACAAGAAGCCATACTGGCTGAAATGTTTTTCATTACTTAAAGTAAAAATGCTTTACATTATCTCTAGGGCCTTGACAAGCCAGGTAGCCCGGTTCAAAAAAAAAAAAAAATTTACACGAGAAGTTCTATCCTACTGGGCCGGCTCCTTCCCCGGGTGGTGCACGACCAAGACTTCTCCTTCTTCCATCGCCGTCGTAGGGGCACCTTCATGAGTAGCCTCCACCGGAGGGGCAGGTTCAGTTGCTGCTGCTGAGGGGACTGGCTCAGATGTCTCCGCCTGCAGTGCTGGTCTGGCCGACGCAACCACCAAGGTTGACTCAGTTGTTTCTGGGGCCACCTTTGGGCGAGACCCGGCTGGAGCGGCTCCCTGCCCTGCTGTAGCCACTACCAGAGCTGGGGCCTTCTTGCCGGGGGCCTGGAGCGTAGCCAGTCGCTCCTCGAAGAGGATCCCCCGTAGCTGAGTACGGCAGTAAGCGAACCCCTTGGCGAAGGAGTCTGTTGCCGTCTCTTTGAAGTCTTTTATGTACTTAGGGGAGGCCTTGAAAATGGCCACCGCGTCGGTGGCCTCCTTCCTTGCGGCCTCCGCCAGGCGCCTTGCCTCCTCGAGCTGCTTCCCGGTGCGTTCGGCTTGCCGAATCACCACCGCCATCCCCTTCTCGGTGGTCTCAGCAGAGCGACTGGTGGCGGTAGCCTTCTCCTCCGCCTCCGCGGCCCTCTTCTTTGCAGTTGCCGCTCTCTTCTCAGCAGAGGCAGTCCTGTCCCTCGCCGCCTCCGACTTGACCCGAAGCTCTTTCAGCCAGGTCCTCTTTGACTCGAGCTCTCCCTCGAGCTCCTTCCTGACCCGAATGGCATCGGCGACCTCAGCCAGGAGGCTCTTAACCTTCAGGTTAGCCTCCCGGGTCTCCTCATCCTTCCGACTCGCCTCGGCCCTTAGGGACTCGAGCTCCGCCTGTCGCTCCTTGTCCCTTTTTGTCCAGTTATGGCAATAATCCCAGATGAGGATTAGCTCCCTGCCTTGCTGCATTAAAAGAAGCACGTTAGCCACGGTGCTGGAAAGAGTTAGAAGAAGTCAAGACAGGTGAAGAAGAACTCACGGCGTACAAGTTGGTGAAGGACAAGCTGACGACGTCCCCCAGAAGTCTCCCGCTCCCTTCCCGCCGGTCACAGGACTGGACTGAGAAGTCCATCATCCGCTCGGCGAGGCTCGGGTCCTTCATCAGGGAGACGTTGGGTCCCAGCCAGATTGGGACTCGGCGATAGTCCCTGTCTTGCTTTCCGGCCGGTTCGGACCCCTCGACGGCGGGAGGCGCCTTCAACGCCAGCTGTGAGCTCGGCGCCACTTCAGACCGCACCTGGGGCACTGGCCCTGCTTCTTTCGACCCCACATCTTTCTCGACGTCGACGATCTCCAGAGGGAGGGCTCCTACTCGGGCGGCGGTAGCGGCCGATCTGGCCCAAACGACTACCTCGAGCTCGGGCACCGGAACCAGCTCGTGCTGCCCTTAAGGCTCGTGGATGGACTCGACCACCCTCTTCCGCCTTCATTCTGGAACCGGTGCATCCGACCCGGCCTGTACCGACCTCGCACCATCATCGGTGCGAGCCCACTTCGGAGCGAGCTTGCCGGCTTCGGCTGTCTGCTCTCGCTCCTCAAAAAATGAGAGCAGCTCATCCATGAAGAATTTCATCTCTGCACCAAAGGAAGCACGGTCAGTCCCAAGCAAAAAAAAAAAGAAGAAGAGAAAAAGAAAAGGGGTGGCCAAGTCAAACTCACCTGACCCCTGCATCGAGCCGACCCCAGCCTCGTGAAGATTCGGCTCCGACAGCAGGACCTCAAGCAAGGGGATCTCGATTGATCTGAGCAGGTCGTACAGGTCAAGGTCGGTTGCTTCGATGGAGGAGTTCCTATTGGAAGACCGATCTGGGTCACTCCAAACCCAGTCGATCCCCTCGATCGAGGCAAAGAAATACCTGCTCTTCCATCCCTTGATGGAAGAGGGCAGCTCGAACCTAATGCCTCGAGGGCGAGAAGAAAGGGACCACCACCCATCTTCGGTAGGGTGGCGTTTCAAGGTGAAGAAGGCCCTGAACAGGGAAAAATGGGCAACAATCCCATGAAAGTGGCACAGAATGATGAAGCAAAAGATCGTTCTGATAGCATTGGGGACCAACTGAGCAGGAACAAGATAGTAGTTGGCCAAGAAGGAAAGAAAGAAAAGATGGACAGGAAATCGGAGGCCCCCGACAAAGGCCTCCTCATAGAAAGTGATCCATCGAGGGCCACTGGATGTAAACCGCTCCCCAGGACAAGGGACAGAAAGCTGGATGGACTCGGGGATGTCGTAAGCACCCCGGATGGTCACAAGATCCTCGGTGGTGATCACTGAAGCGATCCCTCCGGGACCTGTCGACCGAGAAGGCTCGGGTTCAGGAATAGGAGCAGAAAGAGGAGCAAGAAGAAGGGCCAAACGAGGTGGAGGAGTAAACCCAGGTTCCTTGATGGCTACAGGACCATGGAAAGGTCTCCTACTGAATTCATAACGTGCCGCCTCCATCTTTTTGCCGTAGGAAGAAGGAGTCCTTGGCTGGGAAGGTCCGGCCTTGGCTTGGCAGGAAGGGTGGAAGTTTAGACCAAAATGATCCATGAAAGAAGAAGAGGACAGTAAGGGAAAACCTAGGATGACTCCTAGTCGACGAGAAGGAAGAAAAGGAAGCTAACCTGATAAGGTTCTAGGAGGACGATGACGACCGGAGAAGGAGAAGAAGAAGACCTCTATACGACGCCGGGCATGAAAGATTTGAAAGAAAGTAAGTTTTGAAAGACCTACCCTTCCTTTTGAGGCAACCTACGCCCGACCGTACCATTACGGCTCCCCCAAGAGACGCTCACCACGTGTCGTCGATCGACGGGGCCAACACCTCAATCCGACCACGGCCACACTGACTTCCACGCCCACCATAACTGTTTCCAAGACGTGCCGCATGGCATCCCCGCACAGGTTCGAAGGACCACCAAGCAAGGCACCACCGATATTGGTCATTATTGCACCAGATTTTTCTACATTTCCATGTCAGCACCGTAATTACTCCCTTCACCCTGAGCGTCGCGTGCCAACGGATCTCGAGAGTGGGGGGCAAATGATATGGCTAGATCGCTGACATGGCACAGACAGACTAACATGGAGTCCCAATCAGATGCCACGACAGATTTTCAACATGAGCCCCTTCGCCAGGCTGAGCTCCCCTGGAGCAACGGGGCCGCTCGCTGAAGCCAGGCTCCATCCTCCACCAGGTCGGTCCCTACCGAGTTGGAATGCCTAGGCCAAAGCCGAGCACAAGCCCCCACCCGAGGTGGACCCCTCGAGGTCGGGCCCCATAGTCAGGAGTCGAGCTCAAGTCTCCTCCACCGCAAGGAGCCCCTCCGAGGTTGGGTCCCCTAGGCTGGGCAGCACCTCGCCCACCTCCGTCAGCTTGAGCTTAACCGAAGCTGAGTTTTGCTAGCCCGGAGTCGAGCTCAGCCCTCCTCTGCCTAGTCGAGCCACCTCGAAGCGAGTCCATCGAAGGCGAGCCCCTTGTTTTCAGCTCGGTCCCCAACTTAGACAGAGGCACCAACCACCAAGAGGGCGGTGCCTCCTCTCCAAGGATGACGGCGAGCCCCCCGAGGGTCATACAGCAGCATCCGCCATGTCGCCATTAATGCCCACGGCCGTCACTCACACCGGAAAGAAAGGAGACTCACATCAAGGTGCCATGCCTTCCACTAACCTGTCGTACGACCGGAGAAAAGATCTAACCAGAGAGCGTGAGTCCCGAGAATGGTGGCCCACCAACCGAGGTCCTGCCAGGCTTCCAGGAGAGGGGCAAGAAGAAGGAATGTCAGAAGCGTATAGAAGCTTCCCCGGTTACCTGACAGGAGAGGCGTCCCGTCTACAGCACGATACCTCATCGCATACGTTTGACAGCATGGAGAGATCTCGAGGCAAGCCAAAGTAAAAGACCCAGCCAGAGTAAGCCAAAGAGAGGTAACCAAAAGCAAACACAAAAAAACAAGGGAGAGAGGCCAGACAGGGGGATCGAACCACCTCGGCCATCATCTCTCCCGGTTCACTCTCATTTCCATACACACTACACTCACTCCTCCTAGTGTTGAGCTCATCTAGAGGGGCTCGACCAGGAGGATCTGTTCCCCTGGATCGTCACTGACTTGACCGTCGGAGCGCCCCTGTCGGAATCCCCAGCCCGGGTCACTGATGCTGTTTTTTGCAGATCCTGAGGTATCGGAGGCATCCCGAGTAGACGGACGCGCGGCTCTCGACGCCATCAGCAGCTACGGGCCACGACGATCCGGGCGGCAACAACACATATTCTCAAGAGTTGAGAATCTGATGCATGTGTCTTTATAGATTAACTCCTAAAAGCTCCCAATTGTTGGAATATCATGAGGACGGTGATTGATCCGTTAAAATTAGTCACAGATCACTTTTGTTTTAGGGTAGATGAGTCTTTGACCTACAGTGTGGTGACACTGGAGTGAGAGTGCAAGTAGTTGATAGAGATCAACGGTACTGAGCATAATCATGTACAGGAAGTTATATGGATGACTACTCACTCGTCGATAACTTCTTGATGCTGAGTCGTGTGAATAGTTTCTTGATCTAGAGTATCTCAGCTACTTATAATAAGGTTGCTGTAGTTTGACAGCACAATTATATGGTTTCTATCCATACGGGACCTTGCGGTGTTCGTTGACTGCAATAAGTTTATTGTAGGAGTAGGGTGTTTACTTGTAGGGATCTATTAGCCATAGTAGTAAGGAATAATCCTATGCAAGCTTAATGAGACTAAGTCCAGAAATCTATGGCCATAGTAGGGTGATAATGAAAAGGTGTTTTCATTAGTATCACAATTGGACTTGAGTCAATTAAGTTAAGCATATGACTGATGGATTTGACGAATATCCGTAACCAACATCATGTCAGGATTTTGATAGAAGAACCGAATCACATGGTAGCTACACCTAGGGGTTCCAATCTAATTCTGCTGGGTTGCCACTATATACTGTTAGGTGCCACTAGTGAATTATGAGAGCCCGTTAGGATCATTTTTGGATCGATGATCCTAATTAGGGTTGAGCTGAAATTGTTTCAGTCCATCGAAAGGAGTTTCGATGATGTATAATGAAGATTATAGCATGTCTCATTACCAGACAGGATAGGACCTGAGGGGTTACACACATTAAGAGCTCAAGTAACCAATTAGCAAATCAATTTGACCTAATTATAAATGTTACAATTAATTAGTTATAGATTAATTAGTAATTAAATTAAATTAGATTTAATTTAATTGAGTTAGACTAATTAATTAATCCTAATTGATTCGGGTCAATATCCGCTTCGAAATGGTTCGATCGAATTTAAAATTGACTTCAGTTTGACTATAAAATCATCACATTTAGACCATGACCTAGAGTCCAATTAGACTGGGACTCTCTCTCTTTGTCTTCCCTTCCCTCCATGCGCCAAAGGGTGGGTCCCATTTATTTTGTGTGACAAAAGAGATAAGGCGTGAATAATAGGTGGGTGGTATTTGAGTTTGGCGTGGAGAAATTAAGAGAGGGAAGAGTCCTTCTCTTCCACTCCTCTTAAATCCTAGCCAGATAAAATGAAACACCGGTCTTTTGTTTCATTGGGATGGGAGAACTTGAATTTAAAAGGAGAGAAAAATGTGGCCGACTAAGAGATCTTAATATTGGCATGAAGAATTATTTCCTACCACCGTGAATTATTTTGGGGCGCCTTTCTTCTCTTGGCCCGTGAACACCATAGAGTCTCTCTCCTGGTTTCAACTATTCTTCTTCCTTTATTTGTTTTCTCTTTTTTTGAGTGAGATCTAGAGAGATGCTCTACTAGAAAAAGAAGAGAGAAAAGGGTCCAGAGGTCTTGTATAGTCCGATTTGCAAGACAGAAATCGAAAGCAGTCCGAATTCAGATCGACACAGTTTTTAAAGTGGATGATTTGCTGAAAGAGGAGAGGGCTGCAAGGATCTAGCATTCCGGTGCCCTCTACGACTCGGTTGTGAGATCTTCGTGTAGATACCAGCAGAGGCTGGGCGATTGCATGGCTCCGACAGAATCCCGGCTTTTTAGTAGCGGATCTGCATGGCTTTCAGAGCAGGCCCGAATAGCAATCCAGGTAAGTATTTTATGCTTAAATTAATTTTTATTTTAGATCTAATATTTTTTTCATGTTATGCAGTATGTTAGAAATTTATGATAAATAAATTAGATTTATTTATAAATTATATGATTAGATATAAATTATTTTTATATCTGCTTCTACTGTGACAGGCTGTTGATGCTTGTTTAATTATAATTTACTGTTCCTGAGAGAACTCCAACAGTGGTATCAGAGCCACAGTTCTCCTTTTAACATGCATGCATGAGAATCAAATCTGAAAAATATTCAGATCAGTTAGATAGATTATGATTTTTCGAATCTATGTTGAACATGAGATTGTTCTAGCATAGAATTTTATATTTTGAAAATTATTTTTGAAATTAAAATCATAATTTTCATATCTAAAATTAAATTTAATAATCTGAAATTAAATTTAATAATCTAAAATATAATTGATCAAGGGTTGCACAAAGTGATATAAGGTTGTCCTGCTATAGGGTTTACCCTCTATAGTGCAAAGGTTGTCCTACTTTGATGTATACCTGGTTTTAAAAAGGGGTTTTCAAAAGGATTTTGATCGATTTATGATTATGTATGTTGTTGTATGTGATGCACAAAATTAGGGTTTAGATCTTAAATGTGATTCATGATCATAAACCATTAATGTCATGTACTTGAACCTAATTTTAAAATTGATTTGATCAAGAAAATCAAATTAGGTGCATGAGGGTTTGGGTTGAACAAATTAGGTCTAGAGATTGGGCTATGGTGATTAGGGCTTGATTAGATCAACAAGTAACCCTAATATGATTTTGAGCAAGTGGCTTAACTAATGATTTGGGTTAGGTCAAGTGTGCTCAAAATTGGTTTTAGATATAGTCTGGTCAGATCGATTCATTTGAATTGATAAGTTAAGACTAATTTGGCTCAGTGATAAGCCCAGATCATTAGTTAACCTAATTAAATCTTGTCAGTCAATTGGTGTCTAAGGAAGGTTTCGATCATGATTTTAATTGGGGCTAACTCTTTCTCAACCAACTAGTTTGGCGGAAAGAGGGTAAATTGGCAAGACCCTCCGATAGATCAAACTGACCTGGCCAATTTGGTTGATTAAGTTTTCAAAAGGATCACTTTTGATTTGAGTTCACCCATGCTAACTAATTTTAGTCAGACTTGAGATTGTGTTGACTGAATGTAATTAGTTAGACATGAGATTGTACTGGCTTAATATAATTGGTTAGTCATAATTTGGCTGATCAATTTAGAAGAGACCTGAACCAAAGCTCCCAATAAATATTAAGTCATAGGTCATCCACCATTGTAGGTGTACGGGTGTCCTACTAGTGTTGATTATTCTCGATTGGTTATAGTGGTCTAGTTGCATCGGGAAGACATAACCACCCTATTAGGCATGAGATGTTGCTAGGCAGTGATAGGGTTGGGCCCAATAAATGGGCACGTTGAGGGACTCAATGATGGCTTTGCCTAGCAGGAATGGTGGGTCTGATTTAACTAATGATTGGACCAATAAACGAGCATGTTGAGGTTCCATGACTTAGAGACCAAGAGCTACAACTTGTATTAGATATATTAGACAAGAGTTGGCCACTTATTGGTGTAGTGTGTTATCAATAACCAGATACGGTGAGGTGCCGCATATCGATGGGATCGTAGCACCCTCTAGAAACCTAGAGTCGCAGGATTTTCGCATCTCCATGGGGAGTGTGAGAGATTCGAGAAAATAGTGAAAGTTCTAAAATTATTTCTTAAAAACCTTAGAATAATTTTTATAATTAAGTATAAAGCATCTAATTTGAATTCTTTACTCTTGCAGTTAACCATATTTGCTTCAAATCCCTTAGTCCGTATTCTAGAGACAAACCAACTAATAGGCCTCAATTTTAAAGATTGGTTAAGAAACTTCAAAATTATTTTGAGTTCGAAGAAGTTGGGCTATGTGCTATACCAGGAATCTCCTGTCTTACCTGACCATCCAAATGCTTGTCAAACAACTGCATATGAGAAATGGATGGAAGATGATAATAAGGTTAAGTATCATATGTTGGCCTCAATGTCAAATGAATTGCAGAGCCAACATGAGGATATGCCAACTGCTAAATTGATTCTGATTCACCTACAAGAGTTATATGGTGAACAAAGTCAGATTGCACGCTTTGAAGTGTTGAAAAGGCTTTTCAACAACAAGATGCGTGAAGGGCAGTCAATGCACGATCATTGTTTGACAATGATCAAGGACATCGAACAGCTTGAAAAGCTGGGCATTCTTATTCATAAGGAGCTTCAGGTGGATTTGATCCTCCAGTCTTTGACTAGTTCATATGCTCAATTTATTATGAATTATAATATGAATAAGTTGAACTATACTTTACCTGAATTGTTAAACATGTTGGTAAGCAATGAGGGGACCCTGAAGAGTTCGAGGGGCTCCGTTTATTTTGTGGAGCAGTCTTCTTCCAAAAGAAAGTCTACTTGGAAGAAGAAGAAACCTGCAAAGAAGCAGAAGAAGGAAAGCAAACAGAAGAAGAAGGACACTCCTAAGAAAGCCAAGGTTAGCAAAGGAAAATGTTTCCACTGTAAAATAGATGGCCACTGGAAAAGGAATTGTCCTCTCTACCTGAAAAGCCTAAAGAAATAGAAGGAGGATGCACCTTCTGAAGGTAAGCCTATACTCGTTATTGAATCTAACCTAACGGTTTCATCTACTTCCAGTTAGATTTTAGACTTTGGCTCCAGTGCTCATATATGCATTTCAATGCAGGGCTTAGAAAGAAGTAGAATGCTGAGAGAAGGCAAGATGGTCCTACGTGTCGGAAATGGAGCAAGAGTTATTGTTTAAGCCATTGGATCATATTCTCTGGTGTTACTTTTAGGGTATAGATTAGTATTTAGTGACTGTTATTTTATGCCTGGAACTAGTAGAAATTTGATTTCTATCTCTGTGCTAGCACGGGAAGGATTTGAATTTATATTCAATAAAGACTTTTGTAGTATTTATTTTAGAAATAAATTGGTTGCAAAAACTATTTTAATAGACAGTCTCTATCATTTGCATGCCTATGCATCTTTGAATATTAATGAGAAAATTAAAGTGAATGCCATAGGACATAAACATCCTAGAGATGACCTAAATGATAAATTTATGTGGTATCTAAAGCTCGGTCATATAGGTGAGGACAGAATTAATAAACTGAAAAGGGATGGGATCCTAGATTCAGTTAATTCTGAATCATACCCACCTTGTGAGTTATGTCTTCAAGGCAAAATGACCAAGTTACCCTTTGTAGGATGTGGGGAGAGGGCCACAGGATTACTTGCCCTGGTACACACTGATGTGTTTGGTTCATTTGATGTGCAGTCCAGGGGTGGTTTTTATTACTTCATAACCTTTACTGATGATTGTTTACAATATGGTTATGTGTTTCTTATGAGACACAAATTTGGAGCTTTTGAAAAGTTCAAGGAATTCAGAAATGAGGTAGAAAAACAAACCGGTAAAACCCTTAAGGTTCTTCGATAAAGTTGGGGAGGAGAATACCTTAGTAGGAAATTTTTAGGTTATCTTAAGGATAATAGCATAGTCTCACAATGGACTCCACCTGGTATGCCTCAGCTCAATGCGGTGTCTGAGAGGAGAAACAGGACATTATTAGAGATGGTCCGATCCATGATGAGCTTCACTCACTTGCCTTTGTTTCTTTGGGGATATGCCCTACAAACTTTAATTTATATTCTAAATAGGGTTCCATCTAAATCTGTTCCTACCATACCATATAAGATTTGGCATGGTAAGAAACCAAGTCTTGCCCATTTTAAAATTTGGGGATGTCCTGCCTATGTCAAAACATGAATGGCGGACAAGTTGGAATCTAGATCTGTGAAAGCTCGATTTATAAGATATCCTAAAAAAACTTTAGGATATTATTTTTACCTTCCAGAAGATCATAATGTGATTGTGAGCATACATGCCACATTTCTTGAAAAATAGTTTATTCAGGAAGATGGTAGTGGGAGGTTAATTGAGCTTGATGAGAAAGTCTTTGAAGAGTAGCCAGCTAGAGATCGATCGAACCTAATCAACCAATACACGAAAATGCTCTTCCACCTCGTAGGTCTATTAAAGTCTCCAAACCTCTTAAAAGGTACTTGGGTATGCTTATAGAGAATATAAAAGAAATGTTTCTTGTTGGGGACAAGGATCAATTGATTGATCCTAAAACTTATGATGAGGCGATGTCAGACATTGACTCCAAGAAATAGTTGAATGCTATGAAGTCAGAAATTGATTCAAAGCATTCTAACCAAGTTTGGTCCTTAGTGGATCCACCAGAGGGTATTGTACCTATTAGTTGTAAATGGATCTATAAAAGGAAAATAGGTGTAGATGTAAAGTAGAGACCTTTAAAGCAAGGTTGGTGGTGAAAGGGTATAGTCAACGTGAAGGTATTGACTATCATGATACCTTTTCACCAGTAACTATGCTGAAATCCATCCATATATTACTTGCAATTGCAGCATATCATGATTATGAGATATGGTAGATGGATGTGAAAACTGCATTCCTGAATGGATATCTTAAGGAAGATATCTATATGGAGCAGTCTTTGGGTTTCACTTCCAATGATGAAGATCATAAGGTTTGTAAGCTGCATAAATCAATCTACGGATTGAAGCAAGCTTCTCGAAGTTGGAATACTCATTTTGATGATGCAATCAAATCATTTAATTTTATCAAGAATGAGGATGAGCCATGTGTTTACAAGAAGGCCAGTGGGAGGGCAATGACATTCCTCGTATTGTATGTGGATGACATCCTCCTTATTGGGAATGATATTTCTATGTTGACTTCGGTCAAAAGTTGGTTATCTAAGAAATTTTCTATGAAAGACTTAGATGAAGCATCTTATATTTTGGGGATTAAGATCTATAGAGATAGATCTAATCGGATGCTTAGCCTTTCACAAAAATTGTACATAGAAGAAGTATTGAAAAGGTTTAGCATGGAGAACTCTAAAAAAGGATTGTTACTTCTTCGGCATGGCATTAATCTCTCCAAGAAAATGTGTCCTAACACACTTGAAGAGATTCAATGCATGAGAATGATTCCATATGCTTCGACAATTGGAAGCCTTATGTATGTCATGTTGTGTACTCGACTTGATATAGCTCTTACTGTGAGTATCACGAGCAGATATCAGTCGAATCCAGGTGAAGAACACTGGATAGCTGTGAAAAATATTCTTAAGTACTTGAGAAGGACTAAAGATTTGCTCTTAATCTTTGGAGGGAGTTCAGAATTAGGGATAAAGTATATACAGACTCAGACTTTATGTCTGATCCTGATGATAGAAGGTCTACATCAGGGTCTGTGTTTTTGTGCATTGATGTGGTAACTAGTTAGAAAAGTTTCAAGCAACCCATCATAGCAGATTCAACAATGGAAGTAGAGTACATCACTGCCTCTGAAGCTGCAAAAGAAGCCTTCTGGTACAAAAGTTCGTTGCGGAGCTTAGAGTGATGCCATCTGATACCATTCCCATATATTGTGATAATAATGGTACAATAGCTCTTGCTAAGGAGCCTAGGTCTTACCAGAAGTCTAAGTATATTGAGCGGCAGTTTCATATCACACGCGACTATCTCGAGAAGAAATATATTAAGGTACGAAGAGTAGACTCCACGAACAACGTGGCAGACCCACTGACTAAGACTCTGAGCCATCAGAAGGCTGAAGTCCACTTTGAAAAAATGGGACTTAGATATGTAGCCAATTAGCTTTAGTGTAAGTGGAAGATTGTTAGATGTATGCCCTGAAAGCCATGTTGCCTTGATACATTTTAATTTTAGGGAATAAACTTTGTACTTAGTTTTTCTTATTAATAAAAGAGCATTAGTTTCATTCATATTGTTGTGTCTATGAATCGTCCATGGAGTTAATGGATAATAATATATATTCTCAAGAGTTGAGAATCTGAGGCATGTGTCTTTATATATTAACTCCTAAAAGCTCCCGATTGTTGGAATATTATGAGGACGGTGATTGATCCATTAAAATTGGTGCACATATAACTTTCCTTTTAGGGTAGATAAGTCTCTGACCTACAGTGTGGTAACACTGGAGTGAGAGTGCAGGTAGTTGATAGAGATCAACGGTACTGAGCGTGACCATGTACAGGAAGTTATACGGATGACTACTCACTCGTCGATAACTTCTTGATGCTGTAGTCATGTAAATAGTTCCTTGACCTAGAGTGTCTCAGCTACTCACAATAAGGTTACTATAGTTTGACAGTATAATCACATGGTTCCTATCCATACGGGACCTTGCGGTGTTCGTTGGCTACAGTAAGTTTATTATAGGAGTAGGGTGTTCACTTGTAGGGATCTATCAGCATTAGTAGTAAGGAATAACCCTATGCAAGCTTAATAAGACTAAGTCCATAAATCTATGGTCATAGTAGGGTGATAATGAAAAGGTGTTTTCATTAGTATCACAATTGGACTTGGGTCAATTAGGTTAAGCATATGACTGATGGGTTTAATGAATATCCGTAACCAACATCATGTCAGGATTTTGATAGAAGAACCGAATCACATGGTAACTACACCTAGGGGTTCCAATCTTATTCTGCTGGGTTGCCACTATATACTGCTAGGTGTCACTAGTGGATTATGAGAGCCCGTTAGGATCGTTTTCGGATCGATGATCCTAATTAGGGTTGAGCTGAAATTATTTCAATCCATCGAAAGGAGTTTTGATGATGTATAATGGAGATTATAGTATGTCTCATTACCAGATAGGATAGGACCTGTGGGGTCATACACATTAGGAGCTCAAGTAACCAATCAGCAAATCAATTTGACCGAATTGTAAATGTTACAATTAATTAGTTATGGATTAATTATTAATTAAATTAAATTAGATTTAATTTAATTGAGTTAGACTCAATTAATTAATCATAATTGATTCGGGTCAATGTCTGCTTCGAAATGGTTCGATCGGATTAAAAATCGGCTTCAGTTTGACCGTAAAATCATCACATTTGGACCATAACCTAGAGTCTAGTTAGACTAGGACTCTCTCTCTTTGTCTTCCCTTCCCTCCACATGCCAAAGGGTGGGTCCCATTTATTTTGTGTGACAAAAGAGATAAGGCGTGAATAATAGGTGGGCGGTATTTGAGTTTGGCGTGGAGAAATTAAGAGAGGGAAGAGTCCTTCTCTTCCACTCCTCTTAAATCCTAGCCAGATAAAATGAAACATCGATCTTTTGTTTCATTGGGATGGGAGAACTTGAATTTAAAAGGAGAGAAAAGTGTGGCCGACTAAGAGATCTTAATATTAGCATGAAGAATTATTTCCTATCACCGTGAATTATTTTGGGGCTGACTAAGAGATCTTAATATTGGCATGAAGAATTATTTCCTATCACCGTGAATTATTTTGGGGCACCTTTCTTCTCTTGGCCATGAACACTGAGAGTCTCTCTCCTTGTTTCAACTATTCTTCTCCCTTTATTTGTTTTCTCTTTTCTTGAGTGAGATCTAGAGAGATACTCTACTAGAAAAAGAAGAGAGAAAAGGGTCCAGAAGTCTTGCATAGTTCAATTTGCAAGACAGAAGTCAAAAGCCAGTCCAGATTCGGATCGGCACAGTTTTTAAAGTGGGTGATTTGCTGAAAGAGGAGAGAGCTATAAGGATCTAGCAGTCCGGTGCCCTCTACGACTCGGTTGTGAGAGCTTCATGTGGATACTAGCAGAGGCGAATGATTGCGCAGCTCCGACAGAATCCCGGCTTTTCAGTAGCGGATCAGCACAGTTTTCAAAGCAGGCCCGGATAGCAATCCAGGTAAATATTTTATGCTTAAAATAATTTTTATTTCAGATCTAATATTTTTTTCATGTTATGCAGCATGTTAGAAATTTATGATAAATAAATTAGATTTATTTATGAATTGCATGATTAGATATAAATTATTTTTATATTTACTTTCACTGTGACAGGCTGCTGATGCCTGTTTAATTGCAATTTACTGTTCCTGGGAGAACTCCAACACATTGCCGAAAGGAAAGCCGCCAAATATAGGAACAACTCCTCACTGGGATTTGGCCTTCCTAATAGCAATGGGGAGCAGAGATAACTCTTAAGATTATCAAAAGCCTTTTGACATTCTTCCGTTCAACAAAAATCCTTCAGGTACCGTAGAGTCTAGAAAAATGGGAGGTAGCATTCGACCGACTTAGAGATGAACTGGTTGAGGGCTACAATTTTCTTGATGAGATGCTGGATATCTTTGACTGTCTTTAGTGGGCTTATATCGTAGATGGCCTTGATTTTCTTTAAATTAGCTTCCATCCCCTATTGGAGACCTTGAAATCCAAGAATTTATCTGAGACCACTCCAAAGGTATATTTGGTGGGGTTTAGCTTCATTTGGTATTTCCAGAGGGTGCTAAAAGTTTTTCAAAGGTCTTCAACATAGATTCTGGTAGCTTTACTTTTAACGAGAATGTTATCTATGTACACCTCCATATTCTACCTGATCTGGTCTTTAAAAACCTTGTTCACCAGACATTGATAAGTGGCACTACATTCTTCAGACCAAATAACATAATCCTATAACAAAAAAGTCCTCGATCAGTGGTAAAAGTAATTTTTTTCTCATCATCAAGAGCCATCAGGATTTGGTTGTAGCTCGAGAAGGCATCCATGAAGCCGAGGAGATCATGGCTCAAAGTGGTGTCTATCATTTGATCGATTCTAGGTAGTGGATAACCATCTTTTGGGCATGCTTGGTTGAGATTAGTAAAGTCTATGCAGATTTATTATTTGCCATTCACCTTCTTCACTATGATAGGATTTGCGATCCACTTTAGATAGGTAGTTTTCCTAATGAAGCCAACACTGAGCAGTTTGTTGACCTCCTCGGCTATAGCTTTTGGATGCTCGGGCATGAAACTCTACTTCTTTTATTTAACGGGTTGATGCTTAGGATCTACCTTCAATTGGTGTACCATCATCGAGGGGTCGATGCCCGACATATTCGCTAATGCCTAAGCAAAAACATCGGCATTCTCCTATAAAAACAAGGTTAGCTAGTCTTTTATCACATGATCCAAGTTGGAACCAATCCAACCGTGTGTTCTAGATCTCCATCGGCCAAGGATATAGAGGTAAGGTCCTCAGCCAGCTCTCCTCGTTATTCGGTTAGATCATCTTGAATGTCTAAGCTTTTGACTTGATAGCCAGTGTCAGCTCTTTTTCCCTCGAGCTCAATGCAGTAATAACAACGTGCTAGGCTCTGATCTCCACAAACTTCTCCAATCCCATATGTTATCGAAAATTTTATTTTTAAGTAGTAGGTGGAGATAACAGCTTAGAAGGCATTGAGGCCCGGTCGTCTAAGGATGGCATTATAAGTCGAGGGTGGTCGAACGACTAGAAAGTCTACTTGAGCGATGGATCGAAGAGGATAGTATCTCATCCTTATGGTCAGGATGATCATCCCTTCTACCTGGATTATATCTCCCGTGAATCCCACTAGAGGGAAACCCACTCAAGCCAGTCATTCGGGCGATATCCCTATTTTCAAGAGATCATTGTAGTACAAAACATCTGCTGAGCTCCCATTATCGATAAGGATGCAGTGTATATCATAATTTTTTATATTTAGAGTAACAACTATCGCATCATTATGCAGAAACTAGATGCCATTATCATCCTCATTGAAGAAAACTATCAACATTTTCTGCCTCTTCGCTAGTTGCTTGGAGTGATAGCATCCCCTATTTATCATTTTTACATCTCCCAATGGTGTGGGATTGCCTCCTTCTAGAGGTGGGAGTTGTTGTGGATGCTTAATTAGACAAGGTGATCTTGGCTACCCTTTTTGCTCCCTCCATCATCAGATAAACCAATCATGATGGCCTCGTCTGATCAGCTCTTAGATCTCATCCCATAGCTGGATACATTTTTTAGTATCATGATCATGGTCTCAATGGTACAAACAAAACTTGCTCAAATTCCTCCTTGCCAATGGTGTTCACAGCTTTCGAGGCTCTAGAATTTGCCTTTTAATCTCCATCAATACCTTTTTCCTATGTGCATTGAATAGGGTGTACATATAGAACTTTTCTAGCGACGATGTTTGGCGGGCCTCCTTGAGTTGGCAATTTTTGAAGAATCCATTCTTCCCCCATGAAGATCTAGAGCGAGGTTGAACTCTTCCTTCACGCTTCGGAAAGAGTTTGCATTCTTGCATTTCCTTGCCACCCTCCAGTGTAAAAGTGGGTGGGTCCTCTTCCAACATGAAGGCTTCTTCCATTTAAGCATATTTTTTAGCTCGGACTAGCATTCCTATAAAATCCTTGGGATAGGTCTTGGTCAATGACTTTTTAAGGTCATTCTTCAGTAAACCTTTCACCAAAGCCGACATAGTAATCGACGGATCCAAATTGTGGATATTTAAAGTAGCCATGTTGAAGCAGTTCATGAAGGCTCGGATCATCTCTCCTTCTTTCTACTTGATAGTGTGGAGGTAGTTCGAGCATTACTATGGCCTCCGACTATTAACAAAGTGGTTGGTGAATGCTCGGCTCAACTCTTCAAAGGAGTGTACTGATCCTGGTTTCAAGCTTATGTACCAGTATCGAGTTGCTTCCTTCAAAGTAGAGGGAAATGCTTGGTAGAAAATGAAATCAGGAGCTCTATGAAGGAGTATTGTTGCTAAAAAACTCACCGAGTGATCATTAGGATTAGTGGTCCCATCATAATTCTTGAGCAGCGAAATTTTGAAATGTCATAGAAGTGGTGCCCCCATAATCTTGTCATCAAATGGTGGCTTGTTACTGGCCCTTTTCTTTGGTGCAGAAGAAAGATTGCGAATCACCTTAATTCGCTGGTCCATCTCTTTGAGTTTCTGATTGATCTCAAGGTTTTGATTGGCTAGGACTTCCTATTACTACAAGGATCAATGGTCCAGAGTGGAATCCTACTTTGATCGAGGACTCTCAGGGCATTGTCTCCTTGTCCTCAGGCTTTTGGGATGGCGGTGATGATGGTGAGTGGTTCCTCTAAGATCCTTTAAAAAGACTTGCGATTGCTCGGGTGGTGGAGGCGCTGCTCCAATTATGGGATGTTGCATCGCTGGAGGCAATACATGTGTACACCGGAGGTTGAGAGGCTATGCATGGCACCATCAATAGAAGTGGGGTCATTGGAGGTGGGCAGGGGTAGCCTAAATGGCTTGGATGGCTGCCACCATATTCTGAACATATATGACAAGCAAATTGAATTGATCCACACCCACCATCACTGCTTGTGGTGGTGATGTGACTCCACTAATGCAAGGTGGGGTGGATCATTTGCTTGGCTCTCTGCCATTCTTTCTACCATCCGAGAGGCCATGGTGTTGGTGTGACAAGAGACGGTCTTCTTGGGTGGCATGGCTTTCCCATCTCATGGGTCACACTCCCCATAGATATACTCAGCCCTTCCTCTAATTTGTTGATGCTGAAATTCATCAAGTGCCGAAGGAGATATTGGAGTTGGTGGTGGTGCCGGAGTTGGTGGTGTAGGCTGGTCTCCAGGAGGTGGTACCTACAAAAAAATCTAGCCGGGGATGGTCTTAGTGATGGCACTCCGATACTTAAGTCAGTATTAATACTAATAGTGGGAGAGTATAAGTGGGAGAGCTCATATACCTTGGGGACTCATTTAGAGTCCCTTTTATAGGCTAAGATTCAGGGACAATCTAGTCCTAGCCAAGATCCTGCAAGATCTAATAAGAGGCGGCAAAACTTTTCACATATCATATGAAGCTTTCTAATTTGCAGGGGGTATCCTATCTCTTTAAATATATCCTTGTCGCTAGTCTGGTAGGTGGCATACTTCAATAAATGATGGACTTAATTATAAGGAACCCAGGCACGCCTCCTTTGTTTGTCCAGATTTAGTGATAATTAGAGATTTTGGGACATGATGGAGAGTCGGCTACGTGGTGGTAGTGAATATCTGGGTGTTGTTTCTTCAATGCTTAAGATAGGTGCACCACCAAAGTTTCACTGGTCATAGTGCTCGAGGGGTGTCTAAGGCCTGGTCGGGCATGGAAGCTTATGACCGAGTGCTCTCCGAGTAGTTGGAGGGCTCGCTGATGCCTTCGGGTATAGGAGTTAGCCTTTACTGGTATCCTTGCAAGGGCCTATGGCAAAATGCTCCTCGAGTGGTTGGTAGGGCTCACTGATATCTTCGGGCACAGAAGTTGGCCTCTACTGGTATCCGTTTGAGGGTCTTTGGCTTAACGCTTCCTAAGTAGTCGATAAGGCTTGCTGGTGCCTTTGGGCACAGGAGTTGGCCTCTGCCGGTATCCGCTTGAGGTCCTATGACTAAACGCTCTCTGAGGGGTTGGTAGGGCTTGCTGATACCTTCGGGTACATGAGTTGGCCTCTATAGTATTTATTTGAGGGCCTGCTACCGAACAGTCCCTGAGCTATCAGTAGGGCTCGTTGATGCTTTAAGGCATAGGAGTTGGTCTTTGCTGGTATTCGCTTAAGGGCCTATCGCTAAATGCTTCCTGAGCGGTCAACAGGGCTCACTAATGCCTTCGATCACAAGAGTTAACTTCTGTCGATATCCGCTTGAGGGCCTATGACTGAATGCTCTCTAAGCAGTCGGCAAGGCTTGCTGGTGTCTTTGGGCATAGGAATTGGCCTTTGCTGGTATCCACTCAGTTGGAGGGCGACTCTTGATTCGTGTCCTCGATCAAGGTGTGCATTGCCTGGTCGATGGAGTGCTCGCAGTGCCATGGATCCCATGTCCCTGGCCCGATTGTAATTCCCACTAACAATAAATAATAAGTACTTATTAATTTTTTTTATCATCATGTATTTAATTGGTGTTACCTTCCAAATATAAGTGGCTATTCCTATGGACTGTGCCATGTGACGGATGCAATCGGCGTGGCGGTACATGGCTATGTATCACATGGAGGTGGTAGGGCATGAAGTAGCAGCAGTCAATGCAACATCTAAAGATGGTATCGTTTGCTTGAGTACTCGCGGTGCACCCCTGCTCCCGTGCACAAAACTAGCCACACTTACCTTCAGTGTGCATGTAGCTACTAGCATCCAAGATGCTCGTACGGATGCTACTTGGCCACCATCGTATCGACTTTGATAAAATAAATAAAATAAATCTTTTAATATTTTATTTAAATATCAAATAAACAAAATATATTATTAATTACTATATCTAATTAGTATTGTAAATAAATATTTATTAATATTTATTAATTTTTTAATCATTATATATTTAAATGGTATCATCTTCTAAACCCAAGTGGCTATTCCTACAGACCATACCACGTGACGGGTGTAGCCGGCTTATGGTTCCATAGCACGTGGAGGTGATAGGGCATGAAGCAGCAGCGGTTGATCCAACTTCTAGAGATGGCATCAGTCACTCAAGCACTCACACTGCATCCACTTTCTTATGCACGATACCGATCGTACTCACCTTCCATGCACATGTGGTTATCAGCATCTGTGGTTTTCGCATGGATGCCACTTCACTGTTGCTGTGCTGATTTAGATAAAATAAATCTTTATGCATGATGCCGATCGCACTCACCTTCCATGGGGGTGGGGTGGGGGGGGGGGGGGGGGGTGTTGAATCGAAGAAGAAGGAAAGAAAAAAAAGTTTGGTTTTGGGACGGGGTTGTTGAAGAAGGAGAAGGGGGGAGATGCACTGCCTTGGTGGGGATTAGTGCGTTTAGGCACGTTGATTAGAAGGGGCACCGGAGGATAACAAAGAAGAAGAAGAAGGGAATTTTTTTTAAAAAAAATTATGTGTTTTGAATCCATAATTTTAAAATAACACTTCATCTTTGACCTGATCAACCCATATTTCATAGCATGACATCCTCGTCGGCAAGGGAACAAGAGTTTGAGAAATATTTAGGAAATAATATTTAAAAAAGTATTATTTAAGAAAAAACTCTAATAAATTTAGTCTGTTTATTTTTTTGATAAGATAAAACGAATAAGAGGGAGATCAGTGTAGCTATCTCTCTAGGAGGACCATAAGAGACCCTACTTCACTGGAGAATATTTGATACAAGATGACAATAAAGATAGCTTAGTCCTTTTTCATCAACTGGTGAGTACATTACTCTAGCTCCAATTTAAGCACCATGAAAAAAGTTTGGACATAAAAAATTTATAGCCAATCCCATGTTTCCATGTTTAGGTCTCATAAATTAACTTAAAATTTATTCAGGTTAATTATAGTATCATGCCTCAAATCTTAAAATTATGAAATATATGATAATACCCCTTCCACATGGATTACCACCTGGGTGGTTAACCTGTTTATTTGACCAAAGAGATCAAACAAGGCTAAAACAATACCACATAGTCTTACTATTGGTTTGAACCCGGTATGAACCAGGCTAGTGCAGTCATTTTACTGTAATAATTTATAATATATATTATCATGAAATCCTGTACTATAATAACAAGTAATATAATATATGTATATTATATTATATCTTGTTATATTATATTTATTATAATTTACCATATTTTAATATATATTCAAATTAATATGTTCGGGAATTCGAAGCATGATCCCGTAGATGATTTGGTTAAATATAGAAATTTTTCTGGGATCCACGATCGCTGATGTCAGTGAGAGATCAGGATCTTCCTCTTTGTCCTCGTTGTACTAGTCGGCGCCTTAATGATATCAGGTTAACGTACTCATCTTTGGATGAGAAAAGATTGTGAAAATCTAGACATCTTGAATCGAATATTATCTGGAAAGATGGGGGCCTGCGAATCTGCGATGATAGCTACACCGGAATTTACCCCATCCCTATTGCTTTAAAAAAAAAAAAAAAAACCATAGTAATAAAAAAATAATAATTTAATATTATATGTTAGATATTTTGATTGTTTTGGTGAAATATATCATTTCTCATGAAAATATCCGCACAATTTTTTTTTTATCATGTAACTTTAGGATGGAGGGGACTGGAATTGCAAACTTGCGTAATTTAATGCAAAAATCGCATTTTTGATCCACTTATTCTCAAAATGATATCCAAACTATTTGTTATCTTCTGCTGGTATTCAGACTCCTCCCCGCTCTTCTTCGGATCCCTTCGTTCTCTCTCTCCGATTCGGGTAATGTTTTCACCCAGATATTATCATCTTCACAAACCCTAGAACGCTTGCATTTCTAAGTACTCTTTTTTTTTTTTCCTGATTATCATCGATTAGAACCTACAATGGCTTATTATTCGAATCACATATTTCCTCTGATTGATCTAAAATTTCGCAAGAGAAACTCCCTTTCTTGTTCTTCTCAAGGTCGCAAATTCTTGGCTGTAAAAAATGGCAAATTTGAACTGAAATGATCTTGGTATGGCCTGCTGTCGGCTATCTTACATTCCCATCTATTCGTTTTGGAAGAAGATTGACGGGGTAGGAGGGTGATTTTGGCCCTTTTGGAGGAGGCCAAAGGTTGGAAGCAAAGGTGCTGTTTAGGCGGTTGCCGATGCACCGATGCAGTTCCGTTATGGTTCGATTACCTTGTCCAAAAGGTCCTAATATAACTTAATTTAGTTCAATCTTATGATGTTTTGCCATTTAACTTCCATGTTTCGATTTCCATTCACATTTTGCGTTGTCATTTTATGGTCTTCTCATGCCTAACTTTTCCTCTCTCTTTTTTTTTTTTTCTTTTCATCCAAAGCCATCAGACCGACCTTCAAAAAAGGCCTTCAATAGATGCAACTAGACGGTACACCTTCGATAAAGACAATTGAAAGCTCCAGCATTCTTGAAATAAAATCCTATGTTTGGTTCTATTATTTAACTAGATGCTCATTTATCAGGGTAACTCCAAGCTGCCCGTTTTTCCAAAATTGGAGCCACTGGCTGCTGCTCAAGAAAGGCAGTTGCATAGTAATTCATGGGCCTCTTCTGAAGATTTGAGAACAACACAACATATATTGGCTGATTCTTCAAAACTTGGCAAAAGTAATGTTTGTATGAATCCTTGATATAGTTGAGAGCAAGGTTTATGATACCACCCCGTACCACCTGGTACCGGGCATACCGTACCTTACCGGTCATACCGTACCGTACCGGTCAAGAGCCGGTATGATTTATCTATTAAAAATGGTTCAAAATACTGATCGTTAAAAAAAATAAAAAAAATTATATACCGTACCGATATAATATGGTACGGTACCGGTATGTACTGTCCAGTTTGACCCGGTCTGGGCTCGATTTGGCCCGGTTTGGATCTGGTTCGTGCCCGACTCAGATCAAACAATTTTGCTACGAAGAGAGAGAGTTTTTTTAAAATTTTGTAGGCCCGGTATGGGCCCCCACCATACCGGTTGGTGATTGAAATGGGACCTGGTATTGGTTTGGTGTTCCTTGGTTGAGAGCGATGCTTATCGACAAAACTGCAATAATGTACAGGTTAACTAGATAGTACCGACTTCTTGGAATGCCACTGAACTTTGCTGCAGTTTCCTCTATCTACTTAATTGTGTTCTGGAAATAGATATATCTGCTTGTATTTTCTTGACATCGTTCACAAGTTTCTTTGGTACCATTATTCTTGCTTTCTTATTTAATTGACATAGATATGCATGTCTTGCCCAATAAAGCTGTGATTTTAATTTTTTTGGAGTGGTTATTTATGTGCGTATGCTTCTAACAAGCACAATATGTAGTCATGTGACAGAGATGTGTCAGAAACTTGGGCAGCAGAGAGATGCTCTTTAACATTCATGTTGCTCTTGATTGTTTAAGGTCATGATTGGTACTTAAGGTTCCATATGCCCAGCAGTTCAAAAAATTCCATAATAAATTTTGCATACAGTTACAAGCATCACATTGATTTAGAGCTGTGAACTAGAGATTTTCTAATTAGGATCCTGTTATATGCATCACAAGCTTGCTGAAATTCTTGCAAAAGCATTGCATTGCTTTGCACCTTGTCCTTATACAGGAGCTGCAGGGTTTGTTGTAAAATACATTCTTAATCTCTTATCTGTTTTCTTTTCGTGTTTATTCCTTTATCATAACAGTAAACAACTGCTTATATTTCTTTGATTGCACTATTACCCTTGTACACTCTACTCTTAAACTTTATTGTTAAGTTCCAATTCAAATGTCGACCATTTCTGTTATATGGAAGATAGATCAGGACTGACATTATGTCATGCCCCGAATCCAGAACTAGGATCGGCTACATGACCGGCCACACAACCCTAGGTATCATCCTAGAGATCATGCCAGGCCTAACTTTCAAAACAATATCCAAACAGTGGTAAGGAACATATCTCACTAATTATTTATTGATTCCAAGAATTAATCATAAAATTCAACTAAAATTTAATATAAACTCAAAGATCAACACTTAAACCCTAGCTTCTTACTGACTGGTCCCAAGCTCGCTTAATTTTCCTGATCTGCAACAAAAACATAGGAAAATAGGGAATGAGCTAAACAGGCTCAGTAAGTTATCATCACCTCCAATGTAAATATACAAATATGTCAACAACCAGTAACATATACAACACACATACAAGATATCCATCTCAAAATAATATACTAGCAACACTATGCAAATGTGTACACTTAAATGCAAACGATACTAACACGACACGACTATGGATGGCCAACCATTTACTTAACTCTCCTAGTCCCTCAGACTATGGCCACGATCGGCCCATGGCTCGCCCCGAAAGAGACTAGATCCTGTGTCACATACCGCTCAACAGTTATGTGCCAGCAATAGCCCTGCTGGAGGCTCAAAAGGAAACTAGCTCTGAGTATCACACGAGAAACATGCATCCTCTGCATGTGCCCTCCACGCATGGCTAAAATAAGGCAACTAGCTCCTGTGTCACATACCGCTCAACGGTCATGTGCCAGCAATAGCCCTGCTGAAGGTCCAAAAAGAGACTAGGTTCTCGTATGATCATAGTCAGACTAGAGAGCACTCACACCGTCACAATGTACTCACACCAACACAATACATCCACATCAACACGATGCACGCAATCCAAAGCAATCCCACAATGTACCCACACCAACACAATGTACTCACACCAGCACAATGCATCCACATCAATACGATGCACGCAATCCAAAGCAATCCCACAATATACCCACACCAACATGATGCACGCAATCCAATGCAAACAAATGTAGATATATTACATATATCTACTAAGTTATAAATATATATATACTGGCATACATATCAGAGGTCAAGATAACTTATCCAAGAGCATCCACCAACAACGTGCAGTTCAATTTCCTAGACCCGATCTTCCAGAGACAATGACGATCCTGAATCACAAATTAAAAAGAAATTAAATATAAATTAAATTTCCTGGGACATCCTCTACTAACAGTTATTTTCCTCCCTTCCCCACCTTTCTTTTATTTATTAATTATTATTATTATTATTACTTATATTATTTTATTATTATTTTCCAAACGGTACCTTTACGGGATCGGCCCATCCCAGAAACAAGCCTGGCCCAACACAAAACCCGGCCCAACCCCCTGTTAACAGAGTCGATTCTTCTCTGTTAACAGGCCGAGCAAGCCCCTCCCCCTCCACGGAAATCGGAAGGAATGGCGGCGATCATCGCGATCGATCGCCCGGGAAAGACCGTCGGAAGGGAAGGAAGGGACTGGCAGTCCCTTCGACGGCTGTCCGGCCACCCGCCGGGAACCCAAAACGAAGTCTGCCCCCCCCCCCCCCCCCGGCCGATCGTCCTCGCTCGAGCCCACGCTCAAGAGGAGACGGGTTCCCGCCGACCGCCACTGCATGTTCCCACCTCGAGTGGAAATTAAAGGATAGGGTACTTACCGGTGAGGTCGACATCAAACTTGGTGGCCATCGGAGGAGGACGGCCTTCAAATTGGCCGGGGCATACGAGGAATCGTCCGACGAAATCGGCGTTGGCTTCAACATCCACCGGAGGAGGAGAGGTCTGGCTGGAGCAGAGGCATGCGAGGAGCCCTTAAAACTCGAGGAAGATCCTTATCCCCCAGCGCCGTCGACCGCCTTCCCCGCTTCTTTCGCCGGTCGTTCTGTGGTTTTGTGCCAGGATAAATTTGAACTGAAGTCGGCAAGGCCTGCCGACTTCAGCCCAACATCGACCCAATAACACCAGGCCTCACACATTAGCAGGCTTATTTTGACAGGCATTGTTATATGCTTCAAATCATTGAATATTATTAATAGTTGTGAATAAGTTCTATGGAAAGATTCTCTACAACAAGCGATTATTAGTTAGGTTTGATGCAGGATTATCAAAGAAAAATCTAGGGGCTTGTTATCAGTTTTTTTAGACAAGCTTTATGGAACCTCAGACCCCATCTGTTTGTAAATTGATTAATGGCTAAAGGTATTGATGAAACCATCAAGGAAGACAATGACCAAAAGGTTTGGATTAATTTAGCAATTCTAATTGATGATAGAATTGTTAATATCAATGATTGGAATAATGATGTTAGTCATTGGACTGGCACACAATCAACTGATTAGAAAGGGTTGATGTTGTTAGGCTATGCCTCGAGCCCGACCCATAGGAGACCTGGCCGTAACACACCCAGGTCCGGCAGCAGCGAGCCAAGCCTGGCCCAGGCCTGGGCACACGCACAAGGCATGGCCCGTAGGCATGTGCGGGCACGTGGGCCAGGCGCGCGATGCACGCACGCGGTCTATAGGGCCATTTTATGCGGTCCAGGCATCCTTTGCACCATTTAGCATGGTCCACACATGGTCCATGCGTGCAGGTGAACAGGTGCAGTCCATGCACAGGCACACGCGGTGCGGCCCATGGCAGGTCATGCACAGTCCACGCGCGGTTCATGGGCTGGTTTAGGTATTTTTTGGCCAGTTTAGGGCTGGTTTGGATATTTCACGCATTTTGAATGCGGCGAACGCGATTTCGAGATCTTTTAGAGTCCTTTTCAAAGTCTTGTATATGGTTTAGACTTTATAAAAGGGGCAGATGGCCTGAAGTTCAGTGTTTGATGGCAGAGAGCCTCCTTTGATATCTTTGAGAGCTTTTTGAATGGGATCTAAGCTTTTAGTTGAGAGATTGATGTATAGGAGTTGAGAGTACATATTCTCCTCTTGTACTTGTGGATTTCTTTCATAGTGAAGTTGCATGTCTTGTAGAGGTAGACCTTTTAGGTGTTTTATGTGATCTTGATGCATAGGAGTTGAGAGTACATATTCTCCTCTTATACTTGTGGATTTCTTTCATAGTGAAGCTGCATGTCCTGTAGAGGTAGACCTTTTAGGTGTTTCATGTGATCTTGATTGTATTTTTATTGTAATATTGTATTTTATTTTCTTTCTTTCTCTTTACTCTTGTGGTATCAACATCAGCATCAACATTGCGGTCTTGGACAGAGATCCATATTTTGTATCTAAGATGGATCGACCCCTAACAAGTGGTATTAGAGTTCCGGGCTGCTCGGGTTGTAGTGGTGTTGATCAAGGTTAGAAAAGATGGAGAAGACAAGCGCAATCAAGATAGAGATCAATCGGTGTGATAGAAAAAACAATTTCTTTCTGTGGCAAGCAAGGATGAAGGATGTACTCATCTAACAAGAATTGATCGATGCTCTCATGTGCGAGAAGAAGCCATCTACTATGGAGAAAAAAATTGGAATCGACTTGAGGAAAAAATTGGAATCGGCTTCAGATACAAGCGGTGAGTATAATTCGCTTATACTTGATGGATGACGTGGTGATCCATATACTTAATCAGACTTTTCCAATGATGATGTGGACAAAGCTTGAGGAGATGTATATGGCACAATTACTCACCAACGCTCTCTTCTTCTGAAAATAGTTTAGCGAGAGATAGAGCATGCAGGAGTATCTGAGTAATTTTCAGAGGATCCTCACCGATCTCCTCAGTATTTGTAAGAAAGTTGAGAAGAAGATCAGGATGCTGGTCTTGCTATCATTGCTTCCCCTATCCCTTGAGTTTTTGATGACTGCTTTTCTAGTAAGAAAGAGCACCATCAAGATGGAAGAAGTCATTGCAGCACTTCCAAAACGAGATTTTCAGATAAGAGAACCAGGTTTTGAGTTCAGGTGGTAACTTAGCTTTGGCAATAACTAGAGGTGCAAGTGGCAAAGGATACAGTGACAGAGGATCATGAGGCGAGCGGTCTAAGTCCAAGTCAAGGGATGTGCGAAAGATTAAATACTATCGGTGCGATGAATTGGGATATCGTGTAAGAGATTGCCTGCAATTCAAGGATTGGACGAAGGCTGCTGCAGTGGTGGTCCATGGTAGCGACTTTGAAGAACATGGTGAGGTCCTTTTGATCTCAGACAAGGTTTCACTTTTCTCTCTTTGTGGATTTTAGATTTTGTATATTCGCATCATGTTTGTTATAGAGAGGAGCTATTTAACTCTCTGGAGAGTAGTGAAGGCACTGTTCATTTGCTAGATGGATTGAATCGTGTGATTAAGGTCTTTGGGGCAATTAACCTGCAATTATTGCCCAGACCAATAATCCAAGAGGGGGTGAATTAGGTTTTTTAAAAAAATAAAACAAATATGTGCCTTTCAAAACTTAATTGATATGTGGGCCAAGTATTGTGTTAAAGAATGCAAGTACTGAAATATAAGAGAATGAGATGGAGAAACAATCAAACACACAGATACAACATGATTTAGTGGCTCGAAGCAATCCTAGCTCCTACATCCACTATCCAAGGACCTTTTGGGATTTTCACTATATTCCCGCAAGAATATAACCGGTTTGTTCTATCTCAGGCTCACAAATTAAAATCCAAATACAATGTTTGTTTCACGGGTACAAACAAACTCAATACATGTTTGTTTTTTGGCCTCATTGATAATCCAATTGACTTTCCAAGGCTAGCCAATCAAAATCTTAAATCAAACCTAAGTTTCAGCTCTTTATTGAAACTTGTAATAATAACAATCAAACAACACAAAATAGAGCAACAAAAAATGAACTTCAAAGAGAGCTGATTGTTGTAGTTGAAGCTTGATATATAGTTGCTTAAAGGCTTCAAAAGTTGCTTTTCAATACGCTTTTCAATCCTCAATGCTTCAAGAGGTTAGGTAGGAAGAAGTTGAACTTCCTTTTGAGTTTTCAATGACCACATAGAATATTTTACTTATTCTCGATGATTGAAATGAATGTTTAAGTTCTTATTGATTTTTAACTTTAATACTTGCATTTCTATTTTTTTTTGTATTTTTTTTATGAGTTTAAAGTTATTTCTAGCCATTTATAATCATTGGAAACCAAGAAATAGCCATGAAAACTTTGAAAATTAAGTTCTGCAAGTTCTGGAACTAGCCGTTACTGTTGCTTTCCATGGAATGAGAGTTGGCTCACCTGAGGAGAGTCGGCTCTAATCAGTAGTGTCCAAATATTTAGGTTTCTATCATCTTAAGAGAGAAGGTTTGCTGGACAGGAGTCGGCTCTTCTAAATTGTCTCCAAAAGCATGCTTTTTGTTGTTTCTAAGAGAGAAGGCTTTTATCTGAAGATAAAGCTTATATGAAAACTTACATTTCTGTTTAACCTATGAAAGAAGGCTCGTTTAAAAGGAGTCGGCTTATTTTTATATTGTTCTGAAAATAACTTTCTGTCATCCTGTGAGAGTCGGCTCTAATCTCAGGAGTCGGCTCTTTTGAGCAGTGCCAAACCTGCGTGCCATGCCACCATGGCATACCATTTTACAGGAGTCGGCTCTTCTCAAAGGAATCAGCTCTTTCATATTTTACAGAAACTTCAATATATCCTTGCAACTAAATGCAAGAGGCCTTCCAACACATTTTAATAAGCTCTCCAACAAATTTAAACACATTTAATTATAATAATGAGCTCTTTGATAAATTTAAATATATTTAATTATAATAAAGAGCTTTCTACTCTCATTATACAAATAATCTCTCAAAGCATCTAAAGGATCTTAAAGAATACAAATAGACTTTCTATATTTCAAAAACATTTCTAAAGATACATAGGAGCTTACCACACATCCCAATTATTACATAGAGTTCTTAAAGGGATTTTCAATGATACGTATGAGCTCACAAACTATTCCAATAATCTATAAGGTTTTCAATTGATGATTGGTCATTGGAAAGCTCTCTACAAAAATATTTTTAACAATTTAAAATGTGTTAGTTTAGTATTCATGCTTCAATATTTTGTAATCATCAAAATCATTCCTCGGGTCAACAATCTTTTCCTTTTCGATGATGACAAAATACTGGACATGGAGATTAAAAGCTTTATAATATAAAGAAATGTATCAGAGTAATGTATATATTCATAGAAACTTTATGGTGTAGTGTATCTGAATTGTAAACTATTAGAGTATTAAAGTATCAGTAAAGTTTTCAATAGAGCATATCAAATTTTTGAAATTTTCAAGTATAGAGCATATATATGATGTATCAATCAGGAAATGAATCCAAAATAGTACAAGAGCTTTGAAATTTATACAAATCAGTTTATGTATAAAATCAATGTTTATGTATAATGTATCATAATATATTCAAGTATACTAAGTTTGTATCAAAGCTTAAGAAACCGTATTAGAGCTTAGATGGGATGTATCGAAATTGTTGAAACATGTAGTAAGAAGGGGAATAATGGTGTTATTAGAGTTTGTAACAATCGAAACAATGCTCCCCCTTTAAATATCAATCCTATATGCATGATTTTTGGATTTTGACTTGAAGTATATGCATGCACATATTTCTTGCTTATACTTCTAGCTTTCTTACTTAAGTTTTGTTCTTCCCTTTAATCTCATATATATTATGCACATTCATTAATCTCATTCTCAATCATATATTCATAATTAGATTTTCATATTGTAATTTCAAACATGCATATTCTCATTCTCATTCTTTCCCTTTTTGTTCGAAACTTTTAATCTCATGTACATTCTTTCTTCTCTCTCTTTTTGTCATTAACAAAGAGGGTAAAAAAGATTGTGTAAAGTATAATGCAAAGTCAAGATAATGAAATTGTTATTTCACAAATGTATAGCGCAAATAATTCAAAATGTATAGCATAGAACACAATGTATCATTCAAAATATTTCACTGATACAAGATTTGATGCACGGTAAGTATCAAAGTTAAGATACAACACAGTAAAGATGTTCAGTATAATAAAAATATAGATACGATACTATATCAAAATATGGATTCTAGTGATCCATGCATATATAATTAATATGAAGTAAATAAGTAAATATACTAAGAACATACTTCATAAAATAAAAATTTAGATTTAGCTTGGATATATACTCAACTTATACTTCTTCCCTTTTTTGACAGCATCAAAAATTTTTGGATAATATTTAGAGGAAATTATGATGATTTCTTCATGACATGAGAGTTATAATGTAAGCATAAAGAATCAAAATTAAATCATTTCAAAAGATACTTTCTTTTTCAAAAGTAAATTCTCCTCAGAAAGATCAAATTTATGTCATTCAAGATTTCATATTATAATTTTATTTTCCATTTTTTTACCAAAATATAAATTTATGCATGAAGTACAAGTCATTAAAGATCAAATTCAAAAAGTATCAAGGTTTAATCATAAAGCAGTTTATCATTCCTCCATGAATAAACAATTTTATTCTAATCAATTTTTTTAAAAAAGTTGAGGGTTTAAGGACGCAAGCAAGAGAGATGAAATTTAAAGCATTTAATATATTAAAGTATTTTGAATTCACAAGAATAAGTCCTAATAGTGGTCCCTAGGGTTTTGTACAATGATGGACAGTAAAAGGTAAGGAAATGGCTCGGTTAAATAGTGAAAGGTGAAGGTGACCTAGGTTTTCAATGATATTTAAAAAAATTGAGTTTCCAACTTTAGAGTCTGCTCACTCAGACCTATGGTTAGCTCGAGCAAAATCTTGATTTTTGGATCTAAAAAGTTGGAAAATAAATTCTTGGGAATTTAAATGTATGAAATAAGGTTGCACTAAGCTTAAAAAGTTGGGGTTTAGTTCTAGAAAATTTTTCTTAATTTTTGAAAATTTCTAGATAAAATTTCTAAAATGGATCATAGAGTTTTAATTCATTTCTAATTATTGAAAATCTATCCTCACTAAGGGGCTTAGTAAATATATCTGTTAATTGTTTTCGGTACAAACAAATTTTAGTTCAATTTTTTCATTTTGTACATCATCCCTAATAAAATGATGTCTAATTTCTATATACTTTGTCACTGAGTGCTGAATAGGATTTTTAGTCAAATTAATAGCACTGGTGTTATCACATCTGATTGGAATTTTAGTTTACTTAATACCAAAGTCTTCTAGTTATTACTTAATCCAAAGCACTTGAGCATAATAACTTCTTGTAGCTATACATTCTACTTCAGCAATGGATAGTGCCACGGAGTTGTGTTTCTTACTGTGCCACGAGATTAAGTTTAATTCTAAGAATTGACATGTTCCACTAGTGCTCTTGCTATCAATTTTACAATCACCATAATCAGCATCAAAATAACTAATTAATTCTAATGATGAATGCTTAGAATATTATAGTCCTAGATTAGATATTTTTTTGAGATATCTTATGATTTTTTTTACCGTAAGTATATGTAATTCTTTTGAATTATATTGAATTAGTACATATACAAACACTAAATAGTATGTCGGGTCTACTAGCAACCAAGTATAGCAATGATCCAATCATACCTTGATATAGCTTTTGGTCAATGCTATTGCTTTCTTTATCTTTGTCAAGCTTGCAGATTGGGCTCATTGTTATGTCGATTTTTTTTGTGGATTTCATCCCAAACTTCTTTAATAGTTCTTTGATGTACTTGGTTTGGTTGATGAAGATCTATTCTTTTATTTGATTTGAAGTCAAAGGAAGAATGTTAGCTCACTCATACTTATTTCAAATTCACTCTATATAAGCTCAGCAAAACTTTGGCAAAGATCTTCATTAATTATACCAAAGATTATATCATCCACATAAATCTATACAACTAATATCTCATCATCTTTTTTAATGAACAGTGTTGTATCCACACTCTTTTAGAAAAGTTGTTTTTAAGCAGAAATTTACTAAGTCTTTTATACTAAGCTCTAGGTACTTGTTCAAGACCATACAAAGCTTTGTTCAATTTGAAAATACGGTTAAAAAGATTATGACTTTCAAATTTAGGGAGTTGCTCTACAAAAACTTCTTTAGAAAGATATCCATTTAGAAAAAGACTTTTTACATTCATTAGAAACAATTTGAAATTCATATGACATGCAAATGCAAGTAAAAGTCTTATAGTCTCTAATCTTGCTACAGGTGCATAAGTTTTATAAAAATCTATTCCCTTTTCTTGATTATATTCTTTGGCTACCAGTTTTGCTTTGTTTCTAACTATATTACCTTTTTCATCTAAATGTTCCTAAAAAAGTAAAAATTCATTTTGTACCTATGACAGGATGTTCTTTAAGTTTGCTAACTAAGGTCCAAAATTGTTCCTCTCAAATTGGTTCAACTTCTCTTGTATAGCTATCATCCAATTTAGA
The DNA here is from genome assembly GCA_021397845.1 of Areca catechu. Classification (NCBI taxonomy): domain Eukaryota; kingdom Viridiplantae; phylum Streptophyta; class Magnoliopsida; order Arecales; family Arecaceae; genus Areca; species Areca catechu. The sequence goes on along the minus strand of CM038052.1, from coordinate 22,777,892 downwards.
CCCTTTTCAGTTTTCTCTATGCAATTGGGTTCAATTTGAGAAACAAATGTAAGATAATTAGAAGTGTCTCTAAATGAAGGTCTAGTTCTAACACTTTGTGAGGGATCTCCTATAATTAAGTCCTTAGGATGGTGATGTACATACATCCATTTCTTAGGCAAATCATCATGCTCTTTGCATGTGTTTTTCTTCTCTTCTTCAATTTGTTTATCTTTTAGGCTCAAGTCTTTCATTCCTTCATTCAATGTACCTGCATCATTGTCATGCACTCTTCCTTTCTAGAAGGTGAAGGGTTAGTTTCAACAAAAATGATATGAATAGACTCTTCTACAGTTAGGTTTTTTTATTGAAAACTCTGTAAGCTTTACTTGAAGTAGATTATTATCAAATTTAGCATCAAGTTTTTCAAGGTTATCTTTATCATTGTATAAAATAAAATATTTATAACCAAATACATGGAAATAATTTATGTTAGGCTTTCTATCATTCCAAAGCTCATAGGATTTTTTTTTTTTAAATAGGTCTAATAAGAATATGGTTAAAAATGTAATATGCGGTGTTCACAGTTTCAGTCCAAAAATACTTTGTAAGATTGTCTTCATATAATATTGTTCGGGCCATCCCTTCTAATGTTCTATTATTTCTTTCTATAATATTTTGTTGTGGTGTTCTTAGAGCTGAGAAGTTATAATCAATACCATGTTCATTACAAAATTCTTTAAAATACTTGTTTTTAAATTCTGTGCTATAATCACTTTTTATTGAAATAATTGAAAGATTTTTCTAATTTGAAAATTTTTTATGGAATTTTTTGAAAAATTGTGAATGCCTCATCTTTGTGTGCCAAAAACAATATCAAGTGAATCTCGAAAAGTCATCTACCATTACAAGTCCATATTTCTTACCTTCTAGGCTTGTGATCCTAGTTGATCTAAATAAGTCTATATGTAGTAGTTCTAAAGGTCTAGATATTGAAATAATATTTTTAAATTTAAAACTTTTCCTAGTTTATTTACTAAATTGACAAGCATCACATACATGATCATTTTCAAAATTCAATTTAGGCAAACATTTAACTAGATCTTTAGAAATTAATTTAGATAATATATGCATGCTGCCATGTCCAAGTCTTCTATGCCAAAGCTAATTTGTTTCTTTGATTTTAGTATTCATGGCCACTAGACTTGTACTACCCTTCATAGCTAGATCATTTAGGTATATCATGTATATATTTCTAAGTTTGTCCTACAAACTTGATGCTTGAATCAGAAGAACTAGTAACTATGCACATTGAAGACTCAAACAAAATTTTGAAGCTTTTGTCACATAGTTGACTGATATTTAACAGATTATGCTTTAATTTATCTACTATCAATATATTTTCAATGAATGTAGAAGGGATGTTTTGATCTTACCAATATCAATGATTATTCCTTTACCATTATCTTCAAAGGTTACAATATCCCATTCTTTCATTTCTAGGATAAAGAATTGTTTTTTATCACCCGTCATATGCCTTGAACAGTCACTATTTAAGTACCATCTTTTTTTTGATTCTTGGACTGCAATACATCTTTGCAAAATAAATCAAATGAGGTTTTTAGATACCCAAGCTTTCTTGGATCCTTTGGGATTAGTCATCATGGTTCCTTTGAGAATTCAAATTTTCTTAACCTTTCATTTTTCTTTCTTAAACTACACTCATAAGCTTTATGCCCAATTCCTTTACAACATAAATAAACTATGTTTAATTTTGGCACTTTGTTAAATGTAGAAAACTTAGTTGCAAAAAATTTTATTGTTGAAAATCTGTTATTAAAATTTGAGTTGTACCTAATTTCTGCTTTATCATTTGATTCCCTTTGGTTCTTAAGGATTAGTTCTAGTTTATTTGAGCTCAATGTTAGCTTATCAACCAAAGATTTGAGTTTTTGAACTTCCAATTCCAAATTTTCATTCTTTTCCTTTAAAGCTTTAAGTTTTTCAGATTGCTCCTCTTTCTCTTTTTGTAAAACTTTGTTTCTTTCAAGAACATCATCCAATTCTTCTTGCAAAGTATTATTTTTTTTTAATGCATCATTTTTCTCCTTTTGTAACACATCATTTGATTGTTTAAGAGTTTTAATTTTCAAACTAGCTTTCTTGAATTCTGCAATTAAATCATAAAAAGCTGTACGCAATTCATCAAATATAAATTCAATATTAGGTTCAGTACATACCTCATCTTTTAATGCCATTAAGCATAGATTGACTGATTTTGTTTGCTCCTTTTTATTGGAGCTTGACTCATCACTGTCACTCTATGTAGCAAACATGGCTTTCTTCTTTTTACTCTTTTTGTGACTCTTTTTCAATATAAGACGGTCCAATTGATAATGCCTCGATTTTTTTTATTCATAACAAATGGGCTGTTGATTCTTGTCTTTCTCCTTATCTTTTTCTTTACTTAGCTCTTCCTTAGCCAAGTATCTCTTTCTATACTTTGATCTATCCTTATCCATAAATCTCCTAAACTTTTTCATCACAAGGACTATACCTCATCTCTTAGCTCTTCTTTGGATTTCTTCTTCTTTCTTCTCTTCGGCTGTTGCTTAAGAGCTATTGTTTTCTTCTTTTTTCCTCTCTTCACTACGGTGCCTCATGTTTAATTCATAGGTCATTAGAAGCTCTTTCAAAGATTAGCTGTTGAGGTCCTTTGTTTCCTGAATAGCAGTGATCTTAGGATCCCACTTGGCCGACAATGATCGAAGAATTTTATCAACCAAGTCACTATTAGAGTAAGTCATGCTAAAACTTAATAATATCAGTAAACCTTGTAAATATTTCAGAAATGGTCTCAGTGTATTCCATTTTGATCAATTTATAATTGTGCATGAGCAAGTTAATTTTTGAAGTCTTAACTTGGTTTGTGCCTTTGTGTGTTACTTGAAATCTGTCCCAAATTTTTTTTGCAGAATCACAAGTAGAAATCCGATTAAACTCATTTGGATCTAATGCACAATACAAAAGGTTCATGACCTTCGCATTTAGCTCAGCCATTTTCATATCATGATCATCCCATTTATCTTCCAGTTTTGTGACGTCAATGCACTTAACCTTCTTTGTGGATGTGTGAGGGCCTTTAATGATTACTCTCCATAACTGAAAGTCTATGGTTTGAATGTAAATTCTCATCTTAGCCTTCCAGTAAGTATCATTGGTGCCATTGAAAAGTGGAGGTCTATTGCTAGATTGACTTTTGGCTTGTGAAGTGCTCATATGAGTTGCCATGATCTTTTTTCCTAATTGTTGGATTAGCAGCACTGAGATGTGGCTCTGATACCATTTGTTGTCCAGATCGACAATCTAAGAGGGGGTGAATTGGATTTTTGAAAAATAAAACAAGAATGTATCTTTCAAAACTCAATTGATTTATGGGCCAAGTGTTGTGTTAAAGTAATTGTGCAAGTGCTAAAATATAAGAGAATAAGATGGAGAGACAATCGAACACAAATATAATAGGATTTATAGTGGTCAAAGCAATTTCAGCTCCTATGTCCATTATCCAAGGATCTCTCGAGATTTTCACTATATTCCTGCAAGAATATAGCTGGTTTGTTATATCCCAGGCTCACAAACCAAAATCCAAATACAACATTTGTTTTATGGGTTCACAAACAAACCTAATACACGTTTATTTTCTGGGCTCACAAACAATTCAATTGGCTTTCCAAGGCTGGCTAATCAAAACCTTAAACCAAATCCAAGTTTCAGCTTCTTACTAAAACTTGTAATAAAAATAATCAAACAATACAAAACAAAGCAACAAAAAATGAACTCCAAAGAGAGCTGATTGTTGCAATTGAAGCTTGATATATAGTTGCTCAAAGGCTTCAAAAGTTGTTCTTCAATACGCTCTTCAATCTTTACTTAAGGCTTGAAGAGGTTAGGTGGGAAAAAGTTGAAGTTTTTTTGAGTTTTCAATGATTGCACAGAATATTCTTCTTGTTCTCAATAATTGGAATAAAAGTTTAAATTCTTATTGATTTTTGACTTTAATCCTTGCATTTATACTTATATTTTTTTCATGAGTTTAAAGTCATTTCTAGCTGTTGGAAACCAAGAAATAGCCATTAGAAATCTTACGAATCGAATTCTGCAAGTTCTAGAACTAGCCGTTACTGTTGCTTTCCATGGGATGAGAGTCGGCTCTAATCAGTAGTGTCCAGAAATTTAGGTTTCTATCATCTTGAGAGAAGGCTCGCTGGACCGGAGTCGGCTCTTCTGAATTGTCTCCAAAAGCATGTTTTCTGTTGTTTTTGAGGGAGAGGGCTCTTATCCGGAGAAAAGGCTCATTTGAAAATTTACTTTTCTGTCCAACCTATAAGAGAAGGCTTACCTGAAGAAAGTCGGCTCATTTTTATAATGTTCTGAAAATAGCTTTTTGTCATCCTGTAAGAGTCGGCTCTAATCTCAGGAATTGGCTTTTCAAAGTAGTGCCAAATTTGCATGCTGTGCCATCATGCCGTGCCATTCCGTAGGAATCGGCTCTTCTCAAAGGAGTTGGCTCTTTCAGATTTTACAGAAACTTCAATATATCTTTACAACTAAATGCAAGAGGTCTCCTAACATATTTTAATGAGCTTTTTAACAAATTTAAACATAAAAATTATAATAATGAGCTATCTAACAAATTTAAATATATTTAATTATAATAAAGAACTCTCAACTCCTTCCATGATATAAATAATCTCTCAAAGCATCTAAAGGATCTTAGAGAATACAAATGGACTTTCTATACTTTAAAAATACCTCTAAATATACATTGGAGCTCACCACGTATTCCAATTGTTGCATAGAGTTCTTAAAGGGATTTTCAATGATACATATGAGCTCATAAACTATTCTAATGATCTATAAAGTTTTCAATTGATGATTGACCATTGGAAAGCTTTCTATAAAAACATTCTTAATAATTTAAAACGTGTAAGTGTAGTATTCATGCTCTAATATTTTGTAATTATCAGAATCATTCCCGGAGTTAACACACATGATGGAGCAGTAAAAAAATAGATGAGGTCTGATATATATCCATTTTCAAGAAGAATTTGATTTTATTGAGCAGACTGGATTCAAACAGCTACAAATGGAGAGCTAGTAATGGAATCCTAAAGGTTATGCATGGCAATAGAATTGTCTTGCAGGAAAAAAATGTAGAGGACACTGTCTCTTGGCAGGGAGCTCCATACGAGGTGGAGCTCCAAGAGTAGATAGATCGGGTACAAGATATGAGACTCGGGAGGATAATAAGCGACATCGCAAAGTGAGGTTCCTATTATCACAGGAGACTATCCTGAGCAGGTTTCACGTTTCAGGTCAGGCAATTACAGCACATTATGGAGATGGGATCAAGTAGCCTGGCTCAACTTTCATGTTTGCCCATCTTTGAGTAGTTGGGTATTTGCCTTAGGGTATGGGGGCAAGAATTTTCAAGAGCTCTCAAAAATTGTGGAGGTAAGATATCAAGTCGAGATGGAGGTTGTTGGGCTATACCTTGAGCTCAGCCCACAGGACACCCAGCTGCAGCAAACCCATGCCCAGCAACAATGGGTCAGGCTCGGCCCAGGCTTTTCCGCACGTGTAGGGTGCAGCCCGTAGGCGCGCGTGGCCTAGGCATGCGGTCCCATGGACCGCGATTTGCACGATCTCATGGACCGCATTTCGCACAGTCCGCAGGGCCGTTTCATGTAGTCTAGGCGCCCCTTGCATCATTTCGTGTGGTCTAGGCGTGCGGGCGCACGCATGGTGTGCTGGGACAGGTGTGGTCTGTGCAATGGCTCAAGCGATGCAGCTCATGGTAGGTCTTGCGTAGTCCACACACGGTTCACGGGCCAGTTTAGGTGTTTTTTGGCTGGTTCAGGGCTGGTTTTTGACGGGTTTAGGTATTTCATGCATTTTGAACACGGTGGATGCAATTCCGAGATCTTTTAGAGTCCTTTTCGAAGTCCTATACGTGGTTTGGACTTTATAGAAGGAGCAGACAGCTTGGAGCTCAGTGAATGATGGCGGAGAGCCTTCTTTGATATCTTTGAGAGCTTTTTGTATGGGATCTAGTCTTCTAGTTGAGAGATCAGGGTATAGGGGTTGAGAGTGAGTGTTCTCTTTTTGTACCTGTAGATTTCTCTCATAGTAAAGCTATATGCCCCGTGGAGATAGGTCTTTTAGGCATTCCACATGATCTTGATTATAGTTTTATTTTATTTTTTCTTTTTCTTTCTTTTTTTCTTTTGCAGTATCAACATCAGCATCGATGTTGAGGTCTTGGATGGAGATTTGTATTCCATATATGAGAGGGATCGACCCCTAATAGCTGTCTGAGCATCAAAGACATCTTTGGAGAATAGCCAAGATTAAAATTGGATTCTTGGTATTCCTTCTGGACTTGAAAACTGATCAAGTTGGAAAACACTTGATTAAAACTTGGTTGCTTTAACACCATGTAATCGAAGGAGAGAGATATCGAGGAAATGCAATTTTCAATAGTCCACTAAGTACACTTTTGTTGTGGCCCTAAATGGAAATGCTTGGTGAATGAGGATATGTGAAGCTCACACCATGTAGCTGGCTAAGTCTGGATTGTTATGGTGTGGTATGATTGTTGACAGATGTTAAGAGTCATAGACACTAAAATACAGAATAATGTTGTATGTGCACAAATTTTATACAATTGTACATCCATTCCCTATCAACAATCTTGTAAGAACTGTTAGGAGAACCTCGTGCATAAAAAGGATCTTTGCAAAGTAACAATGTAACATCTGTCCAGTGCATTGTGACTTTCTACAATACTGGTTTAGTGTTGACAAATCTATGGTTGGTAGCAACACTATAGGTAAGCCAATTTTATAAAATAATAAATAAATTAGTAGATGTTGAGACATAGGCCAAAAGTATGTGTTCTTTGAAAGATTGTAGTTACTTGCATAGTATTGTAGTGCCTAAAAATTGCAAATTTTATCCTCCTGTTGAACTGTAAAAATGCTCTCTTTTTTTCAGAAAATTGGTTTAAAAAATCATATATATTTTTGTGCGTGCATGAATGTTTATATATGTATATATGTGTATATGTATGTATTAATGTATTTGTGGCAATCTCAAGTTGCTAGAGTTTTTTGAATACATGCATGCTGGCATATTGCTTGTAACTCATGTTCTGCTGAAATTATATAAACATTGGCAATAATTTACATGTCATCAGTTTGGTTTGGTATATGAATTTTTTTTAAAAAAAATATCAAAAAAAAAAAAACTCTTTTGCCATCTAGTAGACATGATAGATAAGGTTTGTGTTCAGTTTGTGTTGAAAGTTGGAACTATGGGTTACAGCCTGTTTTACGTTCCTGCTTATCAAAATATATCCTTTTCTAGATTATCACTATTGCTGGACAGTTGGTCACACATACTAGGACCAATATAAAGCCTGTTTGAAGGGATTAAAATTTTTTTGAATGATGAAACTATGAATTGATAGGGAGGTCATTAATTATGTTATCCTTGTTCATTGACATCTCATGGAAAAAAACAAAATGGTAGTTCAAGTGTTTGTGGTGTATATGTGACACTTTTCTTGGAGGGTTAGTTCACACTATGGTGATCAGATCAATCAGGATAATTTTAAAGTAGGCAGTTTGGTTCCTACTGCTTGGAGCTACACACTTTTTTAGTTAATTGATACAAAGATTGGGGATTTTAGGACCGGTGAATATAATTAGGATAAAAGGTTATGTGGTGTATCTCCCTCCTGCATGCTATTTTATATCCTTTCTAAATGGTGGTATATGGCAAACTCATGTTTGTCGCTTTTGCTCATTTATTGTGTGAAAAGATTCTAAATTATGTCACCAGTTTTTGCTTAACTATTTGCTTTGCTAAAGTCATCTGTAGAATTATTCTTTCTCCCCATCTGTGATTTCCCATTAACAGTTTCACCATTTGCATAGTTCTAGCAAAGCTGCAACTTGGTCTTTTGGAGCATGCTGATGGCAATGGACATTGGGTTTTAACCATATTTACAGCTCTCTCTTGTAAGCTATACCATTTTTTCTATTATCTTGCCAATTTATCTTGGAGGCTATGCTCATTTTTTTGTAGCATTCTTAATGTCAATTTGCTTATCTTTTTCATGCTTCCTTTTTGATATTCTCTCTTTCAATTAACAAAATTGTTGTAAAAGGTATTAGCATGGATGAAGTCTGGGTGTTTTTATGTTGAACAACTTCTAGAACTCCACAACATCTGAGTTGCTGCAGTACAAGTCCTTGTTCATAAGCTGCAGGAAGTTGTAAGTTATTTTGCTGGGTCTTGTTATGTTTATTTGATAACAAACTTAAATGCTGGCATATTGAAAAGATAATCATCTCTCTATCAGAAGGTTTCAAATCTAAAACCATCCTGAGGGTTTTTATATCCATGCATCATACAACCACATTTGTAAACTGCATAATAAATTATCTAAAGAAGCTTAATCTTTGTTCTCAAGCTCCAACTATACAAAGGAGATCCCATATATGTTCTGTTAAAGACAAGTAGAAATGATGGCTAATGTGGTAAAATGTGCAATCTCAGAAACCATTACCACAACCCTTTATCTCCTAGTAAATCCTACTTCTGTGGCTATTCTAATCAGTCATCGCTAATAATTGATTGGCCTGTTCTTATATCTCCAGTTAATAACTGACTGCTTGATGCTCAGAGCACTTCCCCTATTCATAAATTTTAATTAGTTCTATGCAAATAATGTTTTTTGATTTTTGCATCATGTTGTCCTGTCTGCATAATGTTGAGAGGTTGTTTTAGCATGTAACCTGTATAAGTATCAAATCAAGCAACGACACTGGATTTTTGTTCTTAAAAGTTCAAAGAAAACTCCAGTGACACCTGGGCATTAATTATGGCTGCCTACACCATCTAAAGGTTGACTGGGGCCTGTTTCTAGAAACAGCAGCCGGCTAGACCCGGTCCTGGCTTGAAAAGGCAAGGCCCATGCCCTGCCTCAATTTGGCACATGCCCAGGCGATTTTGGTCTGAGCCAGTGAGGGAGAGAGGAAGGGGTACCTAGTTTTTCATTTGATTTGCTTTCTTTCATGTGAATCAAACTCATCAAGCAATTTACTGGTATATGAGATAGGTATGTTTTTTAGATTGTTTCTTGATTGCATTTTGGCAATTCTTATACAACTGCATTTGATCAAGACAGAAGATGTATGTTAATTTGTTCTACGTTTTCTCCCTCATTCAAGAATTTCTTCTGAATTAGAATGGATGGTGTCATGGTAGCTTATAATTTTTTTCTTATTAATTTATTAATGCATCACTTGTACCAATTTTACTGCAGCTGTTTGACATGTTGGGATTCATCCTCTCTTGTGTTGCGGTATGTTATTGATCCTTATAAAGTTAGGATAGTCTTTTTTATGAGCTTATGTTTTCATGTCACAAAATCTGAGCAAACATGCTTTTCTTGTATCATCCTTGTGTCCAAGTGCATGGTTGTCTGTTCTAGATTTTCACTTTGTGCTTCCACGGCTTCTTATTCATGAAGACATTTTTAGTAAAAGTTTACATTGAACTCATGGATTCTTTGTTTGTTACGTTATATTTGCTTCTAGACCTTTTTGTCCTTGCTTTCTTTCTTTCTGGTTACCTGTACTGCTTGCAATCATCAATGGTAACTTTAAGTAAAATGCTGGCTGTTACTACACTTCATCAATCTTACTTGTGAGAGACTTAGGAAGCAAGGGACCTAAAGAATTAGAATAGTGCCATGTGTTACAGATTTGGTTTTCATAAGAAATCATTTGGGCTTTGTGTGGCCTGTAGTCATATGATGCATATGATTTAACATATAGGAAATCATGCCATGAGTACATTTGCTTTTGTTCTTTCTTTTTCCACCATATAAAGTAATCTTATCGTGAAACTAATGCAACTTTTTGTGTGCCTTGATGGATGGGTCAAAGGATAATAGTGTCCTGTGCATGATGGGCAGAGGAAAAAAAAAAAGGGAAAAGGACAGTTTGTTCTATTTGCAATAACTTCTATAATTACTGTTGGAGGTTACATAAATACTCGAATATGAGACCTATTCAGGGTGGGACTTGAGCACTTACCTACTGTAATATAATATGCGTCTGTTCCTATTGCAACTTTCCAGTGTATGTGAGTGAGTTCGCTTATGCATATCTTAAAAAAATCCTTTTTGAGTGAAGATGACAACTCTACTAAATTATGACAATGCGAAATTCTAATGAAGGGGTTTCCTTAAACATAAAAGAATGCACAATGAACAGTTTTTACTGTGTTCACATAACCATGGTGGTTGACAAGATGAACAGTGGTAGGCTTGGTAAACTAAGCAGACACTTTCCAAACGCTATTCTTGCTTTCTCATTCTTTTGTGACAATTCAAATTGCTTGCTTGTAGTGCTTTATAGAAACCTGCACCACCTGCAAGAAAATGAGGTGGTGACTCTGGCATCCCTTTCAATGTTGTGAAATAAGGTAATGTAGCTTTAAGAACTTCGATTAAAAAAAAAATGCTGTTCAAATTGCTTGCTTGTAGTGCTTTATAGAAACCTGCACTACCTGCAAGAATCATGGTGGTGACTCTGGCATCCCTTTCAATGTTGTGAAATAGGGTAATGTAGCTTTGAGAACTTCGATTAAAAAAAAAGGCTGGAACGGGACTACACCCACCGTTGGTACCATTATTGTTTTGATGTGAAACTGGCATCAGTATGAGTGCTAGGACATCAAAATCACCTGTACTGGTACATACCGGCTGTACCAGTCTTTATTGATGGTACCCCACTGAACGTACTGGACAATACCAATAGTTATTCATTTTGATTTTTTCAGTTTTGCTGGTGTTTTGATTGCACTTCCCTGTCCTGGTAAAGGCTGTTATAGCCAATGAGTTGTGAATGATGAAACATTTAATGAGAAAAATGGCTTGATTGATGGTGTGTGTGGTGGACTTGTGATGATCACGCATTTTCTTTAATAAGCATAGATTTACTGCACTTGCAAAGGAGCTGCAATGCACTCTTTGGTGTATAATATTAAGTCTAATGAGAACTTTACCGCCAATGTTAGTTTTATTTTAAGATAATGGGTATCTGAAGAGTTCGTTTTACAACACCAGAAAGAAATCGAATTACTGGGAAGCTTATCGACAATTTCTATGTTGCCACAGAATCACTATTTGAGGAGCAATCTTGGCTTCGACTGTAAGCATATCAAGGTTAACGTGTTAGGTGATACCAGAACAGAAAGTCATATCCAACTAGTACTTGGTAAAGTTGGTAAGGCTAGAACATCCGAACATTAAGCTACTCACAGCTGTTGAAAAATGTACATAGATGACTTTTGAACATCTGCTATACTTCAATCTTCTGAAGAGTAAAGATATAGATGGTCCCTTTTGACTTGGATAATTCAGCAAATGTGCATTTTCTGGTATGCTTCCTGATGAAATATTATCATAGATTAATTGCTGATAAGGGGCTTTAGTGAAGACAGATTGAATGTTATTAGCGCAATTTATCTTGACTCAACTACTACCATGCTTGCTATTAAATAGTTTATGTAAGAAGTTTCTGCAATTATCATCATACTAGCAGGAGTCTGTGTGTGTGTGTGTTCTGACGAGGGTTTATCATGTAGAATCTTTAGTTCTTCTCAAACCTCACTATAGAAATCAGACAAATTGGTTCTCAATCTGCTGCATGTCTTCCCTTCTTTCCTGTATTGAACTGTTATTTTTTTCTGCAATAATCACCATGCTAGCAGGTCTGTCTCTCTATATATCTATCTCTGTGTGCACGCCTGCATTGGCATGTGTGCACATGTGCATGTGTGTGTGACAAGGGTGGATCATGTAGAATCTTTAGTTTGTCACATCCTCAGTCAAAAGTATGTAACATAAAGCATGATAATCCGCCGCACATAAGCAGACAGGATCCTACAAGTATGCAAGGCAACAACCTGTTAATAATATACTAAACAAATAATCTAACCATATTTCAAAATTTAAATAGTTCAAAAGCTAAATGTTCATAACTTTCACACTGGAACAATTATATTCGCATAATTTGTATATTTTTATTTAAGTAGTATAGAAGGGGTATTCTAAAATTTTGAAAGGTTGGTATTGTGGTAGTTAACTAGATTCTCATTCTATTCTCACACTCCAACTTTTACCCATTCATCCTTTTATCTTTCTGGCTCTGCAAAATATAGAAATTAAAAGAATGAGATAATAGTTCAGTAAATAACCAAAGCATAATCAATAATCAAGCAAATATATATGATATAATAATTGATTTATCTATTTTGTGGTTGATAATTAAAGTCATATATCCACTTTTATAATACAACCATTCACTTTAAAACTTATATATGACCTATAATATTGCAAATCAATACAAAACTAAATAATTATATCCAAAATTTTTAAGAATATATATAAATGTATATTTCAAAAACATGCATTTAACTCATTAGTACATACAACTACTGTCATAGATATTTCTATGACGAGGCTTAAGCTACCGTATTTAATCCCTGCAGAGTGGGTCTAAAGTTTCAAATTTTCAAAATAAACAGTGTCAAAAATCAAAGTATAATCCCTGAATATTAGAATCCAAAATACCGAACTTAATCCATATATCGTAGGTCCAAAGTATTAGTTTTGGATTATACAATGCTAAATGCCAACGTATAATTTCTATTGGCAAGGTCCAAAATATAGGTGGATTGTGAACTATATAATTATTTATAAATTTAATTACTTCCATTGCCGTTGACATATATGTATTTTGTACATTATGCAATTTTCAAAATTTGTGTCAATCTCAAATTGCATAAATATAAGGAATATTTAGTTTCAAATTATCAATCATATTTCATGTGAGTTCCAATTTAATATATCTCAATAAATAATCTAAATTTTAAAAATTGATAGTTATGAATTTAATATTCATATCAACTGTATCTATCCATCATCTAGTATGTTTATCTTGATTAGGTAACAGTTTTTTATATTGTATTTACCCACAAATAGATATTTTAAATATTTTACTTGAACTCCTTCGATCCCAATAATTTTAAACTATAAACATATTTGAAATCAATACCATGTTACTTATTTAAAATCATAATATACAATTCTTAAAAATTCTAAAATCCTAATTTTTATCTAGCTATGTTTCCTTGCACAACCCTCTCATTCTAATTTTTATTATTTTAGTAAATAATATCTAAAAATTTTTAAATTCTGTAGATGGATCAAACAATGTATTAACAACTTTCAATTAAATTTTTAGATTAAACTAACCAGTCATTAAGGAAGTTAAAAATCCTATATTATAATAAGGTAATATCAAATTTTTACTTACAATTTTTCTTTCTTCAAGTTAACTATATTCCATCTTTCTAAATTATTAAAATCCTATTATGCATTACTTAAACATATTTATAACCAAATATTAAATCTAATAAACTAATTCAAAGGAGAAGCTTATTGAAGGGATGGGAAAAAGCAGGGGAAGGGGAAGGGGAAGGGGAAGGGAAGGAGAGGAAGAAGAAGAAAAGAGGAGGGAAGAAAATTAAGGAAGGAAGGAAGAGAGAGATAGCATGGAGGAAAGAAATGGTGGAGGGAGAGATGGAGATGACAATCCGGTGTGGGGGATAGCGGGTAGGTGGAAACGACAATAGAAGGGTTGAATGTGAGAGAGAGAAAGAAAGAGAAAGTTGGGGAGAAGTTTTGAAAGAATAGGGGAACCATCCCTTCTCTATTCTCAGTTCAGGAAAAAGAGAGTCTTTGTGCACCGTATGCGGTACAGAAAATCTAACGTGGCTCACATCGCTATTTCTTATTGGTCCATGTCGATCCTAATTGGCTTGATAGGACGGGAAGGAAGTCCATATCACTGGCAGGTATAACATGTTAAAAGTTGAGTGTGGCATTTATTAATTACTATTCAGCTTATTTTAATTTTTTTTTTATAGACCAAAATATCTTTTTCCTCTAGCCTACTTTTTCCTATCATTTTGCTTGGATTTTGGTGAATCTAAAATATTGTTCCTAGTACTTCTAGCTAAATATTTCAATTTGAAATATGCTTTGGTTTTGGTCCAATGAATCAGTCAAAGGTTGAAGGAAAAATCTTCCTCGCTCAGAAATATGCTCTGAGAGTCCTGTCATAGGAATCAACTTTCGAATATTAATATAAGCTTTTTCCTCGCTCTGAAAAAGTGCTCTATTTTGGTCCGAGGTTGGAATAAGCCATCGAAGGCTTCTTCTATAACTTCGAGACAAAATGTCATCTCTTTCCAACTATTTCAAGAATTATCGCATGCTATAGTAAACCAAGTCTTCATGAAATCTTGTTTAGTTTGTTTTTATAGTTCCTTTATTATACCAACAGTTTTGGTAGTTAGAGAAAATTAATGATGTAGGAAATTATATAATACTTCTTTAGCATCCATGAAATTTTATGATACTCTGGGAGTCATAACTCAATCCACAGGTGATATGTATTCCTGGTAGGAGGGGATAATAAATATGTTTCATATTTTCTGCATGGATGCCATAGTTTTATAACTAGGATGTCGTAGTTTTTGACTTGGGGTGTTGTAATACTGTTTCAGCATATTATTGTCATCTTTCAGCATTCGTAGCATGTTATGATATCTTATGAGTCATAACTCAGTCCATAAGTGATAGGTTCTCCTAGTAGTAGGAGTTAATATAATTAATTTCATATTTTATGCTTGGGTGTCATAATCTTTTAACTAGGTATCGTAATTTTAGAACTAGGATGTCATTTCTTGAAATTTTCTTTTAGAAATATTTTTTTTCTCTTGTTCTTTTTATCACAATCTAACAATTTTATTCAAGTCAATGCACGGTTGAAATATCCTATGATTGAGGACAAAATTATTCATTTTCTATTTTGTACCGAGTTGTTCATGTTTCAAAGTTTTTGATACTAAAATTTTTTTAGAGGCATTTTATTACAATGTATGTATCATATATCAGCAATGTATATTGAAACACTTCTGTTACGGAGGATCAAAACATCCAGTTTATGATTTTATGCAGGGATGTCGTAGTTTTCTAACTAGGATATCGTAGTTTTTAAATTGGAGTGTCGTAATACTGTTTCAGCATATATTTGTGATCATTTAGCATTCATAGCATGTTATGACATTCTAGGAGTCATAACCAGTCCACAAGTAATAGGTTCTTATGGTAGGGAGGTTAATATATTTAGTTTCATGTTTTATAATCGGATGTCATAATCTTTTAACTAGAATGTAATTTTTAAACTAGGATGTCATAAGTTTAAATATCTTTTTTTAGAAATATTTGGTTCTATGCCTGTATTATTACACTGTCATGTCATATTCTATCCAATTCATAATACATTATTTATTATACTGTAGATAAAATATCATATAAAACTATGTATATCAATATTTATGATTTTTTAAAGATATTTCTATATATGGCATTGAAATTAGAAATCTAGAAAAAATCAAAGATGATCATTTGGATGAGGTTGCTGGTGTTCATAAGAATCACCTTCTCTTATCACCCCGAATGCAGAGAATGAGTCTATTGATCCTAAAATTGGAATAGAGTTCAATTCTGCAAGTGATGTATATAATTTTTACAATGGATATGCAAGAAGAGTAGGTTTTGGAATCACAATAGTATGTAGTAGGTCCAACAATAACAAAGAAATATACTTCAAGCATTGGCATGTTGGAGGCAAGGAAAATCTAGAAAAATTGATAATCCATGAATCCTTTGGATACTGGCAAAATTGATTGTAAGGCTTCAATAAAAACAAGACTAAATTCTAAAAATGATAAGTGAATATTGGATGATGTTTTTCTAGAACATTACCATGAGTTGTCCATATCATCAACTAGTTATTTATGGTTTCATAGGAGGATCAATATACCAGAAATGGCAGAGATCAGCAATTTACATGCCATGCATATTTTTATAACTCAAATATATTATGCCATGGCTAGAAGAAAAGAGGATAGAAGATAATTAGATTTTATAAAGAAGGATACTCATAATTTTATTTGTCGAAAATGTTAGCTGAAAGAAGGAGATGTACAGTCAATGATAATCCATTTCATATAAATATAAGTAAAAAGTTCAAATATCTTTTATACTTTGGACCTGAATGATAATGGACAGCTCAGGTCTATCTTTTGGATCCATCCTAAATCAAGATTGGCAAGTACTTATTTTAGTCATGTACTGATTTTTGACTCAACCTATTTGACAAATATATATCAAATGTCTTTTTATCCATTTATCGAAGTCAATCATCATGGACAGTCCATATTGCTTGGTTGTGCATTGTTATCAGATGAGAGGACTGAGATATTTAAATAGGTATTCCAATCATGACTGGATGCAAATAGTGGTCAACCACCTAATGCCATGATAACTGATCATAATAAGATAATCGAGGTTGTTGTTAGGGATTTTTTTAATGGACGATATAGATTTTGTCTTTGGCATATATTGAAGAAGATTCTTGAAAAGATTGGCTATATTTGTACTGTAAATTTCAAATTTATGGTTGAGTTTGAAGAGGCGATATATGATTCAGTTACCATAATATCTTTCGAGAAAAGGTGGGCACATTTAATAAAGAAATATGAAAAATGCAAGACCGTATATTAGTTAAATGACATTTATAAATGTCAAGATGAATGGATTTCAGTTTATCTTAAGGATACATTCATCGTAAGGATACATTCGTCGTAGATTTGTAAGTCATTATGATTGATTAAAATTCATGTTTGTAAATTTCCAACAAACTTTGTATCTTTAATGCTTCTATTTTTTGAATATTTATGAATATGAATGTCAACTTCACAAAGGAGCGAAAGCATCAATCACTTTGATGGATTTATAAACTCGAAGACTACACTCAAGAAATTTATCGATAAGTATGAAGATGCCTTAGAGAAAAAAATGAAGCAGAAAATGAGGAGGATAATAAAACGTTGCAAACAAATGCTTTTCTAAAGACATCCTCTCCTTTTGAGAGGTAAGCAATAAAAAAATTTATAATGCGCATATTCAAAAAAATTCAGAATGAGGTCCTTGAAATAGCTACATCAAATGCTAAATTAGTTACAAAAATTGATAATTGTGATATATATTCTGTTAAATCATTTGAAAGAATTGAAGTTGATGGAATAAAGAAGGAGATTATAAAAAATTATGTGGTTTCATATGACAAAATTTTGGAGGATGTTTAATGCCTGTGGATCCTTTTAGTACAAGGGTTACTTTTGTAAGTATGCCTTATTAGTTATTCATTAAAGTGGCATATTTTGTATCCGAGATAAGTACTTCTTGAATAGATGGTGCAAGGACATGAAATACCAATTTGACGATTTTGAATGCAATATTCAATTTTATGATAAAAGCACACGAACATCATGATACAAGCACACGAACATCATAATACATAGTCAATGAATTATTTAAATTCAAATGTCTTACTTTATGTTTACATAAACCTATCATATATCATGAAATCCTAATACAAATATTATATTTTATTGATCGTAGATATGCTTTGATGAGTCATCGGATGATGAAGTTTGCAGAGATAGCCTCAATGTCTGAAGATGAATTTAATTTAGTGATGGAGATCTTACACCATTATTCAAAAGAGCTATAAATGCTAACTATGCAGCTAAGCAAATCACACAACTTCTAATTCAAGATTCTGATCAACTTATTATGAAAAGTCGTCCAAGAGATAATAGAATTAAGAGTAGAGTCAAGAAGAAGTCAAAGAGATCAAGGAAAAATATGGATAAGACTTTCATTGATACTTATGTGCAAAATGAAAGAAGAGGTAGTACAAGCAAGAGGCAGACTTCCTATAATATAGTGAAATTACCAGAATAAGTAATTGAACCCATTGTACCATTTTTTGATATTTTTTAAATGAATTTGATGCTTATATATGTAGTCAACTAACATAGGAAAGAATCTAAAATGCTTAAATTTTCGTACAGTCCTGTGTATATTTATATTATCCAAAAAAATTTAAAACAGAATGTATTGGACATGTGATTGAATCTATTTATTTCAAATATGAATTTTAGTACTACTTTAAGTATCCAAAAACTAAAACAGGGATGACACCCCTTGATATAATGGATGACATTCATTTACAAAATTAGAATATCCATGCATGAAACAAGAAAGTGAAGTAAATAACTGCTCCCAATAGGACTTTCCATCATCCATGTTTTGAATAATGACTCCCGTAGTATCATAAAATTATCACGGATGCTATAACATTACTCAAAATGGTCGAAATAGGATGCTATAACATTACTCAAAATGATCGAAACAGTATTACGATACCCTAGTATAAAAATTATGACATCCTAGTTAAAAAACTATGATATCCATGCATAAAATATAAAATAAAATTTATACATAAAATATAAAAGAAAACTTTCTAACCCGTTCTATCTATAATACATGTTATCCGTGGCTTGGTTTATGACTTTCAGAGTGTCAAGAATTGTCACAGATGCTATAAAATTAATCAAATAGTCCGAAACAGTATTATGACAATTAAGTTCATAAACTATGATACTCTAGTTAGAAAACTATGACACCCATGCAGAAAATATAAAATCAAAGTTTCTAACTCCTTCTACCTGTAATACATGTCATCCGTTGCTTGGTTTATGACTTTCTGATTGTCAAAACTTGCCACGGATGCTAGAAGATTATTCATATAGGCCAAAATCGTAATACGACATCCCGATTTAAAAAACTACAATATCCTAGTTAAAAAAATGATGACACTCATCTACAAAATGTAAAATAAAACTTTCTAACCACTTCTACATGTAATACATATCATCGGTGGCTTGGTTTATAACTTTCAAAGTATTAAAAAATGTTACGGATGCTAGAAGATTACTCAAATTTGCCGAAATAGTATTACAACATCCCAGTTCAAAAACTACATCTTAGTTAAAAAACTACGATATCCATGCAGAAAATATAAAATAAAAGTTTCTAATCCCTTTTATCTATAATATATGTCATCCGTGGCTTAGTTTATGACTCATAGAGTACCAAAAATTATCACGGATGCTATAAGATTAATCAAATATTTTGAAACAGTATTATGACATTCAAGTTCAAAAACTACGACATCCTAGTTAAAAAACTACGATACCCATGCATAAAATATAAAATAAAACTTTCTAATATCATTCGTAGCTTGGTTTATGACTCTCATAGTATAAAAATATACCATCGATATTATAATATTAATCAAATAATCCGAAATAGTATTACGACATCCAAATTCAAAAACTACGAACTTTAGTTAAAAAACTATGACATCCTTATAGAAAATGTAAAATAAAATATTCTAATTTCTTTTACCTGTAATACATATCATCAATTGCTTGGTTTATGACTTCCAAAGTGTCAAAAATTATCACGGATGCTAGAAGATTACTTAAATTGGCTGAAACAGTATTACGATATCCAAGTTTAAAAACTACGATACTTTAGTTAAAAAACTACGACACCCTTGCAGAAAATATAAAATCAAAATTTCTAACTTCTTTTGCCTGTAATACATGTAACTTGTGATCTGAATTAAAACTCTTACAATGTCATGATAAACTTCTAACAAATAAAATTTAAGTAAATGTTGAAACATGATTACGATATCCTAGATCTATACTTATGACATTCAAATTGGAAAACTATGACATCCTATAAAGAAACATAATATTCCTTTATAACATCATCACATCAATGAAGAAATTTGATATTCTGGAAGTAAACATAATATCAAAAATACAAAAACTTTATGTAATAAAAAATAATATTTAAAACATTACTGTTTGAATGAATTCCAGAATTTTTTTTTTGGAAATGATGCTTAAAATATAAACATCAATTGACTTACAAATTTCTATAACATATTATAGAAGTGCATGAATCGAAAATAATAAGTATATTAAACAAAATTTGCTTTTACATGCTAAATTTTAACGGCACTATTAATTTTCTGATTCAGGCTCTCTCAATAATCTTGCTACTAAATGGCACCGGTCGACACTTATATCGTTTTCTATGAAATCCTAACTATCAGACTTATCCCTGCGAGCAAGGAATTTCATGTATTTTAAGCAATACAATTCAGTCTAGTGATCCTGCAGGTTGGGAAGGGCATTCAACAATCTCTAGCATGGATCAATTCTTTATCTCAATATTGTTACAGAATATATGAAATATTGGTCCGAGTATCTTGTGCCACTTCCCTGCGTTCGCTTTATACCTGGAATTACATTTTATTGAATTTAGATGCATCAATACCTTTGTTTGCATGTCAACCGCAACCAGGTGCTAGTAAGAATTGTCTGAGTTGATGATGGTGAACAGAAACCGAAATTCCTTCTTATCTTGATCACTGACTTTATCAAATATCATAGTCCCGGCTATTACAGTAAGTTCTTGAAATGGTGATACTGATGTCAGGCACATGCTAGAGGTCATTACAGGTGATGTGGCGGGATCGCTGACGTGGAGCCCCTGTTAGATGCAGTCAGATGCCACATGGACAAAAGTTGACATGTCAAACTCTCCTCTCGAGCTCCTTCACCAGGTGGCTCCCTCGAGGTCGAGCCCACCTCGGTCGAAGTCGAGTTCCTGCTCTCTCCAAGCTCCTTTGCCAGGCGGCTCCCTCGAGATCAAGTCCACCTCGGTCGAAGTCGAGCTCCTGCTCTCCTCAGGCCAAGCTCTCTTTAGGTGAGAGGTCCAGTAGCTGGAAGTCAAAATCCGCGGCGCCACCCCTTTTGGGCAGTGGACCGCCGCCTAAGGACTACGGAGGAGCACCCCTAGGATGCCATAATCACTTCTGCTGCTGCTTACACCAGATAGAAAAAGGTGCCTTGACCAAGGCGCTGCACTCCCAACCGACCGTCTGCGCCACTCGAAAGAGGAAATTGTCCCGGAAGATTCAAATCCAGGGGACGATTGCCTCCCGATCGAGGCTCTGTCAAATTTTTCAAAGTGGAGCGACCAGGAGGGAGGTCAGAGCCAGCAACATAACTTCTTATCACGAATAAAGAAGGTACTTGTGCGCACGGCATAGAGCACTGCCAGACGTTGACCTTCCAGCGCCTGTAGAGGGGAAAGATCCCGAGGTAAATCGCTGGGAGGGATCCTGGTCTAAAAGGATTCTCCAAAGATCCTAAATAAAGGTAAGCAAGACTAACTCGAAAAAAACGAGCGAAGGGCAGCACGCAGGAGAGTGACCGAGAGGCCGAGTGCTCTGGGCTACCAGAGACTCACCAGAAGGGTCTTAACGGACATAGCCACACAGCTCGAGCTCTCCTTCGTCGCTATGACCCCCGCTTTACTCTCTTTCAAACCAAATCTCCTCCTCCAAGTGTGAAGTCCGAGCAAAGGGATCCACTGGAGGATCTGTTCTCCTAAATCGTCACTAACTTGATTGTCGGAGTGCTGCCGCCGGGATCCCTGGCCCGGGTCTCCTCTATTTTGCAGGTCCGGGCACTTGAGTTGGCTCCTGAGCGATGAGGTCGACGTCCGAGGTCATCTCTAAGCTACAGGCCATGGCGGTCAGGTGACAACAACGGATATAATTATATACTTATGATATCTATCCGGATGCTCTATCCAGTTATTTCTAATGAACTCCTACCCGGTATCAATTATCTGGCAATGTAATATAAATTGATTAATTATAAGTAACATGATTTCATACAATTCTAAAAATTAATATAAGAATTATTAAAAAATATATCATAATATACATAAAGAATAAGAACAAAATAAAGTAATACTCCATTACTTACATCTTCAACTATCATGCTATTGTTTAGCATATTGAAAATATTTTTTCTTGTCATAGTGCCTCTAAATTTATTGGTATAGATGACCTATCTGAAATTAATAACCATAAAGTATATTATACATTTTCGATCATAAAGTAGTATACATAATAGAAAAAACAGATATAACTTATGAGTTGATCTTTTCTTTCAAAAAGGTTTTGATCAAATTTTCATCATCTTCAAATTGAATATTCAAATTTGATTCATCAGACTGAGATGTGCCCATTATTTTCGTCTTTTTTTAGGTTAGACTATTTCAAAAGCAGAATCTGTTATCATTTGTGAAGTTTCCCACGGTCTAGGTTGGTTTTTCACCTTCTTGATAAGTGAAGAAACTAGAGATTTTTCTTTCTCCCCCTCAACATCCTCACCCACAAGGGTGTCCTTCAATTTCTTCTCTATCATATGTTCAACCTCAGTCATAGGGGTATCATAAACTTTTTCCTTCATCATAGGTTGATCGTGTCCCATGACTTCCACCTCATCCTCAATATCATCTCTTTTCGTCCTTTTGTGTCCTTCTTTATTGGCATTGCTATCTTTTTTACCAATGAACTGAGGAGGGTTTCAACTATGGCAAGCCTCTTCTTTATATCTTCTACTTCATTCTTCAACTGTGCACAGCTTGCATAACTATTTTCGGATTCCGGGAATGTTACTGTTTCTTTAGTAATAAGCCACCATTCCGTTATCATAGGCTCAATAGCTCCCTTCACCTGCAAGCTATGAATAATAACAAAATAATTTTATATTATTAATAATGATATTTTATTTATTACATTTATGTAATAATGGATTATTTTACCAATTCATGAGGCTACAAGTTCACAAATTGAACATTCTATGTCTTCAACTGGCTGTCATACCACTTTAATAGCCTTGGTAGCTTATTTGGATGTGCTAGGACTCTTAAGGTATGATGCTCGAGGAACCAAACCTATACATAATAATCATGTACTTTGAAGATATGGAGAATTTAAAATAAATGTAATTATACTTTTGCTGCATATTAATGATCCTTACCACCAGAGCAGTTGAACATCTATACAAGGTAGGTTGCCTCCTATCCTTGTCACTTCTCTTGGTTTAGATTGGTTTCTCAGATCTTAAGCAACAAGCAACATCTGGAAGAGCCATAATAGTTAACTCCTTTATTACGGAAGCCCAGTCGATTTGTTCCAGTTAAGATAAATCATCCAAGTAAGGGATGATATATCTTGGATAAGCTTAATTTGACTTTGGAGACAAGAACGGTGCAAACATGTATACGATCCAAAGTCTTACGGTGTCCTCGACATCCTCTTATATGTTTGATAAATGAGGTTGCGCTATCAACTTCTCCAGCTCCTTATTATGAAGATTAAATTCCCTTCCAAATCTTCGAAATAACTTTTCCTTTTTATCTTGGCCTTTCATTGCAATCTTCTTTCCATGGCATAACAGATCCAAAATCAAGGCCACGTCTTCGACGTTGAATATAAATTCCTTGATACAAAAAATAAATTTACCACCTCCCTTATAACATCTAATAATTTTAGCTAGGAGTCGCCCGTCGACTATGAATGGCTGCATGTCGAAGAACGTACCGAATAGAATCTTTTGGATGATTTCTAAATGAATACTAGAAAATCCATCTTTCACACTTTTTTAATATACACTGCTGGCTTATAATGATTTTTAAATAGTTGCGAAGCCTTTACTCTAGGCAGTCGAATTATTATAAGATCATCTGAAATATAAGTAAAAAATAAATATAATTATTAAATAATAAATTTTAACTAATTATTATAAAAAATGTAAGCCATCCCAGCATAAAAATATACAGGGTGTCATAATATTTGAAGTAGGATGTTATGAATCTTGAACTAGGATGTCACAATCCTATTTCGGACTTAATTACTCTTGATTTTTTTCACACAGGCTTGTTATGATATAGGGAGTGTCATCTAAGATTGTAAGAGTTTTAATTCAGATCACAGGTGACATGTATTACGGGTAGAAGAGGTTAGAAACTTTGGTTTTACACTTTCTACAAGGATATCGTAGTTTTTTTACTAGGATCTCATAGTTTTTATACTGTGGTATCGTAATACTGTTTCGGCTATTTTGAATAATCTTATAGCATCCGTGACAATTTTATGGTACTTTAGAAGTCATAAACTAAGCCACGAATGACATTTATTGTATGTACAAGGGATTAGAAACTTATAGTTTATACTTTCTATAAGGATGTTCTAATTTTTTAACCAGGATGTCGTAGTTTTTATACTGGGATGTCGTAATACTATTTTGGCCATTTTGATTAATCTTATAATATCCGTGGCAATTTTTGATACTTTAGGAATCATAAACTAAGCCATAGATGACATGTATTATATGTAAAAGGGATTACAAACTTTTCTTTTATAATTTTTGTATCGGTATCATAGTTTTTAAATGGAGTGTCGTAGTTTTTAAACTGGAGTGTCGTAAAACTGTTTCAACCATTTTGAGTAATCTTATAGCATTCATGATAATTTTATGACACTCTAGGAGTCATAAACCAAGTCACGGATGATATGTATTAGATGTTGAAGGGGTCAGAAACTTTTATTTTATAATTTCTGCATGGGTATCGTAGTTTTTTAACTAGAATGTCATAGGTTTTAAACTGGAGTGTTATAATACTGTTTCCAGCTATTTGATTAATCTTATAACATCTATAACAATTTTTAATACTATAAGAGTCATAAACCAAGCCACGGATGACATATATTACAGGTATAAGTGATTAGAAACTTTTATTTTACATTTTCTGCATAGATGTCATAGTTTTTTAACTAGGATATCGTAGTTTTTGAACTTGGATGTCGTAAAACTGTTTCAGCCATTTTGAATAATCTTATAGCATTCGTGGTAATTTTATGACATTTTGGGAGTCATAAACCAATCTACGGATGATATGTATTGCAGGTAAAAGGAATTAAAAATTTTAATTTTATATTTTTTGCATGGGTGTCGTAGTATTTTAAATAAGGTGTCGTAGTATTTTATGTAGGGTGTCGTAGGTTTTAAAATAGGGTATCGTAATATTGTTTCAACCATTTTGATTAATTTTATAGCATCCGTGGTAATTTTTAATACTCTGGGAGTCATAAACCAAGCCATGGATGATATGTATTACAGGTTAAGAGAGTTAAAAAATTTTATTTTATATTTTCTGCATGGATATCGTAGTTATTTAACTATGATGTCATAGTTTTTGAACTTGGATATCGTAAATTCTGAACTACAGTATCATGAAATTATGCATCGTGTCATACTTTTGTACTACGAAGACTTAATATTTTTAAAAATATATCGTGACATCCCTCTATTGAGATAAATTTTAAAAATTTATATTAAAATATATAATTTTCTTATCTATTTCTGGTTCTGTAGCTTCTTTTGGGAGGGATCTTACGGGGGTATTATTCTCTCCTGAATAAACAAGTACAGTACTTCCTTCCTCCATCTGGATTTCCTTCTTGTGGTATTTTTGTGTTCGTCATTTGTGTTGAAAGACGAAATCATTTTTCTTCGTTGATTCAAAATTTCGAAGGCGTATCTTTCGTGGTATGCTTGAGAACTTCCAGCTCACCAGCAGCTACTCAACCATCAAAGAGGAGCAAAACAATAAAAATGGAGAACACTTTGAAGGTGTCGCTAACTCCTCCTTTTTCCTTTGCAAAAAAAATAAAAACGCTTCCGGCTTACCAATGGCTACTCGATCTCAAAAAAAGAGAAAAAATCAAAAAATGAAGGGAAAATTGAGGGTTCGCTCTGATATTGATGGATAGGCAAAAAACAATAGAAGAAATTTTGGGGTGTCGCTTTATTTCTAGATTTTTTTTCCGTTTGCAGAAGAAGAAGAAGAACCGTTATCAAATCAGAAGCAGGTATCGTTTTCCGGGAAATAAGAGGGCAAAAAGGTTATTTCCTATGTCTGAAATGATTGCAGATGAGGCGATGCTCGTAATTCTAGAGATACGGATTCCTGTCTAGTCCCGTCAAGCCATGCAAGATCGACGTGGATTCATAAGAAGCAGTGGTGCGGGCCACATTGGATTTCCTGCACCGCACGCGGTGCACAAGGACTTGCTCCAAGGAAAAATCCACGGGACATTGCCATAGGGTGGCGGTGCCCTGTCGGGTTAAAAAAAATCAGGACCGGGCCCAATCCGTACATAGTTATTCTCAAACCTAACTGAGAACAATTAGTCCATAGAAGTCAGATAAATTGATTCTCGATCTGCCGCGGGTCTTCTCTGCTTACCTGTATCGGGCTGTTTTTTTTTTTTTTTATGCAAGTTGTTATTTTATATATGTAGGGCAGAGTTGTCGTATTCGAGTCTTCCATTAGTTCAATTCTTAAGTAGCCATGAAAGGTCCACCTCGGACCCTTTCCCCCCTTAGGCAACTTCCGCGTTCTGATCTTTCCATCATACATGGTTCCATTTGAAAAGTCCAAATTGAACGGACTTTCGGAAACGGCAGGTTTGTTCTATTTTTAAATTGACATACTCGATTTCATAGAAGAAGTTTATGTGTCCATTTCTCGACCAAGTAACCTATTTTCTGTATACAGGACAATGGAGAAAAATTGGCAGCCCTCTCGAGAGCTCTGGGAGCAATATGCGGAAGGCTTCTCTGCAGACTTGCAGATCCTATTATCAGAAGAACATCTTATTTGTGGAACGAACTTCGAACATGATCAATTCGGAGATGACCATTGAGAAAATGTCAGAAGTTGAATTCACGGAGAGATTAACCTGACAGTTTCTATTCCGCACCATGGGTTGCCCACCCCAGCCCACCCCCCTGCTTGTATCCATTTTCCAAGGTCGGTGGGTTAGAGGATATCAATGCACTTGGACTCCTTAATCGTCCACTACAAAAATGGGACCTGACTATTTTGTTTTCTCATGGACTTTTGCTGGTTTGGTGGAAGCTGTCCTATGAATAAGCCCAACAACTCCCTCTGGGGCCCAATGCTTGTGGGGAGGGTGAATCCCGGCTTATCTAGATTGTTGACCGTAAAAGATGGCGACTGGTCCCCGATCGAGTAGTGCATGATAACCACAGAGTACTCGTGGTTTTGATTTAACCTAAAGTGCCTGCAAATCATCTTCGAAACAAGATGTCTTCACTAAGTTGCTTTGGATGATCCAATGTGTTGAACCTACCCTGCTGCTCTCCTGCAAAGGATTCTAAGGAGTC
The DNA here is from genome assembly GCA_021397845.1 of Areca catechu. Taxonomy (NCBI): domain Eukaryota; kingdom Viridiplantae; phylum Streptophyta; class Magnoliopsida; order Arecales; family Arecaceae; genus Areca; species Areca catechu. The sequence continues at coordinate 22,750,658 of CM038052.1, read as the reverse complement.
CACGGAACAAATCCCCTCAAACCCTGTATAAAATAATATGCTGCTCTGCGGGAGAGAGAACCCTGTGGACCCTATCTCATCTTGCTGCCTACCCTTGATCCGTTAACTTCCATACGGACAAATAAACAATCTTCTGCATCCGAACAGGGCCCACAAAAAGTGCTGCCCATCACAGCTTACAATTCACGTCCATGTAGCTTAGCTTGTTGTAGACTGATCTAAATCTTCAAAAATAATATATTCCAAACAAATGTATTTGAAACAAATTTAGCAATAAGTTGGCCACCGATTGTTCCCCTGGACCTGTCAAAAATAGGACATAGCTCATCAACCAGCCTATTTGCTCCTATAAATAGATCGGACCGGGCTGAAAAAATTTGGTCCATTTTTATAAATGGACTTTTTGCCCCGGTCCTTATAGCCCACGGGCGGTTAGGACCGGACCAGCCCATCGACCAAGAATTTTTTTAAAAAAAATATATTAAAATTAAAAGATTCAAAACGAAAAATGGTAAACAGGTCATGGATTATCAGGTCCATTTACCGGAGTAAATCACGGTCCACGTTAAATTAAAAGTTTAAAACTTTAAACTTAAAATAGAAAGATATTTTGATTTTTTTTTCCAATCTTTCGCATTGTTTCTATTTACCGGAGTAAATCACGGTCCACGTTAAATTAAAAGTTTAAAACTTTAAACTTAAAATAGAAAGATATTTTGATTTTTTTTTTCCAATCTTTCGTATTGTTTCCATTTACCGGAGTAAATCACGGTCCACGTTAAATTAAAAGTTTAAAACTTTAAACTTAAAATAGAAAGATATTTTGATTTTTTTTTTCCAATCTTTCGCATTGTTTCCATTTACCGGAGTAAATCACGGTCCACGTTAAATTAAAAGTTTAAAACTTTAAACTTAAAATAGAAAGATATTTTGATTTTTTTTTTCTAATCTTTCGCATTGTTCCACTTTCCTTCCCTGTTCGCAGTGTTCGGCTGTTCCCATTCCCATTTCCACTTCGATTACAACGATACTCGATAGTTCCGAACTTCCAGCGATTCGAACTTCTTCCAAATTTTTGATTCATCGAGAGTTCGGGACCGGCCGACCGGGGTTTTGCTAGTGTTCTGCTCTCCTATTCCGATGAAGGAACAACCGGTGACATCGGCGGTGATGTCGGTGGTGATGCCAACTCTTTCGCGACGTCGATCACCATCATCATGCTACTATTGATGAACCAGAGCTTCTTCCATGCTGAGGTGAGGACTATATACTTATATGATTTCAATACCTACGACCATAACTCTAATGCTATTCCACGGCCCTAACCCATGGCACTAGCCCACGGCCCATATAGTGGCCTGGCCCGGCCCTAGCCCACGATCGATATAGGATCGGACCGGGTTGAATTTTTTTAGCTAATTTATGCAATTGGACCTAGCCCGGTCCATAAAATGCAAGCCCATATAGATTGAAACCGAGCCGGGCTGGGCCAGTCCATATTGACAACTCTAATTATTCCCGAAAGAAGGAAAGAAAAAAAAAAAAAAAAAAAAAAAAAGAAAAAAAAAAGAAAAAGAAAAGCAAAGCAAAGCAAAACAAGATACGACCACAAAAGCTACATCCCAACTACTTTTTTTTTTTTTTTATTCCATTAAAAGACAAACATGAAAGAAAGAAACGAAAGGCACTTACGTACCTATAATCCAAAAACAAAAAACTTAGCTCCCCGCATGTGTACAGGAATTATAATAATTACAAACCGATACCTACGATCAAATGAAAGACGCTACTGGGAAACTGCTCACTACCAGACCTGCACATAGAAATTCATATGCGGATATCCCACCGCCCCCCGCCTGGCCGCCTTACGTTACGGTGTTCCGGATTCCACCGAATGAACGGAGCACCATGGGAGCAAAACGGGCGGCTATCCAACGTCCGCATATTATTATATGCGCACGGCCTGAGGCTCGTATCGTTCCGTACGTATATGCGCGCCGTTAGATTAACGAAAGCGACAGCGTCGAGTAACATAAAAAAGAAAAAGAAAGAGACAAAGTGCGATGCATGACGAATGCACTGAAACCGTTCGATCTCAGCCGTCGATCAGATAGAAAGTCGATCCAGTACAAGAGGTCCATCGTGGGTGGCGCGTTGGATCCGACGGCGCTGGGGAGGTAGCACTGGATCAGACCGCCGTCCGCGCTCGCCTGCGCCACCGTCCCCGGCACGCACTGACTCCCCACCGCTGCCGCTCCGGCCGGCGGTGGAGTCATGGCCTGCGGAACACCCCATCACAGCCGCTGGATCAGCATTTCAAGGCTAAAAGATCAAGATCGCGAGGGTGCCTAGGATTTTGGTACCCACCTGGGAGGGGCTGGGGCTGGAGTCGCCGCCGGCGCTGGATTTGGAGAGGCCGGCGTCGTAGTTCATGGTGAGATCGGTACGGAAGAGGCCGAATGATCGCTCCGAGGTCGGCCCGGGCTTGAGGTCCTCGTCGTAGAGCGCGAAGATGTAAGTCTCCACCGGCCGGCCGGGCATCAGCGGCGTCCCGGCCATGGACCGAAGATGGGCGACGAGGTTGCCGTTGAATGCCTTGGCGTTGTCGACGGTGGTGCCGGCCTCGCCGGCATCGCCGCGGTAGGGCCAGCCGGTCTCAGCCACGACGATCTCGACGTCAGGATAACCGGCGGCGTTGAGGGCGGAGTGGATCGCGTCGACCTGGGCGTCGAACATGTTGGTGTAGGTGATCTTGGATCCCGCATCGAAGCGGCCGGAGTTGGATTGGAAGAGGCAAAAGGCCAGGGTTTCAGGGCTAGGGTCGGCGCGGTAGGCGAAGAAGGGGTAGGGGTTGATCATGAAGGGGGAACCGTTGTCGTGGAGGAAAGCGAGTATTCCGGCGAGGGCGGGGGCGAGGTCGGAGTGGAAGGCGCCAGAGGAGGGAGGATCGGACTGGGAGAGGACGGCCATGGAGTGGACGGTGGAGACCTTTATGGAAGCAGCGGCGGAGTCGGCGGAGGAGAGGGCGGAGTGGAGGTTTTGCATGGCGGGGAGGAGGTTGGAGGCGAGGGAGGGGTCGCCGGAGTTGAGGGCCTCGTTGCCGACGGAGACGGCGTAGATGGAGGAGGACGGGATGTAAGGGAGGATGTTGGTGGAGACCCAGCGGGAGGCGGCAGATGGGTCGGTGGCGAGGGAGGGTATGTCGCCGTTGGCAGTGCCGATGACGAGGGATATGTTGGTGCCGGCGAGGGCCCGGATGATGTCCGGGTTGGCGTCGTACATCCGGACCTTTCCGATGGTAGTCGACTGCAGGAGCTTGGCCGTCGCCGACGCCGGTGGGAGGTTATCCGCCACCTCCCCATAGTTTATCCCGATGTACGACTGCGATCCTGTCACGTGGAGACGGGAATTTCCGTCAGGGCAAGTAAATTCAAAAAAAAAAAAAAAATCTTTCCGCCTTTCTTTATTCTCTGTAAAAAAATCTTGAGACATTCATCATTTTTTCCTTGATGGGATATAAGAGTGGAGAAGAATATCAAAATTGAGATAGATGGTTATGATGATTTACTTCTACTTATTTTGCTTGCATAGTGAGAAAGGGATCCGGTCTTGGTTCCAAATTACGAAGAGATGTTGCAAGTCGGTTGAGATTTGGAGTTGGTTATTACTAATTATAGCATAGTTTCTTAGAACGATCGAGTTGCTTTTCCTTTACTTATTTATGACTCGGTTGGAATTCTTGCTTTCTACGAAGGTGATAATCAAACATCCATCAATAAACTCGTAAAACTCGAGAGACATCCATGGATTTTCTTTCATTTTTATTTTTAATATACAGAGAGAGAGAGAGAGAGAGAGAGAGAGAGAGAGAGAGAGAGAGAGAGAGAGAGAGAGAGAGAGAGAGAGCTTACTTCCAGACGAGAAGAAGGCTTCTAAGAGTAGAAAGATAACGAGGAGCTGATGCCTCTTCTCCATGACCTCTCGAGAGAAAAGGGAATGGAGGGGGGTTGATTTGGAAGAAGGGAAAAAAAAAAAAAAATGGAGGGTCCCTCTCCTGGTCTCCTCTCTCAAGTCTGCTTCCTAGTGGGCGAAGAAATAAGGCGGTGGAGAAGGGTAAAGTCGTAAAAGAGACGAGGTTTCTTGGACGGTTCGACGGACGACTCAACGACTCTGCTACTAAATTCGGGAGGGAAAACGGTTAGCGACGCTAGTCGGCTTCTCTCTCCGGAGACTGGAGGCGACGTAGTGTTTGGGTTTGGACCGATGTCCGAGGAAGAGGGGTGTCGTGGCCGTCGCCTTGTCCTTGTGGCCCGTGGGAAACGCGTAGTATAAGTCAAGGACCAACGAAGGTCGATGTCTTTGGTGGTTCGTTCCTCTTTAAAACCATTAAAGTGTGATTTGGAGCGATTATGACACGCCATGTTCTATTCGCACGAAGGTTTCACAATTCGGGATTGTTCGTACTTTGGACTGGAGTTATCTGGGAATCGATCTTTATGCTTCCCCTTTGTTGGGGGTACATGGTCTGGAACCAGCAATGAAAGGCTTTCCTTCAGCTGTTCTTGAAATGAAAAGAAATCTTAAATGAAACGCTATTAGAACCGAACTTCGTTTTTACTCGTGTTGGAAGGAAAAGATACATGCTGGGTGGTCCCACGGTTACTTAAGAGGGATTTTGCGGGGAGATGCTTCACGATTTACTCTGAAAAGTTCGTTGCCAAAGCATTTTAAGAAATCTAGCTTTGTTGTGATGAGATCATAAGAATTTATGATTTTCTCCGTCATTCTTCCAATGCTTAAGCTGTAATCATGCTACCAGGACCAATTGGTAACGCCTAGCTGGATGGGTTACATCTGAAGGTAGAGAGCTACAGATACTTGTTTCTTGAATATTTTTACAATTTACTTCTGGAATGTTATTCAAGCAAAGCAACAGGACTATTCACTTTAGAAATCGCAATGAATTGAGCTCCACCAGTAAAGTTTGTGTATCGTATGTAAGATAGATTCAATGCCATGTAACATAACTATTTTTAAACAATTGCTGTGTTCTTGTTGTCTCGATGGGCAGTGATTAGGTCCACCAAAGAAAAATTATGGTTTTATCAGCATATTAGCCTGCATGGCTGCATCACGAATCTTATTTCTCCTTGTGTACACAAAAGTTCAGATATTAAAATTTTGTTGATTATAGAACGATGGACGGGCCACTAAGAAGCGAATGTAGCGGGCCAGCACAGCCCAATAATTTCGAACAATATGATAAACTAAAGGCATGTTGCGCTACGAAAGCTTGAAAAGAACCTCTGTCTTGCAACTGGCCTGAATACTAGGCACGCTAAAGCTATGGGTTGCCAGTTCACGAGGTTGGTCCTATCCAATCGGATCATAGCATGTGTCATGAGACATTCCACCTCATATGGTTCATTGAAAATGGAAAGATGACAGCAGGGTTGAAGTTATGGTGGCGGCAAATTATTTATTTATTGATAGATCCGAGTGGTTGATCAAAAACGACGCAAGGGGGAGGACGAATTAATGCTCGGATTTGTGGCTTAAAAACCGCAAAAAACTCGGACGTCCAGGCCATCAGTCATCAATACTTGAAAGCATGATCAATGATGGATCTATCAGACTTAATGATTCAATACCATTGAATCATTGCTGGGGTTGAAGAGAGAGTTCCCAATGCCCATCTGATGTTATGTATCACCTACTAAATACATCTATCATAATGATAGTACAACTGTCTATCCATATTGCTTATTGATTAGATCATGTGGTGATTTTATGTGTAGACAGAACCATGGGCATGCCATGGACTACTAAGAGAGCATGATAAATGCAAGAATCATGAGATGAGCCTGCCTCACTTGTTTATCAAAACAAGTGGCCTCATATAGAACTAGGGAGCTTTCATTATGCACCAGTTTAGACATGGATAAGCAGGAGCTATTCATGAGAGAATGTTGTGCAGTACAGCATGGATAATAATATGCAATCACCATTGCCAAAAATGTAGGTTAAATATCTTTGAATAATACTCGTTGATCAAATTAATAGCTGAACACCAACAACAAACCCCATACTTATGATAGAAGTACAAGGGGAGAAAATGGCCGCTCGAGCGTTTTTCATGTACACTAAGTTATAGGGAAAAGCAAAAGAAAAGCTCTGCATCACTTTGAACCAAATAAATCACAAACCGGCAAAAATAACAGATCCACAGAAAAAAAGAGGGAATAAAAAAGGGCTGTTCGGGTCCAGAATTAACTGAAATGCAGACTTGGAATACCTATTAACAAGACTCTTGGTCTTGTTTCTATCCTCCATGCAATAATGCTATGAGACGTGTATAAGGAGGTAATGTTGGTCATTAAGCACAGTTACCCAGCAGAGTGAGAGACCGGAGATGTAGTGAACTGGCCATCCTTGAAAGCGTGAACATACTGCTGTGGCAATGCATGCTCTGCCTACAATCATCAAAAGCAAAAAAAATGCAGGTTAAGTGGCAAAGCATTTTATCCATTATTATCTACAACTACTAGTGAACTTCTCTGAAGCAGAGATGGCAAAAAAATATGACTTTCTTTGATGTCAAGACAAATAATGGGAAATATTTTAATAAAGATGATATAACCAAATAATGAGCCGCCTCTGAAACTTCCACTTCCTACTATAACAAAACTAGTGGCTTTTATCCATCCAGTCAGTCTTGGACCGGGCTTATTAGGACTTAAGACATTGCTGGTTATTACAACTTTCAAGCTTTTGCTAGCGGTTAGAACAGGAAACAAGAAAAGGCAAATAGCAGTGGGAAAACAATGATATTATTTGTTTAAGTCACTTCTCATGGAATTAAAAAATACTTTTCAACTGGCATGAAGACCATAATATACTAATATTGATTTGTTGAGGCAAACAGTTAAAAAATGTCCAATAATGGCCATTGTCCCCATTAATAATGGCTGTTATACAATGGAACAACAGCTAAATACTGATTATCATGTAAAACCCATTATATATGTTTAAGACGTCTAATAATATCGGTTATCTCCAATACGCAATGGCTATTATCTCCAATACATAATGGTTGTTATTTTTTTAACCTTAGCAATGACTTGGGTGTTCGCACATGTTGGACTCGAGATATGTCTGGGGTTTAGATACAAGTGATACAACTGACTCGTTGGTTTCCTATACCAGATCCTATTTAGACGATCTGTTGCAAGTTCCACTGTGAGCATTCAAAATGGTAAGAATGGAAACATCCATTTCCTACCTACAGGAATTCCTAATAATAAAATTGATTAGTCATTCATAGATCTCCGCTTTTTGAGAAAGCACATGCATAACTTGCATTTTCCTTGGTGGAAGTCAGACAATAACTTGTTCTCTGTAAAGAGGTGGCTATGAAAGTCCATTCTTGGATGAGAGTTGGCCTGTCTGGCTCAAGTGAGGGGCTGACCTGACACTAGGTGTGTTAATGAGGACAGGAGTTCATTTGCCATGGGTTTGAGAACTCTACTTTAGCTTAAACAAGTCCTACCCACACTGGATTCTTTTGACATATTTAGAATTCCTTTAATTAGTCATATGATTAGGCAACAAAATTTAAACATAGAACTAAGAAATAATTTTTGCTATTTTGTTATCTTTCAGAGAGGAATGTGAATATGTGTTGTGGATTTGCCCTACCTGCTTCAGTTCAATCCAAAAGACAGATAAGACAGATCTAATATTCTTTTAGAGCTAAATACCAAATTTGAACTAAATTCTACTTCAAAATATAAAAGCTTGTTTCAGAATGTTTTCCACCACTAAATGCTAGTTTCATCTTCCCTTCCATGGAACCTTGATTCTTCATTCCCTAAGAGTCACACCCATCCCCACACACGAGAAAAGAAATACATTCTGTCAATAACAGAACATCATCCAAACCATCCTGATCTGGCAGTAAGCCAAACTTCCACAATTGACAACAATTGTTTTGAGGTATAATCCAAGTTTGAGAACTTGATTAGACCAACTCTTAACCTAATGCTATTTCTCAGGCCAATGCTATATTGATAAAACAAGGACCATAAGACTTGCTTATGGTAAAATCCCATAAGCATCATCCTTGAAGCATGTCATAGGTTCAATCCTAAATCCAGTTTCAATATTAATTACTTATAACCAACGTTTCGAGTCTTGGAAGGATAGAGGGCAGCCCGACCATTCCATCCCATTTTTATGAAAAAATGGGACCGGGATGGGGTTAGGACTCTGAAACCCATCCAAGTGGGGGAGAGAAGAAAAAAGAGGAAAGAAAGAAGGGAGGAAAGATTTAAAAAAAAGGACAAAGTGGAAAGATTAAAAAAAAGGAAAAAGTGAAAAAAAGAAAAAAAAAAAAAAAAAAAGAAAGAAAGGAAAGAGAAGCAAAGGAAGGAAAGAAGGAAGAAAGGAAAGGCAAAGGAGAAGAAAAAGGAAAAAAGAAATAAAAGAGATAAGAGAAAAAAAGAAAAAGAAAAAGAAAGGAAGGTAGAAGAAAAAGAAAGAAATGAAGGAAAGAAAGCAAAAAAGAATGAATTAATAAAAGGAAAGAAGAAGGGAAGAGAGATCGAAGATATCTATTGGAATACATGACTGTGACTGCCATAGGGACATGGTGGAACAGCGGGATGTCCCGTTCCACAAAGAAACTGGGACACCCCAATCTCATGGGACTTAAAACCTTGTTTACAATAAGATTAAAAAAATAAAATTGTAATAGTTTGTCACTGATACAACATCCCTCAATACACCTTAGAAAGGCAATATTATAAACAAAAGAAGCTGAGTCTCCAAGGGGAGACAATAATATTATAAACTATATCTACAAAGAAGAAATGTTGGCAAGAAACTTAATTCCACTTAGGTCAAATGCTCTCATATGTACAGAATCAAATAAAGTTTTGCTGAATCAATGGAGAAAAGGGCAAGACTTGCCATCATCCAACAACATATCATCAAATGGCATTTTCTCTTTAGGGAATTTTCAATTATCATGTTTTACAAAGATTGAATTTAGCATTGCAAGGATACCTAATGCATATGTAATTTGGCTACCAATATGATTTCAGAAACTAAGCATATAAGTCTAAATGCTAATAATGTAACCAAGGATTCAGATCCCGGCGGGACATCCCGGGACGTCCAACGGGACACCGGGACGGGGTACTATCTCATGTGTTGGGACAGGACGTCCCATCAGCGTCCCTGCATCCCAATCGGGACATCTTGGGACATCCCGTGTCCCGAGTATCGGGACGGGACATGGAAAAACCGGGACAGCCCCGTCCCACGGGATTTAAAACCTTGAATGTAACCATATTCAAAGGAGTCACCTTGAATTCCAATCAAGCTCATTCTTAAATAAAAAGAAGTTTTCTATTATCTAACAAACAAAGAGTAAAAACTAGGGATGAAAGTAGATAGGATATTATCTGTCCGAATTTGCTTTTGTATCTGAACCTATCTGGATATGGATAAGAATTTGAACATCCGACTAATATTCATATTTATATCCATATCTGTAAGAAAAAATAGATAGGAATATGGATAGACAACCATCCGATCCATATCTGAATATCTGATTTTACTTGTAACCCTATTTAATTTTATATAGTACTATTAACTTTTAAGAAAAATAAATAAACATATTAACATGCTAGATTTACTCTCCACTTAGTAATATCTTTGATTCTATAGTCATAAAGTTTAATTATTCAACTTATATCCATATTTCTAGTATTCAATTTGTATTTGTATCCATTTAAAATAAATATAAAATATGAATTTTTGTATTTGATTAATATCCGTATCTGTATTGTATTTGCCAAACAAAACAAATATAGATATGGGTACACTGGTATCCAATCCAATTTCAGCCCTAGTAAAAATAAAGGTAAGGTCTTACCCAGTCATCATCAGGGCCTGCACCAGGAATCATTGCATTAATTTCACTTGATTTAGCTGTAGTTATAGAAACCTCCAATGAATCTTTGCTTAGGTACAACAGGCAGCCCGATGTGTTGTCGATTGATATTGTTGGTGCTGAACCCTGCACATACATGATGACAATAGCAACAAATTATATGAAGCAAAATATAACAAGCTACAAAGAAGTCTAATTTGTAGATACCATGTGAGGAAATGTTTCTTTTAAATACTGGGACTGGTTCATTGAATGATCAATTCAACTAGGCTTGACATGACTCACCAATTGTATATGCATATTCCTTAATATTCATTCACTAAACTAGAATATCAAGTTATTGATTTACTAGCTTGGATTAGTTCAAAAAGTTTTATATATTTAGAGAGGCTAAACATTTTATACACTGTATAATAAAAATTAGCACACAAGGGGGTAAAACAAACTTCTTTTCAATATATCTTGTTCCAGTTCTTCCATGATATGTCTCCATATTTTAACCCTAAGGCTGCGTTTGGTGCATTACCAGGCAATCTTGAAAGGTAATATAGATTACTAGTAATGTGGATTACCAGCAATATTGATCGCAGATAATGTGGATTACTATATTTGGTACATGCATGTAATCTTATATAATGTAGAATCAAATTTCCAAAATACCAATAAATCAAATCTATATTTTATTTATAAAATAAATTTTTCATATTTTATCCATTTATTAAAAATATAATTTTTATATTATATTAAAAATATTTAAAAAATTACATTTTATATTTTTATATAAAAATAAAAAATATTTTTATATTAAATAGATGATATATTTAATATATTACTTAAATATATTAAATAATATATTACTTAAATATATTAAATAATATATTAAATTTATATATTATATTATTAAATATAATATAATATATTTTATATTATAAAATATTAATATAATATAATATAATATAATATAATATAATATAATAATGTAAAATTAAATAAATTAACTTTATAAAATATATACTATAATATAATATAATAATACTATATTATATTAATATAATATATAATATATTAATAACATTATATTATATTAATATGATATTATAATATTATATAATAAATTATATAATAATATATTTATTGTATTATATAGAAGGGAAGAGGAAGGAAGAATGGGAGGGCAATTTGGTAATCTAAATTATCTAAAAAGTGGTAATCTGGATTACCACCTCTTTCAGAGATAATCTAGATTGCCTCCAGATTACTAGACAGGATAGATTGCCATCCAGAAAAATATACTAAACATAGTAATATGGTGGGGCCCCATTAAATTACCAGTAATCTAGATAGATTACCTGCTACCAAACAAAACCGAAGTATTTAAACACTTGAACTTTGTAGAGTCTTTTTTCTTAGAGTACTTGGAACAATTCCATGGGACCTATGTTGGAGCTGTCGTCACAATCCCATAATGCACAACAAGCTACTCTCAAAAGGTGCTGGATTGAATGAGTGTGCTGAGTTTTGCCTTGAATTGAGTCTTTGGAGAGATACAATGGCCAAAAAATATTGTTGAAGAGCAGAGCAGCTGGATGAAAGCTTTCACTTCTTTTACAAGGTGAAACAAAGAGACCAAATACTCCACTAAAAGAAATCAATAGAGCACCTTTTCAGCTCAACCTTCAGTCAAAACTAGGAAAATACTTGAGATGGCTCATATACCATATGGCAATTATTTTCTTAATTGCGGATACCTTAGATAATAGATTCATGCAAACATAGGTTTTTTAGTTCTTTTCCAATTCTAGATTCAAAATCAAAATAGGGAGATACCTGACATTGCACCTCAACACTATTGCAATTCACAATCTCGAAAGCTGCTACCACATCCTGAGTCACAATCATGAATAGCATGTGTTATTACATTATAACATGATTTTATAACATACAAGCATGTTATAAAAAGTCATTTGCAAAATGGATATGTATGCACTGACCTTAAACACGATTCCCATTTTAATGCACTTATCAATAGTTATATTGTTCACTTTACCTGCATAATGTGAATCATATGGATCCCATTCAAGACTAGAAAAAAGAAAAATAAATACACAGATTTTTAAACCATAAAACTTGAGATTACCTTTGACTTGTAAAACAGAATCCTTGCACCCAAATACATACACAGACTGCTTTGAATCACAGTCATCAATTACCAAGTCCTTCTTTCCAATCTGATTTTCAACTGCCCATCTGCCAAAAGATGTACAAAAAAATGAAGTTGCAAAATATATACTCATCAAGATAAGCAACAGCAAGCCCAAGATTCAAATAAATGAATACATAAAATTTATATTAGAAAAAAGAAAGGTTAAAATATTCTCACTTGCGACCCATTTGAAGCTCCAATTTTGGAGGTCTTGTTTTAGAAAGTGAAAAGGAACTGGCACGCGAATCTTTTTCAGTTGTACCAACAACACTGGTTCCATCAATTCGATTCTTGGCCTTCATGTCATCAGTAACCTTCCTTAAACCTAAGGACCAGGACTCCAGATTACACTCATCTTTTGCACCTCAAAAGAAAAACAGAAGTGCGATCCATTTATTTTTATAGGAAACAAGCAAGGATACCTGCAGTCATGGTCTTGCCCGAGTTGATCTCCTGAAAGACAGCAGACATCCCTTGTTTAGGTTGCGAGGGTTCATTCTCAGAACTGAAAAGAGATGCTGAGGGAGGAGGTGGAGGGACAGGGGCCTTTTCCAGGGAAACTTTTGAAGCGGAAGGAGCAGAAAAAATTGCACTTCCTGCAGAACCCCAAACAAGGCCCAAAGAATAAAAACTCTTGACATAATCACGTAAGCCAGACAGATATAACTCCTTCAGTGCTTTTGCCCACTCTACATGGTCTGGGCCTTTATTTCTGTACTCCACAAGAACCTGAATTTGAAAGATAGAAGTTATTCAGTGGTTTATGAACTAGAGTAATTGGTACAATTCCATATACCTTTCATTGAATTACTCAAATAATTGGAAACCCAGGGATTTCAAGTGCAAAAGATTGTATTACGACAAAATTCAAAGGAGGCTATAGAAATCTAGAATAAATGATGAATAAAATGAATATACACAGGGAGAGAGTATTAGCATATGATACAACTGGATACTCCAAAATAACTTAAAAAGATTCAATAGGCCTGCAATTTTTCTTATGGAATTTTCGAATATTCAGGACTACCAATCCCCAACTGACGACCACTGTCCATTGATAGGGTTTACCTGTTTAGTGCTTAAGGTTATGGGAGAACATTAGCAATGTGGTCAGTAAAAGGAGAAAATGAAGGGGCCTAAAATCATTCAGATTAAGTAGCAGGTTGATGGGTATCTAACCCATATATTGGAGTCCCCATCAGCCCACTAACCATTCGGGCTTCCATCTAAAAGACAGTGCACCTTTTTTCAACCTTGGATGATGTGTTGGTTTGTTATTAGATGGTCCAAGATACATATGGTAGAACTATTCTAACCAGTAATTTCTCTTATGTGAGGGTATGCAGCTAGGTGCCCATCTCGTGGCAGGCCACCTAAGCCTAGGCATGGTGCCTAAGGGCCCAAGTTGCCTAAAGCAGGCACCTAGGTGAGTGCAATGCTTGATTTTTAAAACAATGCAAGCAATATCATTGAACCCCATAACTAGAGCTGTAGCCCATGGGCCAGCCCATTTGGCTCTATAAATGCACCAGGCCAAGCTGAGAAATTATGGCTTGTTTAGGTAATCGGGCTTTCTAGCCCAGCCCCTATAGCTCATGAGCTGAACCGGGTTAGGGCTGGGTTAGCCCGTGGACCAGCTCGATGGGAGCATCTTCGATTCATCTCCATTCTCTAATCGGTTCTTCTTCTGGATGGTGATAGGGGGCGGAGTCGACGGAATCACGGTGTGCGGCAGAGGAGGAGAGGAGCAGTGGCATCGGTGTTGATAGGAGAGTGGACTCACAGCATGTAGTGGAGGAGGACAGGGTGCAACCGTGCAACCGATGGTGACAAGGAGGTAGTCTTCGCCTCCTAATCCTAAGGTCCCTATCTCGGACTCCGGCCTCCTCCATGCCCTCTGGCCTCATTTCCTGGCTCCTTCACCTGCGCCTTCACCTTCGCCTCCTAACCCTAACTCCACCTCCGACCTCCTCTCACGACGTCGGCCTCCTCCACGACTCTGGCCTCCGCCTTCTCCATGCCCTCTGGTCGTGGCAATGGTGAGTAGCCGAGTACTTTTATCGGATGACAAGGAAGAAGCTCAAAGTGGGCTTACCAAGTTGCCTATCTCTTTTCTTTTTTTTTCTTTTTTTTTTTTTGAATTTTGGCGAGTTGGCCTGGCCCTAACCGACGGCCCACCAGTGCTACACCAAAGCATATAGCATGCAAGGAGCAAGGAATGTCACCCTTCTTCAACATGGCCCTTTCACTGACTCAAAAGCTTTCAATCTGCCTGATCCAGGTGCAGACTCAAGGTTGTAGGGTTTGTCAACTTCCAGACACCCTGCTCTTTTGCATCAACTTTAAAATCCTAACACCTCATATTCATCATGCATTCAAAATATTCTTGTTACTGCAGATTAACTTCCCAAAGAGCTATCGCTTCCATTTAATCTCTCAAAGAATGTGAAGAGGCTTATTTACTAGGAATCTTACTTGCATAGTGGAAGAGTTCCCCTTCTCATACTAGAGCATTCCTTTGATTCTCTCCATCAACAGGATAAACACCATGCTGGCTAGAACTTACAATATGCATGCCAACTAGAGAGCTAGGCTATAGTTTAAAGTTCTGAATGGAACTTTGAAAATGAAACTGAAAGTTTTGCTTTCAACACAAATCCCATTTGAAACTAGGTTGGTTTCAAACTTTTAGCTGAAATCAATGTATGGGGGGCAAATTAATGTATATGTAGGTTGCTTATTCTCATTATATGCATTTCTTAATTTCTGGAAATGTTAGGAAGCATCTTTCAGGACCAAATTTAGATTTTGTGAAGCGTGAGAACATTTGGAAGCACTAAGATGTTTGATTCTAAAGATACTTAGAGGCTTTTCTTGTGAGAAATTCAAGACCTCAAATTTCATAGGCATTTCTCTTATCATGTCATAGCTTGTCAATCACAGGGTACACTCTAAACATGAGTTCCAATCATTTTATTTTCCTAAAAAAATATTGTTTTAATGTGAAATCCATAAGAAATATATCTAAATGTCCTAACAAATATAATACACTGTAAGACAATGTCTAATTTATTATTCTTGGTAGTTTTATTGCTCTTCATTTTCTTATTTCAATTAATACTTTAAGTTTCTTTATAATTTTCAATGAAAACTACTAAAACTGTAAGACAACATCAAAACTATCAGAATTTCCAAAATAGAATCTCATTTCATGTTGTCAAAATTGAAACCAAGATCGTGTTTCTTCAGACTGTCTCTTTTCTTTATAATCAAGCTTGGTATTAGTTAATTCAGTCTTGTTCATCCTGCCTATCTACTAGATGTCCTTTGTTCCAGACTAATAAAAGACATGGATGGGGCATGAAATGGGCACTCTTTAAAAGGCTCTCAGACACTATCTCTGATGATCAAAAGACTATGTGCAAATCTAGAAAATAGGGACTCTCGGTGTGATTAACCTCTAGGACATGAATCATGCCATCCTATGAAAATGTTGAAGTTCATTTAGAGGCTAACCTACATGCTGCAAATTTCTTTTCTTGATGACCTACTACCATAATAGAAGATCCTGTTCCAAAATTCATTGACACTTCTAATTTGTCTCAGTATTCTTGAAAGGGGGTCTAAGTAGTGCTGACCACCAAGTCTAGCATTGGGCAATCAATTATGTTCCAGAAAGAAGGGTGGTGGCTATTTGCCTCAGATTATGCACACACATGCACATGATTTAATCAGTTTCCAATGACTCCAATCTGACATTGTACTTCCTCCAAACTATTTTTGGTTGGAAGAATTTGGACCCCAAGCTATCAAGACAATGGCCTCAAAAGTTCTTAATCCACTTTCAATAGGATTCTAAATTTTGGTGGTTATACTTCCCTCTTTCCGAGCATATCAGGAGCTGCCTTGTGCCCCTGAAAGCCAAGAACATCACTTGGCTATGCATTAAAAGTAGATTCTTATGCAAGGGAATTTAAGGAATTATAAAATGTTGTTCAATTGGGTGCTTTGTGACAACTCCAAGGAGACTGAGTTGGCATCTTTTTCTTCACTGCCAATTTGCAAAACTCATTTAATCAGAATTAGGAAAGAGATTGAAAATTAGGGAAACCTTTCTAGCCCTAAATTAATGTGGTCAGATTGGAGAAGTAGGACAGCTGAAGCTTCCCTCCAACTAAGTCAGATACGCTTATCTTATGGTGTAGAAGTGCCTCCGTTGAAAAGGAACAACAAATTTTTCCATTTAGAGGCTGAAGATCTAAGGCAGCCCCCTATCCAACTATCCTGAGCTTTTTAAATTTTGAGCTTGGAATGTATCTAAATTGACAAATTGAGGGGTTTGGTTCACCTTCAGAGGATTTTCAATTCTAGTGTTCCATAGCTAAAGTCTTTTTTTAGTCCCTTGGCTTCTTGCTTTTTTTTAATCTTATTTTTCTTTTTTTTGCCTTTTCCTTTCAATATTTTGGCGTTTCACCTCCTTTAAAAAATGAACTTGGATGGGCATGATATCGTTTCCTTAAAAAAAGAAAAGTGAAATCTGGTCAAGTCAAAGTCCATGGAGGGAACTAGTCATGGATAACAACATCATTGAAACTCTTTAAGCCTTTTAGATGCTTCATAGGATGGTAACTCAACCCTAAAATGAAGAAGATGATCATTAAGGCCTCTTAATAAGAGTTAAGAGAGGAAGAGTTCTTTACATATCAACTCCACGTTAGATAAAATCATTTTGCATACACTATCCATCATGAGAATGGAGATAGGGGATCAGGCGATCAGTACTCAATGAAAACACAAGCTCAGAGGTTTAGGCAATTATGTTTAAATCAACATGCAGGTGAAAGTATTCAATTTTTGCCACAAAATTGGTGATGACTATGCATTGAGAATAATGACTCAAATCTCAACAATGCAAACAAACAATCAAGTCTGATAACAAGCAAACTAATATCTAAAATTGAGTTTTCAGGATTACTAATGGTGAGCCAAGAAAATAATTCATGATACAGGTTTGATGAAACTAGTAAAGCAATTATTGGAAAGTTTTAAATTATACCATTTTTTGATTAATTACAATAAGTTATTGGCCCATATCATGTAACACACTGCACATGTATACCTGTATTATCAAATTATATGCATTAGGATCCTAAACATATAGAAGGATAGACAAAAAGTGTAGCTTCATTTGTCAATGTGAAGTACGTATAAAGAAAGACCTTTCACAACATATAAAAATGACATAAGAATGGATATCTCAATTAAACATCCAATCACCTGGGCAAGAAAAAATCAATATGCTGCAAAGTACAATATCATATGTGGTTATTACCAAGGTTCCTGGTACTGGTACCGGGTGCCGTACCGGTGGCCGGCCGGTACCGGTACGGTACCATACCATACCATGCCGACACACGGTACGGCGGGGCGTACCGGTTCAAACCGGTACGTCCATTTTTTTTTTTTTGATTTTTTTTATAATTTTAAGGTTTTATTTTATTTTTTAAGGGTTTAGGGTTTAGGGTTTATTGAGAATTTAGTGTTTAGGTTTTAGGGTTTAGGGTTTAGGATTTAGGGTTTAGGATGGCGAATTTAGTGTTTAGGCTTTAGGGTTTCGGATTTAGGGTTTAGGATTTAGGATTTAGGACTAAATACTAATATTTAGGACTATTTTCAATTGAAAAAAAAAAATGATAATTAAACTAAGATTATCAACAATTAATAAAAGTAAAATGTGGCATAAACATATAATTACATACCAATATCTAGAATCGGGTAAAGTGACGATGTCCATAAATATAGGGATCATGTATATACTCTGCAGGAAATTCGGCATGTTCTTCCTGCCAGGCAGCATGATACTCCTCTAAGCTCATCCCAGGAAGTATGCGTGATGGGTCATAACTAATCGCATATCTCTCTCTGATGTCCCGACTCTGAGAGCTGTCCAAAGACTGATGATATGGCAGTGCAGAGGCCCATCCAAATATACCAGCAGCAAAAAATCAGATCCATAAGATGCTCCGGGCTGCATGGGATAATAACCACTGGATGCTAACGTCTCAGATGCACCATATGGATCATATGGACCAAAAGCTGACGGTAGCTGTGGATAAGAGGATCCTGAATATGAGGATGATCCAAATACATCCATGGATCCTACTCCACGTGCAAGAGCTGCAGCTGTATCGTGTCCCGAACGACCACGCGGAGCCCGTCGCCTATATGGAATCGTATCACCACGGGGTCTATCAGATGGTACTCCATGATCTGTATCCTGCGTGGCATGGCTAAACTGCGACTCCCCAGTGAATCAAATATGAATAGGTGGTTGCGACTCATGTTCTTGTGTCCCTCCCTGATCACTAGATCCTCCACTATCTGAAGCACTATCATCACTGTCTCTGGTATCTGAATCTGAGTGAACTGAGTACTCCGATGGAGGTGCAACTGCCTTTCCTTTTTCTCTGTCTCCAGGTCTACTAAATGGTGGGGACAGATGATGTGCTGTATCTGCTGGAGCCCTATGAGAAATATGACTTGTTGCCCATTGTCCAGCATCCACCCCAGCCTCACTAGCTACAAAACTGGCTGGTCGAGGAGGCGATCCTGGCTCATCAAGCTCTAGTGTCTGCTGCTGACCCATGACCCACCCAATCATTGGATCTTCATCCTCATCAACATATGAACTTGCAGTGGGATCGGGATATTTCAATTCTACTTCTTCCTGAATACATTTTAGCCTCAATCTTAAATTATAGTGTACATACACAAGATCGTTGAGGTGTTTCTGTTTCAGACGGTTTCTTAGCTTGAAGTGGATAAGACCAAATGTAGACCAGTTGTACTCACATCCATTGGATGGCACCGTCTGGGAAAGGATCTTCATTGCAAGAACCTTCAAATTTTTAGCAGATCCATCAAAATGCACCCACTATTCAGCTGCAAAAGACATTATATCATTTAGAATTTTAGATTTGGCAAAATAAAAAATTTAATCCTGATATAATATTTAGACTTACTCTTTAGTAATACCTACCAGGATTCATCTTTGATTTACTTCTGACCGCTACAGTGGATCCAAATGAATATGTGCCCTTCCTAAAAAATTTCGTCTGCCAGAAAAAAAAATTGTTAGTTTGTTGAAATTAATGCTCTTAAAAATCATTCAATAATTTCAACCTAACTTACTTCTTCAAGGCACATAGCAGCGATATCTGGATCGGGCTCCATCTTATATATAACATTGCGTATGGCAGATATAAGATCCTCATCCATGGCAATGTCCGGTACGGAGTACTGAAATCTTGAATTTAGATAGTAAGCTGCACATATATTTTAAGAATCAATCAAGCATACTTGTATGAATTTAATTGAAACTTAATTTTTAGGGACTTCATAAAATACTACGTACCTGCTAGATGCAAATCCGAACTCATTTGATAACTCCACCGTCCATCAATGATCCGGATATACTCATATGCATGTGATGGATCTGCCTCCTGGATCTTTTCCTTTGTCTTTTGCATCATGAAATATAAGAAGTCCATCTGAGCATACCTCTTGGAGTCCACGACACGAAGTACCTCATATAGAGGCTTGATAGCCTTTACTACCCTCTCAGCCCGCTGCCAGAATGTTTGTCTCGTCACTAAATTCTCCACATTGCTTCCCTCAGTATTTGCCCTGGCATATCTGTTCTCCTGCCAGTCCTGACTGACAAACATCTGACGCAGCTCTACTTTCTTGCCAAGAAGATTATCAAGTGAAATGTAATTAGTAGCAAATCGTGTGACCCCCGGTCTCAATTTTTTTTCCCTGTAAAGCTTCTCATCAATGATAAGACCCATGTATGGTTATATATAAATCTGGTGATAGATTGTGCTAGCTCAACAATCTTCTGCACCTTGCGAATTTTATCAATATCTATCAATATGAAGTCTATACAATGTGCAGCACAAGGGGTCCAGAAAATATGCGGCCGCCGCTCTATCAATATCTGTCCTGCGGCCTTGTACTGTGGTCCATTTTCAGTGATGACCTGCACGACATTATGCTCTCCCACCTGATCAATCACATCCTCCATCAATCTGAGAATATAACTGGCATCGTGCACCTGATTTGAAGCATCAATAGACTTCTGAAAAAAGTCTTCCCATCACAATAAGTCAAGAAATTGATAATGCTCCGTCTAGTAAGACCAGTCCAACCATCACACATCACCGTCAATCCATACACGGGTCACTTGCTCTGATATGAGGATATCCATCCTTCTAGCTCCTCCTTATTGCTGTCCAGAAGATGACCATAGATATCCCTCGATATTGGAAGATCTATACCTGCACCAGCAGCCTGTATAGATAAAATAGCAGAGCGATAATATGGATTGTCTACTGCATGGGCTAGGATATAACTGAAATGAAACCAGGAGGAGATGGCCCGCCACATATCCTTCTTCTTGTCCTTTTTAAGCATTGTATCAATCCTCTATTACTTGAAATCTCTACTGGAAAATACATGTGGATCGACATCATGGATAGTGGCTCCCTCTGAAATGTCCCTGGGCCTAGAAGACTTCCTCTTATTGCCAAATGCTCCCAACATGGATGCAATACTGCCGGTGCCTCTCCTGACGGGCTCTTTGACTGAGAAGGTCCTCCTAAAATGTGTCTCAGACTCTCCTGGAGCACTACTAAAATGTGTCTCAGACTCTCCTGGAGCACTAGCAGAAGCGGATCCCGATCCTGACTCAAAAGCTGATGGCCCGAATCGTTGTCTATGCCTAGTTGCCTCCTCCTGCTATCTCTGCTCATACAAGCTCGCCTAAATAGCAGCCTCCATCTGTGCCTCCTCATCAGAAGGAATAGATACTTCCTCTGATTCCTTGGAATGATAAGAAGGTGGTTCTGCGGCTCTGCGGTCCACCTCTACCTTTTTCTTTGCTGCTCTTTCCTTCTCAGCTTTAAAATCAGCAAAGTGTTTCTTCATCAACTAGCGAACCTCCTGTGAACACCGTTGGCATGCAGATACATCAAGATAGCCGCCAGCCAAGTGCTGCTTCAACCTTGTTACCCCCACCTTTGAATTCGGTATTGCAACATTTATACCTCCTGTGATGCCGATCCGAGAGCATCTCTTCATGTAATCAGCCAATATCCCGCTCCGAATCCTTCTTCCTCCTTGATGGATCCATACCTGAATATTTAAATTACATATAAGATCAATAATAATCTTTATTAATTAACACTTTATTAACATAATTTTTAAAATTTAATTTATTTTTTAAATTTTTTTATTTAAAAAATTCAAAAATAAAGAAAAATAAAAAAATTAAATTTTAGATTCATGTAGGATTCCATCATACATGCTACATATATTTTTTTAAGATCCTAAAAATGTATTAAAAATCAACTTTTTTCAATTTAAGACCTACGGGCACTATTCATGAGATATACAAAACTTGAATAAATCGATATAAAATTTATAGTGAGAGTAGCTTACAAACCCTAAATTAATAATTTATAATTATAATTTTTTTTTTCTAATTATTATTTTTTTAAAATTAATTTATTAATCCGAAATTAATTTTTAATTTAAAAAATTATATACTTAACAAAAAATTAAGATTTTAGTATCATTGTGTAGATCTATCCAAGATCTACCACATACTCTAAAATCATAGCCAACAAATAAGTTTTGACAGCATTTCTTCTTAATTTTCTATTTTGCATGGATTTTAACAAAAAATAACATTACGAAAGAGAAAAATACGGAAAAAGAAATGTATACGGACCTTGATTCTAGCGTCCTCTTCGACTTTTGCAAGTTCGATTGGGTTGAAATTGATCGAGCAATTTTTTTTCTGTGTTTTTCCTTCCACAGCTCTCTGCCTTTTCTCATCTTGAAACCCAAGCAAACCCCCCTCTCAAAGTAGTCACATGGCTACAATAGCCATATGACAAAAACAAAAAAAAATTGGCCCACCTGCCCCCTCCCACCCGTACCGACCGGAACCAGGACGAACCGCCCGGTTCGAGCCCGTTTCGATCGGTTCAGCACCGGTTCGGGTCTGGTTCGATGTGATACCCTTTTTTTTTTTTGATTTTTAGGGGGGCTATGTCGATTTATATGGCCGAACCGTGCTGGCCGGCCACCGGTCCAGTTCGGTACGCCCCGAACTGTGCTGGCCAGCCACCGGTCCAGTTCGGTACGCCCCGAACTGGCCAGTTCAGTACGCCCCGAACTGGCCAGTTCAGCACGGTTCGAAAAACCCTGGTTATTACTATGCATTCAATTAAGCTTAAACAAAAAGGAAAAGGATAAAACACAAATTAGTATGCATGCAAATATTAGATATAGCAAATAATAGCATTTTCATTAAACTCTTACAATTCACAATTTGAATCAAGATGGCCCAAACAATCCAAATTCCATCCTTGGATTGGGATCAAGATCAATTTAAGACCTTAAGATTTAGATCCATATGGTAGACGATACATTTTTTTGGGAATATAGGATCCAATTTGATTATGTTATTTACATAATAAATCATACATAGCCCCATTTTCTATAATTTCTTTGATGTGGTTATTGATTACTTATCACTAATTAGTCACTGTTGGGTTGCTGACTCCATTTCGAAGGTCCAAGCTCATTTTGTTTAAGGCCATGTATTTCCTAACTAAACAAGGGTTACAGTATTTTCTATTTAGTTAGAGATCTTATATATTTTCTAACTAAATAAGGATTACAGTATTTCCTATTTAGTTAGAGATCTTATTTATTTCCTAACTAAATAAGGGTTATAGTATTTCCTATTTAAGTAGAGATCTTATATCTCTATAAATAGGAGAGTAAGGCTATAGGTCTATTGCATGACAATGAGTGACAGTGTAATAGACTAATAGGGTGAGAAAAGAGTGTAAAGGGATTAGGGTTTGAGAGAATTTCTCTTTGTATTCCAATTCTGAAATAGTGCATCTCCATTCCATCACCTGTGGACGTAGGTTTTGGCCCAACCATGTAAAATCACTGTATTCTCAATATTTGTATGTGCTATTTGCTTGATTTACTCGTCTAAAAACCCCAACAGTCAAAAAGAGTAAAATTAGTTAGTCTATTATAGGAGTTTGCAAAGTTAAAAATAAGATGCAAGTTTTTGTATTTTTATAGCCATATGTTAAAGTATTATCTTTGTTTATCCTAAAGCATTCTACATAAAAAGAAAAAATAACTTGATATATAGTATATAACATCTTGAATAACCAAACAAAATGTTGGTTTACCTCACTAAAAACATAGAACATTTGTTTCATTAGAAATACTATATACGAGCCCAAATTGGTGGAAACTAGGCTTATTGTATCTATGTTGTGTATTCTCCATTCATCCAATTTGTAGTTGATTTGTATTTCAATTTTTGATTTCTTTTATATTTAGGATATTCCAATAAAATTAGAAAAAACTTATGATCTACGATCCAGTTTGCAATTTGAACCAATCTAGCCTCCTCTACAGTATATCACACAATCTCCATCTTAACAACATTTAATAATAGGGTAATAACCAAGATCTAAGAAAGCATTATGAATTTATATTATTGAATGCAAAATTAGGCACACCAAAATGTAAACTAGGCTCCACTAAAGATTTTAAATGCACAAAAATCTTCTAAAATTTTTATTTACTGCCACAGGGAAAGTATCTTTAGCTACCTATTTCTACGACAAGAAATAAAAGCTCGAATAAATAATATGAATCATTACATGCACTCCAACATTTTTTTATTTTTTCATTTTAATGGACTATCAAATCATTTGATCACCTAAATATGGAGTGTTGCACATACCTTGTTGTTGTAGAATTCAGCCATCTGCCAACTTTCTTCAACATGTGCAATTGGAAGATTCATGCCTTCAAGAAAGCCAGGGAATTACGAGAGATGAAAAGAACTTCTTTTGGAAAGAAACAATATGCATTAAATAGGAAAAGAAAATAAAAAGATTATCATAATTCACTAACCGCAATCTTTTCCTAAGTAAGCAATCCATGCCAGAGCAGTAAGACTGTCAGCAGTTGCCTTCAAATGGTTAAAATGATCAGTTTGCCTTCCTCCAGTCAAAGCACTTGCTTTGAGGATCACTTCATTTAGTGGTTTTAAGAACTCTTGTAAGCCCGCAATATCAGGTTTCTGCAACATCAGTAATACGTCCTGATCGAATTAATAACCAGCTATATATAATAGAGAGGAAAAGGGAGAAAAGGCATTATGATGAATGCTACATTATCCGCAAGCGAAACATTTCGCTAAAACAAAAAAATAAGAAAGAAAAAAAAAGAAAAAGATCCTGAAGTAAACAGAACACCAACCTGCAATAAGCATGAGATAAAAGTGAGACAATAGATTGCCATGGCAGTATGACCATCAAGCTTTGTTCAGCTATTTGGAGCTAACTTTATAAATCCTTATTAGTGAATGAAAGATGAGGTAACAGATTATAAACCAAAATCTCTCCAATTAGGAATTGAGCAGAGATAGAGCAATCCAGCAGGTTTTAGATCAAGTTTATAGTTTTAGTATGTTCGTGTATCATCTGCACCGCGAATGGTTTTATCCTAAATTAAAAGCCTATAAGAATGCAAAATTTTGCGTAAAATTAAGACACATCCAATAGAAATCACACATAGTTTCGAGAATCTAATTGCAAAGAGGTATATGATTGTAATCTACCATGGATCGATGTATATAAAATCATTCGATGTGCCCTTGCATTTTAACAAGCTAATCCAAATTTCAAACGTCAATGCGATCACTCGGTATTGGCTTTCGATAAAAATTGCACCACAAAATGAAACAAAGCAGAGAGTTAAGTTATCTATCACAAAAATGAGCCTCTCTCTTGTTTGAATTCTTCAATGCCCCTTACTACTTTTCCCATCCCATTTCCTCACCAGATAACAAATCGCGTAATCTAACGCATCGTCGATGCTCCAACATTCGAAATATAGAATAGCATAGCCACATATCATAAAAAAAATACCACCAGAGTTAGAAGATTCGATCAAATGACCAACCTGACATTGCTTAGCCTTGACGAGGAGGTCCTTCTGAACCGTGAACGCCTCCTCCACTATCTTTGTCGCTTCAAGGACCTTCCCGCCGATCTTCCCCGCCGCGGCGGAGACCCGAGCGAGGGATCCGGACATCAAGTCGTCAAATGCCAAGATCGCCGGATCTATGGTTGCCGCATCGTCGAGATCGATCGAAGGGACAGCCGACCGGGATCCAGCGGCGGAGAGCACCTCCAGGCGCGCCACCGCGGTCTCCAGCCTCTCCACCAACTCCTTCTCCATTCGTTAGAAGACGCGGGGTTGTGGTGGGGAGAGCTTCCTCCATCTCGCCTCGCGAGTTCCGCTGCTCTTTTATAGTGGAGGGGGCTCGAGCTCTGCAGTTTCCTCAGCTTTCGCTTCAATCCACGATGATGAGATGGGATGCGTATGACTCGCCGGTCAGCATGCCGAAAGATATCCATCACCTTTTCGGGTGCTTCGTCAATGGATAACTGTAGTTGCATAGTGATATATATATATATATATTATAAACCAAAGGGATAGGGGGGATTTTTTTGATAAGTCGGTACACGGTGATAAATATATATTTTTTGATAAGTCCGTACATTAAATAGACAGATTTTTTAAAAATATATTATTTTTTAAAAATAATATTATCGAAATATGGCTGTTTCAAATAAATTTACTATTTTACTATTTTGTGGCCACGCGGTGTTTTTTTTTTTTAGCACCGGAGAAGGCGCTTTCATAAAGTTTACAAAAAAAATTCGGATAAAAACACATGTTGAGCCTACATTTTTTTTATAAAAAAAAATTTAATAAAAGTACAGATTTAACCTCTATCTTTTAATACGACAGAAAAAAGAATTACTGAAGGAGCAGGTTGAACCTGCACCTTCTCATAAAATTAAAAAAAAGATTGACCTCGAGGCGTAGGTTGAACCTGCACCGAGGGACAAATAAAAAAAATAGATTTTGCATAACTTAAAAAAAAATTCAAACCAATGACGGGACCTTACAGGTCGGACCGGTGCAGGATCTTGGTAGCCAGACTGGCGATTAAATCGATGACAGAATCCTAGCGACCAGATCGGTGGCAAGATCCTAATGTCCGGACCGATAATCAGAACGATGGCAGGACCCTAGCAACCAGACCGGCCGGTGGTTTGATCGGTGACAGGACCCTAGCGATCGAACCTGTGGCAAGATCCTACCGGCCAGACCGACGATCAGACCGATGGCAGGACCCGAGCGACCGTACCGACGATGGCAGGACCTTGGCGGCCGGACTTGTGGCAGGACCCTGGTGATCGGACCAACGATTAGACCGGTAACAGGACCCTAGCGACCGAATCGGTGGCAGGATCCTGGTGTCTGGATCGGTGATCAGATCGGCGACATGACCTTAGCAGCCGGATCGGTGGCAGGACCCTGGCGACCAAACCGATGGCAGGACCCTGGCAACCGGATCGGCGATTAGATCGATCATAGGACCCTAACGACTAGACCTATGGCAGGACCTTGCCAGCTGGACCGGTGATCAGACTGGTGGCAGGACCTTGTAGGTCGGATCGGTGGCAAGACCCTGGCTAATGGACCGGCGATCAGATCGATCGCAGGACCTTGCAGGCCGGACCGGGGCAGGACCCTGCTGGCCGGACCGGTGATTAGACCGGTGACATGACCCTAGCGACCAGACTGGTGGCATGACCCCACTGGACAGACTAGCGATTAGACCGGTGACATGACCCTAGCGACCGGACCGGTGGCAGGACCCTGGTATCTGGACCGGTGATCAGACTGGTGGCAGGACCCTAGCTGCCAGAAAAAAAAAGAGACTTTATGGGTTCTTTGAAGGTGTTTCAAAGCAAAAAAAGAGAGAAGAAAAAATAAAAAGAAAATGAATATGTTACACTGATGTGGAGTCCCTGTCAGATCCAGTCGGATGCTACATTGGCAAAAGTTGCCATATCAGACCCTTTCTTCGAGCTCCTTCACCGGGCGGCTCCCTCGAGGTCGAGCCCACCCCGGCCGAAGTCGAGCTCCCGCTCTCTTCGAGCTCCTTCACCGGACGGCTTCCTCAAGGTCGGTCCACCTCGACCGAAATGACCTCCCGCTCTCTTTGAGCTCCTTCGCCGGGCGGCTCCCTCGAGGTCGAGCCCACCTCGGCCGAAGTCGAGCTCCCGCTCTCTACGGACCAAGCTCTCTTTAGACAAGAGGTCTAGCAGCCGGAAGCCGTCCTCGTGGCCAAAGCCTACGGCACTTCGGGAGGTTCAGAAGCAGGAGGAAGGGGATGGCGCCACCTCCCTTGGGCGGCGGACCGCTGCCCAAGGACCACGGAGGGGCACCCCCCAGGACACCATGATTACTCCCGCTGCTACTTACACCAGATAGGAAAGTGGTGCCCTGGCCAAGGCACTGCACTTTCCAACCGATCGTTTGTACCACCCGAAAGAGGAAATCATCCCAGAAGATTCAAATAAGGGGGGCAGCTGCTCCCCAATCGAGGCCCTGCCAAATTCCCAGGCTCACTGTAGTTGTCGATTCTCAGGGACTGTAGGGAGACTTCAATAGGTAGTACAGCTCCGGTACCGTAAGCCAGGTTGAACGGAGACTCGCCAGTGGCCGTTCTCGGGGTAGTTTGATATGCCCAGAGAATGGAGGTCAGTTCTTCGACTCAAAGTCCTTTGGCGGCGTTCAACCTTGTCTTCAGACCATGGAGGATGGTCCGGTTAGTGACTTCGGCTTCTCCGTTGGACTGTGGATGAGCAACGGATGTCAGTCGATGTTGGATATGGTACCGAGCACAGAAGTCCTTGAACTTCGGATTGTCGAACTGTCTCCCGTTGTCCGTGATAATGACATGTGGGATGCCGAACCTGAATATGATGGAATTTTTTACAAAATTTTTCATCTTGCCTTCCGTGATCTGGACCAGTGGTTCGGCTTTTACCTATTTCATAAAGTAGTCGATGGCCACAAGGAGAAACTTCCTTTGCCCTGATGCCGGTGGGAATGGGCCAAGAATGTCCATTCCCCACTGGGCAAAAGGCCATGGGGCTGCCAGTTGGGTCAGGTGACTCGCAGGCTGTCTCTGTACATTGACGTACCTCTGGCACTGGTCGCATTTTCGCACGAAATCAGCCAAGTCCTTCTGGATGGAGGGCCAATAATATCCCTGTCGAATGATCTTGTATGCCAGAGACCTGCCTCCCAAATGATCACTGCATATACCCTCGTAGACCTCTCTCAGGGCATAATCCGCATCTGTGGGTCCTAAGCATTTTAGTAGTGGCTGAGAGAACGATCTCTTATAGAGGGTTCCGTCTAAGATGACGTATTGAGATACCATCCAGCGGATCTTCTTGGCCTCTGCCTTGCCTTCTGGTAGCTCTCCCTCATTCAGGAACTTGATGATGGGATCCATCTAGCTTGGTTCAGCGTCGATATGGCGCACCTCCGCAGCCTCTTCGGCTATGCTTGGAGTTTTAAGATGCTCAACAAAGGTACGCCCGAGAGATTCCGGTGCTGTAGTTGCCAGTCGAGATAATGCATCCGTCCAGAAATTCTTTGATCGTGGGACATGATGATCCTAAAATATTCCAGTTGAGAGGATAGAGCCCGTACCTTCTCTAGGTACTGCACCATGGTTGGATCCTTGGCCGCATACTCTCCGTTAACTTGATTTACAACCAACTGGGAGTCTGAGAAGGTTCGGAGTTGCTGAACTCCCAAATTCTTGGTAATCCGAAGTCTGGCGAGCAAGGCTTCATATTCAGCTTGATTATTAGAAGCATGGAAGGAGAACCGGAGTGCATACTCTATGGTGTGACCGTCAAGTTTGGCCAGCATGAGTCCAGCCCTGCACCCAGTAGTATTGGAAGCTCCGTCCACATGAAGCACCCAGACAGACTTCGTCTCCTTCAAGACTTCATCTTTTACCGAAGATGCTTCGTCTTTGGACTTCCAGGTGCACTTAGCTAAGAAATCGGAGAGCACCTGGGCCTTCATAGCCACTCAGGGCTGGAAACTGATGTCAAATTCACTTAACTTCACAGCTCACTTGGCTATCCTTCCAGAGGTATCCGGAGATCGGAGAACGGCCTTAAGAGGTTGATCGGTTAGCACCACAATAGCATGGGCGTGGAAATATGGCCGTAGTCACTTTACCGCAATCACCAGAGAGTAGATCAGCTTCTGCATCCTCACATATCGTGTTTCAGCATCATGCAGGACCTTGCTGATATAGTAGATCGGCTTGTGGGATCCATCTTCATCTCTCCGGACAAGAACCGAACCGACTGCTTCATCTGAAGCAGAGAGGTATAGGTAGAGGACCTCGCCCTCTAGTGGCTTGGAGAGCAATGGCAGGGTCTCCAGGTATCTCTTCAACTCCTCAAAGGTAGTGCGACAATCTTCAGACCATTCAAAGCCCTTTGACTGCTGGAGTACCTTGAAGAATGGAATGCATTTCTCGGCTGACCGGGAAATGAATCTGCTTAGGGAGGCAATTCTCCCTGTCAACTGCTGGACTTCCTTTTTGCTGGAGGGATGTCTCATATCCTTTAGGGCTTGAATATTCTCAAGGTTCGCCTCAATCCCTCATTTAGTGACAAGGAAGCCCAAGAACTTACCCGAAGTGACCCCGAAGGCGCACTTTATCGGGTTTAACTTCTTGCGGTAGCGTCGTAGAGCACTAAACGACTCTTCCAAGTCATGGATGTGATCTTTCCGGAGGAGGCTCTTGACGATCATATCATCAACATAGGCCTCCATGTTTCTTCCCAGTTGCTTTTTGAATACCTTGTTGATCAGCCTTTGAAACGTTGCTCCGGCATTCTTGAGGCCGAACGGCATCTTGTAGCAGTAGAGACCTTTATCAGTGATGAAAGCCGTCTTCTCCTCGTCTTGTAGATCCATTCTAATTTGGTTATAGCTGGAGAAAACATCCATGAAGCTTAGCAACTGGTGGCCGGCAGTGGCGTCGACCAGCTGATCAATCTTTGGGAGAGGAAAGCTGTCTTTTGGGCAAGCCTTGTTGAGGTCTGTGTAGTCGATGCAGATCCTCCACTTGCCACTGGCTTTCTTCATCATTACCATATTGGCCAACCACTCGGAGTAGTGGGCCTCTCGAATGAACCCTGCTTTAAAGAGCTTGCCAACTTCTTCGTCCACGACTTGCTGTCTTTCAGGAGCGAAGCTCCTTTTCTTCTGCTACATTGGCTTGTACCCAAGATAACTTCTAGCAGATGAGTGATTACTTCGACGGGAATCCCCAGCATATCCGAAGCTGACCAGGCGAAGACATCGGCATTGTCTCTGAGGAAATGGATCAACTCCATTCTGGTTTTCTCATCGAGTGCACTTCCGATCTGTATAACTCTGGAGGAGTCTTCCTTTGTCAAAGGTACTAGGATAGTCCTCTCCATGGGTTCACCAAGGCTTGTGGTTGCATCCCTCGGATCCAGCTGATCCGGAGTTATTGAATCATTGAAATGCCTGTCTTCTATCATCAGGCACTGCCGTGCTGTCCTCTAGTCTCCTCTAACTTCTCTAACACCATTCCTGGTGGGGAAGCATACCAAGAGGTAGTGAGAGGAGATCATGGTTTGGAACCTGTTCAAGGCAGGCCGCCCTAAAATGATGTTGTATGTTGAGGGGATAAGAACCACCGTGAAGTTGATCGGTAGTGTCTTTTATTGAGGTTCAGTGCCAAGGGTTACAGGCAACACTATCTCTCCCTCGGCTTGAACTTGATTGCCACCAAAATCGGTGAGTAGTACAGGGGATCTTCGTAGTTGATGTCTAGGCAAACACAATTTAGAGAATGCATCATAAATCAAGACATCAGTCGAACTTCCATTATCAACAAGGATTCGCTGTACATCATAATTGGCCACTACGGTCGAGATTACAAGGGGATCATCATGTAGGAGCTGAACTCCCGCAAGGTCGTCGTCGGAGAAGCAGATAGCGTTGTTGTCCTTGAGTCGCTTTGGGGCTTCGTCCTCATCCCTTCTCCAGTTGGTGGGTCAGTGTATCATCCCTACACCTCCATTGGTGGGCCTTTGATTTAGCAGTTCGACCTCTTCAGGATGTGGCTGGAGAACGGTAACTTCCGACCGAGGTCCTTGGCGACGATGTATCGCCCGAAATACCCTCTTTTGATAAGATCCTCAATTGCATCCTTTAGTTGGATGCACTCTTCAGTGTTGTGGCCGTGGTCCTAGTGGAATCGACAGTATTTGTTCCTATTCCTCACGAAAGAGGAGGCCTTCATGGGAGGGGCCATTGGAGATAGTTTTCTTTCTCTACCTCCATGAGGATCTTTTCTCGAGGGAGGTTGAGGGGGGTGTAGGAGTCGAATCTTTCCCCCGATGCTCTAGGCCTGGGAGGATTTCTTCGACGGTCTGTATATTTGCCGCCATTGTTATTGGAAGTTGGGAGACTTTGTCTCCTGTTATTCTTCTTTTTGAAGGGGGTTTCCCTTCAATTAGTCGTCGATTAACTGCATGCTCTTCAGCATCGACATATTTCTGAGCCCTTGACAGGAGCTCAGCGTAGCTTTTAGGGAACTTCTTGTCCAGGAAAAAGGTAAGCCTAGAGGTACGAAGCCCCTTTTTTAGCACAGACATGGCCACGTGCTTGTTGAGATCGGGGATCTCAAGTGTGGCCACATTAAACCTGGAGATATAATCTCGCAGGCTTTCTCCTTCGTTCTAGTGAAGGAGGACAGTGTGTCCGTATTCCGGGGAGTCTTGTGGCAGGACCTGAAATGCAAGACAAACAGTTTTTCTAACTTAGAAAAAGAGTCAATGGTACATGGGCGCAGGCTCGAGTACTACATCCGAGCAGCTTTTTTCAAGGTAGCCGGGAACGCGAGGTAGTACATCGCGTTCGAAGCTCCTTGGATCATCATATGGGCCTTGAAACTGCCCAAGTGGTCAAGGGGGTCTGAGGTGCCGTCGTAGGATTCTATCTGGGAAATCCTGAAGTGCCGATGAACAACTTCGACCATGATACGGTCGATTAGGGTGGGCGTAGATCACCCACAACCAAATGTCGGGATCCTTCATATCCCGCATTCTCTGTTCCTGCGCCTTCGCCATCTCTGACTCAATGGCTCTAAATCTCCCGTCATAATCGGGAGTCTGCTTCGACGCTCTCTCCATGGAGGTGGAGTCTTCGAAGGAGGGTGAGGAAGTTTGCCTAGGCCTTTTCCCTTTCTGTGGGGAATCGGCAGACTTAGGCAATCTCGAAGTTCGGCCTTTGAAAAGGGCCGAGAATGGAGAGAGGGACGCGTAGAATCCTCCCATGGGGCTCTCTTCCTTCGGGACCGAGAGCTATGTCTGGAGGCGGCCGGTAGATTTCCCACCGGAAAAGCTATGTTCTGGAAGTCCTAAACCATGGCCGTGAGGTTAGTAACCTGGTTCACGAGGGCTTCGAATTGCTGTAGTTCCACAACAACTGTGGGAGGTGGGACATCGTTCTCCCCCGGGGGTGCGCCCCTGGTTCGGAGCACGACTTCGACTTGTAGAAGCTATCTGAGTCTTTCCTCTCGCCATCAAGAACTTCTTACTTCCCTTTATCTAGGAGGGAGCTTAAAGAGTGTTAATCTGCCCCCTACCTGGCATGCCAATCTATTGGCGTGGGCTCCCTGTATCAGCCGGTCGGAGCTGTTGCACCGCAGGATCGCTCCCTGGTTCACCTGCAAAACAGGTCCCGTGCCCGCATGGCAACATGGAGTAGCATCCCAGCTAACTCGGCACTTCGACATTTCAGCCCAGCTCGACCACTGGGAGCATTGCACAGTTCGGTCTCATTCACGTGGGCTTGGCACGTTTCCCAAAGGGTCCCATCCGCGTGGGTCCTATAGTACGCTGCCTGCAAAGGAGGATTACGTTGAAGCTTCCCAAGCCACTGTTTGCACTAATCAAGAAATAATGCCTTGTCCAAGGCACTGTACCCCCTCATCAACTCTCTGAACCTCCCAGAAAAGGAAGCCTCACAGGCTATCCTAGCCTCACAGGCCTACAATAAGAAGAGCACGCCTCCCCAAATGACAGAGACCACTCATCTACATTAGACCAGCTTGAAGAGATAAGGGGGAGGTAAGAGATAACAAGCTCTCTTCATTCTCACAATATCTTTCATTTTTTATCACCCTCTGGAAGTGGAGAGTCCCCCAAGCTCTCCACTTCAGAGGTCGTCTGTTTCTCTCGATTGTCGAAGTGTCTTTGCCGGAATCTCCGGCCCAGGTCTCCCCTGTTTTACAGGTCCGCCCGACGGAGGGAATTGATTCATGAGATCGGAAGCCGAGCACCCGGCGAGAGGGACCCGATGCATCCGAGCTACGGATCATGACGATCTTGATGGTAATAATTATTATTATTTTTACCGAATCAAATTCGGGCATCAAATATTTACTAACATTTATATTGATCTCAAATTAAATTTTAAATTTAAATATTTTGATTCGATTTGGATTCGGGTTTGTAAACGCTTGGCTATTTGCATCCCTAATTCTTCTCCTTGCATCCAATATTAAATTACTGGGCTCAAAAACGTGAAATGCACGTAACTAACAATATGCAACTCTCCGGCCTCAAATTCCAAACCGACGCCAACCAATGCCACCTCGGCTCATCACAGCCCAACCTCCTCCGCGAGTCAGCAGATCGCGTTCCGTTCTCATTTCTTTCCCGTCCTTCCCCCAAAAATAATCCGGGTGTGGAACTTCGTCTCGGTGGATCGGGAACGGAAGGGGGGAAAGGCGGCCCCCCGATCGGGGAGATGATTACCCGTTCGAAGCTCGTTGAGCAGTTGAGAGAATATCAGATCCGGTCTCAGCACAAGTGGGCGGCTCTCACGAGCTTCTCTCCCAAACCCCACATCACCACCAGGTTTTCTTTCACCCGATTCCCCCCTTTTCCTTCTTCTTCGTGATTCATCGATTTTATTTAGTTTTCCGTTTCTTGTTTGATGCAACCTCCCGGTAAAATTTGTTTGATGAGGATCCATTGATTTGATGCAATTGCTCGTTTGTTTTCCCAAAAATTTATAAGAATGGATAGATATTTGATTCTTTTTTATCTTTATTTCAATCTTGTCGTCAAGATTATTCCGGAGGTTAGAAAATGGTGAAATTTGGAACGGATTAGAAGAATTTATAAAGCTGGAACTTTTAGGTGGGAATATGAGTTGTCGGTTATGGTTTGGATACGAAGGGATGAAATGCGTGGAACAATTATTTTGATTTTTTTATGTTTAAAATGTGTCTATATTGTGTGGTGAGGTTGAGGAAGAAGGCATTTGTCTACTATGTGTTCATGATACTAGGAGAGAAGCTAAAACCTATTAGCTTGGTTTGGATGTGATATGGGCCTATCGTTCAATTAGAGTATGACTCCCCTTTTGGGGATAAATATGGAGGATCAGATGGAAAAAAAAGAGGTGTGTTGGTTGAGGTGGCTAAA
Source organism: Areca catechu (assembly GCA_021397845.1). Taxonomy (NCBI): domain Eukaryota; kingdom Viridiplantae; phylum Streptophyta; class Magnoliopsida; order Arecales; family Arecaceae; genus Areca; species Areca catechu. The sequence continues at coordinate 22,715,950 of CM038052.1, read as the reverse complement.
TATCAAGTATCCCAAATTATTATGGGAAGTGCGAATCTTAGGTAAATGATCTGGTTGTGGAGGGTTTCGGCATATACAGATGGGTACAAAGCAATAGGTTTCCTTTGGAAGGAAGGTCAAGGTTGTGGAAACTTTGTTGTTTAACATGTTTAATATTGTATTTATTTAGCTTTCATGTAAGTGGCTATGTTAGAGATGGAGGAGGTAAAGAGGCAGGAGGAGAGATAGAGGGAGGGGATGTGGAGGACGTAGGTAGTGTATCAAACAGAAAGGGGTTTAGGCCTGAGGTTGATGAGTAATGTATGTAAATTATTTTGGATACATGAATTTGGAGACTACATAATAAGATTGGAGGATGGACCTTTTAGAGAGATATAACGTTAATGCGATTTCATGTTGTGTGGACCTTATGTTATTGTCAAGTTGTTGTGTTGACATGTATATTATTGGTATTGTATAACACCTGTCTACAAATCCACAAGAAATATTTTTTTAAATATTCCAAAAGAAATGATAATTTGACACTAGCCGGCTCTAAATACAGGTACCCAAGTCCATGCATGTTTGGGAGGGTCAAGTTCTTTGATGAGGATGATATTTCTTGCATGAGAATGGGGCCTTTGGAAGTTAATATTTCTATCAGGGGGAAGTTTGTTATAGGATAGAAAGGAGAAACAATTCAAAACTTTAGAGAGTCTGGTATAGTCAACTGGTTGGATGATGTGTATCCTTATCTCTCTCGACTTTCCAGAGAGAAAACATGTACCTTCATTCATGATTGTATGAAGCAATGTCTTGAAACAGCTGTATTGGCTGCTCATGCTCCAGCCTTGATGTTTTGTGCCATCATTGAGTATAGAGGATGAGCTTAATATATGAAGTAATATTGAATGCAGCAAAGTTGGTACCACCATAACTTGCTGCATCTTATTTGGTATTTATGTTTTTCAAAATATTCATTATTATTTATATATTTTGTTATTTATTAGCTTCTTTTATAGCTGTCTTGATTTTGAGTGCGTGCCTGAGCACCTGCCTAGCACTTAGGCTGTTAGGACTTTGCGCCCTGACCACCCATTTGTCACATAATCTTTTAAAACAATGGTGTGGAGTCGATAGAATAAGGTTATTTGATGCTTTCACCCATGTGGTGACTCTAGGGATGGGAAACACGATGAGTTTGCTTCATTGCTCATGCTTTTGTGAGTACTCTCCCAGTCTCCTTACATGGATTAAAGGACTTGGTGATATAAAGGTTATAAAGCTACTTAATGAAGTATTCAATGTCTAAAATGTATAATTATGGAAAGAAGTTCAGAACTACAAAAACCTTGCTCAGAAACCTGCATACATTGGTGGAGTGAAATTTCTAAGATACTCACATGCAGCAAGTATGGTAGAAAGGGATTGAAGATGTTGCAGAAGACTTGTGGATAAGAACTTTCTGATCCTTTTAGCTACAAATGCAATCATATTCTTCATGCTTTGGAGGGGCTATTTTGAAAGTCTATTTTGGTGTTTTAGTGTGTCAAAGACTCTTGATTTCTACTATTGGAGTTAATAAAGAAAATAACCAATGTTGAATTGGAAATATTTGAGGAAAGAAAGTAAAATATCTTTGAAAACATGATGAATTAAAGCAATCAATTTTGTGAAGATTCTTTATTGAAGTATAAGTGTGGGTTGGAAAGTGATTGATGTACCAAGTGATCTCTGTAGAATTACTACAAAAAGCTAAGGATTGAAACCCTGGGCTTAAAGGCTTTAAAATCTTATTCGGTTACATCAGTCTTTTTTGTCAATTCTCTTCTTTACTAAACATCAGTACAAAAGGACAGCTCAGTAGTCTTTCTTCTATTTCCCTTGTGATCTGATATTCACCGTTATCAAAATTCATGGTTGATTGCATCTTTGGTTTCCTTGCAAACTCAATAATGCAAATCATTTTTTATCATATTTTTGATGACTTGTCTTCAGTGGGGATTGGAAACTTGTCATAGAATTTTGGAACACCTTTCTGACATATGCTTTTGTTGATAAATTATACTTATGAAAGTGTTTTTCAGTCAACACCTGACTCTGTTTGTTTGAAGATCGTTGAAGGAATGGAACATTGTATGATACACTTGGAATTCCACATTGCTTTAAATTCCCAAATACTATTGACTTTGTTTAAGAACTATTTAAAAAAAGAAATAAAGAAAAAAAAATCCAATTTTAGAAAATGCATAAAACATGAGCAGTTGCCCAAATGTTGTACATGCTGCATAATTTATCACAAGATTTGAAGATTACAACATTTTGTGATGATTTGTTGTTCCTAATTGCACATCCTTGCATGTCTTAATAAAGTTTCTCAACGAATTATGGTTATCCCTTATCTCATTGTCCCAAACCAATTTCTCTTCCATACTTGTGTTTTCCTTCAAGCATTGAGCCAGTCATGACTATTAAAACTCAAGTATATCCCTTTTTAAAGCTTTTGTGCTGTTCATTAAACTTGACTATTTAGAAGCTGTATGGCTCTTTTCTGGATTCAACCTGTATGGATCTGCATTCACCTAGTGATAGAGTATCTCTTTTTTTTTTTTTGTTCTTTTGAAATTTTATAGAAATTCAACTCATGAATCACCAAAAATTGGCCATCATTGTCAACAACATTTCCTTAAATCCTGGAGTTTTTTTTTCCCTATCTTTTTAAAAATCCTGAAAACCAAGAAATATGGGAACCTAGAGGAGATGATTTAATAAAAAAATCTTACGTCTCGCACACTTTTCTATATCTCCAAGAAGCTGTTGGACTTATCAACAAAGGCTCGATTCATTTGTTGGTTTAAAATCAACTTGGGGAAAAATTTAAGGTCTAGAGCTAGATTTGTTATGTGTGGAGTGAAGTGTATTGTAAGAGTGGTAACACAATTATCTTTGCCCCTTGTGTTCTTCAAACTACCTAAGATGTTAGAAACTGAAATATAAATGGGCATTTTAGGTTTTAAACCTTAACTAAAAGTGTATTGTAAGAGTGGTAACACAATTATCTTCGCCCCTTGTGTTCTTCAAACTACCTAAGATGTTAGAAACTGAAATATAAATGGGCATTTTAGGTTCTAAACCTTAACTAAAAGGCTTAGATTGTGGTCCTTTGGACAATGGTAATGTTGCTATACTGTGATCTGGGTGTCATATGTTCAGAACACAGAAATAGTCTCTCTGCACGCCAAGGTAAAGCTTCATATATTTGACCCTCCCCAGTGATGGGAGCCTCATGCTCTGGGATACCCTTTACCTTAGTTAATGCCCTTCTCATGATGAAGGACCACCTCATAGCCATTTGTCTTCACCTTTTATCATAAGACATTTTCCACCATATCTGCTGTTTCCTTTTGACTGAATTAAATAGATATACAATAATGAGGAATAGAAAGAAATAAATTGGTACAGGAAGCTAACTAAACAACCTTGAGTGCCTATAGGAGCATTGCTACTACTTATGAACTCAGTTGTTGGGATGAATATTTTCTTTCCTTGTGATATTTTGATCCTTATTAGGTAAAAAACAGACAAAGCTTGCATACTTTCTAAAAAAATTGAGAATTTATGATTGATGGCAGTTAAATTATGGAGGTTTTGCAGTGATTGGTCCAACATTCCTCTTAGCCTGCTGTCTTTTTTATCTTTTTCTTTTCTTTTCTTTGTCCCTGGGCGAGTCTCCAATCATGCCTGAGATTTTAATGGACAATTTGTTCTTTTCATTCTTGTTACCTTGGGTCCATTATCTGAATATCTGTCAGTTTATTTGTCAAATAGGCATGACAAGATTTAACTTCTTTTTGTGTGTTTTGCAGGCAGGACGTTGTTGTGGCTCTTTCATATGCCTTGATATTTTGTTTCCTCATAATATCTTCCTATGTGACACTTTATTTCAAACATTTCAGACTTTCAGCTGTTTTTATTTGTCTTGGAATTCTTCTTCCTACATGTCTGAAAATTTCTAGGCATAGAAAGCTTTCAAGGAAAAAGGAGAGAAGAATGTTGTTACCTTTATCCATGTGAATATCACTGGGAGATTTGATAAATTTTTTGCTTGATAACTTGGCTAAATAGTGGAGAGTTTCTCAACTTGGATTACTGTATTGAGATTGCACATCAAAGATTTATATTGGCTCACACATGCCATCACTTTTTCCGGGAGAGTTATCATGGTATGGCTTTTCTCTCTTTTCAGTCCTGAAATATCCTGTATTTGAGGTATTATCTTCTATACGTCATGCTGAGGCCAATGTTGAAAGTCTTATGACTCTGCAGTTAAGTTGAATATGTCATCAGAATGATGTGCATTTTCAGTATCTGTTCTTTGTTGGGTTGTAAAATGTCCATATTTATTAATCAAATTGATATTTCAGTTACATTTCTGAAAGGTATCTTTCAATAAGATCTACAGCATAATAATAGGAAGCTGTATTGTCTTTTTAGGATTGAATAACCTAATCATTAGGTTTAATTATTAAGATGACTTAAAAGGAAAGGGGCTAAGATGATCATCCTTTTCTGCTTTGCTCTTTTAAATCGGGTGAACAAGTTTTCTTTTCCTGGATAAATCATGAGAATTTTGTTATCCGGTCTTGTTTCAAAATCATACATTGTGGGTAAAGACATCTTTCTTGTACAGGAAATGACATTTTTACCTCCCGTATTCTGGTTTACAGATTAGAATTAATAATTGGGTTTGTTGTCTGAATCTTGTTGCTCAAAATTTCAGTCTTCAAATGTGAAAGCAAAACTTTTGGCTACTTATCCGTATTATACAAAAAATTGGATAAGAATGCGTCATTTTTTTTCTAAATTGATCTGTATGATCATTTGGTTCCACTCAACTTTGAATGTTCTTTAAATTTTGTATCAGTTTTCCTTATTTAGTAAATTAGACAAGTGCTGATGTTGGACTTTGACTTTTATGATATTGATAGGATTTTTTGGGGGGATTTGAACAATGCCTTGCATTTTGTAGATTGTTATTAAAATGAAATATATTTTCTTTAATTAAAGATTGGCAATCTTGAAGTCATGGAAACATCTACATCTGTATATGCTTTAGGTTGTTTGACCTGATGGAAAGAATAGTACAAAATGATGTTATTGAGGCTTCAGATATTGCGTATTATCATTCCCCTTTGTGCTTCTAGTTGATTCTTGTAGTTTTTTTTTCTTTTCTTAAAATTTCAGTTGCAATATGTAACTTTGAACAACCAGCTGAATCTGTATATTAGTTTTGGAGTTGAGGAAAGTGATTGTTGAATATACATCAAAGGTGCCAGATAAGAATGCTTGAACTTTATTGCTGGATGGTTACATGATTGAAGTATCTCCGTGGTACCTGTCTTTAACTCTTGTGGTTAATGACTTCACAGTAGCTCGAGCACATAGCAATCACTATATCTGGGTGCCTTCACAATAATGTGGCATGCACATAAGAACATAAATGAGATGCCTCATTCCAAATGTTTGTGACTGATTTTATAGATCCTTCTCCACCATCGTTCTCATCAAAGGCCAAGGCTTAAAAACTGGAAGTATTGTCAAATTCCTTGTCACATTATTTCTGCTGATGAAAATGCATCTGCCCATAAGCAAATGATCATTGTATTATCATATTCTGTTATAGGCGATTGTATCATGTTATTAGGGCATGTTTGGTATTGCTTAAAAGTAGTACTTCTGTGACTTCTAAAGTAGAAAAGCATTTTCTAAAAAACTTTGTTTGTTAACATTGTCTGAGAAGTGCTTCTACAAGGAAAAATGTCTGAAGAGAACTTTTAGGGGAAGCTAGAAAACTTAGCTTTTGGCTCCTCTTTTCACAAAGCAGAAGCAACACTAAACATGCCCGTAATGTGCTAAGAAATTTGTTGTAGCTTTTTCTTACCCTAAGAAGTAGATGAAATATAGTGGGAGAACCAAAATTATAACTTTAGTTGTTTAAGCAAGATTTAATTGATAAAATGACAGCCTTATATATGCACATGATACATGGAGAACTGAATACCTTAGTGGTAGATGTGGCATAATACAAAGAATACATATCTACAACCTGTATGTGGTACAGCATATGGGATGTGTTTAGCCCCCTTTGTCAGATTCATAACAGATCATGGAGAAGAAAAAGGATGCATCTTATAAGACTGAATATGCAGGTTCACAAACTAGAGATTTAATGGGAATATGAGGTAAGTCATAATTGATTTCACATAATTTTGAAATGCTAGACTCTTGGATGATTAGCTAGCCTTTCAATTTGCATGATGCATATGAAATGATTGTATAACTAATAACCCTATGCTAACAAGAAGATGTCAAAGCCAAACAATAATAGAAACAAGGGCTATGGTGCAATTTGACATACTTATTGGTATCTTAATGGTGAAGAAAGAAAAGGGGGAAATGGGAGATTGTGTGAAGTTAATGAACATATAATGATCAATCCATCTAAAGGATCACTTAATGTTGATTTGCGATGCCTAAAGGAAATAATTGAATTAGTGGGACTTCAATGAGGAGGGATATCTGGATAAGAGTCTGCAGAGGATTCAGATGGTATTGGTTTATTCTGGTGTAAAGAGGACAACTTCTTAGCTGAGGAGGGAAAAGATCCATTAACATGACATTTTAAGCAAAAGGCAGAAGAGGTAAAGTATAGCAAGTTGAAATTTGTTGCTAGCAGCGCCATTCATTCCAATGGTCAAAATGAATTTTTGGAGTTTGAGGAAGGTTGAAGGGGGAGGGGTTGAGAATGATGATGATCAAGGAGAATGAAAGGAATAGGAGGTAGGATTATGTCTAAAATTAGGCCTTCTAAAGAGAGATCTCTTTGGACAATGTAGATCGGGGCCTGAGTAGTACTATAAATCGGTTGTCACTGAGCATTTGTTTTGTGCTACCTGACTTTTCTGCCAATATTAGACATGTCAAGGCCCTGCGTTCAGTACAACCTATGAATATTGTGGGCTAGATACTGACTCAAAATGAAATTTGCATGACCCAGACTCAAATAGCCTGCATTAAAGCCTGTCATGAAGGCAAAATGGTAGGTGAATTATCCTTGTTTCCACTTGATCTAAGGGGGACTTTTTAGGATGAAGATGTTACGCCTGACAGGGAACATCCCCTAGTCTAGTTAAGGTATTTCAAAGGCATGCACTGAGAATAGCATGTTTTAACTGAGACTCAGGAAATCTGACAGTTCCAAGAGTGGGTAATGTCAAGATTGAAGAGGCCATATTTTCATGGTAAAATCTTTTCAGAGCATCTCAATGAAACCATTATCAAAATGACATCGCAACTACTTCTTGCTGCTTGAAAATTAAAGCTGCCTGTTAAGGGAATGAGATTTCTTAGCAATGGATTTGCCAGAGTTTGATGAAATAGATCATAATCCTTCATATTCTAATTTTCTTACAAATAAGATTTTTTCTATACAAATATTTATCTCACTCTGACAGGTTTAGGAGGGGAAGTGGGTGAGATGTAAGTTGTACAGACCTAGTAAAAGAACTTCTGGAGGAGGTTCTTTTTGAAGAAGCAAATGATTTTTCTTCTAGATAAGCTGTACATTACTTTGGGCGGAAACTGACTCAAATTGTAGAGTTCATATGAGTCTTTTGCCCTTATCACAGAGTGGTCATCATTTTAAATTGCTGTCTTTTTGATGATAACATTTCTTGGCACTTCTTTCTTGATTTATTGAACATTATGTCTTGATACTTCTAACATCTCAACAACGAGCATAGGCTTGTGCAGAGAATGTCGGGCTAATTCATTGAATACTTAGTACTCTCTAAATTTACTTTCATCCTTGGTCTTTTATATTTTACAAAATTCTGAAATATAGTGTCCCATTGTTATTGGAATGATTCTACTAGTATAGAACTTTTTTTTGGCCCACTTTGTGCATTGCAGTGAAATTCTTTTTTTCCCTATGGGACAATGTCTCCAAGCCTTATGATCATTTTCTTGATGATCACTTGTTGCAAGTGAGTAGGAACTTCTGCAGTCACGTGTCAGGGCTGGAGTTGGATAATATTTCAATGAGTGACCAAAGAAATTACAAATTTATTCCCCATTATATAAAAAAATAAATTTGTGGGTCATTTGCTAAATACTAAGCCCCCATTCTCCCCTAAACCGAGGGAGATTTTTTATTGAAAAACTTGATTTCTTATTTTACTTATTTTGGGTATATGAGCATGTGCGGCATTCACCTGTTTCATCTGGTGTTTGTGATCTTGAATCAATTATATACTTTTTCTATGCCTATCCCCTTTTATTGGTCCAGTTGATCAAATCAACAGCGACCTTTACTGGCCACATTTTGTGCTTTTTGGCTGGCCTGCTTAAAAACATTGAACTAATTTGATGGTGATTAGTAATTGATGTTCTAACATGGTGATGTGGAAGCCAACACCATTGTTGATAATTTCACAAGAAGTGGCATTAGAAACCTGACTGGCCACATTTTGTTCTTGTTGGCTGACCTGTTTAAAAATGTTGAATTAACTTGATAGTGATTAGCAATGCTGCTTTTATCATGGTGATAAATTCATAAGAAGTGTCAATAGAAATATAATATCTAGATCAGTAACTAATTATCAAAATGAACCATGTAGTTGTGGTTGCACCTTGTGGCTTGAGAAGCCTTAATTTGTTTTTGGCTTTCTATCTGACTGCTTATTTGTCCTTTCCTGAATCAAATTTTTCGTTATCGATCAATAAGAAATATCTATTGCTTTGCAACAAGTAGCAAGACTTGAAATATTAATGATTGTTTTAATAATTGTTTCCAGTAGGCTCTGATAAACATTTTGGGCACTGGCAATCGGGGGAAATTCTAATTTTGAATATTGTTGATGTTACCCGTTTTGCTTGATCCTGCATTTCGGTAAGTCTTAAAATGTTTATAACTGCAAATCAGTTGTTTTGGACCATCTAGATTTTATATGCATTGCCTTAGATGCTCGCTAGGCTCTCTTAAGATTTTCTGAGATGATATTAGTCCATCCTTAACACATGATAGGGGCTTTCAGAATGGTTGCTTGTGAATAATGGGTGATGCTGTTTCACTTTTCATATTCCAGAGAAGCAAACCTTGAAATTAGGGATCTCACCTCATTTCTCGAGCTCTACCATGATCCACTAAGGATTTGTTTGGTCTACAGGAAGGAATTTTTTTTCTAGAAAATTCTTTCCTATTTGATTTTGGCATATTAGGTTGATCTTGAAAAAATGGTTTATTTCAAAATAGCTTATATTTAGTTGAGCATTATTTCTTTTGAAGAAATTGTATAATATATATATATATATATATATATATATATATATATATATATATATTATAAGGTCATATTTTTTTCCTTGCAAACCTTATATAAATAATAATATCATATTTATATTAATATAAATATATCATAATATAATATTAGATCATAATAGTATTATATTATATTAATGTAATACTAATATATATTTATATTTTAATGTAATAAATTTATTATAGTTATAAATATAATATAATATTAATATATTATAAATATTAGGATAATATTATTATTCAGTATTTTATTTTATTTATTTATTTATTGATTTTTTGTAAAATTTTAATCATGGCTTTTAAAAGGATATTTTTGAAAAATTAGGGTCATTAATTTTCATCCCACGGGAAGTCTCAATAGCTTTTTTTTTTTTTTTTTTATGGATTTCTATTTTTCATGAAACATGTCAAATGTTTTTTTTTTATGGAAAGAGTTTTCTCTATTCTCTTTCCTCTTAAAACTTCAAGAAAATTTTCTCCACTCATTGCCTTTACTCACTGCCGTTACCATGAATCAAACGAGTAACAAGTCCTACGGGATATGTGTTCATAATGAGGGCGATCGCAGCCTGGGGAAATTCTTTTTTAATGTAAAATCAGTTATATGGAAAATTTTCCACCTGAGTTCTGAGTAATAGATAAGAGTGATATATATAAAGCTGCCTTTTTGGTCCATATGACTGAAGTGGAAGAAGATTCTTTGATGGCAAGAGGATCATGAGGCATGGTCTAAAGACAGATCATCCTAGAGCAATGGTCCATGTATTTTTGTAGAAAATGTGGTCCCAAAATATTCTTGGTGGAAACCGGTTGTTGCTTGGTATACGGTAGCTCACCTTTGATGGTCACAGTCAATATATGACTGAAGCTTGCTACTTGCCAATTTCAGAATTTTGGTCCATGCCAGCTCAATAACATGAGCTTTCGATAGGCTGGAAACTACGATTACCGATGACTTTGTTTTCAAAATATACCCATTAAAGGCTTTATGCATACTGAGATGGTCCATGTTTGTGTTGGTCTCTCTCTCTCCACACTTGCCCTTCCATGCAAACCTGATCTCTCCATTTAAGCAAAGCCTCCACCAATCTTTGTTATGGATGGTTATATCATCATTGAGCTTGCCTTATTTTCTTTTTGTTTTTGTTGTCTTACATGGAAAACTCGTGTATTAATATTTAGTTCCATCCTCTTTTGTTCTCTTTCAAGCATATCAAAAATTTCATCATTCCTCATGAAAAGCGATTAGTTGGGATTTTTTATTTTGAGAAAACAAAAATGGGGTTATCATGATTTGCAATTTATTACTATTATCATGAACCATTTCCTCAGAAAGCATAGTTATTTGGTTAAAAAAAATTCCTTTTGTTTAAATAATTCAAATCTGCTAATTATGGATATTTATGTTTGCATTTTAAGTATTTGTGCAATGATCTAATTCAGTGAGGGGTACCAAGATATCTCTACAGATGGTAGCTCTTTCCTTGATTGGACGGTACAAAGTGTTATGCTCCTGCATCTTCTGCGATATGTCCTGCTGAAGCTAAGTGAATTTTTTCCTTTATTAATGTTTAGATTTGGGATGTGTCTAAAACAATTTATTTGCTTTTTTTTTTTTTATTCCTTGGAGCAGAAAGGTATAATTTTTCTCACACACAGCTGAAATCAATTGGAGTCTGAAATCAAATCAGAGGATGTTATCAGGGATGTGACCTTCACCTAAACTAATTTTTCAGCTGATAATCTCTAGTATCTCAAGTAATCCATGATTTGTGGTGGGTACTGATTTACCCTTTCCATGTAAAACATTTGAATCCTCATTCAGAGCTTTATAGAGCCAAGGGTCGTGTGAAAGTAGGACTTGAAGTTTGTCCCTACTTTTCCGAGCCCCTTTTATGCAATAAGTCGAGAAGAGAAGTGCACCTGCAAGCTGCACGATGAGCAGTCTTCCTCCATGTTATAAAATACTCAAATCTCTTGCCCCAATTCCTTCATTCTGTGTCCGGCTTTGCAGGTGGATTGATAAGACTTCACCCAATAGTTGCTTTTGGGCCAAGGTCACATCCAAATCCAACACCTTAATTAGCTCTCCATTAGAATTCTTGCTGGTTGTCGTCACGATTCATAACCTTCCCCTGCCTTTAATCTGTCAAAATGGTTGGACAATCATGCTTTCCATGCCCCCCTCTCTCTTCCTTTCATCTCCCCCAATTGGATCTTGTTCTGCATCCTTTTTGCCTATTATAAGAGGGAGATGGATACATGTGCTCCCAACTCAAGAGTAAAAAGAAAAGTTAATGGAGCTTCTTTTTTCGTGTTTTACTTTCAATTGTCTTAACTTGTTCACCCATGATGGTGACTCTTCATCTTCCTGCCGGCAGCAGAGAAGTTCTCATTATTGATAAAATCTTAAAAAACTCTTGATGTTATGCTATCCTACTTCGGCATGCTTACAAAAGCTTCAGCAGTGAAACTAGGCCATCATTATCCAAAGAAAGGGTTTTAGACTTCGGTTTTTGGTATTGGGGCTAATGAATAATTGAGATCAAGAGCTGTTCTGAGATGACATCAACTGGGATATTTAGGGAATCTGAACAATAAGCATTAAAACTTCATGGGCCAGACCTCTTGTTAATTGACTGTAGCCCAACTAAAAACAGGGTCTACATGAGGGACCCAATCCTCCAAATGAGTTGCGCGAGTATTTTGGTCCGGGACAAACCAACTCACTTGGAACCTTAACTAGATAATATGTTGGTAAGAGAAGATCGAGTCAAAAAAAGAGAATGACCCGCTCGAAGGCTATCATGGAAGGATTCATATCTCTCCAGCGCTCAAAGGACCATACTCCTATTTAAGAAGCTTTCAGAGGGCCACGAGCAAATGATGAGAGAATCTCTTTGAGGTACTATAGTCCTACGGTGGGCTTCTCACTTTCCCACGCATGTGGCTGTGAGGTCAGAGTGCCATGATTGACAGAAATTGTTAAAAGGAAAGAGCAGAGGAGGAAGGGAAGCGAAGAACGGCAATGCCAAGTGACAAAGAACACATCGACGTCAAGTCTTTGCGTGTATTAGTGCTAAATAGACCCAGGAAATGATATCCATAATCCTTAACTCTTGCATGATAGAAAAAGAGGGCCTTCAGACGCCTTAAAAGAAGGGAGAAAGGTAGGTTTGTTTTGCTTAACCCAAACGTCACTAAAGATGTCCAGGTCTTAAGATAACTACGATGTCATCTCTTTTGTGTGTGGACGCATGTTCGTGTCCTGATCATAAGTCGCATCTCTTGGCAGTAGATGGGTGGGTGTGGAAAACATGCCAAGATGGGTAGGGCGTTCTTTGGAAACTAATGTAATCAACATCTTCATGAGGGTTAATTCCTGGTTTGAGTTTGACTTTAAAAAAAAAACAAAAAATGACACGGGTTTTAGGGAATGATCTCTGAATTTAATCGAGTCTTTCATAGTCACGCACGTTTCAAATCCATCGCCTATGGGTTGTGAGAGAATTTATTTTTCATTGACCTTTTGTTTTTGATCGGTATGTTCACCATCATGCAGTGGATCAATAGATCATGAGCATATGGCATGGATTAAAAACTAGTACAATGTTCGTACAGATACCTGGATGGTTAAATTTGGTATTTTTTTAATGAGAAATGCTTTTATAATTTTTTTTAAAAAAATTCAAAAAAATAGATGTTTATTGATAATAACTAAAAAGTACTTTATAAATGAAATTTTTTTTTTTTAAAAAAAAAAACCCGACTATCAGCAGAAACAAGGAAATCTATCTATTGAGTTTTCTAAAAAGAGACTAGATTGATGTTGGATATTTAGAAGTACAAATTATTTGGATTCTTATTCATCTTTCTTGTACTTTCTTGAAGGCAAGTTTTTTGTGGGTAAAGTTAAATAAATTTCTGTTAAAACATTTAAAACTTTGGAATGGCTATTACCCTTTCTATTTCTGCATTGGTTTCTTCTTTTTTTAACCTTCCGGTTGCGTCTAAATTCTATCCTCTATGACCTTCATCGTGTGACCTTTGTAGCGAATTAACGAAACAGTGATTAGTTCACACATTGTAAAGGTGGGACGAATAAAAAATTATTCAAACCATCGGAGTATTGGTGAAATTTTATTATTGTAAGATGCTGTATCCTTTACATCAAATAAAAAAAAATGTTACATTTATTGTAGGGCATGAGTAGTCACTTTGCAACCATCAGAGAAATCTTACGGGATTTAGATCTTTCAGCATGTTTTGCACTGTAGAGGGATGTATAGTCATAGAAAGCCACTGTGTTATCCATCTACAAAATGAATAACATATTGAATAACATCTCGATGGGTAGAAAAAATAGTATGTCACATATTGAATAACATCTATTTATTTTCAAGGTAGATGATATTGTAACTGATGTGGCGAGACCACTGACGTGGATAGCTGATAGGCACCACATTAAAGGAAACCGCCACGATGGATGCCAAGGCAACATCCCAGCCCGGACCACTTTGCCGAGCTGAGCTGAGCTGAGTCCCTTCAAGGCGACGGGCCGAGCTCCGTCCTCCGTCAGGTCGCGCCCGCAACCTCGGGACGCCTAGGCCGGAGTCGTCCACCGCGCTTCAGAGCGAAACCCTCGGAGGCTAGTGCCCTGTGGTCGAAGTCGAGCTCAGCGCTCACCCGCCGATGTGGAACCTCTCCGAGTGCACGCCCTCTAGACCGGGTTCGTCCTCCGCCCTCCAGAGCGAGACCCTCAAAGGCTAGTGCCCTGCGGTTGAGGTCGAGCTCGGTGCTCACCCGTCGATGTGGAGCCTCTCCGAGCACGCGCCCTTTGGATCGGGTCCGTCCTCCACCCTCCAAAGCGAAACCCTCGAAAGCTAGTGCCCTACGGTCGAGGTCGAGCTCAGCGCTCACTCGCCGATGTGGAGCCTCTCCGAGCACGCGCCCTCTGGACCGGGTCCGTCCTCCGCCCTCCAGAGCGAGACCCTCGGAGGCTAGTGCCCTGCGGGCGAGGTTGAGCTCAGCGCTCACCCGCCGATGTGGAGCCTCTCCGAGCGCGCGCCCTTTGGACCGGGTCTGTCCTCCATCCTCTAGAGCGAGATCCTCGGAGGCTAGTGCCCTGCGGTTGAGATCGAGCTCAGCGCTTACCCGCCGATGTGGAGCCTCTCCGAGCGCGCGCCCTCTGGACCGGGCCTGCGCTCTCCCTTCCACCAAGATGACCACACGAGCTCGGAGCGCCCAGACCGGAGCGAGCCATGCCATCCCGGGACACCGGTGAGCCGCCCGATGACTACGGAGCGACGCCTCCCATGCCGCCATGACCACCTGCCCGACCGTACTTCCATGGGGATGGGCCAGCCAGAAAGCATGAACTCCTAGGGCGGTGACTCCCGGATCGAGGCTCTGGCAAGCTTCCCGGAACGGAGCGACAGGAGAGGATGTTAGAACGAATGGAAGCTTCCCCTATCACCTGTCAGGAAAGGCGTCCCTTCTATGGCACGGAATCCCGCCGCACGCGCCTGCCAACCCAGCGAGGATCTCGAGGCAAGCTCCAAACGACCAATTTTCAACTACAAAGAACAGTCGACATCCCTAAAAGGGGGAGAGGTAACAACAATAATCCACAACCAACACAAGCGCATGCTCGACCAAGAGGGCGAAGCGCCACCACCAAACTTACAGCTGAGGGAAAACGAGGAAAACAAGGAGAAGCAGAGTGACAAGGAACCCCTTTGTCCCCGCGGTCATTCTCCCCCTGCAATGTTCTCTCCTTCACTCACATCCACAGGCCCGGGTCACTAATCCCTGTTTCGCAGATCCAGGAGCAGAGGACCGATAGACAGCGAAGAGAGCGCACTACGGGCCGGCAGCAGCTATGGACCACGACGGTCTTGACGGCAATAGTAACTATTCAGGGCTCATAATCGTTTACAGTGCAAAAAACATACTATAGAGGATCCTGACTTGAACATACTATTAAGATTAGAGATTATTCATAGTTCAATTTTTTTTAAAAAAAGATTAAGTAAATTATCTGTTTACTTCGTTAAGTAAATAAAATATAGTAATAGACAAATATAAAGTACCACACTAGTGCTAACCATGGAAAGTTGGGTAATAAATTGAACATAAAAAAGTCATATATTTAGATCATCAAGAAATTGAATTTCACTTATGGAATTATCCTTAACCCATTCACCCTCACATGCGCAAGAGCTCTTCATCCCCATACATTCCTTTTTCTAAAACGTCTTTGAGTCACATTGGTCATGTATATATACTATATATATACATACATACATACTCACACATGTATGTTTGCTGAGTGTGTATATTTATATATATATAATTTCTTTCATTCTCATCTATTGGATACATGAGAGCACTAGAACCGTTAGTTCAACTTGTTGGTGGAAGGTCGCAGTTGCAAACTTGAGTACCCGTGAATAGCCATCATTTTCTCAAAAAGAAAGTAATTAAAAGCTTCCATATTTCTCCTCACAAAAGATAATTTATATGAGAAAGAAATATCAAGTTGGGATCATTTTATACAGCTATTCTTATCCTAATAGCCCATACCCATATACAAAATACATTCAGTACCGCAAAAGATCATAATCTTGTGTGGGCAACAAATATCAATCATACATAAGTTGTTATATTAACTATTAAAATCTATCTGCATAATTTAAAAATATTAACTTAAAATACTGATCAATATTATCAAAGAAGTGACAAAGTCTATCCGATCAGTATATTGCTATTTAGTACATATACTAAAAGTTTCTCCTCCAGCGTGTCATCTTTTGGATTGGATACCCATGTTGCACGCCATCGCAGGTCTATCCATCTTGGGCCTTGCACCAGCGATGCCAGCCAAGTACGCTCAGCACTTGCAACACTTTCCCACGACGCGACAAATCCCTGCATGCGTGGAGACGTGCCACCCCCACATCCAGGTCACTATTCTTGACCGGTCAAACCCGTTGCAGGCCACGAACCCCCATCCCATGTCGTGGAAAATAAAATCCAGACCGTCACGTCGGTGGTCCAGTCCGCCCCAGATGCAGCCTAATAGGACCTATTAAATACACCACCGCCTCAAAATAAAAGAAAGGTAAGGTACCGGTCCGGCACACGTGTTCCCACGCCTGGCGCGATCATCGGTTTGGACACATGTCGACCTCTTGACGGCCCACCCGCACGAGTGATTGGTCGCCTCTGGTTGTCGCGGCTCGCCGTTATTAATTAGCCCCGGGAGTAGATCAAATCAACTCATCAAACAGACTGGGGATTGAGACGGAGGAGGCCAGGTTTTTATGGACTCCATCTCGATTGTGGGTCCCGGGATTGTGCTGCCTAGTGACTTTTCGGGATTTATAAATTCCTTTTCTTTTTTTTTCATTTTTCCGTTTCCGTTACAGTCGGCAGATATTTAGGGCCGGACACGGGCTCGCACGTGGATCGGGACGTGAGAGCTATGTGAAAGGGACAGCGAGGCGGCCCGTAGAGGGGCAGCGGTGGTGAGGAGAAATTATTGGTTAGAGCTGATCCGTATCGCATCAGGCGGTGATATAAAAATTTAAAATGTATCATTGTTTAATTATATATATATATATATATGATTGGTTGTTTTGAATTTATTTTTTATTATTTTTTAAAAATTTATTGGATGATGTGCTTTTTTTTTTTTTTTTTTTTTGAATGGTCTAAAGTTTCTATGGTTAAACAGTTTTAATCAATAACTTTTCAAAAAGATAAGGCGAAGAAAACTAGCTTCCGAGTAAAACAAATTTCTATCAACTAATAATATTTTTTAAAATTAATGATAATTATATTTAATAATTATAGTTACTATCTAGTTTAAATGTCGAGCATCTTCCTGTAATTGCTCAACAAACTTTTGCTCATAATTATTATTTGTATAGTGGATTTATTTATTTTTATGTAGAGTACTACTAAGGGGCTTATTTTATGAGAACAAGAATAATTTTCTTGCTGTATGGCAAGAGGATTGAAGAAACAAAGCTTGTTGTCAAACACATGATCAATTAATTATGAAGTTGTCAAACCACCAGCAGCTTTGGATCCTATGAACTTTTTATATATGCATTTTATAAAGTTGTTAAACCAGCTGTTTTGGATCCTATGAGCTTTGCCCCAAGGCAATTTTCTTTTTGGTTTATACTCGGTTTAAATGGAATGTGTTGGCTTACTAGGTTGGTGAAGCCCTCTGGTAGTCATACTAGCGGCCAGAACTCAAAATCTATTTTCACCGAAAGCCAAGGATTTAAAGATTTCTAATGAGGCCTGTTGTGATATCCTGGCCCATCTTCTGATCAATTTTAATTTTTGATTTATTAGTCAAATCAATATGAAGAAAAAATATCTCTCAGAGATTCTGATCTATAAACAGATTGTTATAGCTCCGGCTTCGTATTGTTGTCCTGGTCCGAAGATCAAGCTTATTATTCTTATAGCTCCGGCTTCGTATTGTTGTCTTGGTCCGAAGACCAAGCTTATTATTCTTATAGCTCCGGCTTCGTATTGTTGTCTTGGTCCGAAGACCAAGCTTATTATTCTTATAGATTAGGCTTCGTATTGTTGTCTTGGTCCGAAGACCAAGGTTATTATTCTTATAGATTTGGCTTCATATTGTTGTCATGGTCTGAAGACCAAGCTTATTATTCTTATAGTTTCGGCTTCGTATTGTTGTCTTGATCCGAAGACTAAGCCTTCCATTTGAACCTTCTTGGCTTTATCTCCTCAGCATAATACGAAGAGCCCGTCTTCTCATATTTGGGACCGTAAGTGTTTATCTATTTTTTCCATGTTATTTTCAAAGAAATTTCTCTGAAATATGTAGCTAACATTTCCTTTAGGAGTGCTATTAAAGGAAATGTCGAGCTCACTTCGGATTTACTCTTGAAGAAAGAGGATTGTTAAGCATGTGGGTTTCTTGAATCCTGAAACAGTTGAAATCTGTTTTCGTTGTTACAACCACCTACGTTGCCCAAAATCTCAGATTGGATAAACTCCAAGTATAACTGATTTTCCGACAGCCACTACTTACAATTACATGGAGGTTGCATTCGCCAACTCCCATAACCGTAAGTAGTTACGTTGGAGCCTATAAATACTGATAAGAGGGGACGCTCGAGGTAAGCTGGATTCATTCCTGCATTTTAAATTTCTCCTTTCCCTCCCTGCTTCCAAGAACTCTCCATTCTGCTGCTGCCTGAGTTTCTTCTGACTTTGGCATCGGAGTATCCCCCGCTGGAAAATCTCCGGTCAGGGATCTGTTTTGCAGGTTCCGATCGACGGCAATCCAGCGGAAGAACCACTCTATCCGGTCGGTGGAGATTCAGCGTCAACAGATTGGCGCGCCAGGTAGGGGGAGAACTTTCTTTCTCTTCTGATCAAAAGAGAGCTCAATTCAAGCAGAAATGATGAAAGGAAAAGCTCGGGACGCATCTACAAGCCAAGAGCAACACGCTCCACCAATGAACTACCTCCCAGCAAATGATCTACCAGCAGATCACGGAGTGCCACCTCCCATGATAATGGTGGGGCAACATCAATTTGAGACCCTTCTAAACAGGGTAGAAGTTTTGATAGCATTGGTCCAAAATCTACAAGAGGCTGCTGTTCAAAGGCAGCATCCACCACCAATGCCACAGTCCAACCATCAACCTGAGGAGGAAGATCGGCGTTGAGAGGTCACCCCCAGTTTCTCACATATCCGGTCATCTCGTGACCGCTGTGCCTCTCCACCAGATCGACAAGCAGGGGATCATGGTGGAAAGAAGAGGGTCTGGTGATCCCCCTCTGTTTCTTCTAGAAGCTTTGTACCAGAAGGAGCTAGGCAAAGAGAGATCAACTATGAATTCGAAGAAAAATTCAAATCTATGCAAGCACAGATAGCAAGAATTTCAGATCTGAGAAGGAACGATGGGGTCATCACCTTCAACTCTCAGCTCCCTTTTTCTGATCATATTATGGATGAAGCCATCGCCAAGCACTTCAAGATCCCACAATTAGAAGCTTATGATGGGACTTCCGATCCTCTCGACCATTTGGGGAGCTATAAAGCTCATATGATGGTGCAAGGAGTAACGGACGCTCTTTACTGCCTTGCTTTTCCTGCTACTCTGAAGAGATCCGCTCGAATGTGGTATTCGAGCTTATCTCCAAAGTCAATTCATTCTTTTGCTGAGTTAGAGCGTCAATTTGTCTCGCACTTTAGAACGTGCCAGAAGATGACGTGCAACATCGATAGTTTGTTTCTTCTCCAACAACAAGAAAGAGAAAGTTTGAAGGAATTTTCCACCGTTTCAATTCAGCTACTTTGGAAATCCCAAACCTGAATGAGCATGTGGCCATGTCTACTTTGAAAAAAGGATTGAAGTCGTCCAGGTTCACTTTTTTCCTGGACAAAAGATTTCCAGTGAGCTATGCCGAACTGTTGGCAAGGGCTCAAAAGTATGCAGTCACTGAGGAGCAAGCGGCAAGCCGAAGACTAGCGAAAGGGAGGTTCCCTTCTAAGAAGAAGAGTGCCAAAGGTTCAAACATGCCCACATCCTCCAACAATGCTTTGGTCCCCAGGCGTAGTCCCAGATCCAGACAGTAGAACAACTGGTTTGATGCTTACACACCCCTCAATTTGTCGAGGGAGAAGATTCTGCTGGAAATTGAAAAAGAAAAATATTTTCAAAGGCCACGTCCCCTGAAGACATCTGCAAAGGCAAGAGACAAAAGCAAATACTGTCGATTCCATCGGGATCACGGCCATAATACCGAAGAGTGTTTTCAGCATCGGGATGCTATTGAGGACTTGATAAAGAGGGGATATCTGGGAAAGTACATCAACCATCCTGAGTCTCAAGTCGAAGCAACAACTCTCCCAAGAATATCTGATGAGGCCGATCTGCCTCATCAAAAACCAGCTGGTGGGGATGTTGGTATGCTTCATCGATCATTAGCTTGTGATATTGAAGCTGAAGAGAATGCCCCGAAGAGGTTCAAAGTAAAAAATTCTATTTCTTTTTCCGATGAAGATGTTCAAGAAATACAACTACCACATGATGACCCTGTTATAGTCTCGGCTGTTATTGCCAAATTTGATGTAAAAAGAATTTTGATTGATAATGGAAGTTCAGTTGATGTGTTGCTGAATGATGCTTTTCTTTGGAAGGGATTATCTGGACGTGAATTGCGAAGATCTCTCATTCCTATAACTGGTTTTGGTGGAAATCAAGTTGGGGTTGAAGGTGAAATGGTCTTGCCCGTAACTTTTGG
Source organism: Areca catechu (assembly GCA_021397845.1). Classification (NCBI taxonomy): domain Eukaryota; kingdom Viridiplantae; phylum Streptophyta; class Magnoliopsida; order Arecales; family Arecaceae; genus Areca; species Areca catechu. The sequence goes on along the minus strand of CM038052.1, from coordinate 22,695,288 downwards.
ATCCGAACCATTCCAAAAGACTCTTCCTATCAATTTTATTGTGACTAGAACGTATTCAGCTTATAATGCAATACTGGGGCGTCCAGCATTAAATAAATTCAGAGCCATCGTCTCAACATATCATCTTTTGGTTCGGTTTCCAACCAGGATAGGTGTTGGAGAAGTAAGGAGAAATTAAAGGATCGCTCACCAATGTTTAATGATTTAAAATAAACAAACAGCTAAGTCCTTAACACTTGATCAATTAGATCCAAGAGATGAATCCAAAGATTGTGGAGAACCAGTGGAGAAAACACTTTTTGTGCCACTATCCGAAGATGACACAACCAAGCTTTTACAAATTGGCAGCCTACTTGATGAAGAATCAAAGATAAAACTAATCTCTTTTCTTCGAGATAATGCTGATATTTTTGCTTTGACAGCTTCGGACATGCCTAGAATTACATCCGATGTGATCACACATTGCTTAGAAGTCTCTCCCAACTATAAGCCTGTGCAGCAGAAGAAGAGAAATTTTGCTCCAGAAAGGCAGAAAGCTATTGATGAAGAAGTTAATAAGTTACTTGAAGCCAACTTTATAAGAGAGGTCCAATATTCGAATTGGCTGGCGAATGTAGTTATGGTGAAAAAATCAAATGGCAAGTGAAGGATTTGCATAGATTATACGGACCTCAACAAGGCATATCCAAAGGACAGTTTTTCTTTGCCAAAAATCGATCAGCTAGTTGATACTACGGCTGGTCATCAGTTATTAAGTTTTATGGATGCCTTCTCAGGCTATAACCAGATCTGAATGGATCCTAAAGATGAAGAGAAGACTGCTTTTATTATAGAGAAAGGGCTTTACTATTACAAAGTGATGCCATTTGGTTTGAAGAATGCTGGGGCAACTTTTCAAAGGCTCATCAACAAAGTCTTCAAAAATTAGATTAGGAAAAATATAGAAGCTTATGTTGATGATATGATTGTGAAAAATCTTCATAAGTCTGATTATATTGCAGATCTAAAGGAGTCTTTTGATGCACTTAGACATCATCGGATGAGGTTGAATCCTACCAAATGTGTCTTAGGTGTAACTTCTAAAAAATTTCTGGTATACTTGGTCACCAAGTATACGTTTTGAAGTTAATCCAGAAAAAATCCAAGCACTTCGGACAATGAGGCATCCTACTTATAAGAAGGAGGTATAAAGGTTAATAGGGAGAATTGCTTCTTTGAGCTGATTTATCTCCCGTTCTGTGGAAAGGTGTTTGTCATTTTTTAAGGTTCTCTACCAGACTCAAAACTTTGAGTGGACAGAGAACTGCAAAATTGCCTTTGACAAGTTGAAAGAATACTTGGAAAATCCATTATTACTCTCTAAGCCCTATGAAGAAGAGATACTTTACTTATATCTATCAGCCATAGATGAAGCAGTTAGTTCGGTTCTAGTATGAAGAGATGCTAATCATTTACAAAAGCCGATCTACTACACTAGTAAAGTGTTGCATGAAGCTGAAGTCCGATATCCCAGAGTACAAAAGATTATCTTTTCTCTGGTGGTTGCAGCAAAGCATCTTCGGCCTTATTTCCAAGCCTATTCTATTGTGGTTCTGACAGATCAACTCTTAAAAGCCATACTTCATTGTCCTGACACCTCAGAAAGGATAGCTAAGTGGGCTGTTAAATTAGGAGAATTTGATATTGAGTATCAGCCTAGGTCAGCAATGAAAGCACAGATTTTGGTTGATTTTATAGCTGAATGCACATGGGGATCCGAAGAAGACCAGCCAAGAGCCGAAGAAGAAGGTACCGAAGATAATCCGAAGTTTATTTGGATGCTACATGTCGATGGTGCTTCAAACGCCAACAGTTGCGGTGCAGGTTTAACTCTGGCTAGTCCGAATGGGCAAGTTATTGAATATGCTCTTCGATTTTCTTTTCAAGTTTCAAATAATCAGGCAGAGTATGAAGCACTCATTACTGGACTTAGAATATCCCAAAAGTTGGATATTAAAAGGCTCAAAGTTTTTTCCGATTCTCAGTTGGTGGTGAATCAAGTAAAAGATGATTTTGAAGCCCGGAATCCAAGTATGATCCAATACTTGGAGAAAGTCCGAAACATGATATCTAGTTTGGAGCATTTTGAGATTATTCATATACCAAGGACAGAAAATTCTCGGGCAGATGCTCTTTCAAGACTTGCAACCATGGCACCCGATTCTCTTGGAAGGATATATGTGGAATATCTTGAAGATCCCAGCATATCAGAATTCATAATTGATGTATGTCAAGTTGAGCATGAACCTTCATTGATGGATCCTATTATCAAGTTCCTAAAAGAGGGAACCTTGCCCGAAGACAAGATCGAGGCTAAAAGGCTTCGCTGGATGGCTTCTTAATATGTGATCTTGAATAAAACATTATATAAGAGGTCCTTCACACAGCCTTTGTTGAAATGTTTAGGTCCATCCGATGCAGATTATGCACTTAGGGAAGTGTATGAAGGAATATATGGAGATCATCTGGGGGGCAGATCCTTGGCATATAAAATAATCCATCAAGGTTATTATTGGCCAACCATCTAGAAGGATTCTACAGAATTTGTCCGAAGATGTGATCATTGTCAAAGATAGCCAATGTACAAAAGCGACCTGCAAATCAGTTAAGTCTGTTGACAGTGCCCTGGCCTTTTGCATAATAGGGAATGGACATTCTTGGTCCGTTTCCTACAGCTTCTGGGCAGCGAAAATTTCTTATAGTAGCTATTGATTACTTTACTAAATGGGTCGAAGTCAAAGCATTGGCACAGATTATTGAAGCAAAAGTTGAAAATTTTGTAAGAAATTTCATCATCTTCCATTTCGGAATTCCTTATTCTATAATAACTGACAATGGAAGACAATTTGATAACCCGAAATTCAGGGGCTTCTGCACCCAGTATCACATTCTTCACAAACTCACTTCAGTGACACATCCTCAATGCAACGGAGAAGCCGAAGTAATAAACAAGACTATTCTTCATCGTCTCAAAACCAGATTGAATGATGCTAGGGGATCGTGGGCCGATGACTTGAACTCAGTTTTTTGGGCATACCGAACCACTCCCAGAACGGCTACTAGTAAATTTTCATTCCAATTGTCTTATGGCACTGAAGCAATCCTTCCCATTAAGGTCTCTTTACAATCCCTGTGGATTGATTATTATAAAGAATCCAAAAATTCTGAACGCCGAAGAGTTGACTTGGATTTACTACAAGAAACACGACTTCAGGCACAGTTGAAAATGGCTACATATCAGTAGAAAATTGTAAGATACTACAACTCTCGTGTAAAAAAATGGACCTTTCATCCTGAAGATCTAGTTCCGCGAAAGTCTGAAGTATCCAAACCTACCGAACAGGATAAACTCTCTCCTACATGGAAAGGACCTTACCGAATCAAAGAGGTCATTCGACCTGGAACTTATCGGTTGGAAACCTTGGAGGGCATTCTACTACCACGACCTTGAAATGTACAGAACCTCCTAAAGTATTATCAATAAAGATTTTATTCAAGGTCACCTGGATAGATTTAACTATTCTATTTTAATTCTTTTCTAAAAGGCATAAGGACGATTTCCGTGATCTATCATACAAAGTGCCGAGGTAAGCTTAACCAGCCTATCTTAATTTTATTTTCTTAAAGGTATAAGGATGATCCTCGTGATCTACCCTACGAAGTGTCGAGTTGGACTTAACCAGTCCATCTTAATCAAAAAGGCATGAGGATGATCTCCGTGATCTACCTCACGAAGTACCGAGGTGGGCATGATCAGCTTGTCTTAATTCCTACACAAAAAGGCATGAGAATGATCTTCGTGATCTCCTCTATGAAATACTGAGGTAGGCCCGATCAGCCTATCTTAATCCTTAATTAAAAGGCATAAGGATGATCCAAGCGATTTATCCCGTAAAAATGTTAAAGGTTAATTAACCTTTCATTTATAATGAAGATGCAGGTGACCCACACAGTCTATTTTATCCTAAGTCCGAAGACTTAGCGAATTTTCAAGTCCGAAGACTTGACTTCTCTATTTAGAGACTTGGTATTATTTCGTCTTAATTATTTGGGACTATCCTAAGTATGAAGACTTGGTATTCCCATCCAAGAGATTCTTTCTTATCTTAATTATCTAGAATTCTCTCAAGACTGAAGACTTGACTCTTATCTGGAAGGTTGGTATTCTCTGCGATTATATAAAATTATTTTTAAGTCCGAAGACTTAGTATATTTACCGGTCCGAAGACTCAATTTTCTTATAAGGAGACTTGGCATTCTCTTATTATGGAATTATCCTAAGTCCGAAGACTTAGCATATTTTGAAGACTTGGTATCTTGGAATTTTACTTATTCCTATTTTGATGTTGCTATTCAGCATCGTATAATCTTGAGTCAGATTTGGGAATTATGTTTCTTAAAAAGATTATTATCCTAAGTCCGAAGACTTGGTATCTTTTTATATGCTTTGGAATTCTTAATTATCCGAAGACCTTACACTTGGAAAAATTTTCATCCATTCACATACGCATTCATAAGAAAGTTCTCATTGGAAAGAATTTTTATTGATAAGATTTTTTATACTTTTTTAAAAAGAGAAGAGAAGAAAGTTACAAGTTCTCCATTGCTGAAGTGTCTTCGATCTGAGTAGGTTTGGCTGGTTTGACCATTTCTTCAGCTATCAATGGAGCTTCGAAATCCTCTTGCGATTCGGGCTCATTTGGACTTTCAGGATCGAATAGTTGAATCCCCGAAATATTCAAATCTGGGTAAAGGCTTTGCACTTCCTTCACCCCATTGTTGAAGCCTCCTTTATAGCTGTGGGTTCTTGCTTCAACCATCTCATTTTTGAAAGCCAAAGATGCTTTATAGTCCTCTACCGCCCTCTTCAGTTGATCTTTCAAAGATCGAATCTCTTCGGCAGCTTCTTCGATCTTTTCGGTAGCCTCTTCGGATTTCTGTTGAGCTTTTTTAAGAAGATCTTCCAGAGAACGGATTTTGTTCTTTCTTTTCTTAAGTCTTGCTTCCTGCTCAAAGTTCTTCGACTGGAGTTTCTCCATCTCAGTTTTCAAACTCTGAACCAAGGCATCACTTTGGGCAAGCTTCTCCTCCATAGCCTGCCTCTGCTCTTCGGCTACCGCTTTCTCAATTCCAACTGTTTTCACCTTCTCCTTCATCCCTTTATAGTTATCTCTGAAGTCGAAGATGCTCTCCTCCATGACAGTAATGTCATGCATCATCTGCATTAATAAATTAAAGAGTTAGCAACAACAAATTTATGCTTTGAAAATATAATCAGATATTTACCTTCAGTGCTAATGAAAACACCGAGTCATAAATTTTTTCAATACATCGGGACTTAGTTTTGTCCCAATCTTTCGGAAAAAGGGTGCACTTCATCAGCTTCCTGGCCAACTCAAGGTTCTCCAAGCCCTCTCTGTCCAAAAAGATCGTAAAATCTACATTACATCCTCCTTCCGAAGAAGATTCCACCTAGGGTCATTTTCGGATCGGTACTTTGATCGTTCATTTCCTTTCTCCGCCAGAGTTGCAAGGACAAACTCCCTATCAAATGTCATAACGGTCGACCCGGAGTCGGCATCGGTCGAGGACTCTTCGGAGGAGGTCTCCTCGGAGATGGACTCCTGGCAAGTTCAAGTGGACTTGGAGAACCATGCGGTATTTCTTCATCCGATGTAGATCTCATCGGAGGAGTGCTTGAACCCTCTTCGGTCCTTCTTTTCTTGCGAACTTCGGATGCCGCTGAAACTGGCATTGCCCTTTTTCTGGAAGCCTGTCAAACTCTTTCAAGTTGTGGCTTCATTGGTTCACCTGCAATCAAAGGAAGGAATTGTTATATATATATGTGCATAAGAGAAAGGTAAAAAGAAAAGGAAAAGTTCGAAGACCACTATCTCCATACCTAATGATGGGACCTCGCTGATATGGGCTCGGTGAAGGTTTTCTTCTTTCAGCAATTCTTTAAACAAGGGGATCTCCGGCTCCGATAAAGTATCAAAATCTTTGGCATCGACTTTCAGGATTCTCTTCCCGGTGTTTGCATCCAAACACGGAGTTTTCCATTCAGTGTTGAATCTCCAATGGGTATAATATATAAAAAAGAAACTGGGCTTCCACCCATGTATAGCACTAGGGATTCCTTTTATTAGTCTTTGACCAGGCCGAGGACCTATAACCCACCACCCTTTGCCATGAAAATCTCTTTTCAACATGAAAAGAGAGGTAAACAGGGAGGTCTTCTGCTCTACGTTCTTAAGTTTGCAAAGAACTAAGAAGCCACAGATATTCCTAAAGCTATTAGGAGTCAATTGAGCGGGGACTATTTGATAAAGATTAAAGATTTTCGTGAAAAAGGGGTGAAGTGGAAGTCGAAGACCAGCCTTGAGGTGATCTTCATATATGGCGATTGAATGCATGGGGGTTTATCTACCCTTTCTTCAGGTTTCGAAAGGATTAGTTTGAAAGTCCGTGGTATATGGAAACACCGCTTAACCTCTTCCATCTTGGCAAGCATAAAGGAACTAGTAACGGAGTCGGGTGATCTTTTCGGACTCCTCTTCCTACCCGAACTTCTTTCCCTACTAGTTTTTACTCCCGGCAAATTCCTACCGGTCTCGCCTCGTAATGGTTCCCTACAGGTTTCACCTTCCGGTGAACCCCTGCTAGTGGAAGAATTTTTACTGGACCCTAACATCATAAAGAAATAAAAGGAAAAGGGGGAAGAAGCACCTCTAACCTTCGGAAAAAATGGAAATGGCAGGCTGCGGTGCAGAACGGGAGGAAGAAACGTGGAAGCAGGAAAAACTCTTCTTGAGAAGTTCTTTCCCCTTTTATAGGTGGAGATTGCGGGATTTCGAGGCAATTCAGGGATCTTCTTGATCGTGTGCCATATTGGCGATTTCGATTGTGGGTACAGTTCTCTAAAAAATCTATTAAATGAGGTAATGATCGCGATCCGTATGAAATATCGATATTGTCTGTGATAACATCTCAACCGTAATTAGTCTCCGGATGATTGCCACATGTCCAATCTCGGTTGAATAAGAGCCCCTTTTTCAAAGGTTTCTCATAATTTTTCCAAATTCAAGGTGTTCCTTTCGAAATAGCCAATGACAAGGTGACGCGTGTCTTTATCACGTTTTCTCGCACCACCAGGCAGTTATGACGAAAGACGTATCAGGGTTCGGTGCCATCATTATCTGTTAGTTATCACTAGAAGACAAAATTTAAATACTCACATTCTTCGAAATTAAATTATTTCGAACTTAGAAGTGGGGGACAACTGTTGTGATATCCTGGGCCATGTTCTGAACCAAATGTAATTTTTGGTTTATTAGTCAAATCAACATAAAGGAAAAATATCTCTCAGAGATTCTGATATATAAAATGATTATTATAGCTCCGGCTTCGTATTGTTGTCCCAGTCCGAAGACCAAGCTTATTATTCTTATAGCTCCAGCTTCGTATTGTTGTCTTGGTCCGAAGACCAAGCTTATTATTCTTATAGATTCAGCTTCGTATTGTTGTTTTGGTCCGAAGACCAAGCTTATTATTCTTATAGATTCGGCTTCGTATTGTTGTCCTGGTCTAAAGACCAGGCTTATTATTCTTATAGTTTCGGCTTCGTATTGTTGTCTTGATCCGAAGACTAAGCCTTCCATTTGAACATTCTTGGCTTTATCTCCTCAGCATAATAAAATAGTTGGCTTAATTGTCTAGCCAATCGGTATGTCCAATAAAAATAAAGTTGGCTTAATTGTTCAGCTAATCAGTATGTCCGCTAAAAATAAAGTTGGTTTAATTATCCAGCTAATCGGTGTATCCAACAAAAATAAAGTTGGCTTAATTATCCAGCTAATCGGTATTTTCGATAAAAATAAAGTTGGTTTAATTGTCCAGCTAATCAGTATGTCTGACAAAAATATAGTTAGCTTAATTATTTAGCTGATCGATATGTCCGACAAAATATAGTTAGTTTAATTATCTAGCTGATCGGTATGTCCGACAAAAATATAGCTGGCCTAATATCCAATTAATCGGTATGACCGATAATATCAAAATAGTTTATTTATCAGCCAAAAGATAATTAAATCCATTCAATGCACTTGGCAATGCTATAAAGACTAATTGATCATCAAAAGATACTGGAAGCTTTTATGAAAATTCAATTGATCAGTCAAAGTTTGTTCATCGATTATTACTTATTTATCAATCAATGTTGAGGCCAAAGAGGTGACACTACTCCCTTCACCCAAAAAAGAATAAAAATCGAAGCACTTCATTGATAGCATTTTGAGTTCAGGAGTGGGGAGCAATGTTGTGACAATGACCCAACTACTTGGCCTCGAAGAACCAATGAGGAGTATGATGAAGATGGCTGATGATAAAGTTGGCTGATCAATGAGTATGATGAAGATGGCTGATAATGAAGTTGGCTAATTAATTAGTACGACAAAGTTGGCTGATGACGAAGTTGGCTGACGATCAAGTTGGCTAATCAATAAGTATGATGAAGTTAACTAATGACGAAGTTGGCTAATCGATTAGTATGATGAAGTATGCTGATGATGAAGTTGGCAGATCAAAAAGTATGACTAACTATTAGCCAACCAACTATCGGCCGACTAACTATTGGCTGACTAACTATTGATCAACTAACTATGGCCGATCAACTAATATGCCTGAATAACTTAGTTGGATGCAAGATGAAGAAGTCGACTATTTAAAGAAGTCCTATGAAGTGGATGAAAAAGAAACAAGCTGCCATAATAGAAAGTTATTGCTTCTCACTAAAAATATTGGCCTCAATAAAAAATTGTTATGCTCAATCAAAAGAGATTATTTTCAATAGAAATCAAATACTCTTGGTAATTATAAAAAGGTAAGAGGAGACCCTCGATAGGGATGCTTTTGGCTACCCCCATGCTCATTTTGGCATTTGCCATCTTCTTCTTCACCTCCTGCTATTGTCTAGATTACTCCACTAACTTGAGCATCGGAGTGTCCCTCGCCAGAAACCTAGTTTAGAGACCTTTTGAAGATCTCCACCCAAGAAGAGCGCCCAGGAGCAGGATCTCATTCGGCCAGAAGAGTGAGCGGGATCGCTCGGTGTCATCGAAGCCTCAGCCACAGGTGATTTATCTGTAATAATAATAATAAAAAGAATAAGAATTACTTGGGATCAAGATTTAATGACTGCATTTTCTTGATCAACAAAAAAAATAATGTTAGAGCTTTTTTCCATGACAAAAGATTAAGAAGGAACATTATTACACTATGTTTATTCATACACATCAAACATTTTTCTTGTAAGATATGAGATTTTAATCACCACATATTATAATGAACAAAAAGATTGATTGCTACCTCAGAGTAAACTGCTTCTAGTTTGCTAACTTATAATAATCATTACTTCATGCTAACAAAATCGAAGTTTATCTATCAATAATTATTGACAATTGATGACTTAACATAGTGCATAACTTTCATCTAAAATTCCAGCTGTGGCATGGAGCTACATTTGGCATGTCATGTAATAGATAGGAGCAATGATGTAGCTTTTTTTTTAAAAAAACAAAGGCCATATATTTAGTTTATGGAGAGTACTGTTTCCCTAAAGTACCATGTCCTCGAGCTATGTATAGGTGGTATGTCCTGCTCATGATATAAATGTTGTGATTGATATAAAAACACTTAGTTCTAGATATTTAATCAATAGTTGTGTTAAACCCTCATTTATCTTTTAGCTAGAGTGCGAGTAAGATAGGATTTCATATAAAAGCTAAATAGATGCAAAGTTATTGTATGTTTTTTCGAGATTCCATGATAAATTATAAATATGGCATAAAGCTATATGCATCTCCATTGGAAGAACCCACAATGTCGTGCAACAATCATATTTTTATTTTAGAGAACAAGAGTTAAGGACGAAGAAGAATATATACTAGAAGATATTTACACCTACTTCATTGTTGCTTAAGAAGAACGTGACTACAACGTTTTGTTTTGATCACTTTAATAAAATAACATATTCTTTTATTAATTTACTTAAAATAATGCAACCTTAGCATTCTAGTTTATGTCATAATCATGGTGATTATTGATTCAGCTACATGCTAAAGCAATGATGCCAAACTTGTATGCTTAGTTCCAAAGCTGAAGGCAAAGGAAAATGCTTATCCATATAATTTTGGCCTTCATTCTGCAATTTTGAGATTTGGCCATGATAGTAATTAATAGTTTACCTTAAGACTTGGATCGAGATGTAATCCTACGGATCCATTAGGCACCTCATTGAGTAGCTAATGGTTTTCGAGAAACTTTTTTAAACTTTTCATGAAATAATACGACCATACAATGCTAGAAAAGTACATATTGAAAATATGTATCCTACTATGGTTGATTGTGATTTAATTGATCTAACAATAAAATTAATTATTAAAATTAATATAAAACTTATAGAGTATAAAAGAAAAAAATCATCTAAAGGCATGCAATGTACTGTCCTAAGATGATTCTCGACCCTCGTGCAGGATTATTTTCAAGACTTTGTCCTAAGATACGACCAGTTACTTCTCCAGCGGGCATGAACATGGAGAAGATGATAGGCTTCAACCCAGTAGTAGAAACAATATTGATATAAAATATCAAGAAAAGTTTAGCAAAAGAAATAAAAGATTTAAATTGAAAAACTTGGAAAGAAGATTAATAGAAGAGAGCTAAAAATTAAGAGATGGGCTTAGATAGTATATTAGAAGAAGAAAGCAGAGAAATTTTCTTATGTCTTCTTCTCAACCTCAACCAGCCTATTTATGAGCCCAAAGACTAGCCGTTTGAGCTAATGCAATGGCTAGAAACTTAGCTACATAATTAAGGGATTAAATGGCTGGCTTAATGAATTAAAATGTGTAATTTGATTATCCAACGGATAAAAGGGATTAAAGAGATAATTAACATAGGTATTAATTGAGGATAACATTAAGAAACGACAGGCAATAATTAGGTTAATGTTAAACAACAGCTAATATGGTTTAATGCTAATCAGGTTAATGTTAAACAATGATTGAAAAAAGGATTAATGAATAAATAAAAATTAATTAGCAAAAACAGGACCACATCATGTTGCGAGCACGATCGCGCACGTGCGAGCTAGGCCCAGCCACGTGCATGCATGTCGAGATTGGCCAAAACAAGATAAGGTCAATGAAAAGGGATTTCAACATAAGCAACCTTCCTAAATTTTTCCTTTTTTATATGAGACTAAACAAGTAGATGAGTAGAGAAAAGGAAAAAAAATTGATGAAAAAAATTTTGGAGAGGAACTTGAAGGAGGGATTTTGAGTTTCCCTTCAAGACTCTAACATACAAGTCTATCTCCAATTTAAAATTATGCTTTTCTTCTTAACCAAGTGGATAACCTTCATGTTAAATAAAATCTCATAAATTGGTTGAAGATTACATTGTCAACCTATACTCTCATCTAACATCTTGTGTACATGTGATATTTTATGGTGGTAAGTCTAGAATAATACAAATTACAGTTTAAAAATTTAATGAAAAAAAAGTTCACATGATCAATGGGTCACTCATTTGCTTGGTTTAAAAGATCTTAAATGGTGAAGATGAGAATGATGGTTCTAGTTGCATCACTAGTATCACTAAACTATGAGAACTATTATATTAAGATATTGAAACTGAGATTTGTCAATTAATCATTGGGTCAACAAAGCAGAACATCATGCCTAGATCTAAACAAATAGTTGGAAATCATTAGCAAACATTAAATTAGCATTAACCGTAGCTACCTACCAAAGAGCCATGAAGGAGGCTAGAGATTGACATGCTTTAAGTTGCTTTTCCCTAGTTACAAGGATGTCAATTTGTTTAAAAAGATTTTGTATCTAAATACCATTAAACTTTAGCTTCATATATACTTTGGCAATGTTATTGTTGAATATTTGGCAACTTCTCTGAGCTATATTGGGATGATAATATTTGTGATCTATCGAATATTTAGTTATATTGGAAAGATAGCATTTGTAATTGAAAGCTTCATCAAAAATTTGATTGAAGATTTGGATGATCATGAAAGATCCTCTAAATATAGTTATAAAAATTCAGCATATCCATATGTATATAATTGATTGATAGTTTTTCACATTTGTAATCACCTGTAAACCTTATATTAAGGGAAAGAATGCAGTCCCAATGAATTATTCCAAATTTTCAACAATTTTTTTTCTATTTTTCAGTCATCTTCTATTTCCTTCAATTCTTTTATGGTATCAGAGCATTCAAGATCCCTTCAAATTTGAGTTGTCCAGTGCAAAGCCTGTATGTCTGCGGTGTGATCATTAAGCATTCGAGATCTTAAACCTAGTCAAATGGCAACCTCAAAGGACGATGCTGTCGGTACCATAGTTACATGAGAAGTTCAAGATATACTAGAGAATTCATATTTACAGATAACACCGTTCAAGTTGAATGGAAGTAACAACTTCTTATCATGGTCATAAGCGGCTACTCTTTTCTTAAATACGAAATCAATACTTGGATATGTGAATGGTAAAATCTCTCAACCCTCTATTGATGATGTCGAGTATGATGAATGGAAGTCCACTAATGGTTTAGTTATGCCTTAGTTGCTTAACTCTATGGACTCCGATGTTAGAAATGGCTTCTTATTTTTAAATATTATAAAAGAAGTTTGGGATACATTAACAAAAGTTTAATAAAAAAAAAATAATATTGCACGTGTTTATCACTTGAAACAAAAAATTGCCCATTTCCATAAGGGTGACAAAACCTTCAACGAATATCTTGGAACCCTCCATGAAATGTGGCAAGAACTAAGTTATTATGTTCCAATCTCCACGGATCCTAAAGTTATTTGAAAAATGATTGAGCAAGATTAGATTTTTGAAATGCTTGTAAGGCTTGATTCCAACTATGAGGTAGTTCGAAGTCAGATTCTGATGCAACCTGAGCTTCCTTCACTCAATGATGTGTGTGCTCTCCTATAAAAAGAAAAAAAGAAAAGAGTAGTCATGAAGCCAAGTGAATTATTTATTCATGAGCACTTTGCCTTCGTTTCTAACTCCACAAATTTTTGAGGGCATGGAGATTGCGACCGTGATTATAGTAGAGACCATGGAGATTGATCTCAATGCTCCCATTGTAATAAGTGGGGGCATATCAAAGAAAGATACTGGAATTTTCATGGCCATCCTGCAAAGCAATCCGAAGCTAATATTACTATTGCTTCAAAAAAGCAAGTTTTCAATTTTTACTAGAGAAGCTTCTGAACTTCTTGATGCATACAATAAAATGAAATTCCCTTCCATTCTCTCAGAATCAAGTAAATCTGCCTCTGCATATCTAGTAGATTTATCTCCATCAATATGGATTATTGATACCGATGCAATAGATCACATCTACTAATTTATTTTCACTGCAACCTGTAGTTGGTAAGTACTTTGTTACCCTTGCTGATAGGTCATAAACTTCTATCCATGAAATTAGTCATGTTGATATTTCCCCTTCCATTGATTTATCATCTATTTTATTTGTACCTTCTTTTCCTTCAAATTTGCTATCTATGAGTAAGTTGATTAAAGTACATAATTATTCTATAACATTTTATCCACATTATTGTCTTTCAAAACTTGACAATGAGGAAAACGATTAGTGAAGGGTACAAGAAAGAGGGGCTTTACATGTTAGATCAGAATATTCATGCTTTGGTTAGTTGTAAGAATGATAATCATGAAAAGATATGGCATTCTCATTTGGGTTACCTATCTGATCATATTCTTTGTATCATTTTTCTTTCTTTAAAATCTTCATTTAATAATTGTGAAACTTGTTTTTACTCTAAACAACACCAACTTCCTTATTGTAATCATCAAAGTTCATGTAATTCTTCTTTTTAATTAATATATTTTGATGTTTGGGGTTATGCACTTGTAGAATCTTATTCTGGTTTTAAATACTTTGTTAGTTTCATTGATGACTCCTCTCATATGTTTAGGACATACTTATTAAAATCGAAAAGTAAAGTTTTTGATGTTTTCAAAACTTTTCATAAGTTGGTTATCATGTAATTTGATGCAAAGGTTAAAATTCTTAGAACCGATAATGGGACTGAATATGTTAACAAGAATTTTACTAAGTATTTACATGAAAATGACATTCTCTATCAGACCACATGTCCTAGTTGTTCGCAGCAAAATGGAGTTACTGAACGTCAAAATCGATATATCTTAGAGGTAGTAGGATTATTACTTTTTCAAATGAATGTACCTAAAATTTTTTGGTTTGATGCCGTCCTAACAGCATGTTATACATAAATAGATTGCCAACAGTTGTGCTTAAAAATATTTTCCCAATCGAGTATCTGACAAGTAGGAAACCTTTGGTTTTACATCTTAGGATTTTTGGATGTTCTTGTTACATTCATGTTTCTTAACAACATAGAGATAAACTTGATCATTAGACTGTTAAGTACACCTTTTTTGGATACTCTAACATCCAAAAAGGATATATATGTTATGATCCCCCTCCAAAAAAATGTATATATCTCGTGATGTACAATTTTCTGAATCCATTCCATATTATGTTAATAAAGATGATTGCACTTTAGATTTTATTTTTTATTAGGGAGAATACATAGAAGAATATCCACTTTACTCTAATCCTCAACTATCCATTGTTCAACCTAATGTTTCACATCTCGAAGGCCATAATTCTCTTATGTTATCTTTCTTTCATCTCGATCAAGAAGCCATACAAACTAATCACTAGGATCAAGGTCTATCAATCTCCCCACCTCACCAAACGAGATCCTCGAAATCAGGTTTTGATAGTGAACTCTATTCAAGTAACTCAAATGCTTAAACTCCTTTAATTGATCTAAATTTGTTACCTATTGCTTTATGAAAAGGGAAGCATAATGCATCTAAAGTTCCTTATCTTATCGAAGAATACATCTTTTATCATGCTTATTCCAATAAATTCAAATCTTTCCTTGCATCGATTAAAGTAAATAGTGAGTCCTCTAGTTATACAGAGGCAGTAACCAGGCCTGAGTGGAGGAAGGCAATGAAAGAAGAGTTCGGGTCTCTTGAGAAAAATCATAAATGAGATTTGGTGTTGCTTCCGAATGGCAAAAGACCGGTTGGTTGTCGCTGAATTTATAAAATCAAATATCATCTAAATGGTTGCATAGAATTTTATAAAGCATGCTTTATGGCCAAGGGTTTCATCAGATATATGGAGTTAACTAGAAAGAGATTTTTGCCCCTGTAGCCAAGATGAGCATGGTTAGAGTTAAAGTTCTTCTATCTGTTGCCGCTAATATGGGTTGGCTACTCTACTAACTTGATGTGAAAAATGCCTTTTTATATGGGAAACTACAGGAGGAAGTTTATATATCAATACTTCCTGGAAATCCACGTGAGGGAGAGAATGGCATGGCTTGTCGACTTCAAAACTTAATCGATGGATTAAAACAATCTTTAAGAGCATGGTTTGATAAGTTAACGTCTGCTGTATCTACCATTAGTTTTCTAAGAAGTTTTGTTGATCATTCAATATTTATAAAAAATGAGGTAACAAGTACTACCATCATGCTTGTTTATATAGATGATATTATTCTCATAGGTGATATTTAGAGTACTATAAATGATGTGAAGAAATGGTTGAAGATTGTATTTGATATCAGAGATCTTAAAGAGTTAAGATACTATCTTGGTATCGAAGTACCAAGGTCAAAAAGAAAAATCTTTATTTCTCAAAGAAAATATGTCTTAGACTTGCTAAAGGAGACAGAAAAACTTACCTTAAAACCTGTAGAGACCTTAGTGATGCTCGACTAGATTTAGAAAGAGGGAGTCCGATAGAAGATATTGGATTATATCAAAGTTAGTTGGACGTTTGATATATCTTACAATTACAAGGCCTGACATCTCATTTGCTTAGGGTAGTTAGTCAGTTTATGCATTCCCAAAAATTACTCACATAAACATTGTGAATAGATATTGTACTACTTAAAGTATGATCCAGGAAAGGACATTTTAATGCAAAAGAATAGCAATTTGGAGATTGTTGGGCACTCAGATATTGATTGGACAGGATATTCTATTGATAGGCATTATATTACCAGATATTGTGCTACTTTGATGATAATCTTGTGACATAGAAGAGCAAAAAAGAGAATGTTGTATCACGATCAAGTGCATAAGCTAAATATAGAGCAATGGCATCTACTACTTGCGAGTTGATATGGTTGAAAGTGTTACTCAAAGATATGGAATTTGATCAATATACTTTTATAGAAATGAAATGTGATAATCAAGCTGGTATATATATATATCTTCAAACCCAGTTTTTCATGAGAGGACGAAGCATATAGCATTGGACTATAATTTTGTCTAAGAAAAGGTGCAAGACAAAATTATTTCTACTCCATATATTCTTTTTGAAGATCAATTGGTAGACATATTCACAAAAGCTATTGAAAAGGCTAGATCGAAAAGTTCATTAATCAAGTTGGGCATGATAAGCATCAATGCACCAACTTGAGAGGGAGTGTCGAATATTTGGTAATTCCTCTAAGCTATATTAGAAAAATAGCATTTATGATTTGTTGAATATTTGGCTATATTGGGAAGATAACATTTATGATTGAAGGCTTAATCGAAGGTTTGATTAAAGATTTGGTTGATTATGAAGGATCCTCTAAATATAATTATGAAAATTCAGCACATACCATATGTATAAATTGATTGATAGTTTTACATATTTGTAATGAACTGTACATCTTATATTAAGAAGAAGAATACAGCCCCAATGAATTATTTTAAATTTTCAATAATTTTTTTACTATTTTTCAATCCTCCTCTATTTCCTTCACTTCTTTCAATTATTATGATGACATGAACAGAATAGATTGAGCTATAATCTTGATTTTTTTCTTAAGTAATGCAAATGTCGATGCTACCAAATCTTATGATCAAGAATATAGTACCCATGCATCAACTGCAATTTACCTAGCTAGGATCCCAATGTTCATTCAAGTTTTACATTTTAAAATTAATTTTGATATTAATAGTTTTAGTATAGTAATAAATAATAATTAGAATCGTCACATTTCATGAGAGAAATAGTTGGCATTAGATAAGATATGTTAAACCTATATTCTTACACTCAAATGTTGAATTTCTAGTCCACTAACCGTGAAGAAAATTTTTCATTTTGTCATGTATTTTGTTCAAGGTTAATCCTTTTTTTTTTTTTTTCCTTTTTCCCTAATGAGACGGAAGAGAAAAAATTGAATGAGTGCCGGGCAAGGACTTTATGAAGGTGACTTATTTTAGCACCATTCTAACGTGCATGCTTAGCTACATATAAAGTTCCGACGGGATCTAATACCAATGTTACATTTTAATTAAGCTAAGTAATATTTTCCAAGGAGTAGGTTAACTTAAATATAAAGTTTTTACTAAAAAATTAATTATAAATAATTCATATTTTTATAACATAAATATTGATCATCTATTTATTTATCTTTTAAAAAACTTGACTAGATGTCACCATTCAAGTTAAATCCAAGATCCCTCATGCATAAATAGGTGCCAATGAATTGATTTAAATCCTGCTCGGTTTTTTACCATTAAAAGCATTAATATTTCTTACTATTTGTATGAGATGAAAAATGATCCTTTTATTTGAATATGATGAGAAATAGCTGAGCTATTTTTCATGAAGACCTCTTGTAGTTGCCTCTCAAGAATTCATTCCCCTTGTCTTATAAATAAAAAAAGTATCGATATTCTAATCATGCAACGTAGATTAAGGTTCCGGTGTTGCTTTTAATTTCGACGTTTTCACCATTAACAAAGAAGATTGGACGTCTTTCCGCCGGTAAGAGACGTTGAGAAAGAAAAGCAAACACAACGACGGTTTGTCCGTAATCCTCGAATCGATCCTCATCCCACGATTCCCTCTCTTCCTCATGGTGGGCCCACTCCGCCTCACCAAAACATTTCTTTTTTAAAAAAAAGTTAACAGTTATACCATGTTTTCTAGCGTTTACCGCACCTTGGAAGGAGAAAGAAACCAAATCATCATCAAAACCACCGTTTTATTGTATACTTTGGCCAAATTATTCCCTAACAATCTTCCCACAAAACTTAAGCATGCTTCCCCTTGAATGATATAGCCTTTGACCATTGCAAGAAAGCTTTCATCACTTTTCCCCCGTGAAGGAATATTAATATTATTCTTCCTCCCTGTCCCCAACCAATTATTATCAGAGTTCTTACAAGTAGATGCGGGACTTGCAGGCCAAAACCAATTTCAGAAGGGCTTTTTTGGTTATTTTAGCTCCAAAGAGGAGGCCTTAAAAGCTAGCCTCAGCTTTTGCTGCAAAGATCCTGCTCCCCTTCCCTCTCCTCCAATTAGAACGAGAGCCAGGAATACGGATGAGCTACCCTTCCGATCTCATGTCCATGATAAAAGAGCTTCTCTTTCTCCTCCCTCCAGCTCTTGTAGCCCTCTTCCTCTATATCAACCTCATCAGGTGGCTCGAGAGAAAGAAGCACAACCTCCCCCCAGGAGACTTGGGATGGCCTTTCCTCGGAGAGACCTTATCCTTCCTAAAGCCTCACCCTGCCACCTCAATGGGCCAATTCATGGAACGACACATATCCAGGTAGTCCAATTATTCCATATATTCCTGACAAGTAGACTAAAAGTTTTCATGCACATTGAGCTACTCTTTTCCAAGAATTCTCATGCAGGCCAGTAATTAATCTTGTAGGTATGGGAAGATCTACAGGTCCAGTCTCTTCGGCGAGCCGACGATAGTATCGGCGGATGCAGGCTTGAACCGGTTCATACTTCAGAACGAGGGGAGGTACTTCGAGTGCAGCTACCCAAGGAGCATCGGCGGGATACTCGGGAAGTGGTCGATGCTCGTTCTAGTCGGAGAGATGCACCGAGAGATGAGGATGATATCGCTCAACTTCATGAGCAACGCAAGGCTCCGCTCATACCTCCTCCCCGAAGTGGAGCGCCACGCCAGGCTCGTTCTTAGCTCTTGGAAGGAGAACTCGGCTTTCTCGGCACAAGAGGAAGCAAAGAAAGTATATATATATACATATATATATATATATATACCAGTAATGAAAAAAGTTCTCGATTTGATTCCAACCATAAACCATTCTAAGTGTGTTTTTTCGAATCTTAACCACTTGCAGTATACTTTTAATTTGATGGCGAAGAATATAATGAGCATGAATCCAGGAGAGCCCGAGGCCGAGAGGTTGAGACGAGAGTATATAACCTTCATGAAGGGAGTGGTTTCTGCCCCGCTCAACTTCCCTGGAACTCCGTATTGGAAGGCTCTGAAGGTAGGTCGTTGAATTGAAATCATTCTTTCTCTATTAAAAACGGTAATCTCATGGAACGAGACCGCGCACAGCATGTCTATCGACCAGATCTTTATCGATCGTGTAATTAAATCATATCATAGGAACAAACAGTTGACGTACGGTTGGATGATCGTGTAGCATTATTTAATTAAACATTAACAGTGCAACATCGATTGTGTCGTGGAGTAGGATTTACTTCTTCTTCTTTTTTTTTCTTTTTTTTACTCGAATCATGGCACCACGGAGTACATAAAATTTTGATCCTTTTACTGCTTTGCTTTGCTGTCAACTTCAGAGATTGATTGCTCCACCTGCCATTATTTATGTTGGATGTATTTAACATCACAAGCTAGATGACCCACCTCAAATTATTGGTGGATTTTTTTTATTTTTTTTTATTTTATTGATCATGCCATGCTACACACCGGAATCAACCGTTGATTATTTTAGACAATCTCCCATGTTCATTACATTATAACATTCAATAATTTAGAGGTCCATAATATATATATATATATATATATATATATTTTATATATACTTTACTGGCTAATTATCATGGTAATCTGAAAACCAAACAGTTTATACATCACTTGTATATATGTTATCCCTATCTCTTCATAGGATTGGTATTAGCTATTTCGAAGACTAATTTACTCCTAATAATGATTTCATCACTAAGAGTGAAACATGTACTGCAGTCACGATCGACCATCCTTAAGGTGATCGAACTGAAGATGAATGAAAGAATCCAAAAGATGAGCAAGGGACAAGAAAGAGTCGAGGAAGATGATCTCCTCGGATGGGCTCTAAAGCAGTCTAGTCTTTCTAAAGAGCAGATCCTTGATCTTTTGCTGAGCTTGCTCTTTGCTGGGCATGAAACCTCATCGATCGCTTTAGCTTTAGCCATCTTTTTCCTGGAAGGTTGCCCGAAAGCTGTCCAAGAACTGCGGGTGAAACCTGACAATATAATCCCAGCTTTATAATATTTCTCAGCTCTTTTGGAATGATTACTTGATAGTCTTATCTTGCTTAATTGTTTAGGAGGAGCACCATGAGATAGCCTGCAGGAAGAAACTCGAAGGAGATGACTATGGACTAAACTGGGAAGACTACAAGCAAATGGACTTCACCCAATGCGTACGTAAACACATCAGAAGAAACAAAGCTTAGATTTAATGTTTCATTTGATGACCTCTAGCTTAGCTTACCATTTATAATTAAAATATTTGGTTCATGAAGGTTATAAATGAGACACTGCGGCTAGGGAACGTGGTTAGGTTCGTGCACAGAAAGGTTCTTCATGACTTCCGGTACAAAGGTATGGCCAATTTTCTCATGAAAATATTTTTTCTTAGAGGCCAGGTTATGTGCTAAAAAGTGACATATAAATATAAATATAAATATATATATATATATATATATCCAACGACTGTTTCCATTTAATTTGAAGGGTACGACATTCCCTGTGGATGGAAAATTCTTCCGGTGTTTGCGGCGGTTCACCTGGACTCTTCTTTGTATGATGATCCTCATCAGTTCAATCCTTGGAGGTGGCAGGTTAGTCACATATCATGCATGCATGTTATGCATAAGATTATTGCATGAGACATCGATCCATATACCTGTACATATATATATATATATATAAGACTATAGCTGCTAGAAGCCACATGAGTTAGGATCATATATTTTTCTACTCTTGTTTTTATCTGACTCGCATGACGTGGATAATGGACCCAATGTTCTGATATGTCATCTCAAGAAAGTTGTACCCCATCCAAAAGAAGGTAGTCAAATTGCTTTCATTGTTCTTAATATATATGAAAGCTCTACATGCGTGTAAACAACGTAACCACGCACCAAAAGAAGGCAAGCCTCTTAGGACTACGAAATCCGACCAGATTCACATGTCCTTCCTGGGGATTGATTTGATTGATTTTATTGATGGCTCTTGTTAAGTGTCCAATGCGTGGGTACTATATACTTAGCGTTTCTCCCACCTAAGTTCTCTGGACGTCAACTTAAATTTGCCGCTTAGCTTTAGAAGGATTAATTGTAACCACGTGTCCCGAAAAAATTTTGAATTTATTCGAATAATTTATGAATTTGAGTCTCGAACATGTGATCTAAAGGATGGGAGCAAAGCTCCCATCAACTGTCGAATTTAATCGAGTAATTTATGGATTCGAGTCTCGAACATGTGATCTAAAGGACCGGAGCAAAACTTCCACCAACTGCACTACCGTCTTCGTGGTAACCCCCCCGCTTCTTTGGCCTTGAGGACAGCAAAACACCATGCACAAACTCTTTTTTTTTTTTTTAAAAAAAAAAACTCCCTTCGAGCTTGAACAATTTACATTTAGATCTTTAAAGTTTACAAAATATCAATTAATCACTAAATATCCTTGATTCAAAAAAGCTATCATTTCTTTCATCTACATATCAAAGCACTCCATCTTCTATAATATATTTATCTGCATAGAATCTTAATACCTTTTATTCTTTATCACGGGTCTCAAAACACTCTTCTTTATTATTCATTTACTTACATAGATCTTAAAAGATTGCATCGTTTATTATTTATTTAGTAGTATAGATCTTAAAGTACTTTTGGTTTAATGATTAATCTAAATTTACGGATCTCAAAACTTTTCATCTTCTATCATCCATCCACTTGCACAAATCTCAAGGCACCCTATCCTTTATCATTAACATGCTTATATAGATCTTACAACACTCTATCTTCTATCATTTATCTATTTGTACATATCCCAAAGTACTTAATCCTCTATCATTCAATACCTATGATCTAAAAAGATTCCATCTTCTATCATTTATTCATCTATATAGATTTCAAAGTGCTCAATCTTGTATCATTTATTTATTTATACAAATCTCGAAGTGGTTTATCCTTTATTATCCATATGCTTGCATTGATCTCAAAGCACTCCATCCTCTATTATTTAAGCTCTTGCACAAATCTCAATGAACTCCATCACTTATCATCCATTCACATGCACATCTCAAAGTACTCCATTTATTGTTGTTCATCTACTTGCATAGATTTTAAAGTATCCCATCCTCTATCATTCATTCAATTGCATGAATCCTAGATACTCCATCCTTTGCCATCCATCCTAGTATACATACTTCATCCTTTGACATTCATCCACCGGCACATATTTCAAAGTGCTACTCTTCTTTTGTTCAAAAAAAAAATGTCAAATAAAAATCACTTGCTAAGTTAATGAGAAGGGTAATTATTAAATTTTGCAAAAAATTAGTTATCATATGATCCACATGTGTGATAACATTTTATAGCAGAAATGGATGGCTAGACTATATTATAATTAATTTACACTTTTGATAGCTAATCGATACTTTTAAACTTTTGAAATCTAATTATAAATGGCTCAAATTTAGAGGAGTGTCTTCATTTTTTTCTTTTTCTTTTATTATCGGCACTACAAGAGACACGTAGGTAGTCTTAGCTTGTTGTGTTTTTTCAAATTTTATGAGGATTTAACACTTATTTGCATTAAAATAATAATAATAATAATACTTGTTAGGAGGTGTCTTTGATGAATCCTACATTCTAGTTATGCACCGATCAGACAAAATATGCTTGAGATGCTTTGGAACCTTTTTTTTTTTTTTTTTTGTGAGTATTCACGTTACTAGTTGGGTGAGACATTTTATTTGTCGATCACCCCAACCTTTGGAGAAATTAATGGCTAGATTAAATCCGTGGTCGAGTTGGTGGACTGATCCAACCACGAAGCAACATGTACAAATTAAGATGGATAAAATAGAAATGAGCACGATATGCCCATGTTTATGTGTGCTAGCTCGTTTACAGTTGAACTAGTCCACCATCTCAATAGACTTGGTCCAACTAAAACTCTCACCAACCTTTGACAACAAGATGCTATTTAATATTGAGGATATACTTGCAAGCTTTAAGTGTCACACATTAAAGGGCTGGGGTTGGCACTAAGCTTGGCTTCGAATAAGGAAACAAGTAATAGTTATCTCATCATCGTTGAAAACAGAGGGGTGGTCTAGAATTACTACCGTACTCTTCATTGATAAGATAAAATGCATGCACCGAGGCGTGATTTACTGGCTGTGGGAATAATATAGTGGCTTTGTTGAACTTGATTCTAAATTTATTTTGGTAATAATTAGGCTCTATATGGACCTAACCTAGTGACTACCAATGATAATGACCAATTATCCAAAAAAAAAAAAAAAAAAAATGACCAGCTATCTCAAATCCAACCCATCTATTATTTATTTTGGGAACTCGAGATATTTAGTTCTTTGTAATAAATTTTGGTTACATTTCTTTATGCTATTTGTACTTGACGGACGAGTGCTTTTGGGATAGTCGGCCGTCTCCGAACCTCCAAATCCATGATTTTATTTTCCAAGAAATCCATCCCACGGAAGATCTAAATTCGAGACTTTTTATATCAAAAATATTCTCTTAAACAATGATATATGGTGATTTAGGATCGGTCTCATGAAAATCTTATATTTTCTGAAAAGTTCGGGATAAAAAACTAGACCCAGATTGAAGCACGCTAGGTCCTGAATTGTTGCAAATAAACCAACATAGAACCAACTGGAATGACAAGTCTTGTCCATGAAAGTTATTAATTTTTTTTTTTAAAATATTAGTTGCCTGATCTTTTTACAACTCCTAGATTTTATTTTACATGAAAAATATCAAATCATGCAAATAATCTTATTATTTTATTTTATTTGTTTAATTTCCTTTTCTTTTGAACTCACATCCGTTCCCTTTATTTATTTATTTATTTATTTTTGGTTGGATTTTTAATGTTTGCTTCCAGGAGAATTGTTCCAAAGTGTCTCAATTGCAAGTTTTAATCATGAATCCTATTTACTGTAAACCTTTAAGCAAACATATCAAATACAAAGGGTAGAGGCTTTGAAAAAAATTGTCGAATCTATGTTTTTGAGAGAAAAAGAGTTTCCTCTTTTCTTGATAAACAGACAAAGGATAGTATTAAAAAAAAAAAAAATTATCCAAGATTTTAAGATCAGCATTAATCGATCGTGATGACGTTATCAATACAAGAAAAAAAAAATAAAAAATAAAAATAAAATTTCGTTCCTTGTTCCTTTTTTTCTTTTTCCTCCAGAGGAGTCCCCTTGGCGAGACGACAACAAACACCTTCATGCCGTATGGTGGAGGCCCCCGTCTGTGTGCAGGCTCCGAGCTCGCCAAGCTCGAGATGGCAGTTTTCTTGCACCACCTCGTGCTAAACTTCCGGTGGGAACTGGCAGAGCCCGACCAAGCCTTTGCCTGCCCCTTCGTAGACTTCTCCAAAGCTCTACCAATAAAGGTCCACAAGATAACATGATGCTCTGTTTCTACCTGTCAGAAATTGGAAGACCATTAATTAGGGCTCGGCAAGAATTCAAACAATGGAGAAAAGAGGAGTACCGAGATTTACGTGCAAGCTTTCGTGAGAGCTTGTGCCCGCTTTCATGTGTACACGGGCCAGCAGGAGCAATGGGATTATGTGTTCGTTTAGCTTTTCATGGCTCTGGCTCGGCCTTTCAGCATCGTTGAGGAAGGTTAGCATTTTGGTGATTGCAGTGTATCAGCCATTTCTAATCCAAGAATATAAAGAAGAGAAAAAAAAATTATATATCGATCCATTGTACCATGCTTGAGAGATATGGTAGAGATGTGTCGTCCCAACTTTTATACCATGTTTCAAAGCAAATTTTTGAAGTGAAAAGGCAAGTTGCTTTGGATCCATTCCGCTGTTTTTTAACTCTTCAATTGACGTAGATCAGTGTGTTGATTAGAGCTGAGATGCATCACAGTTCTATTTATTTCAATGTTGGACAGCAGCAGGCAGACGATATTTTAAGGATATGGCCAGATTGAAAATTTTGGATAACCTTGTCCAATTCTTTAGAGAGAAATTATATCAGGCATTTGTTGGAGGTTGAGGTTGTGCCGCGATACGTTGGCAACGTACAGCTAGTGGAATATATGCATGCATGCATGCATGATATCCCCTGTTCCCATGGACTGGTAGATGAAATATATTAAACAAACCGGGCCCAACTGGTCCGGTACAAGACAATCAGGCCTAGAGTGCATAAAAGGATTAGAAGGGCCTAGACGGGCTCCGATTCATCCAAGCAGAACTGGGGCTTGATGCTGGGCTGCGATTTTCGATTGCACTATTTTAGGTCTAGCAACCGATGGCACTATTTATGTGGTCATTAGTACAACTCTAGCGCAACTTGATAAAATTCAACAGATCCATTACTATTAAGATATTGATAAATATATCCAATTATACTATTGCTGTATTGATTGCAAAGGTTATCTTTTTAGTAAGAATATATATATATATTTCAAAAGGATTTGAAGTTAAATTCGGTTAAATTTCTTGCCATCTGATTTACATGAATCTCTATACAGAAAAAATAAAAAAGTTAATGATGTATAATAAATATAAATATAAATAAATAAAAATATTTTAGAATAAATATAAACTTTTTTACCGATGATTAATGATGGTTATTAGAAGTATTAATGATAGGATAGTCTATTTTTTTAGAATAAACAAAAATATTCTAGCATAAATACAAATCTTTTCAAAATATATAGAAATATTTTAGAATAAATATAAATCCAAACAGACGGAAGTATTTATATTTATTTTGAAGCATTTGAATTTATTCTAAAATGTTTTACATTTATTATGAAGTATTTTTATTTAATTTTGTTTGTGTTAATTTTACACTATTAATACATCATTATTTTTTTATTTTTCTATGTGGGGATATATGCAAATCAAGTCACGAGAGACTTGATCGGATTTGGCTCCAAATTCTTTTAAAAGGAGCCAAGTCCATCTCTCTCTCTCTCTCTCTCTCTATATATATATATATATATATACCACATCCAAATGACTATGTTATGAGAGATTCTTACTAAGTCGACAATAGATTGTAGAAAAAATAATTTTTAAATCTCTAGGATCATCAAATAATTAGAATCAATCATATAATAGATCTGAGAAAATAATTACATACCTGTATTCGCTATAATCCTGTTTCTCGATGCTCACATGAACATCGCAAGTATAGTCTTTCTCTCCGGTCTTCCTCAGAAAGACGACTCTTGATGGAAAAAACCACCGTATCATAAATTACCAAATACGTGATATATATAAATAGAGGAACCAGAGAGGGGACATAGCCACTAAAATGAAAATGCCCTAACTAACCCTCCTATCATGAGTCAAGTCGGGCTACGGCTTACACTGTGCCACCTCAACCACACCAAATCACATAATGTGTGCCTAGCCTAATCAATGATCACATAACAATGGGCTTAACCTACGTCTATCAATATGGACCATAAAATCAACCCGTATTTTAATAAAAGAAAAATACCAATTAATATTAGCCCAAATTAAGAAAATTCTTACATTCTCCGACTTGGACTACATTAATTATAATTTTGAAAAACATTTTATTTTTTAAAAAATAACTCACGGGTTGAATACAAAATGTGGCTACCATATGATCTATAGACAGCACCTACAAACGACTCGGTCCAATAATATCCATGATGCCGAATCATGGGGCTGTTATACTACTTAACCGATACAAGACTTATCCATGGTTACAAGCATCATAAACACCATCGACATGAGTCTAGGAGTGGTAGTGTAGCAAGAAAATAGCATCAAGATGATCAAATAAAACATGCTATTTTTCATTGTCAGTCCTCCAATTTTTTGTCAACATGCTTAGAAACAAAATAAGCAAGAGAAATCATGTGGCATCAAACAACAACCCATTATATCTCATATACTCAACAATTGTGTTAATGACGAGACAGCACAACAAATCTGAAACTCGACACCATGTCTCAATCAGGTATATAACCAAAAGAGATATCTCATAATCAAAATAAATTAAACATATATATCCTTATTGCCGCCAAGATCGTCGTGGCCCGTAGCTGCTGTTGACGTCGAGTCGCCCCTCGTCTCTTCAGGACCGGCCTGCTCTTCAGGACCTGCAAAACAGAGTTAGAGCCCGGGCCAGGAATTCCGGCGGGAGCACTCCGATGTTCAAGTCAGTGATGATCCAGGGGAACAGATCCTCCTGGTCGAGCTCCTAAGATGGACTCCATGCTAGGAGGAGTGAATAATGTGTGAGAATGGTGTAAGTGAGTTGGGAAAGTGGTGGCCGAGGTGAACTGAAGGTGGATGGCTGTGTCCGGGCGACCCTTCCCACGGATCTCCGGTAGCCTTGAATTCTCAGTCTCCTTGGTGGTTCTCCTGTGGCCTCTTTCCTCTTGCTTGCTTGAGTGTTTTCCACCTTACCTCCCGTTGGGGCCGTCAATGGTTCTTTTAAGTCCAGGTGATTATTGAACGCCTACCTCGGGATCTCCCCTGTGCCAGCTGGCACGTGCGGCGATGTTTCGTGCCATGGATGGGACGTCTTTCCTGGTTCGTGATAAAGGAACCTACCATGCGCTCTGACATTCCTTCCGGTCGCTCCATTTCGGGAAACCTAGCAGGGCCTCGATCGGGGAGCAGTTGCCTCCGGGATTCGAACCTCCTGGTTGACTTCCTCTTTTGAATGGTGCAGACGGTCGGTGGAGAGCGCAGCACCTCGATCAGGGAGCTTCTTTCTTTCTGGTGTAAGTGGCAGCTGGGGGCGATCATCATGGCCTGGTGGGTGCTTCCTTGCAATCTTCGGGTGGCTCGTCGGCGTCCAAGAAGGACGGTGTCGCCCCTTTGGTTGCTGGCACCTTCGCCCAAGGTGGAGGCCGAACTGGAGAGGCGGGGCTTGACTCCGATGGGCTCGACCTCGAAGGGGCTCCACTTGGCAGAGGAGGACTGGGCTCGACTCCGAGGGGCTCGACCCTAAAGGGGCTCCACTTGGCGGAGGAGGGCTGGGCTCGACTCCGGACTAAGGGGCTTGACTTGGAGGAGGCTCGACCTAACGGAGGAGGGCAGGGCTCGACTCCAGCTCAGAGGGCTCAACCTCAGAGGGGCTCGACCTGGCGGAGGAGAGCAGGCTCGACTCCGGCCCCGGGGGCTCAGTCTCGGAGGGGCTCAATCTGGCGGAGGAGGGCAGGGCGCGACTCCGGCCTAGGGGGCTCGACCTCGGAGGGGCTTGACCTGGCGGAGGAGGGCATGGCTCGACTCCGGCCCAGGGGGCTCGGCCTCGGAGGGGCTCAATTTGGCAGAGGAGATCACTCGACTCCGGCCTAGGCATCCCGATCTTGCGGGAGCCGATCTGGCGGAGGACGGAACTCGGCATCGACAGGCCACCTCGACATTCTGAAAGAGCTTGGCCCGGTAAAGGAGTCCGAGGAGGAGTGTCCGTCGTGGCAATTTTTTCTAACATGGCATTTGACAAGGATTACATATCAACGTTCTGCCACATCAATCCTTAATCAAGATTTCTCTTCAACCACATGCTTTATAACAAGCTAGAGAAATCTCATGATTTCAAAAGAAGTCTGTATATCTCCAAACACAATGAGATCTCAGAATTATCAAAATGAGACATACCCATACAACTATCATTCTCTAGATAAAACACATTCTTGAGATACTATGTTGTACTTTATTTCACATGTGCACATATAAAATCATAGAGGAATGCAATCCATTAACTATCATGTCAACAATGTATATAAATACACATGATAGAACATCAAATGAAACCAAGCTTTATAATAATAAGCACAAACATAAAGTCACTCCCACTAACCAAGCACGACAAAAGAATTCAATATGTCCATATTTTCAACATGCTTTGTAAAGCATACGGGCTTCAAAATTGTTGATTAGAGGATCAACCAATATAGACTTTATTCTCTCGACACTTATATATCCTTGGATTACAATCCAGCAATCAATAATAAATAAAATTTATCAATCAAGTCAATATATAAATACATCAAACTCCTACTAATTCAAAAATCAAAAAATTCTAAAATGCCCATATTCTTGACATATTTTATAAAAATTATGGGACTTATTCTTGATTAGGGGATCAACAAATATTGACTTCAAAATATCTCCCTTTCAACTACAACCTCTGACTGACAAATATTATATCTTCACATAGATAGAAAAGATGAAAACTTTTATTGTTCCTTTAAAGAACATAGCTACTTATGATTATAATAAATCTTAAATAGTTTTAAGATATAATCAATAATTATAAGATCTAGGACAAAGTCTTATAAAAAAATAATATGTATTGTGACTTTGCAACATATCACAAACTTTGCATGTATATCCAAGAATGCCACTAGATTCTTTTTCAAGCATTCTATAAAACAAAATCTCCAGTCATTTACATTGTCATAAGAAATGACATATATCAATTTTTTTATCATGTGATTTCTTTACTAGTACTACATCAACTAGTAATAGAGGTACAATAATTAGTTTATATATTTAATATTATTCTCCCATTGTTTTCCAGTGGAATGAAACAAAATATTTATATAAATAAGAGCAAAAATTTATTTTCTTGCAATGTCATACTTCTAATATATAGAAGCATCTGACATTATGCAAATCAGAATCTACAAATATGGCAATATTTGACTCAATATTTTTTATACCTCTATTAAGATAGTAGAATCTGTATTTATTTAAAATTATATGGATAACCAAAATAAACAACATATTATTACAAAACCAAGATTTATTCGCTGATGGATTATCAATAATTAAGAGTTGCAGGACAGTTCCAACCATAAAGATAAAAGAGATTGGGCTTCCTATCACTCTTTAACTCAAAAATATTATTTTTTTAAGAATTTATTTAAAATATAGATGGTAGTTATTTAGGATCTTATACTAAAGATATTATAATAAATTGCACCCACTTATCATACTTTATACCTTGTATTTCAGAATGTGTTTTACCTCTTAGTCACATCAATTTATTTAGAAATTTCAACCATGGTGTATTAAACAAGTATCCCATACTTATATAAATATTTAATAATATTATTTATTTATTATATATGGGATCTTAGAATGTGATCGATATACCTCATCAATATCCATATTTTTTTTTAAAAGTATCAAAAACTTCTGAGATAAAATACGATATAATTTATTAATTATTTCACATATATGATTTTAAGTTCATTAAACAGCACAGCAGGAGAAATAAATATGATGAGTAGCCTATGTATTAGAGATAAAAATCTTATAATACTAATTTTAGGTACAATTCTCTCTAGTTTCAAGATATAAATCCTAACACCATCATACCATCCATCTTACACATTATTTATCTATCCATCAGCTATCCAGACTTTCTTTTATCAGATTCTACATATCTACCATAAATGATGTCAAAATTAGATTACCATTCTTAAATACAACAATAAAAATGGAATCAATTATATGAATATATTTCAAATAAAATAATTCATACTCTTTACCATTTTTAAGGCAGCTTTATTTTAGAGTACTCTAATAAGACAACCAAGATGGAAGATCATTACATAATATAATATCTATATTCCATCATACATAGTGCTAGCACAATCTCAGTTTTCATATCCATATTTCAGTCAGAGTTATCATAATGAGAGTATTAACTCTATTGAATACAAATATACTAACTGCTAAATAGTCTCTATACAGTTAATCAATAGAGAATATAACAATATATTTCAGAAAATCTTTATAAGCATTATTTTAATGAGAACCGTTGGTCCAATATAACAAAACTTTTTTTAAAAAAATGACCCACATACGGAATCTTTCTTCAACATATAATGCTATACAATCCCTTCTAAAAGACTCACTGAAGGACCTAGTAAATCTCAATCAACGGGCCACTTTGATGGTCACCATCCATCGAAAATTACTAACCTTCCAAAGAGGGATCATCAAGTCATGACCACTAAGATGACATAAAATATCAATCAAGCTCATGTATAATGCAACATATTTGAAGTATAAATAATAAATCAATAAAGATTTTAAATATAATAAGTCATTTTCAATAAATGTACCATGTGCATCATCATAAAACTCTTCTATAGGCAGAGAATGAGATATACTTTTGAGCTCCAAAAATAAGGTCAATATAATTTTTGAAAATATGTCTCTTTTGGGTAAACAAATTTCTTAGATCCAATATATTTTTTTCAAAGAAAAACAAAGGTTAAAATAATGAGGATACAAGGTATTTAAAAAGCTGTCCCCTTTGAGCAGACAAATTTTCTAAGCCAATATACCTCTACCTCTGATATTTTGATCCAGTCAAAACTGAATAACAATATTATTATTAACATAAATGACTGTATAATCAAAAAATGGCAGGAATGCTAAATACTAGTCAATGAGTATATACCATAAATGATATACAAGAGTCCAAAAGCAATATCACATATTCTCCTTTAGGTAGAACATGTAATATGCATAAGTACTCTTCACACAAAGCCACAAGCAAATAAAATACCCTAACATTTATGAGCTTATTTCCTTTGGTCAGACAAGCCTATGAAAGCTAGAGCACCATTGTAACACAATGCCCCATGCAACCTTTTCAATTAAAATATACAACAACCTCCTTTGGGCAAGCGGTTATATGCAATAACCAGAAACCCTCTCATAATAAAAAAATTCAATAGATTGACACAAACAAACCACTTTGGTAATAAATATTTATGCCAACCCATAAATTATTCATACAGAGAAGATAAATATCCAATAAACATAAAATGACATACTTTAATGATATGTATGCCATAAAAGATCAGTCCAAAATGGGATACTTTAACAACATATACCCCACTGATCATAAATATTATATAATAATACATTCTAACTACCACATCTATCAATACACTTACTACATAACTATAAAACACCTTTGGACAAGAATTATAGTATATAATAAGTGTCACAATCAATTACAGTCAATTTTAGATTTTGGGTCAATTGTTATAGAGACATCAATATGCAATTCTAAATAAAAGATAAGTCATTAGTCCTCATTAACTTAGCTATTCAAAATTCATCGAGTGCTCTAAACCTTTTGAGGCTACCAAAAAATATACTCGAACTATATAATTATGAGTAGAATTACACATAAATAATTTTAAATTATTTAAAAATATTTTGTCAAACATGAAGAACTCTATCAAAATGTTCTTCAAATTATTGCAAGTCCAACAGTCCAAAAATCACTCAAATCGAATATAAAATGAGCAAGTTACAGTAATTTTTATCAAAAGCAATAGTAAAGAACCAAACCATAAATTTTATAAATTTATTTGGACTCATTTAATTTATAGGGGCTTAAGTGCAAAAATTTCCTTAATTCCAAAATTAAAACAGGCCTACTGTAATTGGATCCAGCCAGTTCTTCAATTTGGGCTAAATTTATAATTAATGAATTATGTTCAAAGTGGGTTGTAACTCGATAACCCATCAATCCAAAATTTTTTTTTAAAACATTCTCTTCTTCCTCCCCTTTTCATCCCAAACGAGACTTTCCAAAACTCCATTAATGACTTCTCCGAGCTTGGAATCTTCCTTCACAGAGAGTCACCAACCAAACTGACCACTGGCAGCCATTCCTTGGCCACTGGCGACCCAAAGTTCAGGAAGAGACAAGAACGGAGCGACACAGGAAAGCCATCGGCCATGCATCTAGATGTCCAAAAATCTGCCATGACATTTACTACAAGCCGAGCAAGGTCCAGCAATCTGGTAATAGCCTTCGCTATCTTCTTCCGGAAGATGGCGAGGTCCCTGCGACGGGCACCACGAACTGCTAAAATCTAATATGATCCATCTGGCGGTAGAACAGCGGAGGACTACTTGGAGGTCCTCGAAAAAATAGAGCTAGGAGGAACATCCCAAGGGCCCAACACCACTTGGCACCAGCAATGATAGATGAGCCTTAGTCGCTACTGTCTAAATGATCGCCGATCAATTATTACCGGACGCTTTTGGCAAGGTATGGGAGGAGGAGAAGGGCACAGTGGTTCCCACGACTGCCAGCCAACCTTTTTTTTTTTTTTTGAACCAATATTTTAAGGTCTCAACTATAGAAGGACTAATTTACAATTTTAGAAAATCCAAGGGCCTTAATACAAAATGGCCTTTTGGACCAAAATATAATTATAAATATTGGAGGGACTAAATTATAAAATGGCTGATATATAATTCCAAAAAAACCCAGGGGCCTAAATGCAAAATGGCCACCTTTTTTTTTTGGCTTATTTGGGAATGAGTTATTGGATTTTGGGTTTAAACCCAAAACCCATCAGCCTACTCCTTCCACATGCGACCCAAGAACAGGCCAGGGAACCAGTCCGCCACCCATAGCTTCCAAAAATGCCACCGCTGCCATCGCCGGACGGGCCGGACGGCCACGACGACCGACCGAGAACTACCGGTCGCCACCTCCTACAGTGTAGCCAACGGAGTAATCAGAACCCTTTGTGGTTTCCTTTTTTTTTTCGGCCCGCCGGTGGAGATCTCGGTGCACCGATCGCCAGGATCGATTTCAACCGCCCGTTCGCCACTACCGGGATGATGGCTGGTCACGGTGACCGGTCGGGTGAGGAGATCGTACGATTTTCACGATCGCCAGACCGCTGCAATCGGCCTCCTTTTTTTTTGATCAGTCAACCCATCGACGGTGATCTCCGATCGCCGCCACCAGGAGAGAAAGAGGGGTGAATCGACCGGTCACAGAGACCAGCCGGAAGAGCGAATCACGACCACGAAAAAGCCCAGGGATTGTCGACCGCGATCTCCCACAGTCGCCGGCCCTTGCTCACCGCTGCCGGTGGCCGCAACCTCTTATCGCAGCCACCGGTCACTGGCTTCTTCTTCCCACTGCCATCGGTCATCATGGCTCCAACTCATCGCCACCGTGTTCATCATGCCAGCGCCGGTCACCGCACAGAAAAGGGTTTTTTTTTTTGGTTCATTAAGATCTGAATCTGTGGGTTCAGTTTCTCCCCTCACATTGTTGCCTTCCCGTTTCCTTCCCTGCCATCGCCGGCTTTAGATTGATGCCGATGAGGAGGAAGAAGAATGGACAGTGGAAAGGGAACAAGGGGAAGGAAAAATATTACATATCTAAAATAATAAAAACGATTATTCTAATCCAAGGCTCTGATACCAAATGTAGGAAAAATAATTTCTAAATTTCTAGGATCATCAAATAATTAGAATCAATCATATAATAGGTATGAGAAAATAATTACATACCTGTATTTGCCATAATCCTGTTTCTCGATGCTCACATGAACATCGCAAGTATAGTCTTTCTCTCTGGTCCTCCTCAAAAAAGCGGTTCTCGATGAAAAAAATTACCGTATCATAAATCACCGAATATGTTATATATATAAATAGAGAAAACGGAGAGGGGACCTAGCCAATAAAATGAAAATGTCCTAACTGACCCTTCCATCACGAGTCAAGTCGGGCTAAGATCTATACTGTACCGTCTCAACCATACCAAATCATATGAGGTGCTTTTAGTCCAATCAATGATCACATAATAATGAGTTCAATCTACATTTATTAATATGGACCATAAAATTAATCCAAATTTTAATTAAAAAAATATTAATTAATATTAATCTAAATTAAAATTTTTTTTACATAGATCACGTTAACAAATGATTATTTGTTTTAAGAAGTACAATAGTTTCGCCTATTTGACACGTTCCGAGTGAGCGGGAGTTTTCTACGTTGATAAAGGAATCTACGTTGATAAAGGAATGTGTTGGACGAAGAGATTCCCGCAAGGCCATGAGGAATTTCCAAGGATCATCTCTCTTTTAATCCCAAATCTTTGGTGGTACGGTATTCCATCCAAAGAGTTCCCTTGGTTGCGTTTTCTATTGTCCTTGCGAGGAGATTTCTCCCCACCAGTCCTGCAACTCCATCCATGTACAATATATGCATGTAGGTCTCACCAGGAAAGTCATCCTGTAACTCACTTGAATAATTAATAATATCATTAAGATGATAGACCAATTGACAGGGAGATCAGTATTTTTTTTTTATCTCCGTTCTACTTGTAAGCATCTTAGTGATGTCAGATAGACGTACTCATCTTTAGATGAAAAAATATTACAAAAATTTAAATATTTTTAATCGAACATTATCTAGTGGGACAGAGATCTATACCGGAATTTATTCTCTCACCCTTTTCCTCTATAAAAAAAAATAAGGATGCTCGTATAATGCAACTAATTGCATCACGATATGATGCTAATCATATAGAAATTTTTTAAATTGCCGAATGGGATGTTCTTTCAGATTTTTTGTATATTTTATTTTTTAATTCACTCGGATGTATTTTAACTAGATTAGTTAAATAAATCAGAATTTATCAAAAAAAATTAATATATTATCCATTGATATTTCTTTTTGTAAAATTCTCCCCCTACTTTTTTTTAAATTTTTTTTTTTTTTACTTTATTTTTACCGTAACTTACCGCATGTGCTGTTCACGAAGAAATCCAAGGCTCAACCCAAGTGCAAGCCATTATTGAAGCTAGAAAATTAAATACGGATAAGATAGAGATTGTGGAGGATGTAATTATGTTAACCAGAGACAATAATTGGTGCTAGCTACTGGTTCCAATATAGAGATGTGATACTTGGGCAAAATGGGCTATCATTACCACGTGAGACGTACAATAATGGAAGTCACAGATACATAATGGAAGTATATGAACTTGATTTCATAATTTATGCCATCCCAATCTCTTAAGGCACCAGTTTTGAGTACCTTGCCTTGAGTCAGTTCTGGCGAAAGCTTTTATCAATATACACAACATTAATTGACGAATGCACCAAGAGTCAAATAAAATAGACTTTGGATGAACCAGAAGCAAGGAAAGTCTACGTGATTCCTTGCTTACATTTGTGCATACAATACCCTTTAACATGTTTTCCATATCTACAGCAATTTGGGCAAATGAGTTCCCCGCAATTCAAAATCAAACAAAATTATTTTGGATTTTCCAAGTACGACTTCAAAAATGCATGATAATTTTAACAATAGAAAGCTGTGAGCGGGATCCAGGGGGTCGTGGACGTGCCAGGGCTTTTGGGTCATCCCCTTTGGTCCACTTGTCTGTGACCCCTGGTAGAGTGGACGGGGGCCCAGTGATGAAGGCTGCTGTTATGCATGCTGGCAATGCTCTATCCCAGAAACTGGCTACTAAGAATCCCCCGGGGATCCATGACACCACCCTTTCTGTGCATTCTGTTGTCTCTATGGGTGTGTGCCTAAGCCATGAGCAGGTGTCTCTGAAGTTGAAGGAGGTGCTGGGGTAAATGGGAAAGCCTCCTGAGATTGTTGCTGAGGGTGATATCCATGTCCATGATTCAGTTCAGGGGATTGTTCCTCCTAGCTCTGCTTCCTCTGGGGATGTTTCCGGTCAGGATTCCGGATCATCCTAATCCTGTTTTTTTCTATGAAGACTCTTGTGTGAAATATTCGGGGGGCAGGGGAACCCGCATTCCTGTCTTCTTATGGTAGATTTATGCAGTTATATAACCCTCAATTATGTGTACTGCTGGAGATGAGATTGTCGGGTCCTAGTTTGGAGCGGATGCGGTGTAGATTCTCCCGGAAATGGGGTTTTTATGCTATTGACGCTCGGGGTTTAGCTGGCTAGATTATTATTATGTGGGACCTGGAGGCTACCAAAATTGATGTTTTTCACCGGTCCTCCCAAATAGTCATTACGAAACTTAACCGTCCCTCCTAGCTCCTATGTAGCGTCTATGCTAGCATGTCATACAGGGACAGGAGGATTATTTAGGCCGAGGCATCGGCTTTGATTGCTTAGGGCATTTCCACTGTGGTTGTCGGGGATTTTAATGTCATTGACCTGACTGAGGATAAAAGGGGGGAGACCCTTTGTTGAAGACTCCGCGTCCTCTGAATTTACCAGTTTTATTCATGGGACGGGGTTGGTCGATTTAGGGTTTGCTGGTCCCCGCTTCACTTGGTGTAATAACCGGTCTGGGGCAGCCAGAGTCTAGGAGAGACTGGATAGAGGCTACACCACTCCCTCCTAGCTCTCGCTTTACCCGGTTCATTTGCTGTACCACCTTAGCAGGATTGCCTCTGATCACTGTCCCCTCCTCTTGACCATGGATGTTTATACTCGGGGTCCCACTCCTTTCAGATATGAGAAGATCTGGCTTTCATATCCCAAGTCCAGAGATATTGTTTGGGAGGTGTGGCGGATCCCTGTCAGGGATGATGCTTCCTATCGGATCTCTCACCGTCTTGAGCTACTCAAACGACGTCTTCTCAGGTGGAATAGGGTTGAGCTTGGAAATGAGATGACCAAGCTCAAGGCTATTGAGAGTATTATTTCTGAGATGCAGGAGAAAGAAGACAGGATGGGCTGCCTCTCGCAGACGGATATGGATACTCTTCGATCTTAGCTTTCTATGCACCACTCTTTACTTCTTCATCAGGAGATATTCTAGCGACAGAAGTCTAGAGTTCAGTGGTTACGGGCAGGTGACAGAAACACTCGTTTCTTTCACTTGGCCATTATTATTCGCAAGCATAAGAACTCTATTCGCTCTGTGTTATCTTCTGATGGCCATTGTGTATAAGATGACCGAGCCATTAGACATGAGATCTTGGCTTTCTTTTCTTCCCGATGGACGGAGCCTATTTATGTTTCTCCTTTGTACTCTTTTCCTCCGGCCACGATGGTGCCCTCTGATCATAATTCTCTCCTCATGGCTCTGATTCTCGAGGACGAGGTCCATTCGGCCTTATGGTCCTTGGAGGAGGACAAAGTCCCTGGTCCTGATGGCTTCCCTCCCTTCTTCTTCCGGAGACATTGGGATATCCTTGCTACGGACTTTATTGCTACAATCCAGTTATTTTTTGTTTCAGGTATTATGCCCACTTCCTGGAAGCAGACATTTATCACTCTCATCCCCAAGCATCCTGATGCTTCCGAGCCTGCTCATTACAGATCGATTAGTTTATGTAATACTCTGTATAAGGTCTGTGCCAGACTGATGGTTTCTAGGATGAAGGCCATTCTTCCGCTTTTGATCAGCCCGGAGCAGGGAGCTTTTGTTGGCCAGTGTTGTATTTCTGATAATGTTCTGATTGCCTAGGAGTTCATGTCAGGCCTTCATTAGGCTTCTTCTTATCGTAGTCTCATGGCCATTAAGCTAGACATGAAGAGAGTTTATGATAGGGTCAATTGGGACTTCTTCTTCAGGGCCCTCCAGGACTTTCGATTCCATCCGACGTGGATATCCAAGATCCTCTCTTGTGTTACCAGGCCTTCCTACTCCATTTTGATTAATGGTTCTCCTACGGACTACTTTACTTCAACTATCAGTCTTCGCCAAGGTTGCCCCCTCTCTCCCTCCCTTTTTATCATTTGTGCTGACTATCTGTCGAGAATGTTGTGAGTGGTGGTGCGGGGATCGATTATCCAACCGTTTTCTCCTGCTCCTGGTGCTCCTCCAATCTTGCACATTTTATTTGCAGATGACTGTCTACACCTTGGCAGGGCCTTTATGCCCTATGCTAGGGGATTCCAAGGGATTATGGAGCACTATTGCATGGCTTCGGGCCATAGTCAATTTCCACAAATCTGGCCTCTACTTTAGTCCGAGGACCCCTGCCCGGACTCGTCACCGCATTGCGGACATCCTAGGGATCCCGGAGCGGCTTGGTCCTCTTACTTATTTGGGTGTTCCTATATCGGGATCCAGGCTCTCCAAGGCGGAGTGCTCCTCGATGGTACTTGCTCTTCGCGAGAGGATTGACGATTGGCAGGGTAGATCTCTATCTTCCATGGGCAGGATCACCCTTATCCGTTCGGTGCTCTCCTCCTTGACGATCTATCTGATGTCCAATGCAATAATTCCCAGGACTATCATTCTCATATTGGAGCAGATGATCAGGGCATTCTTATGGGATTCCTCCCCATCTTGTCGGAGGGTTCTTCTGGTCAGCTGGCAGGTAGTTTGCCAACCGACTCATCTTGGTGGGCTTGGGATCCCTTTTCTTGTGTCCAGGAGAGAGACTCTCCTTGCGAGGCATGTTACTAGATTTTTTCTGTCTTGAAAGTATGTGGTCTACTATGATGAGAGCCCAGTATGCTGATCATTATGCCCTCATCGATGGTACGGTGCATCCCGCTACACGCTCCTCGGCCATTTGGAGGAATATGCTGACTAGAGCTCCACTTATCACTCCTCATCGATCCTGGGTCATTGGGGATGGGAGATCTATTCGATTATTGCAGGACCCTTGGGTTTCGGAGTTGCCCCTTGCCAGATGGCCCACCTTTATCTCGGTCGACATCCTTGATTCTATATCCATCTCTGACCTCATCGTCCCGGGATAGCGGGTATGGGACCATCGTCTTGTCTTTCATTTCTTTGGGAAGATCCTTGGTATCCAGATCTGCTCTATTATCCTTCCCATTGTTACTGCCCTGGATGTCAGAATTTGGAGACATTCTGCAACCCCTATGGCCCCGATGTCGAACCTCTTGTCCATATTCTCCCTTGAGGTTT
Organism: Areca catechu; assembly: GCA_021397845.1. Taxonomy (NCBI): domain Eukaryota; kingdom Viridiplantae; phylum Streptophyta; class Magnoliopsida; order Arecales; family Arecaceae; genus Areca; species Areca catechu. The sequence continues at coordinate 22,655,192 of CM038052.1, read as the reverse complement.
CGACCCCTATCCTGACCGGCTGGATCTGGTCCATTTCGGTACACCCAAGAGTTTATTTGTTCATTTGGAAGGTGGTTCGACTTTGCCTTCCTACCAGATACCTCCTGGCTAATAGAGATCTTCATCTGCCTTCTTACTGCCCTATGTATGGCGATTGTCAGGAGACCCTGGCCCATGCTCTGTTCTCTTGTCTTCGAGCTTGGCATGTGTGGCAGTTGGCTGGTTTGGACCGATTTTTTTCTCGAGACACTGATAGACACGCTTCCTTCATCCGGATCCTGCGATCGGTTGCTGACATTCCTATGGCTGGCCTCTTGGCTTACATAGCCTATCATATCTAGTTGTCCAGGAATGACTTTGTCTTCAGCTCGGTCAGATGTTCTCCTTGGCTTCTTATCCATCGAGCTACTGCCTTGGTTGTTGAGCTCCACAGATCGACTAGTAGTCTTTCGGAGACCTGGGGTTCCCGTCTTGCTCCTCGAGCACCCTCTAGAGTGTTCATCTCTTGGAAACCCCCTCCTTCTTTCTGCACAATCAATTTTGCTGGGAGCCTTCGTCACAGGTCGGGTGGTGCAGGTTTCATCATCCGGGATTCCAGATTAGGGTACTGGCTGCTAGTGGGACCCATTTGTTTGACTGTTCTATCCTTGCGACAAAACTGTGTGCTGCTTGGGCCGGCATTAGATATGCTCGCTGCGTCCTCCAATTGGACCACCTCATCATCCAGGAAGACTCGCTGACGGTCATTACTTGGATGCGTCAGGCCCTGAGGACATCTTCTGCTCATCCTGTTATTCGAGACATTGCTCTTCTACAGGGTTGTATGTTTTTTCAGATTTGTCATGTATTTAGGGAGGCAAACTCGGCTGTTGACTAGGTTGCCTCCCATGTTGCTCATCATTTGATCCCTGTGCTTTGGTCCGAGTGGAGGACCTCCCCTGTACAGCTTAGGGATATTGTTTTGTCTGACTTTTTTGACTGTATTTACTCTCGTTCTGTGCAATGAATATATCATTTCATCAAAAAAAAAAGAAAAAAGAAAAAGAAGCTAGACTCAAGAAGGTATAAAACAAGCAAACAATATTATTGATTTTTTTTTTTTAGGCGGGGGGAGGATTTTTTTTAAAATAATGTTTTTTAATATTTTATTTTTCAAATTAATGCCACCCCCATTTTATTTACCGATTTAGGTGTAGGGACCCCCCCTCCCAAAAAAAAAATTGAAATCGCGGATAGAACCTGCGATTTCAAAACAAAAAAAAATAAAAAAAAAAATAAAAAAATCTTGTTTTATTTACCGATTTAGCTGTACGGACCAAAAAAAAAAAAGGAGAGTGAAATTACGGATTCAACCTGTGATTTCAAAAAAGCATGCATTTATTGCGTTGGAATTTTTTTAATTACCTAAAACCTTTTTAAAAATACATTGTCAATGGCATTTTCGTAATTAAATCAAAATTTATGAATGGTAATTTCATAATTAAATCAAATATTACGAAGGATATTTGAGGAATTTAATCAAAATCATGAATTCATGATTTTGATTTAATTTCCAAAATACCCTTCATAATGTTTGATTTAATTATGAAAATATCATTGGTAGTTTATTTTCAAAAAGGTATTTAGATAATTAAAAAAATTCCACCGTATTAAATGCCACTTTAAATATTCTTTTTTAATTAAATTTTAATTTAATAAAATTTTAAAAAACAAATAACAAAATTTAAAATAATATAATAAAATATTTAAAATAATACAATAAATTTTAAAATATTTAAAATAACATAATAAATTTATAATATTTAAAATATTTAATTTTTTTTTAAAAAAAGGAGTTTGAAATTGCTGGTCCGCCTTGACCCTGGTGGCCGGACCGACGGTCGGACCGGTGACCGATTGTCAGACCAGTGATCGGATTGGCAACTAGATCGACGATCGAACTGGCATCGATCTAGCACTCGAACTGGCTGTCGGATCGATGGCCGGAGTTGGACTGACTATCAGACTGGTGGCTGGATCGGCGACCGTGCTATAAAATCACAGATTATAATAATTTTAAAAAATTATTATTGTATCATATTATTGTTTTTTATTTTTTATTTTTTTCTAATTTTTTATTAATTTTTTTATTTGGTCGGACCGGTGGCCGGATCCTGGCGACCGGATCGACCGTCGGATCGGTGATCGACTGTTAGACCAGTGACCGGACTGGTAGTTAGACCGACGATCGGACTGGCACCGACCTAGCAGCCGAACTGGCTGTCGGATCAATGGCCGGAGTCGATTGACTATCAGACCGGTGGTCGAATCGGCGACCGGACTGCGAATTATAGATTATAATAATTTAAGAAAAGTATAATAGTATCATATTATTATTTTTTATTTTTAAAGTTTTTTTAAAATTTTTTATTAATTTTTTTATTATTTATTTTTATTAAAATTTAAAATAAAAATAGATGGAAGTGAAATCACGATTTGGATCCGCGATTTCAAGCAAGTTTTTATTATTATTATTTTTTTTTTTTTTGAAATCGTGATTTTTTTTTTTTTTTTTTTAGATACAGCGCACCTAAAGCGATAAATATATTTGGATTGGTATTAATTACGAAAATAGAATTTTAAAAAAAAGGGGAGGGGGGAGGGTTTTTCTTTGGACGATCCCACCTATCATTTCAATTAAAATATATTTTTATAATATTCTTATTTCTATAATTTGTGCCTAGTTCATGTTGATCAGCCAACCCACAAGCAGGGCTAGTCCTGGTCAGCATTATTGGCTTGCTAGCATTATGAAAATGTGATGATTAGCATGGGACTGAGACATATCGGATGAGTCATATTATTTATCGGTCCAATAAGAACTCTTTTTGCAAGGACAAGCACATGTGGGCTATGTTTTGCCAGTGGAATCAAAATTGATGTCAAAGGTCGTATCATGCGAAAGACGTCTATAAAAGTGCATGTCATCTCCCAGCACATTTAATGAACACATAATATAGACATCCATCCAAGCCGGGGATGATTCCACTGGTATAGCTATCTCGATAGACTCACACTTTATCGAGTAATATTCTTTCTTTCCTCGTCTAAACAAGTACATCAATCTAATATCATTAAAACATTTGTATGTAAAACAGAAATAAAATAAAATTTTGATCTTTTATTCACATCAATAATAATAGATTCTAAAAATAATTTAAATTTAATCAAGTTATTGTTAGGATCATGTCTTGAATATACGATTGGTTGGTATTACCGCCAAGACCATCGCGTTCCGTAGCTATTGCCGGTATCGGAGTGCGCTCCCTTCGCTGCCTGCCGGTCCTCTATTCCTGGACCTGCGAAACAGGAATTAGTGACCCGGGCCGGGGTTTCCGGCGGGGGCACTCCGACGATCAAGTCAGTGACGATCTAGGAGAATAGATCCTCCTGGTCAGGCCCCTCTTGATGGACTCCACTCTCGGAGGAGTGAGAGATGTGTGTAGGTGAAAACGTGACTGGGGGAGACTAATAGCGGGGACAGAGGGGTTCCCTATCACTCTGCTTCTCCTTGTTTCTCTCGTTTTCCCTCAGCTGTGGTGTTGGTGGTGGCGCTATGCCCTCTTGGTTGAGCTTGCGCTTGTATTGTTGGTGGTGATTTTGGTGCTATTGGTATGTTACCTCTCCCTCGTGGGGGTGACGATCGTTCTTTGTAGTTAAAAATTGGCCGTTTAAAGCTTGCCTCGGGATCTTTGCTGGATTGGCAAGCGTGTGCGGCGGGATTCCGTGCCGTAGATGAGATGCCTTTCCTGACAGGTGATGGGGGGAGCTTCCATTTGCTCTGACATTCTCTCCGGTCGCCCCATTTCAGGAAGCCTGGTAGAGCCTCGATCCGGGGGCCACCATCCTAGGGGTGCGTGCTTCCTGGCTGGCCCATCTCCTAGAAGTACGGCTGGGTAGGTAGTTATGGCAGTATGGGGGGTGCCATTCCATGGTCCTCGGGTGGCTCGCCGGTGTCCTGGAATGGCTGGGCTTGCTCCGGTCAGGATGCTTCGAGCTCGTGCGGTCGCCTTGGTAGAGGAGGGGAGAGTGCGGGCCCGGTCCAGAGGGCGCGCGTTGGGAGAGGCTCCACATCAGCGGGTGAGCGGTGAGCTCGACCTCGACCGCATGGCACTAGCCTCCGAGGGTCTCTCTCAGAAGGGCAGAGGACGGACTCGGTCCAGAGGGTGCGCGCTTGGAGAGGCTCCACATCGGCGGGTAAGCTCTTGGCTCGACCTCGACCGCAGGGCACTAGCCTCCGAGGGTCTCGCTCTGAAGGACGGAGGATGGCTCCGGCCTAGCATCCCGGACTTGCGGGCACGACCTGGTGGAGGACGGCTCCGGCCTAGGCATCCCGGACTTGCGGGCACGACCTGGTGGAGGACGGCTCCGGCCTAGGCATCCCGGACTTGCGGGCACGACCTGGTGGAGGATGGCTCCGGCCTAGGCATCCCAGACTTGCGGGCACGACCTGGCGGAGGACTGAGCTCAGCCCGTGGCCTTGTAGGAGCTCAACTCAGCTCGGCAAAACGATCCAGGTTGGGGCGTCGCCTTGGCACCCGCCGTGGCGGTCTCCCTTAAAATGACGCATGTCAGCTACCTACGTCAGCGGTCTCGCCACATCAGTTGGTAGAAGACAAGGCCTTTACCAACTGAGTTACCGCCTTAACGGTAGGGTGATTACATTTCGACTCTGCTAGCAATGAAAGATTTATGTCTCATATATCCTAGATAATACATCTACATATAATACTGATGTGGCAAGATCGCTGACGGGGACAGCGAACAAGTGCCACGTTAAGGGAGACTGCCACGCCGGACACCAAGGCAACAGCTCAGCCCGGAGCACCTTGCCGAGCTCCTCCAACGTCGCAAGTTGAGTTCAGTCCTCTGCCAGGTTGAGTTCGTGAGCTCGGCGACTAGGTCAGAGCCGACATCAGCCCACCAGAGGAGACTCCCGGAGGTTAGTGCCCCGCGGTCGAGGTCGAGCCAAGAGCTCACCCGCCTAGGTCAAGCCTTTCCGAGTGCGCGCCCACTGGACCGGGTCCGCCGACATCTGCCCTCCAGAGGAGACCCTCGGAGGTTAGTGCCCCGCGGTCGAGGTCGAGCCAAGAGCTCACCCGCCGAGGTCGAGCCTCTCCGAGCGCACACCCTCTGGACCGGGTCTGCCGACATCTGCCCTCCAGAGGAGACCCTCGGAGGTTAGTACCCCGCGGTCGAGGTCGAGCCAAGAGCTCACCCGCCGAGGTCGAGCCTCTCCGAGTGCGCGCCCTCTGGACCGGGTCCGCCGACATCCGCCCTCCAGAGGAGACTCTCGGAGGTTAGTGCCCCGCGGTCGAGGTCGAGCCAAGAGCTAACCCGCTGAGGTCGAGACTCTCCGAGCGCGCGCCCTCTGGACCGGGCCCGTACTTCGCCCTCCTCCACCTGGCCATCCCCGCAAGCCCGGAGCGCCCAGATCGGAGCCGACCCCACCGTCCCGAGATGCCGGCGAGCTGCCCGAGGACCACGAAATGGCGCCCCCCATGCCGCCATAACTACCTGTCCGGCCGTACTTCCAGGAAATGGGCCGGCCAAGGAGCATGCATCCCTAGGGCGGCAGCTCCTGGATCGAGGCACTGCCAAACTTCCCGAAATGGAGCAACCAGAGAGAATGTCAGAAGGAATGGGAGCTTCCCCTACCACCTGTCAGGAAAGGCGTCCCATTCACGACACGGAATCCAGCTCCATGCGCCTGCCAATCCAGCAGAGATCTCGAGGCAAGCCCCCAACGGCCAATCTTCGACTACAAAGAACGATCAGCACCCCCCAAGGGGGAGAGGTAAAAAAAAATAAACAAACAAGAGAAACAACACGAGCTCAAGCTCAGCCGAGAGAGCAGAGCGCCACCACCAACACCATGATAGAAGGAAAGCCGTTGGGGGATAAGGAGAAGCCCGAGGAACAGAGAACCCCTCTGTCCCCTCGATCACTCTCCCCCTGCTACTTTTCTCTTCCTCCAAAAAAAAGAAACATACTCCACATCCCTCCTAGTGCGGAGTCCATCAAGAGGGGCTCGATCCGGAGGATCTGTTCCCTTGGATCGTCACTGACTTGACCGTCGGAGTGCCCCCACCGAAAACCCCAGCCGGGGTCTCTGACCCCTATTTTGCAGGACCAAGAGCGGAATACTGGCAGGTGGCGAGAGGAGCGCGCTCCGACGCAGCGGCTACCGGCCACGACGGTCTTGACGGCAACAGTTTGGCGCACCAGGAAGGGGCGGGGCAGAACGATCAAGTAAGCCCTTCATTTCACCACAAGCAAGCCGGGTGGAAACATGGTGACGACAAGAGCAAGGGAGGCTTCCACCAGTCATGCAGGGGACTCCCCCTCTCGGGGAAACCCGCACCGCCAAGAAGTGGAGCCACCCGCTCCGATCCACCTACCTCCACCAGAAGTCCAGTTGGCCGTACTCGTCCAGCAGATGCAAGTCCTTGCTACGGCGGTGCGCCAGCTTCAGCACCAGCACCGGTCTATGGCAACCCACCAACAGCCAGGGACCCCAGCGGCCAACGCCACAGCTCCCCGCGACAGCCTGCGCTCCTTCCAAGGAAGGCCGTCGCGACCGCGGGACACTACAAACAACTAGGGCAGCCATCAAGCTCCGGCGAAGAGACAACGAGCGGGCTCAGCCGACAGAGTGAGCCGTTCACCAAACCTCAAGCGGGAGATGCTCAGACCCCACCGAGGCAAGAAAAGTATGACCCTCCTCCATGGGTGCCATGCATCCATGTCACCTTCTCCGTCTCCTTTGGCGAAGGGGTCCACTAATGAAGCCACCAGGCACGCGACGAGCAGGCACCTGGAGGAACATGAGCACAAGCTAGCGGAGTTTGATCGCCGGTTTGCTAGCATGCCGGGCTCCGCTAGCAAGCCAGCGGGCTAAGATGCCCATCCCCCATTCTTCCAGGAAATTCAGGTGGAGCCGATCCCACACCGGTTTCGGAAGACACAGGTGGACCCCTACGACGGGACCACCGACCTCCTGGACCACCTGGAAAGCTATCGGACTCTCATGAGGGTCCAGGGGGCTGCCGATGCTCTCCTCTGTGTCGCCTTTCCTGCTACTCTCCGAAAGGTAGCCCGGGTGTGGTTCACCCGTCTGGAGCCAGAGAGCATCACCTCCTTTGCCCAACTAGGGCAGAAGTTCGTGGCTCACTTCGATACTTGTAGGAAGTTGCCACGAGAGGCGGACAGTCACTTCTCCATTCGATAATAGGACCGCGAGCCCTTACAGGACTACGTGGCCCACTTCAAGGCCGCTGCGCTGGAGATTTACAATCTTGAAGAGCCAGTGGCCATGCTGCCACTCAAGCGAGGGCTTAGGACCTCCTGCCTGACCTACTCGCTGGACAAGAAGCCCCCCAAGACCTATGCCGAGCTCCTTCTCCGGGCCCAAAAGTATATCCGCACCGAGGAGGCGGACCGTGCAAGGCGGTAGCTCGACGAAGGACCTCAGAAGAAGCCGGCCCCTGCCGAAGTGTCCGGGGCCCAGAAGCTAGCATCTCAGGATCAAAGCTCCCGGAGGGATTGGCCGAGACCGAGGGGGACCCCTATCCCTGAGGAAAACTACACCCCTCTCCTCGCCCTAAGGACTAAAATTCTTATGGAGATCGAGGGCGAGGACTACTTGAGACACCCACCTCCATTGAAGCCCTTCGCTGGCCATGACAAGACGAAGTACTGCTGCTTCCACCGTGACCATGGCCACGACACCGAGGAATGCCGTAACCTCAAGTGGGAGATTGAGGAGCTCATCAAAAGAGGCTACCTCAAGAGGTTCGTGGGCAGCAGATCTCAAGCGGAGTCCCAGGCACTCGTTGCTCTCCCGCCAGCTCCAGCCATCGACAACTGCCCCACCGAGAAGCCGGTGGGCATGATTTCCCAGGGAGCAGCGCGCGTGTCCAAGAAGGCCCGGGGGGCAGAGGACTCTGAAAATGTACTCCCCTTTATGAGGGAGGGGGAAGACGGGGAGAAAAATGTAAATAATGATGCCGTGGTCATCGAAATGACGATCGCGAAGCATCCTGTAAAGCGCATCATGGTTGATAGTGGAAGCTCGACAGATGTGCTTTTTTATGATGCCTTCTCCAGAATGAATCTTTCCCCCGATCGACTTAAGCCCGTGCACACGCCCCTTATCGATTTTACGGGCGATTCTATGGGAGTGGAAGGAGAAATCACTCTCCCGATCACTACCGGAACCCCACCTCGGCAGAGCACCGTCATGATGACTTTCACTGTTGTGAGGCTTCCTTCCGTCTACAACATGATATTGGGTCGACCTGGGCTCAACTTGCTTGTCGCTGTTGTCTCTACCAAAAGGCTGCTCATGCAATTCCCAACCCCAAACGATGTTGGAGAGATGAAAGGAGCACCCCAACCGGTGCAGCACTGCTTCCAGACTCTCCCTGGGGCCAAGATCCCTCGGGATGACCCCAGCATGGATGACCTCGACCAAAGGGCCCAAGACCCCCGAGGAGGCTTGGTCGAATGTCTACTCTCCTATCCGCTCGAAGACGATCCCGCAAAGACGGTACAGATCGGAGCTCAGCTGCCTGAGGAGGAGAGGATGCAATTGCTGGGATTCTTGGGCCGAACGCGGACGTGTTCGCCTGGACGGTGGCGGACATGCCAGGCATCCCTTCTGACGTCATTACTCACAAATTGAGCATTGACCCGAAGCACAAGCCAGTTCGTCAAAAGAAGAGAAGTTTTGCCCCGGAGAGGCAGGCAGCCATCAAGGAAGAGGTGGATAAACTCCTGGCTGTTGGCTTCGTTCGAGAGGTCCAGTACCCGAGCTGGCTGGAAAATGTGGTGATGGTCAAGAAAAATAATGGCAAATGGAGGATCTGTGTAGACTACACCGACCTCAATAAAGCTTGCCCAAAAGATAGCTTTCCTCTTTCAAAGATCGATCAGCTGGTGGACGCCACCTCAGGCCACCGGCTGCTCTCCTTCATGGATGATTTCTGCGGATACAATCAAATGCGCATGCATCCTGAGGATGAGGAGCATACTGCCTTCGTCACTGACCAGGGGACATACTGCTACAGGATGATGCCCTTTGGCTTGAAGAATGCAAGGGCCACCTATCAGTGCCTGATCAGCAAGGTCTTCAAGGATCAGATTTGCCGCAACATGCAAGTGTATGTGGACGACATGCTCGTCATGAGTAGGTCGGGCTCAAGCCATGTAGCTGACCTCACCGAATCCTTCCACAGCTTGCGCCAGCATCAGATGAAGCTGAACCCAGCGAAGTGCGCCTTTGGGATGGCCTCAGGAACGTTTCTCGGCTTTATGGTCACCCAAAGGGGGATCGAGGCGAACCTGGAGAAGGTGCAAGCCATCACCGACATGGAGCATCCGACCTCCAAGAAGCAGGTCCAGTGACTAATGGGATGTGTCGCCGCCCTTAGTAGACTCATCTTGAGATCGGCTGACCGTTGCCAGCGTTTTTCAAGGCACTATGCAAGATGCACGACTTCAACTGGACCGAGGAATGCAGGACGGCCTTCGAGGAGCTAAAGAACTTCTTTGCCTCCCTTTCGCTGCTCTCCAGGCCAGAGGAGGGGGAGGAACTCCTACTGTATTTGGCGGTGACACCGGGGGCTGTCAGCTCGGTTGTCGTCCGCACAGACGATGACAAATCTCAGAAGCCGGTGTATTACACCAGCTAGATCCTCCGTGACGCGAAGATCAGGTATACTCGCTCCGAAAAACTCATTTTTGCACTAATAATGTATGCTAAGTGCCCCAGGTCCTATTTCCAAGCGCTCCCAATAGCGGTGGTGACGGACCAGCCATTGAGGACCATCCTCACCCGACCCGAAACATCCGGGAGGTTGGCTAAGTGGTCCCTGCTGCTCAGCGAATTCGACATATCGTACCGCCCGAGGTCGTCACAAAAGGCCCAAGTCTTGGCCGACTTCGTGGTCGAGTGCACCGGGTTCGCCGAGGAGCCAGAGCAGACAGCAACGAAGCTCGAGCCGGGAGAAGATCCCTGGATTCTTCACGTAGATGGAGCGTCCAATTCCGGCAGGAGTGGGGCCGGCCTCATCCTCACCAATGGAGATGGGGTTGTGGTGGAACGCGCCCTCTGGTTCAAGTTCACCGCGACTAACAACCAGGTAGAATACGAGGCACTCCTTGCGGGCTTGAGAGTCTCCCGTGAGTTGAGCATTCGGGACTTGAAAGTCTTCACTGACTCCCAACTGGTCACCGGGCAAGTATCCGGGGAATACGAAGCAAGGGACACCTAGATGGTGAAATATCTGGAACAAGTCCGGGCGAGCACGGCAGGCCTCCGGCGCTTCAACATTTTCCACATCCCTCGAGGAGAGAATACGCGCGTAGATGCGCTGTCCAAGCTCGCGACCCTGCCGGACTCGTCGCTGGGACGTGTCTACATCGAGCACCTCGAAAGTCCTAGCTACGGGGACCGGACAGAGGTGCACCAAGTCATCCCTGAGCCAAGCTAGATGGACAAGTACATCCAGTATATCACCGACGGCACCCTGCCAAGAGACCGTGCGGAGGCCGCCCTCGTCAGGAAGAAGGCCTCTCGGTTCATCCTGATGGATGGCGAGCTCTACCGCCGATCTTACTCCCACCCACTCTTGAGATGCCTCGGGCCCGCCGAGGCAACCTTCGTGCTCCAGGAGATACACGAAGGCCTCTACGGGAATCACATGGGAGGGAGAACACTGGCCTCCAAAGCCCTCCACCAGGGGTACTTTTGGGAGACCATGAGAGAAGACGCAGCCGACTTCATCAAAGGGTGCAATAAGTGCCAGCACCACGCCAACATCCAGCGTCAGCCGGCGGCGCCGATCTCCCAGCTCTCGGCCCCTTGGCTCTTTGCACAGTGGGGAATGGACATCCTGGGATCGTTCCCCCCAGCATCAAGGCAGCGAAAGTTTCTGCTGGTGGCGATCGACTACTTCACTGAGTGGGTCGAGGCAGAGCCGCTGGCTCAGATCGCGGAGGCCAACATCCGCCAGTTCTTCTGGAAGTCCATCATCTGCCGATTCGGGCTCCCCCGTTGCATCATCACCGAAAATGGGCGACAATTCGATAATCACGAGTTCGAAGGGTTCTACGCAGCCCATGGCATCCAACACCGGTTCATCTCGGTGGCTCATCCCCAAACAAACGGGGAGGCCAAGATGACCAACCGGACCATCCTTCAAGGGCTCCGAACCAGGCTAGATCAAGCTAAAGGCCTATGGGCAGAAGAGCAACCTAGCGCCCTATGGGCCTACCACACAACGCCCAGGACGATGACTAGTGAAACGCCCTTCAGCCTCGTCTTTGATGCTGAAGCCATCATCCCCATCGAGCTCGGCGTTCCTACACTGCGAGTGCGGTAGTACGATGAAGCACAGAACTCGGCGCACCTCCTACTCAACTTGGACCTCCTTGAGGAAGCAAGGGATAGAGCCCGCCTACGGATGGTGGCCTACCGGCAAAGAGTCGCCCGATACTACAAAGCCCGTGTTCGGATAAAAGTCTTCAAGCCCGAAGACCTGGTGCTGCGGCGGGCGGAAGCATCCCAGCCTAGGGAGTCCGGCAAGCTCTCCCCGAACTGGGAGGGTCCCTACAAAGTGGCTGAAGCCCTCTCTCAAGGGGCCTATTATCTTGAAGACCTCGACAGCATCAGGTTCCCCAGAACATGGAACGCCTGTAATTTGTGGAAATACTATCAATAATGTAAGGTTCCCTAACAATAAATAACAATGGTCTTTTCCTGTGCAAGTGTTTGTCTGTCTTGCAAGAGAATGCCAAAGGTATCCCCGAGCCTAGCTCCAGGATGTCAAAGAAATCTCGAGCCACGTAGCTCCCACCTTCCCGGTGCCCCCGAGCCTAGCTCTAGGATGCCAGAGGGACTTTGAGCCACGTAGCTCTCCAACTCCAAGTGTCCCCTAACCCAGCTCTAGGACGTCAAAGAAATCTCGAGCCACGTAGCTCCCACCTTCCCGGCGCCCCCGAGCCTAGCTCCAGGAAGCCAGAGGGACTTTGAGCCACATAGCTCTCCAACTCCAGGATATCAAAAAAATCTCGAGCCACGTAGCTCCCACTTTCCGGCGCCCCCAAGCCTAGCTCCAGGACGCCAGAGGAACTTTGAGCCACGTAGCTCTCCAACTCCAAGCATCCCCGGGCCCAGCTCCAGGACATCAAAAAAATCTCAAGCCACGTAGCTCCCACTTCCCGGCGCCCCCGAGCCTAGCTCCAGGATGCTAGAGGGACTTTGAGCCATGTAGCTCTCCAACTCCAAGCATCCCCGAGCCCAGCTCCAGGACGTCAAAAAATCTCGAGCCACGTAGCTCCCACTTCCCGGCGCCCCCGAGCCTAGCTCCAGGATGCCAGAGGGACTTTGAGCCACGTAGCTCTCCAACTCGAAGCATCCCCGAGCCCAGCTCCAGGACGTCAAGGAAATCTCGAGCCAAGCAGCTCTCCATCCCAAACGCCTCCGAGCCTAGCTCCGAGATGCCAAGGGATCACGGGGCCACGTAGCTCCCGTCAACGCCTCGAGCCTAGCTCCAAGGCGCCAAAGACCTAAGCCAAGATATCAGGCAATCCCTGGGCCCGAGCCTAGCTCCACTCTAGGAAGGCCTCGAGCCTAGCTCCAAGACAACCAAGACCGGTAACCCCCCTACCCTGATCTCCCCTCTCGAAAAGAGAACGGAAGGGGAAGGAAAGAAAGAGAACAAAGGGGGGAAGCCCGGCAGCCCTCCTCTCTTATCTCCCCTCTCGAAAAGAAGGCGAGAGGGGAAAAAAGAAAGAGAGCAAAAATGGGGGTCCAGCCAACATTTTCTCTTATGATCTCCCCACTCTAAACAAAAAAATGATGATGAAATGATGACGATGATGAAAGAATAAAATGAAAAAAAAATGAACAAAAGAAGAGTGGGGAAGGAAAGAAAAAGGGAGTGAGAAGAAAATACAGCACCATCAAAACTACAGCTCTCAGCAATCTCCGTCCCCGAGCCCAGCCCCAGGACATCTTCTTAAGACCGAAGCTCAGATCTCTGGCCAAGGAAATTTTGAGCCAAGCCGCTCTCAGCAATCTCCATCCCCGAGCCCAGCTCCAGGACATCTTCTTAAGACCGGAGCTCAGATCTCCGACCAAGGAAATTTCGAGCCAAGCCGCTCTCAGCAATCTCCGTCCCCGAGCCTAGCTCCAGGACATCTTCTCAAGACCGGAGCTCAGATCTCCGGCCAAGAGAATTTCAAGCCAAGCCGCTCTCAGCAATCTCCGTCCCCGAGCCCAGCTCCAGGACATCTTCTCAAGACCGGAGCTCAGACCTCCGGCCAAGGGAATCTCGAGCCAAGCAGCTCTCAGCAATCTCCATCCCCGAGCCCAGCTTCAGGACATCTTCTCAAGACCGGAGCTCAGACCTCCGGCCAAGGGAATCTCGAGCCAAGCCACTCTCAGCAATCTCCATCCCCGAGCCCAGCTCTAGGATATCTTCTCAAGACCGGAGCTCAGATCTCCGGCCAAGGAAACTTCGAGCCAAGCAGCTCTCAGTGATCTCCGTCCCCGAGCCTAGTCCCAGGACACCAGCTTGTGACACCAACGCAAGACCGGAGCTCAGATCTCCAGCCCAAAGATCGCCAAGCTCGGCAGCCCTCGGGTACCCCCTACTTGATCTCCCCATACATTAAAAAGAAAAACAAAAATAGAAAGGGAGTGAAGGAGGGGAGGAGCCAGATGAAAAGAGCAGTTTCAAGAAAAATCTACATTTCATTAATCAAGTGTCAAGTACAGGAATCCTATCACGGGCCCCCGACATGCCGGGCGGCCCTGTTGAATACAAAACAAAAAAAGAGAGAGGAACAGATAATAACTATCTCCTAGCCGGATCGCTAGGCCAGAAATCTCCATCACCAAGGGCCTCTGGTCGTGCGGCTTTGGTCTCAGCTGGCGTGGTCTCCTCAGCACCCGCCTCTTAATCTGAAGTACCAGGGTATTCGAGGTAGCTGCGGCCTTCGGCTGAGACGAACTCCTCGACTAGGCGGTGCAAGTACATGAAACCTTTGAAGAAGGAGTCCGATGCCGTCTGCTAGATTTTTGCGAGGAACTCCTCCGAAGCCCTGTACCTCTCCATTGCCTCCTCGGCTCCCTTCTTTGCGGCAGCTCCCTCGTGCCTGGCATCCGCGACCGCCCTGGTCGCCTCGTCCATTGCCCGCTGAGCCGCGGCTGACCACTCCTCCTCTGCCATCAGTCAATCTCGGAAAGACTAGGCGATCCATTTCTACAGGGTTGCCTCGGCCATAACCAAGCCCAAGTTTTGCTCCGAGTCAGTGAGCTCCTTGGCTTTTTTCTTCGACTCCCCCTGCTCGAAGTCGAGCCTCTCTTAGACCTCCTTCGCTCGCCCCTCAAAGTCGGTGAGCTGCCTCTCGATGTCCTTAACCCGTTGGTCAAGCACCTCCTCAGAGTCACTTTCTCCTTTAGATCGGTCTTCAACGATGTGATCATGGCCATCTGCTGCTGTGCAGACTGCTCCCAGTTCCGGTAGCAGCTTCTAATGAAGAGGGCCTCGACACCTATCTGCAGTACCGAGAAGTTCAGACAAAAGGGGAAAGAGAAGGAGGAGGGAAAGGACGAAGCTGCCTACCGTATACAGATGGGAAAAAATGCTGTCGATTACGAGTCCGACCGGCAATCCATCCATGTTCTCCCGGTCGTGCCGCAGGACGGTGAAGTCCATCATTTAATAGGCCAGCACGCAGTTGTCGGCCAGGGAACTCTCCGGCCCTAACTTGAATGGGAGGCGATGCCTCGCCTCGTCCCTCCGGCTCTCCCTGGGGGCAGCTGCGTCCGCCAACCCCTCAGCAATACTCCCGAAGACTAGTCGAGGGCCCGGCACCGTCATGACTGGAAAGCCGTCAACTTCGACCACCCCCGGGCCCGGGGAGTGAAGCGGAGCGGCGGCGATCGCGGGTCGGACGACCTCTATGGGCTCTGGGAGAGGGTATTCCGCCTGCGGCTCTGCCCGTTGGGCAGGGGCTCCCACGACCCCTTTCTTCTTCGGGGCAGCCGGCACAGCTGGAGCAGGTACCAACGCCTCCTTAACCCGAGCCTGCTTGGGAAGGGGCTCGGTGACCGCCCCGGTGGGCGGCCTCTTCCTAGAGACCGGCGACGCCTCGCCCTCTTGAAGGCCCAACCCTGCATATGGGAATCGGGAAAGTCAAACCAAAAAAAAACAAAAGAAAAGGAGAAAAGAAAAGAGAAGAGAAGAGAGAGAAGAAAAAGGGGGACTGCATGCAGAGGAAAAAGCTGAACCTACCCGGCTCAGCCGATGAGTCGATCCTGGCATCGAGGAGATTTTGCTCTGATAACAGAACCTCCAAGGAAGGGATTTGAGCGGTGCGAAGCTGCTCGTAGTCGTCCTGATCGGCAGCCTCGATCGCTGAGATCCGGTTCGGGGATTTGTCTGGTTTGCTCCAGGCCTAGTCAACTCCCTCGACGTCCGCAAAGAAGAACCTACTCTTCCATCCCTTGACAGAAGAGGGAAGTTCAAACCTAATGCCCTTCGGGCGGGAAGACAAAGACCACCACCCATCTTCTGTCGGGTGGCGTTTCAGGGTAATGAATGCCCTGAATAGGGAGAACCGTGAAACGAACCCGTGGACGTGACAGAGTACAATGAAAGAAAAGATTACCTTGATGGCATTCGGCACCAACTGGGTGGGGACCAGATGATAGTTGCTCAGAACAGACAAGAAAAAAGGATGGAAAGGGAATCGGAGACCTCCAGAGAAGATCCCCTCATAGAAAGCGAGATGCCCTGGGCCGCTGGAAGTGACCCGCTCCCCAGGGCGGGGAACCATGAGCCGGACAGAAGCCGGGATCCCGTAAGCATCCCGAATGGCCTCCAGTTTCGTGGCAAAGATCGTCGAAGCGACTCCGCCCGGACATGTCGACCGAACCGGCTCAGGGGCTGGTTCAAGCAGAAGAGGAGGAACGACAGGAGGAAGAGTGACCTCCAGCCCCCCACCGAACGCGGAAGGGGCGGCAAGGGCTGGCCTCACACTAATCCTAAACCGCTTCCCTTCTGATTCCTCATCGGAAGAGGAGAGCACTACCCTTCGAGTGTAGGACTCAGGACGAGACATACTGAATTGACAGAGAAGGACCTGGACGCAGCAACGAGCGCGAGGGATTCTGAGAGAAGCCTTTGCGTGAGGAATTTTTCTTGTTGCTTCGAAAAGGCTCGCCAAGCCTGCGCTGTTATGACTCCCTCGCCAATGGATCATCGCCACGTGCTGCCCATCGGCAAACGAGGAATCTCGGTCGCTCAGAATTCTGCGCCGGCATTAATCGTTTCTTGAGCGTGGCCACGCGGGGTTCCCATACTGGCCTGCGGGGCCGTCCCTCGAAGCGCCAGCAACTGCAGCCATTATGGCGCCAGATTGTCGCCTCTCCACGCCAGCGTTACAGCTACTCCCCTCGCCCTGAGCGCCGCGCATTAATGAGCATCGGGAGTGGGGGGCAAATGATGTGGCAAGACCGCTGTCGTGAACAGTGGATAGGCGCCACGTTAAAGGAGACTACCATGCCGGACACCAAGGCAACAGCTTAGCCCGAAGCACCTTGCCGAGCCGGGCCTAGCTCCTCCAACGCCGCAAGTTGAGTTCAGTCCTCCACCAGGTCGAGCTCGCGAGCTCGGTGACTAGGTCGGAGCCGACATCTACCCTCCAGAGGAGACCCCCGGAGGTAAGTGCCCCGCGGTCGAGGTCAAGCCAAGAGCTCACCCGCCGAGGTCGAGCCTCTCCGAGCACGCACCCTCAGGACCGGGTTCGCCAACATCTGCCCTCCAGAGGAGACCCTCGGAGGCTAGTGCCCCGTGATCGAAGTCGAGCCAAGAGCTCACCCGCCGAGGTCGAGCCTCTCCGAGCGCGCACCCTCTGGACCGGGTCCGCTGACATCTGCCCTTTAGAGGAGACCCTCGGAGGTTTGTGCCCCGCGATCAAGGTCGAGCCAAGAGCTCACCCGTCGAGGTCGAGCCTCTCCGAGTGCGCACCCTCTGGACCGGGTCCACCGACATCCGCCCTCTAAAGGAGACCCTCGAAGGTTAGTGCCCCGCGGTCGAGGTCGAGCCAATAGCTCACCCGCCGAGGTCGAGACTCTCCGAGCGCTCGCCCTCTAGACCGGGCCCGTACTTCGCCCTCCTCCACCTGGCCGTCCCCGCAAGCCCGGAGCGCCCAGATTGGAGCCGACCCCGCCGTTCTGAGACGCCGGTGAGTCACCCGAGGACCACGGAACGTCGCCCCCCATGCTGCCATAACTACATGTCCGGCCATACTCCCAGGAAATGGGCCGGCCAGGGAGCACGCATCCTTAGGGCGGCGGCTCCCGGATCGAGGCGCTGCCAAACTTCCCGAAATGGAGCAACCAGAGAGAATATCAGAAGGAATGGGAGCTTCCCCTACCACCTGTCAGGAAAGGCATCCCGTTCACGACACGGAATCCAGCCCTATGCGCCTGCCAATCCAATAGAGATCTCGAGGCAAGCCCCCAACGACTAATCTTTGACTACAAAGAACGATCGGCACCCCCCAAGGGGGGAGAGGTTAAAAAAAAAACAAACAAACAAAAGAAACAACACAAGCGCAAGCTCAGCCGAAAGAGCAGAGCGCCACCACCAACACCACGATAGAAGGAAAGCCGTTGGGGGATAAGGAGAAGCCCGAGGAACAGAGAACCCCTATGTCCCCTCGATCACTCTCCCCCTGCTACTTTCTCTTCCTCCAAAAAAAAAGAAACATACTCCACATCCCTCCTAATGCGGAGTCCATCAAGAGGGGCCCGACCAGGAGGATCTGTTTCCCTGAATCGTTACTGACTTGACTGTCGGAGTGCCCCCGCCGGAAATCCATACATATATATACATATATATACATACATATATATACATATATATACATACATATATATACATATATATACATACATATATATACATATATATACATACATATATATACATATATATACATACATATATATACATATATATACATACATATATATACATATATATACATACATATATATACATATATATACATACATACATATACATATACATACATACATATATATATATATATATATATATATATATATATATATATATATATATATATATACATATACATACATATGTGTATACATACATACATACATACATATATATATATATATATATACATGCATATATATATATATATATATATATATATATATATATATATATATATATATATATATATATATATATATACATACATATATATATACATATATATATATACATAAATAAATATGTATGAAAATATTATGTTATAAATAAAAAAATGAACGTATTGGTAGACAATCATCTTATGTTCATTAAATAAAAAAATAAATTCTGTACTTTGATGTTGCATAAAAAAAAAAAAAAAATCTTAAAAAAAAGGGTAAAGCATAGCATGCGGAGATATCTTCTCCAAAAAGAGTTATGAAATTTGAAATTAATAGCTGGTTGGGATTATGAAAGATGAAGACCATCATCTCTCACATTGTAGAAAGACATTGACATCTATTTGGCCACGTAGCATTATTACACCACTGTAAGGTTAAATAAACAACGTTGCAACTGGAAAGATTGTTATAATAGAGGGAAAAATCTGTCACAACTTTTGGTAGATGAATATCTTCCCGAGAAAAAATAAGTGGATAAATAAAATCACTTACACGCTGCTTTTCATTAAAAAAGAAGGGGAAAAAAACACAACAAAGCCTATTTAATTATTGCAAGTGATGCTTTT
Organism: Areca catechu; assembly: GCA_021397845.1. Classification (NCBI taxonomy): domain Eukaryota; kingdom Viridiplantae; phylum Streptophyta; class Magnoliopsida; order Arecales; family Arecaceae; genus Areca; species Areca catechu. Next base: position 22,636,319 of record CM038052.1, on the reverse strand, counting down.
TTTAGGTATTTCTCTGCTACAACTCTTGCTTCCGCTTCAAAAAGCAATTGGAATGATGCAACTTGATCAATTGCAAAACCAACACAAAGTCTAGTTATCATGGCATGAGACAATGTGGGTGCAATACTTTATCAGAATTCCCATTGATGCTAAATTTACAAAAATCCAAAATTGCAGAACTCTAGCAGATATATCTCTTTGATCAGCTACAACAAACAAGCCCTAAAGGTATGCGAGGTTAGGCCCTCTTAACTTTTTTAATTTTTTTATTTATAAATTTATTTTTTAGATAAAATTTTAAGTCTACAAGTATTTACTTATTTGAACTCTTCTAAAATTAGTTGATATTAAATATTATTTGAAGAATCTTATAAAAAAAAAATTAAAAGAAAATAAATATCGTAAATTAACTTTCTCTATTTGGAAATTGAATCAATTCTGACTCTTTCATTTTCATTAATTTTTTTATTTTTTATAATTATTTAGAAGAAGACAAAATTTTCTTCGTATTACTCAACTGGCACCCATCTTCAGAACCTGCAGTGGCTGAAGCTACCGCACGACTAATGTCGTCCTGTTCGCTGCATCGACGGATGCCAAGGTGGCCGGGTCCATCCCATGATGCGATCGATAGGAACGTCCTCATGACGCAACCAAGTGGCTGCATGTGCATAAGATCAGATACCACCGATTCGCCAGACAATAGCTGTTGTTATGGCTGCAGCTTTATTTGATCACTCATTCATTTTTATTTCCACTGGGTAGGAGATTTCTGTAGCCGATTTGCAGGTTCTGTATTAGTGTATCGAGTATCAGAAAGTATCTATATTCTCTCTAATTTAGGATCTTATCTAATTTAATGACTTTTGAAGTTCTTCTTACATTGAATGTTACGGTTCAAGAAAATATTACCTTGTTGACTCGAGATATGCCAACACAAACAAGTTTCTTGCTCCATATCGGGACAACAGATACCACCTAAGTACCTTCTGCAATCCTAAGGCATGGCGATATTCTAATATTCAGGATCTATATAACCATCAACATGCACAATTATGGAATTTTGTAGAAAACATCCTTGTACTACAAAAAATAGGGTTATTTCCGATGCTAAAAAAGACCTTTCTCGATACTTTAAAGAATCACTAAAAATCCTCCTGATACTTTAAAAAGCATCGTAAAAGCGTCGGGAATGCAGGAGTGGAGACTGTTGTTCCCAATGCTTTTTGAAAGCATCGAGAATAAAGTTATTCCTGATGCTTTTTGAAAGCATTGAAAATAACTCCGGGATAAGGTTATTCAAGATGCTCATCAGGAATAACTTTATTCCCGATGCTTTAAAGCATTGGGAATAAGTCCGGGATAAGATTATTTTCGATGTTCTAAAGCATCAAAATTTTTTTTTTTAAAAAATAAAATAATTATTTTAAAATTTAAAAATCTGTATAATTTTTTTTACCTGTATAATGCAGAAATATAAATTCACATCCAAATATAAATCCACACATCTAAATATCTCATTGCATGCATTATTTACGCATCCAAATATAAATTTAAATATAAAATTCATTACGATCAAATATAATAAAATTTGTTACACATATATCTGTTTAACAAGATTAAAAAATATATAAAAATATAAGATATAAAATAACAAAAGGTTAAGGTCAATGATCTGCAGGAGGTAGGTCGTCACCCTATCCATGAGGATCTGATGCTCTAAAAGCCTATATAAAAATATTTAAAATGTTTAATTTATAAAAGTATGAATGATAATATATTACATAAATTATTGATTTAATATAAAAATATATATTTAAATATAATATATATATATGTATCTGACATAAAACATGCATCTGTATAATAAATGTAAACTGCTCTATGTGCTCTCTCATGCTCTCCATCGCTGCTCTATCGACGTTACGGTTCTGTCATATCTCCTCTAGCTCAACGGCACACATAGACGACCGGTGAGGTGCATGACTTGGGTGCACACATAGATGACCGGGCACATGGTTGACATGGTCGAGCTCACAGCACTCCTCAAGGCTTTTGATGAAAGCACAGAAGTTGCTGGAAGGTTCGAGGAGTAGGAGCTTGGTCTCGGCCAGAGGCTCGACCTTGGGGGAGCCATCCTGGCGGAAGGACTCAAGGAGCAGGAGTTCGACTTCGGCCAAAGGCTCGACCTTGGGAGAGCCATCTTGGCGGAAGGACTCAAGGAGTGGGAGTTCGACTTCGGCGAGAGGCTCGACCTCGGGGGAGCCATCTTGGCAGAGGAACTCATGGAGTAGGAGTTTGACTTTGGCCAGAGGATCAACCTCGAGGGAGCCATCCTGGCGGAGGAACTCAAGGAATAAGAGTTCGACTTCGGCCAGAGACTACCTCGGGGGAGCCATCCTGGTAAAGGAACTCAAGGAGTGGGAGTTCAACTTCAGCCAGAGGCTCGACCTCGGGGGAGCCATCATGGCGGAGGAACTCAAAAAGTGGGAGTTCGACTTCAGCCAGAGGCTCGATCTCAGGGGAGCCATCCGATGGAGGAAATCAAGGAGTGGGAGTTCGACTTCGGCCAGAGGCTTGACCTCGAGGGAGCCATCCTGGCAGAGGAACTCAAGGAGTGGGAGTTCGACTTCAGCCAAGGGCTCGACCTCAGGGGAGCCATCCTGGCGGAGGAACTCAAGGAGCAGTACAGTGCATGCACTTGTGAGCTTTGTACCATCCAACGCCTACGTTGTATGGAGTAACTGGATCACTGTTTGCATCATGTTTGCATGGAGTGGAGGACGAAATCCCGCTCCATAGTCTTGCATGGTGTGCATGAGGTGACGGGGTCTTCCCTACTTCCATCTTTTAGGAATTGCACCTCGTTCGTTGCCTTGTCCAGCCATGGTGGGGGTTGGTATTCTTCATTTCAAATGGAAGTTTGACCTCAGCGGGGAGCCTGGTCTTGGATAGGAGCTTGATTTTAGTAAGGAGCTCGGCTTCATTAAGGAGCTTGACTTCAGTAAGGAACTTGGCCTCATTAAGGAGCTTGACTTCAGGGAGGAGCTTGGCCTTAGTGAGGAGCTTGACTTCAGTGAGGAGCTTGGCCTTAGTGTGGAGCTTGACTTCAGTGAGGAGCTTGGCCTCATTAAGGAGCTTGACTTCAGCTCTTGGCTTGAATGCAAGGCTTTGGAAGCTCCCTGGTTCGAGGGGTCGAACTATGAGGTCAGGCAGTAGATGGCGGGATTCATGGGGTTTCTCGGCCGACGTCTCAGGACTATGAGTAGGGTAGCAGGTGCGGGACTTCTGGAGTTTTCCATCTTGAGGTGCCGTGCTTCGAAAGTTCCTGGTCTTGAGACGCCGGGCTTCGTAAGTTTTCGGGCTTGAGGTGCCGAGCTTCGTAAGTTTCCGGGCTTAAGGTGCCGGCTTCGTAAGTTTTCAGGCTTAAGGTGCCGGGCTTCAGGAGTTTGCGGTCTTGAGGTGCTAAGTTTCCGAGCTTAAGGTGTCTGGCTTCAGAAGTTTCCAGTCTTGAGGTGCTGGGCTTCGTAAGTTTTTGGGCTTAAGGTGCCGGGCTTCGTAAGTTTCCGGGTTTTAGTGCTTGTCAAGAAACCTTGCGGGCAGTGACAGGCTCTGGCAGACTGTAGTGCTTGCCCTTGATGGTAGTACAGGAGCTTCTCTTATAGACTTGAAACATAGTTTTTCATATTGCAAGTATAGTAGGGAAGGGAGTTACCTATTGAGTTCTGATCATATAAATAAATAAAAACATATTTCTTCCTTGAGAAGGCTAGAATTAAATTCGTTAACCACCATCTTAGAAGAGAATGGGACTCTCTTGCATAGGAGGATGAGACTCCGTTGCATGGGAGAGCAGGGCTCCGTTGCATAGGAGGAGGGGACTCCGTTGCATGGGAGGAGAGGAGTTTGTTGCATGGGAGAGTAGGGCTCCGTTACATGAAAGGAGAGGACCCCGGTGCATGGGAGGAGAGGACTCTGTTGCATGGGAGAGCAGGGCTCTGTTGCATGGGAGAATAGGAGTCCGTTGCATGGGAGAGCAGGGCTCCGTTGCATGGGAGGAGAGGACCCCGTTGCATGGGAGGAGAGGCATGGAAGAGTAGGGCTCCATTGCATAGGAGAATAAGAGTCCGTTGCATGGGAGGAGAGGACTCCGTTGCATAGGATAATAGGTTTCCTGAGAAGTGACAGGTGTTTGAAAAGATCACGGGTGTGAATCTCTTCTTCTCTTCTTTTCTTCTCCTCTTCTTCTCTTGTTGAATAGGACTCTTGGAAGGAGGCATCGCTCGGAGGTGGCTCCATCTTTGGTTTGCTGCCTATTGCCCTGTCGAGGATGACGATGCCCCTTCACAGCTCGAGATATTTCCTCAAGACCACTCCTTGGAGCCCCGAGAGAGAGATTCTCTTGTGTCCCCACCCTCATGCCCCCAGTCTACCCCCCGGGGACCAAGGACAAAGGTGGCTACTATTGTCCCACAATGTTGAGGAGTATTGATCTGCCCCTACCTGGCGTGCCAATCTGTTGCCATCTTGATCGCCGTGGCCTGCAACTCTTACTTGTCCTGGGTGAGTGGGCTCCTCGCTAGCATCACCGGGTTCGTCGATCGGAGGTGATCAAGGGGAACAGGCCCTCCTCTACTGGACTTAGTGGAGTCACCATGTTCGGAGGGGTCGTTATGAGAATGAGAGTAGCAGGAGTTCTTGGAGGGGTCTTCAGATATTCCTCCTGCCCTTGTCCTGGCTCCTTCTGGCTTGCTTCGAGATCACCAGCCCCTGGGGGCTTGGAGTTGTTGGCCGTCCTGCCAGCCACTTCGATGGGATGAGGTCTTTTCCCGGTCACTCCTCACGTACGAAGACCTGCAAAATGTCCCGGCCGGGGGTACCGGCAGGGACACTTCGATGCTCAAGTCAGTTGGGTTCTTCCTCTTGGGAACAGCCAATGCTGTATAGGAGAATAATGGCCTGGGAGCTAGTCAATGAGCGTGTGGTCGTTTTTCTTACCTTGGCCGGAGGTCCCTCTTACCTATTCATGATATTACTCCAGTCATTTGAGGAGGCATGCTCTTCTTGACGTAGGCTTGTGAGGCTCCTATAGGCCTGAGAGGCTAGGATTAGCCTATGAGGCCAAGATGGGATGGAGAACCTTCCTCTTCTGGGTGGTTCAGAAGGTTGATGAAGGAGTGCAGTGCCTCGGGTGGGGCACTCCTCCTTGATTAGTGTAAACAGTGGCCTGGGAGGTTTTAATGTAGTCCTCCCTTGTAGGCGGCGCGCTACGGGACCTGTAGCAAGTCTAGCAGGGATGGTGACTTTATGTGTCAGGGTTGCCATCCAGGTTTCCTCGTATATGCTCCCTGGAAAGCATGCCGGGCCCACGTGGATGGGGCCGAACTGTACGATGCTCCCAGCGGTCAAGCCGAGTTGAAGTGCCGAAGTGCTGGACCGGCCAGGGCGGAATGTGCTGCACCCTGGCGTGCCGGGTAGAGTTGGAGCGTTGCCATGCGAGCGCATTTCTGGATGGAGATGGACACGGCCATGCGGGTGTGCCTCCGGACCCCGACGGGCATAGACGGAGGCGGGCCCTCTGTCGGAGCATACTCGAGGTGGATGGAGCGGGAGTGAGGCAGTCGGAGCCGGAGAGCTTCGGCTGAAACATGCCTCTTTCCGGCGATGCCGATGTGGGAGCCGAGGGGGACATACCTGAGGTGGACAGGTCCGGGCGAGCCTAATGCTGTCATTCTTGCGGGCGAAGTCGTGCCGGACATGACCGTCTTCAAAGCCAAGCCGGTCGAGGTGGTCTCTAGCTGGGGGGAACGCCATCATGGAGGACGGTCCAAACTGAAGGTCCGGGTGGAGGTAGGCATGCTGTGAGTAGAGCCGGGGTGCTCCCAGCATGCGCGGTTCCCATGCACGTGGACCAAGGTGAAGGCCGAGATCGGTGGGGCTACACCGCTCCCCGCGATGCCGACACACGAGCTGACCCGCTGGCCTAGCTGGGCAGACGAACTCCATGCGAGCGTTGAGCCTGGCCACAAAATTTTGCCAAACCAAGGTGCATAGGGCCGGACTTCATGCGGGTGGAGCCGGACTTGGGGAGTGTCGCGGGCGGTGCAGAGCTGGCTGAGATGCCGTGAGAGGGGCCTTTTCTCCCCTGCCATGCCGACGCGCGAGGCTAGGTGGGACTCCACGCCGGGCCTAGGTGGACATGCAGGACTCCACGCTAGACTAGGGTGCGTGCTGAGCTGCCATAAAGCTGGGCTCCACGCGTAGCTGAAGTGGGCTAGCCGAGGTGCCGGCCTGGCCTCCGCAGGTGCCAAGGTGCTGCACTGGACATGGTCGGACGGAGTTCCTGCCATCATCCATCTCACGTTGGGCCTACTCGTGAGAACCTGTGACCTGGCCTGAGCAAAGGCCTAGGTCAAGCCTCCCTTTAGAACAAGCTGACCCACTATCTTCTTTTGATGGGAGACTTGGGATGCTGCGCGAAGCCCGTGGCCACATCAGCCAAACATGGATATTGCCATGTCAGCGCCAGATGAATTTTTTTACTACTATTGTTATAGTCGTTATGATGATGTGGCTGTCTCAGATTCCGCCGGACGGGGTCCGAACCATGTGGATTTTTTTTTGGCTGAGCGGGAGCAGTCCAGCAAGGTCGGATACGGCTCCATCGCGGCCGAAGTCGAGGTCAGGCCGGGCCTTCCTGCTCCTTCGCCAGGTGGCGCTCGGAGACAGGTCCACCTCGGCCGAGGTCGAGCCGGGCCTTCCTGCTTCTTCGCCAGGTGGCGCCCAGAGACAGGTCCACCTCGGCCGAAGTCGAGCACCCCTCTGCCGCTCCGCCAGGTGTCCACCCAGAAGGGGTCCACCTTGGCCGAATCCGGCGGTCCCATGCTCCCTCGCCGGGTGGCACCCTGAGACGGTCCCACCTCGGTCGAGGTCGAGCCGGGCCTTCCTGCTCCTTCGCCAGGTGGCACCCGGAGACGGGTCCACCTCGGCCAAAGTCGAGCACCCCTCTGCCGCTCTGCCAGGTGTCCACCCAGGAGGGGTCCACCTTGGCCGAAGCCGGTGGTCCCTTGCTCCCTCGTCGACTGGCACTCTGAGACGGTCCCACCTCGGCCTAGGTCGAGCCGGGCCTTCTTGCTCCTTCACCAAGTGGTGCCCGGAGACGGGTCCACCTCGGCCGAAGTCGAGCACCCCTCTGCCGCTCCGCCAGGTGTCCACCCAGGAGGGTTCCACCTCGGCCGAAGCCGACGGTCCCTTGCTCCCTCACTGGGTGGCACCCTGAGACGGTCCCACCTCGGCCGAGGTCGAGCCGGGCCTTCCTGCTCCTTCGCCAGGTGGCGCCCGGAGACGAGTCCACCTCGGCCGAAGTCGAGCACCCCTCTGCCACTCCGCCAGGTGTCCACCCAGGAGGGGTCCACCTCGGCCGAAGCCAGCGGTCCCTTGCTCCCTTGCTGGGTCGTACCCTGAGACGGTCCCACCTCGGCCGAGGTCGAGCCGGGCCTTCCTGCTCCTTCGCCGGGTGGCGCCCGGAGATGGGTCCACCTCGACCGAAGTCGAGCACCCCTCTGCCGCTCCGCCAGGTGTCCACCCAGGAGGGGTCCACCTCGGCCGAAGCCGGCGGTGCCTTGCTCCCTCGTCGGGTGGCACCCTGAGACGGTCCCACCTCGGCCGAGGTCGAGCCGGGCCTTCCTGCTCCTTCGCCAGGTGGCGCCCGGAGATGAGTCCACCTCGGCCGAAGTCGAGCACCCCTCTGCCGCTCCGCCAGGTATCCACCCAGGAGGGGTCCACCTCGGCCGAAGCCGACGGTCCCTTGCTCCCTCGTTGGGTGGCACTCTGAGACGGTCCCACCTCGGCCGAGGTCGAGCTGGGCCTTCCTACTCCTTCGCCGGGTGGCACCCGAAGACGGGTCCACCTCGGCCGAAGTCGAGCACCCCTCTGCCGCTCCGCCAGGTGTCCACCCAGGAGGGGTCCACCTCGGCCGAAGCCAGCAGTCCCTTGCTCCCTCGCTGGGTGGCACCCTGAGACGGTCTCACCTCGATCGAGGTCGAGCCGGGCCTTCCTACTCCTTTGCCAGGTGGCGCCCGGAGATGGGTCCACCTCGACCGAAGTCGACCACCCCTCTGCTGCTCCGCCAGGTGTCCACCCAGGAGGGGTCCACCTCGGCCGAAGCCAGCGGTCCCTTGCTCCCTTGTCGGGTGGCACCCTGAGACGGTCCCACCTTGGCCGAGGTCGAGCCGGGCCTTCCCTCTCCTTCGCCAAGTGGCGCCGGGACATGGGTCCACCTCGGCCGAAGCCGAGCCCTCTACCGCTCCGCCAGGTGTCCACCCAGGAGGGGTCCACCTCTGCCGAAGTCGGCTACCCTACGTGATGAGGCCACCGAGAAGCAGGGGCACGAGTTCCGAGATCGCCCCTCGAGCAGCGCGCGCCGTACCTCGAGAGGAGCGCCGGTACGACTAGCAGCGACACGCGAAACTTCGTTTACATCGGCCCGGCAGTTTCCACAGCCGAAGAGCGAAGTCCTGACGAGACAGGGCCCAGTAACGGACATTGTCAACATCTGGGAATGAGAGCGCATGCGCTCGGCCAAAGGCCTGGCCGGTGTCCTCCCTCTACCCTTTCCTCGCTAGGCTCGGCAAGCAAGACGAGGAGGTCGCCGGGTTCCTAGACCCGAAAGGGAAAGGGGAAAGGGAGGGGGAGAAGTAGCCTCCCGAGGGCGGGAAGCCAGAGGCAGCATGATGGATAAAAGGACGGGAAGAGCGGACGATCAAGTAAGGGAAAAAAAGGCCAGGGAAGGCAAAGGCACCGAGAGCAGGATCCAAGATCCCGAGAGGGACCCCTTGGCGTAAGCTCGGTGAAGGAACTTGGCCCATTTTCCACTCTTCCAGAGATCTTCCTTACTAAGATATTCTCTAAGCTTGGGAATCCTCCGGGGGCCCACCTTGGAGAATCTGTTCCATCTCGCCGTTTTCTAACTTGACCGTCGAAGCTCCCTCGCCGCGATCCCCGGCCAGGGTTTCTGACCTCATCTCGTAGGAACGGAGGACCGGAGACCTCGAGGTGAGACGGCCCGACCCCGCCACCAGCTCTGAAGTTACAGGCCGCGGCGGCGAGATCGGCAACAACTATAACCATGACCATGGTGGTAAATTGTATAGTATTAGAATAATTGGCCAAGTGCTATATATAGAATTTAAAGTCCGGAAAGAATTGAAGCCATCTGAAGCTAAACCCAATCGAACATTACGAATATCATAGGCAAAATCAGAATGCCTAGCATTAAATACTTTCCATGCTAAACTATCTGCTGGATGTTTCAACATTCCATCCTCCATACGCCCTTCATGATGCCATCTCATCAATGAAGCTGTTTTCCATGATAAATATAGCCTTCTTAATCGAGGAATAAGAGGAAAGTAATGTAATACCTTTGCCGATTTCTTTGTACGCCACGGTGTATCTGTTCTGATGTGGCACATTCGCTGACATGGAACCCTTGCTGGCGTTCGTACTAGTAAGGGACCTGGACCCGGTGGCCAAACAAAGAGAATCCCTTTTTTAGGTGCTTTTTTTTATTGATGTTAAATTTGTGTGTAAATTTCTGTCGGTTATGATTTTGTACCGATTTCTTTCGTTAATGTAAATTCTGTACCTACACTTATCAAAAAAAATCTAAATTCTCACGATACTTAACTAATTTATCAAATACTTCAAAACTTGGCCAAAAATATTATTGGATTTTTTGAAAATTCATCATCTATTCTTTATGGAATAGAGGCTTACTTTTATGTCAACCAAATACTAATTAGAATAATATCGTGTTAATTTTATTGAGATATAGATAGAATATCAGATTTTTTACAAAAAAAAAATTAAAATAATAAAAATGAGTAATTATTCTTTTAAAATTTGTATTTCTATTCCAAGACTAAAATTTTGGTAACCAAACACTTTCTATTAGAATGCCGGATTCAACTATTACGTCAATCCAAGACTCATCCAACCCTCGTCGGATTCGATAGTTATGGTTAAGATAATTATCCTGCATCACTTTGGATAATTAAAGAGTATATCATTGTTGGGTTTACAATCCTCAACCCTCAGTTTTGTCAACGTTTATCTCTCCGTCAAAGCCACAAGACGCCGTTAGAGTCAGCTCATCAACTCAGTTGCCTCCTGCGGTTCCGAGATATGTGCTATTTTTCTCGGCCGTCGCTTGGTCCGCATCCAATCATGTGGCCCGCCGCGGTGGACCCACTCCCCGTCAAAAAAGGGTGGCGGTTTTGCTTGTTAGATGGCAAGCCAGCCACGTCCTTCGTCCTCGCCACTCCACGGACGCATGCGTAAAACATTTCTATGAGTTAATGCTTCATGTCCCGTCCGTTTGATATGGTGCGAGACCTGATCTGCGACCGCATGGAACTTTTTATGCAGTCGCATGGACGATACATTTCGCCGGATATAGCTTGCCGTCAAGCTCCCCATCCTCTCTTTTAGCATCACTTTTTTGACTGACCGGGACGGGTGGAAAGCAGAAGGGACCCACAGTTATTATGCTAGAGACCACCAGGACCATGGGATGTCAAGATCATTTCATGGAAGGACTAGATCTACGGCTGACAATCGAAGCATAGGTGGAGGGACGGACATTGCGGGTGCGAAATATCAATCCCAGAAAAGGACCCACCGTTGGCGCCAAAAAGTATCCGACGGCTTCCATCAGCTGACGTCACCAGGGGAAGCGACCTCGCGGCACGCCGATGCGGGTCTTCGGAGCGGGCATTAGCCCAACATGATCGGATGAATCAGGTGGAACACGCGCACATCGGATCCGTCCGGAGGAAAGAAACATTCTTGGACTTCTTCCTGGTAGGAGCTGGGAACAACTCGTGAGAAGCACCATGGAATCCCATGCAAACAGAAGAACTAAAAGCTCATGTCACGGGAGAGACAGGATTAGGTACCCGGGACATATTGGATATATCTGTTATGGGTAATTACTTGCTCGATTTAAAAACTTATCAGACAATCATCCATGCTACCGGTCAAAAATGATTAAAATATCCGATCCGGATCGATCAAATTATTACTAGAAAGGAAATAATAAACTAACTACTTCGCTGCCGAATAGAAAAGTAACTAACAAGAAGAGACGAAGCCAACAAGTAGCTGCTCCTTTCTAGATCGGATAGCCGCTCCTTCCTAGATAAGGTAGCTGTTTCTTCCTGGATCGAGTAACTGCACCTTTCTAAATAGAATAGCTACTCTTTTTCATATTGAGTAGCCACTCTTTCTCGGACCGAGTAACTACTTCTCAGATCGAGTAACTGCTCATTTTTAGATGAGTGGCCGCTTCTTTCTAGATCGAGTAGCTGCCACTTATCAAGTTTGACTAACATGGTATTTTCTAAGCACATCCTTCGATTATCTATTCGGGACCGACTAATTATTTGAGTAAACCGAGTCGAGCATGCTTGGGTGAGGGGCCATGCTCCTCCTTTCGGTAATAGCCAAATCGATTACCTACTTGGAATCCATGATACCCGAGTATATGATGACTCGTTCGATCACAACTGTTCCTGTATAGATTGTGACGGACAAGATTCCAATAGATCCTGTCATCTTTATAGAAAGGTGTTAGCATAAAAGATTACATGGATAAGATCTCGCAATCTCGGTAGAATTTGTTATGCATGTCAGAGGAGACCACCTCCGTAATGGCATTCTATTGCTCCGCATAACTCTATAAATTAGTAAGAGGAGATCCTGATGTATATTTTTCACTACCACTCACGTACTCATTGAGTCACACCATCGTTCATGGCTCCAACTGTTATAACCAATATCTCACATCCATCGACTTGAGCATCGGAGGGATATCCCCCATCGAAAACCCTGGCTCAAGGAATGTTCCTGTAGGTTTCTATTTGAGAGCCATCACAAGTAGTAACCAGTTTCATCTGGAGAAGATCGGAGTACCCTCGATCAATGTTGGAGTTCAATGAAAGTTGGCTTGATGGCAACAACCTCAAAGGGAAAGGACCAAACATACAAGCTTGCACGAATTAGCATTTGTATTGTAACAAAGTTGATATCTACTTGCACTGTAATGTATTCATATCTCAAGTTACCTAAAATAGATATAAGAGAGAAATCTCTTCCCTCTTTAAAAATTTATCAATATTTTTAAAGCATAGATAAATGGTATCCCTAACATGCTATCGGGAAGGCATGTTGTTCTAGATTTGGTAGTGGGATGCCAAAGAAAAAGGTATATTGGATGTGACTAACCTATCTGATTGACACTAACTCAAAGTATTTCCAAAATAGTCTCGAGCCAACATTCTTAACAAAAATTATGCTCGATTCATTGCCTTATCTGTCTACAACCTGAAATATCTCAAGATCCTAAAATGTCCTGAAATTATTTCTCTTGCAGATTGGCATATTTCATCTAATAAAGAAGGGAGTTACCATCCAATTCCACCTTCTCTCTAGGTACATAAGGCAGGAGAATAGGCATATCACGCTCGATAATGCATAAATAAATGCCTGATACTCCTTTTATCATAAGACACCTCAACCTTCACCTATATATAAAGGACCAAAGGGAATCTCAAGTAAGCAATTATCACTTCTATATTGCACCCTACTCCTTTCCTTCTGTTCCATATTATTGGCTTGCCATTGGAGGGTCCTTGTCAGAGTCAACTCCGGTTACAAACTTTTATTTGTAGGAATCACCCTTCTTTGATAATCGTTGTTCACTCGAGCACTTTCAATCTCAACCTGGAATCTATAGCAATAAATTGGTGCAAGAGAGAGGGCCCTTGCCCACACTAGGATGGAGCATAAAGCTAAAGGACATGGAACCATGAAAAAGATCCTCCTCATGGCATTCTAATGCTGCCTCTCTACTAGCCTAACATTTGGCTGATATTCATGTACCAGCTCCATAGCTAGATGGGCCACCTTCACCATCTCAACCAGCTATGAGAGCAAAACCCGATCAGTTCAACTTGCTTATCCAGTAAGTACAAGCTTTAGTCACAGATGAAAAACAAAGCCGAGGCCAAGCTATTGAGCTCAAAGTTTAGATAAAGAACAAAGTTGGGGTTTAGCCACCAAGCTCAAAGCCTAGTTGAAGAACAAAGTCGAGGCCTAGTTATCGAGCTCAAATCTAATGTGAAGAACAAACTCGAGGCCGAGCCACCAAGGTCAAAGCTAAGATGAAGAACAAAGCTGAGGCTGAGCCACCAAGCTCAAAATTGAGGCAAAGAATAAAGCCAAAACTGAGCTACTGAGCTCAAGGCTAAGGTAAAAGTCAGCCAAGGCCTATCCATCAAGTACAAAGTCGAGCTGAAAAATAAAGCTAAGATCGAGGTACCATTTTAAAGCTAAGGTGAAGAACAAAACTAAGACAAAAAAATCAAAACCAAAGCCAAGCCACCAAAGCTGAGTACTTCAATACTAAGCCGAGACATCTCAAGTCAAGGTGAAAGCAAAAATTGATGTCAGCCAAAGCCAAGGTCAGTGAGCCAATGAGGAGCGAAGAGCAAGTTGAGCCTAGACCATCATGACTACCTACACCACTTTAGTAGGGAGAAGCTATGAAAATGCGACCTATAGCTAGGGTGATAAATGCCATTACTGGGGGGCAGCTCAATGGTGAATCCAAAAGCTCAGTAGAGCAGATCAAAATGATCAAGAAAAGCCATTTCTCAATTAAAAAGATCCCCATCAAGTGGATGAGGTCATTAGGCTTAGGACTTATCACCTGAAGTGGCTCGATGGAGCACCTTACATCTGTTATGAAAGTTGAAGAATCTCTGAATATAACTATCGATAATGGATAGTCTTTTTTTTAACAAAAATAAATTTCTTCCATCATAAAACTTTTTAGAATAAATCAAACTTCGTTTACAATAACATGGGCTAAAGACCTTGGGCGACCAAGAAGCGAGGGATAATCCAATGAAGATATTCAAAGGTCCCCCAATCAGTGAGATAAGTAGAGCCATTGAAACCTTGGTAGGTTTGGGAAGCAATAGGTAACCCTTCAAGAGAACCCTCGAAGCCCATAAGGTTCTATCTATGATGATCTGAGTCGAGAATCTGAGTCAAGAATCTTCGTCGGCTCGAGGAGCGAAAGATAATCCCAAGAAGAAGATCCTCGGAGACTCCAAACATTAGCAAAGCTAACGTGATCTAAGGTTTCCCTTCAGCAATCCAAGCTCAACACCTTGGGCCATCTTATAAGAAGATCGCGAAATGCACCAAATCAAAATAAATGCTTCAAACTAGATCAGTTCTAGGAATGACTGATCTATGGAAAGGTAATGTCAGAATCACTTCAAACCTTAAGAATCGGCTTAAAGCTCACAACCCCAAGTCAAATATCCAGCTCAACCCGAAGCCAGCATCAACTTTAACTTAGACAACCTCAAAAAATCTAAACTAATGATCCAACCCATGGATTAGAACTGAAAAGTTCATCGCTATAAGAAGTCAATGGGTTGAATCAAATTATCCGACTCGATGATTGAAACTTAGAAGCCTTTCTATTTAATGTTAGTAGGGCCACCTATAACAATCAAGCCAATCTTACATGTTAATGTTTTAAAAAGAGTGGCAACATCTTGAGATTGAGGGGCAGCATCATCAAACAACCTTAGAAAATGACTACTCTCTTCACCTAAGCTATTATTAAGCTCGGACTTTAAAATAAGGGACAATTGTTATTGGAAAAATTTATATCTTAACTGATATCAAAGAGGAAGGTACCTCGGATGTGGCTAACCTACCCATTTGATGCCAACCTGAACTATTTCCACAATAACCTTGAGCCAACATTCTGAGCAAGAATCATGCTCAATTCATTACCTCATTTGTTTATGACCTCAAATATCTCAAGATCCTAAAATATCCCAAGATTATTTATTTTTTGCTGATAAGGCAAAATATGGTAGGCACATGTCACCTAATAAGGAAGGGAGCAGCTATCCATTTCTACCTTCTCTCCAGGTAAATAAGGCAAGAGAATGGACATATCACACTCGACAAGGCACAAATAATTGTCCGATACTCCTTTCTTCACCAAACCCCTCAGCCCTTGCCATAAATAAAGGGCCAAATGGGTTCCCAGGTAGGCAATCATCACTTCTATTTTATGCTCCACTCCTTTCCTTCAATTCCAAATTACTGATTTGAGCATCAAAAAGTTTCCATCAGAATTAACTTTGGCAAAAAATTTTTACTTACAGGTATTGTCCTCATTCGATAACTACCATTTACTCTAGCACCTTTAGCCTCAAACAAAAATCTATAACAACACTTATCAATTAAGAACCGTCTAAGTAGATATAAGTGAAAAAAACATGGGTATAAATTAAAAAACAAAAGATCTTAAAATTTTAAATATATTTACATGTTAAGGAACTTCCAAATAGATGTAAGGGAAAAATATTGGCATTAGTTAATAAAAAAAATTAAAGATTTATCATTTTATGATCATTTCTTGACTAGTGATTCTCCTTAATTAAAAGTAATTAAATTTTCAAATCTCCACTTCCCTCCAATGACCCTAAATTTGTAAGGCGAAGAGATGGACTTTTGTACCATGGTCAATGATGCTACAGCACAATCTTCTCAAAGGACATCCGCAAGAAGAACATATTAAAGAATTTTTGTTCAAATCAATGTGAATAGGACCAAATCAAACTGAAATTTACCTTCTTTTTTTTAACTTCATCTATTACAAAATTTGTCTGTGGATGGTTTTTTTAATATATTTTCTTACATATCATACGAGCCAAACTATAAAATTGAAAATAGTGCAACTTTGATGCGGTAAAAAATAATATCTTTTTATTGGTAGGTCAAAAAGAAAATCATACCCACTAGGTATAAATGTATTCACAAAAATCAAAAAAATATTCCATAATCCCTAGGGAACAAGTTTGAGATTCGTCCACACAATCCTTTTCAAATCCTTCGCTATATAAAAAACCACCTAATTTAATGGTCGATTCATCTCCTAATATACATACAAGCTTCTAGGAAAGAATACTATCTAGTCATCCACCAAATATCTTGCTAGAGGGGGTGGGAAGTTCCAAACTTTACTTAATCTGAATCCATCTAATCATTGTCAAAGAATTCCCCTCCAAAACCAAACGATCAGCACTAAGTACTCACCTCACATAGTTGACCTCAGTCCAAGCCACCCTCAACTTTGCCATAAGAACTAAAGTATCCAAGATCTAGCACCCTCTAGCTGCCATTAAGGTAGAATACAGACCTGAATAACAAAACTGTGCTGCCTCTTTTGCCAACATGCAAAACACCGTCATCAAAGATGACTTTGAGGAAACTCGGGGATAGGGGCTCGAAAAAAATATAAACCAACGGAACTACTAAACTAGTAGAAGGGGAATTTCATATTGATATAGCTACATCGCTGACGTGGAACGCGTGTAAGGTCCAGTTGGACACGGTCAGTACCACGTAGATTTTTTCTTTCAAAAGATCCCCTGTTCGGGAAGAAGTGCTCCTGCTCCTAGGCCAGGTGGCACCCCAAGACGGGTCCATCTCAGTCGAAGTCGAGCCTCTCTCTGCCACTCCGTCAGGTATCCACCCAGGAGGGGTCCACCTCGGCCGAAGCTGGCGGCCCCTCGCTCCCTCGCCAGGTGGCACTCCAAGATGGGTCCACCTCTATCGAGGTCAAGCTGGGCCCTCCTGCTCCTTCACCAGGTGGCATCCCAAGATGGGTCCACCTTGGTCGAAGTCGAGCCTCTCTCTGCCACTCCGCCAGGTGTCCACCCAGGAGGGGTCCACCTCGGCAGAAGCTGGCGGCCCCTCGCTCCCTCGCCAGGTGGCACCCCAAGACGGGTCCACCTCTGCCGAGGTCGAGCCGGGCCCTCCTGCTCCTTTGCCAGGTGGCACCCCAAGATGGGTCCACCTCGGCCGAAGTCGAGCATCTCTCTGCCACTCCGCCAGGTATCCACCCAGGAGGAACCACCTCGGTCGAAGCTGGCGGCCCCTCGCTCCCTTGCCAGGTGGCACCCCAAGACGGGTCCACCTCTGTCGAGGTCGAGCCGGGCCCTCCTGCTCCTTCGTCAGGTGGCACCCCGAGACGGGTCCACCTCGGTCGAAGTCGAGCCTCTCTCTGCCACTCCACCAGGTGTCCACACAGGAGGGGTCCACCTCGGCCGAAGCTAGCGGTCCCTCGCTCCCTTGCCAGGTGGCACCCCAAGATGGGTCCACCTCTGCTGAGGTCGAGCCGGGCTCTCCTGCTCCTTCGCCATGTGGCACCCCAAGACGGGTCCACCTCGGCCGAAGTGGAGCCTCTCTCTGCCACTCCGCCAGGTGTCCACCCAAGAGGGGTCCACCTCGGCCGAAGCTGGCGGCCCCTCGCTCCCTCGCCAGGTGGCACCCTAAGACGGGTCCACCTCTGCTGAGGTCGAGCCGGTCTCTCCTTCTCCTTTGTCAGGTGGCACCCCAAGACGGGTCCACCTCGACCGAAGTCGAGCCTCTCTCTGCCACTCCACCAGGTGTCCATCCAGGAGGGGTCCACCTCGACCGAAGCTGGCGATCCCTCGCTCCCTCGCCAGGTGGCACCCCAAAACGAGTCCACCTCTGCTGAGGTCGAGCCGGGCCGTCCTGCTCCTTCGCCAGGTGGCACCCCAAGACGGGTCCACCTCGGCCAAAGTCGAGCCTCTCTCTGCCACTCCGCTAGGTGTCCACCCAGGAGGGGTCCACCTCGACCGAAGCTGGCGGACCCTCGCTCCCTCGCCAGGTGGCACCCCAAGACGGGTCCACCTCTGTCGAGGTCGAGCCGGGCCATCCTGCTCCTTCGCCAGGTGGCACACCAAGACTGGTCCACCTCGGCCGAAGTTGAGCCTCTCTCTGCTACTCCGCCAGGTGTCCACCCATGAGGGGTCCACCTCGGCTGAAGCTGGCGGCCCCTCGCTCATTCGCCAAGTGGCACCCCAAGACGGGTCCACCTCTGTCGAGGTCAAGCCGAGCTCTCTTGCTCCTTCACCAGGTGGCACCCTAAGACGGGTCCAATTCGGCGAAGTCGAGCCGCTCTCTGCCACTCCGCCAGGTGTCCACCCAGGAGGGGTCTACCTCGGCCGAAGCTGGTAGCCCATCGCTCCCTCGCCAGGTGGCACCCCAAGACGGGTCCACCTCTACCGAGGTCGAGCCGGGCCCTCCTGCTCCTTCGCTAGGTGGCACCTCAAGACGGATCCACGTCGACCGAAGTCGAGCCTCTCTCTACCACTCCACCAGGTGTCAACCCAGGAGGAGTCCACCTTGGCCGAAGCTGGCGGCCCCTCGCTCCCTCGCCAGGTGGCACCCCAAGACGGGTCCACCTCTGCTGAGGTCGAGCCGTGCCCTCCTGCTCCTTCGCCAGGTGGCACCTCAAGACGGGTCCACCTCGACCGAAGTCGAGCCTCTCTCTGCCACTCCGCCATGTGTCCACCCAGGAGGGGTCCACCTCGGTCGAAGCTGGCGGCCCCTCGCTCCCTCGCCAAGTGGCAC
The DNA here is from genome assembly GCA_021397845.1 of Areca catechu. Classification (NCBI taxonomy): domain Eukaryota; kingdom Viridiplantae; phylum Streptophyta; class Magnoliopsida; order Arecales; family Arecaceae; genus Areca; species Areca catechu. The sequence continues at coordinate 22,617,782 of CM038052.1, read as the reverse complement.
CCCAAGATGGGTCTACCTCTGCCGAGGTCGAGTCGGGCCCTCCTGCTCCTTCGCCAGGTGGCACCCCAAGACGGGTCCACCTCGGTCAAAGTAGAGCCTCTCTCTACCACTCCGCCAGGTGTCCACCCAGGAGGGGTCCACCTCCGCCGAAGCTGGCGGCCCCTCGCTCCCTCGCTAGGTGGCACCCCAAGATGAGTCCACCTCTGACGAGGTCGAGCCGGGCCCTCCTGCTCCTTTGCCAGGTGGCACCCCAAGATGGGTCCACCTCGACCGAAGTCGAGCCTCTCTTTACCACTCCGCCAGGTGTCCACCCAGGAGGGGTCCACCTCGGCTGAAGCTGGCAGCCCCTGCTCCACCGCCAGGTAGCGCCCCCTGACGGGTCCATCTCTGTCGAGGTGGAGCCGGGCCCTCCTGCTCCTTCGCCAGGTGGCACCCCAAGACAGGTCCACCTCGGCCGAAGTCGAGCCTCTCTCTGCCACTCCACCAGGTATCCACCCAGGAGGGGTCCATCTCGACCGAAGCGGTGGCACCTCGCTCCCTCGCCAGGTGGCACCCCAAGACGGGTCAACCTCTGCCGAGGTCGAGCCGGGCCCTCCTGCTCGTTCGCCAGGTGGCACCCCAAGACGGGTCCAACTCGGCCGAAGTGGAGCCTCTCTCTGCCACTCCGCCAGGTGTCCACCCAGGAGGGGTCCACCTCGGCCGAAGCTGGCAGCCCCTGCTCCACCGCCAAGTGGCGCCCCCTGACGGGTCCACCTCGGTCGAGGTCAGCCATACTCTACAAAGCCTCGGGGAGGCAGAGACACGGGTCGCGAGGTCACATTAGAGCCAGCGCGCGCCGCGCTCCGTACAAGGCGCCGGTATGACCTGTAGTGATACGTGAAACCTCGTTTACACTAGTTAATTAGGGCCCTACAACCGAGGAATGAAATTTTAGCGGGCAGGAGCCTGAAATGGCTGGAAGCCCACCGTCAACGCCCCGAAAGGAGAGCTCCCGCGCTCGGCCCAAGGCCTCACCAGTCTTCCCCCTTTCGTGACACACTATGAACGAGGTAGGTCGGCCACTTAACTTCCAGATTCGAAGAAGAAGGGGAAGGAGAAGGTTTAGAGGTCTCAGAAAGCTCCCTGGAGGCGACGTGGGCTGAAGGCAGTTTGATGATATAAAAGGGACGGTAAAAACGGACGGAAAGGTAGGTGGAAAAAAGGGGAGAACACCAAAAGAACGATCCGGGAGGATCTCGGGAAGTCCTCAGGCGAGAGCTCGGTGGCCCTAGCACGGGAGGCCGGGCCTCAACTCCTCACTTTCCCACACTTCTTTCATTTTACATCTTCTCTAAGCACGGGGATCCTTCGGGAGCCTGCCTTAGAGGTCCTGTTCCATCTTGCCGCTCTCTGACTTGATCGTTGGAGTACCCCTGCCGGAACCCTCGGTCCGGATCTCTGATCTTGTTTTGCAGGTTCGGAAGTTTGGAGATCTCGAGATGAGAGAGTCCGAGAACCGGCGCCAGCTCACGAGCTACAGGCCACTGCGATGAGATCGGCAACATATATTTCAAGCTGTTGATGTCAACTAAATTGGCCAGTAGTGTATGAACTCAAAAGCCTGACTCATGGCTCTCTCCATGGTGAACCTTGCAAAATGGCTAGCCCCCTCAAATATTGCACCATTCCTACGGAGCTAGATGCTGTGAATGATATACACTGTCTTGATACCCCATGACTCGATGGTTTGCCTAGCTATTCCTTGCACTGCCTAGAGAAAAACTTGGTCTAAAATTAACTCTTATGAAGGAGCCTAGTGATAATCCACCATTGACCACACTAAAAAGGAACATATACAATAGTCTCCACCTCTGATTTGTATCAAGACTACTCTTTAGTAATAGACATCCCCCTCGTACCAAGGACTGCTCTCAAAGGGAAGTGGGCCTAAGCCACCTTTGATAGAAAGAGGACCATCCTAGGGTGAACACCACATCTCTAAATCCAAGAACCATCCAATCTATCTCCTGGTTGGGTTCATCCTTGTACAAATTGTAAAGGTCCCGGGCTTGCACCCTAGAGTTGGAGGAAGCACCCCACACTTACATATCAAGACCTCCTTGAAAGGGAATCACTAAGCCCATCGCCTTATCTGCTGAGCAAGCTTCGATTGAACAAGCTTCTTACATGGGCCTCATTCCATGCCCCTCCCTCTGGTTGGATGAAATCTCTCACACGAGCCGGCACCCACATCTAGTCATCCACACAAACCATGGTTGACCATTTTCGTAATGGAAAGTCATAAATCCAAGCATCCTCCATGAAATCAACCGAACGACCATCCCCAATTAATCACCCACCTGGTACTCGCTATGATCTTTGGAGCATGGTCACAAATTTCTTTCTAAAGAAGAGAAGCAATTCATGGTGTTCGGATCTCCCCTCCAGCCATTCATGCTCCATGCTTTGCCCTTATCACAAAGCACCACAAACTCTCTAGTTCAAGGAGGAAACGTGCAACATGCCTGGCAATCGCTTTCTCTCTCTTGATAATAAGTAATGATTGGATACCCCTACCACCATCTTGGAGAGGCACATAGAACACCCCATGCCATAACATGAATTGTAGCTCTCTTCTGGAGGAACTGCATAAGAAGTTTCTAAAAAGGCACTCAAGTATTTGAAGAGAAGACCTCGGTAGCATGGTATCGGGGAGCAAGTAAATAGGCATCAAATTAAGAACAGATCTCATTGGTGTTATCCTTCCCATCATAGATAAAGAATAACTTTGCACCTATCTAGTTTTTCATGAATACTACGCTCCACATACCGACACTCTAACCTCTCGAGTCTCCGACCCATGATCAGAACCCCTAAGTATTGCCAAGAGTTTAATTGGTTGGAGATCCCCAAGGCATCTCGAATCACTTGCTATACCTGAGTTTTGGTCTTCGGGCCAAAGAAGATTGCCAACTTAAGAAAGTTCACCCCTTGAAAGGAAGAAGTATAATAGGCTTCAAGTATATTCTTCAGAGACAACACTTTTCGAGATATCTTGACTCAAGAGAAGATATTCATCTGCAAATAATAAGTGGGAGACTGGTTAGGCTCCTACAACATGCACATAGACCTCTAATACTCGAGTTAGAGTTGCAGCACGAAGGGCACAGGATCAAGCATCAACACAAATAATAAATAGGTAGGGGGATAGCAAACAATCTTGTCAAAGACCCATAGTCGTTTGGAAGAAAGCTGTAGGTGTGCCATTTATCAAGATGGAAAATGCTGGCAAGCAAACACAACTCAAGATCCAACTGATCCAGGCCCCATGAGAACCAAAACCCTCCAAAGACATTTGAGGAAAATCCCAAGATATATGGTCATATGCTTTTTCCATATAAAGCTTGATGGCCATCAAATTGCACTAAGTTGAGGTCCTCGGGTCATGCATAAACTCTTGGGCCACCATGACATTATCCGTAATGCTCCTGCCCCCCACAAAGGCTTCCTATTCAAGACTGATAAGTCAAGGAAGAATTAGTTTCATTTTACTGACCATAATCTTCACAATAATCTTATATAAATTCGTGCAAAGGTTGATAGGTCTGAAGTAGCCGGCTTGACAACGTTCGAATATTTGGGGTTCAACATGATAAAGATCCTTTTATACATCTCAAGCATCCTCTCAGAGTCAAAGAATTGCTGAATAGCACAAATAACCTCTTGACATATAATAACCTGGTATCTCTTAAAGAGGGAGGAACCATCAGGTCCCAAAACTTTAATATCTACTGTTGACCACACCACCCCCCTAACCTCATCCACTATCACCAACCTTTGTAGCGTAGCATTTTCCTTCCCAGAGACCTAACCATCATGTGGTGGATAGAAAAACATGGCACCAATATCCAACTGATCAGACCATCTTTCCCTGAAGAACTAAAGGATCTCTTGATGAATGGTATCATTATCTTCTGTCCACTAGCCACCACTATCCCTTAGCTACCTGATCATGTTCCTATGTCTCCTGATGATAGTAAACTAATGAAAGAAGTTTGTATTCCTATCCCCTCTTGAATCTACTAAATACTTGACTTTTGCTTCCAAAAAATTTCCTAATGTCGAAAAAGAGAATGATGTAAAAACAAACAACTTTGAAGAGCTGCCAAATCATCCATAGAGAGTCCACTCTTCCTCTCATCTTTTATCTAGATCTCTGTAATCGAAGCCTCAATGACCTCAAGCCTTTAGAAAATATCCCCTATACTCTCCTGGTTCCAACATCGCAATCTATACTTTGTGAGCTCCAGCATATGTGTTAGATGATACATAGCATCCCCATGGATTGGTAGCCTTCACACCTCTCAAACAATATCCCATGAGGCCGAATAGGAGAGCAAAGTCTTCTTGAACCAAAAAGGACTCTGATATATAGGTCTATACTTAGAAGAAACCAAAATCGGTAGTGATTTGATCCTATTCGAGAGAGATGGTGCACTCGGTAGCTTGGAAAGTGCTGGATCTAACTTGTCATAGCAAATGATTTATTAATCCTTTCCCAAACTCTAGCTCTCCTATAGCGATTGTTGCACCAAGTAAATCTAGGTCCCATAAAGCTAAGATCAATCAACCCATTCAATTGCAAGAGATCTTAGAATTTCTTATACTCGATCTTATTAAAGAAGGGTCTCTCCCCATATTTCTTACGAGGGCTATCGATATAGTTAAAGTCCCCAACCAAAACCGATGGAATGTCCTATCATGATAAGCTTGCAACCTTACTCCAAAGCTCATGACATTGCCTGTAATCTATATAAGTGTACACTTCCATTAAAAGCTCATGACATTGCCTGTAATCTCACCAACTATGCTATCATCTTAGTGATTTCTAATCTAGGTTGGTTGATATTCAGGTTTTTAACCAATCGTTTTCCAAAATCATAATTTGATAAATAATTGCCATATAGTTTCCTTTCATCACGAAGATCACCGATATGTACAGAAGTAACGAGTAATCTTCCCGATCAGGGATTGGATTTCATTGATAAAAAAATAATAAAATAATGATAAGAAAATATAATATTATAGTATTGTAATATAATAGAACTGTTGTTTGGCCATATAAGTTTGTGTGCGTGCATGTATAGCCGGGTCTTTTTGAAATTAAAATTTTGGTACGTATAATGACAAAATAATGGTAACTACTTCTGTAACATGACAATGATTAAATAAAAGGGTAGCCATCTATTTAATGGCATTATGTGCTCGTGTGAATCACAATGGTCACCTCCCTCCCCATCCACTTAAGAATGGCCGTCTATTAAACCCATCGGGGAACCTCGATGGCGCCTCACGTGACTCCGGACACGTTGGTTCCCTCCTCGGGTCCAGCAAGAAGAGCGCGGGGGCAGCTGTCGGGCTCTCAAATAATCTTTAAACCGTCCCAAACCCAGGTGTCGAGTCCGGTTGCGGTTGCTGGCTCTTCCAGTGGGGACCATGCAGCAGACCGAGTGGGTCTAGACGTCATGCATGGCGCATCCCCACGACCCCATCCCATGTTCTCCGTCCTCTTCTACCCCTCAGGCCTCGGCCCCCTTCTCGCATCTGTCCTCCCGGGTAGCACCACAACCTTGTACTACCACCAGCGGCGAGCCCAAAAAAGACAGGAGAGGGAGGGAGCGCAAATGGAACCATAATGCTTCTTTTACTCATTTCGTAACCTGATGAACCTTATATAATGAATCCTTCTTTGTATAGCGCTTGCCCGAATGCTTGATTATGATCTAAGTTCGGCATGCCATACTTGTTCAGCAGATGTTCTCGCTTCTTGGCCGTCCTACTTTTTGTACCTTTTTTTTATAATTTCCAATTTGGGAGCGGTTAATTTTGCTGCTTTTGTAATTATTCTAGTTCGTTTATTCATTTTATCCTGCTTCAGGCTTTCTTTTTAATCCTATCTAAAAGCATAAAAATATATTTTTTTTTAAAAAAAAAATTTATCACAATTTTCAATACTAGGAATTGGACTTCTTCATGTTTTTCGTAGATTTTTATTTCTTTATAAAATATAAAAAAACTTATTTATACCGGAAAGTTTTTTTTTTTTTAAAGAAAAAAAAAAAAAAAAAACTCCAACTGATATTGACCATAACCAAATAGCAGACACAAATCAAAACGGATCATGAAACCGACCGATCAAATCCCCAGAAGACTGATCTAGAAATGCGTGGAGATTACAAATTCTCCCTTCAATTGGTGATAGTTACGGGCATTTTCATCACCGCAAAGTGGGATGCACGGAGCATAATGCGTATCCGGAATGCTCGTGCAGAACTTTCGGAAGTGCGATCAGCTACCAAAAATAAATACATCAATATATCCGGATTCCAGGATGATATTGGAGAATTTTTCATTAAATTCTTATAATAAGAGAAATCCATCTATCTTCATGCTGCTCCAAGCCGATCTAAATACGTCCCATCTCGGGAGCAACCCGTGTCCAGCGAGCATGACAAGCACATTTTCTCCGAACAGCCTAATCTTTCATTCGAGCTCTCGAGCAGATGAGCCTACTTCAACGGCAACACCAACCACATACGTATTTTTCTCTTCTTCTCGCCAGCCAAGCCATGTCTCCCTCTCCTCGACTCTCTTCCTAACGCTTTTTTTTCAAGCACTTTTTGACAAATTTTGTTCCCAGCTAATTTCTTATGCGTTCTTTCCTAGCCTGGCAAATTTCTTTCCACGGTGGTCCGTGGATGGTGGGCTCCTGTGGGTCCCATTTCCGTAGGCGTTTGTTTTAATTTCCCCACTCCCTGCCCGCTTCTCGAGAAGCCGTCCTTTTCCCCAGTCTCCCCTCTCCGCGCCCCCTCCCTCTCCCAGCCCCTGTCTAATTAACCAACACCGGGCTCCGCCCGCCCTCGCAGCGACTTCCCTGCTTCCCTTCTCTCTTCCTTGAACCCCCGGCTCCCCAACGCTCGAAACCTTCCCATCTATCCTCTCTCTCTCTCTCTCTCTCTCTCTCTCTCTCTCTCTCTCTCTCTCCCCACTCGAAGTGCAAAGCACGTACACTGATATATACCCTCCTTCAATGCTCCTGTGTGAGCTAGGGAAGGAAAAGCTAGAAAACTTTACAAGTAATAGAAGAGGTAACAAAAGAGGAGAGAAGGAATAAGTTGGGAATAAAGAGGAGAATGGCTTATATGTGCGCCGATAGTGGCAATCTGATGGCAATCGCCCAGCAAGTCATCCAGCAGAAGCAGCAACAACAGCAACAACGGCAGCAGCAGCAGGGCATCGCCACATCCGTTAACCCCTTCTCCGTTAACCCCCAGCCGTGGGGACCGAACCACCACCCCATCCCCGACAACTTCCCTTTCGTCCTCCCCGACTCCGCCGACTTCCACGACCCCTTCGCCTCCGTTTCTGGCCCAGGTTCGGTCCTTGGCTTCCATCCCTCCGTCCACCTGGACCATGGCCCGTTCCGGCTCTCCGACTTCGGCTCCTCCGCCTCGGCCGCCGCCGCAGCGGTTTCGGTGGCGGGAGACTTTGACTCGGACGAGTGGATGGAGAGCTTGATTGGGGAGTCGCCAGCGGAGAGCTCCCATTTGATGACGGACGCCTGGCAGGGCGGCGGGGCCGCCGCTGCGGCGGCGGAAATCCCGCCCCTCTTCTCCGACGCCTTCGCCTCCTGCTCCGCCGCTGTCACCGTCCCCTCCCCTGCCTCCACCTCGGATCTCAACCGCGTAGTCTTCTCCGACCCGTCCAAGTCCTCCGCTCTGGCTCATCATCAGACAGTGGGCGTTCATTCCCCAAATCCGGCGCCGGCGCAGCAGCAGGTTCCGGTCCAAACTGATGCCTCCCCTGCCTCCACCTTCGATCCGCCACCGCCGGCCCATCAGAAGAGCGACGCCGGCACCGGCGACGAATTTGTCCGAGATTCGGCGGTGGCGGGCAATTCCCTTTCGCTGGCCCCGCCGCTGCTCCAAGCCCTCCGCGAGTGTGCCCGGTTCGCCGATTCCGATCCGGATCTGGCCGCCAAGTCCCTGGACAAGATCCGGGAGTCCGCGTCCGACCTTGGTGATCCGACGGAGCGGGTCGCGTTCTACTTCGCGGAGGCCCTCTACAGCCGCCTCTCCGCTGCCGCCTGCGGTCCTTATCGAAAGGATCCGTCCTTGCCGCCGCCAACTGCCGCCTCCTACGATTCCTCGACGGAGGACTTCACCCTCTGCTACAAAGCTTTCAACGACGCGTGCCCGTATTCGAAGTTCGCCCATCTGACGGCGAATCAGGCAATTCTGGAGGCCACCGAGTCGGCGACCCGGATCCACATCATCGACTTCGGGATCATCCAGGGGGTCCAGTGGGCAGCGCTCCTCCAGGCCCTCGCCACCCGCCCCACCGGAAGACCGGCCAAGATCCGGATCTCTGGCATCCCCGCACCTGCGCTCGGCGACTCCCCTGCGGCCTCCCTTGCCGTCACTGGCAACCGCCTCCGCGACTTCGCCGCCCTCCTCGACCTGGACTTCGACTTCGAGCCGGTCCTCACCCCGCTCCCGGAGCTCACCGCTTCGACGTTCCGGGTCGAGCCGGGCGAGTCCGTGGCGGTCAACTTTGTGCTCCAGCTCTACTCCCTCCTGGGCGATTCGACCGATCTGGTCGAGCGGGTGCTCCGGCTCGCCAAATCGCTCGGGCCGGCCGTGGTGACGCTGGGGGAGTACGAGGCGAACCTGAAGCGGTCCGGATTCGTGGAGTGGTTCGGTGCGGCGCTGGCTTGTTACGCGGCCGTGTTCGAGTCGCTTGAGCCGCAAATGGACCGGGGTTCGGCGGAGCGGCACCGGGTGGAGCGGCTCCTCTTGGGGCATAGGATCCGGGCGGCGGTGGGGCCGGGGAAGGGGGCGATCTTGGAGGAGAGGGGGGAATGGACGGCTCTGATGGGGCGATGCGGACTGGATCCCGTAGCGGTCAGCAACTATGCGGTGAGCCAAGCGAAGCTTCTCCTCTGGAATTATAACTACAGCTCCAAGTACAGGATCGTCGAATTCCAGCGGGGGGGGTTCCTCTCACTCGGCTGGGAGGACCGCCCCGTCCTTACGGTTTCCTCGTGGCGCTGATAATGAAGTCGGTGTTTTTGGAGAGGATTATTTTTGTTTTGTTCCCAAAATCTCTCTCTTATTTTCTTCTTCTCCTTCCTCTTCATTTTCTTTCTTTGTTTTTTTTTTTTTTAAATTAAAAGTGTTGATAATATGTATATATGTGCTTGTGTGAAAAAGTTAGTCTTGATGGTGGGGGAATCATGGGAAGCAACTGCTCCTAATTTAATAGCGCTCCTAACAATGGGAAGCCACTACTGCTAATTTAGTGGGCCTAATTGTCAGGAGTACAAGAGCTAATTTAGTCTTACCGTTTTGGGGGTTTTGGTGGTTCAAGCACGGAAAGGTCAGAGCAGTTCTGATTCCAGAGAAGGAAGAAATCTGACTTCTATTATGATTAGTGTTTTTGACTTCATTCATCTAAAATCTGTATGGTATTAAAAGGTAAAGGTAGTGGATTAAGAATTCTAATTATCTTTATGACGACAAGATTGCAAGGTGTATTTTAGTTATCTTACTAATTAATCTTTGATTAGATCTAAGTGCTTTTAGACCGGGAAAAAGTGACTGCTGCTGGTGAAAAGAAATGAGATTAGGTTGGGCGGTTTGTGGGCCCTTGCAATGCAATATCTGTAATTTTGGGCCAACTTGTTTTAAGAAAAAAATAATGGACAAAGTACGATTAAGTCAAGCAATATGAAGCCGTGGAGGTAGCTATCGTTTTATGCAACAAAAAGCGTGGGATTTAAAGTTAAAAGGCTTGTAAAGTAGCGAACGGAAAGATTGCGGTGCTTTAATTACGGTCTGATAAATACCAAGGTGGGATGTCTACTGTACTTGTGATGTGATCTTTACTACAAAAGCGGGGGAGTTCTGTTGGTTTCCGTCCTCATCGGGCCTATAAAGACAAATGCGACAAGCTTATCTCGGGAAGCAAGCGACGCCGTAATAAATATTATCTACGTGGACGCTTTCTTTCACGTTATCTGATTTCCTTTTAGATGTTGGCACGACGTCACCCTCCGCAATTCCAAATTTATTGGACACAAGGGCAGATCTCCATGGCAGTGCTTTGTATCGGGAAGTCGAGCATCTGCGAGTTTTTTTTAAAATAATATTTTTTAAAAAAATAATTACCAAAATAGGTTCGGTAAAATTTATTTATCGATTTAGGTGGAGGGTCTGACGTGGACGAATTCATCCTTTGAAAAGACGAATTTACAACTGAATTCGTCCTTCGAAAGGACGAATTCAGTTCGAAGGACGAATTCAGTTCGAAGGACGAATTCGTCCTTTCGAAAGGACGAATTTAGTTCGAAGGACGAATTCAGTTGAGCTGAATTCGTCCTTTCAAAGGACGAATTCAGTTCAACTGAATTCCTCCTCCCATTTTTTTTCTGGATTCCAGGTGAAGTTGGCAAGGGCTGTCGATTTCAGCCCAAAATGCCCAAAACATGGACCATTATCGAGTTCCACATTTCGTACTTCTGTGACTTGACTAGCTACTAACTATGAGTTGGTGAACACCTTTAAGGGCTTTACTCCAAGCTCCCTGATAAGTTTCAGTCATGTCAACAGGGTCTCATACTCAAATTAGTTGTTGGTTGCCTTGAATAGAAAATGCAAGGCATACTTGATGACCACCTATTCAAAGTTCATCAAGATCATTCCGGCTCCACTACCTTGAGAATTTCAGGTGCCATCCACGTAAAGGATCCAAGCTAGGTCCACATGGGACAACTCAGCAAGTTGCTTATCGGGTACCTCCACATGTTTATCATCGATCCATGTGCACTCGACCAAGAAGTTCAATAAGACATGCACCTTCACATATGACCTCGGGTGATAAGAGATATCAAACTTATCGAGCTTGATTGTCCATTTCACCAGTCGCACAAAGGTGTCAAGTCGATGTAGGATAGCCTTTAGGAGTTGGTCGATTAGGATGATGACATGATGAGCTTGAAAGTAGGCCCTGAGATGCTAAGCATAAACAATTAGAGCAAAAATGATTTTTTTGGATTTGGAATACCTAGTTTCCACATGATGAGTTATTGAAGGCCTCTTCCAAGTCAACAACATGGTCAGCCTCTCTAAATGTTAGATGTATGCCCTGAAAGCCATGTTGGCTTGACACATTTCTAAATGTTAGATGTATGCCCTGCGTTTGCATTCCAGCTCTTTTCACCACATCTCTTAATTTGGGATCACGGAATCTTGAATTGAAGTTACTTGCCACGTGACGCAGGCAATATACATGATAAGCATGCGGTGGCTGCCAACCCAGATACTCATTATGTACTGCAGCAAGTATTGCAGCATGTCGATCAGAAATTAGACAAATTTCCTGACGTGTTGTAACAAAATTTCTGATACAAGCTAAAAACCAACCCCAGGTGTCCGCTGACTCTTCATCAACAATACCAAATGCAAGTGGAAAGATCTGATTATTTCCATCAATAGCAGTTGCAATCAACAATTTCTCCTTATACTTTCCATACATGAAAGTAGCATCGATACTTATGACCGGACGACAGTGCTTAAACCCTTCAATCGAGGGTGCAAAGGCCCAAAATACACGATCAAACTGGGCACAATTTGGTATACCAGTTGGAGTGCCGATAAATTTAACCCAGGTACCCGGATTAAATGTTTGTACAGCATGCAACCATTTCGGAAGCAATTGATATGACATATCCCAATCTCCGAACAGCATCGCTATCGCCTTCTGTTTGGCATCCCATAATTTTCTATAACTTGGTGTATAGTTGTATTTGTTCTTTATGACTGCACCAAGTCCAGCAATAGCAATGGTAGGAATTTCTTTAACCAGGTCCCGAATTTCATTAGCAATTAAAGTGGAGTCCAAACCAGAATGATCTTGAGACATCATTGCAGATAGGCATGTATGAGGACCGGTATATCGTGAGATCTCAAAAAAATTATGCCGTTTAATACCTCTCAGCATCCACTGACAACCAGAATCTTTGCTCTTACATTTGACATGCCATAGATTTGGATTTGATTCAATAACTTTGAATTCATGATGTCTTTCAACAGAATATTGTTTTACTGAAGACTGCAATTCTGCCTTATCTATAAAGCGGAGTCCTTTACGTAACTCCTCATTCCTTTGCCATATAAAATGTTGTTCCTGCATTGAATAATACATTGACATATTTGCAGCATTCCAATCAATCTGGGTAAATGTTCTAGATGGAGCTTCAAATGTAGAATAATTTGGAACAGTGGTATCATCCGGACTTCGTACTGGATGTGAAGTACCGGCCTCGTCACCTTTGTCAGCCAAGTCATGTTCACTTTCATCATCATTCTCATTAAAAAGTTGATTATCGACATGCACCCTGTCATCAACAGCTGTATATATTGATGCTTCTCTAATATTACTTTCCTGTACAGTACTGTCCACCGTACGTAACGGATCTACAGTAAAAACTGAGCCAATATTTTCTACTTCATTATCTGCAATATTCGGAGTACTATATGATAGAACCTGTTCAGTTACACGAGTTGTTGCTATATTTCGAACAGCTTCTTCGTAATCATCCTGTTCGCAATCAGGTTCAGGAGCTTCAATGGTTTGAATATCTATATATAACTCTGCACCCGATATACATGAATGTGAACCGATAGTTGAAAACATCATCTCCATGTCTTCATCATCCGTTAATGGAACAGGTTCGTACTTTACAAATGTCAGCTGGACAACTTGTGGATATCTATAGATAATCAAAACTTTTTTTCCAGTTCTATCAATACGGAGAACTCTACATATTTTGTTCTCCAACTCTTGAAATGTCATGTCAGAACTGATTCTAATTGCCTTTTTTGGTCCCTGATTGTACTCAATTCCATTTGATCCATTAATCATAGAACCACCCATATAACATAATGCTGTGATTCTTTCTCCCATTATATATCCTACATGTTTAATTAACAAAATATATTTAGAAATAACTTTCTCATATATTGATATCATTAACAAACTAATTAAATTACATAATTAATATGACAATAAAATTCAAAACATAATTATTTGTCTATCATGATGAATGCATCCTATCATCAACTACTAGGTAAAGGCCCTATCCCATTCAGGAATTGCATTAATTTTACAGGTCAACTTATAGTAATCAAACGGTATGCAATGAAGACCAAATGAAATTTCGGCAGCATTTTTCCTTAGTTCTCCACATACAAATATTTATGTATGCGAAGAACAAAAGGAAAATGATGATCGAAATTTTATTCGGCCTTCATTGCATATCGTTTGATTACTATAAATTGACCTGTAAAATTATTTGCAATTCCCAAACTGTCCAAATTGGACAATCAATTGATCAACATGCATAATTCTCATATCTGTACAAGTATAAAAACATGTACGGATAATACAGAATATGCATATCAAGCAATTGACGGGTTTACGGTTCAATGAAATGCAAATTTTATAAAAATATATATAGAAAATTCATCATAATTAATCATTTAAATACAATTACAATTACATAATAATTACATCACTGATATCAATATGTACACAATACATGCTATAAAAATTCATGCTACACATTTATTTAATAAAAAAAAATTACAAATACATAAACTTCAAATTTTATTCATAACTAAGTATTACTAAATAAAAATTTTATTCAAATTTTTAATAAAGGTCGATGTTGGATACGAAAGGCTCGGAGGGAGTGCCATTGATCTGGATAGCAAAGGAGGGTTGCAGAACACAAGCTAGAATCAGGGCTATCCATCGACGATGAAAGCCAAAATCTAACAATGCCTTCTCCAAGAACTTCCAATGCATTCGGTCTTAGGCCCTCTCAATGTCCAACTTGATTGCCATAAGACTGCGACGAACTGGAGCTCTCCTGAGATCATACATGAACTCCTGAGAAATGAGAACATTGTTTGAAATAGACTGACCAGCCATGAATGCACCCTGCTCAGGACTAATTAGGCATGGGAGAGAGGCTTCATCCTGTTGACCATATGCTTGGCACAAATTTTGTAAAGAGTATTGTACTAGCTGATAGGCCTAAAGTGGCTCAGTTCAGAGGCATTTGTCCATTTAGGAATGAGAGGAACAAAAGCTTTCCTCCAAGAGTCAGGAATCTGAGCAGACATAAAGAACTCCTGCACAGCAGCGACAACATCCCCATGGATAACAAACCAAAATTGTCTAAAGAAAGAAGGAAGAAATCCATTCGGACCAGGAGCTTTATCTTCAGGCAGTAAGTAAAGGACACTTCGGATTTCATCCTCAAAAATCAATAAGAGAAGAGACCGATTTTCTGAAGGAGAAACCACATCCATAGGAGGAGTGTCGAAGGCGGCAAGGTTCCCGGTAAAGTTAGTCCACCTGGATCTGAAGAAAGAAATGATCACCTGCCAAATTTGAGCCTCATCCTCCATCCAAGGCCCTCAGGAGATCGAAGAGCTCTAGTCCGGTTTCTATGTCTGCAGACTACAATGGCTTGATAAAAAAGTGGGAGCTCTAGTATGGTTTCTATGTATGGATTTTTGTCACTAGAACACCTCTTGTTGACGAAGAAGAGAGTGATGGGTTGCCAACTGGTGCCGTAATTCAAAGGAGAAACACTAGAAAACCATACATTAGATCCCCTTCAATAATTGTAGGGTCCAGCTCAATTACAAACCACCATTTGTGGATACAATCCTTTTGTGTCCCAAACTACCACCAATACTAAACCACTTCCTATTGGAATAAGCTAAAGACCACTTGCTACCTATCATTGCTCGGTTCCCTAAGGGATGCGGAAGTTGGTGATTGGCTAAGCACAAGCAGAGACACCACCAACCCTACCACGCATGGCACCAATCCCTGATTCCAGGTAAATTAAGAGGTGATCGATAGCGGGTGATTAATAGAAGTTTTTTTTCTTATTTTTGTTACCATCATTGAATCACAACCAATAGAAACAAACAATGAGAAAGAGTGATCATCCAACAAAATTTACAATATTTATAAATTTAAACAATCAAATATTTATACAATCAAATATTTATAAATTTAAAAAAAAAATTTACCTTGAATCCGGATAATAAAATATGGAAGAACAAGATCTAGATCATCCAACAAAAAGCCAATATTCAGATCTACACAAAAAAAATAAATATTAATCAAAATAAAATTTAAATACTAAAAAAATAAATAAATAAATAAAAAAACTTACCGGAAAGGATGAGCAAGAGTGATCTTCAATACAAAGACCCCACAAGAAGATAAAACAAAAAAAAATATAACAGATCGGAGAGGGGAGGGACCACCGGAAAGGAAAAAAAAAAAAAAACGGAGGAGGAAGAACAGCGGAAAAAAAAAAAAAAAGGGAAGGCTTGTTATAAGGGTTCTGTGAGAATTCGTCTTTTCAAACGATGAATTCTCAGACGAATTCGTCGTTTGGAAAGACGAATTCGTCTTTCCACCGCGGGCAACCAAAGCCACGTGTCGATCGATAAGCCTCCCGATCGACACGTGTCAAAGCAGGGCTACGGCAGAGGCCTAAAATCGGCTTTTGAAAAGACGAATTCAAATTCGTCTTTTCAAAAGCCGATTTTACTTGTTTCAGGCGTTAATGCTCTGTGAGAATTCGTCTTTTCAAACGACGAATTCTCAGGCGAATTCGTCGTTTGGAAAGACGAATTCTCTCCACCGCAGGCCATCAAAGCCACGTGTCGATCGGTAGGCTTACCGATCGACACGTATCAAACCAGGGTGATAACGGCAGAGCCTAAAATCAGCTTTTGAAAAGACGAATTCAAATTCGTCTTTTCAAAAGGCGAATTCGTCGTTTGGAAAGACGAATTCTCTCCACCGCAGGCCATCAAAGCCACGTGTCGATCGGTAGGCTTACCGATCGACACGTATCAAACCAGGGTGATAACGGCAGAGCCTAAAATCAGCTTTTGAAAAGACGAATTCAAATTCGTCTTTTCAAAAGCCGATTTTAGACTGTAAATTTCGGTCCGGGTGAATTCGTCTTTGGAAAAGACGAATTCATTTTAGAATTCGTCTTTTCCAAAGACGAATTCGGCCACGAAACCATCCTGGTGGCAACGTGTCATTTTTTTTTTTTTCCCCGAACTTTTTGCCACGTGCCACCTAGATCCGTAAATATTTTACGGATTACCTATTTTTATAATTAATTTTTTTTTATATTATTTTAAAAAAAAGTTCAGCATCTGCTGCCGTTTGTTTTTTCACTTCTATTTTTATTAGCGATCTTCCGTTGATTCCTGTATGCAACATCGGTTTTTTTTTTTTTTTTTTTTTTTTTTTTTTTTTTTTTTTTTTTTTTTTTTTTAAAAAAAAAATCAGGCTTGTAGCGACCCGCGTTATCCAATATATATATATATATTCCGTTCTTGCTTTTGGATGGTGCGCGATAATTTCTGTAAGATTCGTTGCCAAATCATAGGTCATATTCCGGGACGGTGCTCGATATTTTCTGTAAAAAATATTTTACTTAATTGATAATTTTTTATGAAGAGTTTTTTTTGACATTCAAGTTAATTAAAATTTGGATAAACGATAGAATTGAAAAAAATTAGAGCTCATGGCATTACACTAACATAGCTTGTGAACGTACTTTTGGAAGTTTCCTTTTTATCTATTTATAATATTTGAAGTTAATCTCTTTCAATACGAAGATAATCTTTTCCGATTCGAAGATAATCTCTTTCGAATTAAAAATAATATCTTTTTATTTGGAGAGAATTTTTTTCGATTTGAGTTTATTCATGCTCTTTGCTGGGGCATCACTAACCATGGTATTAGTGGATGGTTTAAATCCTACCCAAATTTGTCATTGATAGTAATTTAATTTCCTTGCCTTAACATGTGGAATCCAAATATTTTGGGTCATTTGCTATTTTCTACCTTAATAGTTAATTGGGTCCAACTAATTATTTGACCTTTATGTATCAAGGAATGCTATGTTGATGAAACGGAGAAACTTTTCCATTGTGATGTTGAATGTACATTTAGTCGAGTTCAATTTAATTTGGTGGAGACAGAGATCGTTAAGGATCTTTCTCGGGTTGGCGATGTGGTCAGCCTCTTGTCAAAGACCTTTAGTAGATATCTTTACCAAACCCCTTAGTGAAGAAAGATTTTGTATGATTGAAAGAGAACCATGAGTCATTGATATTTTTAACTAGACTTTTCATCTTCTCTTAATCTTTCCTCTTAGCCTTCTCAATTTGATTGAAATCTTATCTCTCTAAAGTATTCTAGATCTCCTAAAAAATATTTATGAAACCTTCTTTTCCTATATTTCAAGGAAAACTAAATTTTATTCGGACTCAATATTTCAATCAACTCACAAGTGTTTATGAGTTGACTCATCGATGAGTCAACTCAAGGGTTATCTTCTTGAGCCGACTCATTGACAGATTCTCTATTTTCTAGGACCGACCCTTATTTTCACTCCTAACTTCTAATTTTCTTTCCACAAACACTCCAAAAACTCTCCGTAGTTTCTCAAACAGTAAATCCTTCAATCCTTGCCCTCCATATATCCGATTCCTATTTATTTCTTTCCGATTCGAGGGTAATGGGACTAATGAATTTGTTAGCACATCGAGTGAAGTGATAATGACCCATTATTGGAGATTCTAGGAGTGGCGAACACTGCTCGAAGGTGCAGCATGATCCCAAGCTTAGGATGGAGACTCATGCACCTCCTCCACCTTCTCCCATGGTTGAGAGAGTGGTCGGTCGCATGATAGCATTGGGGAAGATGGATTGATTTTGGCTACTTTGACAGGGATGGTTTCTCCATTGGGCAGTGGATCCATTCTATAGGATGCGAGGAATTTTGCACAATGAGGGAGAGGTATGTTCCCCATCAAAACCATGAGTTTTATGGATCTCTTTCTAAAGGAGATGGTAGGGTAGTTACCGTCCGAGGCATCCATATACCTATTTTCGATGAGCTGCTGGATCAAGTTTAGGGCATTCCTCATCGCGGACTGATTATAAATTGTTTGAGTGACAAGGAAGCTAGCATTAGATGTATCCTGGAGAGAGGATGTTAGAGACATTTTAGTAGTGATGAACTAGTTATCCATCAAGATAAGATTGCTGCATCATGTGATTGGACAAATTATGGTATCCAAGACTAGAAGATTTGATGTCATTACAAAGAGAGCTGATGTTGATGGTAGCCCTTGTCCAGGGGATTGCTGTGAACTTGCCTAATATCATGTTTGTCAGATGCAGGAGGCAACTAGCAACAGGAGACTATGTCTGCCCTATAGCATGGATCTCACTCGAGTCTTTAGAGAGCTCGATGTATCACTTGAGGAGGAGGCCTTCAAGGAGCTGCTACACATCGATATCTATGATAACTGGTCCTTTCACCATATGGGGTATTGGAAGATCAGAGGACATTGGGTGTGCCAAGCATATGGATAGGAGCTAGATTTAGATTCAAACAGAGAGTTTGCACATGCTGAGGTAGGACCTTCGGAGCCACCTACTGACATAGCACCTCAGCCATCTAAGCCTGTCACCCTTCCTGTGCCTACAGTTCAAGATTCTGCACCTCAAACTCCAACAACTACTCAATCCCATGTTTGCCATGATGATTCTGATTGGAGGATCCCTGAGGATATTCGAGTTAGTTCACTACCATCAGGGTAGATATTCGAGATTTGACGACAAAGATGCATGATACGCTAGCACAATTTAGGGAGAGATGGAGTTCAGATTCTTAGGGATCTTAGCGGCTATTCAATGACTCACTCCTGCTCTTACTCTTGCCATCACCTAATTCTCCCCCAGACCCACTAGCAGCACCTCAGCACCTACAGTACCGAAACCACCACCAATGGCTGACCTGGGACTTCCTTCGGACCATTAGCTGGATCAGCCACCTGCTCCACCCTCATATCAACCTACTCAACCATCCACTAGAGCTGTAGGATTTCACACTCCACAATGAAAATCCTTCTAGCAAGACCAGAAGTTGACACATAGGAAGCATAGGCCTTTAGCTTCTAGGATTACGGCTCCCATTGTTGTTGATTTCCCATCTAATGAGGATTAGCTTCTTAGGCTATATCCATATCTATAGGATCTTAGATTTGTCTTATGTATCAAACTGACTTACTATATCTAGGTATACTATAATACATTCATTTTGTATCTTGGTGTTTTACAGTACATTCATTTTGTACTAATACATATATTGTTGTCCTCAATTTTATGAAATGAAATTATATATGGTATGAAATTTTTATTTTCTTTTGGTACAATGCTTGCTCCGATACAATATTTAAACATTTATATATGGATATTTATTGAGGAAGTAGAACTGAAATGATTTTTTTTATTTATAATATTTGTTGTCACTTGCAATGATTATTATTTGAATGATGACAAAAAGGGGGAGTATATATGAAAGTTGATTATCTAAGCATAATTAAGTGAAAAAGTAAAGGGGAGTATAAATAAATTGATTATATAAGGGAGAGTAAACTGAAAGAACTGGAAGTTGATTACATGAGTAAAAAGTAAATAAGTACAGAATATAAGGGGAGCAAAAAATAAAAAGTACAATTGATCATCATAGCCTACAGCTCTGGCATGTCGCGGATGCATCGGATTCCTGTTGGGTGCTTGATCCTCTGCTCAGGTCAACTCCTTGGTTGGCTGTCCTGCAAAATAGAGGAGACCCGGGTCGGAGATTCTGGTAGGAACACTCCGATGATCAAGTCAATGGGACGATCTAGGAGAACAGAATCTCTATGACGAAGAGCATAGGATCTCTTCGCGTAGAGGGTTCAAAATGAGATCTAGCAAATGAAAAGTGTTACGGCCGTAACGATGACGTGGCGAGTCTCAGATTCCGTCGGGTGTGATTCGAGCCACGTGGAGGTTTTTCGGCCAAGTCAGCTGCGGCTCCCCCACGTCCGAAGTCGAGCTCGGCCCGGGCCCCCCGGCCGCTTCGCCAGGTGGCACCCTGAGACGTTACCGCCCCGGCCGAAGTCGAGCTCGGCCCGGGCCCTCCTGCCACTCCGCCAGGTGTCCACCCAGGAGGGGTCCACCTCGGCCGAGGCCGGCGGCTCCCCTGCTCCCCCGCCAGGTGGCACCCTGAGACGGTCCCACCTCGGTCGAGGTCGAGGCAGGCCCCTTCGCTCCTTCGCCAGGTGGCGCCCGGAGACGGGTTCACCTCGGCCAAAGCTGAGCGTCCCTCTGCCGCTCCTTCGCCAGGTGGCGCCCGGAGATGGGACCACCTCGGTCGAAGTCGAGCGTCCTTCTGCCGCCCAGCCAGGTGTCCACCCAGGAGGGATCCACCTCGGCCGAGGGCGGCGGCTCCCCTGCTCCCTCGCCAGGTGGCATCCTGAGATGTCCCACCTCGGCCGAGGTCGAGGCAGGCCCCTTCACTCCTTCGCCAGGTGGTGCCCTGAGACGGGTTCACCTCGGCCGAAGCTGAGCGTTCCTCTGCCGCTGCTTTGCTAGGTGGCGCCCGGAGACGGGACCACCTCGGCCGAAGCCGAGCGTCCTTCTACCGCCCCGCGAGGTCGAGCCGGGCCCCTTCGCTCCTTCGCCAGGTGGCGCCCGGAGACGGGACCACCTCGGCCGAAGCCGAGCGTCCTTCTGCCACTCCGCTAGATGTCCACCCAGGAGGGATCCACCTCGGCCGACGTGGGGCAGCTCATACAGAGAAAGTCTCGAAGGATGGAGGCGCGGGCTCCGAGGTTGCCCCTCGAGCCGTGCGCGCCGCACCCCGAGAAAGGCACCTCGTACGGACGGCGGTGGCACGCAAAACATCACTTACGTCGGCCCGACATGTTCCGCAGTCGAGAGATGAGGCCCTGACAAAACAAGACCTGATAACGGATAGCGCCGGCGCCTGGAAAGGAGAGCGCTCACGCTCGGCCCGAGGTCTGGTCGGCAGTCTGACCAGCGCACCCCTCCCTTACTCTTTCTCCGCTGGGCTCGACAAACGAGGCCGGAAAGCCGCCCAGCCCTCTGAACCAGAAGGGGAAAGAGAAAGGGGTGGGGGGAAGGAGATGAAAGCAGCAAGGGAGCCTCCCAGGAGCGAGAAACGAGGGGGCGATGGGAGGAGATAAAAGGAAGGAGAAAATAGACGACAAGGTAAGTGAAGTAAAGGGAGACAAGAGAAACAAAGGCTGGAAAACTCCGCTTCAAGAGCAAGATCCAAGGTCCCAAGAGGGGATCGCTTGGCGTGAGCTCGACAAAGGAGCCCAGCCGGGTTTCTGGTCTCTCTGGCACCTTTCTTGCTAGCACATTCTCTGAGTCTGGGACTCCTTCGGGGGCCCGTCCCAGAGAATCTGTTCTCTCTCGCCGTCTACTGACTTGATCGTTGGAGCTCCCTCGCCGAAATCCCCGGCCAGGGTCTTCTGACCTTGCCTTGCAGGTTCGGTCCAGTCAGGAGGCCCCAGGAGCGAGGCGGTCTAGTAGGATTGCTGGTTCCGAAGCACGGGCGCGGTGGCGAGATCGGCAACAAAAAGAATGAAGGAAAATGGAAGGCAGAGAGCGAGGTGGATCTCTTGGTTGGTTCCTTGCCCGCTAGCTCTCTGTATCTTACCGATTGCCTCCTTTTTCTTCCTCCTCTCTTCTGATCTTATGTATGTGGGGTGGCCTAGACCAGGTCTGGGGCATTGTCTAGATGTCCCTTTCCTCGCACCCCCTCCATAAGAGGTCTTCCTTTGCTTGCGGTCTCCCCCCTGTCAGACCGGTCCTTTAAAGGAGCTCCTTCTATTGGGGTAGTTCACCAGCATGGTACAGATCTTGTCCCTTTGATGGTGCAGTTCTCTATGGGAGGTCCAGGCGCCGTGCTGCTGAGCCTCGAGCCACGATGGGATATTTCTATTCCCGGAGGGACCGTCAGAGTGTCGCAGGATCCTGGGACCATAATGGAATACTCCTCTTGGAGGAGGCTCAAGTTTTGTGTCGTGAGGGTTGAAGTCCCCGGTTGCAAGGTTGTCAACGTGGCAGTATGTTACGGGGTCTAGAGCCCGGTGGAGCACACACTGCATAGAGCATGTGGGTGGCGCGTTGTAGAGCTTGAATTTACGGTAGGGCGTGCGCCTCCATCCAGGGATTGCGGGTGGTCGGGAATCTCTTTGTGATGGTTTGAATTTCTATTGATCCTCCCCTCCTTTGCTGTTGGCGGGAACTCTGACCTCCACAAGCTAGGGAGGAGCCCCGCTTCGGGAGCCCCACCTCAGGAAGCATGAGCTCGACCTTGACCGGGAGCTAGCCTTAGATGGAGGGCTCGCCCTATGAGCACGACCACGACTGGGAGCTGACCTCGGCAAGAAGGCTCGCATTGACAGCATGAGCACGATCCCGACCGGGAGCTGGCCTCAAACGGAGGGCTCGCCCTATGAGCACGACCTTGGCTAGGAGCTAACCTCAGTAAGAGAGCTCGCCTTGATAGCATGAGTATGACCTCGGCCGGGAGCTGACCTCAGACGGAGGGCTTGCCTTATAAACACGACCCCGACTGGGAGTTGACCTCGGCATGAGGGCTCACCTTGACAGCATGAGCACGACCCTGACCGGGAGCTGACCTTAGACGGAGGGCTCGCCCTATGAGCATAACCCCGACTGGGAGCTGACCTCGACAGGAGGGCTCATCTTGGCAGCTTGAGCACAACCCCGACCAGGAGTTGGCCTCAGACGGAGGGCTCGTCCTTTGAGCACAACCTCGACTGGGAGCTGACCTCGGCAGGAGCACTCGCCTTGGCAGCATGAGCACGACTCTGGCCGGGAGCTAGCCTCAGATGAAGGGCTCGTGTTGCCCAGATGACTTTCCAAGAGGGGGGATGAATTGGGATTATAAAAACTTTTCATAATTATGTGTACTTTGAAATTCTTTTAGTGTTGTGGTGCAATATGCAATGCGAAAGTGAATAAGTAAATGCAATAAGGTAAAGTAAGCACCAACACAAACACAAGAAAATTTAGAGTAGTTTGGAGCAACCAGCTCCTACGTCTACTATCTAAGGACCACTTGGAATTTCCACTATATCTTCCAATCGGAATATAGTCGGATTGTTTTACCAAGCTCACAATCCAAACCTATACACTTTGGTTTTACCGGGATCATCAAAGAAACCCTACTCTCTTTGGTTTTGAACGAGATCATCAAAGAAACCCTAACACTTGGTTTTAAACCGGGATCACCAAGAACCCAACGTAGATTTTCACAAGGTTCACCTAAAAACCTTTAACCCTCTTTTAAGACACAGCCCCTTGCTGTTCTTAGAGAGAAAACAAAGATAGAGAGAAAGAAAAAGCAACTACATAACAAACCGAGTTTGTTTAAATGTTACCAATATAGATCAAGATGAAGCCTAGCTTTGAATGCTCTTTAATGCTCTTCAAGCTACTTCTTTATTTCTTCAATGAGTGGATTCAATGATGAAAAGAAGTTGGTGAAGCTTTGAATCATATCTTGAATACACTTGAAGTAGGTTGGTGAAAGACTTGAAGGCTTTTCAAATTTCCAAGATAAATCAATAATAATCCCTCAAAAAAAATTTTAATCCATCAAAAGTAATCCCTTTTATAGTTTTCCATGAGATGTGGCTGTTGTATAGCCTAGGGATTCGTGAAAGAGCTGTTGGAGACTAATTGAAATTCAAAAATCACTTTCAGCAACTAGCCGTTAGAGTGCAGAAAATGGTCACTCGAGTTGGTTCGAGATCCACAAGTCGGCTTGAAGTCTCAGACAGCCCAAACAAAATTTCTATGCGAGTCGGCTCTTCAAGCTGGAGTCGGCTCGAACCTTCAATCAATTCAAAATACCAATTTCCTTGAGTCGGTTCTTCAGACTGGAGTCAGCTCGAAGTCTCAGTCACCAACAATCCTAACTCTGGACGAGTCGGCTCCTGGGGCTCGAGTCGGCTCGAAATCTCAGGCTTCAAAAATATTTGTTCTTCTATGAGTCAGCTCTTGGTACACGAGTCGGCTCGAAGTATTGAAACTCTGAATTTTTTTTGTGCCGTGCCACAAGGAGTCGGCTCTTGATCCATGAGTTAGCTCTTGTCAAAACTTCATTTAATGCTTCAAACTTCTCCAAAATTTTTCAACACTTGAATCAAACAAGAGCTAATCTACACACTCTTATTTTTACAATTTTACAGCCTATTTACAAGATTACATAAGTGAAAAATTAGGACTTTTTCAATTTAAAGTCTATAAGAGTCTATACATAATTGAATTACCTCTCAACCAATTTGAAAACCAATTAAACTACATATAACCATTTTCCTGTAAAAACTTCTCAAGTAATTGAAAGAATTAATAATATATACATGCTCCAATATTTTGTGATCATCAAAATCATTCCAGGGGTCAACAGCTCGCCCTATAAGCATAACTCTAGCTCGAAGCTGACATCGGCAGGAGAGCTTGCCTTGGCAATATGAGCACGACCTCGACTGGGAGCTAGTCTCAAACGGAGGGCTTACCCTATGAGCATGACCCCTGCTGGGAGCTGACCTCGGCAGGAGGGCTCGCCTTGGCAGTATGAGCACGACCCTGGCCGGGAGCTGGCCTCAAACAAAGGGCTCGTCCTATGAGCATGACCCCGACTGGGAGCTAACCTCAACAGGAGCTCTCACCTTGACAGCATGAGCATGACCTCGATCGGGAGCTGGCCTCAGATGGAGGGCTCGTCCTATAAGCATGACCCCGGTTGGGAGCTGACCTCGACAAGAAGGCTCACCTTGGCTCTCCATCTGGCCCCCATGTCTAGGTGGCATCTTTTGCCAGCATAACCGCCAGCAGGAGCTCCACGTTAACAAATGCATTACATCACATATATTGTTGTCTTCAATCTTATGTGATGAAATTATATATGGTATGAGATTTTTATTTTCTTTTGGTACAATGCTTGCTCCGATACAATATTTGGACATTTATATATGGATATTTATACGGAAAGTAGAACTGAAATGATTTTTTTTATTTATAATGTTTGTTGTCACTTGCAATGATTATTTTTTGAATGATGACAAAAAGGAGGAGTATATATGAAAGTTGATTATATAAGCATAAATAAGTGAAAAGTATGGGGGAGTATAAATAAATTGATTATATAAGGGAGAGTAGAACTGAAAGAACTGGAAGTTGATTACTTGAGTAAAAGGTAAATAAGCACAAAATATAAGAGGAGCAAAAAATAAAAAGTACAATTGATTGAAAATTTAAGCCTCTTGATATGCTCTTATACATTAGTATAATGATATGATACATTCTAATATATACTGAAACATCAATAATATATGCTTTGATATATTACTATATGCTTTGATACACTATCAATACATAAATAAATGCTCTGAAAATTGCTATTCAAGCAATTTTTCATGAATCTAATATATTAATGCTTTGATACACTTGTTAATTATAAGCAATTATATTCCGATATAATTATACTTTGACACCTTGAGAACATTGTTAATCTTATGCTCCGATACTTTGAGAAAATTAAAAAATTAATCTCACTATGATGTCAAGAGTCATTAGTAAATTTGCTTTTGAAATAACTCCAAATTTCATATGCTTATATACTCAAAATTTTGTTATCATCAAAACAAGAGAGATTGTTAACTCCGATCTTGATTTTGATGAATAACAAAATATTTAAGTATATATAAGATACTAATGTTTTGTTAGAGTGCTGAATATAATATTTCAGGTATCCTACAAATCTAATAAAAGATGGGTCAAATTGATCAACCCTTAAGCAAGAAAGTTCCATGTTTTTCGATGTTTTCGCAAAGTAGAAAAGCCAAAGAAATAAATTACTGAAATTTTGAAATATGGTTTGAAAGAAATCAAGTCATAACTTCAAATCTTAAGTATGGCACACAAATTTTTAGTTGGCATGGACAATGAGTCGACTTATAAGAATGGTGAGTCGATTTTCAAAAGTCTTAGAGAAGAAACAAGACTGGCATGCAAAATTTTAGCCGACACAGTCTGAGTCAACTTAAGCTTCTAGTGAGTTGATTCAAGGATTAACTCAAAGATCGACTAAAATTTCATGAGTCGGTTGCAAAAAACCCAAAAAGCAAATATTTAGATACAATTTATGAGCTGACTCAAGTTTTTGGTGAGTCAACTCAAGGATCGACTAAAGGATCAACTCAAGCTTCACAAGTCGTAGTTGCAGAAAAATCCAGAGAGGCTATTTCTTGACACAAGTCAGTGAGCCAACTCAACCATCTTATCAGATGACTAAAGGGTTGACTCAAGGACTAGTGAGTCGACTCAAGGATCATCTCAAAAACTGGTAAGTCGGCTTATCAGGTTCTGACAACACAGTAATGACTAGTTTTTCATAAATATAAAAGTTTGTATAATATTTTAAATTGCTAGTTTTCATTTTCAAATGGTCATAAATAGTCATTTAAAGATTCTAAAGGCATTAATTCTCTACCAAACTCGTTGAAGAATTAAGAGAATTCAAGAGAAAATCAAGAACTTCTAAGAAAATCTTCCAAAGAGCAAATTTTCAAAAAAAAAGCCAAGTTCTTAAAGAGTGTACCATAAATTTTAACCATCAGCCTTCAAAGCAATCATCAATCGCTTTTCAATAAGAAGATAACTTAAAGATTCTTTCAAGAGCTTCATCGAATTTTTTTTGCTCCTTTAAAATGCTTTTTTTGTTTCAAAATTTTTGTACATTGTCTTTTATTTTATAATTAGTTTCAAGGAGATTAGAACTATGGTATAGACTCATTCAAGCCTTGTAATTGGATTACAAGCCAAGGGGTGGCTTATTGTAAGGTTGTGGTTGGTGAATCTAAAAAAAAACTAACTGGCTTTTGGTTAGTGATCCTAGAAAATAAACCAGCTATAATTTTGAAGAATTATAGTAAATTTTTTAAGGTATACTTCAGAAGTGGACGTAAGTGCTTGGGGTGCACCGAACTACTATAAAACTTTGTGTATTTTCTATGTCTTTCTCTCTTTCCTTTCTTTTCTTCATCAACTTAGCATTCATCTTTAATTTATTTATATATACTGCCCCACATACTTTTTGCTAATTTTTCAAAAAAAGCATATACTTGTTCAAAGTTTTGAAAAATTCAATTCATCCCCCTCTTGGATTGCTTCACTAGGCAACAACAATCATCTTGTCAGTTGGGTGTTCATCAACTAGCTTAGTCATTATTTTTTAGTCAGGTATTAGCCAACTAAGTTGGTTTTTCACTGACATTTAAGATGTAGCTTTTATATATAGGTATAAATCTAGTTTATAAATATCCTATTGCACAGTTGAATTGATATTTATACATTATTGAAAGTATATTCATAGATTCTTGGCATTCTAAATCTGAGGAATTGGTGATCCATCAAGATTCTTGATCTTGTAGGCTCCTTATCGAAGGATTTCGGTTACCCAGTAAGGCCTTTCCCAATTCGAGGATAGCTTTTTTTATTCAATCAATTTTGAGACCTCAGTTTATCGTAGAACGAGATCCCTTAGGCAGAAAGTTCTTAGCTTTACACGATACACCAAGCAATTCATTATTGTTATGCAACCATTCTCAGGTGAGCTTGGTTTTGAGTCTCCTCCAATAAATCTAGATTGGCTCTTAAATTGCCCGTGTTGCTTAGCTCTTTATAACGCTCTACTCTCATCGTCGGTAGTACATCAAAATTTCTATCTTTGTACCAAAAGCTAAGTTGAAGGATGACATTTGTCAATACTCTGGAAGTTATTCAGTATGCCCATAACACTCCATATATTTTTTTTGCCCACCTGCCTTTGACTTGATCTAGCTTGGTCTTGAAGCCTTGTAGTATTATTCAATTGGTTACTTCCGCCTTTCCATTTAGTTATGGATGTCTGTCTGATGTGAATCAGTATAGAATGTGAAGCTCAATGCGGAACTCTTTGAATTCCTAATTATTGAATTGGCATCCATTCTAGATTATGACGACATGGTCTGACTTTATCGCTGGCACCAGAAGACCTAGCCTCCCTCCCATTGGTGACACGGGCTCCTACAGATTCTTCCATGGTAGGAAAGAAATATAAGGAAAAAATGAAAGAACCCTACCTGCGGGAGAGGGCTGGATACCAGAAGCAAGAAAGGGCTGAGCAAAAGGAAGGAGACAAGTGAAGATAGAGAAGCTTCCTCAATCAGCCTTTCCTTTCCTTTAAAAATGGATGAGCTAGGACGCCCCCTCATCAAAGAAAGAGACCTCCTCTCTAAGTCCGCCATGTGCACAAAATGCCGAAGAATGGACACGAAGTCCTCAACGACATCAACCAAAAGTCATGATCTGCGAGACCTCACCTGATAGCATAGATGGAGCTTTTGCCTTCTCCAAGGGATAGGAGGGAGCCACGTCCTCCACCCAAATTCCAATGAGAAGATCGGCCGAACCGCCACAGCAGAAGAAGTGGGAAATGACTCGTCGAATGTCCCTTTTCTTTCATACATTCTTGTAAGGAAGCGACAGCTATCCTTAACTTGATCTCCGAATCCGATGGCATTTATGGCGAGCAACCAAATGGGATGTCTCTCCATCATTGGCTATACTCTTCCCGGAAAGAAACGACAACCTAGTAGTACTCTCACTCTTCGAGACAGATTTTCACTTCGAAAACTGAGAGTAGGGGGCAACTGTTGGGATATGCTGGTTCAAGCACCAGACAATCATCGGTTCGACTGCCCATCAGATCTTTTTTGAACCGCACGACTAGACCAAAGCACCCGGAGAAAGCCACGAGAATGGACGTAGGCCCAGTCTTCGGCTCTGTCCGAGGACCTTAACTATGAAGACCGATCCCCAGTGCACTGTTGAAAGGAGCTGACCCGAAGAAGGTAAGTCCGAAGATATTTCGGCGACTCGACAATAGCTTCTCGTGAAGAGGAGGCCAGGAAACAGATCTCCGATCGACTCCATAACGACAAAAACAAATTGAAACTGCATCGGAATGGCTACGCAGCCGTTAGCTCTGACTTCAATGCCTCCAGCCTGGCCAATATCTTCCGGTAACCGCCTACAGTTACAGGCGGGATGAAATGATTAATCTCCATCCTGATCATCGGGCGAAAATACCAAACGACAGGCTGGCCCAACCACCATAATATTGATAAGAGGGGACACTCGAGGGAGGATAGAAAAAAAAAGAGGAACAACTCTTCCTTCCCTGGCCGCCATTTTTTTTTAGAACTGCTTTCCGTTTTGTTGCTGGAACCTGCTCCTGACTTAGGCATCGGAGTGTCCCCCACCGGAGAAAATCTAGTCAGGGATCTATTTTACAGGTAAGCGATGAGAGCGAACCGGCGATCCAGCAATTTTGTCCGTTCGAGGAAGGTTCTATGCCAACACGATACATTTCGGAACAGCGAGCTATAAAAAATAAATAAATAAATAAAATAGTGATATGCCGGATATCAACCAACGCACACCTTAGTAATATGGGATATCGTGCATGAAGGGATGGTAGCAATACGATTTTTATATCCGAGTAACCAGGTTATTATTGGCAGTGAGTCTCCATTCATAATTAATTGATTAACTCTAAATCATCTTTGCACGAGTGATACACCGATACCTTTCCATACCGTTCTCAGCCCGACACATCTTGCAGTAGTCTCCAGAAGCCAGGCCCAGCCATAATGAAGTCAGAATCTTGATCATGGATCATAAATCCAGTACCGTCTCTCCAGTCCATCATACTGAATCGTACAAAAAAAAAAGAAAAAAGAAAAAGCCATATAGACTTAAATTTATTTTTGTTAAATTATTTTTTTCTTTTATTTTAGTCACCGTATATTTATGCATTTTACTTATTATGAGAACCTGCGGTAGGTTTGAACCAAATCTAATTCAAGATTTGTAATGCACAAGTGCACAACGTAGTCTAATTCATCGACCCAAAAACAAAAGGGACGCTGGCTTTAGATTTGTATCCAATCCTAGCAAAGTAACTAACTAGTAAATAAAGGGGGAATTGGCCCTGAGAGCAGTGAATGGATGATTGGAGAAAGAAATAGAGGAGGGAAGGGGAGTAAATTGATCCGAGCTTGTTTTTAATTCGCCACCAAGGTCAAGTTATGTAATCGGATCATAATTAGATTATTCCATCAAAATTTCTTACCAAATTTGACTAATCAAAAAATAATGTTCATGTTGAAACATGATTGACAGATCTACTCTCACAAATATAAATAAACAAAAGAGAACTATTTTCAAGAAATGAGAGTGTTGGTAGAATTGCTTTTGTGAAATGAATTAATGGTTTTTTTTTTAAAAAAAGTGATTATTTATAGAATTACATGGAGTGTGGATATTTGCCCGAAGAAATTGCATTACAAGGAACCAGAATGTGGTGGGCCTCACAGGCAAATAACGAAGAAATGTAACCCATCAAAAATATATACATCGAAGCTTCTTAATCTGGATTGTAATAAAGAATAACACATGTTTAAAATTCACCCTTAATCTTCTTAATCTGGATTGCAATATTGTTTCTTCTTGTTTGCTTGCAAATATTATTACTCGGCATTTTTTTAATCTAAATTTGTAAGTGATACGTTTTAAGAGAGATCGAGCTCGAGAAAAAAGAATCCATTCGAGATGAAAACCTGAATGTCAAGACGATCTTGGCAAGGACCAATGTGGTACAAGATGTACCGGACCTAAATTGATCCAAGCTTGATTTAACAAGAAACTCAAACTTGGATTAGGTTATGTAATTCTAAATCTAACTTCGACTCGCAAGCTACGCCAAGCTTGGACCCGTCCTAGCCTGCCTGCTCCTTCGACATTCTTGTCTGGTATCAGGTAATTTTCGATCACTCCTAGGGGTGCCAAGAACCCTCTCTAAGTTACTATCAAGAAGTTTCAACCGTTCCCATGTTTCCAAGGTGCGGTTAAGGAAGCCACATCCACAACTAGTCAAGGTAATTCATGCTAGTTCAACATGTCCATATCATATCTCTATTCTCTTCATGAATAATATAACCCTAGATATTGATTTTTCAAAATATGTCTGATTGCTATGTTCATTTTGTTTTGACAATGCAAAGTAATGTGTTTGATCGTGGACATGTATTGTTGTTAGCTTTGAATTTAATCAGCATGTGTGATTGTTATGTTGAATAAATTTGATTTATATCTACTTTTTTAACAATAATTATTGTTCAATTATGTCTTGCATGGATCTCAAATCAATATGCATAGTTTTTAGAGTGATCGTTGCACAATCCAATGATAGGTTTGTGACCATGAAAGATACAACCTCTATCCATGTTAAGTTATCCGGCCAATAGAAGAGGGAATCACCATCCATCATATCAACTATGAGTTTTCAACCATCTGCTATTCTGCTTGCCAAGTGCTCTGAACCATCCAAACAAATATTCCAGTCCTTTTTCTGTCGTTTTAGGAAAATGGTAGAATTCTGCGGTTATGGTTGCATAATTCATGAATCAATTGGCATCATTTTTAATGATCAGCCATATATACCACTCCCCCCCCCCCCCCCCCCCCCCCCCAAAATCCCCCCCCCCCCCCCCCCCCCAAAAAAAAAAAAAAAAAAAAAAAAAAAAAAAAGCTACCCTTGAGTCCTCGGCTGATGGTAATTTGCCAAATGACTTAGATTTTAGATACAAAAATAAATCACTAAATCAGGAAGGATATGATGCTATATCTGTAACGCATCCCTCTTAACTCATTTTGTGGCATCACTTATGGAGAAAACGTATGCCTGCTTGTTATTTTAGCAGCAACCTTAAATCCAATTCAGGATGATAAAAGCTTTCTATGAGATCTTGCTCGTTGGCTTAGGCAATGACATTGCTGGGCTACCTTCCATGATAATTTCATATCGGAAACTTCAACAACTTCAGCATTCAACTTCAACAATTCAGTGTGATATTTTTCCTTGATAATGTCAGGGTTATGCGAAAATGGCAGCACTGAGTCCTCATAATACGTGAAGATTGCAGCAGTACAGTCCTCACCATCTTTGGTTGGTTGGTCTACGATAAACTATCAACTACCGATGAGTATTTTTTTTTAAAAAAAATAAAATATTTATTTTAAAAAATTATAAACTAAAAATTGATGTGGTAGGATCGCTGACGTGGAGGAACCGGCGAGCGCCACGTTGAGAAAAGATGCCGTGTCAACTCTCCAACCCGTATTCCACTACCGAGCTGAGCTGAACTCTTTCATAATAGCAGGCCGAGCTCAGTCCTCCGCCAGGTCGAGCTCATGAGCTCGACGCCTAGGTCGGAGCCACTTTCCGCCCTCTAGAGCGAGTCCCTCGGAGGCTAGTGCCCTGCGGTCGATGTCGAGCCAAGAGCTCACCCGCCGATGTGGAGCCTCTCCGAGCGCGCGCCCTCTTGACCGGGTCCGCCTTCCGCCCTCCAGAGCAAGACCCTCGGAGGCTAGTGCCCTGCGGTCGAGGTCAAGCCAAGAGCTCACTCGCCGATGTGGAGCCTCTCCGAGTGCGCGCCCTCTAGACCGGATCCGCCCTCCGCCCTCCAGAACGAGACCCTCGAAGGCTAGTGCCCTGCGGTCGAGGTCGAGCCAAGAGCTCACCCGCCGATGTGGAGCCTCTTCGAGCGCGCGCCCTCTGGACCGGGTCCGCCCTCTAAAGCGAGACCCTCGGAGGCTAGTGCCCTGCGGTCGAGGTCGAGCCACGAGCTTACCCGTCGATGTGGAGCCTCTCCGAGCGCGCGCCCTCTGGACAGGATCCGCCCTCCGCCCTCCAAAGCGATACCCTCGGAGGCTAGTGCCCTTCCGCCCTCCTCCACCGAGGCACCCCTGCGAGCTCGGAATGTCGAGGTCAAAGCGAGTCATGCCGCCCCAGCTCGGCCCCAGTCCGAACGAGGTCTTCACCAGCCCAGAACACCGGCAAGCCGCCCGAGGATTGCACTGAAGCACTTTCCAGGCTGTACTGACCATCTACGACCGCCAGTTACACCAATCCGAAGATTTGAATCCCGTGGGCGGCGGCCCGCCATTCGAAGCACCCACAAATTTCCCGAAATGAGACAACCAAGAGGAGTGCCGAAGCGCCTGACAACGCCCCCCTATCATGAATAAAGAAATGTCCCTCGGGATACTGCCGCATGTGCCTGACAGCCCGGCGGGGATCCTGAGATAAGTACCGGACGGTAACCTGGTTAACAACAAACCCAGAGGTAACACACACAACAACTCCAGGAGACGGAGAAAAGAAAAAAATAAGTGCAACTCCCACCAGCAAGAGGGGACGGCACCACCACCATCACCACAAGCACAAGTGCAAGCCCAACCAAGAGGGCGAAGCGCCACTACCACCACAGTGGAGGGGAAAGCGAGGGATACAAGGAGAGGCGGAGGAACAGAGCATCCCTCTATCATCTTCCCCGGCAACGTTTTCACCTTCATCCACATTTTACACTCCTCCTAGAGCGGAGTCCATCAAGAGGGGCCCGACCAGGAGGACCTGTTCCCCTGAATCGTCACTGACTTGATCGTCGGAGTGCCTCTGTCGAAAATCCCGGTCCGGGTTTCTAACCATTGTCTCGCAGGTCCAAGAGCGGAGGACCGCCGAGCAACAAGGCGACCGCACCCAACGAGGAGATCCGGGAATCGAGAGCCACGGGCGGCAGGAGGAGCGCACTCCGGTGCCGATGCAGCTACGGATCACGATGATCTTGGCGGCAACAAAAATAATTAATAAAGTTTAAACTCCTGATAAATCCTAAAGGAGCGTTAGCTTGGTTAAACCAATCATCATGCCTCTCATAACAACAGAACTTTACATAATCAGGGAAAATTCATCTCTTTCATAGCAATAATAGGCAAATTTGTTATATTCCACAATCAAATACATAAAATCCAAAACCAGTTAGGAGATTGTTTTGAAAAGAGAAAGGAGGTATGTGGTGCATTGAGTTATATTTTCCAACAACAAATTAAAGAAAGAGATGTGCAGAGAGAAGGGGAATGAAGTCCAAACACATCAACTTTTTCCTGCATGGCTCATATGAACTTCTAGAGTAATGAAGTCTTAAGTTCTTCCTCCAATAAATCTGTCTACATTGGTGGTTCAGTAAATGTTTCACCAAAAAGATCACGCAATACTGTTACCGTGAAAGACCAGCTGTCGTTATCCTTTTTTTTAAAAAAAAAAAATAAATAATTTTTTTCCACCCGCACATGGATGCTCGTGCGATCCGCACACGGGCGGGTGCACTGCTGGCCCAGCCACGGGTCAGGCCACAGCCCATTACGCATGCGGGTCGGGCCCGTTCAACCATTTTTTTCAGATTTTTTTTTATTTAAACTTGATTTTAATGCATTAACGGCTAGTGAAGGGTGTTTTGAAGATTTTATTTAGATTTTGAGCCTATTTCAATCCATCCAAAAAAAATCTTCTGAGAACTTCTCAAATCTCTTTTATTTTTTGATATTATTATTTTTTATTTGATAATTTTTGAACTGAAGACGAGTTTGATCGGCGTCTATTCAAGATCATGCCACTAACAGGCATTGGAGCGTTGGCTTCTGGATTGTACCTTAAAGAAGAGTGAAAAATCTAGCAGTTTTTCGTACGAGAAAGGAGCCAAATCTATTTTAGGACAGTAGTTCTATTACCTCCCAAATCAGGTTCCGCTATTTTTTAAATAATTATTTGTTATATCTTTTATATTTCACACACCCCATGAAACTTATTTTCAAATTACTTTTAAAATATATAAATATATTATATATATTATAACTAACAGTCCGGAGGAGATTCGATAAATATTTGTGTAGTGCCGGCATATATTTCTATATTAACGTAATTATTTGTACATAATTATAATTTATGTGCTATGAATATTTATATTTATATATAAATTATATTTGTAATTGATTAGCCACAGCATCCTTTTGATAATTTTATGTTGCACAAAATTTATTTAAGATCCGTATAAAACTTGTACTGCAGCATGCAAAATTAATTTTTAAAAGATAATATAAACAAATTAATCAAAGCTTTTAGTATCTAGAGATAAATAAATTAAATAAAAATCTTAACAAACCATAGGTCCGATCACTTTGATGATCATTTTAATAAAATTTTAATTTTAAAAAGAAAAATAAATCAAGTGATTTTTAGAAACATATATAAAAAAATAAAAATAAAAAAAATATTTAAATTACTTAAAAAACTTTAAATAAAATTATCTTTATTTTTTAGATTTCTCTCCTAAATCTGACTTGGACCTAATGGCAACCCTTAAGGATGGGATTACTAGCCTAAAATTAGAAAAATTTGATAGATTCCATTTTGGGAGGTGACAAAATCAAATAAAATTTTGGTTAACTATCTTAAATCTTTGATCAGTGATTAACTAGTCCTCTAGTTCTTCTAGTTCAACCACCCCTATTATCCCAGAAGAGGATTATCTGTGTGAAGATAGAATTTTTAGTACCCTTTCTGACTCGCTCTATGATATTTACTTGTCAGTTAAGAGTGTGAAAGAATTGTGGATATCCTAGAATCTGAATATAGCCTTGATGATGCTAGGATTGATCGATTCAACGCTGCATCATTTCTTTAAGTATCACATGATAGAAGATAAACACGTAAATGACCAGTTTTACTAATTCCAAGAGTATCTTAGAAAGCTTCAAGCTAATGGAGATAAATTCTCGGAAGGATTTAAGGTCTCTAGCCTTTTAGATTAAGTGCCTCTTTCCTGAAATTATTTTGTCAAAGATCAACTCCAAAAGTAAAGAGAGCTAGCCCTAATCCAACTTCTAAACTCAATCAGGATAGAAGACTAACATAGATTCAAAAGCCAGCTTACCAGAATTGAAGGTGCCCAAGCTAGTCTAACTCTTATCAAACTAAAATCAAAACCTAGATTTCAACCAAACGATCATTGCTACTCAAACTAACCTTATCCAAATAAGCTCAAACTTAAAAATAAAACCTTCAAAGCTAATAACACTAAATCCAATAAGCCTGCTCAAGATTTAAGTAAAAGGGTCTATTTCATATGCAGAAGAATAAATTATCTTGCGAGAGACTACTTTCATCGGAAGAATAAATTTTTCGCAAACCTTTTGATTCTCCGGACCCCAAGTTCATGTAATTGAAGGTCTGAAGACTTCATATTTAGATCAGTAAGCTTTAACCCTGAAGTTAATGTTATTTCTTCTAACTTTGATTAGTGGTTAGAATCAGGAGTTAATATTCATGTTTGTTTTAACCGCTCCTAGTTCATTACTTTTCAGGACTCAAGTGGAGGATCTGTGATCCTACAAAATAATACAGCTATCAGGATTATGGAATAAGATCGAATCAACTTGAAGATGACATCATGAAAAGTTCTTATCCTGATGGATTTGTTATATATTCTGAACATTAAAAAAACCTCATTAGTAGGTCTTAACAAGTTCAGAGAGAATATAAAATTATCTTTGATTGTAATAAAATCATAATAACTAAGAATAATGCCTTCATAAAAAAAAGATATGTAGGTGAAGGCTCATTTAAATTAAATATAATAAATTATTTTATTAATAAAGCTGAGAATTAAATTTATTTTGTGAATGAATCCAAATAAATTCGGTAACATGATAGGTTGGGTCATGTACACTTAGAAAAGTTAAACATATGATGGAATTAAAATTAATTCTCAAATTAAATTTAGACATATCAAAGTATGATATATGTGCTAAATATAAATAATTAAGAAAACTCCTCAAATCAGTTAAAAAAATTCTTCAATTTTAGAGTTGATACATAATGATGTATGTGACCCTACCAAGACTGCAATCTATGGTGGCAATAGGTACAGAGTGATCTTTATAGATGACTGTTTTAGATGCTGCTATTGTTATCTAATTAAATCTAAAGATGAAACTATCAATAAGTTTAAAATTTATATGAGCAAAATAGAAAATCAACAAGAAAACAAGATTAAGATTCTTAGGTTGATAGATGAGGAAAATATATCTTGAATGAATTCTTCATGATCTATCAAGAATATAGTATAATTCATCATGTTTGCTCATTACTCTTCACAGGCCAATGGTGTAGCTAAGCATAAAAACTGTATCTCCTTGGATATGATAAATGTTATGCTTATCTGTTCTGACTTACCTGAAAACTTGTGGGGGAAGCCTTTCTACCTTCTTACTTTATCTTAAATAGAATATCTATTATGAATAGTAGAAATACTCCTTATGAAC
The DNA here is from genome assembly GCA_021397845.1 of Areca catechu. Classification (NCBI taxonomy): domain Eukaryota; kingdom Viridiplantae; phylum Streptophyta; class Magnoliopsida; order Arecales; family Arecaceae; genus Areca; species Areca catechu. The sequence goes on along the minus strand of CM038052.1, from coordinate 22,580,459 downwards.
TTTGAAAAGAAAGGACTTCTAACCTGAATTTTTTTAAAATATGGGGGTGCCTAGCCACGGTTAATATATTTGAACTTAAAAAAAAAGAAAAACTAGAATTTAAGATTCTAGATGTTGTATTTATAAGCTAGAGGGTCTCTTTGAGAGTTGAAAGGACTCCTAACCTCTTATTCTCAATCTCATAATTTTTTTCAATAAAAAATATCAAATTCTTCATAAATAAACTCTTAACTCTTAAAGAGACACTCTAGCCCCTACAGGCTTTTTCTGGTACTATCAAACCTTCTAGAAAAATAAATACTTACAAGGTTGGAACTCCCACTCTTAATTCCATATAGTTTTTCTCAACAAGAAATTCCAAATCTCTTACAAAAAACTCTCGACTCTCAAAAAGACCTTCTAGCCCCTACAGACTTTTTTTGCTACTATCACATCCTCTGGAAACCATCAGGATCCTCATACCAGGTTCCTAGCTACTTGCCCTCTTTTTATAACCTCAACATGTCTCTGTATTTCAACAAGAGTCTAATGATCCAAATCACATTGGAAAATGACTCATATTTCCTTCCCAACTCTTGTTTAATCCAAAAATCTCTTGGCCACTCAATCGACATTGATAATGCTGCAGATTAGGCAATCAAGCCTAAATGGACTTGGAGACATTCATGACCATTCGATCTTTCTCGGGAGCTCATGTGATCGTTCGATGGCTAAAAATACTACATGAACCATGATAAAAAACCAAATTTTGCCTTATGGACCGCACTAACTAACTGTAGGCTAGGTGGTCCATGATTGAAGGCTCAGGTAGGCAACCCAAAAGGGAGGATGAATTGGATTTTATAAAACTTTTCAACTATTTAATGATGATCTAAAGCAAGTATGTGTTAATTACAAATTAAATGCTTATGTTTTGGCAATGTATTTGTGTACTTCAAAATAACATGCAGCAGAGTAAACAAAGTAAATGCACAAGGAAAACAATCACATAAATACAAAGAAATTTATAGTGGTTCGGTGCACTCCAAGGCACCTACATCCACTTCCCAAGATCCCCTTGGGAATTTCACTAAGATTGGTTTTGTAACCTAGGCTCACTAACAACCTTTACAACTTGTTTTGTCTTCGGGCTCACAAGTCAAATCCTAGTTGGTTTCAAGGCTCACCAACAACCACCCTTAGTTTTTCGGGCTAACCAAGAACCTAAACAACTTGTTTTAACTTCGGGCTCACAAGTAAAACCTTAATTGGTTTCAAGGCTCACCAACAACCACTTTGGTTTTCCAAGGCTTATCAAAAATCTCTTTAATTTTTCAAGGCTCACCAAAAACCTCAAGTAAAATAATGTAAGAACAAATATGAAAGAATATAATTAAAGCTTTCTAAAATAAAGTAAATATATCTTTGAAGTCCTTTGAAAGTTGATGAAGATCTTGTCTTCAAGTTATTGAAGACTTTGATTGATGCTTGAGGATGTGAACTTTGGATGCTCTCTTTGAAACTTGGAAGCTTGAAGGCTTGAACCACTTAACTCTTGAATCCTTGAAGAATATTCAAAAATCTCACCAAAGGATTGCATCCCCATTTGATTTTTGATGTTTATATAGCCCTCTAAATCATAGATGACCGTTTATGACCATTGGGGATGAAAATATAGTCGTTTGAAAGCAAGTTGGAGAAGTTCTGTAGCCCATAAAACTAGACGTTACAGTCCAAGTGTCGACACTTCACGTCCAGGTATCGACACTTCATCTCCAAGTGTCGACACTTCATTCCCGTGAATCGACACTTGAGGCAAAAAACCTCCAGATGACATAGTTCTGTATTTTCAAAATTCTCAGGCCTTGAGTTGACACTTCATTTCTTCAAGTGTTGACACTTGATCCTCATGTGTCGACACTTCATTTCCAGGTGTCGACACTTCATCTGTGTTAGGCTGAAACATGCTAAAACTTCTTCAAAATTAGACTTTGAGTCCTTCCAACTCTTCCTTATGTTCCAAAGTCCTTATAACTTGATTTTCCATTAATTTAATGACTTTTTCAACTAAAATACAAGCATTTTTTCATTCAACATGGATGAGCCTAAGATCTGATATACATACTTAAAATATAATTAGTACTCATATATACTTAAACATTTTGTCAATCATCAAAATCAAGATCAAAGTCAACAATCTCTCCCTTTTTGATGATGACAAAACCTTTAAGTATATGAATAGGGTAAGCTTAAAAAGATTAACAATAAGATAAACATATAAACTAAAAATCAATAAGCATCAAGCTCCCCCTCAATATATGATCCACAAAATTTAAAAATTCTTCAAAACATTTTTCAAAATATGCAAAATTTTCAAATTTTCTCTATCTTACTGATTCTTCCCTTAAGATAAAAACTTATTGCTTTCTTCTCCCCCTTTTGCACTTTCTTTCATTTCTCATATAATTTTTCATGTTTATCCAATCTTTTCTTTTTTCATACTTAACATTTTTTTCCCCCTTTTTGATATCATGAAAAAGAGTGAAAGGCAATACAAAATGAAAATGAAGGTGGAAAGAATAGCAAGTGGATCATCAAAATCAATACATGAAATCAATTTATCATGATACCAATTAAATATGATACTAATTGAACATGATATCACAAAAATGACATGCACACGCCAAAAAAATAGTTCAATATAAATAAACTCTGATAAGCAAATTATCCATTCACCTTATTCGTTCATGGGATAAGGTCACAGCAGTACCCCAACACGTCATAAGAGATCCCAGTGAATGGGAAGAGAGGGTCTTTAAACCCTACTTAGCTCCTATGACCAGACGGCCATGGTGACTAACCCAATCCAAAGCAGTTACTAGGAATTCTTTTAAAAATAAATTTTGATACCAATTGAATATGATATCACTTGAGTGTAACTCCCCTCAAAGGATTAGATTTGAAAACAAGGAGTATAAGAGCAAGTAAAGCATGATATCAAAAATATTGAAAGCGTTATGTATGAAAACAAATCTTTGGATGCTCTCCCTAAATATTATTTCTCTTTAAAAATATTCATTTATTTGAGGAATAAAAACATGAAAGCACATGCATCATAATTTCAGTCAATTTTAAGATATGAACATAAATTCTAAGTTTGAAATCAAATATTTGAATTTTTCGAGATATTCATGATTTTCAAACTGCAAAACATTGATTATTAAAGAATTTTAGCATGATTTAAAATCCATTTGAAATGATTTCGTATCCATACAAATGCTAGAAGTAATTTGATAGTAAATCTAGCTACCAGAGCAAGGGTTTATCAATATGCATACTTTCTTCTTAAAAGTAACCCTTAACTACTAATTCTACACTTGATCCAAATCATTTCTAGATTAAGCATAGATGTCAAACACATAAATCACAACATTTCACTTAAAATATTTTAAAACTATATTAATCAAAATCAAGTGAAAGTCTAATAATCATAAGTTTAATCATGAGAGCATGAAGTTCATGATTACAATAAATGACTATTAGTCTAAGCTTGATTCTAATTAAACATTTAAAAGTAATTTTTCAAAGCAAATGATGTAGCATTTATAATAAATATTCGACTACATTTTTAATTATGGAAAGAAATATTTATAATTTACCAATATGTAGAATCCTTCCTTTACCATTTAGTCCAAAACGTAGTTTGTCCACTCTTCATGTTGTCTTGTACAACCACTATTCAATTATTTCATTTCTTTATGTTGGGCTACAAGATATTCCTGCAAAACATACTAAGTGGATAATTTTGGTACCCAAACTTTATTGGGTTCTTTAGGGTTAGTGATTATGGTTCCTTTTAGAACCCAAACTTTTCTTATTTTAAAAGGATAAGCATTAAATCCAGATTTTTCATATTTAAAGCAAGCAATATTGGAAGTAATAGTAAAAAAGAAATTTTTGTTTTTCAACTTAAGATTTTCGTTTTTCTTTAAAAACTCATCATTTGATACAAAGAACTTGAATCCTTTTGAATATCTTTTTCATTTAAAATATCTTTCTCATTTGAAAACTTAATGGATAACTCTTTCAAATCAAAATTTTCTTTTTCTAAAATTTCTTTTTCTTTAGAAATATTATTCTTTTCATTTTCTAAAACATCAATCTTGGTATTTAAATCATGGTTTTCATTAGCAAGATTGGTGTTCTCAAGAGAAAAAGAATCTACATGTCTTTTTAATTTCTTGTGCACAATTTTTAACAATTTGTATTCATGCACAAAATCATTGAATGCATCAAGTAGTTCATCAAAGGTAAAATCATAATCATTTTCAGAACATACCTCTTTCTCATTTGCCATGAAGCAAAAATGGGCAACTTCATCATCCAAACTTGAACCTTCGCTATCGCTCCAAGTTGCCATCAGTGCCTTGAATTTCTTTTTAGCCTTGAAGGCCATTATCTTCTTCTTCTCTTGATCAACAACTACTTCCTTTTACCATAAATTCAACTCATGGATTATGAGTGAACGACAAGCTCCTCCAAAGATAAGGTTTCTACATCTTTAGCTTATTGGATCGCCATCACCTTTGAATCCCATGATATTGGTAAAGATCTAAGAATTTTATTCACCAAATCAGCATTAGTATAGACTTTGCCAAGACTTTTCAATTCATTAATAATAGTCATAAATCTAGTAAACATATCAGATATAGATTCATAGTGCATCATTTCAAAGATTTCAAAAGAATGTACAAGCAAATTAATTTTAGAATTCTTCACTTGAAGAGTACCCTTATGAGTAACTTCAAGTATGTCCCATATCTTTTTCGTCGATGTGCATGTGGAGATCCTATTAAATTCATTTAAGTCCAATGCACAATAAAGCAAGTTCATTGCTTTAGCATTGATTTTAGATTGCTTAATATCATATTCATTCCAATCCTCTTCGAGCTTTGAAATGGAAATGCCATTAACCAACATGGAAGGAATATGAGGACCATTAATAATATTTTTTTAAAGATGATAACTAATAGATTGAATATGGATGCGCAAGCGAGTTTTCTAAAATATGTAATTTGTGCCATTGAAAAATGATGGTCTAACACTAATACCTACAAGGGTTGCCATGAACTTTAGCTCAAAATCGTTAGATTTTCAAACAGAGCACCTTGCTGTGATACCAATTGAAGGCTCAGGTAGGCAACTCAAGAGGAGGGGTGAATTGGATTTTATAAAAATTTTTAACTATTTAATGATGAACTAAAGTAAGTATGTGTTAATTGCAAATTAAATGCTTGTGTTTTGGCAATGTATTTGTGTGCTTCAAAATAATATGCAGCGGAGTAAACAAAGTAAATGCACAAGAAAAACAATCACACAAACACAAAGAAATTTATAGTGGTTTGGTACACTCCAAGGCACCTACATCTACTCCCCAAGACCCCCTTGGAAATTTTACTAAGATTGGTTTTTTAACCTAGGCTCACCAACAACCTTTACAACTTGTTTTGTCTTCGGGCTCACAAGTCAAATCCTAGTTGGTTTCAAGGCTCACCAACAACCACCCTTGGTTTTTTGGACTAACTAAGAACCTAAACAACTTATTTTGACTTTGGTCTCATAAATAAAATCCTAGTTGGTTTCAAGGCTCATCAACAACCACTTTGGTTTTTCAAGGCTTACCAAAAATCTCTTTGATTTTCTAAGGCTCATCAAAAATCTCAAGTAAATCAATGTAAGAACAAATATGAAAGAATACAATTAAAGCTTTCTAAAATAAAGCAAATATCTCTTTGAAGCCCTTTGAAAGTTGATGAAGATTTTGTCTTCAAGTTGTTGAAGCCTTTGATTGATGCTTGAGGATGTGAACTTTGGATGCTCTCTTTGAAACTTGGAAGCTTGAAGGCTTGAACCACTCAACTCTTGAATCCTTAAAGAATATTCAAAAATCTCACCAAAGGATTGCATCCCCATTTGATTTTTGATGTTTATATAGCCCTCCAAATCATAGATGACCATTTATGACCGTTGGGGATGAAAATATAGCCGTTTGAAAGCAAGTTGGAGAAGTTCTGTAGCCTAGAAAACTAGCTGTTATAGTCCAAGTATCGATACTTCACCTCCAGGTGTCAACACTTCACCTCCAGGTGTCGACACTTCATCTCCAGGTATCGACACTTCATTCCCACGAGTCGACACTTGAGGCAAAAAATCTCCAGATGGAATAGTTCTGTATTTTCAAAATTCTCAGGCCTTGAGTCGATACTTCATTTCTTCAAGTATCGATACTTGATCCTCGGGTGTCGATACTTCATTTATAGGTGTTGACACTTCATCTGTGCCAGGCTAAAACATGTTGAAACTTCTTCAAAATTAGAGTTTGAGTCATTCTAAGTCTTCCTTATATTCCAAAGTCCTTATAACTTAATTTTTCATTAATTTAAGAACTTTTTCAACTGAAATACAAGCATTTCTTTATTCAACATGGATGAGTACTAAGATCTGATAAGCATACTGGTTGCCGACCTTACTACTGTGGCCTATAGCTGAGAGGTGGCACCGGATTGCAGTCCCCTTTGCTGCGAAATCCCGATGCTCGCAGACCTGTAAAAATGATGTTAGAGACCCGGGCCGGAAATCCCGGCGGAGGTACTCCGATGGTCAAGTTAGAGAGCGGTAAAGTGGAACAGATCCACTAAGACGGATCCCTATTGGGCCTCCGTGCTTAGAGGAACCTTTGATGAGAAGATGAGTGAGAACGAGAGGGATCAGCACTCTGGTTCCTGCAACCCGGCTCATTGGGCCCATTCTAGCAAGTTCATCTGGAGCTCCTGCCGTAGGATCGCCTCCTCTTCCCATGCGCATGCTTGTCCTCTCGATTGCTTTCCTTCATTCTTGCCCCCTCGTCCTCTTTTTTAGGTCCCGATCGCTGGATACATTCATGCCTCTATCCCTCCTCCTAGGGAGGCTCTGGAGGATAGCGACGCTTCGCGACCATTCTCCTAGGTCGTCCCCCTTTACGGTCGGGAGTTAAGTGACGAGCCGGTCTCGTCTGCCATGCAGTCACAAAAGGGGGAACTTGGTGGGGTCCCGATCCTTGTGAATGCACCCTCGGGCCTGAGGCGTTGATTGTGGCCCTCCCTTTTTGGAGTACTGGATTACTGGATGCTAGATTCAGTTACTCGAGCAGGGTGCCCTTTCTAAACTGGTGCCAACGAGGTTCCGCACGCCGTTACAAGCCTGGGGGCACTGTACTGGATGCACCTTCTGTGCGCACCGTCCTCAGTGGCCTCCTCAGGGTTTGCACCCCCGGTCCTTCCATGCTCCGAGGAGAAGGCTGACTTCGACCGAGATGGACCCATCTTGGGGGCGCCACCTGGCGAAGGAGCAAAGGTAGTGACAGGGCCAATTCGGCCAAGGTGGACCCCCCCCGGGTCGACATCTGGCGATGTGGCAGAGGCCAGCTCAACTTTGATCGAGGTGGCCCATCTGGGGGTGCCACCTGGCGAAGGAGCGGAGGTAGTGACAGTGCCACTTTGGTCGAGGTGGACCCCACTCGGGTCGACACTTAGCGAAGTGGCAGAGGCCAGCTTGACTTTGGCCGAGGTGGATCCATCTGGGGGTGCCACCTGACGAAAGAGCGGAGGTAGCCTGGCTCGACTTTGGTGAGGTGGGCCCATCTGGGGGCACCGCCTAGCAAAGGAGCAGAGGCAGGGCCACTCCGATCGAGGTGAATCCCACCTAGCAAAGTGGCAGAGGCCAGCTCGATTTCGACCGAGGTGGACCCATCTAGGAGGTGCCACCTGGCGAAGGAGCGGAGGGAGCTTGACTTGACTTCGGTGAGGTGGGCCCATCTGAGGGTGCCACCTGGTGGAGGAGCAGAGGCAGGGCCACTGCGGCCGAGGTGGACCCTGCCAGGGTTGACCCTAGCGAAGTGGCAGAGGCCAGCTCAACTTCGATCGAGGTGGACCCATTTAGGGCGTGCCACCTGGCGAAGGAGCAGGGAGAGCCCGCTTCGACTCCAACGAGGTAGGCCCATCTGGGGTGCCACCTGGCAGAGGAGCAGAGGCAAGGCCATTCCGGTTGAGGTGGACCCCGCCTGGGTCGACACCTGGCGAAGTGGGAGAGGTGCCGAGCTCGGCCCGAGGTCGGCTTGACCGCTAGCCAAGCCACCTGGCAGGAGAGCCCGGAGATGACGCCGCGTGGCACTGCCCGGCGGTCAACTGGATCTGACGCATACTCCATGTCAGCGATGTTGTCATATCAATACTTAAAATACAATTAGTACTCATATATACTTAAACATTTTATCAATCATCAAAATCAAGATCAGAGTTAACAATGATGCCCCACAATGAACCATGATTGGGAAAGTGCTAAAGCGTGCCTATGCGCGCTTGCATGTGAGTCTGGATCACGATCATTTTGGGTTGGGCTTGGCCTGCTGCTATTGAGTCTTGTTCCTACCTAGGCTGAGTCTGGATAGTCTGGATCTTGTTTTGAATTTTTTCAAGACCGAATCGAGGTACTAAACCTAGCATTAGAAACCTAATCTTTCCTTTAAAAGGACTTTCCATTAACATTATCCAGATATTTTGATGCCTTTGTAGTATGTTGGGCTTCACTCCTCACTTCTCATTTGGTATTGATGTGGTTTATGCAGTCCCCTTCCCTGATACAAAAAATGTTAACATCCATATAGTCATCTTTCTTGACACATGCATGGGCTATGTACATGCCAAATCATGCATAACGCCCACCAAAATTCTTATTTCATTTGAAGCTCACTAGATATTGCATCTTTTCTTTATTATTATTATTATTATTATTATTATTATTATTATTATTATTATTTTGGATGGTGTTATACCCAACCGGCTTATCCTTGAGTCAGATCGGCGCCGACGGCCCTTCGGCCCGATCGAACTAGAGGTCCGAATGACCCGCTCCAGCAGAGGTCCGACCGACCTACTTCATCAGTGATCCGAACGACCCACTCCATCAGAGATCCAACCGACCCATTCTATTGAAGGTCCAAACAACCTGCTCCAGTAGAGGTCCGACTGACCCACTTCATCAGAGGTCTGACCGATCCACTCCAACGAAGGTCCGAACGACCCGCTCCAGCAGAGGTCCGATCGACACACTTCATCAGTGGTCCGACCGACCCACTTCATCAGTGGTCCGACAAACCCACTTCATCAGTGGTCCAACAAACCCACTTCATCAGAGGTTCGAACGACCCACTCCACCAGAGATCCGACCGACCCGCTTCAGCGAGGTCCGGTCCAAGACAGGTCACTCCAAAGACGGCCTGGAAGCCCCAGAGGCCTCTTCCAGCTGGTGCCAAGATTCCGTTACAACATAATCATGATATCTCGATGCCATTACTCTGTGAATCCCATGATCCCGATGCCATTACTCTTCAGGTCCCATGATCTGGTGCCACTGGCCATGTCCGAGATTCCTTTAAGGGCAGTTTGGTTTTTCCTAGCTGGCCCCTAACATATTCTAGTGAAATTCCGTGCCTATATAAGGTAAAGGGGGATCCCGGACAGTAAGGGAGCTTTTTCCTTTTCCATGAGCTCATCTCTTTGGATTTTCCTCCATTCTGTTGCCCTAAGCCCCCCATTGACTTAGCCATCAGAGTGTCCTTCGCTAGAACACCACCGGCCTATGGGACTTCTTTGCAGGAACTGGGAGAGGAGCGCTCCAACCAGGCCGAGAGAATCCAGTCTGGGAGATTCGGCAGCAACAGATTGTGCTAGAGGAAGGGCGACCTAAACCTCCATTCTTGTTTCCCTTCTCTAAAAGGAGGAATCTACTGCTAAGTAAAGCAATGATGAAAGAAAGAGCCTAGAATACCTCCATCAGGAGAGGTCACTCATCGTCAAGATCGAAAGATCCTCCCAAGAAGAATGACGCCGCCCAACATACCATCATTTTGGGATAACAGCAATTCCAGACCCTTCTGAACCACATTGACACCCTTGCTACCGCGGTTCAGAGCCTCCAAGATGCGGCCAATGATAGACAGTAGCTGCTCGTGGCATCCCAAACCAACCATCAACCTGTCGCTGAGGGAAGTCGACAGCGAGGAGTCCCTCGGCTCCATTCCCATGCAACCCTGGAGCCCCGAAGTCGACAGCGAGGTTCGCCTCACTCTCCTTTGCAGACTCGATCCCTGACAACGATCAGCACCACAGCAAAGACCCGAGGGACTACACCAGCAAGCTCTAGTGCATAGAGGAGCAGATCGCTTAGCTGGTCGATTAACAAAAGGCCGACGGGGTGCAGGCGTACGACTCTCGCCTACCTTTCTCTGCCAGAATCATGGGGGAAGCTATTCCCCATCACTTCAAGATCCCTCAGGTGGATGCCTATGATGGCACCACCGATCCTCTGGATCATCTGGGCACTTACAAGGCCCACATGATGTACAAGGCATCTTTGACGCCCTCCACTACATTGCCTTCCCTGCAATACTTAAGAAGGCAGCTCGAATATAGTTTTCTGCCATTCGACTAGGTACGATTCACTCCTTTCCGTAGCTGGGAAAATTCTTTCTGTCCCATTTCAGGACTTGTAGCCAGACACCAAGGAACTCGGACTGCCTCTTTCTCATGTAGCAAAAGGAAGGAGAAATCATCCGGGACTACATGGCCCGATCAACTCAACAGCCATGGAGGTCCCGGACCTCAACGAAGATGTAGCTATGTTAGCCTTCAAGAGGGGACTGTGATCATCCAGGCTGACCTTCTCGCTAGACAAGAAATTCCCGACAAGCTACTCCGAACTGCTGGCCCGGGCACAAAAATATGCCCTGGCAGAAGAACAAGCGGCAAGCCAACACCAGGCTGAAGGGAGGTCGGCCCCCAAGAAGCGGAGCGACAAGGCTCCTGAAGTCCGACCTCCCAGCGATGGCATCAACTCAGCCCGACGTTGCAACCCTAAGCTGAAGGACTTTTCCAAGAGATTCAAGACTTATGCACCTCTCTCCCTCCCGAGAAAGAAAATTCTTATAAAAATAGAGAACGAGACATTCCTGCAAAGGCCTCGCCCAATGAGGAGCCCCTTCACATCAAGGAGCAGGGACAAATATTGTCGGTTCCATCACGACCATGGACACGGCACTGAGGACTGCCTCCAGCTGAAGGATACGATCGAAGAACTAATTAGGTAGGGGTACCTGCACAAGTACGTTCGACCCCAGAGGAATCGGACTGAAACTTCCACTACCAGGGACCCCCTGGAGGAAATAGAGCTGCCTAACCATCGCTCCATCGATGGAAATGTGGGTATGCTCCATCGTCGGTCTGATTGGAGGAATGAAGAAGACCAAGACATTGTGAAGAGGTCCCGGAGTTCTAATATAATTAGTTTCTCCGACGAAGACCTCTTAGAGACCTAGATCCCTAGGAATGACACTGTGGTTGTGTCGACAGTGATTGCCAACTATGATGTAAGGAGGATTCTCATAGATAATGGAAGCTCCATGGAAGTTTTATTGTATGATGCTTTTGTTAGAATGGACCTGCCTAGAGCCAGGCTGCAAGAATCCCCAATGCTGTTGACAGGGTTCGAGGGAAACTCCATCGACATGGAAGGAGAAATAACTCTGCCCGTGACAATCGGGTGAGAGCCTTGTCAAAAGACCATCCCCATCAATTTTGTGGTCGTACGCACGACCTCAGCCTACAACGCCATCTTGGGATGGCCAGTCCTTTATAAATTCTGAGCCATCGTGTCTACCTACCACTTGCTGACAAAATTTTTGACCCAGAATAGAGTCGGAGTATGAGGGGGAATCACAGGATGGCCAGGCAGTGTTTGACCATCCAAGACAGGCAATCAGAAGACCGTTCCATCTTGGAACAGCTTGATCCCAGGGTCGAAGCCAACTGCTGCAGACAACTAGTTGAGAGGATCCTCCTCGTACCCCTTCGGGAAGACGATCCCACTAGGGTCCTGCAGATTAGAAGCACACTCAATGAAGAGGCCAAGTTGGAGTTGGTCTGCTTTTTACAGGACAATGCCGATGTCTTCGCCTGGTCGGCGTCGGACAAGCCAGGCATTTCGTCGGAGGTCATAACCCACCAGCTCAAGCTGGACCCAGCTTACAAGCCTGTCAGACAAAAGAAGAGGAGCTTCACCCCCGATAGATAGAGAGCAATTGATGAGGAGGTTAAGAAGCTCTCTAATGCTGGCTTCATCAGAGAGGCCCATTATTTCGACTGGCTGGCAAATGTTATAATGGTGAGGAAAGCCAATGGAAAGTGGAGGATATGTGTGGACTACACCGATCTCAACAAAGCTTGTTCAAAGGACAGCTTTTCCTTACTAAAGATTGATCAATTGGTGGATGCCACTGCCGGTCACCAGCTTCTGAGCTTTATGGATGCCTTCTTCGGGTATAACTAAATCAGAATGCACCTGGAGGATGAGGAGAAGATAGCCTTTATCACTGATAAAGGGTTGTACTGCTACAAAATGATGCCCTTCGGCCTGAAGAACACCAGAACCACTTTTCAAAGACTGATCAACCAGGTTTTTGAATAGCAGCTTAGAAGAAACATGGAGGCATATGTTGATGATATGATAGTCAAGAGCCTCCGAAGAGCTGACCACATCAAAGACCTGCAAGAATCTTTTGATGCCTTGAGGCATCTCCGGATGAAGCTGAACCCAGCCAAATGCACTTTTACGGTGACTTCCAAAAAATTTCTTGGCTTTTTGGTCACGCAGAGAGGAATTGAGGTCAATCTTGATAAAATCAAGGCCATCGTCGACATGGAGCATCCGACCAGGAAGAAGCAGGTGCAGGAACTTATAGGCTGAATCACCTCTCTCAGCCGCTTTATCTCTAGGTAGGCTGAGAAGTGCCTCCCTTTCTTTAAAATCCTGCGGCAGTCGGACCGCTTCCAATGGACCGACGAGTGTCGGTGAGCCTTCGAAGCATTGAAGGAGTACCTGAAGACTCCTCCCTTGCTTGCTAAGCCTATAAAGGGAGAACTCCTATCTTGTATCTGTCGGCGTCGGACGAGGTAGTGAGCTCCGTCCTCATCTGGGTTGGGGAGAACAACCATGAAAGGCTAATCTACTATATCAGTAAAGTTCTCCATTATGCCAAAATAAGGTACCCCAAGATGCAGAAGCTTGTCTACTCCCTGATCATAGCAGCCAAGCGACTGCGGCCTTACTTTCAAGCACATCCGATCATTGTTATGACCAATCAACCTCTTAAGACGATCCTCAAAAGCCCCAACACCTCTGGTCGGCTTGCCAAGTGGGCCGTCAAGCTCGGTAAATTTGACATCTCCTTCCAGCCTCGATCGGCCTCGAAGGCTCAGGTGATCGTCGACTTCATAGTAGAGTGTACCGAGAGACAAGAAGCGCCTCCCCAAACAGCTGACACACCTGAGGATGACATTATTGAAGAGGCAGAACCCACCTAGACGCTCCATGTGGATGGGGCATCTAACCTTGCTAGTTGCGGAGCAAGCTTAATCCTGGCCGATCCCGATGGATAGAGCCTGGAATATGCCCTGCACTTCGCATTCCAGGTATCAAACAACCAGGCAGAATATGAAGCCCTCCTTGTAGGACTAAGAATAGCCGACAAGCTAGGCATCGATCGGATCGGGACTTTCTCCGATTCCCAACTAGTGGTGAACCAAGTGAATGGTGAATTCAAGACGAGAGATCTAACCCTGGCCAAATACTTAGGTAAGGTACAAAACCTCGTGACTCGACTTAAATTTTTCGAGATTTTCCATATACCTCGAGTACAGAACTCTCGGACGGATGCCTGTCATGATTGGCCACTGTTGCCACCAACTCCTTCGACCGAACCTTTGTGGAGTACTTGCAACGCCCAAGCATTGTCAAAGAGATGGCTGGAATCCATCAAGTGGAGCAAGAAGCCTCTTGGATGGATCCCATCCTTGCGTTCCTCATCGAAGGGACCCTGTCAGAAGATAAGACCGAAGCCAAGCATGTTCGTTGGACTGCCTTAAAGTACATCATCCTCGATAGAACTCTGTATAAATGGTCATTCACGCAACCGCTGCTCAAGTGCCTGGGACTGTCGAACGCCAACTACGCACTCAGAGAGGTGCACGAAGGCATCTACAGCAACCACCTAGGAGGAAGATCCTTGGCCTACAAAATTATCTGACAAGGCTATTACTGACCAACTATTTAGAAGGATGCATCAGACTTCGTTAGAAAGTACGATGCGTGCCAAAGGTACTCCAGCATTTAGAGATGACCGACTGGTCAGCTAACCCCGCTGACCGCCCTTTGGCCGTTCGCAAAATGGGGGATAGACATCCTTGTGCCGTTCCCACCCGCCTCCGAACAAAGGAAATTCTTGATTGTAGCCATTGACTACTTTACCAAGTGGGTGGAAGTTGAGCCGCTGGCACAAATCACAGAATCCAAAATGAAAAATTTCGTCCGGAACTACATTATCTTTCGGTTCGGCATACCACAGGCAATCATCACCGACAATGAAAGATAGTTCGACAACCCGAAGTTTCGAGAATTCTGCCAGTAATACCACATTTCCCATCGACTAACTTCAATCGGACATCCCCAATCCAACGGAGAGGCCAAAGTCACCAATCGGATAATCCTGCACAGATTGAAGACCCAACTAAATGATGTCAAAGGGCTCTGGGCGGAAGAACTTCATTCGATGCTCTGGGCCAATCGGACTACTTCCCGAACGGTGATTGGAGAAACTCCATTCAACTTGACCTATGGGAGTGAGGCAGTCATGCCTGTGGAAGTCTCCTTGCAATCCTTTCGGATTGATCGTTTTGCCGAACCATCCAATTCAGAACGAAGAAGGGTTGATCTAGACTTGCTCGAAGAAACCAGACTCCAGGCGAATTTGAAGATGGCGACATATCACCAAAGGATGGCCAAATACTACAACTCTCGAGTCAAAGCTCGAAGCTTCCAGGTCGGAGACCTAGTTCTGCGGAGGACAGAGATATCCAGGCTGACTGAACAAGGAAAACTTTCTCCCAACTAGGAAGGCCCCTATCGGGTAGTTGAAATGATCTGAGCCGAAACTTACCGACTCGAGCACCTAGACGGATGTCAAGTGTCACATCCTTGGAATGTAGACAACCTTCGCAAGTATTATCAATGAAGGCCACAGTCCATTCTATGAAAAATTCCGACACGGTCGGCAAAGGCTCTATGGCAGCCCACTCCAAAGTCCGAACCTGGTCGGTAAAGGCTCTAAAGTAGCCCACAACGAAAGTTCAACCCCGGTCGGCAAAGGCTCTATGGCAGCCCACTCCAAAAACCAATCCCGATCGGCAAAAGCTCTAGGGCAGCCCACATCGAAAGTCCGACCTCGGTTGGAAAAGGCTTTATGGCAGTCCACTTCAAAGTTCGACCCCGGTCGGTAAAGGCTCTAGGACAGCCCACACAGAAAGTCCGACCCCGGTCGGTAAAGGCTCTATGGCAGCCCACTCGAAAGTTCGACCTTGCTCGGCAAATGCTCTAGGGCAGCCCACATCGAAAGTCCGATCCCGGTCGGTAAAGGCTCTATGGTAGCCCACTCCAAAGTTTGATCCTGGTCAGTAAAGGCTCTAGGGTAGCCCACATTGAAAGTCCGACCCCGGTTGGCAAAGACTCTATGGCAGCCCACTCGAAAGTCCGACCTCGCTCGGCAAAGGCTCTAGGGCAGCCCACTCAAAAGTCTAACCTCGATCGACAAAGACTTTATGGCAGCCTATTCTAAAGTCCAACCCCGATCGGCAAAGGCTCTAGGGTAGCCCACACCGAAAGTCCGACCTCAGTCGGCAAAGGGTCTATGGCAGCCCACTCGAAAGTTCGACCTCGCTACGTAAAGGCTCCATGGCAGCCCACATCGAAAGTCTGACCCCGATCGAAGAAGGCTCTATGACAGTCCACTCGAAAGTCTGACCTCGCTCGACAAAGGCTCTAGAGCAGCCCACACTGAAAGTCCGACCTCGCTCGGCAAAGGCTCTAGGACAGCCCACACTGAAAGTCCGGCCCCGATCGATAAAAGCTCTATGGCAGTCCATATTGAAAGTCCGTCCTCGATCGGTAGAGGCTTTATGGCAGCCCACACAAAAGTCCGACTCGGAAAATACTACTTGGAATCCTTGAACATTTGAGGGATTTCCCTGTAAACAACTAGTTTGAGGGTTTGGACTAAACCAACCCTTCACAACTTAGAAATATTTTTAAGAAGTTGGGTTCGGACTAAACCGATCCTCAACACTTAGAAATATTTTTAAGGAGTTGGGTTCGGACTGAACCAACCATTCAGTACTTGAAAATATTCTTAAAGAAAGAAGCTTGGATCAAGTTGACCGTGCCACATTCAGGAAAAAATAAAATAAATGACAAAGGCACATATCAAAGAAGAATATTTCATTCATTGAAAAAAGATTCTCATACAAAAGGGGGGTAGGCTTTTACAACCAAACTTAAGCCTTGCCTAGTTGGTACAAAGAAAAAGTTAATTGGAAGGGCTTCAGCTTTAGCCTCCCGTGCGGTGTCCGAAGTCCCGATCGAAGCCTCCGGTGATCCTGCTTCAGCAGCGGCTTGGGCATCGGCCCCTTCTTCTTTGACCTGTTGACCTAACTGTACGGCAGACAAGTCGAGCTCCGGGAAGGACGCGGCTACCTATTTCAGGCAATCATTGTAGCCGTTCGCATAGCTCTCTGATCCGGCCTCCTCCATCTCGTCGAGAAAGCTTACGGAGGCCTTGTATTCCTTCATGGCATCATGGATTTGCTCCGCCGCCAATTCTTTGGCCTCCCTCAGCTGGCCGCACAGTTCACCGACACTGCCTGGAAAGCCCTAGCGTTCCTTTTGGCTTCGGCAGATCGCTCCTCCTCCTAGTTCAGCCGACGGACCAAGGAGCTGACCTTCGCCTTTCTCTTCCTAAACTTAGCCTCCCGCTCGACTAGTTGAGTTTGCAAGTCCTCCGCTTGCTTCTTCGAAGATTCAGCTTCGGCCTGACAGGCCGACAGCCTCTCCTCCACCACCCTTCTGGCCGCCTCCGACTCTTCGGCCTTCTTGGCAGTGACCTTCGCCGCGTAGAGCATCTTGCCGAGACCATCGTCCATCAACGAGATCCCGTGGACAAGCTGCAAGCAAAAATCTGAGTTAGTCATGCACAAAGAAGAAGAATGGAAAAAAGAAGGTAAAAGAACGATGGCCTACCCTCATCATGTCGCGGTAGGCGTCCTTCACCACTTCGTTCAACTTCCGTCGATTGGACTCCTCCCAGTCAGCTTCCGTCATCGACCCCCTGAGAAGCTCTTTGGCATGCCCCGCGTTATGGAGGGCATGCCAGTGTCGATATGTCTCATAGTGGATACCATCGACCTCTTCTCCTTCGGCTGCTCCCTTCCCTTTGTCCATAGGGGGAGTCGCTTTTGTCGGCTCAGTTGGTGGTGAGGCTAGAGCCGTCGCCACATCAATCGGCTCCAACAATTCCTGCTTCGGTCAGGCGATCGACTGCCCAACGGGGATGAAGGCCCATATGCCCTTGCCGCCAATCGCTCCGATAGAGGTATGTTGTCCTTGTCGGAGTCCACCGTCATGACGATCGCGGGCCGTTCCTCCGCCCACTACCTCTTCGACCATTCCGCGGTCGCCTTCGCGGACTGAGCGGCCCTCTTTCTTACAGCCCGCTGGGCCACTCTGGCCCTGTCAAGCTTCATCTTTTCTCCTTTTACAAGGAAAAATCAGAATAAGGGAAGCCCATAGAATGGAAAGAAGAATCGACAACAATGGCTCTTATCCTACCTAGGCGTTCATGGCCGCTGACTCTGGCCAACTGGAGGCTATCCTCCCGAAGCAGCTCTGGAACCATGGTGGGGCCGACCCCCTCCATCTCACTGAAGTCGGCCTGGTCGGCCACCAGCACTACCCTTGCATCGATGGCCTTCGGCCTTGGTTCCCTCCACGATGCTTCGAAGCCCCAAGGCTGAAGGCTATCCACGTAGAAGAATCTGGACTTCCACCCGTGGATAGCCGACGGCAGACCTCCTATTATCCTTCGCCCAGGACGGGGACTGAACATCCACCACTCCTGGCTCCTGAAGTCCCTCTTCAAGATGAAGAAATTGATGGAAAGGGAGGTCCTGGGTTCGGCTCCGGCCCTCTAGCACAGAACCATGAAGCAGCTAATCGCCCAAATGCTATTCAGGGTCAGCTGCGCAAGGTTATCCTATTCAAACTAAATACTTCGACGAAGAAGTCACATAGTAGGAATCTAAGACCAGCCTTAAAGTGGTCTTCGTACACCGGGAGGGCTCTTGGCCTCAGCGGTCCGGTCACCCTCACATCTCTATCCAGGACGGTATGCAGGGTAGAAGGTATGTTATACCTAACCCTAATGGCTTCTACCCATTCCTGGGTCATCTTGGACTGGATATCGTTGGAGCCTGGTTCTCTATTCCTATGAATGGAACTACAGCTGTCGGAGGCCATTATAATAAAGTTTGAAGAAGGGGGGACTAACCTGGAAATGGGGTTCCTATGAAGGAAAAGGCAGTAGGAAGGAGACGATCTTTCTCTCTTCGAGCATGAATGCAGTGGAAAGCTCCCCCGGGGCTCTCAACGTCTCCTTTTATAGTCCCTGGAAGGACCAGTTCCCATCGTCCCTCGAGCGCCATGATTCAGCCATCAAGCGGTGCGACTCCCCACGTAGTGGAAGTCGATGCGACATAAGGAAGCACGTTCGAGCCGCAATCCACATGGTCGCCATATTAGCGATGGAGAGCTCATCCCAAACGCGGTGTCAACCATCCAGATGTTGCCACGTCACTCAAGTCGCATTCGAAGCCCGACGGCCGGGCGAGCCGGGCTGGCCGCTCATCATTGCGCCCCAACTGCATTAACTGCCTCCCCTCGCCTCCAACGCGGGGCTGACACCTATCCCAAGCACAGGATTCTGGAATGGGAAGCGACCAGACACAGTACGCCTGATCAGATCTGCGACCATCCCAAGGACATACGCATTAAATGCAAAAATGATACTCTCGTCCTTCAAAGCTACAGATCCCTTCGAAGGCCAAGAGCAAGGGGGCAACTGTTATACCCAATCGGCTTACCTTTGAATCAGACCGGCGCTGACGGTCCTTCGGCCCGATTGAACTGGAGGTCCGAACGACTCGCTCCAGCAGAGGTCCGACCGACCCACTTCATCAGTGATCCGAACGACTCACTCCATCAGAGGTTCGACCGATCCACTCCAGCGAAGATCCGAACGACCCGCTCCAGCAGAGGTCTGACCGACCCACTCCAGTGAAGGTCCGAATGACTCGCTCCAGTAGAGGTCCGACCGACCTACTTCATCAGTGGTTCGACCGACCCACTTCATCAGTGGTCTGAATGACCCACTCCACCAAAGGTCCGACCAATCCGCTTCAGCGAGGTCCGTATCGGTCCAGGTCGCTCCAAAGACAGCCTGAAAGCCCCAGAGGCCTCTTCCAGCTGGTGCCAGGATTCCATTATGACATAATCACGATATCTCGGCGACATTACTCTACGGATCCCACGATCCCAACGCCGTTACTCTCCAGGTCCCATGATATGGTGCCACCTGGCCATGTCCGAGATTCCTTTAAGGGTAATTTGGCCATTCCCAGCTGGTCCCTAATAGATTCTAGTGAAATTCCGTGCCTATGTAAGGTAAAGGGGGACCCCGAACGGTATGGGAGTTTTTTCCTTCTCTACGAGCTCATCTCTTTGGATTTTCCTTCATTCTGTTGTCCTTAGCCTTCCATTGACTTAGCCATTGGAGTGTCCCTGCAGGAACACCACTGGCCTGTGAGACTTCTTTGCAGGAACCGGAAAATGAGTGCTCCAGTCAAGCTGAGAGAACCCGGTCCGGAAGATTCAGTAGCAACGGATGATAAACTAGATATTGCACCTAAAACATGGTAAATTGCAAGACCATGAAATGGCGGTTATATTGCCGGTAGGACTTCACCCTGCTGAGTGATTGCACTTGGGAGAGATCCTAGGTTTGGTCATAAATAAATAAAATAAATGGATAACAAACTAGCTAGCCTACGCATCATTAGTTTTGATCAGTAGCTGTTGTATAGAATTTAGCCACCAGTGCTCTCTCTCTCTCTCTCTCTCTCTCTCTCTCTCTCTCTCTCTCTCTCTCTCTCTCTCTCTCTCTCTCTCATGCATGGCTGCTTGAAGTTTACTTTCTTAAATGATTGAATTCCTATTGACCCTTTATTCCGGTGCTGCAGGCACCATTCTTGTGAAGAAGCTTCTTGCGTTGCTCCCATTCATTGATGTACTGTTTGTGCTGTCGCTAAGCCACCAAGACCGGATAAGGGTGAACTGGCCAAGCATATTTTTTGTTGGGTAATGGGACCCTGCCCATCTTATCCGTTACAAAACCGTGTGGAAAGAACAGTTGTTCAGTGCTATCTGATAAGGATAAGTTTGTACCACCATGTTTGCTGGACAAGACAAGTGTACTGGGCCGGGCCGGGCCATCTGATAAGGATAACTTTTTATCATTATGTTTGTCTAGACAAGGACACTCTCGGCCCTGTTAACCTAAACGCCTAGTCTAGCACAGTCCCAGGCCTGAGGATGGCAGGTCATATATGACCCGACCAAGACTGCAAATAGATCGAATTGATCAATAACCGGATCCATTTATACTCGATTCAATCCATTTTTATATATCCATGGATTCGAGTCGGGTCCTAAAATTAGATCCATTTCATTTTCCAGATCGGATCTGGGTTTACTAAATTTGGACCTGATCCGACCTGACCCAACTCGAATATACTAATATGGTTAGGATCATATCTATTTGGACTTTTAAATTATAATTTAAATTTTATATAAAACTTATTTTTAACATAGAAATAGAGTTATAATTATTTTTATATCTTAATTTATTTTAAAAATAATATTATTTATTATGTATTTTATGGTTAATAATAGTTGGTTATGTAATAATTAAAATATGGTTATCTATATTTTATCTAGATCATATTTAAATCTATTTTTTTTTTATTAGAACCGGGTTTTTTATGGATCCAATCTAATCCAAATGACCCGTTGGGTTGAAAATTCTAATAGTGAACCCGACCTTACCCGACCCGATTTTCTAGTAGGTTGGATCTGAATCTAATATTAGGACCCGATCAAAGAATCGGATTGGATTGGAGTCACTCATGACCCGATCCAACCCGACCCATTTGCACCCCTATGTCTGGCACGATTCGTTAGCCCATTAAGTTGATGGACTTTTTATTTTTTAAAAAAAAAAATTCCTAGCATGGACCGTACCATTTGGAGCTATTATGGGCTTGACCTGGCATGACCCGTTTGGCCCATAACAACCATAAACATGTATATTATTTTTACCATTTTAACCCCCTAATAGCCATAAAATGGCTAGTTTGTGGTGTAATTTGGAGAAATAAAAATATTTGGATTGTTATAAATACCCCCTTCTCTTCCATTCTTACCGTATCAAATAAATTTCTCTCCTTCTATATTACTACTATTTTTTTTTCTAGCAATATAATTTTTAGTTTGTATTTAGTATGTATTTAAGTGCTACATAAAAGGAGATCCTTATTGAGGAGTACAAGAGAAAGCTCATAAATCTCGACTCTACCTCTACTTAATTCCTCTAGTTATTTGCATTCATTAATTTATATATGGCATCTTTTGATAGAGTCATTTTGGCATGTCCCTTGTTTTTGAGGGAGAAGAAACTAATATTCATACTCCTTCTAAAACTAATATTCATACTCCTTCTAAACCAGTGAAGGTCAAACTCTTCCCATAAGAAGATTAGTGCTGTATGAGATGATTTTGATAGAATTATAATTGATGGAGTTTGGAAAGCAAAATACAAAAATGTGCCAAACTTTATAGTTATGGTAGTAGTTGAGGAATTGGCCATTTGACAAAATATCAAGAAAGTCGTAGGATGAATGATTTTCGTCTCCAAAGAATCCTTAATATACAACGAGATCTCTTGTAGGTAATTTTATATATAATAATAAAAATTAAAGAAAAATACTTATAAAATTGATAGTTAAGGATAAATTATTTTTTACTTTATGTAAATGTTTTAATTTTAAAAAATATATTCAGTTAAGCCTATAATCTACTTACAAAAAAACTAGTAGGCGTATATTTAGAAGAGTGGTTATAACTAATTTTTTAACAATGAAATAAAGTTTAAATGGAACTCTTTTGTCTTAAATACAAACGTTTCATTAACTTCTACTATTTAATCAGTATCTATTGATAGTAATTATTTTACTGGTATTACTGCTCATTATATTATAATAATTGATAATTAAATAAATATATTTTTGCTTTTTGTGCTTTTGATTTTTTATATTCTAGATAATAAATTTTAAATTCTATTTACCAAATTGCATGTTCATATGGCATTAATGATAAAATCATGTCTATTACTTTTGATAATGTATCTATTAATAATTCCACTATCATATTATTGAAGGACTTATTGCATCCCATTTTAAATAAAAATTTGTTACATATTAAATGTGTATATTATATCTTAAATCTTTTTTTCAAGTTGGTATGTGTTACAGTAGTAAACAAGATCCATTCGGCCCTGACACGTGTCCTCCTTGGAGGCTGGCGCGGCCACGTACTTCTCCACCTCGGTCAGGCACCTCTCCACCTCGGCCTCACCACGGCCCCGCTTCGGCCATGTGGCGATTCAGCCCAGCTCGGCTCGGCCCCACTTCGACCATGTGGCGGTTCAGCCCAGCTCGGCTCAGCCCCACTTCGGCCATGTGGCGGTTCAGCCCAGCTCGGCTCGACCCCACTTCGGCCATGTGGCAGTTCAGCCCAGCTCGGCTCGGCCCCACCTCGGCGGTGAACCAGTACCTCAGCCTCACTTCGGTCATGAGAAGTCCAGCTTTAGTAGTTCAGTTCAGCTCGGCAGCCTGGCCTAGAGCCCAGCCAGGCATGAAAGGCAGCCAACTTCAGCCTACGAAGCTCTCCGGATCGGCCCGGCTTCACTCAGCCTGGTCCAAGCATCATCAGGAAGAAGCCATGCCCGGATCAGTGCCTCCGCATGCTCCTGCCCAGCACAGCACAGCATACCTGCGCCAAGGTACCGCGCACGTGCCAGGTACCGTGCCAAGGTACCGCATCCCTTCGAACGTGGCATCCACGGCTCAACTCCGCCCAACTTCGCCCGCACGGCGTGCCCACCGCGACAGGTCGGCGGTCCCGCGTGGCTCCGACTCTTCCTGGCGGTTCTCCGACGAGCGAACCCCCCCCTCTCCGACTCTGGCGCAGCTTGGCGCCCCCGCGGGACCCAGCTCAGCTCGCCTGCTGGGAGCTCGCAGCAGGCTTCCGCCAGAGCCAAGCACCCGGTTCGCCCACGGGAGGCTCGCCTCCGAGCTCCGGCTCCTCCCGACCTCGCCTGTGGCCGGTGCCCATTCCACCTGCGGGGAGCTCGTAGCAGGCTTCCGCCCGAGACAGGCGCTCGGTTCGCCCATGAGAGGCTCGCCTCCGAGCTCCGGCTCCTCCCGACCTCGCCCGTGGCCGGCCCCGACTCGCCTCCGCCCGTTCTGGCACCGGTTCACCTCGGCTCCGTCCTCTCCAGCACGCGTCCGCCTGTGGGAGGCCAGCGAGAGGCCTCCGCCCTCTCTGGCACCTCGATCGCCCGCGGGAGGCCACCGCCCGCTCCGGCGGCTCAGTTCAGCATGGACGTCTCCAGCTTCACCCACACGGAATCCCGCTCGCGGCTTCGGAGCGGAGCTCTCTGGCTCCGGTGCGGCACTTCGCCCGTGCCAGGCCAGTGCCAGCTCGGCAATCCCGTGCCCAGTCCGGCTCAGTTTGGTGGACCTCCGTCTGGTCCGGCCCAGTCCGACGAGGCACCCACTCCAGCACCCGGTCGCCCGCAGGGTCCGCACCTCGCCTCCGCGCCAGGGGACGTCCATGCAGCGCCCTTTGCCCAGTTCGGCTCCAGCCCGTGCCAGCTCGCAATCCTGTGCCCAGTCCGGCTCGGTTTGGCGGACCTCTGTCCGGTCCGGCCCAGTCTGACGAGGCACCCGCTCCGGCACCCGGTCGCCCGCAAGGTCCGCACCTCGCCTCCGCGCCAGGGGACGTCTGTGCAACGCCCTCTGCCCAGTTCGGCTCCAGCCCGCGCCAGCTCGGCAATCCCGTGCCTCGTCCGGCTCGATTCGGCGGACCTCCGTCCGGTCCGGCCCAGTCCGACGAGGCACCCGCTCCGGCACCCGTCACCCGCAGGGTTCGCACCTCGCCTCCGTGCCAGGGGACGTCCATGCAGCGCCCTTTGCCTAGTTTGGCTCCAGCCCGCGCCAGCTCGGCAATCCCGTGCCCAGTCTGGCTCAGTTTGGCGGACCTCCGTCCGGTCCGGCCCAGTCCGGCGAGGCACTCGCTCCAGCACCCGGTCGCCCGCAGGGTCCGCACCTCACCTCCATGCCAGGGCACGCCCATGCAGCGCCCTCCGCCTGGTTCGGCGCCCAGAACTGCATGCATGGGAGAGACCCTGCATACCGCGCCTCGGCTCGCGCAACTACCCCGCGCACCTCGACCCGTGTGCGTAGAGGCCTCTGCAGACCTCGCCATGCATGGAGAGGCTACGCGGCCTAGCCTTGCAGACCTCGCCATGCATGGAGAAGCCATGCGGCCTAGCCTCGCCGTGGGACACCTCGAACCATGCGCACGAAGAGCCTCGCCTGCCTCATCTCGAAGCATGTGCCACGGTTTATTTGATTCCATTCCGGGTATGCTTTTCAAAATATAGGTACGGAGGAAGGCTAGATGGCAGCCCGACACGTCACCATCTCTGCCAAACTGAGTCCGCCGTCTTCGAATGAG
This sequence comes from Areca catechu, assembly GCA_021397845.1. Classification (NCBI taxonomy): domain Eukaryota; kingdom Viridiplantae; phylum Streptophyta; class Magnoliopsida; order Arecales; family Arecaceae; genus Areca; species Areca catechu. Next base: position 22,555,592 of record CM038052.1, on the reverse strand, counting down.
GGCTATATTAAAAGCCTGGTGCGGACACCAAAGGCACCAGAATAAGGCAGAGGCTTCTCAACCCTCTGTAAATTGATCAATAATTTATGAATCCATCTGTAATAAGGGCTTAGCTCATCTGAGTCCATTTTAGTTGTTATTTGAGTATTTTTAGTTGTTATTTCACTTCTGTACTAGTCAGCTCATGTTGAGCTAGTTCAGTCCATTGCTAGTCAGCTCATGTTGAGCTAATTTTATTTTTTTGAGTCCTGTCCAAGCATACTGAAGACTCAAGACTATATCATACAAGTGAAGACCAAGTCCAACTAGATTGAAGACATGGAAGTATAGCCCAAGTCCAACCCAGCTTGAAGATTTGAAGACCCCAGGAGGAAAATTCAGAAAACCCTGATTTCTTGCAGATGCCCTCCAGATGCCCAGATTCCCTTCCAGATGCCAAAATATATTCATATACCAAGGCATCCATGATTTTAGAGGTCCATCTACATCCTAGCCCAAAGAAATCAAGCCCAGGTGCCAAGCCCAAGCCCCTAAGAAGCAAGATACCAGGGAATATTCCTGCTACCTGGCTACCAGGCCACCCCAGCTTCCAGAGGCCCAAACCCATGCACCCGGGCCCCTTTGGGCCGGCCCCTTGCTGCTCCTAGAAGCCCAACACGCCCCCCTAGGCGTCCTTGGAGTGTTGACCAAGTCAAGAGAATTTTTAGGAATTTTTCTACCTAATATTTCCTTATTTTCTAGCTAGGGTTTGAGAGGGAAAAGGATTCTTATGTAAAGACTTATGTACCCTTACTTGAAGCCCAAGGTTAAGGGTCTATTTAAGGGACCCTAGCCTCTTGTATGAGAGAATTTTTGATGAATGAAAACCTTGAGTTCTTCTATTGAGTGGTGTGATACCCTGCTGTGTGCATAAAGGGGTTTGTGAGAGTTCTTCTTCCCGGTGTTTGCAATCATCTTCATGCTGCCAACAAACCCTCCAGATCCCTGGACGCCCACTCCAAAAGAAGCCTTCCCTTGCTGTTTTTACTTTGTTTTCTTGTTCCTTTGTGAGCTTTCTAACCCCTGACAGGTCGTTTGTAGGTCCCTGAGTTCCTACGAATCCAACGACTCCAGCCAAGCCTCAATCGGATCACCGAGCAGAAAGCCGGGTATCCGCGGGTCTTTGGCTCGGTTTTCCAGGCCGCATCCGTCGAGGAACGAGAGACCCCTTCGCTGCGATCTTCACAGACGTTGTCAGGTACACCCCTCTACCTCCAGTAGTTTTATTGTAGGAGAACTTGTCCTAACCGAGGCTTCTCAGCCCTGGCGGTCCTTCTTTGCTACTTTTCTAGGTCCTAATCTGCATGCTGATCTTCAAAAATTCATACAAAATTCCCTATAAATAATTTTGATCTAAAATTTGGGAATTAATCACCTAACTCAACATGTAAAACATATAAAAAAAATTGCATGCATATTAGTTCCGCATCAAAGCCCCCATCATAGCTTACGCCAATCAGGAAGGAGTGCCACATCCAAGGCGCTGTGCTCCTCCACCAACCTCCTGAACCATCAAGAAGGAGGAAGTTGACCAACCTACCTAAGCCTCCCAGGCCTGCAGAAGCTTCACAGGCCTATACCAAGAAGAACGTGCCTCTCTGAACACCAAGAGCCGCTCGTCAACATAAGAGCGGTGGGAATAGGTAAGAGGGTTAAGAGACAACACACTCTCTTCATTCTTACATTGTCTATCACCCTCTGGTAGCGGAGAGTCCCCCAAGCTCTCCGTCTCAGAGGTCCCTTAGTTCCTTCGATCGTCCCGCTAACTTGATCGTCGGAGTGTCTTTGCCAGAATCCCCGACGCAGGTCTCCCCTGTTTTGCAGGTATCACCCAACGGAGGGACAATAAGGAGGAAGATTACTCCTCACCGGAGAGGCCCACAGGAGGGCCACTACAGTACCAAGCCTCTTTCATCCCAACTACGGCTATGTTCCCCTTGATCGTCTCCGACCAACGAGCCCGGTGACGCTGGCACGGAGCCCACTCACCTAGGCCACGTAAGAGCTACCGGCCACGACGATCTAGGCGGCAACAGTATGAGTATGGTTAAAGATATAATTTCAAAACTTAAAAATACATTTCTTTTATTCATGCTTCAAGAGATAGATTTAAAGAATTTAAACAATTATATGTAAATCATAATAAATATTTAAAAAAAATATAAACTTGATATAATTACTTATTGGAACTCAATATATAGCATGATATATAATGCATATCTATATAGAAACCTATTAAATGCATATATTAATGCCAGTGGATTAGACTTTACATTGATTGAAAATGATTGGAATAGAGATAAAATTTTGGAAGATTTTTTTGTTAGTTTTTATAATGCTACTAATATTCTTTTTGGTATTTATTATTCAACTTCATGTTCATATTTATAACAAGCATATGTTATTGGTCAAAAATTTATAGAATATAGATTTGATGACATTTTAATGTCTATGATTGAATAAATGAAATCTAAATGGAATGAGTATTAGGATAAGGTATGTTATGTGCATAACTTAGTTGTTATATTTATTCCACAAGTTAAATTGTGGGGTATGCTAATTTTACTTGATACATATAGTAAAAGCATGCTCAAGATCCTGAACCTGTTAAAGCTGAGATAACACGACTTCTTTATAATATTTATACTTTATATGATTAAAAAACTTGGATTTAGATTACCCATATCAGCACAAAGCTCTATCTTTTTTTCTAGTAGTTCTTGTTTATCATCTATTTTCTCATTCATTGCATAAAGGAAACATAAACATGCTTCAAGTTCATCTATATCTTCTTCATCTTTAAGTAATGAACTTAAATTTTATTTATAAAATAATTTTAGTCTGCATATAATAAAAATCAAATAAAGAGTCTAGATATATTAGCTTGGTAAAAGAGTATTAAAAATCAATATCCTATTATGTCTACCATTGTATGCAATATTTTAGTTATGTTGATGTCTATAGTAGCATTGGAATCCATAAGTGTAGGTCGATGTATTCTTGATGAAAAGTAAAATAAGATGACTGGCGATATAGTTGAGATGCTTCTATGCTTCAAAGATTGATTGAATCCTGAGACGAAACTTCAAGACATGACACAACATCTCCTGATAATGACAATATAAACACTCTTGATGACTAGAAAGATTTTTATTATTTATTTTCAATTCTTATTTTTTTTATAATTATACATTTTATTTTTTAATTGTTGAGGCAAGTCATCTTTATTTTTTTTGTCTCCCTCATTATATTTTTTAGAGATCAAGCCTAGGCCCTTCCCTTATTATACCATTTTAATTTTTATTAATAAACTAGTAGGGATCCATGCCAAACCCCCTACCATTACACTGTGGTTTAATATTAATAAACTTGCATATTGTATTAATAAGTCCCTAGTACCCAACATTTTTAAAAAAAATTAAAAATGTTTTTTATAATTTTTTTAAAAAAATCCATTATAGGTTGTTGTGCTTAGCATGGCCCATTTCAAGGGGGCCGGGTTGGCACACAGGCTGTGCTTAGCCCACAGGTCATACTAGTCCAAGCCCTTATGGGTCATGCTAGATCTGGGCTAGGGCCAGAAACCCCCGGCCAGCCCGATCCCCTGATATGGGCCATGCCAGGCATGGCCAGTTATTATAGCAAACGAGCCATGCTAGGCCGAGCCAGGTCATGTCATGGGTGACCCAGCCTAATGCTCATGTCTATGTCTACCTAGGATGGTTAGATGTTGGGATCCACATTTTTTTGAATATATAATACGTATATTACTAACATAATGTAACAGCTTAGTACCTCATCTTAAAAAATATAAAAAAAAAATATTTAATTTTTTTATTATATATAAATATCCAAAATGTATCCGATATATAGTTAATATAAAATTAAACATACGTCCATATGAATTCTCACATATTCTTTCTATTTAAATCTTGGTATCCTTACTAGGTCAAGGATCTAAATCTTTTCAAATTAAATTATAAATATCATAAATCAAATTTAGACCCATATCTACTAGCCTGCATAGGCCATGAGCTATATCTATTTTGATATCATTTACAATAATTCATTATTTCATTCACAAAAGATAATCATGCAATATTATATAAATCTTTTGATCTTAGTATCCAAGATTTATCTGGTACATGACCAACTTGAAACTAATATGCGGCCCATGAGACCTAACAAATAATTATTTTATTAGAATTTTTTTTTTTGTTCTTTTATGTAACATATTTTGCTAGATTTGAAAGCAGAACCTCGTGGATAAATTAGCTTGTTGACTGAAGCAGCATATTGCAAGCTGAGTGAAAAGAATAATCAACATCACCTAAAGGTTACAGTAGTATGATAGAATGAATTGTCATCCCCTCACTGCTTTCACCTATAAAATTGATTACCACGGTATACGTTTCACCATCAGTCTATCAGAGGGTCATGACCCATCCAAAGAGATGTTTATCATAGTGCTGCTTCTCTTGCTATGTTCTACAATCTTGATCGCCATTTTGGCCTTCAGTTGGAGGAGCCATGGCCAGTGGAAAGCCTTCCGACTCCCCCAAGGGGACATGAGCTGGCCTGTCCTGGGAGAGACCCTCCCTTTTCTCAAGCCCCATCCATCAACCTCAATAGGAGATTTCATGGAGCAACGCATCTCAAAGTACGTAACTGTAACTGGACCCTCCAACTTTTTTTTTTTTTCTCCAAATAATTGTGGTGGCATCAACTTCAAGATCACAGACGAGTTACCAGTTAGGCCCGCTAAAGAGAGAGGAAGAGATGCTTCTGTGTATATTGACATGCATGGCCTACATTTGTTCTATAGAAGCAAGGAGAGTTTTTGGCATCAAAACTGCATACAAAATCAAATGAACTATAAAGTGGATCATGTCAGTCCTTGATTCACATTCTTGGCTTCTAAGAGTTGTTCATATTTGATCATACCTTGGTTTATGTATACATCTCTCTAATGGCAACTCATTCTTTTGCACAACCTTTGATGCAGATATGGAAAAATTTTCATGTCAAATTTGCTTGGGAAACCTACAGTGGTCTCGGCTGATGCTGAGCTGAACCGTTTCATCCTACAAAATGACCTGAGACTATTTGGACCGGGCTGGTCTAGAAGCATTCGTGAGGTGTTGGGAAAACACTCCATATTGTTTCAGGTGGGAGATGCTCATAAGCAAATGAGATCGATCAGCCTCAATTTTGTAAACAATGACAAGCTCAAGACCCCATTCTTGCGTGATGCCCATCGAATTGCAGTGTTCGTCATGAGCTCATGGAGGAGTAATTCTGTAGTATCGGGCAAACATGAAGCTACGAAGGTTAACCAAAACTAAACGATTCTTATATAGTTATTTTATTAGTGATTAAAGAATTCTCCGGCATTCATTGATTACTCTTGTGCAGCTAACCTTTAATATGATGGCCAAGAATATCCTGAGCATGGAGCCTGGAACTCCTGTAACCGAGAAGTTGAGAAAGGAATACGAGGCATTTGCCAAGGGGGTTGTGTCCCTGCCTCTGAACTTGCCTGGAACTGCATATAGTAAGGCTCTGAAGGTAATACCATATATGCTGTTTTGCTCGACTAAATAAAAACAAGAATGAGATAAAAATAAAGAAAAGCAAAGAAGTGCAGCGTCGAGACCAAGATTCGGTAACACAGATATAACATAATATGGACTGTTATAATGAAAATAATAGCCTTGATGTTCTTTTTTTTGATTCCTAATGAGTGGAGTGAGTATAAATATTAGTATGTTACTGCCATGGTGATTTGAATTTAAAATAATATTATTGGAAGTTGATGAACAGATAATGTAGAATATTACGTACCTTCTCCTCGAAGGAAAAAGAAAAACATTTTAAAATCTACTTCGATTCATTCTCCTCTCCATTTTGGTAGCACAGGCCAGGTCATACATTCTCAAAGTTGTGTGGCAATGTATGGAAGAGAGACTTAGCAGGAAGAAGGATGTAGAGGAAGAAGATGCCAAGGATGATTTGCTTCAATGGACTTTGGAGAATTCCAACTACTCGGAAGAACAAATTGCTGATCTGATATTAGGCACCTTTTTTGGTGGTTTCAACACAACATCAAAAGCCATAGCTTTGTCAATCTACTTCCTTGGAGGCTGCCCCAAAGCAGTTGAGCATTTACGGGTAAATATACCCATTTTCCCTCACGCAAGATGAGTTTATTGTATATCAACTTTGCTTGGAAAAGGATTTTGATATGGAGCTATTCGTGGTGCATTATATCAGGAAGAGCATGTTAGAATTGTCCTGGGTAAAAGACTAGGAGGAAATTCTGAACTTTGTTGGGATGACTACAAGCAAATGGAGTTCACTCAATGTGTAAGTTTTCCTTATATTGCAGCCAAAAATATATTAATTGATTGAAAGACAATGCAAAAATGCATGGGTGGTGCTAATTATTTATTTTGCTTGGTGAAGGTCATCAATGAGACACTGAGACTTGGAAACATAGTTCCTTATATCCAAAGGAAGGCCAGCACGCATATTAAATTCAAAGGTCGGAATTGGTGTGCTAAGAAAGGACTTGGTGTCACTTATTTGTTCCTTCTATGCATTGCTTTATATTTTTGGTTTTTGTTTTTATTGTTGTGACAGGCTATGACATTCCACAAGGGTGTAATGTGATGGCAGTTCTCCCAGCTGTGCATTTGGATCCTTCATTGTTTGAATTTCCTGAGCAGTTCAATCCATGGAGATGGCAGGTATGTCAACCAAGCAATTGGGTGGCAAAATGAGACTAGAAGAGTAAAGAAGTGAATTTTTAGGTCAGTGGTTTTGTAATTCCAAAACCATAATTCTTTCAATCTTCCTATTTGTATGATAGGATTTGACTTGTAATACTTAGAGGAAGTTGAAGCAAGTAAAAGATGAGAGCAAAAAAAAAAAGGTTTAATTCCATGATTAGAGAAATTTCTAGATTTTTATTGCACATCCAAACACTTATTGTGCGAAATCATAGTTTCTACTTTCAAAGTCATGCAAATTCACATAAATATCATGATCACAATTTGTACCATTCAAACACACAACAGGAAATGTATCCTTTGGAGAAATTTATAATTCACCAAACTGGAGACACGATTTAATGAAATTGCCAGTTTTCTCTCTAAGTTCATTTTTTTGGGTGGGTGGATGCATGGATTGAAGAGTGGCTACGGCATAAAAAAGACCAAAAACTTCATGGCATTTGGCGGGGGAGCACGCATCTGTCCAGGAGCTGAGCTTGGGAGGATGGAGATGGCAGTTTTTCTTCACCACCTTGTCATCAACTTTAACTGGGAGTTGGCAGAACCTGATCTCCCCATGGCTTTCCCTTCACTTGACTTCCCCAAAGGTCTGCCAATTAAAGTCAGGTTACTCTCAAATGCACAACTGGAATCCATATATGGATCAGGATCAAAGAATGGTGTTTGTACAAGATGGACTTGAATGAATTGAAGAGGAAAAGTTAGTATCTGAGAGGTTTATATGATGAAATCCAAGGCCATAGACTTGAATGAAATGGTATTGGCGTATTGTTATTTGAGATTTGTCATCACTAGGCAGTCTGAATTAATGCAGTCTGTTTTAATGAATGCTCTTTTCCAGGTATTTCTCATCCAGAGCAAAATGGACTAAACAAGGTTCTGTGGGTTTTGCAATGCAATCTCACAGTTTAAATACACTTTCCTCATTGTTTCATTATAAAATCATTTGACAGATTGATGAATTGGAGCCACCTAACATAGTGCAACTGTTGTTAGCTTTGTCTGTAGCCAACCAACAGTTTGATGTCAAGTCACAGGTTCAGGTTCCTGTAATAACTCAGGATCGGCTTCGCTCCAAAAAAAAAAATTAGCCAGAAAGTATTATTTAAATTCTTTGATTCTATATAAATTCAAGGTCCATCCGATACATAGTCAATGTAAAACTAAATACACCGATCCGCATAATTTATATCTTTGGCAGTTCGATCTTGTTTTTGTCCACTCTTGGGTGATTGATTAGAACATGTTAGGAACTGTGGGAGGTCCAGCATTTGTTTGATTACCAGCAAGGGGCTGGATTTCTTTGGAAGTGGAGATTTCCCCCTGTCAATATCCAATTATAATTGTAGAAATGTAGGTGTGTGCTAAAGGAAGGGGACAACAGGATATATTAGACCTCTACAAGTCAAGGGAGGAAATGACTCAAGAAAATAAAAAAAAAAGGTAAAATTAAGTTAAGTAACAATCTGAACTCATAATTTTGGCTATCGTACTATGTCAAGTAACAATCAAATCCAAGGTTTAAACCATTAAAAAAGGGGTCAATGATGTATATAAGCCTTTGTAGGGTGTAATTTGACCATAGAACTACATAAATCGAAACCATAAACTAGAGAATATCTAAGATCGAGATTTTTGGAATCAGAATGGATTTGGATTTAGTTATTCCGTTCTTTAGTTGGTTTATATAGTCAAAATCAAATATCATGTTCTTAATTTTACTTAGGGGCTTTATCCTTGGATTATTTGTTCTCGCCAGAAAAATGCATTTCCAAAAGAGAGGGACACTGAGAAATCAAGGAAGCTTAAAGGCAAACCCTCGAGTTAGATTATTTTATTATTAAAAAGTAGGATCACTAGTTTGATGGCTTTTCCTTTGCTTCTATTTTTGAACCCCTCTGGCCTTTCATTACTTTTGAGCAATAATATTTTTTTTGTAAAAAAAAAATCATTAGCAGACCAACAATATTTTTTTTTTTTTAGATTGGATCTTTGGATGGATCCTTTTATATCTATTTAATACGATGCCGAATACTCCACGCCTATATTTATTTAAGTGAAATAAATATCGATGATTTCTTCATCATTCGTTAAATCAAATCAAATAATCATGTCTTATAGATGGTGGTCATGAATTGCATATTAAACTTTTTAGCATCCTTGTAAAATATGCGAAGCATTAAGGATATTTGCACCATTACTGGCTTATTTTCTTCTCTACTTTTTTTTGTTTAATATAATGATTCAAGTTAGATACCAGAATATCATGTAGATTCCAATAAAGATAGAGTTCCAATCTCTAAGAGTATAGCCCTAATATGGTTGGCCAAGAGGAAGACAGCCTAATCCACTATACCGTTTGCTTCTTTATAGACATGATTGGCTTTAAAAGAGGCGAGCAAAGAAATGAGCCTTTAAATTTATCTTATGATAATGGGTGAGCATCCACCTTATTACACGCTTAGATAGTTATCCAAGAGATTACAACTTTTGAACCCCTTCCAAGACTATATTATTTGCTTACAGGATAAAAATAACATAGAATAGATGTTCCTTTACAATTCTCAATTTAGCTAAGAGAATCATGGCATCATAAAAACGAATTTGTCCTGCTATAAAACATGAGCAAAGTTCTAAATAATAAATCAGCACCACCATCCAGTCCTCTCTTTTTCATACTATCATTGGAGTTGATCTTAAGGAAGCTACGTAGTGGAGGTTTCTAGGTGAGATGTATTACTTGAGGAGATGTACCCATATTGTAGAGGAGATATCCTCCTCTTTGTTTTAGGCAAGGTTCAAGTAGTTCCAAATTTTATTCACATTAATTTCATGGACAACTTTTTGGATAATCTATACCATCGCCAGTCTCATTGCCATCATCTCCTCCATAATAAAGAGAACATTCAACATTAGACATAAAGGAGGATGATGGGTCCTTTGTGGCTACTGGTGAAGAGGGCAATGATGGTGCAAATCTAATAGTGACATCATCGAAGCAGGTGATAGCTCTCCCTAAGCTAGGTTTTTAGAACCTTGAGCTTGGCAAGGATGTGGCCAAGGATGGGCTAGGTTGTAATGGAGAGGTCCAAATGCATGAAGATTGTGGAACGATCCATTACCAAATGTTTCTCTTTCTTGTGGTGAGGTGAATAGGAAACAAGTTGATGATTTGGCTGGATAAGCATGCAAACATGCCATCAAGGTCCCCACTAGAAGGGATAGATGGTAATGATATGCCATGTTGACTTTCAAGGACTTCCATTGCCGAGTGCTACTTTATCAAGGAAAGCATTGACTATGGATCTAAGAGCTATGAACACAAAACCAATAACTAAGGAATAAACAATAAAGATAATTGAAAAGTAAAATAAGAAAGATGTTGATCATTGGTTCGTAGAAATGTCACTTCTCAGGATTATCTGACATTTATACATCTCCCTTCTGGCTGTTAGTCAATTGTGTCTCTCTAGTGTTAATACTTGTTATCTCTACTTCGGTCCTGTGAAAGATACCAAAGCCAATTCTAGTCTTTAATCATTTGTCCCCACTTCCTGCATCATAACCTTCTCTACTTTTCGTGTCTTGCTCTCAAGTCTACTTTGTAACCAGGGCTGGAACTGGGCCAGCCCAAAATTTATTAGACTGGGCCAGCTCAATAAACTTCGGACCGGTCCGAAATCTTTTAAGCACATCGGGCTAGACTTCGGGCTGTAAAATAAAGTCCATTTAATTTTTGGATCAAAGAAATGTCCGGATTCGATCCAAAAATTTTTAAAATATGATCCGAAATCTGATCCAATTTTGAACTAGACCGGTCCAATTCCAGTCCTGTTTGTATCAAGCCATAACTTAGCCATATGAATAACAAAGAATGTAATCAGCTTTTGGTTCAACACTCAAGCCTTTCATGTAAGCTATACTCATCATAGTAGGCCGATGTTCTACCACTACCACTAATCTTTGAGCCCCGACCTTTATATCAAGTGACCCACCACTCAACCTTGTCCAACTAGTGCTCTTTAATTAAATATTACTTGGCCTACTTTATGCGGTGCCAGATGATGATTTGATTAGCCTATGCAATTGTTTCCTATTTTATCTTTTAAATATCATTCAGCCTTTTTCTTGCCTTTCCAGATGGTATCATCTCAATTGATCTTTATGTTATTGTCTGGAATGTGACGTAAGTAATCAAATCCAACATGCGATTCCGACTAATGGCCTATGCACTCATCCTATCAAATTAGACCTTAACACCTAGCCTTTACTAAGGTTAGTGTTAGGAACAAAGGATATTACATAGCAAACTAAAACAATAGATAAATCAAAAAATATATAAAGTAAAGCAAAAAAAGAAGCAAAGAAAAAATAAAAAAAATTTACGTAGTTTGGACAATAGTATATCATCCGTACACCCTCAGGCAAGGCCTCCATACATATTTTTTATTGATCAAGGCAGGAAACAATTACAAAGAGAAAATAACCTCTAATCTCTCACCCTTCTCTTTCTTTTTATAATGAGAACGATGTTATAAAATTTAAATCCCAACAATACAAGAAAAAAAGAATCTACAAAGAGTTACAACCATTCCTTGGATACTTTCTTACAAGAATAAAAGGCAATGTGCATATATATAAATATTTTTTTTTGAATTTGATAAGGACTAGAATTATTATCCTTGTTGGACAAAAACCGGAATAAGGACTAGAATTATTATCCTTGTTGGACAAGAACCGGAATTATTGTCCTTATTGAACATGGACTATCCATATTTCCATCATCTTTCTCCTTGTTGGGCAAGGACTATCTATATCTCTTATAAGACGTGGCTTCATCAACTAATATATTTTATTATTTTTCATTTGAAGATACATGTCATCAACAAAACACCGATCAAAGATTTTATCAATCACTACTCACATATAGCTTCGAGTTCGAGAGAAGTTTTACTCCAATTAATTTTTTTTTTGAATCACAGGCTTTATCAACATATCCACTGAATTCACATATATGTAAACTTCTAGTAATAACAACTAACCATCCTCCACTACGTCACATACAAAGTAAAAATGAATATCAATAGGCTTTGTATAAGAGTGAAAAGTTGGATCTTCATTAAGTATAAACCACTTTGATTGTCATAATATAACTCCAACACATTCTGTTTTATCTTGGGCCCCCTAAGTAATCACCTAAGTCATATGGCTTCTTTGCAAATATACTCCGTCTCATGGATAAAGCCACAATTAACTTTAACTTTCAACTCACAGCATCGCCTACCGTGGAAAACATGTATCCCATGGTAGAGCATCTTCTATCACTATCTCCAACAAAATCTACATTAACAAAGCTAATACACTTTAATTCTTATGGTCCATAACAGAGTGAATAATTAGAGGTATTTTTTAAATATCTAAAGATCCACTTCACCATTGTCTAATAATCAAAACTAAGATTCACCATGTATCAACTGATCACTACCATTACATATGTAATGTTGGATCTCGTATACACCATAGCGAATATTAGGCTCCATGCTACTAATAAATATGGTACTTGAGTCATGTTTACCTTCTCTGCTACAGTATTGGATGATTGCTCTTAATACAACTTTATATGGATATAAAAGCGGATACGTATTGGTTACTTTTTTTTTTTGCAAATTCACTACAAAAAATTGATTTTAGCAATGGAAAATTGCCGTCACTAATAATAAGATTGTCGTCTCTTGCCGTCGCTAATATTGTGTCGCATAAAACATTATTGCTAATTATTGTTATCAACAATGCCTTTTTAATTTGTTACTAATAATGATTATTAGAGATGGCATTTAGTAATGACAGTTGCTGTTACTAATAATAGTTTCAATTTAAAAATAATATTTAAATAAAAAATTATTAATGATAAAAAATATTGTTGCGCCATCAATAATAATGATTTAGCGATAGCAAACATCATTGCTAATTTTTTTTAATTTTTAAAAAGTAATAAATATATTTTTTAAAAAAATATTTTAATTTTAATAATAAATAATTATAGATCTTAAAATTTTTTAGAATTAAATTAATAATTAACAACTATAATTATAAAAAAAAGTTAATTATATTATATTAAAAGTATAAATTTTATAATTTTATAAATTTACATTGCTTTACAAGTAAAAAATAAATATATAATAAAAAAATAAAAAAATTATCTAAGATCCTCTATATCATCGTCCCCCTCCTCTTGCTCCATTTCTAGCTCTTGTGCATCCTCTCCAATAGCCAGCGAATGAGAACCGGATATCTTAACATCCTATGATGATGAAAAATAAAATATTATTATTAAGTTTTTAAATATAAATATTTAAAATAAGTAAATTAAGAAATTTATTAATAGACTTATTTACTGTAATGGTTGTGACAATGAGGTTAACAGATCATACAGATATGGATCTCGAAGAATATCAACTATCATATCTTGGATGACATCTCGGAAGCTCTAAGGTCGCAAAGCAAGTACAAAGATTATGATGTCCTCAACATATGTATCACTCTACATCCGGATTATCAGGGCCTGAGATAAGGAACCGTAAAGTACCAAGCTGCCAAAGGATCGAAGCTATGGCCGGATCCTATGATCTAGCTCATACTCATCCCTTTAGTCATCCAGAGCTATCCTTTGAGGGAGGGACTAACATGATAGGTCCTCACCATGCCTTGCTACGATGTATCCAAAATAATATGCCTTTATAGTTTTTAAATTGATTAGTCCAATTATATATATCAATAAATATAAAAATTAATACTTAATATTTTAAGTTCTTACTGCGATACGTTGAGATCTCGAATCTAAGTAATCACCAGTCTTCCTGGATTGGTGTGTAGCCTTCTACAACTGCAACCGGCCTAATGCATGATCCAGCTACCATGCTTATATTAAATAAATATTAAAAATTAATTAATTCAAAAATATATCATCAATTTAATATGAAATTAATATAAGTATAGAATTTTTATCAATCTATCGGCCATCGCATGCATGCCAATAGAGCTGCCAATATACTTGATCGGATCCTATCAGGTGATACGATTCTACCATGCCCTCTGCTAGCTATCGGAGTACTCCTCAATGCTCTAAGGTCATAGAGGGCCTCCCATATACCCACTCGTATCCAGTGATCCCCAAAAAACTTTTAGTCCGATGCTGGCTCGAAACTGGAATACTCTATGGTGGACTGCTTGAGACTATGCAGTCCATTCTAAAACCTACGTGCGGCCACCTCCTTGAAGATCGAATAGCTAGCCTCCTTAGCTTGAGGAGTTTCAAATCGATAGTATTACAGTAATTAGAAGCAAACTTGTAAAAATAATTAAAATATAAATATTTTATTAATTTAAAAATTAAATATATTTTTAACTTACTAGGAATATTTGTTAGGTTATATCACGAGCCCCCGAACGGTCAACTAGAGAAGTTGTTCATTGGTCCTGGTATCAAATGACAAATGATCCCGTAACTATCTGAGATACTCTAGTCTCTCTGATGTACTACAAAATTGAAATCAATAATAAATGTTAACTTTAAAATGATTAAGTTTTAGAAATATTAATTAAAGATATAGTACTTACAAGCAGCTCTAAATATGGATGAGCTCTCTATTCTTTAATCAAGTTGAAGATGCTGTGAGCCGGTTGGGTTCTTGACTATGGTGCTAAGTCTGAGATGAGCTGGTCACTACTATGTATGATTGTGGGATCACTAGTGACCCCACATCCTTCGAACCTAATCGAAGAACATCTAATATATAGAATATTATATTAAATAATAAAGTATAAAATAATATAAAAAATAATATCTAAAATTTTAGAGTTTATTGTATGGTGTGAATGGCACATAATCATGCAAGCTGGCAGCATGATCGCTCTCTCCTTGAGAGCTCTATCCTCTAAAGCTCTCTCATCGACTAGTACGGTTTCGATCTCTAGAAAACATGATATATACACGTGAGCTAGACCTGTCATGTATTCAGGTCCGGGTCTAATAATTACTACTAAGGTTGGGTCAAGATATGGAAATTTACATTTCGATCCGAACCCAACCTGTTGACACTTCTAAGAAAAAGCAAGCAAAACAACAAAGAGAAGAGAAAACTGAAGTCTCTCTCTCTATGAGTGCTAAGGAAAAGAAGAGGAGGAGATGGAGAACAAGGAGATAGCGGCAATTGAAGATTGTAATTCAACTGTTGACTTCATTCATTATAAAAATTCTAACTCTTTCTTCATCTTTAGTTATATCATTTATATCATGGACTAGCTGAACATCACCAAGTGCAATCTCCAATTATTGATTAATTCATGTTTTAATCATATGAATTGTTGATTTTGTTCAGATCATATAAACTGAAACATGAATTAATCCATGACTAAAGATTGTACCCGGTGATGTAAGATTAGCCATGATCATACAAATGATGTAACTAAAGATGACGAAAGAGTTAGGATCTCCAAAGTGAATGAAGTCAACAGCAATGTAGAATCTCCAATCACTCTTGTCTCTTTATTCTCCGTCTCATCTTTTTTCTTTAGTGCTCACAGAGAGAGGAAGTTTAATTTTCTCTTCTCTTATTGTTTTACTTGCTTTATCTTAAAACTACCAACGGGTCAAGTTCGAGTCAGACTTAGATATCTAGACTTAGACCCAACCTCAGTTGTTGGACTTGGACTTGGACCTAGATACCGCATGGGTCTAGCTCCTCACCCCCATTCCCTCTACCACCCCACTCATAAACGGGACTCAAACCCCCCTTTGTCATTGCCTGTGATCCTCTAGGCGATGGTCCATAATACAAACTTCCTTGGTCTCTCGAGTGTTTGTTATGCTACAATGTTGACATCGCCAACCTCAAAGTTGCCATTTTAAAGGCCACCTCCCATATATGATGAGGTCCTTATTGATAACTACCTCATAATCGAGGTCATCCTCCTCACCAAGTCCTCCTCGTCACCACCACATGTATCCAGACCCTCTCCCATCACCTATCCCATACCAACAATTAGGTTGTCACCTTCAAGTCCTTTATTATCGCCTTCTGTGCCCTACATAACGCCTCCTCTTCATAAGCGGGCAGGCCAGGTTCAGATCAGGCCTGTTTCTAGGTCAGGCTGGGCCAAATTAGCGCCCTTGCCCTGCTCAAAAATTAGATGGATTCTATTGTTAGGCCCAAGCCTGACTTGATCTACTTCGATTTGGCCCAAAGTTTAACCTCACTTTGGACCAGCGCGAAGCCCTTTGGTACCTGAGTCCAGTTCTAGCCCTATCTACATGTAAGCTCTGAATCTCGTGCATAGAGGACATGCATCCGTGCACACTTAATTAATTTTTATATAATTAAATTAATATCTAATTAATTAACTAAATAAATAAATATCAAATTAATTAAATCAGTAGATAAACATCTAATTAATTAAAAATAAATAATCAAATAATCAAATAATATCTAATTAATTAAATTAATAAATAAATATTTAATTAACTAAATAAATGACTAATTAATTAAATGAATAACTAATTAGTTAAATAAACAAATAAATAAATAAATATTTAATTAATTTTTATTAATATAAAAAATATTTTTTAATGATGGCTCTAGTATCATCGCTGCTCCATCGCTACTACTCACACTATAAATATAAGTCAGGTCATGTTCATAATGCAAATCAAATCTATAAATGATGAGCCCCACGAATGGGAGATGGCAAATCTGGCACAGGAAAGGAGTAAGGCACTGGCATGGATGGATGGGAGATGGCAAATCTGGCATGGAGGAAGGATTGAGGCGTCGAAATGGACCTGTGTTTGATGGGAGAAGAGTACCGATAAGGGGAGAAGAATGGGAGGCGATGGCACGAGAAGGGTGATCGGGCATGACTGTGGGGAGAGGGAGCTGGTGGGGGAGGAAGAGCCAGCGAGAGAGGGGGAGCTAGCAAGAGAGGGGAGATGATGGCAAGGGAAGAATGATCGAGCATGATTGCGGGGAGGGAGAGTTGGCGATGGAGGGAGCTGGTGAGAGAGGCGAAGTTAGCGGGAGAGGGGGAGTTGGCGAGCTTTGTCGGCGGGGGAAGCGAGAGCTGGTGGGGGAGGGGGAACTGGTGGGGAAGGGAAAGTAGGGGGAGGGTGAACCAAACCTTTTTTTTTTTATTGGGAGAGGGGAGCCGGCAGGGTAGAGATGGTGCAGCACGCTGGCAGGGGAGGAGGAGCTAGCAAGAGAGCAGGGGAATCAGGGAAGGGGAGACCGGAGGGGTGGGGGGAGAGGACAAAAATTTTTGAAAAAAGCTTTTCCCTGCTAGGACTCCCTGGGGGCCAAATAGGATCACTATTAGTAATGGCTACATTTGTCGTTGCTATTAGCGGTCACTATATTATCAATTTTAGTACCATTTTTAGCTATAACAAAATACCGTTGCAATTATGTAGCCAATAAATATTTTTTTTTAGCAACGTAAATTACTATCACAAATAAAAAATCTTTATTTTTAATAAAAAGTTTTAGAGTTTTTTTTAAAAAAAATAGAAATTCAAATATTTTAGTGATGGCCATGTCGTCACTAATAAAAAATTTTCATTGCTAATAAAAATTTTAATTTTTTAAAAAGTTTAGAATTTTAAGCATTTTAGCAATGACTTTGCTCGTCGCAAATAAAAAATATATATTACTAACAAAAATTTTATTTTTTTAAAAAAAAATCAAACATTTTAGCGATAGAATTATCATCGCTAATCAAAAGTTCCATTGCTAATCAAAAATTTCAAAATTTTTCTTGAAAAATAGACTTTCTAAGTATTTTAGCTATTGACTTGCTATTCCTAAAAGTCAATCGTCTGTCACTAATAGTAAAAGCGATGAAAAAAATTTTCAATGGATTTTGTGGTTGTTGATAATGGTCACTGATATGGTACATCTGCTGACATGGAGCATGCAGACGGTCACGCTGCTAAGAGACCCGCCACCTGGATATGGTGGCCAGGTAAAGAGCCGAGGCGAGCCCTCCTGCCGGGGTCAGCTCCCAGCCGGGATCGTGCTCATAGGAAGAGCAATCTGATTGACTGCAGCTCCCGGACAGGGTCGCGCTCATGCTTCCAAGGCGAGCCCTCCTGCCAAGGACAGCTCCCAATCGGGGTCATGCTCATAGGCGAGCCCTCCAACTTAGGCCAGCTCCTGGCTGGGGTCGAGCTCATGCTTCCAAGGCGAGCCCTCCTGTCGAGGTCAGTTCCCAGCCAAGGTCATGCTCATAAGACAAGCTCCCAGCCAGTCGGGGTCATGCTCACAGGGCGAGCCCTTCGATCGAGGTCAGCTCCCGGCCGGGGTCGAGCTCATGCTTCCAAGGCGAGCCCTCCTGCCAAGGTCAGCTCCCAGCCAAGGTCGTGCTCATAAGACAAGCCCTTCGACTGAGGTCAGCTCCCAGCCAAGGTCGAGCTCATGCTTCCAAGGGCCAGGTCTCCGAAGTAGGGCTTCGCCCCCAATCTAGTGGGAGTTAAGGTTCCCGTCAATGGCATAAGGAGGGGGGATCAGCAGAAGTTCAAACCATGACAAGAATGGGCCTAACCGCCTGCAACCTCTGGGAGGTGGTGCATGCCCTGCCATAAATTCAGGTCCTGCTACATGCCTTGTGCACGACTTTCATGATGCAAGCTCCACCAAGTTCCTGGTCCTGTAGCATGCCGCCACGTCGACGACCGCATGACTGGAAGACTGCAACCTCTACAACAGGGAGCCTACACCTTTCTAAGAAGGGTATTCCACTAAGGCCGCAGGTCCTGTGACACTCCGACGGTCCACCCTGAAATGGAAATGCCCCATCGTGGCTCGAGGCTCAGCAAACGCCCAGGGTAGAAGGCTTTCCCCTAAAAAATTGGCCCGACAGGGAGGCGACAGCAAATAACAGAAAGTCCTCTCCGAAAAGGAGTTCCTGGGAACGGACACCCGGACAAAGCGCCAGACTTGGTCTGGGCCTCCCCATCTATATAAGATCGACGAAGTAAGTAAATAGAGGTAAGCAACAGACATGCTCTCGGTCCTCCATTGTCTTTGGACCAGCGCGAAGCCCTTTGGCACCTGAGTCCAGTTCTAGCCCTATCTACTTGTAAGATCTGAATCTCGTGCATAGAGGACATGCATCCGTGCACACTTAATTAATTTTTATATAATTAAATTAATATCTAATTAATTAACTAAATAAATAAATATCAAATTAATTAAATCAGTAGATAAACATCTAATTAATTAAAAATAAATAATCAAATAATATCTAATTAATTAAATTAATAAATAAATATTTAATTAACTAAATAAATGACTAATTAATTAAATGAATAACTAATTAGTTAAATAAACAAATAAATAAATAAATATTTAATTAATTTTTATTAATATAAAAAAAAAATTTTAATGATGGCTCTAGTATCATCGCTGCTCCATCGCTACTACTCACACTATAAATATAAGGCAGGTCATGTTCATAATGCAAATCAAATCTATAAATGATGAGCCCCACGAATGGGAGATGGCAAATCTGGCACAGGAAAGGAGTAAGGCACTGGCATGGATGGATGGGAGATGGCAAATCTGGCATGGAGGAAGGATTGAGGCGTCGAAATGGACCCGTGTTTGATGGGAGAAGAGTACCGATAAGGGGAGAAGAATGGGAGGCGATGGCACGAGAAGGGTGATCGGGCGTGACTATGGGGAGAGGGAGCTGGTGGGGGAGGAAGAGCCAGCGAGAGAGGGGGAGCTAGCAAGAGAGGGGAGATGATGGCAAGGGAAGAATGATCGAGCATGATTGCGGGGAGGGAGAGTTGGCGATGGAGGGAGCTGGTGAGAGAGGCGAAGTTAGCGGGAGAGGGGGAGTTGGCGAGCTTTGTCGGCGGGGGAAGCGAGAGCTGGTGGGGGAGGGGGAACTGGTGGGGAAGGGAAAGTAGGGGGAGGGTGAACCAAACCTTTTTTTTTTATTGGGAGAGGGGGAGCCGGCGGGGTAGAGATGGTGCAGCACGCTGGCAGGGGAGGAGGAGCTAGCAAGAGAGCAGGGGAATCAGGGAAGGGGAGACCGGAGGGGGGGGGGGAGAGGACAAAAATTTTTGAAAAAAGTTTTTCCCGGCTAGGACTCCCTGGGGACCAAATAGGATCACTATTAGTAATGGCTACATTTGTCGTTGCTATTAGTGGTCACTATATTATCAATTTTAGTACCATTTTTAGCTACAACAAAATACCGTTGCTATTATGTAGCCAATAAATATTTTTTTTAGCAACGTAAATTACTATCACAAATAAAAAATCTTTATTATTAATAAAAAGTTTTAGAGTTTTTTTTAAAAAAATAGAAATTCAAATATTTTAGTGATGGCCATGTCGTCACTAATAAAAAATTTTCATTGCTAATAAAAATTTTAATTTTTTAAAAAAGTTTAGAATTTTAAGCATTTTAGCAATGACTTTGCTCGTCGCAAATAAAAAATATATATTACTAATAAAAATTTTATTTTTTTTAAAAAAAATCAAACATTTTAGCGATAGAATTATCATCGCTAATCAAAAGTTCCATTGCTAATCAAAAATTTCAAAATCTTTCTTGAAAAATAGACTTTCTAAGTTTTTTAGCTACTGACTTGCTATTCCTTAAAGTCAATCGTCTGTCACTAATAGTAAAAGCGATGAAAAAAATTTTCAATGGATTTTGTGGTTGTTGATAATGGTCACTGATATGATACATCTGCTGACATGGAGCATGCAGACGGCCACGCTGCTAAGAGACCCGCCACCTGGATATGGTGGCCAGGTAAAGAGCCGAGGCGAGCCCTCCTGCCGGGGTCAGCTCCCAGCCGGGATCGTGCTCATAGGGCGAGCCCTCTGATTGACTGCAGCTCCCGGACAGGGTCACGCTCATGCTTCCAAGGCGAGCCCTCCTGCCAAGGTCAGCTCCCAATCGGGGTCATGCTCATAGGCGAGCCCTCCAACTTAGGCCAGCTCCTGGCTGGGGTCGAGCACATGCTTCCAAGGCGAGCCCTCCTGTCGAGGTCAGTTCCCAGCCAAGGTCATGCTCATAAGACAAGCTCCCAGCCAGTCGGGGTCATGCTCACAGGGCGAGCCCTTCGACCGAGGTCAGCTCCCGGCCGGGGTCGAGCTCATGCTTCCAAGGCGAGCCCTCCTGCCAAGGTCAGCTCCCAGCCAAGGTCGTGCTCATAAGACAAGCCCTTCGACTGAGGTCAGCTCCCAGCCAAGGTCGAGCTCATGCTTCCAAGGGCCAGGTCTCCGAAGTAGGGCTTCGCCCCCAATCTAATGGGAGTTAAGGTTCCCGTCAATGGCATAAGGAGGGGGGATCAACAGAAGTTCAAACCATGACAAGAATGGGCCTAACCGCCTGCAACCTCTGGGGGGTGGTGCATGCCCTGCCATAAATTCAGGTCCTGCTACATGCCTTGTGCACGATTTTCATGATGCAAGCTCCACCAAGTTCCTGGTCCTGTAGCATGCCGCCACGTCGACGACCGCATGACTGGAAGACTGCAACCTCTACAACAGGGAGCCTACACCTTTCTAAGAAGGGTATTCCACTAAGGCCGCAGGTCCTGTGACACTCCGACGGTCCACCCTGAAATGGAAATGCCCCATCGTGGCTCGAGGCTCAGCAAACGCCCAGGGTAGAAGGCTTTCCCCTAAAAAATTGGCCCGACAGGGAGGCGACAACAAATAACAGAAAGTCCTCTCCGAAAAGGAGTTCCTGGGAACGAACACCCGGACAAAGCCCCAGACTTGGTCTGGGCCTCCCCATCTATATAAGATCGACGAAGTAAGTAAAAAGAGGTAAGCAACAGACATGCTCTCGGTCCTCCATTGTCTTTGGACCAGCACGAAGCCCTTTGGCACCTGAGTCCAGTTCTAGCCCTATCTACTTGTAAGATCTGAATCTCGTGCATAGAGGACATGTATCCGTGCACACTTAATTAATTTTTATATAATTAAATTAATATCTAATTAATTAACTAAATAAATAAATATCAAATTAATTAAATCAGTAGATAAACATCTAATTAATTAAAAATAAATAATCAAATAATATCTAATTAATTAAATTAATAAATAAATATTTAATTAACTAAATAAATGACTAATTAATTAAATGAATAACTAATTAGTTAAATAAACAAATAAATAAATAAATAATTAATTAATTTTTATTAATATAAAAAAAATTTTTTAATGATGGCTCTAGTATCATCGCTGCTCCATCGCTACTACTCACACTATAAATATAAGGCAGGTCATGTTCATAATGCAAATAAAATCTATAAATGATGAGCCCCACGAATGGGAGATGGCAAATCTGGCACAGGAAAGGAGTAAGGCACTGGCATGGATGGATGGGAGATGGCAAATCTGGCATGGAGGAAGGATTGAGGCGTTGAAATAGACCCGTGTTTGATGGGAGAAGAGTACCGATAAGGGGAGAAGAATGGGAGGCGGTGGCACGAGAAGGGTGATCGGGCGTGACTGTGGGGAGAGGGAGCTGGTGGGGGAGGAAGAGCCAGCGAGAGAGGGGGAGCTAGCAAGAGAGGGGAGATGATGGCAAGGGAAGAATGATCGAGCATGATTGCGGGGAGGGAGAGTTGGCGATGGAGGGAGCTGGTGAGAGAGGCGAAGTTAGCGAGAGAGGGGGAGTTGGCGAGCTTTGTCGGCGGGGGAAGCGAGAGCTGGTGGGGGAGGGGGAACTGGTGGGGAAGGGAAAGTAGGGGGAGGGTGAACCAAACCTTTTTTTTTTTATTGGGAGAGGGGGAGCCGGCAGGGTAGAGATGGTTGAGCACGCTGGCAGGGGAGGAGGAGCTAGCAAGAGAGCAGGGGAATCAGGGAAGGGGAGACCGGAGGGGTGGGGGGAGAGGACAAAAATTTTTGAAAAAAGTTTTTCCCGGCTAGGACTCCCTGGGGGCCAAATAGGATCACTATTAGTAATGGCTACATTTGTCGTTGCTATTAGCGGTCACTATATTATCAATTTTAGTACCATTTTTAGCTATAACAAAATACCGTTGCTATTATGTAGCCAATAAATATTTTTTTTTTAGCAACGTAAATTACTATCACAAATAAAAAATCTTTATTATTAATAAAAAGTTTTAGAGTTTTTTTTAAAAAAAATAGAAATTCAAATATTTTAGTGATGGCCATGTCATCACTAATAAAAAATTTTCATTGCTAATAAAAATTTTAATTTTTTAAAAAAGTTTAGAATTTTAAGCATTTTAGCAATGACTTTGCTCGTCGCAAATAAAAATATATATTACTAATAAAAATTTTATTTTTTTTAAAAAAAAATCAAACATTTTAGTGATAGAATTATCATCGCTAATCAAAAGTTCCATTGCTAATCAAAAATTTCAAAATTTTTCTTGAAAAACAGACTTTCTAAGTATTTTAGCTACTAACTTGCTATTCCTAAAAGTCAATCGTCTGTCACTAATAGTAAAAGCGATGAAAAAAATTTTCAATGGATTTTGTGGTTGTTGATAATGGTCACTGATATGGTACATCTACTGACATGGAGCATGCAGACGGCCACGCTGCTAAGAGACCCGCCACCTGGATATGGTGGCCAGGTAAAGAGCCGAGGCGAGCCCTCCTGCTGGGGTCAGCTCCCAGCCGGGATCGTGCTCATAGGGCGAGCCCTCTGATTGACTGCAGCTCCCGGACAGGGTCGCGCTCATGCTTCCAAGGCGAGCCCTCCTGCCAAGGTCAGCTCCCAATCGGGGTCATGCTCATAGGCGAGCCCTCCAACTTAGGCCAGCTCCTGGCTGGGGTCGAGCTCATGCTTCCAAGGCGAGCCCTCCTGTCGAGGTCAGTTCCCAGCCAAGGTCATGCTCATAAGACAAGCTCCCAGCTAGTCGGGGTCATGCTCACAAGGCGAGCCCTTCGACCGAGGTCAGCTCCCGGCCGGGGTCGAGCTCATGATTCCAAGGCGAGCCCTCCTGCCAAGGTCAGCTCCCAGCCAAGGTCGTGCTCATAAGACAAGCCCTTCGACTGAGGTCAGCTTCCAGCCAATGTCGAGCTCATGCTTCCAAGGGCCAGGTCT
Organism: Areca catechu; assembly: GCA_021397845.1. NCBI lineage: Eukaryota > Viridiplantae > Streptophyta > Magnoliopsida > Arecales > Arecaceae > Areca > Areca catechu. Next base: position 22,531,653 of record CM038052.1, on the reverse strand, counting down.
CCGAAGTAGGGCTTCGCCCCCAATCTAGTGGGAGTTAAGGTTCCCGTCAATGGCATAAGGAGGGGGGATCAACAGAAGTTCAAACCATGACAAGAATGGGCCTAACCACCTGCAACCTCTGGGAGGTGGTGCATGCCCTGCCATAAATTCAGGTCCTGCTACATGCCTTGTGCACGACTTTCATGATGCAAGCTCCACCAAGTTCCTGGTCCTGTAGCATGCCGCCACGTCGACGACCGCATGACTGGAAGACTGCAACCTCTACAACAGGGAGCCTACACCTTTCTAAGAAGGGTATTCCACTAAGGCCGCAGGTCCTGTGACACTCCGACGGTCCACCCTGAAATGGAAATGCCCCATCGTGGCTCGAGGCTCAGCAAACGCCCAGGGTAGAAGGCTTTCCCCTAAAAAATTGGCCCGACAGGGAGGCGACATCAAATAACAAAAAGTCCTCTCCGAAAAGGAGTTCCTGGGAACGGACACCCGGACAAAGCCCCAGACTTGGTCTGGGCCTCCCCATCTATATAAGATCGACGAAGTAAGTAAAAAGATGTAAGCAACCGACATGCTCTCGGTCCTCCATTGTCTTTGGGCCAGCACGAAGCCCTTTGGCACCTGAGTCCAGTTCTAGCCCTATCTACTTGTAAGATCTGAATCTCGTGCATAGAGGACATGCATCCGTGCACACTTAATTAATTTTTATATAATTAAATTAATATCTAATTAATTAACTAAATAAATAAATATCAAATTAATTAAATCAGTAGATAAACATCTAATTAATTAAAATAAATAATCAAATAATATCCAATTAATTAAATTAATAAATAAATATTTAATTAACTAAATAAATGACTAATTAATTAAATGAATAACTAATTAGTTAAATAAATAAATAAATATTTAATTAATTTTTATTAATATAAAAAATATTTTTAATGATGGCTCTAGTATCATCGCTGCTCCATCGCTACTACTCACACTATAAATATAAGGCAGGTCATGTTCATAATGCAAATAAAATCTATAAATGATGAGCCCCACGAATGGGAGATGGCAAATCTGGCACAGGAAAGGAGTAAGGCACTGGCATGGATGGATGGGAGATGGCAAATCTGGCATGGAGGAAGGATTGAGGCGTCGAAATGGACCCGTGTTTGATGGGAGAAGAGTACCGATAAGGGGAGAAGAATGAGAGGCAGTGGCACGAGAAGGGTGATCGGGCGTGACTGTGGGGAGAGGGAGCTGGTGGGGGAGGAAGAGCCAGCGAGAGAGGGGGAGCTAGCAAGAGAGGGGAGATGATGGCAAGGGAAGAATGATCGAGCATGATTGCGGGGAGGGAGAGTTGGCGATGGAGGGAGCTGGTGAGAGAGGCGAAGTTAGCGAGAGAGGGGTAGTTGGCGAGCTTTGTCGGCGGGGGAAGCGAGAGCTGGTGGGGGAGGGGTAACTGGTGGGGAAGGGAAAGTAGGGGGAGGGTGAACCAAACCTTTTTTTTTTTATAGGGAGAGGGGGAGCCGGCGGGGTAGAGATGGTGCAGCACGCTGGCAGGGGAGGAGGAGCTAGCAAGAGAGCAGGGGAATCAGGGAAGGGGAGACCGGAGGGGTGGGGGGAGAGGATAAAAATTTTTGAAAAAAGTTTTTCCCGGCTAGGACTCCCTGGGGGCCAAATAGGATCACTATTAGTAATGGCTACATTTGTCGTTGCTATTAGCGGTCACTATATTATCAATTTTAGTACCATTTTTAGCTATAACAAAATACCGTTGCTATTATGTAGCCAATAAATATTTTTTTTAGCAACGTAAATTACTATCACAAATAAAAAATCTTTATTATTAATAAAAAGCTTTAGAGTTTTTTTTTGAAAAAATAGAAATTCAAATATTTTAGTGATGGCCATGTCGTCACTAATAAAAAATTTTCATTGCTAATAAAAATTTTAATTTTTTAAAAAAGTTTAGAATTTTAAGCATTTTAGCAATGACTTTGCTCGTCGCAAATAAAAAATATATATTACTAATAAAAATTTTATTTTTTTAAAAAAAAATCAAACATTTTAGCGATAGAATTTTCATCGCTAATCAAAAGTTCCATTGCTAATCAAAAATTTCAAAATTTTTCTTGAAAAATAGACTTTCTAAGTATTTTAGCTACTGACTTGCTATTCCTAAAAGTCAATCGTCTATCACTAATAGTAAAAGCGATGAAAAAAATTTTCAATGGATTTTGTGGTTGTTGATAATGGTCACTGATATGGTACATCTGCTGACATGGAGCATGCAGACGGCCACGCTGCTAAGAGACCCGCCACCTGGATATGGTGGCCAGGTAAAGAGCCGAGGAGAGCCCTCCTGCCGGGGTCAGCTCACAGCCGGGATCGTGCTCATAGGGCGAGCCCTCTGATTGACTGCAGCTCCCGGACAGGGTCGCGCTCATGCTTCCAAGGTGAGCCCTCCTACCAAGGTCAGCTCCCAATCGGGGTCATGCTCATAGGCGAGCCCTCCAACTTAGGCCAGCTCCTGGCTGGGGTCGAGCTCATGCTTCCAAGACGAGCCCTCCTGTCGAGATCAGTTCCCAGCCAAGGTCGTGCTCATAAGACAAGCTCCCAGCCAGTCGGGGTCATGCTCACAGGGCGAGCACTTCGACCGAGGTCAGCTCCCAGTCGGGGTCGAGCTCATGCTTCCAAGGCGAGCCCTCCTGCCAAGGTCAGCTCCCAGCCAAGGTCGTGCTCATAAGACAAGCCCTTCGACTGAGGTCAGCTCCCAGCCAAGGTCGAGCTCATGCTTCCAAGGGCCAGGTCTCCGAAGTAGGGCTTCGCCCCCAATCTAGTGGGAGTTAAGGTTCCCGTCAATGGCATAAGGAGGGGGGATCAGCAGAAGTTCAAACCATGACAAGAATGGGCCTAACCACCTGCAACCTCTGGGAGGTGGTGCATGCCCTGCCATAAATTCAGGTCCTGCTACATGCCTTGTGCACGACTTTCATGATGCAAGCTCCACCAAGTTCCTGGTCCTGTAGCATGTCGCCACGTCGACGACCGCATGACTGGAAGACTGCAACCTCTACAACAGGGAGCCTACACCTTTCTAAGAAGGGTATTCCACTAAGGCTGCAGGTCTTGTGACACTCCGACGGTCCACCCTGAAATGGAAATGCCCCATCGTGGCTCGAGGCTCAGCAAACGCCCAGGGTAGAAGGCTTTCCCCTAAAAAATTGGCCCGACAGGGAGGCGACAGCAAATAACAGAAAGTCCTCTCCGAAAAGGAGTTCCTGGGAACGGACACCCGGACAAAGCCCCAGACTTGGTCTGGGCCTCCCCATCTATATAAGATCGACGAAGTAAGTAAAAAGAGGTAAGCAACAGACATGCTCTCGGTCCTCCATTGTCTTTGGACCAGCACGAAGCCCTTTGTTACCTGAGTCCAGTTCTAGCCCTATCTACTTGTAAGATCTGAATCTCGTGCATAGAGGACATGCATCCATGCACACTTAATTAATTTTTATATAATTAAATTAATATCTAATTAATTAACTAAATAAATAAATATCAAATTAATTAAATCAGTAGATAAACATCTAATTAATTAAAAATAAATAATCAAATAATATCTAATTAATTAAATTAATAAATAAATATTTAATTAACTAAATAAATGACTAATTAATTAAATGAATAACTAATTAGTTAAATAAATAAATAAATAAATAAATATTTAATTAATTTTTATTAATATAAAAAAATATTTTTTAATGATGGCTCTAGTATCATCGCTGCTCCATCGCTACTGTTCACACTATAAATATAAGGCAGGTCATGTTCATAATGCAAATCAAATCTATAAATGATGAGCCCCACGAATGGGAGATGGCAAATTTGGCACAGGAAAGGAGTAAGGCACTGGCATGGATGGATGGGAGATGGCAAATCTGGCATGGAGGAAGGATTGAGGCGTCGAAATGGACCCGTGTTTGATGGGAGAAGAGTACCGATAAGGGGAGAAGAATGGGAGGCGATGGCACGAGAAGGGTGATCGGGCGTGACTGTGGGGAGAGGGAGCTGGTGGGGGAGGAAGAGCCAGCGAGAGAGGGGGAGCTAGCAAGAGAGGGGAGATGATGGCAAGGGAAGAATGATCGAGCATGATTGCGGGGAGGGAGAGTTGGCGATGGAGGGAGCTGGTGAGAGAGGCGAAGTTAGCGGGAGAGGGGGAGTTGGCGAGCTTTGTCGGCGGGGGAAGCGAGAGCTGGTGGGGGAGGGGGAACTGGTGGGGAAGGGAAAGTAGGGGGAGGGTGAACCAAACCTTTTTTTTTTTTTGGGAGAGGGGGAGCCGGCGGGGTAGAGATGGTGCAGCACGCTGGCAGGGGAGGAGGAGCTAGCAAGAGAGCAGGGGAATCAGGGAAGGGGAGACCGGAGGGGTGGGGGGAGAGGATAAAAATTTTTGAAAAAAGTTTTTCCCGGCTAGGACTCCCTGGGGGCCAAATAGGATCACTATTAGTAATGACTACATTTGTCGTTGCTATTAGCGGTCACTATATTATCAATTTTAGTACCATTTTTAGCTATAACAAAATATCGTTGCTATTATGTAGCCAATAAATATTTTTTTTTAGCAACGTAAATTACTATCACAAATAAAAAATCTTTGTTATTAATAAAAAGTTTTAGAGTTTTTTTTAAAAAAAATAGAAATTCAAATATTTAGTGATGGCCATGTCGTCACTAATTAAAAATTTTCATTGCTAATAAAAATTTTAATTTTTTAAAAAAGTTTAGAATTTTAAGCATTTTAGCAATGACTTTGCTCGTCGCAAATAAAAAATATATATTACTAATAAAAATTTTATTTTTTTAAAAAAAAATCAAACATTTTAGCGATAGAATTATCATCGCTAATCAAAAGTTCCATTGCTAATCAAAAATTTCAAAATTTTTCTTGAAAAATAGACTTTCTAAGTATTTTAGCTACTCACTTGCTATTCCTAAAAGTCAATCGTCTGTCTCTAATAGTAAAAGCGATGAAAAAAAATTTCAATGGATTTTGTGGTTGTTGATAATGGTCACTGATATGGTATATCTGCTGTCATGGAGCATGCAGACGGCCACACTGCTAAGAGACCCGCCACCTGGATATGGTGGCCAGGTAAAGAGCCGAGGCGAGCCCTCCTGCCGGGGTCAGCTCCCAGCCGGGATCGTGCTCATAGGGCGAGCCCTCTGATTGACTGCAGCTCCCGGACAGGGTCGTGCTCATGCTTCCAAGGCGAGCCCTCCTGCCAAGGTCAGCTCCCAATCGGGGTCATGCTCATAGGCGAGCCCTCCAACTTAGGCCAGCTCCTGGCTGGGGTCGAGCTCATGCTTCCAAGACGAGCCCTCCTGTCGAGGTCAGTTCCCAGCCAAGGTCGTGCTCATAAGACAAGCTCCCAGCCAGTCGGGGTCATGCTCACAGGGCGAGCCCTTCGACCGAGGTCAGCTCCCAGCCGGGGTCGAGCTCATGCTTCCAAGGCGAGCCCTCCTACCAAGGGCAGCTCCCAGCCAAGGTCGTGCTCATAAGACAAGCCCTTCGACTGAGGTTAGCTCCCAGCCAAGGTCGAGCTCATGCTTCCAAGGGCCAGGTCTCCGAAGTAGGGCTTCGCCCCCAATCTAGTGGGAGTTAAGGTTCCCGTCAATGGCATAAGGAGGGGGGATCAGCAGAAGTTCAAACCATGACAAGAATGGGCCTAACCGCCTGCAACCTCTGGGAGGTGGTGCATGCCCTGCCATAAATTCAGGTCCTGCTACATGCCTTGTGCACGACTTTCATGATGCAAGCTCCACCAAGTTCCTGGTCCTGTAGCATGCCGCCACGTCGACGACCGCATGACTGGAAGACTGCAACCTCTACAACAGGGAGCCTACACCTTTCTAAGAAGGGTATTCCACTAAGGTCGCAGGTCCTGTGACACTCCGACGGTCCACCCTGAAATGGAAATGCCCCATCGTGGCTCGAGGCTCAACAAACGCCCAGGGTAGAAGGCTTTCCCCTAAAAAATTGGCCCGACAGGGAGGCGACAGCAAATAACAGAAAGTCCTCTCCGTAAAGAAGTTCCTGGGAACGGACACCCGGACAAAGCCCCAGACTTGGTCTGGGCCTCCCCATCTATATAAGATCGACGAAGTAAGTAAAAAGAGGTAAGCAACAGACATGCTCTCGGTCCTCCATTGTCTTATTTCATAGAATTCATCTCACCCTTCTTCATTCTTTACCCTCTCAATGCGGAGAGTCCTCCAAGCTCTCCGCCATAGAGGTTTTGTTCCCTCGATCGTCCCATTAACTTGATCATCGAAGTATCCCCACCGGAATCCCCGACCGTGAAGGGAAGGAACGAGCATCCAGCAAGAGCCTAACGCATCAAAGCTATGGGCCACGACGATCTTGGCGACAACAGATTGGCATGCCAGGAAGGGGGGGCGAGAGACGATTCAGGGACTAAGAGGATCATGGCCAAGGCTAAAGATCTAGGCTCTCAAACCAATGGAACAATAGTAGCCACCTCCCTGGAGGGCAGGCGGGGGACACGAGAGCTCCCCGTTGGGGGCCTGACCAAAGAACGAAAAGAGAGGGGTCTGATGATAGCAGAGAGAGGGGCTTGTGTTCGTGGTTTTCTTAAACACCCGCCACCTTTCGCGGTACTCTCCAGTTGGACCCAGAATCCAGGCATTCCCCTACATGTGGGGCTTTCGTCATCTCATGCAAGCCTAACGGGTAACTCCCTTCCCCACTACCTTTGTAATATGAAGATTGTGTTACAGTTCTACAGGAGAAGTCCCTGTATCACCATCAATAACAAGCACCACAGCCTTGCTCACAGCCCGGACATGGCAGCGGGATGCCATCCACTGCGTGACTCGCAGTGGGGCAGACCAACAAGAGACAGGGCCTGATCCCACGGGGCAGCCCATCGATAAAGAATAGCGCGCTACTGCAACCCCCGGAAAGGACCCCAGTAAGGGGGTCGAAGCCCAACCGGGTGGAGCCTACTAACTCGCCAGTCTCGGCGCCTCCCGATGCTCGCGAACCTGGAACACGAGCAATTAAAAAGAGCACTACCGGTGATGTAAAACCTTTTCTCAATTATCTAAGTTCCTTTTTTGCGTAACTCTGTCTTTCACCTGTGCAGGGACATCTCCATCCGACTCAAAGTCTGGCAAACTCAAGTCGGGCCCCCCAGTAGGCCCACCCTCATTATCCGAGCTCATAGCCCGGAGGTGGCACCAAGATACCATCTACCGTGTGACTCACACTTGGCTCACCTATAAGTCCGGTGCCCCATAACCTCATGGTCGCGCTCACAACCTGGAGATGGCACCAAGATGCCATCTATTGCGTGACTCAAGGTATGGCGAATCGAGAAGCTCGGTGCCCCCAGCCTCGCTCACAGCCCAGAGGCGGCACCAAGATGCCGTCAATCGCAGGACTCACAGCATGGCGAATCGAGAAGCTTGGTGCCCCAAGCCTCGCTCATAGCTCGGAGGCGGCAGCGGGATGTCGTCTATCATGAGACTTATAGTACGAAAACTCCTCACCAATAAGTCGGGCCCACTCCATCAGGCCCTCACTCCTCGTTGTGCTTACAGTCTAGAGGTGGTGGCAGGGTAACTCACCATCTACCGTGTGACTCACAGTTCAGCACTCTCGAGCCGGGCCCACCCCAGCAAGCCCGTGCTCATCAACCGAGCTCACAGCCTGGAGGTGACACTAAGAGGCCATCTACCGCATGACTCATAGCTTGGCTCATCCATAAATCCAGCGCCCCATAGCCTCATGGCCACGCTCACAGCATGGAGGCGGCACCAAGATGCCATCTACCGCGTGGCTCACAGCATGGCAAATCGAGAAGCTCGGCTCTCCCAGCCTCGCTCACAGCCTGGAGGCGGTAATGGGATGCCGTCTACCTCATGACTCACAGCATGGTTACTCCTCATCAGCGAGCCGGGCCAACTCCATCAGACCCGTGCTCATCAATCGAGCTCACAGTTTGGAGGTGGCGGCAGGATAACCTGCTCATGTGGCAAGATCGCTAACATGGAGTCCCCTTCGGATCTAGCTGGCAACCATGCTGGCAAATGCTGCCACGACAGACCCTCTCTTCAAGCTCCTTCATCGGGCGGCTCCCTCAAGGTTGAGCCCACCTTGATCGAAGTCGAGCTCTCGCTCTTTGAGCTCCTTCGCCGGGCGGCTCCCTCAAGGTCGAGCTCCCACTTTTCTAGCTCCTTCGCCGGGCGGCTCCCTCAAGGTCGAGCCCACCTCGACCGAAGTCGAGCTCCCACTCTCCTAGCTCCTTCGCTGGGCGGCTCCCTCGAGGTCGAGCCTGTCTCAGCTGAAGTTGAGCTCCTGCTCTGCTAGCTCCTTCACCGGGCGACTCCCTCAAGGTCAAGCCTGTCTCGGTCAAAGTTGAGCTCCCGCTGTTCAAGCTCCTTCGCTGGGTGGCTCCCTCGAGGTCGAGCCCATCTTGGCCGAAGTCGAGCTCCCTCTCTTCGAGCCAAGCGCTCTTCAGTGAAGAGGTCTGACGATCCGAGGCCATCCCCATGGCCAAAGTCCACCATGCCTCAAGAGATCCTAAAGTAGGGAGAAAGGGACGTTACCACCTCCCTTGGACGGCGGCACACCGTCCAAGGCCCATGGAGGGCCACCCCCAGGGTGCCAGGATCTCCCCCACCATTGTTTATACCATATAGGAAAGGGCGCTTCGATCAAGGCACTGCGCTTTCTAGCCGACCGTTTGCACCACCCAGAAGAAAAAAGCCATGCCAGGGGATTCAAACTTGGAAGCGACTGCCCCTAGATCAAGGTCCTACCAAAGTCTTCAAAGTGTAGCAACCAACCAGGAAGTCAGAACCCATGACATAACTCCCTACCATAAGGGGAGGGGGCACTGGAGCATGCTGTATGGCGTACTATCGGTCGTTGACCTGTGAGCACCCCCAGAAGGGGGAGAACCCGAGGTGGGTAGCTCAGAAGATCCGGGGCCTAAAAGGAAGTTCCGAGATCCTTCAAACAAGGTAAGCAAGCAAAGGCAAACGAGAGGAGAGTTAGCAAGAGAGAGCACTCTGAGGCTACTGGAGAACTTGCCGGAAGAGTTTCGACGGACACAGCCACCACAACTCAAGCTCTCCTCCATCACTGCCATTCCCACTCTACTCTTTCCTTTGAAAGCTAAACCTCCTCCTAGCATAGAGTCCAGCAAGGGATCCATCATGGAGGATCTATTCTCCTAGATCACCCACTGACTTGATCATCGGAGTGCCCCCGCCAGGATCCCCGACCCAGGTCTCTTCTTTTTTGTAGGTTCGAGCACGCGAGCTGGATTCCGGGTAACGAGGTCGGCGTCCGACAACATCGTCAAGCTATAGGCCACGGTAGTGTAGGCGGCAACACCCACCATCTATCGTATGACTCATAGTTCGGCATCCTCACCAACAAGCCGGGCCCACTCCATCAGGCCCGTGCTCATTACTCGAGCTCACAGCCCGGAGGTGGTGGCAGGGCAACCCGCCATCTACCGCATGACTCACAATTCGGCATCCTCACTAACAAGCTAGGCCCACTCCATCAGGCTCGCACTTCTCACCGAGCTCACAACCCGGAGGTGGCACCAAGATGCAATCTACCACGTGACTCATAACATGGTGAATCGAGAAACTCGGTGCCCCTAGCCTCGCTCACAACCTGGAGGCGGCAGCGGGATGCCGTCTACCGCATGACTCAAAGCGTGGCAACACCTCACCAACAAGTAGGGCCCACTCCATTAGGCCCACGCTTATTAGCGAGCTCACAGCCCGGAGGTGGTGGTAGGGCAACCCACCATTTATCGCGTGACTCATAATTCGATATCCTTACCAACAAGCTGGGCCCACTCCATCAGGCCCGCACTCCTCGTCGTGCTCACAGTTTGGAGGTGGCGGCAAGGCAACCCACTGATGCGGTATGGACCCATAAATCCTGGACCTAAGGACCTTAATGAGATCGATGAAATATTAATAAAGTAATTAAAGATAAAAACTAGTAGATAATCAATGCAATTAAGAATTTAAACTAAGAAATAATTTTAATCAAATCAAGATCCAATTTAGGAATTGACCCGATCGGCATGCACAGTCAAAATATTCGAGATATTGGATCGTTGATCATTAGAGAATGACCACTAGGTTAGGGCTGTCCAATTTCAATAAAATTAGATATAATTAAATTAAAGATAATCCAGTAATTGATTAGATCAAGTTATCGAAGTGGTCTCACCCGAAACATGAAATATTACAAATTCTAGAAGAGTGAGATCGTCTAGAGGTAGTCAAAATCCGGATCAGTGGTTCACGAATGAGATGGATCAGAAGCCGTTAGACTTTGAGATCCGGGAAGCTTTGGGATCCATGCAGCTTTGAAAATTGTGCGACTCTGGAAATTGTGCGGCTTTAGAAATCGTGTGGCTCTGCTCCTGCTTTCACGTTCGTGTCGAGTTCTTCTTCTCCACGGATCCACACCAGAAAACTAGAGGAGGCCAGAGGGCTTGCGGAGAGATTCGCCGGTGTCGGCGTTGGGCAGCGACGACGGAATGGATGGTGTTGGGTGGCAACAGGAAGGAGTTTCGGCAAAAGTCATCGCATGAAGGTTTACGGCGGAGGTGGCTGGTGACGGCTTGCACGGGCAGAGACGATGATCATGGATGAAGGTAGGATCGGATGTGAACCGGCGTGATCCGTCGGCTGCTAGCGATGGCTTGCTTCCAGAGCTTGACGGGTCATTGGAGGGGCCGGCAGGGACTTGGCAGCAATGGATCCGATGGAAGAAGGGCGTCGGTGAGGATCACGAGCGACGCTTGGTCGACGGAGGATGTCGACTTTGTTCGCTGGCGATGGTGGCTGGCAGCTATCCGAGGCTTCATGGGCAAGTGACGAAGGTGGGGATCTGCTCATGGAGGGAGATGCTTGGTCGAAAGGGAAGGAAGAGTCTGAGTAATGCTTCGGTTGATTAGCTTGGAAAAGGAGAAAAGAAGTGGGGAGGGAAACACAGAGGTGAGGGAGAGGAGAGAGAGGAAGAACTGGGAAAAGGGGAAGTAGAACAGGGAGAAGAGGGGGAGGAGTCGGGACACACACTGACTTTTTTTCAAAATATTCTTCGCTATATTTTATTTGATGATAAAAACATCTTAAATAAGGCAAGTAAACAATCGATAAAAATAAATTCCTAAACAGATTCAAAATAATCGGAACTACTAAGATATTCCGATAACTCTAAACAGAAATAAAAAATGATCTCTGATTTGGAGATATTCCAAATCCCTTGTATACCCATAAAATACATCAAGATTTGTGTTGACTAATATCTTTAGGACCGTGCTCGGTTGGCACTGAGATCTGGACTGGACTGGCTTGGATCTGGACTGGCTGGGATCTGCTCAATGTCCCCATCACCCACCATCTACCACGTGACTCGGTTTGGTACTCTCAAGCCAAGCCCACTCCATTAGGCCCGCACCCCTCGCCGAGCTCACAGCCCGGAGGTGGCACCAAGATGCCATCTACCACGTGACTCACAGCTTGGCTCACCCATAAGCCAGTGCCCCACAACCTCATGGCCGCACTCACAGCCCGGAGGCGGCACCAAGATGTCGTCTAATGCGTGATTCACAACATGGCGAATCGAGAAGCTCGGCACCCCTAGCCTCGTTCACAGCCTAGAGGCGGCAGTGGGATGCCGTCTACCGTGTGACTCATAGCGTGGCAACTGCTCATCAGCGAGTTGGGCCCACTCCATCAAATCTACGCTCATCAACCGAGCTCATAGCCTCGAGGTGGCAGCAGGGCAACCAGCCATCTACCACATGACTAACAGTTCGACACTCTCAAGTCGAGCCCACTCTATTGCCCAGTAAGCAACCCAATGATGCGGGACGACTGAGACGTAACCTGATTTATTGGAAAAATAAGAAAAAACCTAAACAAACTAGGACCATGGGAGGGCTAAGAAGCCTCCCGGGACTAGGGTGAGCTGACAATAAAACCTAAAACAGCTGAACTCTTTTGGTTTTCAGTTTTCTTGGTGGAGAAACATGGGATGGAGGATAGGAAACATGGACACTCTAGGACCAGGGACTCACCTTCACGGAGAGACATCGCACTTCTAGGGCATCTCACTCACCCCACTACATGTAGTCTAGGGCGTCCCACCCATCTCACTACACGCGGAGCCTAGGGCATCCCACCCAAATCGCTACGTGGGGCCGTAAAGAAAAATCCCTAAGACCTAGAGGGGGACTCGATGGAAAAGGGGATAACTAGGGCCTCACGCCCCTCGACACTCGCATGCGAGTGAAGGAAATGGGGTCTCACACCCCGCGACACCCACAGGTAAAGAAAAGATGGGCCTCAGCCCAGAACCAGAACCCAGGGAAAACTCAAAAATTTATATCAAAACTTCTGATTATTACAGGGGAAGAGGGGGCCTTTATATAGAAAAACCAAAACCCTCAGTTACTTAGCCAACAAGAAATCCAAAAAAGGAAAATAAATTACATCAAAAACTATGCTGCATCAATTTTGGTGCTGATTTGCTTTGAGAAGCATGTTGGCTTGATGATCTGCACCAGAAAGCATGCTGCTCTAAAAACTGGGCTGCTTTGAAATCCATGCAGAATCCTCTCGCGGCCGTGCACAGGTGAAGAGAATGATCGCCAGCGGACGGTCGGTGGTCGGGAAGCAGGCGATGGATGGGGCCGACGGATGGTGAGCGACGGATGATCGGTGGCGGCTGCAAGCGGGCGGAGGCATGGAGGTGGCACGGCACGCCCAGGGCGTGCCGTTTGGTCTCCCACGAGTGTGGGAGCCCCAGGCACCGGCGAGGACCTCCGACGGCCGGGCCTTGGCCGGCGGATGACGGGACGGTGGCCGGCGGGCAGGTGGGCGGCGGCGGCATGCGGCAACGGCGGGCGGCGGTGCAGGGGCGGCATGGCACCCACGGCCGTGACGTTTAGGCTTCCCACGACCGTAGGGCCCAAGGATGCTGGTGAGGGCCCTCCGGCGACCGGGCGTGAGTCGACGGGCGGCCGGTGGTAGGCCGGCGGTGGCAGGTGACGACGGTGACCGTGGGACGTGGGCAATGGTTGGTCTACCCACGGTCGTTCTTCTTCCACGGGCAAGGGCGGCGGCGGTGGTTTCTCCGATGAGCGTCGGCGATGGTCCGGTGGGGGCGGAGGCTATGGTTTTGGAGATGTTTTAAAAACCCACGGGAGAAGATGGAATAGTGTGGAATAAATCAGGAATAAGATCGGGATAAAGATGGAATAGCGGGAATAGGTGGAATAGCAAGAATAGAAAAATAAAAAAATGCAAGAAAAATGGAAAAAATACCCGGACGATGATTGGATCCCCATCATTCTCCTCGATCGCGAAGAACTCGACTCCATCGAGTTTGAAAAATGGAGCACACCCTAATCCACAACTCGCTCTGATACCAAATTATGCGGGACGGATGAAACGTAACCTGATTTATTAAAAAAATAGGGGAAAACCTAAACAAACTAGGACCGTGGGAGGGCTAAGAAGCCTCCCGGGACTAGGGTGAACAGACACTAAACCCTAAAATAGCCGAACTCTTTTGGATTTCAATTTTTCTGGGTGGAGGAACATAGGATGGAGGATAGGAAACATGAACACTCTAGGACCAGGGACTCACCTTCACGAAGAGACGTCGCACCTCTAGGGCATCTCACCCACCCCACTACATGTAGTCTAGGGCATCCCATCCATCTCACTACACGCGGAGCCTAGGGCATTCCACCAAAATCGCTACCTGGGGCCGTAAAGAAAAATCCCTAGACCTAGAGGGGGACTCGATGGAAAAGGGGGATAATTAGGGCCTCGCGCCCCTCGACCTCGCATGCGAGCGAAGGAAGTAGGGTCTCACACCCCTCGACACCCATAGATGAAGGAAAGACAGGCCTCAGCCCAGAACCAGAACCAATGGCTAAACCAAAAATTCATTCAACTCAAAAATTTATTGGGAAAACAGGGGAAAACTTAAATAAACTAGGACCGTGGGTGGGCTAAGAAGCCTCCCGAAACTAGGGCGAGCTGACACTAAAACCTGAAACAGCTGAACTCTTTTGGTTTTTAGTTTTCTTGGTGGAGAAACATGGGATGGAGGATAGGAAACATTGACACTCTAGGACCAGGGACTCACCTTCACAGAGAGACGTCGCATCTCTAGGGCATCTCACCCATCCCACTGTATGTAGTCTAGGGCATCCCACCCATCTCATTACACGCGAAGCCTAAGGCATCCCACCCAAATCGCTACCTGGAGCCGTAAAGAAAAATTCCTAAGATCTAGAGAGGGACTCGATGGAAATGGGGGATAACTAGGGCCTCGCACCCCTCGACGCTCGCATGCGAGCGAAGGAAGTGGGGTCTCACACCTCTTGACACCCGCAGGTAAAGGAAAGACGGGCCTCAGCCCAGAACCAGAACCTAAGGAAAACCCAAAAATTTATATCAGAACTTCTGATTACAAGGGGGGAGGGGGCCCCTTTATATAGAAAAACTAAAACCCTCAGTTACTTAGCCAACAAGAAACCCAAAAAAAAAAAATGAATTTCATCAAAAACTATGCTGCATCAATATTGGTGCTGATCTGCTCTGAGAAGCATGTTGGCTTAATGATCTGCTCCAAAAAGCATGCTGCTTTGAATACTGGGATGCTCTGAAATCCATGCAAACTCATCTCATGACCGTGCACAGGTCAAGAGAACGATCTTTGGCGAACGGTCGGAGGCCGGGAAGCGGGCGGCGGACGAGGTCGGTGGATGGCGAGCGGCGGACGGTGGATGGTCGATGGCCGATGCAGGCGAGCATCGGCACGGAGGTGGCACGGCATGCCCAGGGCGTGCCATTTGGTCTCCGACGGGCGTGGGAGCCCCGGGCATCGGCGAGGACCTCCGGCGGCAGGGCCTTGGCCGGTGACGACGGGACGGCGACAGGTGGGTGGCGGCGGCAGCGTCAGGCAATGGGCGGCGACGTCACACGGACGGACGTGTCTGTTGTGCTTCCCCCATGGTCGGGGGGTCCTAGGCACCGGCGAGGGCCCTCAGCGGTCGGGCGAGGGTCGCCGGATGGCGGGCGGGTGGTCGGTTGTGGCAGACGACGGCGACGACGCTTGGGCGGACGGATGCCTCCCGTGTCCGTTCGTCTTCCCACGGGCGTGGGCGGCAGCGTTCGACTTTTCCGGCGAGGGCAGGATCGGCGTGGGCCGGTGGGCTAGCCAAGAGGGGGATGGCCGGGGGTCGGGCAGCCTGGGTCTGGGGGCGGCGGGACGGTGACTAGGGTTTGGGAGGTTTTTTAAACTCACGGGATGAAGATAGAATAAAGCTGGAAGAAGGAGGGAAAAATCTAGGAATAAATCTGGAATAGTGGGAATAGGTGGAATAACGGGAGTAAGTAAAAATAAAAAATATGAAAAAATAAGAAAAAATGGAAAAAATACCCGGACATGCCCTGGATTGATGCGGGACGGCTGAGACGTAACATGATTTATTGGAAAAACAGGGAAAAACCTAAACAAACTAGGACCGTAGGAGGGCTAAGAAGCCTCCCGAGACTAGGGCGAGCTGACACTAAAACCAAAAACAGCCGAACTCTTTTAGTTTTCAATTTTCTTGGTGAAGAAACATGGGATGGAGGATAGGAAACATGGACACTCTAGGACCAGGGACTCACCTTCACAGAGAGACGTCGCACCTCTAGAGCATCTCACCCACCCCACTACATGTAGTCTAGGGCATCCCACCTATCTCACTACACGCGGAGCCTAGGGCATCCCACCCAAATCGCTACCTGGGGCCATAAAGAAAAATCCCTAAGACCTAGAGGGGGACTCGATGGAAAAGGAGGATAACAAGGGCCTCGCGCCCCTCGACGCTCGTATGTGAGTGAATGAAGTGGGGTCTCACACCCTGCGACACCGACAGGTGAAGGAAAGACGGGTCTTAGCCCAGAACCAGAACCCAGGAAAAGTCCAAAAATTTATATCAAAACTTCTGATTATACAAGGGGAGAGGGGGCCTTTATATAGAAAAACCAAAACCCTCAGTTACTTAGCCAACAAGAAATCCAAAAAAGGAAAATAAATTCATCAAAAACTATGCTGCATCAATATAGGAGCTGATTTGCTCTGAGAAGCATGTTGGCTTGATGATCTGCTCCATAAAGTGTGCTGCTCTGAAAACTGGGCTGCTTTGAAATCCATGCAGAATCCTTTCGCGGCCATGCACAGGTGAAGAGAACGATCTCTGGCGGACGGCCAGCGGCCGGGAAGCAGGCAATGGACTGGGCCGGCGGACACCGAGCGACGGACGGCCGGCGGTGGTTGCAGGCGGGCGACGGCACGGAGGTGGCATAGCGGGACCTCCGGTGGCCGGGCCTTGGCCGGCGGACGGCGGGACGGTGGCCGGTGGGCAGGTGGGCGGCGGCGGTAGGTGTCAACGACGGGCGACGACGCAGGGGCAGCACGGCACGCACGGCCATGTCGTTTGGGCTTCCCACGGCCTTGGGGCCCAAGGGCACCGACGAGGGCCCTCCGGTGGCCGGGTGTGAGCTGGCGAGCGGCGGGCGGGCGGTCGATGGCAGGCCGGCGGCTGCAGGCGGCGGTGGCGGCCGTGGGACATGGGCGATGGTTGGTCTTCCCACGGCCGTTCGTCTTCCATGGGCGAGGGTGGCGGCGGTGGCTTCTCCGATGAGGGCGGGGGCTGGCGAGCATCGGCGGCTGTCCGACGGGGACGGCCGGGGGTCGGGCGGCCCGGATATGGGTCCGAAGGCTAGGGTTTGGGAGATGTTTTAAAAACCCACGGGAGAAGATGGAATAGTGTGGAATAAATTGGGAATAAGATTGGGATAAAGATGGAATAGCGGGAATAGGTGGAATAGTGAGAATAGGAAAATATAAAAATACGAGAAAAATGAAAAAAATGCCCGAACGACGATTGGATCCCCATCACTCAAGAGGGGGGGTGAATTGGATCTCTAAAAATTATTTGAATGGAATGCAACAATGTAAACCAATCCAATAAATAAACTAGGTACTATGAATACAAGTGAAGTGCTTTTTAATAAGTATGTAGTGGAAATATAAAACAATAAAGATAAGAGCAATTTGAAGAGAGGATTGAAGAGACGAGCAATTACAAATACAAAAGAAGTGTAGTGGTTCGATGCTATCCAATGCACCTACATCCACTCCCCAAGATTTCCTTGGGAATTCACTATAATCTCAATCGATTACAGCCGATTAGTTTTCCAGGCTCACTAATCAAAACCCGACTTGTTTTCATAAGGCTCATAAGTTTACTTGGTTTTACAGGCTAACCAAGAACCTAAATGGTTTTAAGGCTCACCACCAACCTCCTTTGGTTTTGTAAGCTAACCAAGAAACTAAATGGTTTTCAAAGGCTCATCAATAACCTCCCTTAGTTTTGGGGGCTAACCAAGAACCTAATTGGTTTTCAAATGCTCACTAATAACCTCCCTTGGTTTTGCAATAGGCTAACCAAGAACCCTTACAACAAACATAGTTTGAAGTAAAGAAACAATAAGCTTTCTAAAATAAAGCAAATATCTCTTTGAAGCTCTTTGAATGTTGATAAAGATCTTGTCTTCAAGTTGTTGAAGCCTTTGATTGTAGCTTGATGATGTGAACTTGGATGCACTCTCTTATCTTTGGAAGCTTGAAGGCTTGAATCACTTAACTCTTGAATCCTTGAAGGATATTCAATAATCTCACCAAAGGATTACCTCCCCATTTGATTTGTGTTGATTATATAGCTCACCAAATCTTAAATGACCGTTAGAGACTATTGGAGAGGAAAAACTAGCCGTTACAAACGATTTAGGAAAGTTCTGCTCTTTAGAAAACTAGCCGTTGCAGAGTTGTCGTCCATTCAAGTGTCGACACTTCAGGTCATGAGTCGACACTTAGGGTCGACACATGACCAAAAAAAATATTTTCTGAAGTCTTCTATTCTGCACCGGTAAGTCGACACTTCATCTGATGAGTCACCACTTTGAGTCGACACTTGTCATCCATGTGTCGATACTTCTGGCAAGTTTTCAACTTCAACAAGTTCTGTGACCAAAAAATCTCAAGCGATGAGCTGATCCATATGTCGACACTTCAAGTCCATGTGTTGACACTTTAGCCATGCCATCTGAAACTTTCTTTGCATACCGGCTTGAGTCAATACTTCACTATCATGTGTCGATACTTGGTATCACGTGTCGACACTTTGAGTTGACACTTCACTGAGATCTTCATATAAACAGCTGAACTTGTGCTGAATCAAGTTTGTGTTGAATTCAAGTATCCATTCAAGCAATCTTCAACTGTCCAAGTCTTCTTTAAGCAGATCTTTCATTTAAATTTTGGACTTCTTCAATCAAACAACATTTAATGAGTACCTGAAACTGATAAACACTTTTAACATGCATTAGTACTCATATATACTTAAATGTTTTGTCAATCATCAAAATCAAGACCAGAGTCAACACACTTCATTAAGCCCACCCTTTTCAGCTGAGCTCACAACCCTGAGGCGGCTATAGGGCAACCTGCCATCTACTACGAGGCCCGTAGCTAGGCAATCTTTAAGCCAGGTCCTTCCGATAGACTTGCGCTCAGTCGCCCCGCTCACAGTCTTGAGATGCAGTTGGGGATTCCTGGAGTCCCGCTATCTATCGCATGACTCATAGTTTGGCACCTATAAGCTGGAAAACTCACGAAGCCCCGTACCCACTGCCTTACTCACAGTCCGGAGATGTCCATCAGGAAACTCCAAAAGTCCCGCCATCTGCCACTTGACTCACAGCGTAGCGAACTGAGCTAGAATATTCTGAAAGCCCTGCATCCAGTTGCATTGCTCACAGCCTAGGGATGTTGGTGGGAAGCCCCTGAACTCTCACCATCGATCATCTGACTCAGGCTTGGCAAACTGAGGAGATTCCCCAGAAGCAATCCAAGCTGAAGAAAAGAAAAACAGCAAGCAAAGTGGAGAGAACACAAAGCATTTTGATTGAAGGAAAAAGAAAAATTACCCTCATTGAAATGTTTCTTACATTAGAGAGAGGCTCCCAGTAACCTGGGAGGCCATATCGCATATTCAAGCAAAATAAAAGAGGAGGGAACCTAGAAGCCCTAGCAAGGGTACTCCTCCAGTGCAGGCTAGAGGAGGGGAGCAAAGGAACGAAAGGAGGAGAAGAAGGAAGCCTAACTTGCTGGAACTTCATGACCTTGCCCAAGAAAAGGGGAGAAGGTTGCTCCGAAGAAGAAACCTTGCCTTTTGTTGCCTGGAGAACCCTTGAGAAATAGAAGGATGGGTCTTTTTTAAGCGGCCCAGAGCCCTGTCACCTCATACTTGTTGAAGAGGTGTGCCAAATCTCGCCCTAGGTCAGTTGGAGTGTGCCACGTGTTGAAAGCGATGCTCCAAATCGGGGGCAACCCCCTCAAACCCGGCATGGCAATTATGCCCACTTCTAAAGAGTGGTGGCATGGCGTCACCCCATTAGCACGAAGGCCCAATCTCCGGGGCGTTGGCGCGCAAGGCATTGATGGTGCAATAAGTGCCAACCCTCCACGTCAGCATAACAATTACTTCCCTCGCCCGGAGCACCGCTTCTTTCTCTGGGCTCAGGAGTGGGGGGCATCTGATATGGTATATCTACTGACATGGAGCATGCGGGCGGCCACGCTGTTAAGAGACCTTCCACTTGGGCATGGTGGCTAGGTTAAGAGCCGAGACGAGCCCTCCTACCGAGGTCAGCTGCCAGCTGGGGTTGTGCTCGTAGGGCGAGCCCTCCGATTGAGGCCAACTCCCGGTCGGGGTCGAGCTCATGCTTCCAAGGTGAGCCCTCCTGTCGAGGTCAGCTCTTAGCCGGGGTCATGCTCATGCTTCAAAGGCGAGACCTCCGATTGAGGCCAGCTTCTGATCGGGTCGAGCTCATTCTTCCAAGGCGAGCACTCCTGCCAAGGTCAGCTCCCAGCCGGGGTCATGCTCATAGGGTGAGCCCTTCGACTGAGGTCAGCTCCTAGTTGGGGTCGAGCTCATGCTTCCAAGGTGAGCCCTCCTACCGAGGTCAGCTCCCAGCATGGGTCATGCTCATAGGGCGAGCTCTCTGACTAAGGTCAGCTTCCACCGGGGTCGATCTCATGCTTCCAAGGGCCAGGTCTCTGAAGTAGGGCTTCACCCCCCATCAAGTGGGAGTTAAGGTTCCCGCCAATGGCATAAGGAGGGGGGATTAGCAAAAGTTCAAACCACGACAAGAATGGACCAAACCGCCTGTGACCTCCGGGAGGTAGCGCATGCCCTGCCATAAATTCAGGTCCTGCTATGCACCTCGCGCATGACCTGCACGATGCAAGCTCCACCAAGTTCCTGGCCTTGTAGCATGCCGCCATGTCGACGACCGCACGACTGGAAGACTGCAACCTTTACGACAGGGAGACTACACCTTTCCAGAAGGGTATTCCACTATGGCCCCAAGTCTTGTGACACTCCGATGGTCCCCCTTGAAATGGAAATGCCCCATTATGGCTCAAGGCTCAGCAAATGCCTAGGGTAGAAGGCTTTTCCCTAAAAAAATGGCCTGACAGGGAGGCGATATCGAATAGAAAGTCCTCTCCGAAAAGGAGTTCCTAGGAATGGACTCCCGGACAAAGCCCCGGACTTGGTCTAGGCCACCCCATCTATATAAGATCGACGAGGGAGGTAAGTAAAACGAGGTAAGCAACAGACATGCTCTTGGTCCTCCATTGTCTTCTTTCATAGAATTCATCTCACCCTTTTTCGTTCTTCACCCTCTTAATGCGGAGAGTCCCCCAAGCTATCTGTCATAGAGATTCTATTCCCCTCGATCGTTCTACTAACTTAATCGTCGGAGTGTCCCTGCTGAAATCCTCAGCTTGGATCTCCTCTGTTTTACAGGGCATCTGGGTGAAGGAGCCGACCGCGAAGGGAAGGAACGAGCATCTAGCGGGAGCCTAACGCGTCAGAGCTACGGGCCACGACGATCTTGACGGCAACAGTCACTGATACTTAAATTTCTTGTAGTGATTGAAAGTCAATATAACATTCTCTCCATAGTTTTTTTACATTAATTAGATCTTCCTATCCTCTATCTCTCATAGCACCTTTATACAAAGAATCTGACTCAGCTCCTAAATCTTTCATATTAAACCTCTCAACCAACTAAGCTTTAAGCATAGATATACGATGCTTGCTATTACCTATTACAATTGATGTAGCGGGATCGTCGATGTGGGACCCCAGTCAGATGCCATATCCGATAAATTTGCCACGTGGGATGTTTCAGCCCGAACTCCTTCGCCCGGTCGTGCTCCCTCCAGGTCGAGATGCCGAGGCCGAAGTCGAGTTCCACCTCTCCTTCGCCCAGTTGCGCTCCCTTCGGGTCGAGACATCGAGGCCAAAGTCGAACTCCGCCTCTCCTTCCCCGGCCGCGCTACCTTCAGCTCAAGATGTCGGGGCCAAAGTCGAGCTCCGCCTCTTTAGATCGGCCCCACCTCGGATAAAGAGATCCGTAGCCAAAGGAAGTCGGCGCTCCTCCTAGATGATGACCCAATGCCTGAGGACTACGAAAAGCTGCCTGCCAAGCTGCTATGAAGAACCCAGCAGCCACTTACACCAAAATGGAAGGAATCCTCCGATCAAGGCTCTACATTCTCCACCAACCGGTTGCACCCTCTGAAATTGGAAGTCAACCAGTGGATCCGGATCCAGGAGGCAGTGGCCCATCGATCGAGGCTCTGCTAAGTTACCCAAAAGGGAGCAATCAGAAGGAATGTCAGCATGAACGGTAGTTTTCATACCCCCATAATGGAAAGGCAACCCATCCAAGGCACAAAACATCACCGCACGTGCCCACAAACATGGAGAAGATCCCGGGATAAGCGGTGCGCAACACCCCTATCTAAAAGGGGGGCTCTCAAATTCAAATAAGGTAAGCTCCTCAAGAATGCATTCAAGCATGAATCAAGATGAGTGATGTCCAACGAGCAAGAAAGGACGCAGCATACTGGAAGACAACGTCGAGGCTATTGCGAAACCCCCGGGAGGGGTCTAGATAGACACAGCCACCCAGCTCGAGCTCTTCCCTGCTGTCACTCCTGCAATCTGTGCTCGGCCCACTCTCACCCTCTCACATCACAAATTCTCCTCCTAACATGGAGTCCATCTTCGGGACTCGACCAGGAGGATCTGTTCCCCTGGATCGTTACTGACTTACCGTTTGAGTGCCGCTGCCGGAATCCTCGACCTGGGTGACTGACTATGTTTTACAGGTCCGGACGATCGAGCAGGATCCTGAGCGGCAGGAGCGCATTCCGACCTTGACCTCAGCTACAGGCCATGACGATCTTGGCGGTAATAGTTTGGCATGCCAGGTAGGGGGAAGGTCTCCTTTGCAAGCACCCCACCGGGAGGATGGTGACGACACGAGCGAGAGAAGTCTCCACCAGCCATGCGGGAGATCTCCCTTCCCGTGGGGACAAGCATAGCCCAGAATGGGAGCTCCCTGCTCCAGCCCAACCACCTTCGGTGGAAACCCGGCTGGCCGCACTCACCCAGTAGATGCAGATTCTCACTGTAGCAGTGCATCAGCTCTAGCACCAACACCGATCCTTAGCTACCTACCAGCAGCCAGGGACTCACGCAGCCCATGTCGCAGCACCTCGTGACTGCTTGCATTCCTTTCAAGGAAGGCCTTCACAGCTGCGGGCCACCACCGACTGCCAGGAAAGCCACCAGACACCGATGAAGAGACAACGGGCCGGATCTATCGATCAGGAGAGTCGATCTCTAACCCTCGAGTGGGTAACAGCTAGAGCCCGCTGAGGTCGAAAAGGCAAGATCCCCCGTCATGGACACCATCTCACGTCACCTTCTCTGGCTCCTTCAGCCTCCGCAGAGGATTCCACTAACGAGGCCATCAGGCGCACGGTAGAGAAGTGCCTGGAGGAGCAGGAGCATAAGCTAGCGGAGCTTACCCATCGGTTTGCAAATCGCAAGGCTTCGTCGGCAAGCCGACGAGCTATGACACCCATCCCCCTTTCTCCCAAGAAGTCCAAGAGGAGTCGATTCCGAGTCGATTCCGCATGCCGCAGGTGGATCCCTATGACGGGATCACCAATCTCCTGGACCATCTTGAGAGCTACAAGGCTCTCATGAGAGTCCAAGGAACAACCGACGCTCTCTTCTACATTGCTTTCCTTGTTACTCTCCGGAAAGCAGCCCGAGTGTGGTTCACCCACCTGGAGCCGGAGAGCATTAGTTCATTCGCTCAGTTGGAGCGGAAGTTCGTGGTCTACTTCGATGCCTACCGAAAGGTGCCACGAGAGGCAGATAGCCTCTTCTTCATCAGGCAGCAGGACCACGAGCTCCTACGAGACTATGTGGCCTGCTTCAAAGTTACCGTGCTGGAGATCTACAACCTTGGTGAGCCAGTCGCTATGCTGGCACTGAAGAGAGGACTCAGGACTTCCTGCCTGACCTACTCTCTCGACAAGAAGCCCTCCAAGACTTATTCCGAGGTCCTCCTCTGTGTTCAAAAGTACATCCACGCCGAGGAGGTGGATCGCATGAGGAGGGAGCTGTACGAAAGGTCTCTGAAGAAGCCAGCTCCCGGGGAGACCTCCAGGACGTGAAAGCCTAGACTAGCCGCATCGAACTTCCACCAGAGGTCGAAGCCAAGAAGAGACTCCATCTCGAAAGAGAACTTTACTCCTCTCCTCGCCCCAAGGGTGATGATCCTTATGGAGATCGAGGGTGAGCGCTATTTGAGATGCCCACCTCCGCTGAAGTCATCCAACGGTCGCGACAGGATGAAGTACTGCCAATTCTACCACGACCACGGCCAGGACATCGAGGAGTGCCGCAACCTCGAGAGAGAAATTGAATAACTCATAAAGAGGGGCTACCTCGGAAGGTTCGTTGGGAGCAGACCCCCAACGGAACCTCAGGCACTCGCCGCACTCCCTCCAGTCCCTGCCGTCGACAACCGCCTTATTGAGAAGCCGATAGGGATGATATGCTGGGGAGTCGAGCGCGCTTCCAAGAAGGCCCGGGGTGGGGAAAATTTTGAGAATGTTCTTCCCTTTGCGAGGGAAGAGGGGATGAAAATAAAAATATAAACAATAATGCTGTGGTCGTCGAGATGATGATCGCAAAACATCCTATAAAATGCATCATGGTTGATAATGGGAGCTCCATGGACGTGCTTTTTTACGATGCTTTCTCTAGGATGAATCTATCCTCTGCTCAGCTCATACATGTGCACACACCCCTTGTTGGTTTCACATGTGACTCCATAGGAGTAGAAGGGGAGATCACTCTCCCCATAACCGCCAGGACGCCACCTCGGTAGAGCACCGTCATGATGACTTTCACGGTTGTTAGACTTCTCTCAGCCTACAACGTGATCCTTGGCCAACCCGGGCTCAACCTGCTCGACATGGTCATTTCCATAAAGTGGCTACTGGTGCAGTTCCCAACTCCCTACGGTGTCAGGGAGATGAGAGGGGCATCTCAGTCGACCCAGCGCTGCCTCCAAACCATCCCCGGGGCCAAGGATGTCAAGAATGACCCCAGCATAGATTACCTTGACCAAAGGGTGCAGGATCCCGGGGCAGCTCGGTCGATCGCCTACTGTCGTATCCCCTCGGAACAGACCCGGCAAAGACGGTGCAAATATGGGCGCAGCTGCAAGATGATGAGCAATCCCACTTACTGAAGTTTCTTCGAGCGAACGCTGATGTGTTCACTTAGACAGCGGCTGACATGCATGGGATCCCACCATAGATCATCACCCACAAGCTGAGCATCGACCCAAAATATCGCCCTGTGCAGCAAAAGAAAAGAAGTTTTGCACCAAAGAGGCAAAGGGCAATCAACGAGGAGGTGGACAAACTCCTCGCAGCAAGCTTCATTTGGGAAGTGCAATATCCGAGCTAGCTGGCTAAAGTGGTTATTGTAAAGAAGAATAACGGGAAGTGGAGGATCTGTGTGGACTACACCAATCTTAATGAGCCTATCCAAAGTATAGTTTCCCTCTGCTGAAGATCGACCAGTTAGTGGACGCCACCTTGAGGCACCGCTTGCTCTCCTTTATGGATGCATTCTCCGGATACAACCAGATTCGAATGCACGAAGAGGATGAGGAGCGCACCACCTTCGTCACCGACCGAGGGACGTACTGCTATCGGATGATGCCATTTGGCTTGAAGAATGCCGGCACCACGTACCAGCACCTGGTTAATCGGGTCTTTAGGGACCAGATCGACAGGAACATGCATGTCTATGTGGACGATATGCTCATCATGAGCAAGCCGAGTTTGGACCATATAGCCGATCTTGCAAAAGCTTTTCAAAATCTCCGG
This sequence comes from Areca catechu, assembly GCA_021397845.1. Lineage (NCBI taxonomy): Eukaryota > Viridiplantae > Streptophyta > Magnoliopsida > Arecales > Arecaceae > Areca > Areca catechu. The sequence goes on along the minus strand of CM038052.1, from coordinate 22,506,194 downwards.
GAGCATAAGATGAAACTGAACCCGACGAAGTGTGCTTTCGGGGTAGCAGCAGAGAAGTTCCTTGGCTTCGTAGTGACCCAAAGAGGTATTGAGGTGAACCCGAAGAAGGTCCAAGCGATCATCGACATGGAGCATCCGATCTCAGGGAAACAAGTCTAGCACCTGATGGGTCGGATCGCCGCATTAAGCCGATTCATCTTGAGGTCGACGGACTGCTACCTTCCTTTCTTCAAGGTGCTGCGCAAGATGAATGACTTCACCTAGACAGAGGAGTGCAAGGTGGCCTTCGAAGAGCTAAAGACTTCCTGGCATCACCACCACTGCTCTCCAGGCCGGAGATGGGAGAAGAGCTCTTGCTGTACCTGACGATCACCCCGGAGCTGTCCGTTCAGTCCTCGTCCGCACGGATCAAGATGAGACCTAAAAGCCAGTGTACTATACTAGCAAGATCCTCCGAGATATCGAGATCAGGTATACCCGATCCGAAAAACTTATTTTTGCATTTATCATGTTTGCTCAATGTCTTAGGCCGTACTTCCAAGCACATCCGATCATGATCTTGATGGACCAGTCCCTGAGGGCCATGCTCAGTTATCCCGATACATTCGGATGCTTGGCCAAATGGGCATTAAAGCTCAGTGAGTTCGATATCGCGTACCGACCGAGGTCATCTCAGAAGGCCCAAGTGCTGGCCGACTTCCTGGTCGAGTGCACGAGACTTGCCAAAGAGCCAGAGCAGACTGCCCCAGAGCACCAAGAGGAGCCCAGAGCCAAGGAGGAGCCCTGGATCCTCTATGTCGACGGCGCGTCCAATGTGGGCGGAAGCGGTGTAGGTCTAATCCTCGCCAACAATGATGGGGGTGTAGCTGAATATGCACTCCGCTTCAAGTTTGCTGCAATAAATAACCAGGCGAAGTACAAGGCACTCATCGCAAGCCTCAGGGTCTCCTGCAAGCTAGGTGTACAAAGCCTGAAGGTCTTCACCGACTCCCAACTGGTGGCTGGACAGGTCTCCGAAGAATATGAAGCCAGAGATCTCCAGAGATGAGGTACTTGGAACAGGTTCGCTCAAGCGCAACAAGTTTCCGATGCTTCAACATGTCTCATATCCTCCGAGGTGAGAATGCTCACGCCAATACACTGTCAAGGCTCGCGACCTTGCCAGACTCGTTACTAGGGCGCGCCCACATCGAGTACCTCAAAAATCCAAGCTACAAAGCTCCTGTAGAGGTGCAGCAAGTCACCCAGGAGCCGAGCTGGATGGACATCAGATACATTACCAATGGCACCCTACTGGAAGACTGAGCTCAGGCCGGCCTTATCAAGAAGAAGGCCTCACTGTTCGTCCTCATGGAAGGACAGCTCTATCGCCGATCCTACTTCTATCCGCTCCTCAAATGCCTGAGACCTTCATAGATGACCTTTGTACTCCAAGAGATACACGAAGACCTTTGAGGAAACCACATCGAGGGGATGACTCTTGCATACAAGGCCCTCCAACAGGGATACTACTGGGAGACCATGAGGGAAGACGTTGTTGAATTTGTGAAGATGTGCGACCGATGCTAGCACCATGCCCACATACAGTGTCAACCGGCGGTGCCACTCTCCCAGATCTCTACTCCATGGCCATTCGCCCAATGGGGAATGGACATCCTAGATCCATTTTTTCTGGCATCTGGATAATGGAAAATTTTGATAGTGGCCATCGATTACTTCACCAAGTGGGTGGAAGCAGAGCCACTGGCACGAATCATAGAAGTCAAGGTCTGTCAGTTCTTCTGGAAGTCGATCATCTGCCGCTTTAGGCTTCCCCACAGCATCATCACTAATAACGGGCGGCAGTTTGATAACCATGAGTTCGAAGAATTTTATGTCGAGTTTGGCATCCAGCATCGTTTCACCTCGGTGGCTCACCCCTAGACTAATGGGAAAGCCGAGGTGACCAACCGGACCATTCTCCAAGGGCTCAGGATCAGGCTAGACCAAGCCAAGGGAAGGTGGGCAGAGAAACTTCCCAGCATCCTCTGGGCCTACCACATAACTCTCAGGATGGCAACAGACGAAACACCTTTTAACCTCACTTTCAGTGTGGAAGCTATTGTTCTACTTAAACTCGATATGCCCACGCTACGGATACAGCAATACAATGAAGATGAGAACCCAGCGCAGCTTCTTCTTAACCTGGACATCCTCGAAGAAACCAGAGACAAGGTCCGACTCCGGATGGTGGCTTATCGGCAGCGTGTGGCCCGATATTACAACGCGCGGGTAAAACCGAAGGTCTTCCACTCCGGCGACTTGGTACTGTGCCGAGCTGAAGCGTCTCAACCCCGAGAGTGTGGCAAGCTCTCGCCAAACTGGGAAGGCCCGTACAAGGTGGTCGAAGCTCTTCCACATGGAGCTTACTATCTCGCGAGTCTGGATGGTGCAAGATTCTCGCGGACATGGAATACCTGCAACCTGAGAATATACTATCAGTAATGTAAGGCCTTTTCCTAATAATAATAAAGATCCCCTTTTTGTGCAAACCATTTTTGCCTTGTAGGGATGTCGCTACCCGACCCAAGGTCTGGCTCACCAAAGCCCGGAGTCCAGTCCTTCGGCATTGAAACTCGGAGCCCGACTCTCCGGCACCAAAGCCCAGAGCCCAGTCCTCCGGCACTGAAGCCCGGAGCCTGGCTCTCCAGCACTGAAGCCCAGAATCCAGTCCTTCGGCACCAAAGCCCGGAGCCCAGCTCTTCGGCATCCAAGCTTGGAGTCCAGTCCTCCGGCACCAAAGCCCAAATCCCACGACCTCCGGCACTCAGCCCTTCGGCACCAAAGTCTGGAGCCCAGCTCTCCGGCACCAAAGCCCGGAGCCCAGTCCTCCGGCACCGAAGCCCGGAGCTCGGCACTCCGGCACCGAAGCCCGGAGTCCAGTCCTTCGGCACCGAAGCCCGGAGCCCAGCTCTTTGGCATCGAAGCCTGGAGTCCAGCCCTTCGGCACCAAAGCTCGGAGTCAAGTCTTTCGGCACCAAAGCCTGGAGCCTAGTCCTCTAGCACTGAAGCCCAGAGCCCGGCTCTCCGGCACCGAAGCACGGAGTCCAGTCCTTCGACACCAAAGCCCGGAGCCCAATCCTCCGGCACCAAAGCCCGGATCCCGTACCAAAGCCCAGATCCCACACTCTCCGGCACCAAAGCTTGGATCCCATGACCTCCGGCACTTAGGCCTAGAGCCCAACTCCCAGGCACCAAAGCCCAGATTCCACGCTCTCCGACACCAAAGCCCAGATCCCACACTCTCCGGCACCAAAGCCCGGATCCCATGACCACCGGTACTTAAGCCTGAAGCCTAGCTCTCAGGCACCAAAGCCCAGAGCCCAGCTCTCTAGCACTGAAGCTTTGAGCCCAACTCTCTGGCACTCAGAAACATTCATCCACTTCTGAAACATTCAGAAATAAAGTGAAAGCTACTCAGCAAGTTGAAGGACTTCTCTCTAACTTCATCACATGTTCAAATAAAAAAGGAGAGAAGAGAAAGAAGGAAGAAATTCTGAGCCAAAGTGACCGAGAGAAGTTACTTCATTGAAAATCAACTGTTCATTACAAGTGTCTTTGGGCCTCAACATGCCGGGCAGCCCAGGCCAAAAACAAAGAAAAGGAAAGTGATAAAAGATTCCTACCCTACTTAGCCAGTCCCTTCCCGTGATGGTGCGCCGGCAAGACATCATCCTTCGGAGCCTCAGGCTGCATAGCCTCGACGTCGGCTTCGGCGACCACCACCGGCGGAGCAGGATCGGAGGCTGCGGCCAGCTTCTCAGCAGTCCTCGAGACCGGGTCTGGTCCCTCCTTCGAAGTCCCAGGATAGGCGAGGCAGCTTCGGCCCTTGTCCGAGACGAAGCCCTCCACCTTGGAGTGGAGGTACATAAAGCCCTTATAGAAGGAGTCTGACGCCGTCTCATGGAACTCAGCGACGAACTCCTCCGAAGCCCTATACTTTGCCATGGCTTCTACGGCTCCCTTCTCTGTGGCCTTTGCCCGGTCGACTGCCTCGGCAGCCCATTTCTTTGCCACCTTCGCCAACTCGGCCGCCGCCGCTGCTTCCTTCTCAGCAGCGACGGTCCTCTTCTCCGCAGCGGCCAATCTCTCTCTTGCTGCCTCTAATTCGGCCTGAAGAGATTGGGCCCACTCCTTTTGCCAGACGGCTTCGGCATTGAAGTCTCTCAGCCTTGACTCAGTGGCCTTGAGCTCCTCTGCCTTACTTTTTGATCGGCTCCACTCTCAGTCCAGACTCTCTTGGAGCTCCTTCGAGTGCCTTTCAGCACTTGTGAGTTCCTTTTGGAGCTCCTTGCTCTTCAAGCTGAGCTCCCAGGAGGCGTCATTCTTCTCTCTCGGCTCGGTCTTCAAAGACTCGAGCTCTACTGCTCACAGCCGATCCTTCTTCAACCAATTTTTGCAGCAATCCTTGATCAGAAGGAGCTCAGCCCCGAGCTGCACCGAAGGAGATGTTAGCGACGAATATAGAGGGAAGAAGGAAGGAATGAAATGAAGGAAGATACCTGCCGAGAAGAGATGGGGGAATGTGCTGCCAATCGCATCCCCCCGTAGTTTTCCGGCCTTCTCTCGCCGGTCGCATTATTGGATTGCAAAATTTATCATGCACTCCACCAGCCCCCGGTCCCGTACCAATGAGACATTCGGCGCCAGTCTGAACGGGACTCGGCGGTAGTCCCTCTCTTTTTTGCTCGTCCTAAAAGCGGAGTCGCCCACTCTGCCAGTAGAAGAGGCTTCGGGGGCCTAGGGGGAGCTCAGCACCTCCTTAGATGGCGCTCCCAGTGCTGGCTCTGTTCATCCTTGCTCCTCCTCCTCGACGACAACGACCTCCAGAGGAGGAGAAGACATCATGATGATGGCTGCGACGGCGGCCCTGGCCCGGGCGACCACCTCATGCTCAGGGGCAAAGGCTGGCTCTTATCGCCTCGGCCGCTTCGGCGCGAGCTTAGCAACCCTTTGGCCCAGCTCGGGTTTCACCTCGATCGCCCTCCTCTCTTGCTCAGGGATGGTCTCAGCCTCCCTTTTGCTTGGCTCAGCCAACGCGATGGGAGCAGACGTTGTGCCACTCTCATTGTGAGCCCTCTTTGAGGGAGTCTCACCCATTACCGCTAGAGGACCCGTCTTCTTGGTGATCGAGAGCAAGTCTTCCAGTGAAAACTTCATACCTGCACACAGAAGAAGGAAAGTCAGTTCCAAGTTCAGAAAGACAAAGACAAAAGACACAAGGGGAGATGTTCGAGCTGAACTCATCCAACTCTCTCGTTGGGTTGACCCCAGCCTCGGAAAGGTTCTGCTCTAACAACAGAACCTCAAGAGAAGGAATCTGGGCGGTGCGTAGCTGCTCAAAGACCTATTGGTCAGCTGTCTCGACCGTGGAGTCCCGGTTAGGGGACCGATCTAGGTCACTCCAAACCCAGTCAACCTCCTCAACCATTGCAAAAAAGTATTTACTCTTCCATCCTTTGATGGAAGAGGGGAGTTCAAATTTGATGCCCTTTAGGCGAGAAGAGATAGACCACCACCCCTCCTTGGAAGGGTGGTGCTTCAGGGTGAAAAAGGCCCTGAACAAGGAGAAACGGGCTACAATCCCGTGAAAATGGCAAAGTACTATGAAGCAAAAAATAGTCTTCATAGCATTCGGGACGAGCCGAGCAGGAACGAGGTGGTAATTGCTCAGCACTGATAGAAAGAAAGGATGGAAAGGAAATCAAAGTCCCCCTGCGAAGGTCTCTTCGTAGAGGGCATTCTAGCCCGGGCCACTGGAGGTGACCCGTTTCCCTGGTCGAGGGACCAAGAACCGAATGGAGTACGGGATGCCGTAGACATCTCAGATGGTCGCCAGTTCCTCAGTAGAGATTGTTGAAGCAATCTCGCCAGGACCTGCTAAACGAGTAGGTTCGGGGACAGGTTCAGGTGGAGGAGGAGGGGGGCTAGATCTGGGCTCCCTAATGACTATCTCAGTGGGTGGATGCCTCCTACTAAGTTTGAAGCGTGTTTCTTCTCCCCCCTCATCAGAGGAAGAAGGTGGCCTTGGCCTAGAAGGCCCCGCCTTGCCCTGGTTGGTTGAGGGATGGAAGTTGGGGCCAAAACGAGACATCTACAAAGATGGAGAAGGTGAAGGCTGAAGAAGAAGAGGAAAGCGGACTACGTCGGAGAAGGCCCTAAGCTTAGAGGGAAACTCTGCTCTGCTAGGAGATGAGGGAAGAAAGAGATAAACCTGGTTTTTGTGAGAGTCTAGAGTGGTCGGGGGAGGAGAAACTTTGGTACGATGGCGGGCATGCGAGATTTGAAAGAGAAGGCATTTTGAAAAAATCAGCCTTTAATTTCGAAGTGACCCAACATCTAACCGTACCGTTACAGCATCTCCATCGATAGATCTGTGCCACGTGTCGACCCTCGACAAAAGGGATGCCTCGCATCGATCGTGGTACTCTGAATTCCGTGCCAGCAATAACTGCTCCTCGGACGTGGCCAGCGATCGTGGTCATTATTATGCCAGAACTTTGCCTTTCCATGTCAGTACCGTAATTACTCCCTTCGCCCCGAGCACCGTGCACCAACGGGCCTCGGGAGTGGGGAAAAATGATGTGGCGGGATCACTAACGTGGGACCCCAGTCAGACGCCACGTCAGATAAATCTACCATATGGGATGTTTCAGCCCGGACTCCTTCGCCCGGTTGCGCTCCCTCCAGGTCAAGACGTCGAGGTTGAAGTCGAGCTCCACCTCTCCTTCGCCTGGTTGTACTCCCTTCGGGTTGAGATGCCGAGGCCCAAGTCGAGCTCTGCCTCTCCTTCGCCCGGCCGCGTTCCCTTCGGGTCGAGACGTCGAGGCCGAAGTCGAGTTCCGCCTCTCCTTCGCCCGATTGCGCTCCCTTCGGGTCGAGACGTCGGGGCCGAAGTCGAGCTTTGCCTCTCCGGATCGGCCCTACCTCGGATAAAGAGATCCGCAGCCGATGGAAGTTGCCGCTCCCCCTGGATGACGGCCCAACACCCGAGGTCTACGAAAAGACGCATGTCATGCTGCTATGATGAACCCATCGGCCACTTACACTAAAACGAAAGGAATCCTCCAATCGAGGCTCTGCATTCTCCACCAACCGACTGCACCCTCCGAAATTGGAAGTCAACCAGTGGATCCGGATCCAGGAGGCGATGGCCCGTCGATCGAGGCTCTGCTAAGTTATCTAAAAAGGAGCGACCAGAAGGAATGTCAGCGTGAATGGTAGCTTCCATACCCCCAAAATAGAAAGGTAACCCGTCCATGGCACGAAACATCGCCGCACGTGCCCATAAGCATGGGGAAGATCCCGAGGTAAGCGGCGTGCAACACCCCTAGCTAAAAGGGGGGCTCTCAGATTTAAACAAGGTAAGCTCCTCAGGAACACATTCAAGCAAGAATCAACACGAGTGAGGTCCAATGAGCAAGAAAGGGGGCAGCGTACAGGAAGACAACGCTCGAGGCTACCGCGAAACCCCAGGAGGGGTCTAGACGGACACAGCCACCCAGCTCGAGCTCTCCCATGCTGTCACTCCTGCAATCTGTGCTCGACCCACTCGCACCCTCTCACATCACAAATTCTCCTCCTAGTGTGGAGTCCATCTTCGGGGCTTGACCAGGAGGATCTGTTCTCCTGGATCGTTACTGATTTGACTGTCGGAGTGCCCCCGCCGGAATTCCTGGCCCGGGTGACTGACTCTATTTTGCAGGTCCGGGCGATCGAGCAGGATCCTGAGTGGCAGGACGCGTTCCGACCTTGACCTCAGCTATAGGCCACTACGATCTTGATGGCAACAACAATCATATCGTTCATATACAATAGAAAGATATAGAAATTATAATCATTTTAATTATATAAATATATACAATGATCAACCTCTAATTTATGAAAATCTAAGTTCATAGAGAAAGAATCAAATCATATATACTAATACCTTGGCACCTGTTTCAACCCATATAATAAATTGTTCAGTCTATAAACCAAATCTTAATTTTCTTTTTCAATAAAAACTTCAAGCTATGTCATATAAATCTCTTTCTCTAGGTTATTTTGCAAGAAAAAAGTTTTAACATTTAACGACTCTAGCTCCATGTGCATGACTACTGCAATTGTCAGAACAACTCTAATAATAGTAGAACGAACAACAAGAAAGAAATTCTCGTCAAAATTGATTCCTAGTCTTTGCACATAATCCTTAACCACCCGTTTCACCTTAAACCTCTTAACATTATCCTTAAAGTCCTTTAATTTGTACACCCAGCAACATTCAATTGCTTTTTATCCTTTGGATAGCTTAATAAGATCCCCGGCCTTTTTTTTCTGTAAGGATTTAATCTCTTCCTCTATGGCACACCATCATCCATTGAATAGATGGACTCACAAGCCTCTTAGTAGGAAGTAGGTCTATGCTCATCTATTAAAGTAACATAAGTACTAATAATATTAGTCTTAGACTTGAAAGATGTGATATATCGCATACTTTGCGGATGATCTAATTCTATCATCAAGTATACACCAGTGGATGCATGATGCTTCATTAGAATTTTCTTCTTCTCTCAAAGCCGGTACTTGCTCATTTGTCCTAAATGCCTGCACCAGATGGTAGAAGACCCTGGCTTAGGACTAGTAGCAATAATGACTTTTTCCATTAGAATCTTACCAATCAACCTATAAAGATTATCAACTAACTCTCCATTCCCTACCGCTACAACCATGCAATATTTGATAATTTTTAAATGATGCTTTTCTTTGGTGAATTTTATGCCATGCATATTAAATATTTTTTATATAAAAGACTCTTTTGGAGTACGGGGACATATGAACATATCTATCAAATATTTTAGATATGTACATCTCCTATTTCAATCAGGCACTTGTCATTGTCTTTCATGTAAACAACATCATCCTGCAAGGTCTACAAGTATAAATTCACTCCTCATAAGAAGTCATATAAAATGATGCATATAAATTTGGAACCCATTGATTGAATATTTCCCATCCCCTTTATCAAATAATCATTACAATAAATTATTAAAAAATGATTTTTTTTGGATACCGAAGAGAAGCATTGGAAGGTGGCTTGGGTATCCTAATTAAAAGTGATGAGAAATAATGATATTAAAGCATGGAAAAAATAAGAAAATATTTGCAATGAAATAAAATGTCGGCCTTATTGAAAAAATCTACTATGCTTTTTAGCATCGGCAGAAAAGAGATATCTCCTACCCCCATCCCCAAATCAAAAGTTAGGTTAATTGGTTTATTCCCCATCTACCTCTCTTCCCTCTCCGAGCGATCTCCTCTTCCTTGCTTCTCCTTCTCCCAAACTCCTCCCCCTCCTGGATCTCTCGGGGTACCCGGGCCGACCCAACGAAGTGGGATATCTCGTTTGGTTTTGGTATCTTTTATTAATTTTGGATTTTCGAGTTCTTTTTTTAGGGAAGCTAACTTTATAGTGTAGCAATTGGCCACGTACGTTAAGTGTTACGATGATACATCTAATCTTGCCTGCTGTCTATTAGAGACTTTTAGTCCGCATCCATCTAGTGATTGACCCTAACGACGCAATTTGGCTCGTATTCTATTTCAATTTATAAAGTTTAATCCTCAACCAATCTAAATTGATTCATCCAAACAAATCTTTATCTTCAAATGATCTAAGCATTCAGAACTTTAGAAAAATAAATACCAATTAATATCCTTATCCAGATTCATGATTTAATTGGCTTATTGTGTGTCAATCTAAATATAACTTTTGTCATCGGACAGATTTTTTTTAAAAAAAAACTGTATGTCAACTAGGGTATTAGGAGACTGATAATTAACTAATTGATCTACAATTGGACAAAAATGTTGAGTTTCCAAACAATAGATTTCTTAAGTTATTGGATTAGCCTGGAGGTCATGTAGGATCAGATTTGAATTTAGACCAATTCATACATAGAAAATTTATTACTCTTTGCATCTCCGATGACCTTCGCATCGCATTTGTTTATTACGAGAAGCTCGACGATCGTCGCGCCCTTACTGATTAGGCCACTTATTGTTGTTCCATGGGCTACGAGTTCCTCGTATTTGATTTTGCCATCACAGTTCCGTTCATCCTAGAAACTCATCAGGACAAAAACAAGATAAATTTTGGGTCGGTCTAATTAGACTCTGATCAGATTTGGATCGGGCTCGTGCTTAAATTTTTTTTTAAAAAATTAGATCTAACTCGAGCCTGAAGTCCGAAAAATAATTCCGAGCAACGCTTTAGGCGGGGTATGCCCGGCCCACCGTCTAGCCCTGCCTTGGATCCTTATCTATCCGATTAGGTCGGACGTCAAGTCCATCCGTCACGGAGAGAGATGACTCGGACGAACTTGATTTCATGACGTTCAAATTCGGACGGTAGATCGCATCCCGCATAACTATTTGTATGCCGGCGGTTAAAACATAGCCTGGAGCGGAACCGCCATGTGGGGTGACGTAAGGGCTGACGTCAATTCCCATAGCGATACAACCACCTCTTGCTGGCAGAATCAATAGCGTCCTCACACGTGGACGCATCCAAGACGTCAAAACTAGCACCGCTTTTATCCGGCCGTCCATCCTCTCTGAATCGTAGATAAATACCAGCCCCCTCCATTTCAACCCTAGTTTGGGGTGTCGTCCTTTTAGCGCGGTGGCTGGCAGGGCTCGTTTCTCCTGGGTTCTTTGTTTTCAGTTTCTCTTTTTTTTTATTCCTTCGCCGACCGGATCTGTGAGCGTTGATCCGATCTAATGTTTCATGGATCTTTCGCCGGTGATTATAGTTTACTTTTCGTATAATTTTTCGTTCTTTATTCGATTAGGTCATAGATCTGTGGGTTATTTTTTAGTTTTTGAGCGATCTGTGATGCTATAGTTTTTTTATGTAAATATGATAATTTTTGCGGTTTTTTTTTTTTATGGTAAAATCTCAACCAAGCCTTAATCTCAAACCAGTGGGGCTCAGCTCGATGCATCTTTTCCCTCTATTCTTCTTCATTGATAATTATTTTTTCGGCATTTTTTATGTTATTCTTTGTCGCATATTAATTTGTTCTTTGATTTTTGGGCGGATCTACAGTTGTAGCATTTTCTCAAATCTATTTCTATATAATTCGTGCGTATTCATTCTAGTTATTCCCATTTCTTTTAAATACTTCTTTTGATCTATAAAGGCGGTTCTTGTTTTTTCATAATTTCTTTCTCGATCGGAGATGCCTATTTCTTTTAAGTACTTCTTTTGATCTATAAAGACGGTTCTTGTTTTTTCATAATTTCTTTCTCGATCGGAGATGCTTATTTCTTTTAAATACTTCTTTTGATCTATAAAGACGGTTCTTGTTTTTTCATAATTTCTTTCTCGATTGGAGATGCTGACTATCTCTCTCCTTTTTCTCTATTTTTTTTAAATATACTCATGATTGTTGGTATACCTAAGAATTTTTTTTTAGGTCTGCACGATGTTTGTTGTTTGTATTCTGTTTTTATCAGGTATTTTGCAGCGGTCTTCCCTTGGTTGGAAGGCTTGAGATCCAGGAAGGTTCCACTCGTGTTCTTGTTTCAGATCTGAGGTCGTCCGATTTGTTCTTTATCTGTGCTGATCTGGCTTGCGCGACCGTGGCGATCATCTGAGATTCCTCTTTGCCCAATGTGATGTAAATGATGAGGGTCGACGGATCGTACCTGATATCTCTTGTTTTTATAAGTTAGAATGAGAGATGTTATGGGAAGAGGGTTTCTCTGATGTAGAGCAAAATGGAAGCCGGGGAGCTCCGTGGATGGGGGGAAGGTAAGAGGAGGAGGTGGGGGGTTGGGGGAGGAAAAAAAAAAACTTCCTCGGTTCCTATCTTGTTGTCACGCCGACCTTTGCCATGTTGGGTGCGCTCGCATGGCAGGTCACCGAACCCTAATAAAATTTCTTTGTTCGTGTTGTTGGTGGAGATCGCACGGGGGTGGTCTTTTTCCCCGGGTTCTCCTCCTGGTCTCTTCCCGTCTTTTTTTTTTTTTTGCTTTTTTGGGTACCTTTATTCATTTTCTTTTATTTGTCCCCAACTGCATCGATCTCTTGTTGCCTATAAGCTGTCGTCTTCTTTGTAAAGAAAGCATAAAGGGATCTCTTTCGTGGCCATCATCAACCCCCGGCACAACGAGGTACAACTGCATCGGTGCTTGCTATCCATTAAATTTAAGTGCTTAGGGAAAAGAAGGTATTATTAAATTTATTTTATTCATTATTCTTTGAGCCAATTTTATGGGTAATCAGCAAAGAAGGTATTATTAAATTTATTTTATTCATTATTTTTTGAGCAATTTTATGGGTAATCAGCACAAATCTTTAAATCCATGAATATCGAGGTACAATTACTACAATTCTGTGTGCGTCCTTGAATTATCGGACAAATTTTGTTGTTCTATACTGTGTTCAAATCTGATGCGGACCAAGCTTTGAAAATGCCCCTCCATGCGTGGTTTGAGCATGCAATTATTTTAAGAACTTTTGTCTGAGGTTTGTTTATGTGAGATATTTTTTCCGTTTGCTTGTTCATTTACATATGCTTTTTATTATTCGTTAAATGAGGCGTTGGGGCCCTTATTATCTTCTTGTGTAAGATTACTTGCTTTGTGTAGTGGAGCCAATTTATGTAACATTTTCCTCTTATAGATGGCGGTTGTATTTTAGAGACTGGTCAATGTTCATAGGTGAGGGATTCTGTATGCTTTCGTTGTGTTGTGGTCATTGGATTTCTCTGCTTCAGTTCAAAGGCAGTTCAGGCATAAAAGCAGTAAGACAATCCGAGGAAGCACAGCGCTGGTATGGAAGCTCTGTTGCAACCCGAGGACGATGATCGGAGGGGCGGCTATGCCAAAATATCAAGGTGGCAACTGTGGTAGCATTCGGAGGACTGTATTGATTGGATCACAGATTTATGGAATCCTTCAGTTCTCTGCAATGCCTTTATGATTCAATTGTATCCTGGCAATGGCAATTGTGTGATATCCATACATCAAAATGTTATCTATGGCTTCCAATGTTTTGCAATAGGCACCTATTGGGAGCGTTGTTGCCGGTCTTGGGGCATCATCCATGGTGAATGGTAAATCAACTCTCGATCAGTTTAAACTGCTTATTTTTGTAAGCTTTGATGGTCGTATTTTATCAGGGGCTATAAATAATTTGGTTAAATTGTTTCTGGTTCAAGTTTGTTTATGAATTGTTTAAGTTTGATTCTGTCGTGTTTTGTTAGTCTCTGAATAAAATGTGTCGGCTGCTACTTAACTCTAATTCTTTAATAATTTTTGTTTGACTGATTTATGCTGGTTATTATGTTTACATGAGAATGTCGGTAAGTTTCTGAGTTTGCTAAAATTTACCTGGTACTTGTGTTCTTGGTTAATTGAAGGAACTTGTCTTTTACGAACGATCCTCGAGTAGAGGCGGGGCTTTTGATGGGCAGGTTAGGGGAACAGTGGGTTGGATAGGGTTTCGAAAAGTTATTTTGGGGCGCAAATTTGGGGAGTAAATGTGATGGTTGCGTATGTGCTTTATAAATATTTATTTTGAAAATACAAGGGTAATATTGTTTGTAGGAAGTGAATTATCTTTGTAAATTATAAAAAGGCCGAAGTATAATTTGTTAAATGCACTTTTTGTTAATTTTTAATTTGATGTCATCAAGATGAAGGTTTGCGATATGTGGTCGGCAGCGCGGGTTCTTTATTGATATTTCCTTGGTTGCGGGAATTCATGGAACTGAGATGCGGTCTAGCTTGCCAAAAGCTACGACGCCTTGACGGGAAGGCAAATCGGTCGAGGTTCTGGAATGTAAATTGGGGCACGGCGAATGTTCTATTTATTTTAAATTTTCGGTCCTCGACATTATGTTTATTGAGGTTGCATTTAATGATTAATTCAAAATTGACTACATAATTCTGCTGGTATTATATTTTCGGAAAATGGAAATTTTTGATTTAGAGAATTTAGTTGGAATAGTGTAGATTTTTGTTTTAAGAAATGGTAAAATTATTCATGGGAATCTAGCTAAAGTTCAGCTATTATTATGGAATTTCTTTTTTTAAAGATGTCATGGTATTGACTTATGGGGTGTCTGTCGTGCGTTGATAACCCTGAACCAAACGGTATATTTTGTGGTAGTATATTTTTGAAAAATTGAAGGAGCGTCGGTAATGTTGGTTAGAATCCATGGATGTTTTCATTATCTAAAAGATAAGTAATAAACGTTGAATTAGTTTTGTTAGATTTTATAGATTTTTTAATTATTTAAAAAAATCAGGGGTTTTTTAATTGTTTTTTAAATTTGATTAAATAAAATCTTAACTAAAGTTAAGGTGCTGCTGGTTAAATTAAGTTTTTGTTTATGGACTTATACGGTGCGTGTCCGACGGGCAGATTTGTTTGACGTCCAAGGCGAAGATATGCTAGTTGGAATTTTGTCTTTTTGAAGGAATTTGAGGTAATAAATGGATTTGAGTGATAAATGGTGATTGCGTAGTGTGATATTTAATTGCGTAGTAATATATATATATATATATATTTGTGGGGGTGGGGGAGGGGTGCGGGGTGCTGGGTTGGTTGATTCTTAGTTTCTCTAATAAGATTTTCGGGAGGAATGGTAAGACGGTGGATGCTTTTTTAAAGGTTTTTTCAGCTTGGTTTCTTATCTACGTGTTTTTATTTGAGTGGGGATCTTTAAGCTCTGAAAATGGTAAAGAGCGCTCGAAGCGTTCAAGGTGATCAAACCTTCAGATGTTCGAGAGGATGGTGGTTCGAATCCATCAAGATCCTGATTCTGGTCTTTTTGGGATTTCTTTCTGGTCTTTTTGGGATTTCTTCTTTGTGCAGTGGGTTCATTTGTCATTACAATAATAATTAGGGAATGTAATTTTTTATTTTTTCAGTAGATCTAAAAGGAATTGAGGGTTCAATTCGGTGTTCTTATTTTGCAAGATCTCATCTCTTCGATTTTTGTAGATTTCAAGAAAAATTTTTGGATTTAATCGGGTCCATGGGGTCCGTTCGAATCAAATACTTGATTCGTGTTTCAGTGCATGATTGGACTTTAGAAAAATAATGGGGGATTATACTTTGATTTTAAAATATTATTGAGCCTGTATGGAAGTTATGTTGTAGAACTGTTAGTGTCTACGAAAAGTAGGCGTCTTAATGTATAGTTTATGTTAGCTCAATTTACAATTCAATTTTTAAGGAGCTACAACAAATTAAAATTTGTTTAAAAGAGAGGTTTGGAAAGCTTTCTTCCATTTTATGTTTGCTGTTTGTCCTCTAAAATTGTAATAAACGAATTCTTATAAGGTAGGTTTAAAACAATTCAAATGGCTGCCTCTATTTTGAATACAACAAATACCTTCATAAGTATTATGGTTAACAAACGTGCAAAAAAATATTTTTCTAAAAGAACGGCTTTAGTCTTTTTAAGGAACGAAAAATCAAAGTTTGTTAAAAAAATATTTTTCTAAAAGAACGGCTTTAGTCTTTTTAAGGAACGAAAAATCAAAAGAGGAACGGCTTTAGTCTTTTTAAGGAACAAACGTGCAAAAAAATATTTTTCTAAAGGAACGGCTGCGGAACATCATTGGTCATAGGACGGTTTTGTAGTCATATTATTTTTAAAAAATCAATTTAAAAAGTTATTAATTTTTCAATTATTACTATTATCATTATTTTTGTGCATATTTTTATAAATATTTTGTGTCCATCAATAAAGTTTGTATTATTTAATTATATATTGTTAAATGTTATAATTTAATGCTAAGATGGTTGTTCAGTTGGTTAGATTTTATCTCGTTATCAATTATGGGTTCGACATATTTTAGCGATAAATTTTTAAATTTAAAAATTCTTTAGGGATCCGTGATTGTTGGTACAAGTGAGGTCAGGATTATGATATCAGGCATATGATCATTGGTATAAATAAGAGATCAGGATCTTTCTATCCCCGTTCTACTAGTCGGTGTTTTAGTATAAGTGAGGTCAGGATTATGATATCAGGCATATGATCATTGGTATAAGTAAGAGATCAGGATCTTTCTGTCCCCGTTCTACTAGTCGGTGTTTTAGTATAAGTGAGGTCAGGATTATGATATCAGGCATATGATCATTGGTATAAGTAAGAGATCAGGATCTCTCTTTGTCCTTGCTCTACTAGTCGGTATCTTAGTGGTATCAGGTTGGTGGGGTTTTAGTGATGTCAGGTATGATCATTGATGTAAGTAAGAGATCAGGATCTCTCTTTGTCCTTGCTCTACTAGCCGGTATCTTAGTGGTATCAGGTTGGTGAGAAGAGACTGTGCCTTTTGTCCTTATTTTACTAGTCTGTCTTAGTGATGTTAGGCATGATCATTGTTGTAAGTGAAAGGTCAGGATCGATGTCTTAGTGGTGTCAGGTTGATGGAAAGAGACTATGCAAATCCGAGCATCATGTATCAAATATTACTTGACAGGATGGAAACCTGCAGTGTAGCTATACTGTAATTTATCCTCTCACTCCTTTTTGCTTTATCAAAAAAAAATGTTATAGTTTAAATTATTAAAAAATATATTTGAAATATTAGATGAATAGTTTATTAAAAAATTATGTATCAATTTATTTATAAAATTTATTGATCATAAAAAATATATATTTTTTAATATATATAAATTAAATATGTATTATTTGATCAATGAGTATTATATTTTAAAAAATATATATTTATTTATAGATGTGTATGGGTGTAAATTAAATATACTTTTTAATATATATTATATAATATTTTATATATATTAATTCATTTACCCGTATGCATTGAATTAATATTGTATCAAAGAATTATAGTATTTATTAATAAGTTATGTATCATTAAATATGCATTATTTAATTATATAATGTATTTAAATAAATAATATATTTAAATATTTATATTAATTATTTAAAAATATATATTAATTATAATAATTATTTTTTAAAATATAATATAATTATATTAATAAGTATATATAAAAATAAAAAAATTGTTATTATAAAATTTATAATTTTATTAGTAAAAAATATTTAATATTTAAATTTATTTTAAAATTAATATTAAGAAAAATACCATAAATATAAATCTGTTTCATGTGATATTTTAGAGTGCCGGTTTCATATTATATGAACCCATTCCTATATGATTTTTGTTGCAAAAGGGTAGGATGGTATTTTGGTAATTCAGCGCGATTGTGGGTGCGGCACGGATAGGTGATATTTTAAGTTAGAAATTTACTTGATTATAGTCTTAAAATAAGCTCTGTGATTTTTACCTATATGTCTATAACTGTAGGTGGTCGCCACGAATATTTTAGATTATCTATAAAAAGAGAAAGGGCTTTGCTTCTAATTGAGTTACTTTCTCGATGTTGAAGTTTTTTATCATCTAATAAGTGAATACTTATTGATTTTTGATAAAATTGATTATTTGATTATCACAAGTTGGTTCTAAAATAGCTTATCAGTTCTAGATTGCATCCTGGCAGTTGAGACGTATCCTGATGCAACGGTTTAGTGGTTCCGATCCTCGTAGGTAATTTTTCAAATGAGTTTTAGATGGTTGTTTGGTGGTACCTTCCCTGAATTTACTCTTACCCCTTTCACTTGTGATCATAGTTGTATAAATATGCTGTTTCTATTTTTAAAGCACTTCAAGTCACATATTTCTTTTCTTCAATATAAAATAAATTATATATTATTTATTTAAAATCAAATAAATATATAATCCAAAAAGAAATATATTGCTGTTTTGGTTATTATGACAGTAAAATTTCAAAATACCTAAAAAAATCATCGAGTATTTTCTTTGGTATGATATCGATCCTTTCCCATCCGGGAAACAGAGATTGAAATTTATCCTCGAAGGGTAGAAGATAAAAATTAGCCCTTCTAAATTTTACAAAAAAAAAAAATAAAATAAAATTGTGTTTTGCAACTTATATTTAAAAATGGGTCGCGGGTTTTCACTAACCGGTCAGCTCAACCTGTTTCCCACTTGTACGTTATATTTCCGTGTGAATGACAAATGGGCTGGAATATAGCGGGTTCACTGATTTCCTTTGTTTTACAGATTCGGTCTAGTTTTATAATTAATAACCATTCTTATAATCATGCAATTGGAGCGAACTATTATCTATGGTTTAAAATCAAAGCCATTTATTAGCTTCAATCAAAGCCATTTATTAGCTTCGATCATATCCATCCACATAAAATACTTAAACAACAATCGGTGGCAAGAGTTGATAATGCATGCAATATACTTAAATAGGTTGAGCAGTGATTGCTTCTATGTTGTTACCCCAAAAAAAAAGAAAAGAAAAAGTAATTGCTCCAGGCCAAACAGAACTAGGGAGACAATCGATATTATTAAATCCAAAACAAACAAGATGGTCCTAATGGGTGGATCGAAATTCGCAATTTAGATGGAGATCATGACTGGATGGACTCTTGTTAACTTGATGAATTTCAAAAAGCCAGGTAGGTGGAAAACTAGGTTAATTGTCGGAATAATGTTATATCAACATAGTTCTTAAAAGTTACCCTTTCTTTTTATTATTTATTTGGTGCAAAGGATGATAAAAGAGAAGAATGGATAAGAGAGATGATAGAAGAAGATCCATTCTTTCTTATATTTTGTGAAACATGGAAGGATAAATAGGAATAGTTCTTTTTTTTATTTGGATATAGGAGAAATACAAGAGAAAATGGATGATATTTTATAATATTTTTATCAAATTACTTTTCAAAAAAGAATAATATAATCAATTCATAATACTTATTTATGCTAAATAAGTAGAGTAATATATAAATTTATAATTTTTATAATTTATGATTATATAAAAAATTATATACATGTTTTATTTAATTTGATAATTAATTATATATAAATCAATTTATTTATATAATTAATTATATAAAAGATAATTAAATTATAATTTAATTTAAATAATTGATTATTTTATAAATAGTTTTAATTAAAAAATAGTCAATATAAGTAAGAATATATTTAACAATTCTATTATTTACTTATAATTATTCAAGTTATGTATTAAAATTAAAATAATTAGTCCTAAAATTTAATGCTATAGCATTAATAGTATATGTAAAATAAAAGTATAATAAATAAAAGGAATGAAAAAATGAAAAAGTGTTAGGGCTTGATATGGCTACATCGTTGACATGGAAAGTGTGTCAGTTTCAACTGATGCCGCCGGTGCCACGTGGTTTTCTTTCAAAATTTTTCGCTCGGGAAGTGGCGCTCCCGCTCCTTCGCCAGGTGGGACCCCAAGACGGGTCCACCTCGGCCGAAGTCGAGTCTTTCTCTGCCACTTCGCCAAGTGTCCACCAGGAGGGGTCCACATTGGCCGAAGTAGTCCCGTCCCTCGGCAAGTGGCACCCCAGGACGGGTCCACCTTTGCCGAGGTCGAGCGGGCTTTCCTGCTTCTTCGCCAGGTGGCACCCCAAGACGGGTCCACTCGGTCGAAGTCGAGCCTTTCTCTGCCACTTCGCCAATGTCCACCCAGGAGGGTCCACCTCACTGAAGCTGGCAGCCCCTGCCCCTCGCCAGGTGGCACCCTAGGATGGGTCCACTCTACCGAGGTCGAGCCGGGCTCTCCTACTCCTTCGCCAGGTGGCACCCCAAGATGGGTCCACCTCGGCCGAAGTCGAGCCTTCCTCTGCCACTTCACCAGGTGTCACCCAGGAGGGGTCCACCTCGGCCGAAGCTGGCAGCCCCCGCTCCCTCGTCAAGTGGCGTCCCAAGATGGGTCCACCTCTACGAGGTCGAGCCAGCTTCCTTCCTTCGCCAGGTGGCACCCCAAGACGAGTCCACCTCGGTCGAAGTTGAGCCTTTCTCTGCCATTTCACCAGGTGTCCATCCAGGAGGATCCACCTCGGTCGAAGCTGGCGGCCCCTACTCCCTCGCCAGGTGGCACCCCAAGACGGGTCCATCTCTACCAAGGTCGAGCCGGGCTCTCCTGCTCCTTCGCCAGGTGGCACCCCAAGACGGGTCCACCTCGGCCGAAGTCGAGCCTTCCTCTGCCACTCGCCAGGTGTCCACCCGAGAGGGGTCCACCGGCCGAAGCTGGCAGCCCCCGCTCCCTCGTCAGGTGGCATCCAAGATGGGTCCACCTCTACCGAGGTCAAGCGGGCTTTCCTGCTCCTTCGCCAGGTGGCACCCCAAGACGAGTCCATCTCGGTCGAAGTTGAGCCTCTCTGCCACTTCGCTAGGTGTCCATCCAGGAGGGTCCACCTCGGCCGAAGCTGGCGGCCCCCTACTCCCTGCAGGTGGCACCCCAAGACGGGTCCTCTCTACCGAGGTCGAGCTGGGCTCTCCTGCTCCTTGCCAGGTGGCACCCCAAGACGGGCCACTCGGTCGAAGTCGAGCCCTTCTCTGCACTCACCAGGTGTCACCCAGGAGGGGTCCACATCGGTCGAAACTGGCAGCCCTCGCTCCTCGCCAAGTGGCACCCCAAGAGGGTCCGCTCTGCCGAGGTCGAGCCGGGCTCTCCTGCTCCTTCGCAGGTGGCACCCCAAGATGGTCCACCTCGGTCAAAGTCGAGCCTTTCTCTGCCACTTCGCTAGGTGTCCACCAAGAGGGGTCCATCTCGGTCGAAGCTGGCGGCCCCCTGCTCCTCACCAGGTGGCATCCCAAGATGGGTCCACTCTGCGAGGTCGAGTCGGGCTCCCTGCTCCTTCGCAAGTGGCACCCCAAGACAGGTCCACCTCGGCCGAGTCGAGCCTTCTCTGCCACTTCGCCAGATGTCCACCAGGAGGGGTCCACCTCGGTCGAAGCTGGCGGCCCCTGCTCTCTCGCCAGGTGGCACCCAAGACGGGTCCACCTCGCCAAGGTCGAGCCAGGCTCTCCTGCTCCTCCGCTAGGTGGCATCCAAGACGGGTTCACCTCGATCGAAGTCGAGCCTTCCTCTGCCACTCGCAGGTGTCCACCCAGGAGGGGTCCACCTCGGCCGAAGACGGGTCCACCTCTGTCGAGGTCGAGCCGGCTCTCCTGCTCCTTCGCCAGGTGGCACCTCGAGATGGGTCCACCTCGGTCGAAGTCGAGCCTTTCTCTGACACTTCGCCAGGTGTCCACCCAGGAGGGGTCCACCTCGGCCGAAGTTGGCAGCCCCCGCTCCCTCGCCAGGTGGCACCCCAAGACGGGTCCACCTCTGCCGAGGTCGAGCCGGGCTCTCCTGCCCCTTCGCTAGGTGGCACCCCAAGATGGGTCCACTTCGATCGAAGTCGAGCCATCCTCTGCTACTTCGCCCAGGTATCCACCCAGGAGAGGTCCACCTCGGCCGAAGCTAGCAGCCTCTGCTCCTCCGCCATGCTGCGCCCCGAGACGGGTGCACCTCTGCCGAGGTCAAGCCAGGTCCTTTTGCTCCATCATCAGGTGGCACCCCCTGATGGGTCCACCTCGACCGAAGTCAGCCTTACTTTGCAAAGCCTCGGGGGGAGCAGAGGCACGGGTCACGAGGTCGCCACTAGAATTGGCATGCACCGCGTCCCGTACAGGTGTCATTACGGCCCACAGCGGTGCACGGAACCTCGTTTACATCAGTTAAGCAGGGACGCGATCGAGGAGTTAAATCTTTGCGGCCAGGAGCCTGGAACACTGGAAATCCCGTCAACGTCCGAAAGGAGGGCTCCGCGCTCGGCTCAAGGTCTCGCCATATTCCCCTTTCGTGACACACGGCGGACAAGGCATGCCGGCCACTTAACTCCCGAACTTGAAGGAGAAGGGAGGGGATCCAGAGATCTCCGGGGAGGGGACGGGACTGAGAGGCGGTTCGGTGGATAAAAGAGATGGTTAAAAGTGAATGAAAAGGAAGTCGACAAGAGGGAAGAGTATCGAGAGAACGATCCTGGGACCCCCGGAAGTCCTCAGGCGGGGCTCGGTGAACCCACCGCAGGAAGCCGGGCTTCAAACCTCTCTTCCTCACACTTCTTTCATCTAAATCTCCTCTAAGCAGGGAATCCTTCGGGAACCCACCTTAGTGGACCTGTTCCATCTTGCCGCTCTCTAACTTGATCGTCGAGTGCCCCCGCCGGAATCCCCGGCCCGGGTCTCTGACCTATTTTACAGGACGGAGACTTGGAGATCTCGAGGTAGGAGAGTCTGAGAACCGGTGCCAGCTTATTAGCTACAGGCCATCGCGGTAAGATCGGCAACAGGGCTTTATCAAAAAATTAATGAAGAAAAAATTTATCAACAAAGAAATCTATCTCTTATGTGATTTATCTATTTTTCTTTGCATCCTCTTAATTTGGGATGCTTAATGGTGATCTATGATGAATGGGCAATTCTTCATTTTTTTATCAATTATTTCTAGAAGCAGGAGCTTATGTACTATAAAAATATAATTTTGATGGTTTATTGATTACACTTATAGAATTATATTGATATTACTCACAAGCTATTTTCAAGTAGGTTGTGATGTTTAGTACTAGGTCTTTGGCAAAAATAATAATTATTTTTAAAATATCATGCAAAATTCTTAATAAGCCTTAATTAAGGTTGTATTTGGATTTGCTATTGAAAGTAGAGCTTCTGAAATTTTTAGAAGTGAAACTTTTGGAAGTAGAGTTTTTACTACTGTTGTTTGATAATTATATTATAAAGTAATTTAAAATTAGTAACTAAAACAAAAATATGCTTTAGTATGACAAAATGATGATGAAAGATATTGTATAATATTATATAGTAAATAATAATAACATAATATTACATAATATTATATATTAAAATATTATTAATATAATATTATATAATATAATATAATATATTATTATTATAATATATAATATAATATAATGGATTATAATCTAATCTAACAAGGATTAAAATATAATATATTATATTATATTATTATTAATGATAATAATGTAATAAATTATATTAAAGATTTATAATGTAAATATTTTTATATTTTAAAATATGTTATATTATATAATATTATTATCATATAATACAATATGTAATATAATATATAAATAGTATTATTATAATTATAATGTAATATAAGATACAATCTAAGCTAATAATAAATTATAATATATTTGTATAATAATATATCATAATATTAGTATATTAGTATATATTTTATATATATAGTATAATAATATAATTTGATATGATACAAAATGTAAGTATGATAAAAATAATATTATATGTTATTAAATTAAAATATTATTATATATTGTAATCTTACTATTATAAATTATATGTAATATGATATATTGAATTATAATCTAATCTAAAAATAGATTATAATATATTAGTATTGTTGCCGCCTAGATCGCCGTGGCCTGTAGCTTATGTAGCCCAAGTGAGTGGACTCCCTGCCGGGCGTCACCAGGCTCGTCGACCGGAGACGATCAAGGGGAACATAGTTGTAGTTGGGATGAAAGGGGGCTTGGTACTGTGGTGGTCTTCCTGTGGGCCTCTCCGGTAAGAGTAATCTTCTTCGTATCGTCCCTCTGTTGCATGGACTGCAAAACAGGAGAGACCAGGGCCAGGGATTCCGGCAATGATACTCCGATGATCAAGTCAGTGGGACGATCGAATGAAATAAGAGACCTCTAAGGCAGAGAGCTTAGGGGACTCTCTACTGCCAGAGGGTGATAGAAAATGGACGTTAATGTAAGAATGAAGAGAGTGTGTTGTCTCTTACCCCCCCTCACCTCTTCCTGCTGCTCTTATATAGACAAGCGACTCTTGGTGTTCAGGGAGGCGCATTCTTCTTGGCATAGGCCTGTGAGGCTTCTATAGGCCTGGGAGGTTTAGATAGGTTGGTCAACCTTCTCCTTCCAGGTGGTTCAGGAGGTTGGTGAAGGGGCACAGTGCCTTGGATGGGGCATGCCTTCCTAATTGGTATAAATGTGTCCTGGGAGCTTTGATATAGCCCTCCTTGTAGGAGGTACACTAGGGATGGTGATTTTATGTATCGTACCGTCATCGTACCTGCACTTGAGGAGCGTACCTGAAAAGATGTTAGATGACAAATGGCATGCAGATCGAGATGATGCAGATGAAGGCCCTCCAATGCACGATTCGAGGTACGCGGATGATTATAATATATTAGTATTGTTGCCCCTAGATCGCCGTGGCCTGTAGCTTCTTACGTAGCCCAAGTGAGTGGACTCCCTGCCGGGCGTCACCAGGCTCGTCGACCAGAGACGATCAAGGGGAACATAGTCGTAGTTGGGATGAAAGGGGCTTGGTACTGTGGTGGTCTTCCTGTGGGCCTCTCCGGTGAGGAGTAATCTTCTTCTGTATCGTCCCTCTGTTGCATGGACCTTAAAACAGGAGAGACCTGGGCCAGGGATTCCGGCAATGATACTCCGACGATCAGTCAGTGGGACGATCGAAGGAAATAAGAGACCTCTAAGGCAGAGAGCTTGGGGGACTCTCTACTGCCAGAGTGTGATAGAAAATGGACGTTAATGTAGAATGAAGAGAGTGTGTTGTCTCTTACCCCCCCTCACCTCTTCCTGCTGCTCTTATGTAGACAAGCGACTCTTGGTGTTCAGGAGGCGCATTCTTCTTGGCATAGGCCTGTGAGGCTTCTGTAGGCCTGGGAGGTTTAGATAGGTTGGTCAACCTTCTCCTTCCAGGTGGTTCAGGAGGTTGGTGAAGGGGCACAGTGCCTTGATGGGCACGCCTTCCTAATTGGTATAAATTGTGTCCTGGGAGCTTTGATATAGCCCTCCTTGTAGGAGGTACACAGGGATGGTGATTTTATGTATCGTACCGTCATCGTACCTGCACTTTGAGGAGCGTACCTGAAAAGACGTTAGATGACAAATGGCATGCAGATCGAGATGATGCAGATGAAGGCCCTCCAATGCACGATTCGAGGTGCGCGGATGAGGCATGCAAAGTCCCTCGCGTGCATGGACTGAGGCGAGGTAGGTGGAAGCCCCTGTGCGCGGATCGAGGTGCGGCATGCGGACGCTCCCAAGCACGTCAAGCCAGACTGTTCCGAACTGGATTTCATGGTGTGGCCGACACGGCAGAGCTTACTTGTGGCCGGAGCCAGAATAAGGACCCTGGTTTTGCGGACGCGCCTAGGCGAAGCCAAACTGGATCGCTGCTCTTGGCAGGAGCTGGGCTTGCGGGGTGCAGGCTATGAAGCCGGACCGGAGCCGGACTGGACGGGGCAGGACCGGAGCCCGGTGCGCCGCAAGTGGAGGCGGGGCCGGAGCCGGCATGCTACTCCCTGGCGACGTGCGGGTCGATCTGGACGGGGCTGGGTGCGGCCCCCCACGGGCGAACCGGAGCTAGCGGGGTGCACGGGTGCGGCCGGACTTGGCACAGGCGGGGGCAGGTGCGGCCATGCCGAGCTGGGAGCCGAACCGGAGGCGCCGATTGCCGATCGGGAGCGCCGATTGCCGAACCGGAAGGTCTGGACCGGAGCGCCGAATTGGATGGGGCAGAGCCGGCACGCTGCTCCGTGCCCACGAGGAGGAGCGCCGAACTAGACGGGGCAGGACCGGAGCGCCGAATTGATGGGCAGAGCTGGCAGCTGCTCCGCGCCACGAGGAGGAGCCCGGTGCGCCGGAGCGGAGGCGAGGCGGAGCCGGCACACTGTTCCCTGGCGACGCGTGCGGTCGAGCTGGATGGAGTCGGGTGCGGCCCTCCACGGGCGGACCAGAGCTAGCGGGGCGCACGGGTGCGGCTGGACTTGGCATATGCGGGGGCGAGGTGCGGCCATGCCGAGCTGGGAGCCGAACCGGGAGGCGCCGTGGCGAGTTCACACTGGACCGGACTGAGGCGCGGGCGAATTTGGAAGCCGAGGCGGTCTATGCCGAGGTGGGCTTCCCACGGGCGGACGCGTGCTGCGGGCGTGCCCTGGCACGAGCGCTGGCGGACCTGGGCACCGGGGTGTTGGTGACGAGGTGGATCGTCGCAGGAGCAGGTGTGGACTCCCGCGGGCGAACAGGTACCGGAGAGGGCGGAGCCGAGGTGGGCTTCCCACAGGCGGATGTGTGTTGCGTTCGTGAGCCTGGGGCGCGGGTTTGCCCTGGCACGGACGTGACTCCTGGCAAAAAAGTCTGGTGCGTGCTCCTCCCGTGCGCACGGATCTAGGCATGGACATGTCACCGAGCTGGGCGTGGCAGGAGCCGACCAGGGGTTGACCTCAGGACAGACTGGATAGTAATAAATGGGACTCCGCTTTCGATCAAGGGGGGCCGAGGTGGAGAAATACATGGCCGAGATGGGGTTACGTTGGAGAAATTTGTGGCCGCATTAGCCACCAAGCAGGGTGCCATGCCAGGGCCGAATGGGTTGGTGACTACTGTAACAAGTATGATATAATAATATATTATAATATTAATGTATTATTATATTATATATATTTATGGCATAAAATATAATATGATATGATACAAAATATAATTATCAGATTTTATAGGTAGGTATTCTGATTATTCAAAAATTTATTTAAACTAAGACTGCTTCTTGATATTAGATAGAAAATATTTTTAAAAAATTTCAAAATAGAGCTTTTTTAAATAAATCTTTTTAGCTTTATGGTAAAACTAAATAGCTTCATAATATTTTACCCAATACCATATCATCCAAAAAATACTTTTAAGGACTGGAAAGTACTTTATGGTACTTTAAAGACTTAGCCAAATGAAATCTAAATCTAAAAATTTTAACATTTGTTATATAGGATTGTCCTTCTCCTTGCCTATTTGTGTCATCCTTGGACCATGCAATGAGAGCATTTGGTATTTGCTTGTCTGCATAATTATGAAGACATTATTCTACCATAGGCCAATCATCTTATTTCATTTTTTATGTAGCCTATTTATAATGTCTGATGTAGCTGATCGCTGACATGGCATCTTCTTCGTCTAACATGGCTAACTATTGACGCGACACTCGCAGGCCATGTCCTGGTCTAGTAGAGCTCTTGGCTAGGCTGGACCCTGGTCATGGGGAGGATTGTTCTTCTCACAGATCAAGACAAGATGGACAAAAGGTAATAACCCCAGCGGGCATGTGCAGCCCGCTTGGTTCCAACACCATGACAGAGCACTCGATGGCGACAAGGGGTGCAGTATTGCCATATCCATTGAACCCATCACGATATTCGGGAAGGAACATCCCGCAAAGGAGAAAAGGCGTTCCGTCGAACCTGTGCCCCTTGCAGAGGCATGCTCTGCCAGGACCACAGGTCCTATAGCACACCGCCTGAATCCCTTGCAGGGGATGCCCTGTCGGGACTCCAGTTTCTGTCATACGAGCTCAACAAAGCCTGCACCCCTCTTAGGGGAGTGTGCTGCCAAGATACCAGACCCTGTCCAATAGTGTTGCCTTCTATATATAGGTAAGAGGGACCTCCGGTCAAGGTAAGTGGCAAGTAAACCCCCGCTACTTAAAAAGGAGAAAAAATCTCTTATTTTTCCTCTTCGCGGTACTTATCTATGCCTCCGTGATAGAGAAACTTATGTCCTTGATTGCCAAACTAACTTGACTATCGGAGTGACCCTGCCGGTGCCTTCGGCCTGGATTCTCTTCCTTGTAAGATCATTTAACGGCCAAGAATATCCAGAAGCAAGGGACCCAACTTTTTCCAGAGTGACTGATGTGTTACCGGGACCTACCAAGTCTATAGAGAGGGGCAATCTTGGTTGCAACAGATTGGCATGCCGGTAGGGAAGCGAAAGGACAATATCGATGATGTCTAACTTGAAACTGTCGCCACGTTACAATGATCCCATGATTATAATGTGCATGCATGAAGCTTTTGCTAGCCACATTGGGAACCCATCCTACCATGGAGACTGGTGTAGTGGTGGAGCCTCAAGTTCTGCCACCTCCACTACCGGTGGACCAACATGTGCAAATCACTATGCTCACGTAGCAAGCTCAGATACTGACCATAGCAACGCATCAACTATAGCACCAGCATCGATCCATGGTGATGCAACAGCAGCCAGGGGCCCCCGTGGTCCCATTCGCCGCCATTCATACTAGCCTTCGATCTTTCCGAGAGGGGTCGTCACGTGCATGGGCAGCATCATCCCCGTGCTCCCTTTGTCACCCATGGAAAAGCCAGCACATACCAGGGAAGGGGGGCTAAAAGAATTTGGCCGACCGAGAGAGCCACTCTCTGGTCTCGAACTGCAGCGGCTCCTCATATCAACGGCATCGATGTAGTAGGGGGTTGAAGCATGAGCTACCCTGTTGACTCCGTTATTGATTTTGATGATTAACAAAATACTTAAGTATATTTGAGTACTAACAGTTCTTTAAGGTGTGTTCTTATTAGAAAAAGGTACTCATCAAGTTGGCTGAATTAAATTGCTTGTCACATATTTGAAGAAGCCTTTTCTATGAATGAAACATTAAAGATTGATGGACATAAGTTTTAAATTGCTTGAAAGGATTTAAGAGTCAAGTTCAAAGAAGATTTAGCAAAGTTTCAATCAAATTTTGAAAAGTTTCAGCAAGTGTTGACTCAAAGTATCGACTCACAGTTCAAGTGTCGACTCATGACAATGCAAGTGTCGACCAAACCGGTACACGAAAAAGAGTTTCAGATGGTACGGTTGAAGTGTCGACTTATGCTATACAAGTGTTGACCCTATGTCAACTCAAAGATTGACTCAAAACCTGAAATAGATTTCTTACAAAATATGCTGAAATTCAAGACTCAACTCAAGTGTCAACTCACTAGATGAAGTGTCGACTCACCTGAGATTTCCAAAGAGCTTCAAAGCAAAATTTGAACTAGGTGTCGACTCATGGAATTTAAGTATCGATCCTAAGTACTCTCACAGCCTGAAGTGCACACTTGGAGCTCTAGGAACAGTAACGCTAGTTTTTTCAAACACAAAACTCGACCCTTTTAGCCCCCATGGCTAGTTCCACCTCTCTAATGGTCATAACCATCTTTTAAGCCTTGGGATGGTATTTAAGTGAATTAAGTTCAAGTGGAACATAAGAGAATGAATAGGGAAGAGAAAAAGAAAAAAAAAAAGTGCATTCACTCAAATTCATTAAGAGCAACCATTTCTAGGCAAAAGAAGCCTCCAAGTATTTAAAGCAATTAAGAGCATTCAAGTCCAACTACTTTTGAGCATAAATTGAGGCTTCATCGAATTGAAGACAAGTATCTTCAACAAGCTTCAAAGAGATAAAAACTTTTATTTAGAAAGCTTGATTGTATTCTTTACTTTCATTATTACTTTGTTGTATCAAGGTTTTTGGTTAGCCTAGTTGAAAACCAAGGAGGTTTTTGGTTAGCCTAGTTGAAAATCAAGGAGATTTTTGATAAACCTAGTTGAAAACTAAGGAGATTATTGGTTATCCTTTGAAAACTAAGAGGTTTCTTTGGTGAGCCTAGTAAAATCAAAAGGGATTTTAATTAGTGAGCCCGAAAAACTAATCGGTTGTAATCGAGAGTGATTATAGTGAATTCATGAGTATACCTTGGGAGTGGATGTAGGTGCTTTCGAGTGCACCGAACCACTATACTTGCTTTTGTTTGTGGTTGATTGTCTCCTCTTTACTTACTTTTATTTTCATTGCATTTAAATTTCTGTTGTATACTCTTTAAGAGCACACAACTTTTTCATCACACTAGCACTTGAATTGATATTGAATTAGCACACATACTTGAAAATATTTTTTAGAAACCTAATTCACCCCCCTCTTAGATTGCTTATCGGATAATAAGTGGTATCAGAGTCACATTCTCAGTATATAGGTCTAACCACCTTGAGCAAAGACTATGACAGCCCCACTTGGTACTAGTGTAGTTGAGGGACAAGCCTCAAACAGACCCCCTTTCTTTAATGGCACAAATTATACTTATTGAAAAACATGAATGATAATTATATGCATTCTATAGATTATAATTTATGAAAAGTAGTGGATAAAGGTCCTCATATTCCTTCGATTGTGGTTAATGGTGTTTCCATCCCAAGTTTGAAGAGGATTGGGATAAAATGATATTAAACAATCCGAGATCAATGAGAAAGCAATGAATCTCTTTTTTGTGCATTGGATCCTAATAAATTCAACAAGATTTCCACATGCACTTCAGCCAAAAAAATATGGGACACACTTGAGGTCACCCATGAGGGTACCGATCAAGTGAAAAACACAAAAGTTAACATGCTTGTACACACTTATGAGATATTTTGCATGGAACCAAATGAATCTATCACCGACATGTATACTAGGTTCACAAATATTGTTAATAGCATGAGAAGCCTTGGTAAAATTATGTCTAATGCCGATCTTGTGAACAAAATACTCAGGTCTCTATCAACATCTTGGGATCCAAAAGTGATAGCCATTTAAGAAGTCAAAGATATTGATAAACTTCCATTGGAGCAATTGGTAGGTTCGCTCATGACTTACGAGTTGAATTGGAAACAAAAAGCAATGGATATGGATAAGAAGAAGAAGGGTATAGCTTTCAAGTCTACAACACAAGAAGAGTCTTCAAATGAAGAATTAAAAGAAGAGAAAGAATGAGGATGATGAAATACTATTAGCAAGAAAGTTTAGAAAATTTATAAGGAAAAAGAAATTTCTTTACAAGAAAAGTTTCAACCAAGCTAGGAAAAGGGAAAAGAAAAGGAGAAGAAAGGACAAGGAGAATGAACTACTTATTTGCTTCGAATGCAAGAAGCCTGGACATTATAAGTATGACTGCCCTCTCCTAAACAAGTCAAGGAAGAAGTTTATAAAGAAAGCAATATGGTAACTTAAAGTGACAGTGAGGACTCCAGCTCGGAAGAAGAATAAATTGAAGTTGCCAATCTTTGCTTCATGGCACAACAGGAAAAAAAGGTGTGTCTTGCAACCAAAGAAAAGAAAAGATTATAGTATCTTGATAGTGGTTGCTCAAGACACATGACAGGAGATGTGAAGCAATTCATCTCTCTTGAGGCACTGAATGGAGGGAGTGTAACCTTTGGTGATAATAGAAAGGAAAGATCATCAGTATGGATAAAGTTTACATCTCCATTCTACAAGGATTGATAATGTACTATTAGTTGAAGGATTAAAATATAATTTACTTAGTATTAGCCATTTTTGTGATAAAGGCTTTCAAGTTATTTTGAATCATCTTTTTGCATGATTGCTAGTCCTGATGATAATGGAGTGAAGTTCATTGGAAAAAGGTATGGTAACATTTTACATGTTGATTTGGATAATCTATCTTTGCCTAGTGGTAAATGCCTAGTTGCAATGAATTTCACTGTTAATGAGACTATCTAGCTTTGGCATCGTAGATTAGGACATGCTAGCATGATTTACTTTCTAAATTATATAAAAAGGATTTAGTAAGAGATTTACCAAAACTTAGTTTTGAGAAAAATAAAATTTGTGAAGCATGTCAATTTGGAAAATAAGTAAAAACATATTTCAACCTAAAGGTTTTGTTTCAACTTCTATGCTGTTCGAGCTACTCTATATGGATCTTTTTGGACCAACTAGGACATTTAGCCTAGGAGGCAAGAGATATGAAATAGTTATCGTGGATGATTTTTCTCGATTTACATGGGTTTATTTTTAGCTCACAAAGATGAATCATTTTTAGCCTTCGTTAAGTTTTATCAAAAGTTTCTAATAAAAAAGGTACTTCAGTTATTTGTATTCGTAGTAACCATGGTTCTGAAAATCAGGATTTTGAAATTTTCTGTAATGAAAAAGGAATTGAACATGATTTTTCTGTACCTAGGACATCTCAACAAAATGGGTGGTAGAAATAAAAAATCATACTTTTAGAAGAAATGGTATGCACAATGCTTTGTGAAAATGATTTACCGAGATATTTTTGGGCTGAAGCAGTAAATACTGCTTGCTATATTTTAAATCATGTTTTAATTCGTTCTATTTCAAAGAAACTCCATATGAGCTTTGGAAAAAGAAAACCTACTTTAAAATATTTTTGAGTTTTCGATTGTCAATCTTTATTATGAACAATGGTAAGATAACTTAGATAAATTTGATACAAGTCTGATGAAAGTATTTTCTTAGGATACTCTACATTTAGCAGGGCATATAGAGTCTTTAATAAAAGAACTTTAGTAGTATAGAATTTGTACATGTAGTATTTGAAGAATTTACTAATAAATCTTCTAAAAAGAGGATACTTCTGATGCATGTGTAGGTACTGAAGGATTAAAGAAGCTAACTTTGGATGATCAACACCCCCAAGAAAATGAAGAAGATCAAGACCAGAAGGAAAGAGAAGTCATACATCCATACGAAAGCATCAAGATCTATCCAAGGAGTGGAGGTATGCTCATGGACACCTTAAGAATTAATCCTAGGTGATCCATCAAAAGGGATAAGAACAACATCTTCCATTAGAAATGAATGTGACTATATTGCTTTTATTTCTCAAATTGAACCAAAATATATTAAAGAAGCTGAAAAAGATTCTAATTGGATTATGTAATGCAAGAAGAATTGAATCATTTGAAAGAAATAAAGTTTGGACACTAATAGAAAGACCATATAATATTTCAATTATTGGCATAAAATGGGTATTTAGGAATAAATTAGATGAAAATAGTATTGTTATTAGAACAAAACTCGACTAGTTGCTAAAGGTTATAATCAAGAGAATGCATTAATTTTGATGAAACCTTTGCATATGTAGCTAGACTTGAAGCCATTAGATTATTTTTAGAATTTGCTTATTTTATGAATTTCAAATTATTTAAAATGGATGTTAAAAGTGCTTTCCTAAATGGTTTTATTGGTGAAGAAGTGTTTGTTGAACAGCCACCTGGATTTGAAAATCATGCACATCCAGATCATGTTTTCAAACTACACAAGGTACTTTATGGCTTAAACAAGCACCCCGAGCATGGTATGAAAGACTCAGCAAGTTTTTAATTAAAAATAATTTTTCTAGATGCCATGTTGATACTACTCTATTTCTGAAAAGGAAAGATGATAATCTTTGTAGTACAAATTTATGTTGATGACATCATTTTCTATGCTACTAATAAATTCTTTGTCAAGAGTTTGCCAAGCTTATGTAGAATGAGTTCGAGATGAGTATGATGGGTGAACTTAACTTTTTTCTTGGACTCTAAATCAAAAAACCAAAGAAGGGATCTTCATCAACCAAGCTAAGTATACAAGAGAAATCTTAAAGAAGTTTGGGATGGAGACTACCAGGATAATAGGTACACCTATGAGCCCCTCTTATAAACTTGATAAGATGAACATGGTAAAGTAATTGATTAGAAATTATATATAGGTATCATAGGCTCTTTATTATATTTGACTGCTAGTAGACCAGATATCATGTTTATATTTGTATGTATGCTAGATATCATCTGTTCCTAAGAGTCTCATTTATTGACTATTAAGCGTATTCTAAGATATCTATCTGGTTCAATTGATATTGGTTTGTGGTATTCTAGAGATTCATCTATTGATTTGATTGGTTATTCAGATATTGACTTTGCTGGGTGTAAATTAGATAGACAAAGCATAAGTGAAACATGCCAATTTCTTGGAGTTAACTTAATCTCTTTGTTTAGCAAGAAACAAACTTTAGTTGCACTATCCTTATCTGAGGCTGAGTATATTGCAGTGGAAGTTATTATGCTCAAATCTTGTGGATTAAGCAATAACTTGAAGATTTTGGAATCAAATTAACTAAGACACCCATAATATGTGATAATACTAGTACTATAAATTTGACTAAAAAACCTGTTCAGCATTCTATAAGTAAACACATTGAAATTAGGTATCATTTTATTAGATCATATTGAAAATAATAATATAATGCTTGAATTTGTTGGTACCGAAATGCAACTAGCTGACATATTGACTAAACACTTCAAGAGGATCGGTTCAGTATGATTAGAAGAGAATTAGGGATCATCAACCCTTTTGTCTAAAAATTTCTATCTTTTTATATTCTTAACTCTTGATTGATCAAAATTACCTGTGAATCATATTTATCACTTTCAAACCCTTCAAATCAAGTTCTTTTTGCTTAATGCTCTTTTCCTCATTTTTTTTTTTGATTTTAAGTCGAAGTGTCGATACTTTGAAGTGTCGACAGCTACGAGTGTCAACACTTGATCCACGGTCGTGAGTCGACACTTGCCGGTGAAAAATCGAGATAAAATAGGGAAAACAAAGTATTTTCGTCGAATTTTCTTCCTAAATTTGAGCCGACTCATCCTCTAACTATTCTCCAACACCTTCTTCCCTCCAATCTTAGTTTCAACCGACCGATTCTTCGTTTGGAACAAGTTCATTTTGGTTACTCACTGTTCTTCATCCTTTCTTTACTGTTTTTCACCGTAGAAATCCTAGATTTCTTCCATATTTGCTTCTTTCCCTTGATTCCTTGAAATGGGACCTAGAAAGCAAGTTGCCCGAAGGCCTCGACCTTCCGTTCAGGAGGAAGAGTGAAGAATGAAGGCTAGGCAAGAGCATTGAGAGGCAATTTAGCTTGAGGATCAGCTTGATGTTCCTGTCAGACCAGTTGTCTCTACCGCAGATAGGATGAGCTCGAAGACTATCATTGATGGTCATCGAGTGGATTTTGACTTCCTGGACCAGTAGCATTTCAGAATTGGATAGTGGCTGAGGGATGCCGATTTAGCACATTTTTTCTCACTATCCGAGAGATTTTACCCTAGCCTGATGAGAGAGTTCTACGGATCTTTAGCCAGAGGTAGTGAAGGATGGATAGCACAGGTCCAAGGAGAGACATTCCAATTTCTGCTAAGATTCAGAGCCGAGTATGGGAGATTTCTATGATAGGTTCATGTGGATGCCTTGGTGGACAGAATCAGTGGACTCCAGTGTATTTTTGAGACAGACGATCTTCCAGATGGAGCCACAATAGTTACTTCAAAACTTTCGCCTGAAATGAGGTTGCTGCACCACATTGTAGCCCAGATTCTTTTGCCAAAGATCGGATGCTTCGACTTCATCACAAAGCGTGAGTTATCGGTTATGGTGTCTCTGACACAGCACACTCCAGTATGCCTCCCAGTGCTTATGGTTCATCAGTTGATTGAGGCATCGACTAGTCGAGACTTTGTCTGCCCTACGGGATGGGTTTGACCATACTTTTTAGGCTTACGGAGTAGTCGTAGACTGAGAGCCTTACATATAGTTGTTGCATATAGACGTCTATGACATCATATCACTTCATCGGATGGGGTATCATCTAGTCAAAGGCTAGTGGAGATGGCGTATATCCGGTCAAGCTACTGATACAGATGATGAGGCAGCAGATGAGAAGCGTATTTTCTTAGGTGAGGCCGGGCCTTCTGAGGTACATAGAGAGGTTCCAGAGGCACAGCCCGAGCCTACGACTCAGCCAGAGCCTACTCCTCAGACCGAGCCAGCCACCCCTGCACATACAAAGATACCAGGCAGTGGAGATAGCCTAAAAGATAGGGTCACTCGCATAGAGTCTGAGATTATGGTTATTAGATAGCGACTTGACCAGATACATATGGAGATGAGGGAGAACCATCGAGGATTGAGTGATGGTATCTCTGCTATTTTATCTGCATTGGCAAGATATTCATCAAGCAAAGCTCCTCCACCTTCATCTACATCAGATCCACCTCCAGCACCATCAACTCCAAGACCAGATATGGCAGGTGATTAGATTGACTCTGCAGAGTTCGATACTTTAGATTTTATGACAGAGCCAGAGCCTGATGCAATAGCAGATGTTCCTAAGAGTCCCATTCCTGATCTTGCCCAATCACCATTTCAAACTTCAATTTTATCCACCTCACCTTCTAGATCTGATCCACACATTACTTCCATTCCTGTACCTACTCCTATCATTTCATCTTCTGGTACACTTGTGATACATTCTTCATCTATGCATACATCTTCCCTTATCAGGGAACTGGGATTTTACACTCCTGGTTTCCATCATTTTGAGTTTGGTCCCATCTTTGACCATACTCCCTTTTCTTTTAATTCAGCCACTCTAGTCAGTGCTGTTCCTGCTACTTATATAGCCTCCACCTCTTCTGCACCAGCTAGAGACAGTGCATATATCAGACACAGAGGACGAGGTCGACGTGATGTACCAAGACCTACCCAGACTAGACTCTCTGATCTCCGATCGATGTGGCCATGATCCTATCCTTATAGAGATACTGGACTTATTGAGATTGGATCCTCTGATGAGGAGTTCTCAGTAGGATAGTCTCTATGTTAGTTAGTTTACATTTCAACACTACTTATATGCAACTTTGCTTGTATTAATGTATGTGATATGGCAACATCGCTGACATGGAGTATGTGTCAGATCTAGCTGGCCGCCAGGCAGCACCACGCGACATCATCTCCCCGAACTCTCCTGCCAGGTGGCTCGTCAAGCGGTAAAGCTGACCTCAGGATCGAGCTTGGCACCTCTACCACACCACCAGGAATCGATCCAAGCAGGATCCACCTCGACCGGGGTGGCCCCACCTCTGCTCCTTTGCCAGGTGGCACCCCCAGATGGGCCCACCTCGTCAAAGTCGAGCCGGGCTCTCCCTGCTCCCTCGCCAAGTGGCACCCCAGATGGGTCCACCTCGACCGAGGTCGAGCTGGCCTCTGCCACTCCATTAGGTGTCGATCCAGGTGGGATCCACCTCAGCCGGGGTGGCCCTGCCTCTGCTCCTTCACCAGGTGGCGCCCCTGATAGGCCCACCTCATCGAAGTCGAGCCGGGCTCTCCCTGCTCCCTCGTCAGGTTGCACCCCCAAACGGGTCCACTTCAGTCGAGGTCGAGCTGGCCTCTACCACTCCGTCAGGTGTCGATCCAGGCAGGATCCACCTTGGTCAGAGTAGCCCTACCTCTGCCACTCCACCAGGTGTCGATCCAGGCAGGATCCACCTCGACCGGGTGGCCCCGCCTCTACTCCTTCACTAGGTGGTGCCCTTAGATGGGCCCACCTTGTCGAAGTCGAGCCGGGCTCTTCCTGCTCCCTCGCCAGGTGGCACCCCCAGATGGGTCCACCTCGGTCGAGGTCAGCTGGCCTCTGCCACTCCACCAAGTGTCGATCCAGGAGGATCCATCTCGATCGGGGTGGCCCCGCCTCTGCTCCTTCGCTAGGTGGCACCCCCATATGGGCCCACCTCGTCGAAGTCGAGCCAGGCTCTCCCTGCTCCCTCGCCATGTGGCACCCCTAGATGGGTCCACCTCGATCGAGGTCGAGCTGGCCTCTGCCACTCCACCAGGTATTGATCCAGGTGGGATCCACCTTAGCCGGGGTGGCCTTGCCTCTGCTCCTTCGCCAGGTGGTGGCCCCAGATGGGCCCACCTCGTCGAAGTTGAGCTGGGCTCTCCCTGCTCCCTTGCCAGGTGGCACCCCCAGATGGGTCTACCTCGATCGAGGTCGAGCTAGCCTCTGCCACTCCACCAGGTGTCGATCCAGGCGAGATCCACCTCGGCTGAAGTGGCCCTGCCTCTGTCACTCCGCCAGGTGTCGATCTAGGTGGGATCCACCTTGGCCGGGGTGGCCCTGCCTCTGCTCCTTCGCCAGGTGGCACCCCCAGATGGGCCCACCTCGTCGAAGTCGAGCTGGGCTCTCCCTGCTCCCTTGCCAGGTGGCACCCTCGGATGGGTCCACCTTGGTCGAGGTCGAGCTGGCCTCTGCCCTCTGCCAGGTGTCGATCCAGGCGGGATCCACCTCGACCGGAGTGGCCTTGCCTTTGCCACTCCACCAGGTGTCGACCCAAGCAAGGTCTACCTCGACCAAAGTCGACCCTTTCTGTGGAAGATGGAAGGACTGGGGGCACGAGCCTCGAGGAAGCTGCTGAAGACGGCACGCACAGGCGATGCATCCGGTACGGTGTCCCCAGGCCTGTAACGATGCGCGAAACCTTATTGGCACCAGTTTGGAAAGAGAACCCTGCCCGAGGCACCGAACCCAGCATCCGGTAGCCCGGTATTCTAAAAAGGGAGGGTCACGGTCAACGCCTCAGGCCCGAGGGTGCCTTCGCAAGGACCAGAATCCTGCCAAGTTTCCCCTCTTATGATTGCACGGCCGACGAGACCCGTTCACCACTTAACTCCCAACCATAAGGGATGACATGGGGAATGGTCGCTGACCTCTAGAGCCCCCCAGGGGAATTGAGGCGCGGAGGGATCCAGAGTCCGGCGACCTAAAAAGGAATACCAGAGGCAAGAAGAAAGGCAAGCAATCGAGAGGGCAAGCACGCATACAAGAAGAGGAGGCAATCCTAAGCCAGAGGCTCCACAGGAACTCGTAGGACCAAGTTCAATGAGCCTGATCGCAGGAACCAGAACGCTGATCCCTCTCGTTCTCATTCTTTTTTTCATAAATGATTCCTCTAAGTATGGAAGCCCAACGGGTTTCCGCTTTAATGGATCTGTTCCACTTTACCGCTCTCTAACTTGATCGTCGGAGTGCCCCCGTTGGAATCTCCGACCCGGGTCTCTAACCTCGTTTTTGCAGGTCCGGGAGCATCGGGATTCCGTAGCACAGGGGACCCCAGTATAGTGCCAACTCGCAGCTGCAGGCCACAACGTAAGGTCGGCAACAGTATGAAATATTTGTATCAATGTATGAAATATTTGTTTCAATATATGAAATTTGTATCAATGAATGAAATTATTATATCAATGCTTATTTGTAAATATTATCTCTTTCAGTTCTCTGATATTGTCACTGATTCTTGAATTTATTATAATCTTTTTTGTTGCATCTTGTTTTATCCTTCCAACCTTTTTGATGTTGACAAAAAGGGGGAGAGATAAGTAAGAGAAAAATGAGAGATACATGAGTAAAGAATGGGAGAAAAATGAAAAAGGGAGAGTAAAATGATAAGATAATGGCATAATTATGCTAAAATGGTCAATAGTATCATGAAACTTAATTTCAATAAAGATAAGAACAATGAATGAGGGGGAGTAATCTAAAAGAAAAAGAATTTCTTCTTAAGCTAAAATTTCTTGAAAATTTTTGAAAATCAGATTTTTCAGTTCATGAAAATTATTTGAAACCAATTTTTTGAATCACCTATTGAGGGGAAGTATTTATACTCTTATTCTAAGTTTTTCCTATTGGTTTCACTCATTATATTTATATGCTAAACTTTTATCTTTAAAATATGCTTTAGCTTAGATATACATTTAGAGTATCATGGTACATGCATTTTTAGCTCTGATATTCCTTTATAGCCTTAATTCAATTCAAATGAATCCTAGTTTTTCAATAACTTAACTTTAGACTCTAGCTTCTATTTTTTTCTTTACTTTGATATATATTGCACAAAGCTGTATACTCGTTGAAAATCTTTTAAGCTTCTTATGAAGTATACTTAAAGATTTTGTCATCATTAAAAAGGGAGAGATTGTTGATTCCGTTATTGATTTTAATGATTGACAAATACTTAAGTATATTTGAGTACAATATTTTTGGTTAGCTATTGAAAACTAAGAAGTTTTTTGGTTAGCCTTTAAAAAACAAGGAGATTTTTGATTGCTAGTTGAAATCAAAGAGATTGGTTAGCCTAGTTAAAAACCAAGGAATTTTTGGTGCCTTGAAACAAGAGATTTCTTTTGGTGAGCCTAGTGAAGCCAAAAGGGGTTTGATTAGTGAACCAGAAAACTATCGACTGTAATCGAGAGTGATATAGTGAATTCCCAAGTGGACCTGGGGAGTGGATGTAGGTGCCTTGGAGTGTACCGAACCACTATATTTGTTTGTGTTTGTGGTTGATTGTCTCTTCTTTACTTGCTCTTACTTTCATTGCATGTTAAATTTTCACTCATACTCTTTAAAAGCACACAACTCTTTCATCTCACTAGCACTTGAATTGATTATTGAATTAGCACACATACTTGAAAATATTTTTTTGAAACCCATTCACCCCCCCTCTTGGGTTGCTTACTGAGGAACATACCTGATCTCCATCTTCCTCTCTTCAATGGTCTTGATAGAAGGGTCGATCGATGAAGCCATCCGGTAACAGGCTGAGGAGCGCTTGGAAGAGCATTAGCACAGACTGACCGATCTTGCTCGCCAGTTTGCAAACCTATAGGGCTCTTCCTATGAGCTTGTGGGCTACGATGCTTACCCTCCTCTCTTCGGCCAGATTTAAAAGGAGCCAATCTCCAGTCGGTTCCGCATGTCCCAGTTGGATCCCTACGATGGTACCATGGATCTCCTTGACTACCTTGAGAGCTACAAGGCTCTTATGCGAATCCAAAGGGCGACAGATGCCCTCTTTATACTACCTTCCCAGCCATGCTCCACAAGGCATCTTGAGTCTGGTATTCCCACCTCAAGCCGAGGAGCATCGACTCCTTTCGGTAGTTAGAAAAGAAGTTTATGGCACACTTCAATAGCTACCACAAGGTGCCATGAAAAGCCGATAGTCTTTTTTCTATCTGTCAGCAAAATCATAAGTCCCTCAGGGACTACGTGACACGCTTCAAGGTGGCCACCCTGAGATCTACAACCTGGATGACCCATTGCCATGCTTGCCCTGAAGAGAGGGTTTAAGACCTCCCATTTCACCTACTCCCTCAACAAAAAGCCTCCAAGACCTACTTAGAGCTTTTATTCTATGCACAAAAGTACATCCACATGGAGGAGATCGATCGCACTCGGAGGGAGCTCAATGGAAGGCCCCTGAAGATGCAGGCCCAAGAGGAGCTAGGTGAGCCTTGAGGGCAGAAGGTCATTTCAACCTCCTGGGCAGGCCCCAAGCCAAAAGACACCCTTGTCAAGAACAGGGGGTACACTCCTCTCCTCGCTTCAAGAACCAAAATCCTGATGGAGATCGAGGAAGAGCGCTTCCTACGATGCCCTCCCCCATTGAGCTATCCGGTGGCCACGACAAGTTCAAATACTGTCAGTTCTATCAAGACCATGGCAATAACATCGAGAAATGCTGCCATCTAAAGAAGGCGATTGAGAAGTTGATCTGGTGAGGCTATCTCGGG
Organism: Areca catechu; assembly: GCA_021397845.1. Lineage (NCBI taxonomy): Eukaryota > Viridiplantae > Streptophyta > Magnoliopsida > Arecales > Arecaceae > Areca > Areca catechu. The sequence goes on along the minus strand of CM038052.1, from coordinate 22,465,160 downwards.
AAGTTTGTTGGGGAAAGAACTCTGTCCAAAATCTAAGGCACCGAGGCCCACCATACCACCATCGATAATCAGCCCATGGAGAAACCGGTGAGGATGATCACCTGGGGGCAGGGCAAGGACCGAAAAGGACTAGGGAGAGGAGAGAGCCAATGCTGTAATCCCTTCATTGGGGGAGATCTAGTAGAGATAGAGAACCCAAGTAATGAAGCTGTTATTATAGATATAACAATAGTAAAACATCCTGTAAAAAGGGTTATAATTGGTAGTGGAAGCTCCACAAATATCCTTTTTTATGACAACTTTGTAAGGATGAATATGTACCCTAACATGCTAAACCGGTCTTTACACCTTTGATTGGCCTTATCGAAGATTTGTCAGGGTTGAGGGAGAAATTACTTTCCCAATTATGGTCGAAACTCCTCCATAGAGCAGTTTTGATGACTTTCACTATTGTCCGACTCCCCTTGGCTTATAATGTGATCCTAGGATGGCCTGGGCTGAACCTGCTTGATGCAGTTATCTCAACCAAGTGGCTCCTTGTCTGATTCTTGACCCGTATGGGATTGAAAAGATGAGAAGAAATCGATAAGTGGCTCGGCACTGTCTACAAACCATCCTCAAAGTCTGGGGGGCGGAGGAGGGTCCTGTAGTGGATCAACTGGACTAGGGAAAGCAGGAGACGAAAGGGCACCTACTATCGAGAAGCCATCATCGAGGATCCTGCGGTAGATCAACTAGACCAGTCGATCACCTACTATCATTCCCCCTTGGTGAAGATCCTTCTAGGATGGTGCAAGTGGGAGCCCTTCTAGTCAAGGAGGAAAGAGCAAGGCTGCACAGTTTCCTACGAGCAAATGCTGATGTCTTCGTCTAGATCACATCAGACATGCTGGGGATTCCTTCCAAAATAATCACACACAAGTTGAACATCGGTCCTAAGAGCTGGTCGATCTGGTAAAAGAAAAGAAGCTTCATATTGGAAAGGCAGAGGGCGATAGATGAGGAGGTTGGAAAGCTACTTCATGCAGGAGGCGCATTACCCCCGCTGACTTGCAAATGTAGTCATGGTCAAGAAGACAAGTGGAAAATGAAAAATTTATGTAGACTATATCAACTTTAATTGGGCATGTCCAAAGGATAGCTTCCCACAGCCCAAGATCAACAGCTCGTGGATGCGACATTGGGGCACCGGCTGCTCAACTTTTTGGATGCATTTTCGAGATATAACCAGATTGCATGGATCCAGAGGATGAGGATCACACCATGTTCATGATGGATAGGAGGACATTCTACTACAAAATAATACCATTAACATGAAAAATTCGGGAACAACTTACCAGCACTTGGTTAGCAAGGTCTTCAAGGATCAAATAGGTCGCAACATGTAAATCTACATGGACGACATGCTTGTCATGAGTGGACAAAAGTTGAACCATATTGTAGACCTGAAAGAAGCCTTTGACAACCTCTACTCCTATCGGATGAAGCTGAACCCGATGAAATCAAAGTTTGGCATCATGGTAGAAAAATTTGTAGGCTTCATGCTCACCTAGTGTGGGATCGAGGCAAATCCAAAAAAATATAGGCAATCATAGATATAAAGTATCCAACTTCAAAAAAGGAGGTCCAGTGCTTGATTGGTCTTGTCGCTGCCCTCGGTCGATTAATCTCGCGCTCTGCTGAGCATTGTCTGTCATTTTTCAAGGTGCTACTCAAAATGCATGACTTTACCTGGTTAGAGAAGTGCAGGGAGGCCTTCGAGGGGTTGAAGGAGTTCCTTGCCTTGCCTCCCTTGCTCTCCCGACTGGAGGCAAGAGAGGAGCTCCTCCTCTACCTGCTATATCCCCAGGGTTAGTCAGCTCAGTGCTAGTTCGCACCAACAAGGATAGCACTCAGAAGCCTATCTACTATACCAACAAGGTACTACACAACACGAAAATTAGTTACACCCAATCTGAAAAAATAATATGTACATTTATTATTTTACTCACTATCTCAAGCCCTACTTTCATGCTCATCCAATTGCAATCCTTACTGACCAACCTCTGAGGGCCATTTTGAGTTGGCCGGACACTTCAAGGTGCTTGGCCAAGGGCAATGAAGCTTAGTAAGTTTGATACTCATACTGCCTGAGACCATTCTAGAAGGCCCAGATCTTGGTCGACTTCTTGGTAGAATGCACTAGGAGCGAAGCGATGAGCCAGAGGAAGTCCCCTCCAAGCTGGTGCAAGACCACCCAACGAGGGGAAGACATGGATCCCCCACATCAATGGTTCATCAAACTCTAAGGGAAGTGGACCTGGACTCATCCTCGCTAACTCAAACGGAGTGGTAGCCGAGTATGCATTGTGCTTTCTCTTTAAAGCAATAAATAATCATTTCAAATACGAGGCCCTCCTGGCAGGGCTAAGGGTATCTCATGAGTTGAGAATAATGAGCTTAAGAGTCTTTACTGATTTGCAATTAATGGTGGGTCAAGTCATGGGCAAGTTTGAGGCTCGAGATCTCATGATGGTGAAATACCTGGACAAAGTGCACTCCTATACAACAAGCTTTTGACACTTTAGCTTCTTTCATATTCCTCGAGCAGAGAATGCTCGCGCCGACACCCTTTCTAGGCTCGTAACCTCACCTGATCTACACTGGGGCGATATTCATTGAGTACCTGGAGGCCCCCAGCTTCAGAATAGCAAGCGAGATTCAGTAGGTCACCCACGAGCCAAGTTGGATGGACCCCTATATCAAATATATACTGAAGGTATCCTACCTGAAGAATGCATAGAGGCTGGCTTCATAAAGCAAAAGGTCATCCAATTCGTACTGATGGATGGGTAACTTTATCGGAGGTCTATTCTTATCCCTTGCTGAAATACCTGAGACCTTTGGAGGTCGTCCATGTGTTCCAGGAGATCCACGAAGGTATTTGTGGGAATCATATAAGGGGCATAATGTTGGCCTATAAAGCCCTGAGGCAGGATTGCTATTGGGACACCATGCAAGAAGACGCAGTCAAGTTCATGCGAAAGTGCGATCGCTACCAGCATGATGCCCACATCCAACGGCAGCCAGCTTCTCTGTTATCCTAGCTATCCTTTTCCTGGCCATTCGCCTAATGGGGGATGGACATATTGGGGCTATTCCTTCGGCGTCCAGCTAGCAGAGGTATTTGATCATCGCCATTAACTACTTCACCAAGTAGGTAGAAGCAGAACCTCTGGCATGAATTATTGAGGGCAAGGCAAGATCTTTTCTTTGGAAGTCAATCATCTACTATTTTGATCTCCCTCATACCATCATCATCGATAGTGGGTGGCAGTTCGACAACCAAATATTTAGGGAGTTCTATAACGACCTGAATATCCACCACCATGTCATGTTATAGGACACCCATAGGCTAATAGGGAGGTCGAGATGATGAATCAGACTATTCTCTAAGGCCTTCGCACCAGACTAGATGAAGTGAAGGGTCGATAGATGGAAGAGCTTCTCAGTGTGCTTTGGGCCTACCACACCATGCCTCAAATCACGATGGACCAGACACCATTCAACTTGGTCTTCAGCATCGATGCAGTAATATTGGTAGAGATTGGCCTGCCAATGCTGCGAGTGAAGTAGTTCGACGAGTCGAGCAACCCAGCTTGCCTCTTTCTTAATCTTGACTTGTTGGACGAGACGAGGAATAAAGGCGACTCTGCATGGCCACATACTGGCAGCGAGTGGCTCAATCTTACAGCTCGCGTGTAAAGCTTAAGGCCTTTTTCCTAGGAGACCTCATCTTGAGATGGGCAGAGGTGTCCTAACCTAGCAAGTGCGGTAAGTTATCGCCAAATTGGGAGGGCCCCTACAAGGTGGTCGAAGCATTGCACCAAGGAGCCTATCGAATTGTCGAGCTTGATGGCACCCAGATCCCGTGAACGTGGAATGCCAGGAACTCAAGGATGCACTATTAGTGATGTATGTCCTCCGTTCAGGAATGGAATGAAAATGCTCATCGACAAAACTACTCGATCTCACCTTTTTGGAGAATACCCATCCGTCCGACCCAAGGTTGGATGAAGTTTGATAGGGTGCACTACAGCACCATCCCCTCGGACAGCCTACTCCACAGCACCTGTGCTCATCCGTTTGACCCTAGGTCGGATGAAGTTCGACGGGATGCTCTACAGCACCATCCACCCGTATAGCCTACTTTACAGCACCCACATCCATCTGTCTGACTTCAAGTCAGACGAAGTTTGATGGGATGCTCTACGGTGCCATCTTCTTGGATGGCCAGTTTTACAGCACCCACACCCATCCGTCCGACCCTAGGTCGGACGAAGTTTGATATGATGCTCTATAGCACTGTCCTCCCAAATGGTCTACTCCATAGCACCTGCATACATTCATCCAATCCCAGGCTGGGCGAAGTTCGGTGAGATGCTTCACAATTCCGGTATGCTCCACAATGCCCGAGCCAGCCCCACTGACTCAAAGGTAGATGAAGCCTGGCGAGATGCCCTGCAGTGTCGCCCTTGGAATGAACCATTCTAACTCAAAGGCTGACGAAGCTTGGCGAGATGCCCTGCAATGTCGTCCCCTTGGAACGAATCATTCTACTGCCCCGCCACCTGACCATCAAGCCAAATGATGGGCATCATAAGAAAAAGAGAGAGAGAAGAAGAGGATAAGCGAAGGAAAGAAAGTTGAGTTAGCAAAATGTTCAAATTCATTACAAAAAAAAATTTACAAGGGAAGGAGCGCTCGATAGGCTGGGGAGCTCAATAAAATATTTTGGACACAAAAAAAGGGGAAAGGCAAAATCCTACAACTATTCACAGCCCTGAGTTCAGAGTCGGGACCCCACCCAACTTGAAGGCCTCCACAGCTACATCGATCATCACCCCTGTCTCGGCGATCACTCATGTAATGGTCTCCCGCACCGAGTTTGGTTGAACTAGAGTTGCAATAGCCTCAACGGCCGGGGATGCTTGGGGTGGAGCCGGGTTGGCCTTAGGCTCGGTGGCTTCGGCTGGATTGACCCGAACGGAGGGGTCTGTCCCGCCTCTCGCTCCCTTGGGTTCATCGGCAACGATGTTTGCAGGTCCGAGATATTGAAGACCTGCACCACCTTCTTCTTGCATTCTTCAAAGCCCTTGTAGAAGGTGTTGCATGTTGCTTCACTCACCTTGTCCTCGAAATCCACCGAGGTCTTGTACTGCATGACCACCTGAGTCGCTTCTTCCTTCATCGCCCTGATGACTACCTCGATGGTGGTGGCCTTCACATCGGTAGCCATGACTCGATCCTCCACCAGTCCGAGCTACATTCGGAGGGCACATAGCTGCCCCTCCTAACGGAGCATTATGGTCGTGGACACGACGAGGCGTTCCTCCAGGAGGGCAATGTACTTCACCTTATTCGCAATCTTGATTTCACGGTCCTCCATCCGCTCCTCAAGATCGATGATAGAGACCTGTGAGCTCTCAAGCTCGGCCTCCAGCTCCTTCACTTGGGACTCCAGGCTTGGTACCTGGTCCACTAGGGCCCTAGCTTTTGCCTTGATGATGTCGGCGCTGCTGTGAGACTCTGCATCTCACCGGGCTAGCACCCGCCATGCCTCTTGATGAGGAAAGAATCTTGGATGATTTGGGATTAAGAATCAAGGAAAAATGGTTTGTTAACCTTTCCATTCCCTGAATCCAAAGCTTGGTGGGAGTATAAAGAACTTACCACAAGTAGCTGGGATAAGATCTTGGAGATGATCTCACCCACCGTGTAGCCACTCCTCTCCTTGCGGTCCCCGGGATACAGTATGAAGTCCAGTAGCCTCTCGACCAGGCCGGCATCAAGGGTGACCGGTGCGTGGGGTGGCACCATTGTAGAAATCGTGGACACTACGGGTTGGGGCTGCGGACAAGGAGGGGCAGACCGATGCTAGGCTTGATAGCTAGACCTCTGCTATCGTAGAGGCCATGGGCGAAGTCAACACCCTCTCCGACTCGATGGTGGTACCCGCCTCGGGGGATGGCGGGATCGATATGACTTTGAGAACAATTGGAGGGGGTTGTGGGGATCTCTCCTTGGCTTAGCGGCCCTACTAAGTTCCGAGACCGTGCCCCCAGTCGCCTCTGTAGCCAACATCAGAGCTTCTTTGGCTCCTCTCTCCTGAGGCCCCTCTGATAATTCCTTGCAGGACCTCTCCTTCGCTCTCTCATAGCGCTTCTTCGCTTTCTCCTCCTGGGGCTTCGTTGACAACATCCATTTACAGGACATCTGCCAGATCCTGTCGAATGAGAACTTCATATATACATTGATGGAAAAAAATCAGTTAATTACTGGAAGCCATAAAAGAAAACAGATCTCATACCTTACCTAGAGACTGGATCAGGCTGATCTCGGAATCGAAAAGAATATGCTCGGAGAGGTCTCGCCCATGGGGAACCTTCGAGGTGACAAGCTGGTTGTACACCTTCTGATCAGCAGGCTCCACCATGGCATTATGATTGGGGAACCAGTTGAGATCGCTCCAAACCCAATTGACTCCCTCAATCGGAGCGTAGAGTTATCGGTCTTCTATTCCTTGATGGAAGTGGTAGGTTAAATCGAAGGGTCTCAGGATGGGGCACCATAAACCACCACCCCTTATCTGTGGGGTGGTGCTTCAGGATAAAGAGGGCCATGGAAAGGGAAAATAGTGCAACCATGCCATGGAAATGGCACAGAATGGTGAAGGAGCAAATAATCCTAAAAGAGTTCGGGGTGAGTTGGGCTGGGACTAACCTATAGTTATCGAAGAAGGACAGGATGAAAGGATGGAGAGGAAGTCAGAAGCTAACGAGAAAAAAAGTCCTCGTATAAGGCGATCCAGCCCAATCGTCTGAAGTAACTTGCTCATTCAGGACTGGGGTCGTGATCTAGATGGACTCCGGAATCCGTATACCCCTTTGAGGTGAAGGGCATCCTTCCTGGTCATCGTCGAGGCGGCGCCAAGAAAGACCTACTAGGTCCTGGCTCGAGGATGATGGGGGGGGAGGCAAGGCAAAGACATTGGGGTCCACCATCCAGTGGGGACCCCGGGGGACCCAGAAGGGGACATTTTACTCCTCACTATCCAAGGGAGAAGGCTTAGACCGAGACGACTCGGCAACACTCGAGCAACCTAGGGTACACTCTAAGGAGCGGCATCTATCTCCAGGGGAACTCATGGACACTCAAAGAACAGGAAGAAGAAAAGAAGGCCTAAAACTATGGATAATGAACACTCCTCCGGAATGGACGGAAGGAATGGAAGATGGAGAGAAGGGACTAACCTGCACAAGGCTTCGAGTCAAGGTTTCCAAATATGGATGAGGAACTCCATTTTTCTTCTCTTTTCCTCCTCTCAACGGCTCTGAAAGGACGATGGAGCGAGATGTCTTATCGAAAGAGAGCAAAACCCCTCTTGAAGCCATGTCCAACGGTCGGATATGACTCTTCCTCCCAACGACCGATAGGATCAGGACACGTGTCAGCATCTGCTGCTTGAGGTGCTTCGATTTATGAACTACCATGCTGGAGGGCACGAAGGCATCATTTCAAATCACCGCCCCACTAACATGGCTGCTCCGGGCTGGTGGACGGACGATCTGTGAATCATTAAAGGTCACGGTAATTAATGATGGGCCCGGGGGCCCTCCATGTCAACAGCATCGAATTACTTTTTCTGCCCTGAACCTGAAAAGTCGTAGCGCATTTTGGGCTCAAAAGTAGGGGACATCTGATATGGCTGGCCATTGACATGGCACCTGCATCTGACATGGCTAATTGCCGATGTGGCACCCACAAGTTGTGTCCTAGTCAAGCAGAACTCCTGATTGGGCTGGGCCCTAGTCATGGGAGGATCGTTCCCCCCACAAATCGAGATGGAAAATTGATCGAGGATGCGACAAAAGGTCACAACCCCAAGTGGGTATGTGCAGCTCGCCTGATTCCAACATCATGGCAGAGCACCCAGATGGCGATGGGGGGTGCGGTGCCACCATCTCTGCCGAACCTGTCACGACGCTTGGGAAGGAACACCCCATGAAGGGGAAGAGACGTTCTGCCGAACCTATGCCCCTTCCAGAGGCGTGTTCTGCCAGGACCACAGGTCCTTAGCATGCCGCCGCACCCTTGCATGGGAGTGTTCTGCCAGGACTCTAGTTTCTGTCCCATGGAGTTCTGCGAAGCCTACACCCCTCTTATGGGAGTGCACTGCCAGGACACCGGACCCTGTTCAACGGTGTCGCCTTCTATATATAGGTAAAAGGGATCTCCGGCCAAGATAAGTGGCAAGCAACCCCCCGTTGCTTAGAAAGGAGAAAAAAATCTCTTATTCTCTCTCTTCACAATGGTCATCTAGGCCTTCGTGACAGAGAAACTGTTGTCCTTGATCGTCAAATTAACTTGACCGTAGGAGTGCTCTCGTCAGTACTCCCAGTCCGGGTTTTCTTTCTTACAAGATCATTCGGTGGCCAGGATTGTCCAGAGATGAGGGACCTAATCTCTTCTGGAGCGACTGACGTAGCATCAGAACCCACCGAGCTATAGGCAGGGGCGATCTTGGTGGCAACAATGTCCATCTTGATGATTGGTTATAAGGAATGAGATGAGATGATTGGTGCGGTGTACTGTTATTTGGTATAGATATGATTTCTCCTGCACATGTCATCCAAATGTGGATGACCTCTAATTATATTGCTAAATATGCCACCGCATTTGCAGAATTTTTAAATTAACTAAGCCTATGTGAATCTAATTATCCAAGTCTAGCCAATGGAATACCAATAATCCTTCGATCGCCTTGACTTTTTTTTTTTTTTAATTAGCAAAAGGGACAGGGGGTTAACCCGGTATAGCTATCTTCGTCGGCCCCCATCCCACCCGGTAATATTCGATTCAAGATGTTTGGATTTTCACAGTTTTTTCTCATCGATAGATGAGTACGTCAACCTGATACCACTAAGATGCTGGCTGATATAATATAAAAGTAAAGAAGGAGAATCCTGATATTTCATCCACATAAGCAAGTTAAAGAGGGTGCTTCTAATGTTCTTTCGAATGCACGTTAAACAATATATAATTGTGCATGTGCGTGCGAGTGTTTTTCCGGCGAGACGAGGGACGCGGCGACGCGTTCCAAGGTAACGTGGAAGACGTTGCATGGATGCAGGCCAAACGAAATGAAACGTGTCACAGCCACCTTTAAGAAGGCCGCGTGTATCAGCTTCATGGCTTACACATGGAGGTAAATTGTTTTTTTTTTTTTTTTTTTTTAATGTTTCAGAAGGTTTATAAAGGGAAGGATACCAAGGAGAGGAAAGAAATCCAAATGAGAAGAGTAGAATGCTTTTAAGAGGCAGTGAGGTGATTGTTTGAGCTCTCCGTGGGAGTATCAAGGCCATTAGCCGAAGCCCGACGACGGCCACCTTCTGCACCGGGGATCCAGGAGCATCGATCGTCTCGATCCGGAGGTGGGAGCAACATGGATAGCCAGGGGCAGCACCGGCAGCAAGAGCCTTTAAAAGCCACCGGGTAACTAGAAATATATATATACATATATAGGTATGAGACTACCATAGGATCATCTCTCTCTATAAAATATGTTTTAGCATTATCTTGATACTTATTCTTGTAATAGCAGTTCTAAATTTATGACCAAGGCATTTGAATTAATCGGTTGAAATGTAGAGAAAGAACGAAGGAATCTCAACCAGAAGTGATCATGTTACATCTAGACTCCCAAATGATGCTAGTCAACTCATAGTTATTTTGCATCAACTTCCGGTGGTAGACACGAGAGTAAAATATGCATGGCAGGAGGAAACTTTCAATTCGAAAGTTTTTATTCTTCACGTGAATAAATAAAGGACTTATTATTTAAGCGAGAGGAGAACTTATAAGACTTCATCATGTAGACTAATGGATGCACCTTCGTGTCACTTCTGTCCTTTCTTTCTCCTTCTTGAGAGAGTGGAACCAATGGAAATGAAAACTAATTTTACTATCCGATCGATAAAGGAGGATAGTTATAAGGATGATGATCGAACGAACATGGAGTCGGACTTGGGAGCTAGATTGCATGGTAACATCAATAATAACTAGATTTGAAAGGGTCGAGGTTAACGTTCTCTGGTCTGCCTAGCAAGTTTATCTATAATTTCCCTTCATAGGGGCCTCTAACATTCTCCAAGAAAAACATGAGCCTTTTAACTCCACTCTCTCTCTCTCTCTTGGCTACTTTGATTAGCAAACAAATAAATAAATAAATAAATAAAAGACGGTACGTTAGAAACTCGTTTAATTTCTTCTTACAGGGATGCCATGTCCCATTCTTTTGGGGAGGGTTACTCCACGCGGTCGGACGAGGAAGGATTTGGAGGAGTTTATGGAGGAAACCAATCAATCTCAAAACCTGGAGAGTACGAGAACCATCCCGGTAAGATATCTGCAAACCGATGGGATTTGGTATTTACTCATTTCCTCCGTTAATGGCATGGTGCTGCTGATGACATGAAGTGTTGGTTGTTTTGGCCGTGGTAGATTTGAGTTAAAAACATAGATTAAAAAAAAAAAAAAATCTCTTCGTGTGCTGCCATTGGATTATCTTGCAATATTTTATTTGACATTGCAATCAGACTTCCAAAACCAGTAAGCATGATAAGATGAGCCTTTTCCTGTTAGGTGATTCCATTACTAACTAATTTTTTCCTTTTTTTTGTTTGTTTGTTCTTGTTATTTTCTATGTTTCGTGCCAAAAGACTATGACAAGTCGCAGGGCAGCGAAGTTAAACAGAAGGAGAAAGGTCGGAATCAAGCACATTCCTCAGCCAAGTGAAGATTTACTGCTGAGGTTGTTGTTATTGGTAATAATTACGTCCTGGAGGAACTTGATGTCTTCGGACCTCGTTTGTTTCGAATAAGATGTTCGTCGTCGTGTCTTATACGTTCTGTCAAGATATCATATTTGGTCCCGACCAAATTCTTATTAGATTTTGATGTTGCTAATGTTTTTGCTCACCAAGGTGGTGGCATCGATGCTTTTGTGATCCAAGCGGTAACATGTGATCTTTGAGTAGTTGAAGACGGATTGATCTTTGTATCGTTCCATCTTATTATCGAGAAACACTTTGAATCTTTAATATCCACAAAAGCAGAGGTAGATGGATTGTCTAATGCTACCATCTTGTCTCTGCCCCTAAAATAATTCGCAAAAACAGAGCTTGACCATCTGTCTCTCCCCTAGTTGACCTTGTTTAAGCTCGCTGATAGCATGGGTGCTGGAAGGTGACTAACTGAGCTGTGACCTGGTTAAATATAAACTCCATGCAAAAGAGGATTTGACCGAATTAGAGTCATTAGAGTGTACTAAGCCCATTTTATGTAGGATGAATCGATAGCGTATATACAGGCATTTTGCGTCTAGCTTTAGACCTCAAGAGGAGGTCCATTTTAAGCTTCACAAGGCACTGCTTGAAGGAGTACGTTAAAACTTACCTGTTAATGATTAAAACCTCGCATTATATGTCTTCTTTAAAAAAAAAAAAGTAAAAGTAAAAGTGGTCGGGTTAAGTACACTATATTTTTCCTTATATATATATAAAAAAAAAAACTCCCTCCTCCGCCATGTATCATGACTAGCTTTGATGGAAGCCTTCGACGTAGGATGGGTGGAGCGAGGTGTGTTATCTGGGACTCTCGTCTGGGATTCTTAGCAGTTGGGGTATCCCCTCATGGACTCTCGTCTGGGATTCTTAGCAGTTGGGGTATCCCCTCATGGACTCTTCGGTACCGGCACTGGAGCTTTACGCCGCATGGACTGATATTAGGTATGCCCGACAGGTTCTTCATCTCGATCGTCTTATTATCGGGGGCGATTCTACTACCGTTATTTCTCGGATATCGCATTCTTCTTCCATGCGCGAGGCTCATCCCATTGTCGGGGATATTAGACTTATGCTGCATGGATGTCATTCTCTGACCATCAGACACATTTATAGGGAGACTAACTCGGCTGCAGACTAGGTAGCCTTCTATGTAGCTCAGCATACAGGATTTGTTTTGTGATCGGATTGATGCTCGACCCCTATACAGGGATATTATACTAGCTGACTCTTTAGGTTGTATTCATTTTCGCACTGTGCAATAAATATACCGCCTTATCCAAAAAAAAAAAAAAAAACACTATATTTTAAACATTACTTAATCTTTACTTGACCTTGCATTAGATGTAAAAATAAAATAGGTCATAATTGAAATATATATTGTTGGTCAACATTTTAAATATTTTGACCCAAACAGTCTATATGTATCTCATGCTTAAAGTGAAAGAGGTCAGGTCAAGGCTATGATGCTCTTCATTTTTTTTTTTTTTTTTTTTTAATGGTTTATTCATTAAACAAAGGCTACGATGCATTTGCCAAATGAGTAAAAAATCTGTAGACGTACATGATGACTTTTTATGATTTTTATCCACTTGCAACATGTGTTCCGGCAAAGCCGGATAGGGGATGACAAGGTTCGAAAAGAGCTGTAGGAGACCGAACCATTTAGTGCTATGCTGGTGATATGAGAAAAATACACTATATTGTTCTTGCCTGGACTAACATATGAACTCGATTGGATCGCTAATGGCTAGCCAGGGACCTCTGAGATTGAACATTATTATTATTATTTTTAATAAAAGAAAAGAAGAGGAGGGATAAATTATGGTATAGTTATTTTCACTGGATTCCAATCTTGCTAGACTATGTTCGATTCGGACAGTAATTTTTCCGCGTACCCTTTCCATCACCGGTGAGTAGGTCAATTTGATACCACCAAGACGCCAATCACGTGTCCCAGAAAAATTTTTAGATTCCATAAATATTTAATAAAAAAAATATTATTTTAAAAAAACTCGAAATAGTGATAATATGTCGTGAATGCATCAATAAAGAAGTTTACAATGGAACTTCACTCGGGTCATGCCTAGCCTTAATTTCCCTATAAACAATATCCGTCATCTAAAAGAATGTTGACTGATGTGGATGGTATACAGGAACTGGAATTAAGGTGGTTAAAGCTTTAGAGTGAAGAAGTTGTGGTCGCTAGGAAAGCAAATGATCCTCTCGCAGATGCTATTCTGTTGACCGCTCATGCGAAGAATGGATTGTTGGATGTCACTGACCACAAGCAAGATTTAACACCATAGCGGCCAGTGAAGCAGAACATGATGCCTGGCTCTGCAAATAATTGAAGTTCCTGCATGAGACTGTAATTAAGAACCAGGAATGAAATTCTTGATTGCAAAATGACAGAATCATGCTAGACACCGGAAATCCAAATAAATATTGAAATGCACTTTTAATATAACAAAAAAATTCACAAATAAATAGAATCAATTTAAATAAATAAAAAGATTGAGAGAGATAATGAAAACCGTAATTTGCAGAAAAAGTCTACCTTTTATTTTGATACTTGCAAAAGCAGGCTTTTTTTGTTTTCCATACAGAAACATTCTGTTTTAGGCTTTGATGGACCATGATGCCTCTGCCTTTGGATTTCTCCAGCTCGGTTGATGGACACATATGGTAATTAATGTACACACAATATATGGTGATGTACATGTAAATATATTCTAATAGTAGTCTTGGGGGAAGGGTGTAACGGTCTAGAAAAGTTTTAAAAGGACCAAGTTATGCAAGTGGATATTTACTGCAAAATTCGATAATGACTAGTAAAACAAACTATTTAAATAAGAAAATAAGTCTCCAATGCATGGCAGATTTATCACTAGAAATGTGTCTGCAGTTGCTTCAAAAATGTGAATTTATCAAAGATATATTTAAAAAGTATACCCACAAATATATCTTCTTAAACTAGTTTATCAACATTTTGAGACAATTCAGTGTATACTTTCATGGACATCTTAGTTAAAAGGATGTCAACCAAAATGTCAGTCCAGAAATATATAGATCATGGCAGAAATGGTAACCTGAAAAGTTGTGAATTTGCCATATGATAGTTTGAGTAATTGGAGCAAGAGTTTTTGTGCTCCAGTTTCAATGGAGCAGGCAATTGCAGTTTGTGACTTATTTTCCAACAAGCAAGGTTACCAAGGGACATGCAAAACCAGTAGTAGGAGGATGTGTAGAATGGATAAAAGAAACAACCCTTCATTCATGGTCCTATGAAACCATAAAATCACAAGGCAATAAATACAACTAAGAAGATAAAGGCAATATGACTCAGCAAAGGAGCTGCAAGAAGATTTTCAAAGTTTGATCAGCATGAAGTAGCTGAGACATATTTAGTATTTTGCTGTCCATCAGTAGAATGACTTCTCACATTTCATGTGAGAACCTATGCATGTGTTTAGTCCCATATCCTATGCAATAGGTAGATCTTTAGTACTCATATAGAACCAAAGAACCTAAATAATACCTTCTGGCTAATTTTTTCAGTGAAATCATGGGTTGTTATAAATGGTATGGGAGAAAACTAGACCTATAGCTTATATGAACCAGGGAACACTGCAACACAGGTCTAAATTAGATTTATGGTACTTGAGATTGGATTTGAATGGATTATATTTGCAACAATCCAAGATCTCAGCCAAAAAGTATTATTTGGGTTCCTAGTCTTGGACAAGTACTGGGAATCTACCCATTGCATATGCAATCTCTACCAAAATCATCCTAATACCTGAGGGCATTACCAAGATCCTTCATCTCAGACATGCAGAACAACAGAAAAGCTAGCTGTAAAACAAGAATGCAGGGCACCACAACAAAGGGTTGGTCAGAGATGGCATTGTGATGGGACAAGAACAAAAGGTAAGGCCACACCATGACAGATGCTTTTTTTAAGCATCTTTCTTGCATTTTCCATTTGTTCCAAGTATATAGCTGCCAACAGCTACTAGAGTCAACTGAAAGCTTAATAATAAGAAAAGACCATTTAGATCTAGGAAGCATACCATGGGTCTCTTCTTTTGTACCGTTTATGAATTTAAGGAAAAGTTTACAACCTAACCTGCATATGATTATAGAACTGAATCCTGCTAACAGTCAAAAGTTTGTCACCAAGAAAAATTCCTAATATATATACCCATGCACATAAAAGTGAAGGGGAAAGGTAAGCTGCTTACAGAGGCCCCATTGTTCACACTTCTGCCTGCAAGGCAGAAAAATTCTACTATGAAGGACACTACTAAAAAGAGCTTTATAACTATCTTGCCCTATAAAGGAATTTTAGATTTTAATAATTTTCCCTTTGACAAAGGAAAGGAATTTTAGAAAGGCTGATATAATTTAATAGAATATGGATCATTATGCTTAACTACTTATGCCAGTGAAAGATTAGTATATTCAAGGCCAGTCAAAAACTTCAGTTGTAGAATGAAATATATTAACTATCACACAATCAGATTATACCAAAGTCAAGTTGGTGGTGGGTTGTGATTCTTCAAATGACAAATGCAAAACATATTTCTCATACAGAGTTATCCTGAAAATCATAGCATATCAAAAGCAATGGAATATGCAAGAACAAGAAATCCAACAAATTAAAACGTACAACATTATAAGAATTTGAAGACAGCCCCCCAAAAAAGGAAAAGAAATAAGATCTCTTATGAAAAAACAACAATTAATGGGGTACAAAAGTTAGTTTTGTTCTTACATATCTACCTGGCTCATCTCCACATTGCCCTTTCTGAATCAGCAGCTATCACCTTGTCAGACAAAAGTGGGATTCGTTTGGAGGGTGCATTGGATGCATCCAGCATTCTTTCTCGTGTCAATCGGTGTTCCTGCAAAGTATAGTTTGATACAAATCAGGTATACAATAAAACTTAAGAACCCAAAAAAATTTATTGTGCCAGAATGTTAGTATTGGCAACATTTAATATATGTTTGTGTGAACACAAATGTCACGTTTATGCATTGCATCATATTCTAGAATGTCAATGTTGACAGCCTTAAAAATCCATTATATGAACCCAATACTATCCAAATCAAGTCAAATCATCATGAAAATATCTATTGATGAGTGAGATTTATCTGATGTATAATCATGCATCTTGGGCACCTCATGTGGGTGAGCCTAGGAGGCACAACTTCAATAACCATCTTCCAGTATTGGGGAAAAAAGTATACTGTATTGTAGAATTCCACACTAGATTTTGATGCTTGGAAACTGTGAAGTTGTGCATGTGGGCCTGCAATGAAACAATAGAATAACAATTGTCCTATCAAAGTAAAAAATACAAATAGCACATAACTTCAATTGCCTGTTTATTAATTTCAATAAAATATTAAAATGCTTAAGTTTTAGATCCATTGCAGCAACCATCTTCCATGGATTTGCCAGCATCACAATTTGCTTCTCCAAGGTTTCAGAAAACTGATTAATTTCTGCCTCTATTTTCCTAGCAAATCCTTGTCCCCTTGTTCCTTCTGCCATGATTCAATTCACTGGCTCTGATATCAGAAGATATGAAATAAAATAACTGAGAACGGACTAAGATGATTCGGAACATTAGTTCTTTGGGGGGAAGAGTGACATCCCAGAACAGAAGATGTTACAGAGATAACTGCGTACCCAATCTATTAAAATTTGTAAAATATTGTGAGGACCGGTCCTTTTGGGCCGGATTTGGGCTGAAGTCGGCAGCCCTTGCCGACTTCAGTTCAAAACCCTATGGTTCGGCAGGTCAGATTTTCCGGCGAGAAATCCGGACAAATCCGACGCTGCCGCCGGAGAAGGGGGGGGAGATAAGGTTCTCCTCGGGTTAAGGCTCTGGGGATTACCTCTGTTGATCCGAGAGCTTCTTCCTGTGGTGGAGCGACGACGTTTCCTCGAGTGCCCTGCCCTCGCCGGAACGCCCTTCGCCGGAGGTCGTGAGATCGGAGACGCCTCTCACCGGTAAGTCTCTCTCCCTGGTATGGGCGTAGCGGGCTTGTGCGGCTCGACGGAGGGGAGAATCCGGCTGATTTTCCTCTCCGTTGAAGCCTAGGGCGGTGGCCGGCAGTGAGGAAGCCGCCGCCGGACTCCTCCTCTCCGGCAACCGTCTTTGGGCGGCCGATCGCGGGGATCGCCGCCGTCCCATTGCTTGCTCGGAGAGGGGGGGGGGGATGGAGGAGGAAGAAACTGTGGTCGGCCGTGAGGGACTGTTGCGAGCGACATCTCCGGCTCGGTGCTCGCCGGCCGTCGGTCGGACGGCCACCGTAAGGGTCGCCGGACTCTCTTCCCTCTCCGGCGTGGTCGACGTGGTGGTCGGACGGGAGGATCGCCGTCGATCCTCCCTGCTTCGCTCGTGAGGTCGGGCGAACGCCTGGCCGAAGGGAAAGGGACTGAAGCTTGGTTTGATCAGGCTTGGCTGGGCCAGGCCCGGCCCGGCCGGGCCGGGCTGGGCCGGGCTTGGCTGGGTCGGGCCGGGCTGGGCCGGGCTTGGCTAGGCCGGGGCTCGTTGGGCCGGGGCTCGTTGGGCCGGACTTGGTTGGGCCATGCCCTGTTGGGCTAGGCCTTTTATCTTGAATGGGCCAGCCTTGTACCAGCAAAATGGAAGGCATTGTTTGGGGTTGCCCCAAGGGATTTATTTTTTTTAAATTAATGATATTAAATAATAATCAAAATAAATTGTGATGCAGGATCGTCATCCTCCTTGGGAAATCAGGATTAGTGCCGAGTTGGTGAAACTGTAAGTTGTCACTCACCAATAAATTTTGCCATGCATACTGTGAACCCTTTACTTGACATGTTAATAAATTTATTGTTTATGTTCATGCTACTTACATATATCTTGATGCGTTATGAAATTTAACCTTAGGCTAAAATGTAACGAGTCATGGGGTGAGTTAGTTGTATTTGCTCCCTAGTCCGACTATGATTACACGAGGATCTAGACTCCTTTTGGGCCTCCAGCGGGGCTATCGCTGGCACATGACCGACGTGCGGTATGTGACACAGGAGTTGTTTTATTCTAGCCCATGCTGGGAAGCATGTCCCTCGTGTGATACTCAGAGCTAGATTCCTTTTGGGCCTCCAGCGGGGCTATCGCTGGCACATGTCCGGTGTGCGGCATGTGACACAGGGTCTAGGCTCTTTTGGGGCGAGCCACGGGCCGATCGTGGCCATAGTATGAGGGACTAAGTGAGTGTGTTCGGATGGCCATCCTAAAAATTTGTATTCTGTCAGAAAAATAAATAAAAAGGTTAATAATAGGAATTGGCTTATATATTTTGGTTGCTCCTATGTATGGAATTACTCTAGATTCATGGTAAAATATATATTTGTGACATGTGATGACTTACTGAGTTTAAGGGAAACTCATCCTTTTCCCTTGCATTTTTTTCAGGATCAGAGGAACATATGGGCCAGGGATTCAATCAGTGAGGCATAGGATCTAGTGGACACTGTCATTATTTTTTTTTTTCATGAATTTAGATCATGTTAAATGTATGACAATTGAATCTACTTGTCTACTTTTGCTTTATTAATATAATGCCTGGTACTCATTTATTTTGTAAGATATGGTTGGTACAGGCCTGGTATGTTCTTGGAAAAAAATCTTGAATTCCCAGAACGTACGGCCGTCTGTTGCACTACTGGCCCAGGTCTTGGGTTTGGGGCGCGACATATATTTACAGCTTCAGAAAATAACTATCATCTAACAACTACCCATCATCAGTATTCTAATTTCCACCATTATAAAATGATACATCCAAGCTGAAACCCAGATCTAAAAATTTCATAAAACTAGGCTTGTCAGCAAATTTTTTACCACAGTATATAACTAGCTCTACAGTGATCTCTTGCAAGATAAGTCTCTGAATAAAAGTATTGAGAGCTTTTGTAATACATGGCTAGTCAAGTTGAAGACAATAAGAATTTAATGAAGTGGTATGGTGTTTCCCATGTATGTGATGGTATATGCCATGTATGACATATCTACTCAGAACAAATAGAAAACAACAATATTTCACCCATAAATTTCAATTGATTGCTCCAGGTTTTAAGGTTCCTCGGTTAAAATCCTTCGGTAGCAAATTGTTATCCATGGCTTCATTGTTTAACCAAGTCATCCAAATCCTTAGAACTTCTATGCAAGTGTCTGAGATGCAGTTCCTTCCCACTTAATAGATCAAACACATGGTGGACACTTCTAACTATGCAGATTGCCCTGTTATCCTTAGATGACCAACCACTCCCAATGAACTGTTCACCATCAATTTGTTCTTTGTACAGCAACTTGCAATTTTTTTTGTTAATCACTTAATTTAGTTTTTCCACTTTATGTATACCACCCAATTTGGAAAGCTTGTTTATCAAATTTGTAAGCACACGGTGCTCTTATCACTAAACAATGTGGAAAAGTTGTTCAACTGAACCAACATTTCAATTTCTTGGAGGCAAGAAATGGTCTATCAGTGAAATTCAAACAAAAAGTGAGCCAATCGAAACCTTCATATTTCATAAAATGATGGTAAGCAAATGAAATCCTGAGGGGAGACAGAAGGATAAGAAGAGAAATGTGCCAAAGAGAAATTAAAATGATGATCTCTAAAGGTCATTCTCTAATAAAAAAGAAAGCCTTATTTCAAAAGAAAGAGGGGGGCGGGGGTTGGGGCTCTACTTTTAATCTTCCTCAAATTATCATCAAAATCTAACTTCTCTATCTGAAACCTGCTTAATTTCTCTCAGCAGAGCCCATGAAAAAGCATGTGGCATGATAGTGTACTATTTCTTACTAACTTCGTAAAAAGCTTTCACATCTCATGTTGATATAGGGGAATTCCACATTCCAGCCAGTTGGGCTAAAATCACCACCATAGAGGCATGTGAAATCGCAATGATGAAGCAGTTAACTCTCCCGATTTAAACCATCTCCATATTCTCGACAGATCAAATGTCTTCTTCAATCCGATACTCTCCTTTAACTATACCACCTTCTTCAATATTACCTCATTTATATCACCTCTAGATTTGTATCTTAGCTTTTCTTCTTTCTTAATGACATATGAGTCTAGTTCATATTCTACATCAGCAATACAAGAATTGCAGATAATTATAGTTTTAACCTCTCCTTAATAGTTTGTACCAGAACCTCCATAAGGAAAGGACCATGCTCCATCAAATAAACAGTTGAACAGTTTCAACCTATTTAAACACTTTACAGGGTTCAGGTTACTGATGGCTGTTTAAGTGCTTTAACAGCTCATGGATTAAAGAACAAAAAAACCATAAGACTTCCCTGGAACTTGTGCACTAAAAAGGTGTGCAGTGCTAGTTAAATGAACCAAGGAAAGGATTTAGAGATATAAGCATACTGTCCGGAAAGGGAACTCATCTCCTTCAAGCATATGTACGATTTGCCCCATCTTTGGTCGCTTTTGAGCATCTAAATCTACACAACGAAGACACACCAGCAATAACCTCTTCAAAGCTCTTGGTGAAGGTTGAACTTCAATCAATGGATCTACTACCTCCTCTCCGCGTCTACTTCCTACCATTCCTTTAAACCAGTCTACCAAGTTTACCTGCAAACAGATCCCATCACTTTCATGAGGCTAGGAATATCAGAATCACATTTAAAGAGATCTATGTAAACTCACCTCTCCAGGCATTCTGCTATAGTCTACTGGACATCTTCCTGAAATTATTTCCATCAGTAGAACCCCAAAACTGTACACATCGCTACTCTCGTTAAGCATGCCTGTGCATGCATATTCAGGAGCCACATACCTGTGCAGGCATTCATTAAAAAAAAAAAAAAAAATTGACATATATGAGATGTCTAGAAGAAGAGTAACATGTCCTTTGATTAAGAAGTTTGTTTAGTACATCTGCTCATTATTGATGAATTTTCATCATACAAATATCATTGATAGATTACACCACACAAATATCACTGATAGATTATCCTATAGAATAGAACAAGCCTAGCGGTATTGATTGATAGACATGTGAAAGTGTGAAAGAGATAAAACATACCCAAATGTTCCCATTACACGTGTTGTTACAAAGCTAGAGCCAGAGCCCAAGAGTTTAGCCAATCCAAAATCTGACACTTTAGCATTCCAGTGCTTATCCAGAAGAATGTTGCTGGACTTTATATCTCGATGAACAACTTTGGGCTCTAATCCTTCATGCAAATATGCTATTCTGAAACCAGAGCACCATTTCATGAAGATTAGGCAGTGCCACAAGTTCACTTCAGGAAGAACATTAAAACAGAGTAAAGATGGACAACAGAAAGGCTTGTTTTTTTAGCACTATGAACCAGAAAGAAAATACATTGACCAGGTCTTCATAACATTAAGCAATTATAATCACTTCAAGCATTGAGTATCAATTTAGCATTACTGGCATTTTTTGAATGTTGGCCATTTAAAAGTGTAATCAAAATGCATGACAATGATATAAATGTAATAAGAGTTAGAAAAAAAAAATGTTTTGATAAACTTACTTATGCTCTCACTTCTGTAACAGAGTAATCATGAAGTGTGTTAGACATAATAATAACACGGAGATTAGTGAGGGAAACTAACCCTTTTGCTGTTCCAATGGCTATTTTAATTCTGATATCCCATGTCAGCGGACTGACAGGGCCAACATCTCCATGCAACCATCGATCCAGATTCCCATTATCAATGCATTCATATACAAGCATCCTGAATTGGAAACAGCAAATGTTTAGACAATTATTATTTGACATCCTGACTCCATTTCCAGCTAAAATAAATCAACGTGAGAAATCCAGGCTACCTTTTAGCACCTTCTGCACAGTACCCAACGAGGCCCACAAGGTTCTTATGCCGTACTTTTCCGATGGCTTCAACCTCTACCTTGAACTCCTTCTCAGCCTGACCCCTAGAGAAGCCGTGTGAAAATAAGAATCCACAAAAGTTTACATAAAGGAAACTAAAGAGACACCCATAGTTTCTTTTTGCACCTTACTTCCTTCCAGTAGGAAAAAAGAGGAGGCCATATGGTTTGCAGAAACAAGAAAATTGCCTCTGATGGTACAACCTGTTTCTTTTCTATCCATTTCCTTGCTTTAGGATACAATAATATTTATCCTTTCCTCCAATTTCAACTAAGATGGAGCAACTGCTTGAAGCCAAGTTGTAGGTTTAACAAATTGCAACTTTTATGTTTTGTAACATCATAGGATAATCTACCAGTTCCTTCTCGAACTTACAACCCAACAAGGATCAAAAGTGCTACTGATGTTCTCAGTTTGAAATTAAACAGAGTAAAAATTATATATTTTTTTCCCAGAAAAAAAGGTAATCTCCAGGAGCACTCCGGGGATTTTTATGATCTCCAACATCTAAAAATCCAGGTCTAAAAGACAAAAACCTGAATCAGAGGCAGACCGGAACTATAGAGATTTCAGCCATTTTTGTCTTAATTCTTGATATTTTACTCCTTTGTCAACATTATTTCAATAACTACGATTATAGCTTATACAGGAATCAAAGAAGCAGAGCACCTCCATTTTGATAAGGAGAAAACGCCGGAACGGCCATTCCTTCCCGTTTTAGTATAGAATAGAGCAGCATAGAACCGTACTCACTTGTTATTGAGGAGATTTTTGACGGCGACGACGGAGAGGTCAGGCAAGACGCCTTTGTAGACGACGCCGTAACCCCCCTCGCCGATGACATTCCCAGCGCAGAACCCCCCTGTCGCCGCCTCCAGCTCCGCCAGCGAGTACCACCGCCCCCACCCGATGTTTCCCATCCTCTCCGCCGCCTCCGACGACGACGCCCCCGACGACGACCCTAGCAACCTCTCCCCCTTATTCAATCCCACCAACCACTTCTTCTCCTCCTCCACCTCCACCTCCACCACACCGCCCTCCGCCGCCTGATCGACAGAGATCTCCTTGGTCGACGAGGGGATGATGCCAGACGTATGCTTCACTCGCGACGCCGCCGCCCGCCGACGGAAGAAGAGAAAGGCGAGAATGGCGCCAGCGAGGAGCAGGGCGGCGGCGATCACGACTAGGACGTAGACAGGCAGGCCAAGCACGGCCGTCTTCTCCGCCAAGAAGCCGCCCGAGGTGAAGGTTCCGGCGCCCATTTCCGGCGAAGACGGGGAGAGAGAGAGAGAGAGAGAGAGAGAGAGAACTCTAGAGAGAGAGAGAGGTGTCTCTCTTTTGGAAGGTAGCGGGGGAGAGACTGATAATACTAGAGAAGGAGAGCTGCAACGAAGGCCTCCTGGCTGCAGTGCCGGGAAAGCGACGGTGTTGCAGTTTGGAAATCTTTGGGCCAAGCGTGATAAAAAGTTTATTTTATTGTTATTATTCTTTTCTTTTTTGGGCTTTTTAAATAAAGGAGATAGACAAGCGGGAGGAGGTGGAGAAAAGTAATGGAAATGGGTCTTACTCTGGACAAAATTACAAAACCGGGCTTGAACGCATTTCTAAAAAGAGAAAGCTGAGTCCGTTTACCGGCTGTCGACTTGTGAAATTATCAAAATGGCCTTGAGCCGGATACGACTTTCGGACAGTCGGTGCTTCAAGGCTGAGTTATGGTCACCTCCGGTTAGGATGATTATGACGTGCGTAAACAAACCGCAGCCAAATCTCGAAACGAAACTGTTCTTGTGGGTTCTGATTTGAAAGAGTTGGGGTTGGTTGATGCTACCCAGAACTTTGTAATCGATGGATGTCCAAATATTTTAGGTGATCATAGAGACTACTAGTATATTATCGGTACTAGTATTATTACATGATTGTCTCTACAGTTGTTGCATGTTCTAAGATATTATGAATGAATCATGCAATCAGAAAAATAGTAGTTGATAATTAAAGTATCAGACTATCAGTACCATGTTGTAGAAATATATTATATAATTTTGATGCCGGCATGGCAAAACAAAAGTTAAATACCATATGTCAGTATGTTATCAGTATGGGAGACTAATCAGTATGGATAACGTACCACTATTATGTGATATAATTAATACATGTTGGCAAATATTCATACTTAAATTTTTGGTGGTGATGCTAGAAATTAATCTACCTATTTTTTTTATTTTTGGTAAACAAATTAATCTTCCTAATTGAAATGTAGGTGGATCCAAACATTATTTAATGTCACATGTCTTTTTGCCTATGGCATACGAAAACTCAATTACATTTAATGCGGACAATCAAACTAAGTAATTTTATAAATTTGACTTTCTTGATTAAGAACAAGTAGTTTTCATTAAAAAAAAAACTTCAAGTTTATTCAATATTTATTGGTTTCCCGGGGTTCCTTCGTAAATTTGAATTACCAGAACTGATGGAGTTACCTTCGGCCATGGTTCGGGTCTCCAAAGAAGGCGAAGGTGGTGCAGCACTGCAGCGAGAATTTTAAAAACCGCATTTATGGTTTATTTCAGAAAATGCGTGAACCGCTCACCTCCGGACGACTACCATAAGGTTGCATCGGCAACGAACCAGGACATTGAGCACGTCGATCGGACACGTCACCATCGATTGCGGGTCCCTCCAAAATACAACGCCTGCGTGAATTTTTTTTTCCCGAAACGTGGCAGCAAGAGAGTAAGAAAGGCCAGCACTGGGAATTCGGCCACGAGTAGCTCATCCATTGGCGTATTTATCAGCGAGCCAGGCGAAGCGCGCCGGGTGAACGTTAGAGGATTGGGGCCCACTGGATTCAAATTTGGCAACCTCGACCACGGGTTCACTTCCAAACGGGGAGTAACGAGCAAGTCTGGGGCCCAATTCTTGGCTTCTTCTGATAACAGGGGAGGAATGCAATGCTTATCAATTTGATAACTGTTGAAAGTGAAACACTGATGCAACCAGATATCTGCCTAAGAATGCAAGGCCAAATGATAACCTGTTGAATCGAGTACTTAAATATCCAGAGAGAGCCATGTAGCTACACTCTCCTCTAAGAAGTATCCTTCTTGACAAGTGCTAAGCCTAGAACAGATACTGCACAAACTTTCAGAGCTGGTGTCCATTGCATGTCGCCTCCTAGTGTTGGCACTAGAATGGTGGCATTCCCATTAAAAGAGAGAGAGAGAGAGAGAGAGAGAGAGAGAGAGAGAGAGGACTGTTCTTGCTTAGGTTTTGTATAGCAGGTGAATGGAGTAGGTAGAATTTATTAGTTTTAGTTATTTTAGAAACCAAAGTAAAACCAATGCAAGGTATGTACCGGAAAAGAAAAAAAAAAAAAAAGAATGCAAGACGAAGGCTTAATTGAAAGCTTATGTATATAGAAGAAGATCCACCAACAATAATTCTCCGATATGCAAAAAAAAAAACCAGGATCTTTTCCAAAAGGGCAAGTTAATTACCATTAAGATGGTAGCGTAGTTGTGGACGCTTTACTCTTCGTCTCCCGATCACGGGTTTGAGATTTGAGTTTGTGGATTACTCGATTAAATTCAAGAATTTTTTCTGGAACACATGACTGGACACGAGGAGGAACGCTTCACTCTGACGTTTTAATGGTACCGACTGGCGTACTCACCTTCGGATAGAAAGCGTACGCGGAATATTGCAGTCCGAATCGAACATGGCCTAGATGGGTTTGGAGCCAGTGAGAACAGCTACAGCGGGATTTACCTCCCCTCCTTTTTTTTTTTTTTTTTTTTTTTTTTTTATATATATATATATGGCAAGTCAATTAGGTTGCTATCCTCGAGCCCGTTTTTAAATTGATGGTCTTTTTATCCGTTAAGTTTTGGATTTTCGTGCGTCGCATCCAAAACTTTATCAAAATTATGTATGATACCTGTCCTTATCCTTATTTACGAATTGTATCAGATAATATTAGTTTAATTTACACGTGCTTCTCCCTTTACCTTGTCGTTTCGTTGATTAACCATGGATCTTGCTTACCAATTTCTCGATTACACGTTATCCTCCGTGCACATGCCTCGAGATTTGCACCGTTCCCACTCGGACCTGGTCCACGCAATAATTTCTCCTCTCTCGGGTCTAGTTATTACTTAGACCAGGTCCAAATGGACCGTGCCAAGTCCCACCAGCATGAGAAGAAAATTGACTACAAGGGTATTTTGGTCTAGACAGCATTTATGCAAAAAAAATTAAAGATTTTATCCATAGAACTTTTGGTGGCCGACAACCTATCCAAATTCCCAGCAATTTAAAGAATTCATCATATTATCCTATTTGATCAAATTATTTTGGATGGTAACCAAATTATCTAAATAATTTGAATTACCTTCCGGGAGTCAACTGTATAGCCACAAAGACTATCTAGATTATCACATCTTTGATATTCTTATAATTAAAATTTTAAATTTAATTATTTTTTTAAAAAAATTATATAAATCATGTAAATTATTCTTCCTTCTTTCTCATCTAATAAATATTAACTATAAGAGACTTTATCTCTCTTACCGACATTTTGCTATCATTTTAGTTGTCACATCATGGCCGGCAAATCATCTTTCACATTTTTTTCGATAGCTTTTATGATATTTGATTTTTTGGATTAACATTATTTTATATAAATTTTTGGTATATTTAACTTAGAAATATTTTAAAAAATTGATTTTATATTTTAATAATTTAATTATCATACCAAACAGTCAATCAATATTTCTAATAATTTTAGAGTAACGTTATTCGTGTATACGGACCACAATAATCATTGATTACCGGCAATTCATGTTACTAGCAATTCTAAATTACCTGGCGGTACATCAAACATAATCTAAAATTTATTGACGATGCATTATTTAGATTGGGTTTGTAAATAGGGATAAAAAAAAGCATTATATATAATTTTGATAAAGATCTTAGATTTTTCGGTCAATCATGATGAAACATTTGGGACTATTCTATCAGATAGATTGCCAAGCAACTGATTGTTGTCTGGTTGAGAAGGGAGCTGGATGCTTGCAGGAGGTCCTTCCCCACACAAGGATAAATCGGACCGGAGCATCGGTCGTTCGTTCAACTGGAGCTTTTGTTTGCAAACCAAAGGAAGAATAAGGTCTAGGTGTGGTGGTCCAAAGGAAGAAGGCAGTATACGTACGTCTGGCGAACTTTAGATGCTATGATTTTAGCTCAGCTTTCAGTATAGGCTTCGAGATTTCTTTGCCCTGAAGATTGGTCTCTGGAAGAAACAAGTGCGACGGATGTGCACCATTGAAAGGTGAAGTTAAAACCACTTGTAAAGAAGCAATCAGAAACATTTATTTTAACTTGTGCTACTTGGTGTCTGATAAATAAATGGAATGTAAACTTAAGCAAATATAAGTTCTTTATGGCATGCAGTGTGAATATTGCATCATGCACCTGTCATATATGCTTATACTAATGCATGTATGTGGTAGCATCAATGACCGATAATAGTATCATATGCTATTGAATATGACTAATTCATGTATGCATCGATGACCGATACATGGGGGGAATTTGTTTTCTGAAAAAAGAAAGGGACGCTTGATCCTTTTATATTCATATAATTGAATGCTTCATCATGATAGGAGATGTAGGTCACAATGTGATGCAGCATATTGGAGTAATTAATCATCATGATACATGGCATGTAGGATCATGTACACGCCTTTTCTGCCTTGATTTTTCATTATGAATTCAGTCCAACCAAGGCTACAGATGGATCGAGTTGATCCATAACCCGACCTGATTCATTTAAATCCGATTCAACCTATTTTTATAGATCCGTGGATCCGGGTTGGATTTTAAAATTAGATCCGTTATATTTTCCGGGTCATGTCTAGGTTTACTGAATTTGGACTCTACCCGACCTAATCCGATTCGAACATACTAATACTGCTAGAATTATATCTATTTGGACTTTTAAATTATAATTTAAAACTTGTATAGAACTTATTTTTAACACAGTGATGAAGTTATAATTATTTTTATATTTTAATTTATTTTAAAAATGATATCGTTTATTATCTATGTTATGGTTAATAATAGTTAGTTATGTAATAATTAAAATATGGTTGTCTATATATTTTATTGAGATCATATTTAGATCCAAATTTTTAAATTAGAACTGGATTATTTATGGACCCAAACCAACCCGAAGACCCGTTATGTTGAAAATTCTGATAGTGGATCCGACTCGATCAATTTTCTAGGGATTGGGTCTGGATCTAATATTAGAATCTAATCAAAGAACCGGGTTAGATTGAGATCACACATGACTCGGTCTAATCCGACCCATTTGCATCCCTAAACCCAACCAATTGTTTTGGTTGTCGATACCATGGCTTTAAATTCTGTGCCAAATCTGGATATTGGAGGGACATAAGCAATATAATTTTTTGGTCAAATATATGAATGGTATGCTTGAGTTGGTCCTTGTCCAGTGAATGAGCACTGTCACTGGCATTTTATCAAATGACAAGGCTTTTGGTCCCCATTCTCGGCTAAATAATCTAGGAAACATCATTTTGGAACCCAACAAATCCATAAAATAGTCTTAATGTGAACGTTGGTTGGTCTGTCCACATCAAAGGGGTGAGATAAGAGAGAGAGAGAGAGAGAGAGAGAGAGAGAGAGAGAGAGAGAGAGAGAGAGAGAGAGTTGAATCCAATATAGAAGCTGAACATGCCTTCTTGTTTCCTTTGGCATCCCCAACAAACTAAGTAGACTTCTCAAGTTTCCCTGCCTCTCAACTAGGTGGTGGAAGGTGTGGAAACAAAAACGGAACAAATAGTTGGTGCCTGCAAGGATGAGAGTTGGTGGCTCATTTATTATGGAAGAGCAAATCACCAATGAAACATCACTCCTTATACTTCAGGGCCCAAAAATATTCTGTTTCCATTACTCTTATCTGTGAAATGTTAATTGACCATATGCTTATTGTTTTGGATTTGTAAAGCATAAATTGATGGCAATCTAAGTCACATTTAATCAACCCTAAACCCTTATGATTTGCTATTGGCTCAAGGCAACCCTAAACAACAGGGTAGGTTTACTTGGATTAAGAAACCCTAAACAACAGGGTAGGTTTACTTGGATTAAGAAACCCTAAACCCTAAACCCTTATGATTTGCTATTGGCTCAAGGCAACCCTAAACAACAGGGTAGGTTTACTTGGATTAAGAAAATTCAGCATATGATTTTGGCTATAAGCAATGCTGATGAACTGTCAATTTACTGTGAACCTTGGAATAAAATTTTATCAGCTAGTGCCCTGTCAAATTTGATATGGATCAAATGGACAGCCATAACTATATATTTCAGACAGGAAGATAAGAAGATCTCAAACAGTGATTCTATGGAGGATTAAGAGGAGTTACCATGTACCATATTGTGGTTCACAGTGCTTATCAGAGTACTTCTCCTATGGTTATGAAGTAATACAATTCCACCAGCATGAGAAACTAATGTTTCATTTAAAAGGAATGTTAAGATTTACTAGAAGCAGTGGGATGGGTTGAGAATGCTATCCCTTTCTCCAAAAAGATTTTAAAAGGAAGTGACAATGTTTGGGAGTTGTATTATTAAATTTGAGGCTTTCTAAATTGCTAGATGTTCTTTGGCTTGTGATTAGCTGCTCATCAACAGCAACCATCTCAACTGTCTTTGTTGGTTAGCATTACTCTTTGGAATTCTCTTTTTCTTCTTTTTTAATTAAGTTCTACCCATGTCGCATGTCATCCCATTTCACCAAGTATTCCATATAGTTGAGTTGCACCACTTAAGTTGACCTTGGAAAAGGAAGGTGGTATATCATAATATGGGTATTAGATATGTACTGATAGCTAATGAGGAGGTGACTAATGTTCTCTATCAGTATCAACAACATAATTAATTAACCATGAAGCTGAAAAAAGTATTGTTTGGCTGTTGATAACCACATCTTCTTGCAGAGATGACAGAAATGCTATTTGGCTTGAAAAATAATAGGTTAAGTGATTAAGTTCCAAGTTTTGGATTATATGGACAAAAAATGTGGCAAAACAGAAAGGTAAAAATAGAGAAAAAAATGAGAGGTGGGAGGCATAACCTGCTGGTTAAAATTATTTCTTCATCCCCCCCCCCCCCCCCCCCCAAACCAGGTTAGCTGTGTCACTGCATTAAATGGTTAAGTTTACTACCAGCTAAAAAGTTGGGCTCTGGTTAAATGAATAGCCACCATTTTATTGGTGGTTAATCCAGTAACCAAACACAACCTTGGTTTCAATCAGGAGCTACCTTGTGCCCAAGTTTGGCAGTTCACCTCTTTTCACTTTGCCGAGAAATTCATCCATCGCCTAAAAAATTTACTCAAGAATAAATAAAATTATTAGATTAAACTGTCTCAAAAGAAACTTTTTTTT
Source organism: Areca catechu (assembly GCA_021397845.1). Lineage (NCBI taxonomy): Eukaryota > Viridiplantae > Streptophyta > Magnoliopsida > Arecales > Arecaceae > Areca > Areca catechu. The sequence goes on along the minus strand of CM038052.1, from coordinate 22,434,872 downwards.
TTTATCTATTGAAACAACCTCCTAACGAGTCCTGAACCATTCTTTTCCCCTTAAATCATTCTTTTAAATATGTAGCATTTGCTTTATGTCTTGCACAACTCCAATCTAGAAGGCATGTCCACCATCTTTTCCATAGGTTGGATTTATGATTGCTAAAACATTATTTTCCCTTAAATCATTATTTTAGCTCTTATAAATATGTAGCTTTTGCTTTATCTCTTGCACAACTCCAATCTAGAAGGGATATTCACCATCTTTTTCATTGCTTGGATTGGTGTTTACTAACAGTGCTTGATATTTCGTTACACAAGATTGCTTTGTTTTTAGGAGTCAACGGACTAAATTATATATTTTCTTACATGACAACAATCATTAAGTCTCCTTCTCTAGATTTAGAACTGTACTGGAGGGGGTTTGTCTTACGTTCTTCAAATCGAAGCCAGGAGGCTGCTTGAACCGAGACTCAACAATTATCTCATAATTAATAAGCAACAGCAGCAACTTTTCTAGTCTGTCCTTGGAATATGCATCTCAAGGGAAATCACGTTCACTGATTCTTTCGATTCGTTTGCTGAAATGATGGGGCTTAGATTTTCCTTCAAATCAAAGGCTTGCTTGGCAAAATCCGGCGGGACAGACCTAGAACTAGAAGAGAGTGCAGGATGAAAGGGAGAGAAGAAGAGGAAATTGCAGGGTCTAATTTTTATAGGATTAAAACAAAATTTAGGAACTGGTTGGATGAATGGACTGTAAATTCAACTGAATTTCTTGGATTAGACCAATACAATCAGTTAGAAATAGACTTACAAATTGAGCTAGACCACATCTATAAGTGCTCATGACCAGTTTTGTTAGTGGGCGGGCCCCAATCTGCGGACCGATGCAGGATACATTTAGTCCCCATATCAATTATGCATTGAACAGATTCTAGATACATATATAGAATTACTAGCTAGCTTTTTGAATAAAGCCCTAAGTGTTATAAATGATACTATAGTAGACCTAGTCTATGACCCATATGGACTGGGGTATATTGCAATATTAGCCCTTTTATATTAACCGTTACAGTAGTAAACAAATCCATTCGGCCCTGGCACGCATCCTCCTTGATGGTTAACGTGGCTACGTGCTTCGTGGGTACCCCAAGTTTCCTATCAAAAGAGAATGGTAGGTCCGCTCGCTCTGTGAGGAGATCGCCAGGTCGGCACCTTGACCACACCTCGGCCATGTACTTCGCCACCTCGGCCTCATCTTGGCCAGGTACTTCGCCACCTCGGTCTCACCTCGGCTCCACCTTGGCAACATCTTTCTCCACCTCGGCCTCACTTCGGCCATGCAGGAAGTCCAGCTTCGTGGCAGTCCAGCTCACCTCGGCACCTCGGCCCGTGCCGGTCCAGTTCGGCATGCCCGCACGGAATCTTTCAGCCCGCATGCTCCGGTCCTGTGTGGCACCCTCCGCTAGCATGGGGTGCAGCTCTAGCCTCCGCCCTGCCCGCGGCGCACCCTGTCCGGCACGCAGCGATCGGCCCTGCGCGACCCCGTGCCAGTCTGGCTCCGCCCATGCCAGGGCACCTCGCCTGTGCTAGGGCACCTCGCCTCCATGCCAGACACCCGGTCGACTCAGCCTCTGCCCGCGGCACACCTAGCTCCTGTCCGGCTCCGTCCAGCTCGCCCGTGCACACCGGTGCTCCTCCGCCCGCACGCTCAGCCCAGCAGGACACCCATGCCAGTACGGCTCTAAGTCCCGCTCGTAGCTCTGAAGCGGAGCTCTCCGGTCCAGTCCGACATGCCCGGTTCCATCCGGCGCGCCTCCGTCCGGTCCGGCCACACTCGCAGAGGCGTGGCATGGTTCAGCACCAGTCCACCTCCGCACATGGTCTAGACTCCGGACGCCCGGCATGCGTGGCGCCCAGACCGGCACGCCCGCGTGCCCAGTTCGGCACACCCACATGCCAAGTCTGGTAGCACCCGGCGCGCCGCCTTCTGCCCACGTGGAGCCCAGCTCTGGCTCCATGAACGTCCGTGGTGTGGGCACCAGGTTAACAAAAAGACTTCAACCCATCCAAAGTCCTTATGGTTGGAGTAACAAATCATGTCAATATTTTATTTCAAAATAAATGTAATCAAGGACAGGTTAGTCCGCTGTTGGGTCAGTCAATCCAGTCAACTCACTTTTGAAGACTTATCAAGAAGCAACTCGGGCTTCAAAGTACCACTTCATCACTTCACCACCAATGGAGCCCACACTTGAAGACACATCACCACCCTAGAGCCGACTCTTGAAGGCACATCACCACCACCTTGGAGCCGACTCTTGCCACCTCATCAGACACCTCACCACTAAAGGAGCTGACTCTTAATCAAGTCCCAAGGAGCCAATTCTTGAAGAAAGTCAATTAGTCAAAGTCCAAAGTCATGGAGATGGTCAAATTGTCAAAATCAAGAAGGAGGTCAAATCACCAAGTCCAAGTTTTTGAAGATGGTCAACCAAGTCAAGCCTTAGCATGTCATTTGAATTTAAATTCATGCTTGGCCGACCAAAGCTCTCCAAAGCAAGGGTGGTCGGCCAAAGTGAGGGGGGACCACTCCTCCAAATCATATCAAACCTATTCCCACAATTCTCTCCTTATTCCATGTAACTTCCCCATGATATCCTCCACCAAATTAGGTTAGTTTGAATTCAAATGTAAGTCTTTAAAAAGCCTTGGGCATGAGAAATGTGGGAGATTGATAAATGAATGAAAAAAAAGCTCTTTCTTCTATGTGAAGGTCTTGGCTATGTGCCCCTCTTTGGCTTTGTGCCTAGGTTTCTTTTAGGTCTATGTGACCTTGTTTCTCTCTTCCTCTTCCTCCTCTTTTCTCCACTTCAAACACTTTCTTTCCATTGCATCTCTCAAAGAAGATCAAGTTCGCATCAAAGTTCAAGAAGAAATCAAGCCAAGAATCAAGTGATCAAGCAAGGAGCCGGTTCTCCAACCCTAGGAATCAGAAAGGAGTCGATTCCCTCAAGAAGAAGAAGCCTTCATCCATCCTTCAACCCATCATTCTTCCCTTCTTTAATTTGAGTTCTTTAGCTTGTTTCTAATCCCAGGTTTCTTTGTGACAGGGCCTCCGGAATCCAGACTTTAGAAGAAGGAACTTCTTGCCAGAACCCAGAATGCTGAGTGAGCCACCAAGTGGTGTATTTTGGTCATCCTAGAACTTACCTTGAGAGAAATCCTTTGGATTGATCAAGGTCAGGTAATCCCTAACTTCTTAGGGTTTGGATTATTAAAAAAGTAGGACTAGCTTAATTTAGATGGTTAATTTACTATGGTAGATCATTATTATTCTGTTTAGTCCACTCTAGATTTGCGTTTAATCATATTGAGTTGTGTTCATTAAATTCCTAGTCATTATAGTTCGATTAGCCATATGCTTAAGAAATTAATTAGATTGATCTTTAACTAATCTCCTTTAGAATATTTAGTCTCATTCCTTCATCTCATAAAGCATTTTTTTTCATTTCTTCTTCCCATCATTTTTGGTATCAGAGCAGGTTGATTAGGGCATATCTGTGTTTAGGGTTTGCATCGATTTATCTTTGGTGCTATAAGATTATAGCCAACCCTTGCATTGCAAAACCAAGATGAAATCAGGTTGTCCTACTATAAGGTGGATCCTTATAGTGTAAGGTTGTCCTATCTTGGTCATTGCTTTGGACTACATAGAAGAATTCTATGTAAGTCTGATTTTTCCCTGCTTGCTGTAATTAGGTGTAGGCTGACTGTAATCCGCCTGCAGCTCCAAAGGCAAGTAGTGCATTTTTCTTTGACATATTTTTTTTTCTTGTTCCATTTTAAGTTGTTTATCACCGTTTAAAATTTCAGCTTCAGAAAAAAATTACAAAAAAAATGAAAATTCCTGCAGTCCGATAGTGTCATTAGGTTTTCTGTTCTGTTCTTGAGCTTTTAGTGCCTTTATTCAGGATCTGCCTAGAACAGTCTAGATTTTATTTTGAAATTCTGCTTCACCTGGTATGACATCTATAAGTTAGGAGTTCTCATTAATTTTTTTCAAATTTTTTTGACGTTTTTTACTGCACCTTCCAACATCACTTTCGAACTGCAACACACCACTCTGCATCAGTAATTTAGTCATGCATTCATTTCATGATTAAGCTATCTAAGGGCATGAAATTAACATAAGGTCAGGAAGTAATTACCTGTCCTTAGCCCAAAAAACCACCTCCCTTCATCATTCGAACCCAATCCTTAATTAAAATCAATTAGACCTAATACCCTAGTGGGTTAGGGACACCAACAGGTCGGGTTCGAATTAGAAATCAAGTTGATTGTATTAGCTAGTTAGTGTGTGCTTATTAACTTGGTGTCTAGGATTGGTGTGTAAGGGCTTGTGGTTTGATCCACCTACCTGGCCAATCTCTGATTGGTGTCTAAGGTTGGTATTCAGGGATCTCCAGCTCCCCTTCCACCTACCTGGCCAAGTGATATAAGTTACTACTGGTTAGTTAGTCTTTCAATTGGGTTCTTAACTTGTGCTCTAGGTCTAGGAGCCATAGTCGTTCGAGTGCATCATTTTCATGACCACTAGATCAGGAACACCATTCCACCGTTCACAAGATCAACCAAGTTCGTCCATGGACCCTAATATGGAGAGTCTCATGAAGTCTATGATAGAGCAAATGGCTACAATGAATGCTAAGCTTGATCGGGTCGAGGATAGAATAGGGGTCCTAGAGGAAGCTAGGTTAACTCCAACTGAACCACCATCTCCCAGATTACCTCCAGACCATCCCAGAGCCCAACGGCAAGAACGCACTCCTGACCCAACCCATAGAAGGCCACAACACGATTTTGATGATCACACCCCTGACTTTAATCAAAGAAGGCATCACCATGAAAATTTCGATCAGGATGACCGGGCCTTAAGGAACATCCGTCTAGATGCACCAACTTTTGAAGGAAGCTTAGATCCTAAGGTGTATATAGATTGGGAGGCTGACATGGACCAGTATTTTGATTGGTATGACATGTCAGATGAGAGGAGATTCAAATTTGCTAAGATCAGGCTGGTTCGACAGGCTAGACTACATTGGGGAAATGTAGAGCGCACGATTAGACAGAGGGGAGATGTACCGGTAAGCACATGGAGAGATATGAAGAGAAAACTTAGAGAAAAATACCTACCCATGTCTTATCAAGAGAGATTACTAGATCAGTGGCAACGGTTAACACAAGGAAACAAAACCGTCTCTGAGTATGTCACCAAATTTGACGAGTTTGTCATGCGGTGCAACGTGGTCGAGTCGGAGGCAGCCACTTTGTCTAGGTTTAGATCAGGGCTGAATGAAGACATCAAGGGGGAATTATTTTTGAGGGAAGTCCATGATTTAGAGCAGGCATATCAGGTTGCCATGGACTATGAGAGATTTCAGAGGAGATCTACTTTTAGGAAACCAGAGCCCTCTAGGTTCAGTCCACTTGCTAGTAGACCCAGTTCGGTTCCTACTCCCACAGCTAAGCCTAGGTCCAGCTCAAATCCAATTCCTAGGCCCAATTCAGCCACCCCATCTAGAGAAGATAAAGGAAAAGGGCCTGAAAGTCAAGGTAGGACAAGTCAAGTATGTTATAAGTGCCGTCAACCGGGTCATTATATGAGTCAGTGTCCCTCTAGAGCTTTACACATTGGTGAAGTAGAGGAAGAAGGCTTAGAGCATTTAGAGAATGGTGACGAAGAAGTGTATGAAGCAGAAGATTGCTTAGCTGATGAGTATGAGGGAGATGAGGAAAATTTGGACTCATCAGATTTACTAGGAGTCGTTAGGTGTATCATGACACAGACCAAAGAACAAGAAGACTGGCGTAGGACTAACATCCTACAAACATTTGTCAAAATTAAGGAAAAGGTCTGTAAGATTGTGATAGATAGTGGAAGCTGTGTCAACGCCATTTCCACTAGTGCAGCAAAGAGTTTAGGGTTATCCGTTGTACCACATCCCAATCCATATAAGGTATCCTGGATAGACTCTACATCTATTCCAATCAAGCTACGGTGCCAAGTCCAAATCCAAATTCAATCCTATCAAGATAAGGTCTGGTGTGATGTGCTTCCTATGGGAGTAAGTAGCATCATCTTAGGCAGGCCATGGCTGTTTGATCATGATGTGACCATCTTTGGTCGGTCAAACTCCTGTGCTTTCAATTTTAATGGCAAGAGAATTGTCATTCATCCAAAAGAGCCTAAGGACAATGTCAGGAGAGGAACCAGTAGCTTGAAGGAAAAGAAAACTGGATTAAATCTGATAGGTGCAAAAGAAATAGAACAAGATATCCAAGAGGGAGCACCTATTTGGGTGGTAGCAGCAAAAGAGGTTAAGGACCACACACCTATAGAACACCCTCCAGAGGTGGTCCAATTATTAGAAGAGTATAAGGACGTATTTCCCGAAGATCTTCCCGATAGCCTTCCACCTTTAAGGGACATACAGCATGTCATAGATTTAGTCCCCGGGCAACTTTACCTAATTTGCCTCACTATAGGATGAACCCAGCTGAACATCAGGAAATGCAGAAACAGATTGGGGAATTACTTAGGAAGGGGTTTATTAAGGAAAGTCTAAGTCCTTGCGCAGTCCCCGCATTGTTAACCCCTAAGAAGGATGGTACTTGGCGGATGTGTGTAGATAGCCGAGCCATCAATAAGATTACGGTGAAGTATAGGTTCCCGATCCCACGACTTGACGACATGTTAGATATGATAGCCGGAGCAACAATTTTCTCCAAAATTGATTTAAAGAGTGGCTATCATCAGGTTAGAGTTAGACCTGGGGATGAATGGAAGACCGCTTTCAAGACTAAAGATGGATTATATGAGTGGTTAGTCATGCCATTCGGTCTTTCCAACGCACCCAGCACATTTATGAGGATCATGAATCAGGTGTTGAAAGCCTTCATAGGAAAATTTGTTGTGGTCTATTTTGATGATATCCTTATATATAGCCAAACCAAGGCAGACCACTTAGATCACCTGAGCCAAGTTTGTCAAGTTCTTAGAAAAGATAGCCTCTATGCCAATATCAAAAAGTGTGACTTCCTCACACATAGAGTCATCTTTCTAGGATTTGTAGTTACTTCTGAAGGAGTGTCAGCTGACCCAGAGAAAGTCAAATCCATAGTAGAATGGCCTGTACCCAAGAACATCCATGAAGTACGTAGTTTCCATGGTCTAACCACTTTCTATAGGAGGTTTATTAGGGGATTCAGTACGATAGTGGCACCCATCACTGATTGCATTAGGAAAGGAAATTTTGAATGGACTAGAGCGGCTGATAAAGCTTTCCTAATGATTAAAGAGATAATGACACAAGCACCTGTTTTAAGGCTTCCGGATTTTTCCAAATTATTTGAGGTCGCTTGTGATGCTTCTGGGGTTGGAATTGGAGGAGTTTTAAGTCAAGAGAATCACCCAGTAGCATTCTTTAGTGAGAAGTTGAATGATGCGAGACTAAGGTATTCAACCTATGATAAGGAGCTATATGCGGTAGTACAAGCTTTACGCTATTGGCGTCACTACCTTTTACCGCAGGAATTTGTTTTATTTTCTGATCATGAAGCTCTTAGGTTCCTTAGTTCTCAGAAGAAGTTGAACCCTAGGCACGGGAAATGGGTAGAGTTCATACAAGGGTACACGTTCGTTCTGAAACATCGTGCCGGTACTGAGAATCGAGTTGCTGATGCATTAAGCCGTCGATCTATGTTGATGAATACTGTGAGGACTGAGATAGTAGGATTTGATAGGTTGAAGAGTGAGTATTCTACATGCCCTGACTTTGGTCATATCTATCACTCCCTCCAACAAGGTCCGTCTAGTGAACATAGCGATTACATTCTATTAGATGGATACCTTTTCAAGGAAAATAGGCTGTGCATTCCCAAAACTTCTGTTAGGGAATTTCTGATCTGGGAAGCCCATGCTGGAGGATTAGCTGGACATTTTGGTAGAAACAAAACCATCTTGGCTATGGAGGATCAATTTTTCTGGCCTAGTCTTAAGAAGAATGTTGCCCAGATAGTAGCCCAGTGTCGAACCTGTGCGGTAGCAAAGCACCAAAAACAAAACACTGGTTTGTACACACCTTTACCTGTCCCTGAAGGTCCGTGGCAAGACATTAGTATGGATTTCGTGACAGGTCTCCCTAGAACTCCCAAGAAACATGATTCTATCTTTGTGGTTGTCGATCGATTTTCTAAGATGGCGCACTTTATTCCGTGTTCTCAGACTTTAGATGCGTCAAAAGTGGCCAAACTTTTCTTGGATCATATCGTTAAGCTTCATGGTTTACCTAGAACCATTGTGTCAGATAGAGATGTCAAGTTCACCAGTTACTTCTGGAAAACCCTCTGGCACATGTTAGGTACCAAACTGAAATTCTCTACAGCCTATCACCCTCAAACTGATGGCCAAACCGAGGTTGTAAACCGAAGCTTAGGTAATCTATTGAGGTGTTTAGTTGGAGAAAACTTAGGGAACTGGGATCTTTTACTTCCTCGTGCTGAGTTTGCTTATAATAGCTCAGTCAATAGATCTATTGGGAAGAGTCCATTTGAAGTGGTCCATGGATATAAACCTAAGAGACCTTTAGATCTAGTCCCATTACCAGCACATGCACGGGTGTCGGAATCCGCCGAATCATATGCACAGCATCTTAAGGACTTGTATAAGGAGATTAGCCAAAAGATTCAAACAAGCAATGAATTTTATAAGCATACGGCTGATCTACATAAACGGCTTAAAGAATTTAATGAAGGGGATTTAGTAATGATTAAACTCAAACCAGAGAGGTTTCCACCCGGAACAATGAAGAAACTCCATGCCCGGGAGCCGGACCCTTCAGAATAATAAAGAGAATTGGATCTAATGCTTATGTAGTAGATTTACCATCTAGTTATGGCATTAGTTCTACTTTTAATATTTCTGACCTCAAAGAATACAAGGAACCTGTACCAATACCTGATGAGCTTTTTGGTCCTAGTGTATCCTTTGAGAGTGATGTCCCAAATGAGTGTCCACCACCAAATATTCCTGAGCAAAGAGAGAGTGTTGAAAGAATCTTGGATGACCAGATTATCACCACTAGAAATAAGGGCTACCAACGCTATCTGATTCGATGGCAAGGACGTCCTGAATCTGAAGACTCCTGGATCACCCGAGAGGACCTGCAACAAATCGACCCGGATATAATAGAAACATATCACTCGACAGGGTCGAGTTCCTCCCACCCTGGGAGAATTGGTGTGGGCACCAGGTTAACAAAAGACTTCAACCCATCCAAAAGTCCTTATGGTTGGAGTAACAAATCATGTCAATATTTTATTTCAAAATAAATGTAATCAAGGACAGGTTAGTCCGCTGTTGGGTCAGTCAATCCAGTCAACTCACTTTTGAAGACTTATCAAGAAGCAACTCGGGCTTCAAAGTACCACTTCATCACTTCACCACCAATGGAGCCCACACTTGAAGACACATCACCACCCTAGAGCCGACTCTTGAAGGCACATCACCACCACCTTGGAGCCGACTCTTGCCACCTCATCAGACACCTCACCACTAAAGGAGCTGACTCTTAATCAAGTCCCAAGGAGCCAATTCTTGAAGAAAGTCAATTAGTCAAAGTCCAAAGTCATGGAGATGGTCAAATTGTCAAAATCAAGAAGGAGGTCAAATCACCAAGTCCAAGTTTTTGAAGATGGTCAACCAAGTCAAGCCTTAGCATGTCATTTGAATTTAAATTCATGCTTGGCCGACCAAAGCTCTCCAAAGCAAGGGTGGTCGGCCAAAGTGAGGGGGGACCACTCCTCCAAATCATATCAAACCTATTCCCACAATTCTCTCCTTATTCCATGTAACTTCCCCATGATATCCTCCACCAAATTAGGTTAGTTTGAATTCAAATGTAAGTCTTTAAAAAGCCTTGGGCATGAGAAATGTGGGAGATTGATAAATGAATGAAAAAAAAGCTCTTTCTTCTATGTGAAGGTCTTGGCTATGTGCCCCTCTTTGGCTTTGTGCCTAGGTTTCTTTTAGGTCTATGTGACCTTGTTTCTCTCTTCCTCTTCCTCCTCTTTTCTCCACTTCAAACACTTTCTTTCCATTGCATCTCTCAAAGAAGATCAAGTTCGCATCAAAGTTCAAGAAGAAATCAAGCCAAGAATCAAGTGATCAAGCAAGGAGCCGGTTCTCCAACCCTAGGAATCAGAAAGGAGTCGATTCCCTCAAGAAGAAGAAGCCTTCATCCATCCTTCAACCCATCATTCTTCCCTTCTTTAATTTGAGTTCTTTAGCTTGTTTCTAATCCCAGGTTTCTTTGTGACAGGGCCTCCGGAATCCAGACTTTAGAAGAAGGAACTTCTTGCCAGAACCCAGAATGCTGAGTGAGCCACCAAGTGGTGTATTTTGGTCATCCTAGAACTTACCTTGAGAGAAATCCTTTGGATTGATCAAGGTCAGGTAATCCCTAACTTCTTAGGGTTTGGATTATTAAAAAAGTAGGACTAGCTTAATTTAGATGGTTAATTTACTATGGTAGATCATTATTATTCTGTTTAGTCCACTCTAGATTTGCGTTTAATCATATTGAGTTGTGTTCATTAAATTCCTAGTCATTATAGTTCGATTAGCCATATGCTTAAGAAATTAATTAGATTGATCTTTAACTAATCTCCTTTAGAATATTTAGTCTCATTCCTTCATCTCATAAAGCATTTTTTTTCATTTCTTCTTCCCATCAGTCCGGTGCTCTGCTTCAGTAGGTTCCGCGCGCGTGAAGGGATGATGCGCCTCAGTCCGCGCACGTAAAGAGACTGCCTGCCCCTGCACCTCGGTCCACGTATGTGAGGAGCCTTGCACCGTGCATCTCGAATCGTGTGCATGGAGAGCCTCCACCTGTCTCATCTCGGCTCACGTGCCATAATCCATTTAACACCGTTCCAGATATGTTTCTTAGAATGCAGGTACGATGGTAGCTTGATACGTAAAATCACCATCCCATGCTCTGAAGTGCGCCTCCTACGAGGAGGGCTATATTAAAGCCCCAAGACAAAGTTTACACCAATCGGGAAGGAGTGCCCCATCCAAGGCACTGTGCTCATTCACCAACTTCCTGAACCATCCAGAAGGAGAAGGTTCACCAACCCATCTAAGCCTCCCAGGCCTGCAGAAGCCTCACAGGCTTATGCCAAGAAGAACGCGCCTCCCTGGATACCAAGAGTCGCTCATCTACATAAGGCCAGCAGGAAGAGGTAGGGGGGTAAGAGATAACAAACTCTCTTCAGTCCTACATTATCTTCCATTTATCTTCCATTCTTATCACCCTCTGGAAGCAGAGAGTTCCCCAAGCTCTCTATCTCAGAGATCTTCTGTTCCCCTCGATCGTCCCACTGACTTGATTGTCAGAGTGTCTTCACCGGAATCCCCAGCCCAGGTCTCCCCTGTTTTGCAGGTCCGCCCGATGGAGGGAGTCGATTCACAGGGCCGGGGTCCGAGCGCCCAGCGAAAGGGACCCGACGCGCCGGAGCTATGGGTCACGATGATCTTGGTGGCAACAGATTGGTGCGCCAGGTAGGGGGGCAGATCAAAGCTCCTCAACAGGTGGACAACAATAGTCACCTTCGTCCTCTACCCCTGGGGGCATGAGGATGGGGGCACGGAAGCTCCCCCCTCTCGGGACTCTAGGGAGTGGTCTCGAGAAGAGGTTCTGACCGAGCCTGAAGGGAACGTTGTCATCCCCAGCAAGATCAGGCGGGGAATGTTCAAACCCATGCCAATGCCATGGGTGGCTGATCGCACAGGCTCCCACAAAAAAAAGAGAAAAAAAAAAAAGAAAGAAGAGGAGAAGAACAAGGGGTCTGGTTATAGTGTTCGTGGTTTTGTCAAAACACCAGGCACTTCCCATGCAACGGAGCTTCCTTCCATGCAACAAGGCCTTCTCCTCCCAGGCAACGGAGCTCCCCCTCCTCCATGCAATGGAGCCTTGTTCCCATGCAGAGGAGTCCTATTATTTCCTAAGGTAACTCCTTGTTCCGTTACGTTTGCAATGTAAAAACTGTGTTTCAGTCCTGTAGGAAGAGCTCCTACATCATCACCAATGGAGCCTCATGCTCCCATGCAACGGAGCTTCCTTCCATGCAGCAAGGTCTTCTACTCCCATGCAATGGAGTTTCCTCCCATGCAACGGAAGCTTCCTCCCATACAACAGGGCCTTATGCTCCTATGCAACGGAGCCTTGTTCTCCAATGCAACGGAGCTCTCTCCCATGCAACAGGATCTCATTCCTCCTAGGCAACGAAGCTCCTCCTCCTCCATGCAATGGAGCCTTGTCCTCCCATGCAGAGGAGTCTTATTCTTTCCTAAGGTAAACCCTTTTTACGTTATCTTTGCAACGTAAGAAACTGTACTTCAGTTCTGCATGAAGAGCTCCTATGATGTCATCAACAGAGCCTTGTTCTCCAATGCAACGGAGCTCTCCCCCATGCAATGGAAGCTTCCTCCCATGCAACGGGCTCTCTTCTATGTAATAGAGCCTTATTCTCCCATGCAACGGGCTCTCTTCCCATGTAATAGAGCCTTGTGCTCCCATGCAACGGAGCCTCTTCCCTCCATGCAAGGGAGTCCTTCTGCTCCTAGGCAACGGAGCTCTCTTCCATGCAACGGAGCTCTCTCCCATGCAACGAAGCTCCTCCTCCTCCTCCATGCAATGGAGCCTTGTCCTCCTATACAGAGGAGGCTTATTCTTTCCTAAGGATCTCATTCCTCCTATGCAACGGAGCCTCAAGCTCCTAGGCAACAGGGTCTCATGTAACGGAGTTCCATGCTCCCATGCGATGGAGCCTCATGCTCCCACACAACAGACCATCTTCTGCTAAAGGGAGTCCCATTCTCTCCTGAGATGATGATCGGCAAATTTAATTCTGGCCTCCTCAAGGAAGAAATATATTTTTCATGACCGGAGTTCAACAGGTAACTCTTTCCTTCGCTATATTGACAACATGAAAAACTGTGTTTTAGTTCTACAGGAAAGGCTCCTGTACCACCATCAAGGACAGGCACTATGGCCCGTTATAGCTAGTCACTGCCAGACATAATTCTAGACAAAGGCCAAAGCCACGAAGCTCTTCACTGAACCTCGCATCCACCGCCTGACTCTCATTCGGAGATGTCCATGGGAAGCTCTAGAGGTCCAACCATTTGTGGCTCACCTCCTAGCATGGCAAACCAGCAGCTCTGCCATCTTATGAAGGAGGTAAGAATCCCTCCTTAATTAAAGTTCCTCTCTGGTGCAACTTTGTTCTTCATCATTATAGGAGCTCGTCTGACTCCGAGTCTGACGAAGTAAGCCCGGAACCCAGCTCTGGTGTGAAATCCTGGAGTCCAGTTTGGATGAAAGTCTGGAATCCAGCTCCGGCACAACAGAACCCAGTTCCGGTATAAAATCCAAGAGTCCAGTCTGGATGAAAGCCCAGAATCCAGCTCCGGCATAACGGAACCCAATTCCGGTACAAAATCCCGGACTTCAGTCTGGAAGGTGGCTCGGAACCTAGTACCCCCATGAAATCCCGACTTTAGTCTGGAAGGTGGCTCGGGACCCAATTCCCCATGAAATCCTGGACTTCAGTCTGGAAGGTGGCTCGGAACCTAGTTCTCCCACGAAATATCGGACTTCAGTCTAGAAGGTGGCTCGAAACCCAGTTCCCCCACGAAATCCTAGACTTCAGTCTGGAAGGTGGCTTAGAATCCAGTTCTCCCATGAAATCCCGGATTTTAGTCTAGAAGGTGGCTCGGAACCCAGTTCCCCTACGAAATCCCAGACTTCAGTCTAGAAGGTGGCTCGGAACCCAGTTCCCCCATGTAATTCTGGACTTCAGTCCGGAAGATGCCTCGGAACCCAGTTCTAGCATGAAGGCCTGGGCTTCAGTCCGCGTGTAATCCCTCGAGTTCCTCCACCATGATGGCTCCCTCGAGGTCGAGCATTGCTCCCCCGAGGTCGAGAATCTGGCCTTAGTCGAACTCCTGCTCTTTGAGTTCCTCCACCAGGATGGCTCCCCTAAGGTCGAGCATCTGGCATGAGTTGAACTCCTGCTCTTTGAGTTCCTTCACTAGGATGGCTCCCCCGAGGTCAAGCATTGCTCCCCCGAGGTCGAGCATCTGGCCTGAGTTGAACTCCTGCTCTTTGGGTTCCTCCGCCACGATGGCTCCCTCGAGGTCGAGCGTCTGGCCTGAGTCGAACTCCTGCTCTTTGGGTTCCTCCACTAGGAGGGCTCCCCCAAGGTCGAGTGTTGCTCCCCCGAGGTCGAGCATCTGGTCGGAGTCGATTTCTCTCTCTCCTACTCCTTGGGCTTCTTCAGCCAGGGTGGCTCCCATCTTCTAGCAACTTCAGTGCCTTCATCAAAGGTTCCGATGGATACTCTGAGCTCAGCCATGATGACTATATGCCCAGTCATGTATGTGTGCACCCAAGTTGTGCACCTCACCAACCTCTTCCTCCATGGCACCATCTGGTCAAAGAGGAGTCAGACTGAAGTACTGGCACCATCATAACGCAACTAACCTTAGGTTGAAGTACCTACGGGCAAGTAAGTTTCAAAAACATCACCTTCTACTTTGTTTTGTAGGCCACCTCCTGTTCATGAAAAGGATAGCCAGACTTGATGCCTTCATCTAGGCCTTCAAAGACCAACGGCTAACCTCCGGTAAGTTCAGTTCCATTTAGCGACTAACTTCTTATAGCCAATACAGAGCCCGCTGAGGTGCAAAGCCGAATGGATAACGGTACTCCCTTTATCCAAAACGAAGACGTTTTGGACTCAGGGAGTGGGGGCATCTGTTACAGTACTAAACAAATCCATTCGGCCTTGACACGTATCCTCCTTGATGGCTAACGTGGCCACGTGCTTCGTGGGTACCCCAAGTTTCCCATCAAAAGAGAACGGTAGGTCCGCTCGCTCTGTGAGGAGATTGCCAGGTTGGCACCTCGGCCATGTACTTCGCCACCTCGGCCACACCTTGGCCAGGTACTTCGCCACCTCGGCCTCACCTTGGCTCCACCTCGGCAACGTCTTTCTCCACCTCGGCCTCACTTCAGCTATGCACGAAGTCCAGCTTTGTGGCAGTCCAGTTCACCTCGGCACCTTGGCCCATGTCGGTCCAGTTCGGCATGCCCGCACGGAATCCTTCCGCCCGCATGCTCCGGTCCTGCGCAGCACCCTCCGCTCGCATGGGGTCCAGCTCCAACCTCCGCCCCTGCCCACGGTGCACCCCGTCCGGCACGCGGTGATCGGCCACGACCCTGTGCCAGTCCAACTCTGCCCATGCCAGGGCACCTCGCCCGTGCTAGGGCACCTCACCTCTATGCCAGACACCCAGTCAACTCCGCCTCTGCTCGCGCACACCAGCGCTCCTCCGCTCGCGCGCTCAGCCCGGTAGGACACCCACGCCAGTACGGCTTCGAGTCCCGCTCACAGCTCCGAAGTGGAGCTCTTCGATTCAGTCCGACATGCCCGGCTCCGTCCGATGCCCCTCCGTCCGGTCTGGCCACACCTGTAGAGGCGTGGCATGGTTCAGCACCAATCCACCTCCACGCATGGTCTAGACTCTGGATGCCCGGCATGCGTGGCACCTAGACTGGCATGCCCATGTGCCCAGTTCAGCACACCCGCATGCCCAATCAGGTAGCGCCCGGCGCGTCGCCTTCCGCCCATGTGAAGCCCGGCTCCAGCCCTAGCTCTGGCTTTGTGAACGCCCGGTGCTCTGCTCCAGTAGGTTTCGCGCGCACGAAGGGATGACACGCCTCAATCTACGTGCATAAGGAGACTGCCTGCCCCTACACCTCGGTCCACGTGTGTGAGGAGCCTTGCGCCGTGCATCTCGAATCGTGTGCACAGAGAGCCTCCACCTACCTCATCTTGACTCGCATGCCATAATCCATTTAATACCGTTCCGGGTACGTTTCTTAGAATACAGGTACAATGGCAGCTTGATACGTAAAATCACCGTCCCAGGCTCTGAAGTGCGCCTCCTACGAGGAGGGCTATATTAAAGCCCCAAGACATAGTTTACACCAATCGGGAAGGAGTGCCCCATCCAAGACACTGTGCTCCTTCACCAACTTCCTGAACCACCTAGAAGGAGAAGGTTCACCAACCCATCTAAGCCTCCCAGGCTTGCAGAAGCCTCACAGGCCTATGCCAAGAAGAATGTGCCTCCCTGGTGTTGAGAATGTACCTTCAGGAGTTACCCCACTGAAGGACATTGTATCCAGGAATACTACACTAGCAAGTGAAATAACTATACATTTTAAACAATTTAATATGTATGCGGAAGAATTATTTCATAATCCCAGATCTAACATAAGGCATGTTGCATGTAAAACATATTAACAGGCATGTATAACAATTTATTTAGGCATCTAAACAAATAAGCATGATAACATAATGCATAAGAACATAGGAAAGAGCATGGAATAAATCCAATAAATTTGGAATAAACTAATTCCAACAATTTAACATAGTGTACAAATGAAAAAAAAAATTACTGTATGATTTGATACTTACTTCCAGCGCCCAGGTGAATAACTAAAAACGTGGTAGACCTTTCACCCACTTGGAATAACCCTGGAATAGAATTGGGATAATGCTGTAATTGGCTGGAATAACTGAGATATGGTTATTCTGGTTGTCTTCTTCCTTGAGACGATTGAGAGCTCTGTTTTGAGGCTACAAACCAGCAGCAGGAAAAAATCAAATGCAGTTTCTTTTCCTCCCAATACTGAACAGCAGCAAGGGGACTTGTTCCTTTTCAATCTTCAACTGGAATGGTGAAGGATTATCGCCCAAAACCTTTTCTAGTATGAGGAAAAACTTGCTGAATTTTCTGGTGTTGCTGAAATTGAAAATGGTGCAGTCTTTGGAACATCAACAGCAGCAAATTTAATAAGCCACCGATGAATACTCTCAAGATGCACAATTGTGCACCCTCTATTCGAATCCACGCCTGGGCTATGGGGTGATCCAATTTCCAGATGTGGTGCTAGCCACCGGAAATCTACAAGAAAGTCACGGTTGAGAAACAGGGGAGTAGAAGTTCTTCCACTGTTTGTCTTCTTCAAAACAAAACCCAATTTTGGCTTGAGCACACCGGGAATAACCTCTCAATGTTTTCTCTCCTTTGCTGTGGAGGAAACAAGCTTTCAAAAGACATTGAACTCTCTTTTGATCTGTTGTTATTTTTTTTGATCTCTATCTATATCTCCCTTTTCAAAGAACACTCGGACTGGTTTTATAGAGCAGGCAATAGCCCACTTCCAAAAAACCCTGCACAACTTCTCTGTGGTTCCAACAACCACAGGGAAGTGGGAGAAAATGCAAAACCCAATCAGGCATCGTGGGATGAGGTAAAACGATGACCCAGTCTTCGTAAAAAATTTTCAGCATGCCAAAATAAATAGAGGTTGACCTCTATTAGGAAGTAAAAATCAACCCCTGGCTTATTCCGACGGTCTCATAGCAAATTGACCGGTTCAATCCAATTGAACCCGGTTCACAAAATTATTTAAATATTTGCTTAACCAACAGAGAGAGAGAGAGGGGTTTTAATTTTTGAATCCCATTCAAAATTAAAACATAATCCAAATCGATTCAGTCCAGGTTGATCAGGTATCAACTCGAACCATCCTTGATAGCCCTAATGCATGTCAAATCAATAAGTGTGCTATGATAATAACCGTGACCAAAAATTACCTAGACGATTCTCAATCGTAATCGGTGCCCGGATCAGAGAGAAAACCTCTATGGCGTGTGACCTCATAGGTTCGAACCTAATCGGCAGCACTGGAACAATTCCAGTACCAGCACAAGAAACCATCTAGCAATGGGTCCCGGCGTCCGAATAGGTCGAAGATGCGAGAGCAATCTATCGAACCTCAGGCATATGGTTACCTTATAATTCATCCCTTTGACCTCTGATGCTCAGAATGACCGAGGGTTAGACTGCCAACCCTAATCTGGTCAGTCCACAATATGTCTCAACCTCGCAAGTCCAGTGACTCCTCACTTAGACTACCCCGGCCGAGGATTTGCTAAATTGAGACACTGCGAGACATTTAATCCAAACTGTTTGGACAGGTCAATTCCATCTTGGTCCATCACTGCTTCACAAGTACTTTCCTATACCCAGAAACCTTTCATCACCGAATTAAAAATCCGGGTAGTCTGGCACCAAAGCACAGGGAGTTTCTTGCAAGCTACCATGATGACCTCAGGTTAGAGGGACATATATACCCATATCCAATCATGAGTATCCCTTTGGCAGAAAGGGACTGCACGGAGTCACGTTCAATATGATATCACATATCCTACTTGCATATCACATCAGTGTCACAACACTCCTTTGGTCAAGAGGACAACCAAACGATGTGATTCACAACAACCTATACTTGATACATTACTGTCCAGTATAATGTATCCTTTGGTTGTGAACCTGTTTTAAGGACCACTTGATATATCCTCTCTATATCAAAATCATTGTAGTCCTAAGGACTTCATCACATATAAGAGTTCATTATAGGGAAATGTCAATAGTGATGAACTGCCAAAATAATCTTTTATTAATTCATATACAATGTACAATATAATGCTCAACCGCCTATAGGTTAGGTGATTGGCTTTGGGACACAATTCCCAACACCTGGACACCAAGAGTCGCTCGTCTACATAAGGCCAGCAGGAAGAGGTAAGGGATAAGAGATGACAAACTCTCTTCAGTCATACATTATATTCCATTTATCTTCTATTCTTATCACCCTCTGGAAGCAGAGAGTTCCCCAAGCTCTCTACCTCAGAGGTCTTCTGTTCCCCTCGATCGTCCCACTGACTTGATCGTCGAAGTGTCTTCGCCAGAATCCCCGGCCCAGGTCTCCCTTGTTTTGCAGGTCCGCCTGATTGAGGGAGTCAATTCATGGGACCGGGGTCCAAGCACCCAATGGAAGGGACCCGATATGCCAGAGCTATGGGCCACGACGATCTTGGCGGCAACATTAACCATAGCCAATTATTCGCTAAGTAGGTTTTAGGTATATATGTGTGTGTGGATAAGGAAATCAGGTAATATCTTCTTATAAGTCATTTTTTGAAGAGATATTTGATTATTATATTAGGTGTTGTCACTGAACCCAAGCAACTCCTTCACACCATCAAGACTCGCTAGTAGTGCTTTCATCGAAGTCCTGCAAAACAGACCCACTCACCGGAGGATTTCCAGTGAGGGACACTTCGATGCTTAAGTCAATAAAGGCTCAGATAACAGATATAGATCTTAGAAAAGATAGATAGGAATGAAAAGATTTCAGCTAGCTCTTCTTACTTATCCCCTAGAGGTCCCCTTTTATTGGTATTTATAGGTATTCACCTTAATGGAATTCAGTTGAAAAGAGTTAATTTCAACGTTATTCTGTTGATAATAACTTGGACTCGTTGTAACGGTCAGTCGTTATTTTGTTGAGATAACTGCCTCTCTTCTTGCAATCTCGATTCTTTTAGAATTGACTGGCATACTTGAGTCGGTTGGACTTTATGACTTCGTCGGATGTAACGTGTAGGTCGGACTAATGAATCTATAAAGAGAGTCGGTCGATTGTCGTCTCATCAATTTATTAGCATTTGGGCCTGACACGACCTTTTGTTAACTTTCGGACCTATTATGGCATTTTATGAGTCAATCCGACTGGCTCGTCATAATAGTTGCCCCCCACTTCCAGTTTGAAGGGATATTGACTACCTTGAAAAATGGGACTTATGTGTATACATTTATTCTTATTTTATATACATTTTTCCTTTTTCTCCCTCCTTTTTCTTTTTTTTGCCTCATCATTTACATTCCTTACCGGGAGGGGATAAGACGTCCTTCAATAATGGCAAATCTCGAAATCAGTTGGCAGTAGTGATTCGCTCATTGTTGGGTGTTACACCTTTGCCATGTATCGAACTTTGATAAGTAGCTGGAGCATTCCCTCGGATAGAGGGGTCATGTTGATTTTTTCCCATTGGTGTTGGGATGGGATTCTGATCAGAGTCGTTGAAGTTGCTTGAAGATGTGATCACAGCCGTAATTTCTAGCTGAATTTATGTAGATCAAAACTAACACATATTAGTTTTCCTCTTATCGTATCGACTTCTTTCTCGTTGGTATCATATCTTTGGTTAAGATCTTCCAACGTGGCATGATCAGAGGCATGCATGATGTTCAAGGAAGAAATCATGACTATTGCAGCTGCCTATATAAAGGGTTCCTCCTCTTTAGGGCTAGATCTTTATGCCATTCTTAGGTTCCAGCAGCCTTAGGAAGTCGTTCGTCTCCGTCCTTCCTCCTCTTCCGAGTTCCCTCTCTTCTCAGGTCAGTCATATCCTCTTCTCTCGTTAACCATGGTTAGGTCCTTAGGAGTTCCCGCACTGGTAGGGGAGGAGATGAATCCTCCGGTAATCCTAGTCCTCCGAGGGGAAGGGATCCCTATAGGAAAGAACCTGGGCTTGAGTCCATTAGGAGTAACCTTAGTGAGTCGAGAGTTACAATCTTACAGAGTTATTACAAAATTATGCAGGATTTTGTTGCAATAGTCCCTCATTTCAGTGAGAGATTAGAAGGTCTCCTACCATAAGTATAGCTGTTTACGAAGACCACTTAAAGGCAGGTCTTCATTTTCTACTTCACCCTTTCTTCATTCACATTTTCAATCTATATCATATAGTCCCTGCATCGTTGACTTCGAATAGTATTCGAATCATCTGTGCCTTTCTGGTTCTCTATCACGACCTTCATATAGAGCCTAGGACTTCCTTGTTTTGCTCTTTCTTCGTCTTAAAGAAGGACTTCCACGGTCAAGGATGGTAGGTCATTGCCGCTATCCTAGTCAGAGATTTATCTCTGAGTTTCCATCGACCATTCACGGATAAAAGATTTACTTTTTTTCCTTACTTCCGTCCATCCATGGGGCTTCAGTATCGAGTGGTGGGAGCCCCATCTAACTCCAAACAATGGGAAGAAGGTCTTAATAGCCGACAAGGAGGATTATGAAAAGCTTTTAGGAGTTGAAGTCCCTTTGATAAAGAAGCTGCTAAGTGAGCAAAGTCTTTACTACGCTCGAGTTAGCATGTCTCCTTAGGTATATGCCGTCGGACCATTGCCTTACTATATTTTTTCTTTTTTCTTTGTTTTCTTTCAGTTAACTAATACCCGGTCTTTTTGCAGATGCAAAAATGAAGCCCGATGCCGGAAAGCTCAAACAAGTAGTTAGAAAGGCCTCCTGCCAAAGCAGAGGGTACGAAGAAAACCAAAAGGATCGCTGCTCCTCCAGAAGCTTCAACTAGGGGAGGTACCTCCATTGAGGTGCGGTCAACTTTTGATGACGACAACGTTCCACTCACAAAACTCCATTCGAGAATAGTTCCAGTCATACCATCCTTGGAGCAGCCGATCACACCCTTCAATGTAGGCACCTCTACATCTCGGCCTTGCCGATCAGACAAGGGCAAGGCTCCCTAAGTAGAGATGGAGTCGGAAAGGGGCCAGCCATTTGAAGAAAATCAATTCGTAGACTTCAATGTATACGCTGATGAAACGAGGCTGGACAACCTTGAATTAGCCCAACGGCTATTGAAGGCAGTCATCCTCCTGAAAGATTGTGAGGTAACCAAGACTCGATGACTGGAGGATGTTGTTCCTTCCATATACCCAAGTTTTCTTGAGATAATACATCTCTTGTTCTTTCATAATAGCACAGTGAAGTTATTGACTTGTTATCCTTTGTATTGCAGTTTATCTACGAGATCTCTCTAATTGAGGAGAGTATCTCTGGGTTTGCCGACCTAAGTCAAAGTCTGTGATCAGTTGGAGTCAGCGAAGGCGGAGAAAGAAGTAGTCGAGGAGCTTAAACAAGCTCTGGAAGGCAAGCTGGAGAGTAGTGTCGCCACTAACCTTTCACTGGAGAAAGAGTTGAAGGTAGTTCAAGCAAAGGTGGCCGAGCTAGAAGCTAAGCTCAAGAAGAAGAAGAAAAAGCTATGCTAGATAGAAGTTCTAATAAAAGAAAGCCTTCAAAAATCCAATGAAGCCTTGGCCCAGAAGTCGATAGCTAAGAAGAGAGCGACATTGGCAGAAGGGAAGCTCCTTCAAGCTATCCACAAAGTCATTGAAGATTTAAAAAGTCTAAGGACTTTGACAACTAGATGACTAAGACTGCGGTGGTAACTTATCAAATGGGCTTCAAAGATTGTCAGGATAAAGTCTCTAAACTTTATCTTGACTTAGATTTGTCGGGCATCATCATAGCCGAAGAGGAACAAGATGACGACGACTAGCAAACGACCGTGGAACTAGAAGCCATCGTCCCCCCAGCAATAGTTGATCAAGCTGAAGATCATTCAGAAGGAAAGTCGTTGAGGGTCAAGAATAGTTGTAATTTTTGTCATCTTTTTGTAAATGTACTAACTTTTGGAATACGAATGAAAGGCCTTTTTTTTCAAATATGCTCTTTGTGGCTTCAAACTTCTTGGATGCCTTTTTTGTTCTTATGTGTATGTGTGAAAAAAATTTCTAAGTCCCAGTTCTTCGACACTATACTTAAAATTTTTTTCCCATGATATTATTTTTTGCTAAGTCTCAACTCTTTGGCATATTAGCAATGATATCATGACGAGGTTAGCATGTTGTGAAATACACATATATTATATCAATTGGATTGGTCGATTAGGCCAACCCATGTTTTGTCGAGTGCGAGCCAGTGGACTAGACCAACTCTTTATTTATCGGAGATACCGACGAGTCAATGGGTCAGACCGACTCCATGAATTACACCGATTGGATCAGTTGCTTAGACTAACCCATATTTCATCGGCTTCAGGTTAGTGGATTAGACCAACCCCATGGGTTACATTGATTGGGTCAGTTGCTCATACCAACCCTTTGTTTTATCAGATGTGAATTTCGTCGGATGTAAGTTGGTGAGTTAATCTGACTGTTCATGATAGAATACCTGTTCTAGGGAAAGATAAAAAGTACATTTTATTGATAATACTTGCACAAGTTTTCTACATTCCATAGTCGAGCCATCCGGTACATCTAGGCTTTCGATCCGGTATGTTCCAAGTCGTATCACTTCAGTAATTCGGTAAGGACCTTCCCAATTAGGGGCAAGTTTTTTCTGCTCTGTGGGTCGGGATATTTCAGCTCTTCATAGCACCAAATTTCCAAGCCGAAAGGTTCTGACTTTTCACCCATGAGTTATAGTACTGGGTGACCTTTTGTCGGCATATGGCCATTCTTAGTTGTGCCTAAAGTCTTGAACCTTCAAGCAAGTCCAAGTCGGCCCTTCTCTGTTATGAATTACTCGACTCCTTGTAATGGTCTATCCTCTTGGATCAGAAAGTGATTTCCACTAGTATCATTGCTTCACTCTCAAACATTAGGTTGAATGGTGACTCTCCAAGTGATTTAGTTCTTTAACCCAGAATCCTTTTGCCTCATTTAGTCTAGTTTTTAAGCCATGTAGAATCATCCAATTCGTCACCATAGCTTCACCATTCGACCGAGGATGTCCGACGGAGGTCAGCTTATGAAGAATATGGTATGGGTATAGAAATTTTTGAACTTCTGGTTGTCAAATTGTCTCCCATTATCGATGAGATGGTATAAAGGATTTCAAACTGGTAGATTATAGAGTTTATGACGAAGCTCTTAACTTTTCCTTCAGTGATGTGGGCTGGAGGTTTGGCTTCAACCCATTTAATAAAGTAATCGATGGCTATAATTATAAATTTTCTCTGACCGATAGTTGGAGGAAATGGATCGAGGATATCCATTTCTCACCAGGCGAATGGCCAAAGGATGATTACTTGGGTTAGTTGACTTGCTGGATGTCTTTGGATATTGGAATACCTCTGACACTGGTCACACATTCTCACAAAGTCAATAGTATATTTCTGGATGGTGGGCCAATAGTATCCTTGGCGTATAATCTTATAAGCCAGAGATCATCCCCTAGATGATCATCGCATATGCCTTCATGAACTTCTTTCAGGACGTAGTCGACATTCGAGGGCCCTAAGTACTTCAACAGGGGTTGTATGAATGACCTCTTATAAAGAGTGCCCTTTAAGATAATGTATTGCGAAGACATCCACCAAATTCATTTGGCTTCAGTGACATCCTCGGGTAATATCCCTTCGTTCAAATATCTGACAATCAGAACCATCAAACTAGGCTCTTACTGCACTTGGTGTACCTTTAGACTCTCTTCCATTATACTAGGAGCTTCTAGATATTCAATAAAAGTCCGACCCAAGGAGTCGAGAGCCGTAGTAGCTAATTGAGATTAGGCATATGCTTGAAAGTTCTCGATTTGTGAGACATGAGAAATATCAAAGAATTTAAATTTGGTAATAAGATCTCGTGCATTTTCCAAATACTTCACCATTACAACATCTCAGGTTTCAAAATCTTCTTTAACTTGGTTTATAACCAACTAGGAGTCTGAAAAGATCCTGATCTTCTAAACATTTAATTCCTTGGCAATTCTAAGTCCTGCTAATAGGGCCTCATACTTTACCTGGTTATTTGATGCTTGGAAAGAGAAGCGAAGAGCATATTCAATGATGTCTCCATCAAGGTTAGCTATAATCAGCCCTGCCCCGCCACTAGAGTAGTTGAACACTCCATCCACATGAAGTATCTATGTGGGATAGAAGTTACCTTCAACCTTCTTGATATATGTCTGGCCTTCCTCTTCTTCATTACTCTAGGTGCATTCGGTAATGAAATCAACCAATCTTGAGCCTCCATCGTCGGTCGGGGTTGATATGTAATATCAAACTCACCCAACTTGATGGTGCATTTAGCTACCCTACCTAAGGTATCGGGGCATTGCAAAATGGCCCTTAGTGGTTGATTCGTCAGCATAATGATAGGATGAATATAGAAATATGGTCTCAGACACTTCGCTACTATCACCAAAGCATATATCAATTTTTGGGCCTTCAGATATCTTATCTTAACATCATTGCTAGTATAATAGACTAACTTATGGATGCCTTCAAGTTCCTTCCTGACAAGCACCAAGCTGATAGCTTCATTTGAAGCGAAGAGATAAAGATACAAGTCTTCTCCTTCTTGGGGCTTTGAGAGCAATGGAGGATTGATTAGGTATTTCTTCAATTCCTGAAAAGCTCGCTAGCAGTTTTTTGACCACTTGAAATTTTTCGCTTGGCATAAGGCCTTAAAGAAGGATAGGTATCTTTCAACTAGAGCTATCAATAGATCGAGTCCAGACCTGAGACCCACGAGTGTTTACCCAATGGGTCCGGATATGGTACTAAATTTGGATCCATTTATCTAGACCTGGACCTGGACCCGTTTAACTATAATTAAATAGATTCGGGTCTGGATATTAAATATCCAGACCCGGCAAACCCAGGACCCAATTATATAATATAGTATTATATATATATATTTATATTATTATAAACTATTAGATCTTTTGATCTAACGATTCAAAATCAACTATAATTTAATATAAAATACCTTCAATTTAGTTACGGAGCAGTCCTAATTCTTTTCCATCATCTAAATTCCTAATCCTCCCTGCCCCTTGACGACCATTAATATTGCTATGGTTGTTAGCAAGTTATTATATCATTTTGTTGCTACTTGCTTGTATTGTTATATTATAATAGGTTCTAGTTCAATCCTCTTATTTACTAAAAAAGGGTAAGAAGGTAATATTGGACTTTGTGTGCCATGGTACTATCCATTCAGATCCGGATCCAGGTCCAGATACCCGAGATCCATTCAAGTCTAGGTTTGGTACTTCAAAATTAGACCCATAGGGTATTTGGATCTGGGTCCGGGTCTAATAGCTAAGATCCAGTCAGGTCTAGATATTTGGATTCCAATCCTAACCCGATCCATTGATAGCTCTACTTTCGATCGACCCAAAGATGAATCGATTTAAGGAGGCGATGCAACCAGTTAACTATTGTACCTCCTTTTTGCTGGAGGGGTGTCTCGTGTCAAGAATAGCTCAGATTTTTTCAAGATTGGCTTCTATCCCCCAATTGGTGACAAAAAAATCGAGGAACTTCTCTGAGGTCACTTCGAAGATACATTTAGTTGGATTCAATTTTATCTGATGGGTCTGTAATATGCCAAAGGCTTCCTCTAGGTCTTTGACATGATCATTTGGTTGGAGGCTTTTTACTATCATATCTTTGACATACACCTCCATATTTTTTTTAAGTTGCTTTTCAAAAATCTTGTTGACTAGTCGCTGGTATGTCGCTCTCGCATTCTTCTATCCGAATGGCATTACTTTATAACAATATAGCCCTCTCTCGGTTATGAAGGCTGTCTTCTATTTATCCTCGGGATCCATTCGGACTTGATTATAGCCTGAAAAGGCATCCACGAAGCTCAAGAGCCTGTGTCCAGCAATGGCATCAACTAGCTGATCTATCTTCAGCAAAGAAAAACTATCTTTCGGACAGGTCTTGTTGAGATCAGTATAATCAATACATATTTTTCATTTATCATTTTCTTTCTTTACCATTACCACATTGGCAAGCCAATCCGGATAGTAAACTTCTCTTATGAATCCAGCATCAATGAGCTTATTTTTTCCTTCGTTAATAACCTTCTGTCTCTCGGGAGAAAATTTTCTTTTTTTCTGCCAGACAAGCCTACACCCAGGGTCAACTTTTAACCGGTGGGTAATGACCTCTGGAGGGATTTCCAAGCATATCATTTGTCGACCAAACAAAAACGTCAGCATTCCTTTATAGGAGTAAGTCAACTTTGTCTTTAAATCTTCATCCAGCAGACTCCTGACTTGTACAACCTTCATCAGGTCTCCCTTTTCCAGTGACATAGAGACAGTCCTTTCCACTAGCTCACTACATTCCACTGTCCAGTCCCTCTAATCTAGTTGTTGTAGGGTCATCTTGCTAACTGATTGTCTATCTTGAATTATCAAACATTGCCGGGCTACTCTTTGATCCCCTTTCATTTCTCCGATCTTGTTTCTAGTCGGGAATTATACCAACAAGTGATAAGTTGATATGATTACCTAGAACTTATTTAAGGCTGGTCATCTTAATATGGCATTATATGTTGAGGATGTTTGGACAACTACAAAATTGATTGGAAGTATTTTTTGTAGGGGTTCCATTTCAATGGTTACTGGAAGTGTTATCTACCCTTCTACTCCTACTGGATTCCCTCCAAACCCGGTTGGGAGTATCGAAGTTTTTTGCAATTTATCTCTTGATAGATTCATCTTGATAAAAGCATAATAGAGCAAGATCTCGATTGAACTTCCATTATCAACCAAAATTTTTCTTACATCATAGTTTGCAATGATAGCAGAAACAACTACAGGATCATCATGGGATACTTAGACTTCCCATAGGTCATCGTCAGAGAAGCTGATAACATTATTATTCTGAGATCTCTTTGAAGTACCTTCTTCTCTAGAGCTTGATCAGTGATGCAATATGTTGACCATTCCATCTATGGGTCATTGATTAGAAAGCTCTGTACCATCTATAGTCTACCTCTGGATAGCAACCTCGGCTTGACATTCTTGGCCATGGATGTACATTTCTAAGTATCCATGCTTAATCAAGCCTTCTATCTCATCCTTTAACTGGATTCATTCTTCAGTAGTATGTCTATGGTCGTGTTGGAATCGACAGTATTTGGCCTTATTGCATGATGTCGGAGGTGCTCGCATTGGTCGGGTCTCTATAGAAAGCTTTCCTTTTCTATTTTCATTAATATCTTATCTATGGAAAGAGATAGAGGAGTATATATATCAAACTTATCGACCGGATTTTTTGGCTTAGGGCTTCGTCGTCGGGTCATAGTGTCATCATGATTAGGAGGTTGTAGCTCGTTGTTCTTCTGGTTCTTTTTTTTTGAGACCGTCTTTCCTTTCGCTTGGCACCGACTCGCTGCTTGCTCCTCAGCTAGTGCATATTTCTATGTGCTTGCCAACAATTTAGAGTAGTTGGTGGGGAGCTTCTTATCCAAAGAAAAATGAATCTAGCTGACCGAAGACCTTTCTTTATAGTAGACATGGCCACATGTTCATTAAGATTAGGGATTTCAAGTGTGGCAGAGTTAAAGCATGCCACATACTTTCTCTGAGTTTCGCTTTCCTATTGTTGGATGAAGAAGAAGCTATCCAAATTATGTGACATTCTTTTGCTGGTCCTGAAATGAGCCATAAATAGTCTTTCTAATTGATTAAAGAAATGAATGGTACCTGGCCAGAGACTCGAATACTACATCCGTGCAGCCTTCTTAAGAGTTGCTCGGAAAGCAAGACAGTGAAGGGCATTAGTTGCTCCTTGGATCATTATATGGGCTTTAAAGCTATTCAAATGATCGAGAGGATCAGTGGTTCCGTCATAAGGTTCCAACTGTGGGATCTTGAAATGAGATGGGATCATTTCTTCCATAATTTTTCTGGAAAAAGGAGGCCATGAGTCATAGGCTATAAATCGTTTATCACTCCTCCGTTGATCGTCGAGCTTAGTAATTTATAGTTCCAACTTCCAGAATTTTCTTTCGAAGTCATCATGTCGTCGGGTTTCCCTGCTCCGATGAGAACTTCTTGGGGTAGAGTCATTGAAAGATACGGAAAAGGACCTTTGGCATTTCCCTCTGAGCTGGCTCTCTCCATATTCATGAAGTTGGGAGCCTTGCCGCACAGGAGAATGTTGATTCAAAGAATGATGACACCAAGAATACTGAGGGTCCCGTCGCCGAGCCTCTTCTAAAGGAGACCATTGGCTGCATCTTGATGCCATTGGTCACTGTGGTCCACTGATCATGATTTCTTGAAGATTTTGAACAGCGACAGTCAAAGCCTCCATTTTGTCCAAGAGAATGCCAATATGTTGTCGCCCTATACTCATCGTGGGGTGGGCATCATTATCTTTCAAGGGTAGATCATTTTTCTTGATGGTGGATGACCTCTTCTAGTCAAAGTGTTTTGCACTTTTCCTTTCACCATCTTCCCTTTCAAGATTCTTTTTCAAGATTTCAGTTAATAACCCTTTCCTGGCGCACCAACCTATTATCACTGAACTTGAGCAACTCCTTCACACCATCAAGACTCGTCAGATATGCTTCCTTCAAAGTCCTTCAAAATAGATCGACTCCCTGGAGAATTTTCGGTAGGGGACACTCCAACACTCAAGTCAGCAAGGGTTCAGATAACAGATATAGAATCTCGGAGAAGATAGGTAGGAATGTGAATATTTTAGCTAGCTCTTCTTACTTACCCCTGTAGGTCCCATTTTACTGGTATTTATAGGCATTCGACTTAACGAAATTCAGTTGGAAAGAGTTAGTTTCAACGTTATTCCGTTGATAACGACTTCGACCCATTGTAACGTCAGCCATTATTCTGTTGAGATAATTGTCTCTCTTCTTTGCCATCCCAATTCTTTTAGATCTGACTGACATACTTGAGTCGGTCGGACTTTATGAGTTTATCGGACATAATATGTGGGTCAGACTAATGAATCTATAAAGAGAGTCGGCCGATTGTCGTCTTATTAATTTGTTAGCTTTTGGGCCTGATACGGTCTTTTGTTAACCTTCGAACTATTATAGCCTTTTATGAGTTAATTCGACCGGCTCGTCATAACATTAGATATTAAAAAAATAAGAGACACCACATAAAAATCTCATATGATGTATGAATACTTATTGATTATCATATTAACATAAAATTATTAAAAATTACTAATAAAAATAAAATAATTAGGTTATATTTGGTCACTTTTTATTAAAAATAAGAATTTTATTTTTTTTCTAAATTTATAATAGGATATATATATATATATATACACACACTAAACAATATAACTAAGAAATATATTTAGTAAATGCGACTAGCGGTGGAGATAGCGGAAAAAGGGAGGACTATTGCATGGGGCATTTGATGAAGTTGCAAACTAAGGGGGAGAACTGGGAGAGGGAGTGGAGGACATGAGTGATGAAAATGTTGATAGAGGTACCGGGGAGATGGTGAACCTTGAGTATAAGTAGGGTTGGAAATGAGACGGTCCAAAGTTTATTGGGTCGGCTCAAAGACTATATTTTAAAAATTTTTGGATCGAATCCGGGTATCATTTTGGTCCAAAAATTATATGGACTCTATTTTACAAGCTGGCCCGAAGTTTATTGAGCTGGTCCAGCTCAATTTCAAATAATGGATTTTTGGGCCGGTCCATTTCTAATCCTAAGTATGAGGGTAGAGAGTAGCATAGTGATGGGAGAGAGGCTGCTAGAGTTGTTGGAAGGAGTTTGGAAAGAAGCCGAATAATCAGAAAGTTAAGGACACGAGGAACGGTTGGGATACATCGAGAAGGAGGAAGCCTAAAACGTTACTTTAAAAAGATATATATAACCGAAAATTTTTCACTTTTAATTTTTAAGCAATAATAGAAGTTATTTTAAAAAATAGAAATACGGCAACGAAACGTGTCCTTGTGCAGCGGAACTAGCATTTTTTTTAAAAATAGTTGATTAATGTTGATAATCATTATATTTTTGGAAACGCCCGTTTTTAAGATTCACGCTAGATGCATACCCACCTAAACATCTGCACTGCACTCTTGGATTGAGAAATTCACCGAACCTGATCATCGAATGGTCCAATAACCGTCAGATCTAACATTATTTATTTATTTGGGGTTACGACAGTGTTTCTCATTATGGCGACATCATAGGCACCATTCAACTGGATAAGCTTTGCTGACACGTACCCTCGAATTTTCCACGACGATCCCCAGGTGATCACTCCACGTGTTCGTTTCAAACGTCCGATCTCATCCACGTTTTCCGATCTTTTCGTGCAGGAAAGGATACCTACCCGCGTTGCACCGACGGCGAAGCAACCCAGTCCCCTTCTCCCCATTTCCCTCTCGCCGCCTCGTCCTCGCTCCGCCTGGTACCCCTCTTCTCCCGCCGTCCACTATTATGTCCCTTCGGAAACGGCAGCGCGTTGGGAGCAGCAGCCGCTTCTCCACGTCCGACGGCACCCTAACGGAAGAGTCCTGCACCTCCCCCCCGCCGTCCCTCGACCAACCCGCCTCCGGCCCCGGCGGCTTCAACGACCCCGCCACCGCCGACGTCCTGCTCCGCCTCCAGCTCGACGACCCCGATTCCATCCAGTCGCTCGACCTCCACCTCCACTCCGCCTCCCTCGGCCGCTCCCGCTACTTCGCCGCCCTCCTCTCCGACCGATGGCACCGCCCTGACTCCGCCGGAGACGGGATCTGTCAGCTTTTCCTCAAGATCTTCCCCTCTGGCGACCTCCACTGCCAACCATTCGACGCCCACGTCGCCGTCCTCCGCCTCCTTCACACCCTCGACTTCGCCGGCGCGATCCACTCGGTGGCCGGCGCCCTGGAGATGCTTCCGGTGGCGCTGGAGCTCCTCTTCGATGACTGTGTGCTGGCCTGTGTCCGGTTCCTCGAGGCCGTGCCGTGGACCGAGGCGGAGGAGGAGGGTGTCCTCAGCGTGATCCCCTTCCTTCGCGAAGAAGAATCCCGAGATCTCCTTGCCAGGGTTTCGCCGAAGGAAGCCACCGGAGACGGGAATAGCACGTCGGAGGAGATGCTCTGTGGCTTGATCAATTCGGCGATCCATGGCCATCCGAACGTGGCCACCGTGAAGGCCTTCGTGGCGAAGCTTCTGAGAGATTATTCCTCTCGGGATTCGGTGCGGAGGGTGCTGGACCAAGCCTTTTTGTTGAGCTTAGAGATGGTGAAGGAGTTTCTAGGGAAGTATGCGAGCCCGGATTTCAGGATGGCAGGGGATAACGATGAGAGGGAGGCGATTCAGAGGCTTAATCTACATGGGACCATGGTGAATGTGAAGCACCTGCATTGGCTGGTGGAGAGGATGATCGAGCTGAGGGTGGCTGACACGGCGGTGAAAGAGTGGAGTGAGCAGGCTGCGCTTGCTGCTGACTTGCAGAAGACTTTCAGGGATGATGCATGGAAGAACATAGCACCGGGACTGCCAACGCTCGTTGCAAGGTGCACTTGCCGGCTTGCTAATTCAGTTGCATCTGGGTCTACTTTGGCTCCTCGGCAGGTTTCTTCCTTGAAATCCTTGTGACATTACTTTATGCTGTTATTTTGAAGTATATTAATTAATAATACAAATCCATTCAAGTAGCTTAGGAGAGATGAAATTAGATGTCGAAGCTGTTAAGCAAGGTTGGGAATGAATTTGATATAGACAAGAGTATATAGTTGGAAAAGAGGTGGGCGGGTCTATGGAGGCTTGGATGAATGAAGTGAAATGTAAATCTGAAGAAACTTTGTATTTTTTCAGGGACTTAGCTTTGGATAGGGACTGATGCTAGGTACAATTAGTTTTTTCAGGGACTTAGCTTTGGATAGGGACTGATACTAGGTACAATTAATATAACCTACTAACCCCAAGCTGTCAGGACAAGGTTTCTTGTTTATATCAATGTGAAAGATGAAAGAGTTTTTTTTTTTTCTGTGTGTGTGTGTAAAAATTGATATTCCTGCTGTTTGGTATGCAATTCCAATCATTTTATTTTGCCCTTTCATTTTGAGAAGATTAGTCTGCATCAACTTATTTCTCACCTTGCAGTTTCACTGCTGTTTATTGAATTGTTGAATATAGGGCTAAGCTTCTTTTAGTTTATCATGGTATCATAATTTAACAACTAAAATTATCAATGAAAATGAAACATGGCATAGTGCTTAGGAATATACTGAATTTACTGTTACTTCACTCGGATTTTTTTGCGGGGTACAAGGGTATTCATCAAGGTTCCCGGTGCCAGTACTGGGAGCCGTACTAGTGGTCGGCCGGTACCGGTACGGTACTGTGCCATACCGTGCCGACACTGGACGGCGGGGCGTACCGGTTAGAACTGGAATGCCCATTTTTCTTGATTTTGTTTGATGAATTTTGGGATTTTAATATTTTTATTTTATTTTTTAAAGGTTTAGGATTTAGAATTTAGTGTTTAGGAGCCCTAAATGCTTGGAATTTAGAATTTAAGATATGTCCGATTTTAAGATTTAGGACTAAATACTAAGATTTAGAACTACTTCCAATTGAAATAAGATATAAAATGATAATTAAACTAAGATTATAAGCAATTAATGAAAGTGAAATGTAGCATAAATATATAATTACATATCAATTTCTAGAATAGAGTTCGATGTCCATAAATATAAGGATCATTTATGTACTCTGTAGGTAGATCGGTATATCTCTCCAGCCAGGCAGCATGATACTTCTCTAAGGTCATGTTAGGAGGTATGCGTGATGGATCATAACTCATTGCAGATCCCTCTCTGATGTCCCGATTCTGAGAGCTATCTAGACTGATGATATGGAGTGCAGGGGCCAATCTAAATATACCAGCAGCAAAATCAGATTCATAAAATGCTCTGGGTTGCATGGGATAATAACCACCAGAAGATGACATCTCAGATGCATCATATGAATCATATAGACTAGAAGTTACCGGTAGCTACGGATAAGAGGATCCTGAATATGAAGATAATCCAAATACATCCATGGATCCTACTCCACGCGCAAGAGCTGCAGTTGCATTGTGTCCCGAACGACCTCTCGGAGCTCGTCGCCTATATGGAATCATATCATCATGGAGTCTATCAGATGGTAATCTATGATCTGTATTCTGTGTGGCATGGTTAAACTGCGACTTTCCAGTGAATCGAATATGAATAGGTGGCTGCAAGTCCTGTCCTCTGGCCCCTCCCTGATCACTAGATCCTCCACTATCTGAAGCACTATCATCACTCTCTCTGGCATCTGAATCTGAGTGAACTAATTGCTCCGATGGAGATGTAACTGATTTTCCTTTTTCTCTGTCTCCCGGTCTACCAGATGGTGGGGAGGGATAATGTGCTGTATCTGCTGGAGCCCTGTGAGGAATATGGCTTGTTGTCTATTGTCCAGCATCCACCCCAGCCTCACTCGCTACAAAACTGGCTGGTCGAGGCGATCCTAGCTCATCAAGCTCTGGCTGCTGTTGTTGACTCATGACCCATCCAATCATTAGATCTTCATCCTTATCAATATATGAACTTGTAGTGGGATCGGTATGTTTTAATTCTACTTCTTCCTGAATACACTTTAGCCTCAACCTTAAATTATAATGTATACACACAAGATTGTTGAGGTATTTCTGTTTCAGATGGTTTCTCTGCTTGGAGTGGATAAGGCCAAATATAGATCAGTTGTGCTCATATCTACTGGATGACACCGTCTGGGAGAGGATTTTAATTGTAAGAACCTTCAAATTTTTAGTAGATCCACTAAATGCACCTATCATTCAACTGCAAAAGACATTATATCATTTAAAATTTTAGATTTGGCAAAATAAAAAATTTAATCATGATATAATATTATACTTACTCTTTAGTAGTACCTTCCAGGATTCATCTTTGATTTACTTCTGATTGGTACAGTGGATCCAAATGAATCTGTGTCCTACCTAAAAAATTTCGTCTGCCAGAAAAAGTTTTGTTATCATGTGCAACTTATTGAAATTAATGCTCATAAAAATTATTCAATAATTTCAACCTAACTTACTTCTTCTAGGTACATAGCAGCGACATCTGGATCAGGCCCCATCTTATATATAACATTGCGTAGGGTAGATATAAGATCTTCATTCATGGTAATGTTCGGTATGGAGTACTGAAATTTTGGATTCAGATAGTAAGCTACATATATTTTAGGAATTAGTCAAGCGTACTTGTACAAATCTAATTGAATTTAAATTTTTAGGGACTTCATAAATTATTGCGTATCTGCTAGATGCAAATCCGAACATATTTGATAACTTTATCGTCCATCAATGATCCAGATATACTCACATGCATATGATGGATCTGCCTCCTGGATTTTTTTCTTTGTTCTTTGCATCATGAAATACAAGAAGTCCATCTGAGCATACCTCTCGGAGTCCACGGCGCAAAGTACCTTATATAGAGACTTGATAGCTTCCACTATCCTCTCAGCCCGCTGCCAGAATGTCTGTCTCGTCATTAAATTTTTCACATTGCTTCCCTCAGTATTTGTCCTGGCATATCTGCTCTGCTGCTACTCCTAATTGACAAACATCTGACGTAGTTCTGTTTTCTTGTAAAGAAGACTATCAAGTACAATGTAATTAGCAACAAACCGTGTGATCTCTGGTCTCAATATTTTTTCTCATGTAAAGCTCCTCATCAATGATAAGATCCATGTATGGTTATATATAAATCTGATGATAGATTATGCTAGCTCAACAATCTTTTGTACCTTGCGGATTTTTCCAATATTCATCAACATTTGGTCTATACAATGTATAGCACAAGGAGTCTAGAAAATATACGGCCGCCGCTCCATCAAGATCTGCCCTGCGATCCTGTACTGTGGTCCATTATTAGTGATGACCTGCACGATATTATGCTCTCTCACCTGATCAATCTCCTCTTCCATCAATCTGAGGATATAACTGGCATTGTATACCTGATCTGAAGCATCAATAGACTTCTGAAAAAAAAGTCTTTCCATCATAATAAGTCAAGAAATTGATAATGCTTCGTTTAGTAGGATCGGTCCAACCATCACACATCACTGTCAACCCATATACAAGCCACTTGCTCTGATATGAGGAATCCATCCTTCTAGCTCCTCATTGCTGTCCAGAAGTTGACTATAGATATCTCTCGATACTGGAGGATCTACACCTGCACCAACAGCATGTATAGATGAAATAGCAGAGCGATAATATAGATTATCTACTGCATGGGCTAGGATATGACTGAAATGAAACTAGGAGGAGATGTTCTGTCACATATCCTTCTTCTTATCCTTTTTCAGCATTATGTCAATCCTCTATTGTTTGGAATCTTTACTGGAAAAGGCATATGGATCGATATCATGGATAGTGGCTCCTTCTAAAATGTCTCTGGAAGACTTTTTTCTACTAGAGATGGGCACTGGGCTGGGCCGTCCATGGCCCGGCCTGGCTCGACACGAAGCGGGCTGTGCCACGGCCCGCTTGCTACAGTAACGGGCCGTGCCAGGCACGGTCCATAATAAGGGGCCGGGCTGGGTTTAGGATTTCTGGCCCGCGGGCCAAGCCCGGCACGGCCCATAAGGGCCTGGGCTGGCACGATTCGTGGGCCAGGCATGGCACGGCCCATAAGGGTCTCCTTAAAATAAATGGAAATAAAATTTTTATTTATAAAAAATATTTTTTAATAAATTAAAAAAATGTTGGGAACTATGAATTTATTAATATAAAGCCATCTTAATGGTGGGGGGTTTGGCATAGATCCCTACCAATTTATTAATTTAAATCAAAATGGTACATGAAAGGAGGGGGGCTAGGCCTGACCTCCAGAATATAATAAGAAAGGAGAAAAAGATAGAGATGACTCACTTTAATAATTAAAAAAATAAAAATGTACAATTATAAAAAATTAAGAATTAAAAATAAATGATCAAAATCTTATTAATTATCAGTAGTGTTTGTATCATCATCATTAGAGTATGTTGTATCATGTCCACCTTTATCTTAAAGTGTCGTCTCAGCATCTAACCAATCTTTGAAGCAAAGAAGCATCTCAACCGTATTGCCAGTCATCCTACTTCTCTTTTCATCAAGAACACGCCGACCTGCACTAAAAGCGGATTCCGATGCTACTGTGAACATCAGCACAGCTAAAATATCGCATGCAATGGCAAACATAACAGGATATTGATTTTTAACACTTCCACCAAGCTAATACATCTAGACTCTTTATTTGATTTTCATTATATGCAGACTGAAGATTATTTCGTAAATAAAATTCTAGTTCACTACTTAAAGACGAAGAAGGTGAAGATGAACTTGAAGCATGTGTTTGTTTTCTCTGTGCAATGAATGAGAAAATAGATGACGAACGAGAACTACTAAAAGTAGAAATAGAGCTTTGTGCAGGTAATCTAGATCCACGAATTTTTTTATCATATAGAGCATAAATATCATAAAGAAGTGTTACCTCAATTTTAGCAGGTTCAGGATCTTAAATCATATTTTCACAATATGCATCAAGTAAAATTAGTACGCTACTTAATTTAACTCTTGGATCAAATACAGCAGCTAAGTTATGCATAGGACATATCTTGTCCCAATACTCATTTCATTTAGATTCTATTTGTTCAATGATAGGCATTAAAACATCATCATATCTATATTCTGCAAATTTTTGACTAATCATATATGCTTGTTGTAAAAATGAACATGAAGTTAGATAATAAATACCAGAAAGAATATTAGTAGCATTATAAAAACTAACAAAAAATCTTTCAAAGTTTTACCTTTATTCCAATTAATTTCGATTAATATAAAGCATAATTCACGATCATTAATATATGCACTTAATAAGTTTTTATATGGGTATGCATCATGTATCATGCTATATGCTGAGTTTCAACAAGTAATTACATCAAGTTTAAATTTTTTAAAACGTTTACCATGATCTATACATAGTTGCTTAAATTTTTGAAGTCTTGATCTTGAAGCATGAATAAAAGAAACTGCATTTCTAATTTTTGAAATGACATATTGAATCATACTCATGCCAGCTTGAACAGAAAGATTTAAGATATGACATGCACATTTAATATGCAATAAATTTTCATTTAACATAGGATGCAATGAGTCATTCAATAATGCAACAGCAGAATTATTATTAGATGCATTATCAAAAGTAATAGACATGATTTTATCATTAATATTATATGAAGATGCAGTTTGATAAATGACATTTGAAATTTGTTGTCCAGAATGTGGAAAATCAAAAACACGAAAAGCAAGAATACATTTATTTAATTGCCAATCATTATCAATATAATGAGCAGTAATAGCAATAAAACAATTACTACCTACAGATGCTGACTAAATATCAAAAGTTAATGAAACTTTTGCATTTAAAACAGAGAGTTTCAATTAAATTTTGTCTCATTACTAAAAAGTTAGTAATAGTTACTCTTCTAAATGTACGTCTACTAGTTCTTTTGTAAGCATGTTATAGGGCTAATTGAACATATTCTTCAAAATTAAAAGATCCACATAAGCTAAAAGGTAATTCATCCTTAACTATCCATTTTACAAGTTCTTTTCTTTGATTTTCATGATTATATGCAAAATTACCTATAAGTGACCCCCCTTGTATATTAAGGATACTTTTAAGACGAGAATCATGCATCCTATGACTTTCTTGATATCTTTTTAAATGGCCTGTTCCCCCACTACTACTACAACTATAAAGTTTGGCACATTTTTTACATTTTGCTTTACAGTCTCCATCAACCATAATTCTATCAAATTCATTCCATACAGCACTAGTCCTCTTACGAGAAGAGGTTTGATCTTCACTTGGTTCACTGGTTCTAGAGGGATTAGGAACTTGGGGATTAGTTTCTTCTCCCTCAGAAACAGGAGGAATGCCAAAATGACTTTCATCATAAGATGCCATATCTAAATTGATGAATGCAAAAAATAAAAACTAACCACAAGAAGGAATTGAGTAGAGGACTAGAGGCAGAGGTAGAGCCGATATTTGTGAACTTCCTCTTGTGCTTTCAACAAGAAGTGACATTCTCTTTCTTTTGTATTTCTAACTTCTCAACAAGAACCTCCTCTTGTGTAGCATTTGAACACTTGCTAAATGCAAATTAAAAATTAAATTGCTAGAAGCCTAGAGCACTTGCTAAATATTGCTAGAAGAGAGAAATAATAGTAGTGGAGAAGGAGAGAAGTGATGGTTTAGTATGGTGAGAATGGGGGAGGAAAGGGATATTTATAGGACTCCAAAAAAATTATTTTTCCAAAATATCCCTCAAATTAGCCATTTTATGACAGTTTGGAGGGTTAAAATAGTAAAAAATAAAAAAATAGCCGTTTTTTAGCTGTTATGGGCCAGGCATGGCCCACCAACCCCCAGGCCTAGGGTCATGCCGGGCCTGGACTTCAGGTTAAGCGGCCCGTGCGTGGCACGGCCCGTTTAGTAACAGGCCGGGCCAGTCATGGCCCGTTTAGCCTGTGGTCCGGTGGGCCGGCCCGGCACGGCCCAATGCCCACCTCTACCTTCTACTGCCAAATGCTCCCAACATGGATGCAATATGGCGGTGCCTCTCCTGACGGGCTCTCTGACTGAGGTCCTCCTAAACTGTGTCTCAGACTCTTGCAGCACTAACAGAAGCGAATCCCGATCCTGACTCAAAAGCTGGTGGCCTAAATCGCTGTCTATGCCTGGCTACCTCCTCCTGCTGTCTCTGCTTATACAAGCTCGCCTGAATAGCAGACTCCATCTGTGCCTCATCAGAAAGAATAGATGCTCCCTCTGACTCCCTGGAGTAATAAGAAGGTGGTTCTGCTGCTCTGCGCTCCACCTCTACTTTCTTCTTTGCTGCTCTTTTTTTCTAGCTTTAAAATCAGCAAAGTGTTTCTTCATTAATTAACGGATCTTCTATGGATACTGTCGGCATGCAGATACATCAGGATAGCCGCCAGCCAAATGCTGCTTCAACCTTGTTACCCCCCATTTTTGAATTTAGTATTGCACCATTTACACCTCCAATGATGCCGACTCGAGAGCATCTTTCCATGCAATCAGCCAATGTCCCACTCCGGATCCTTCTTCCTCCTTGATGGATCGATACTTGAATATTTAAATTACATATAAGGTCAATAATAATGTTTATTAATTAATATTTTATTAACCTAATTTTTAAAATTTAAATTATTTTTTTATTTAAAAAATTTAAAAAATAAAAAATAAAAAATTTAAATTTTAGACTCGTATAGGATTCTATCATATGTGCTACATATATTTTTTTAAGATTCTAGAAATGCATTAAAAGTCAATTTTTCTTCAATTTAAGTTCTAGAGCACTATTCATGAGACGCATCAAAACTTAAATAAATCGAGATGAAATTTATAGTGAGAGTAGCTTACAAGCCCTATATTAATAATTTATAATTACAGCTTTTTTTTCTAATTATTATTTTTTAATTAATTTATTAATCCAAAATTAATTTTTAATTTAAAAAATTATATACTTAACAAAAAATAAAGATCTTAGTATCATTGTGTAGATCTATCCTATATCTACTATATACTCAAATCATAGCCAATAAAAGAATTTTGACAGCATTTCTTCTTGATTTTCTGTTTTACACGGATTTTAACAAAAAAACGAGTGGAAAGAGGGAAATAGGAAAAAGGAAAGTTATACATACTTTGATTCTACCTTCCTCTTCAATTTCTGGATGTTTGATTGCATTGAAATGGATTAAATTTTTTTTTTAATCTCCTCGTCGCAAAACAAATAACTTAAAGCTTTTAAGAGCTTTCTCAGGAGCCCCCCCATGTCACATGGCTACAGTAGCCATGTGACAAAAATAAACCCCCCCCACCTGAACCGGGCCAAACCGGGCTCGAATCGATCGAATTGAGCGGTTCGGCCTCATTTCGACCGATTCGGCCCAGTTCGGGTCCGGTATAACATATATATATATATATATTTTAAATTTTTATGGGGCATGAACCATTTTTTGTGGCCGAATCGTGCCGGCTGGCCACCGGTCCGGTTCGATACACCCCAAACCGGCCAGTTTCGGAGAACCCTGGTATTCATATTACTATTTGGAGATGATGGTATATAAAATTTAATGTAAGATATTAGTGCACCATCAAATGCTCTAACCGTATATTTAAAAGTAACATGGTAATAACAGAGGCTAGGATTAATCTTTTTATATGCATTAACTATAAAGCTTTCTTTAAAATTGTTCTAGGTGTAGCTTAAAAAAAATGTTAAATGGTGAGACTAGGACACCAAATAGGTAGTTAATGAAAGGAACTATGAGATTCTTGTTTTAGAGTGTGGTTTTGTAAAGTCAACAGCATGAAGGGAAGACAATGTTATTCAGGAGGTTGCGCCGGGGGAGGGGAGTGGAGTGGCATTAGATAAAGAGTTGGGGTAAGGACATCTAAGATTTTGGGTAATTAATAGAGAGCCTTACTTAAGACATTTTCCAGATGAGGCAAGGAAAAGAGAGGGGCTGTAAGGGTAAAGAAAACTGCAATTAAAAGGATAAACCTTTCCTGTTTCAACATAAAAGTGAAATGCTGTGATGCAAATCGCAAACTTGGAGCTTCATGGAGCTTTGTTCTTAAAACAAATGCTAATCCTTATGACTTCATTGGTTCTCTTACAAGTACACTGAAGTTACTTAGAAATTAGTCTTATTTGAACATGATCTAGAGTCCTACTTTCCTAAACATAAGTGTGATCCCAGATGATTTGGGAATATAAAAATCGAAAACTTCATTTTTATATTACTTGCTTACAGGTTAACCAGCCAGGATAGGTTGCTTTT
Organism: Areca catechu; assembly: GCA_021397845.1. Classification (NCBI taxonomy): domain Eukaryota; kingdom Viridiplantae; phylum Streptophyta; class Magnoliopsida; order Arecales; family Arecaceae; genus Areca; species Areca catechu. Next base: position 22,393,318 of record CM038052.1, on the reverse strand, counting down.
ATTTATCATCCTCCTTGTTGGCTTTTTGAACAAGCCATAATTCGAATAGTGCTTTATGTCTACCATGAGTGTTTTTGTTATCAAGAAAAGGGTTAATGTATTGCTTCTAAGTAGTTATAAAAGGTGCCCCCCATTGTATGGATGATGTTGATAAGTCCATGGAAAAGCTATTTTTTTCTTAAAGAGCTCAATAGATGCTTACAAAAATGTCAAATAGAAATTTTAGAAACACCCTAAAGACGAGCTAAATCTTGACTTACGGACAACTCTATTGCTCTTCTGACACTAATCTTAGTGTATTTATTGGGAACGAACTGTAGATCTACTAGGAAATTCTGTATCACACAATATGATGATCCACTCAGCATTTGCCCATCTTGGCTGTGGATAATTCCCCATGACATTGTTGGTTTTATACAATAGGGGCCTATATTGATTTTCCTTTTTGAGCAGGTAGAAAATTTGATGATGCTGACCCATGAACAATCATAAGTTTGCTAATCTAGAACTTCTAGTTTTTAGATCTTGCATGTTTTTAACTTTTCAACAAGTATCTTACAATTTAATCCCATGCACATGACCTTTCTAACTTCAACATCTTTTATTTGAACCAAGTTAAGTTTGAGCTGTTGCATTTGCTGCATCCTCCATGTCATCTTTGAAAAAAGATCTTCAGCATCTTGGTGAATTTTTCATCTTCCATAGGGATAAAACTCGTTGAATTTCATATCAAGAACTCTAATCAAGTTTTTACATCCTGGCAGGAGAAGGGGTGTCCTGGCCATCCCATCCCCTTCCTATGATAAAATGGGACTGGGTGGTGTTAGGACTCCGAAGCCCATCTACACATGGACAGGAAGAAAAAGGAAAAAAGGAAAGGAAAGAACAAAAAAAAGGAAAGAGAAAGAAAAAGAAAGGGATAAAAAAAAGAGAAAGGGATAAAAAAAGAAAAAGGAAAGTAAAGAGAGGAAGGTAGAAGAAAACGAAAGAAAATAAGGAAAGAAATAAAGGAAAGAAGAAGGAGAGAGAGATAGAGGATGACTATCCGAATGTATGATCGGGACTACTGCCATGATGGGATGGGACAATGGGATGTCCAGTTCCATGGAGTAACTGGGACACCTCTATCCTATGGAATTTAAAATATTGGTTCTAATTTTCCTCATCACTAACCTTCTATCATTTTCCTTTAGGTGTTTGTTGTCCCATCTTGTAATTTTTTGCAATGACTTCTTGCTGCTCTGCATTTTGTTTTCTTGTTCTCTGCTCTTGCACGCTATTGACAAATTTCCCTTTAGTGCAAGTGAAGTCTAACCTTTTCGCGTGCTTGAAACATTTGATCTGTTTTTTTTTTAGCAAACAGGCTTCAATGTTTTACTCTTCCTCATTGACACCCCAAGGATATTACTAGAATTGCTTCAATATGATTCAGATTGCTTTTGATTGATGTCAGCTAAGCAGGACTTGCTGTCCTTCAATTCCAAACATCTCATGATCATGGGTTTCCTTTGACCATCTGCATCTTCATCTCTTTTTATGTTGGTTTTCAAGTGATGTTTGTTTATATGTATGGTGGAAAGCTGCTTCCTCCAATCATTGAAATTTGTCCAACTATTTGCCTCGTGTTGTAATTTCTCCTCATCTGTCTTGCAGCTTTCTATAAGTGGCAGTGCTTATAAGTCTGCAGGGCCAATGCCGTCTTAGTGAAATAATCCAGGGACCCAAATTTGCAAGTGTACATGTCTAGAACATGGTTCAATTTGGTCATGTCTATGTATATGGTTTGTGCTTTTTCTTCTGAAGAACGTACTTTCTTTTATAGTACTTGATATACCCTTTCTCTTTTTTAAAATTATTATGCTGATCACCATGCATGCATTTTGAGGTATGCCATCTCGGTACCTACCTGTGCCATCCTGTCATTGTGTTAGCATATGCGGTACGAGAGCTGGTCGGCATACTGAGTGTTGGTATGCCTCTCGTATTGTGTACCAATACCAAACTGGTATGCTGTGGTATGCCCCATACCATCCACTTTAATACAGTATCACATACCTTGATTGACTCCCAATGTTTTGAAAATCTGTATTATCAGATTGAGAGAAAATTTGATTGAATCAGAAAATGGACTAAATGATTTTTTTTTTTTTTTTGTTGGGGTGGGGTGGGGGTCCCTGATTGAATGATTCACTGATCACTTAATAGAAAGTCATGAACCATGTTAAAATTTTAATAATATAAGAGTTCTCGCTATTAATTGTCAAGCTTATACTAAATCTGTTATGTTCAGATCCATTAGTATTTTAATATCAGTTTTTTCTGCTAGGCTCCCGGCAATATACAGAGTAGACATTTTTATCATCTAGAAAGTCACTTCTAGGGATAACACTTATTTTTTTGTTGCTAAAACAAGTTACTTTAAATTTCCTCTTTTGGTTTGTTGTGGGGGCCCTAATTTAGCTGCCACTATGACCACATGCCAAATGATATGGCATCCTTTGATGGCTGCACCATTAGCTAACCCATATCATACTGAGGTTAAGTTGTGAAGCGTATGTTAGTGAAAGTTGTAAGTGTTATCTTCCATGTCTGGGTACTCAAGTAGCCCTAAACTAACAGATGATGCTCTAGAAGTGACTTTCTCCAAAAAAAAAGGATGCTCCAGAAGTGACATTAATTAAAGAATTGTTGTCCACCAGGAAATTTCAAGTCCAAGCTTGATAGTGGCATTTAATTTGTTTGAAGTGTATGTATGCGTATCTATATGCATACATGGGCATTTATTTATATCTAATGATATTCATCACATTATTACACATTCATGTAACCATAATTACAATATAAATTCTTATTTATGTGGTTCAATAATGAATTATGTCTCCATTTTTTTGATGGGATAATCATTCTAAGCTTTCCAAATTTTGTCCTTTAGCTTACATCTAGGTAACTTGAGGATTATTTTTTGTTCCTTTTTAGGAAACATGCCCCTTTCCTTGCAACTTTACATCATACCTGTATTCTATATGCTTATGTCTTTGCAATTACTACTTTGTACTTCAACCATTGATGGTGCACAAAAGCTTCATTTATTATTCTATTGAACTATGCTTATCTGAGTAATAACAAGACTTCCTCAAATATGCGATCTTCATCTTATACATGGATGAGGACTGCTGCTCATAGTCAGCTTACGACTATTGCACAACCTGAAAGATTTTTTCTGCAGGAAGCTATGGAAAGGAGAGAGACTAGTGATCGATGTTTATGGCATGCATCATGTGTGTTATAATCTGTACAAGTAATATTATAATGTGCTATTGGTGCTGGGCTATTATATGTAAATATTTGTAATGCAAACTTGCATGCTGCCTGACTTGCATGTTCATGCTTGTTTGCATGTAGACAAGTTTGTACATGATCTATTTGTGTACTAATGTCTTATTTGTTGGCCAATTCAAGCTCAAGTCATGTACTTATAGTTCCATTTCCTCTCTGGTTTCCACAATTCTTTGGATGATATGTGATGTTATTATGTTTGTAGAGTTTCTTTGTAGGCACTTCTTTGGATATGGTACTAGTCTAGCAGGCAACATATCCATATATTCCTTGCAAGGAATATTGAACCGGTACGAAGCCAAGGAATATTGAACCGGTACCGGGCTTCGTACCGGTCATCGATCGGTATGGTACGGTAAGGTACCATACTGTACTGGGCTCATAAAATTATAAAAAATTATCTTCTTTTTTCATGGCTATATTGTTTAATCTGAATTGGATCCGAACCGGATTCGAACCGGGTCCAAACCGGACTGAACCGGGCAAAATATATTGGTACAGTACAGTATCATACTGGTCTGGTATAGGATTTTTTTGAACGGTCCGGCATTCCGGATCATTTTTCATGGCTGAACTGTACTGGCTATTGGTTGGTACAGTATGGTATTTTCTGAACCGGGCGGTTCCGGATGGTATTGAGAATCTTGATTCCTTGTTTAAGCATGTTATTATTGAATAAATAATCCTGGTATGATAATCATTAAGTTTCTTTGTGTTAACTCAATGACCATCCTTCATATCACTTGAAAATTTTGAATTGTTAAAGCTCTTCCAGTGATTATCAAATATTTTTGCATACTTTTATGGTATTTCATAGACAACCTGATGTCAATTGTTCAACAACTTCGTATTCATGCTTGGGAGAGGCATTGAAGAATTATTGATTAGGAACTAATTAGTGTTATGTATGTCATGGAGACACCTTTTAGTATAAATTAGAAAAATTCTGGATTACAACTTTTTTTTGTTTAAGAATTTTAATCGCTGACTTGCCACCAGCTAAGTTATGCTTGAGCTGACAAGTTTACATTATTGGCAATATAAAGTTCTTAGCGTTAGCATTTCATTTTCTCAGGTGAGGATGAAGTTTGTGAAAGACTGGCTTCCGGTGTTGAATGTCTGCAGGGATGTAGCTTCGCCAATGCCAACCGGTCATAAACCAGTTTTCCAGGAACTAGAAGAAACATTTCTAAGGATTATATCAACCTTGCCCATGTCAAATGCTCAAGAATTGCTGCAGCAGTGCCTCAGTTTCTCCACTCGCAATGTTGACGATTGCCCCCACCTGACCTCAGCATTCCAAACCTGGTTCAGGCGTGCAAACAGGCCGCTACATGATCACGCTGCTAGCTGCACCAAAATTTGACCATTTATGCATTCCTCTGGAAAAAGATCGGTTCAATTTGATATGCCTGTCAGTGTGGGCTGACTTATATTTAGTTGCAGCGGAAAACATGTGCATATTGTATCATCCAAATTGCCCTCTTTATGTTGATCGATATGTATATTGATCAATCTTTGCCTGTCAAATATTTTGTACATGGCTCTCGTCTCTGAGACTGGACTGTTATAGATCTGTTTGTTTGTGAATGAGTACCGTATAGAACTATGCTAAGGTAATGCATGTTGGAGATAATGGAACTGTACATAGTGGGGCAATTCAGTGAACTATGTAAGACTAGATCTGAATGCTTCAATGACACTAACCTGTATGTATTCTACTCACGGTGCATATAAGCTTTTGTTCTCAAGTAGAAAGTTATTATAACTCCATTTTCAATTGTCTGTAGCTTGAGAGATCTATATTTCCACTGTTAGTTGCCTTGGAGATCTGCATTTTAAATCCAGAACTATCGTTCGTCTTTATTGGGATGCCGGCGTTCCCCTTTTTCTTTGCTAATTTTTATTCAGATGAAAATGAGAAGACCCGCTTACAAATTTTGCATTAACAACTTAAACGGTAATGTTGTGAAGTTCAAGCTTGGATTGAATTCGTTAGAGATGAGTTCAATGGGTTGATCTAATTTTTTTCATCACCGGGAAGGCTTATGTAGGGAGATCTTCGATCCTCAAGTTCGTCACATATTAGATTTGAGAAAAATTAGAGCAAAGGGTGTGCCGGAGTTTCTCCGTTTCGAATCCCCCTTTCCATCCTACTTACTGGTATTTATAGGTTACGATCATAATCGAATACAGCTAAGAAAATTATAAACGGTTAGTTTGTTACTGGACTAACACGTGTAGTGATCGTAATCCTTTATAGTTCTCATAGTTTACTTTTCTTTTTTTTTACCAATCTGTCAGATTGGTTGACATATTATCAGGATTAACTTAGGCATTGATCAGCTCGGTGCCTATTAGGTATTGATAAGCTTTGTGCCCCTTGGGCCTAGATCGGCCTTATGGCTTATTGTTCGATCTTACGCCTTCTTGAGCGTTGATCGGCCTTATAGCTCATTGATCGGTCTTACGTTTCTTGGACGCCGATCTATTACTTGATCAATCAAGTTTACTCTTCATCAAATCAACATAAGTAGGTCAAAATAGTCATAACCCAACACTAGTCCCCCCAGTTTCTGAATTCATTAAATGAATGTCAGAAGATGTCATAAGCTTCTTTCTTTCTTCCTCTTTTTTTTTTTTAACAAACCAATGCTCCTATTCTCGAGCAGTGCGTCCTAATGACGTGTCAATCTCCGATAAGGGGAGCGGTTATAAAAACTGACTGCCGTAGTCTACTGTCATAATTGCCATTTTTGAAATTTATGAAGGATCATCGTCGAATAAATGTAAACGTCTTGTCACTGATATATCTGCCATTGGATCATGAGTAGTCGCTTAAGTTTCCCGAAGAGCCGTATTTTTTCATCGGATATCATGGACAGGTGGCATGATCATAGCTAATCTCGGTGTTCGAGGAAAAAATCATAGCCGCTAAACTGGCGAGCGGTGCAGTTGGTTGCGAGACTTTTCTCGCAACCAACTTAAAGTCTCACAATCAACTGATAGGGATTAAAAAAATTTTGGTTTAAAATATTTCGACGAGAAAATCCGGAAATAAAAAAAAAATAAAAAAATAATTCAAAAATAAAATAAAATTAAAAAAAAAATTTAATAAAATAATCCTGGAGGTTGAGTCTTTGGTTTAGACATATTTCGACGAGAAAGTCCGAAAAAAAAAAAAAATTAATAAAATAATCCTGGAGCTCCTGTTGGTTGGTGATGGTAAAAAAGTTAGGGATATATATAATAAATCCCGTCCACTCGATCTACATCAGTGGAGGATATATATAATAAATCCCGTTCACTCGGCTGACACCAGTGATAGTCAGGTTGACGTGCTCACCGGGAACGGCTGCGAAAAAATTAATATGTCTCCCAGGAGGTGGCCACGCCCGGGATCTAACTTCTCTCCCCGCTTTTGTTTTATCAAAATAAAATAAAATAAAATAAAACATCACCACATTATTTTGACTCAAAATTTTAAAAATTCTTGTTTGGTAAAAAAGTGTGAATAGAAATACAGTTCACGGTTAATTATGATTTGTCACTTCAAATCCAACTTTTGCTGGATCCTTCAAATTTCACCAAATGATGCGGTGATATTTTATCAAATGTCCAAAGTCCATGTAGTATAAATAATTTCTTTGAACCATGTTATGATTGCTAGAGTGGCAAACCTTAGGCTGAAATTAAGTGCCAAGATGCCTGCTTAATGGGCACGTTCTTTAGCAGGTTTAGCCAGGGTTAAAGAAAATTACAGGTCAATGTTATTTTGTCATAACAGCTGTCGTGTATGAAATTTTTGGAGGCCTTTCGTTATGTTCCATGTTTTGTAATAATAATATAAACATCAGCCAAATGTTTGGGAAAAATTTGTTTGGATAAAATTATTTTAAAATCATATTTCCATTTCAGTTGATAAATTAAAATTTAATTTGATGAAGATGAACTTATATAGATAATATAATTATTTTTCTGCTAAAGTGACAAACAATGGTCATCATGATCATCATTGTTTTTTTTTATTTTTTATTTTTTTACCTCAATAACCAAGGTCCTAAAGATCCTGCAAATAATGATAATTTTATTTTTTATCGTAATGGCAGATAAGTGTTGGTTATTTGGAACATATATGGTATTAACAAATTTTCTGGATTTTTTTTTCAAAAAAGAGCCTATGACTATGAGATGAAACAGAGAATTAACGAAAACCAGATGTACAAAAAAAGAGACAGAATAAAAGAAGAAATGGAAAGGAAATGGAAGGAGGCTGGAGTATCCAAATTATCAAATAAGTCCCAGCAACATAAGCAATTCTAACTATTGGAGAAATTAGCTACAATTCAATGATGGAGCCTGAACGGTATGTTGAAGACTCAAAATTAAAAAGGACAACCGGATATCAAAATTAAGTAGCCTGTTGAAGATGCCATAAAAGAAACAAGGATAGTGTACTTGGTGGTTAGGATTTTAGCTTTTATACACACATACCTTGTAATTGGTTGAGGTCACGAGAGAGAAGATGGATGGTCTCCATCCATCCATTGTTTGATTCAAAAAAATTTAAATCTGATAGATAAAAAAGAAAGGATTATCTATCCACCTGGATCCACCATTTTGCATCCTTCCAAATTGAAGGGATAGGATGGAGTATGTGAAAGATATTTTTGCATTGACAAAATTATCCTTCATTAATTCTTTTAATAAAACTGTAACACTTTTTCACCTTTTTATTTTATTATATATATATATATTATTTTATTTATACTATTAAATTTTACTAATTATTTTAATTTTAGCACATAATTTTTATAATTATAAATAAATAATTAGATTTTTTATTTTAAAATTTATATATATTATTTTTAATTAACTATTTATATAAAATTAATCAACTATTTAGAATAAATTATAAATTATTTATTTATTTATATAATTTTTTATATAATCATAAATTATAAAGATTATAAGTTTATTTACTTTTTTTAATATAAATATATATTATAAATTAATAATAATAATAATTTTTTTCAAAGAATAGTTTAGTAGAAATGTTATATAAATATCGTTCATTCTTTTTTCATTCCTCCTATACCAAACAAAGGAACGAATTATTTATAGAATGGCAGACTAGTCGAAGTAGAATGATTGTACCAGCCCAACATTCAAAAATAAACATCAAGAAAAATAATGTAGAAAAGAAACATTCGAAGAAATGAATGTAGGGGAGAGAAAAAAAATTATTAGAAAAATTAAGCCATACAAAGGCTCTCTTATGCCTCACCAAAGAGACATCTAATTCTCTCTTCCACAATCTTCCATACTCTTTTCAGGTTCTTTCATATTCTTTTATTCTTTTTCACATTCTTCCATAATCTTTTACATAATTTTTCATGTTCTTTTCTGCTTTCTTTCGTATACAAAGGAGACATTATAGGTCTCTTTAAATAGAGTACTACATGGATAGGAATTAGATTCTTACCTGAACTAAAAAAATAAAACTCACTAAGACATAAACTATAACACTTCTAAAATAAAATAATTAAATAAAATCCTAAAGATGTTAAATCAATGACTAACTAAAAATAAACTACTAATTGGAGTAGGATTTGAAAATGAATCTTAATACTTCCCTACATTGCAAAGTCCATGCTGACAATGTTAAATTTATCACCGTGATAAAATGCCATAGTAGCATCGCTATAATTGCCATAGTAATATTAATGTATAATGACTTATTGAGCCGATAATTGAATAATAGAATTTCTTTATTGACTTGAACAATAGTTCCTTCGCTTGCTCATTCTTTTTGATGCGTGTGTTAAAACTAATCATGTCTTGCAGCACTTTCTCTAAGCACTAACTCTATGATCACAATGTTGATATTCTATCTAGCATTCAACTTATCTTAACAAATATCAAGTTACCGGTTATAATAACTGTGAGCATCGGCTATTATCTACATACAAGTAAAATTTTGGTCATATTTACATACCCTCACTTAAGGAGCTTCAAGCATCTGTATACAATTACATTTTTTTGAACATGAAATTAAATCCTCTTGCATCAAGTCTTCTGCCAACTTGAAATTTGGAGTAGCTTCAAAACTAATTGATGTATCAAAAATCTTGTTAACTACCATCAAGGCACAACAAGAATCATCTCCACTAAGCATATCTCATAGCTGCTTGATTTCCTAAGCTACATCAAAATTAGTCAGCTTATCATCCTCATAGTTGACTAAATCTCTACAATAAATATTTGTATTTTGGATAGCTTCAATATAGAACTCTTTTGCATGATTTGATTTCTTAATACAAATCTTTATAGTTGGATCAACTGTAGCATTTATTAACTCTTCTTGAATAATTTTAGAATTAATGGATTGTTTAATCACGATCACTTTTGATGCAGCATCTATTTGATCAAGCTTCTCTTGCTTTAAATTTGATCTCTTTTGGGCATAATTAAACCTTAAGTTGATCAACCTTGCCATGCTCTAAGTCTATTGAATTTGATTCAGTCACTAATTGATCAAATTTCCCCTATCTCAAATTTTCATCTTTAAACTAATTTTATTATTCTTTTAGATCTTTAGAGTACATTACATAAATTTAAGTGGCTGGCCGTAAAAATATCCTACACTTTCTTTGACTCCTATTTATCCTAAATATGAAGATAATTTTTTACGGCCAGCACATTAATTATAATTTTGAAAACATTTTATTTTAAAAGTAACTCTCAGGTTGAAAACAAAATATGATCACCATATGATCCATAGACAGCACCTACAAACGACTCGGTCTAACAATATCCATGATGCCAAATTTTGGGACTACTGTACTACTTAATCGATACAAGACTTATCCATGGTTACAAGTATCATAAACACCATCGATGAGTCTTGGTATGGTAGTGTAGCAAGAAAATAGTATCAAGGTGATCAAATAAAACATGCTATTTTTCATTTCCAGTCCTCCAATTTCTCGTCAACATGCTTAAAAATAAAATAAGCAAGAGAAATCGTGATGGCATCAAACAACAAGCCATCCTGTCTCACATACTCAACAATGATGTCAATGACGAGACAGCACAACAAATCTGAAACTCAACACCATGCCTCAATCAGGTACATAACCAAAAGAGATATCTCATAATCAAAATAAATTAAATATATGTATCCGTAATCGTGATTTCTCTATAACCACATGCTATATCACAAGCTAGAGAAATCACACGACTTTAAAAGAAGTCTGTATGTCTCCAAACACAATGAGATATCAGAATTATCAAAATGAGACATATCCATACAACTGTCATTCTCAAGATAAAACATATTCTTGAGATACTATGTTGTACTTTATTTCACATGTGCACATATAAAATCATATAGGAATGCAATCTATTAACTATCATGTCAACAATGTATATAAATATACATGATAGAAAAATAAATGAAAACAAGTTTTTATAATTATAAAGCATAAATATAAAGTCACTCCCATTAACCAAGCACAACAAAAAAATTCAATATGCCCATATTTTTAACATGCTTTATAAAGCATACATGCTTCAAATATTTGATCAAAGGATCAGCCAACATGGACTTTATATATATGCACCTGACACTTATATGTTCTTAGATTACAATCCAGTAATCAATGATAAATAAAATTTATCAATCAGGTCAATGTATAAATACATCAAACTTCCACTAATCCAAAAAATAAAAGATTCTAAAATGTCCCTATTCTTAACATATTTCATAAAAACTATGGGTCTTAATCCTGATTAGGGGATCAACAAATATTGACTTTGAATATTGTATAAAATATCTTTCTTTCAACTACAACCTCTAACTGATAAAAAATTCTATCTTTACATAGATAGAAAAGATGAAACTTTCATTGTTCCTTTAAAGAATATAGCTGTCTATGATTATAATAAATTATAAGTGGTTTTAAGAGATAATCAATAATTATAAGACCCAAGATAAAATTTTACAATAAAACAATATGAATTGTGACTTTGCAACATGCCACAAACTTTGCTTGTAAATCCAAGAATGCCACTAGATTCTATTTACAAACCTTTCTATGAAACAAAACCTCCAGTCATTTATATTGTCATAAGAAATGACATGTATCTATTTTCTTTTCATATAATTTCTTTACTAGTGCTACATCAACTAGTAATTGAGGTATTATAATTAGTTTGTATATTTAATATTGCTTTCCCACTGTTTTCCAGTAGGATGAAACAAAATATTTATAAGAGGCAAAACTTATTTTCTTGCAATGTCATACTTCTAATATATAGAAGCATCTGACATTATGCAAATCAGAATCTACAAATATGGCATGATTTGACATAATATTCTTTATACTTCTATTAAGAGAGTAGAATATGTATTCATTTAAAATTATCTGGATAACCAAAATAAATAATGTATTATTATAAAACCAAGATTTATTCGCTGATGGGTTATCAATGATTAAAAGTTGCATGACAGCTCCAATAATAAAGTTAAAAGATATTGGGCTTCCTATCACTCTTTAACTCAAAAAATATCATTTTTTCTAAAAATTTATTTAAAAATATATATGTCAGTTATTTAGGATCTTATACTAAAGACATCATGATAAATTGCACCCACTTATTTTACTTCATACCATGTCTATCAGAATGTGCTTTGCCTCTCAGTCACATCATTTTTACAAGAAATTTCAGGCATGGTATATTAAACAACTATCCCATACTTATACAAATATTTAACTATATTATTTATTTATTATATATGGGACTTAGAATGTGACTGATACACCTTATCAATATCTTTATCCTTTTCACAAAAGTATTAAAAAACTTCTAAAACAAAATAGGATATAATTTATTAATTATTTTACATATATGATTTTAAGTTCATTAAACTGTACCGTAAGAAAACTAAATATGATAAGTAACCTATGTATCAGAGATAGAAATCTCATAATACCAATTTTAGGTATAATTTTCTCTAGTTTTAATATATAAATCCTAACACCATCATACCATCCATCTCATATTAATTTATCTATCCATCAGCTATCCAAACTTTTTTTTATCAGATTCTACATATCTATCACAAATGAGATCGAAATAGATCATCATTCTTACATGCAACTATAAGAAAGGAATCAATTATATGAATATTTTTCAAAACAACAAGCCATCCTGTCTCACATACTCAACAATGATGTCAATGACGAGACAACACAACAAATCTGAAACTTAACACCATGCCTCAATCAGATACATAACCAAAAGAGATATCTCATAATCAAAATAAATTAAATATATGTATCCGTAATCATGATTTCTCTATAACCACGTACTATATTACAAGCTAGAGAAATCACACGACTTTAAAAGAAGTCTATATATCTCCAAACACAATGAGATATTAGAATTATCAAAATGAGATATATCTATACAACTGTCATTCTCAAGATAAAACATATTCTTGAGATACTATGTTGTACTTTATTCCACATGTGCACATATAAAATCATATAGGAATGCAATCTATTAACTATCATGTTAACAATGTATATAAATATACATGATAAAAAAATAAATGAAAACAAGTTTTTATAATAATAAAGCATAAATATAAAGTCACTCCCACTAACCAAGCACAACAAAAAAATTCAATATGCCCATATTTTCAACATGCTTTATAAAGAGCAAGGAGGGAGAGAACAAGCAATCACAAACATAACAAACTATAGTGGTTTGGTGCCAACAATGCACCTACATCCACTTCCCAAGATTCTCTTGGAAATTCACTATAATCCAAGATTACAGTCGATTAGTTTTTCGGGCTCACTAATCAAAATTCGACTTGTTTTACAAGGCTCACAAGTCACAACCTTACTTGGTTTTACGGGCTAACCAAGAACCTAATTGGTTTTCACAAGGCTAACCAAAAACCTCCTTTGGTTTTCCGGGCTAACCAAGAACCTCAGTGATTTTGCGGGCTAACCACCAACCTAATTGGTTTTCAAGGTTTACCAATAACCTCACTTGGTTTTCCAATAGGCTAACCAATAACCTTTACAAGATATAAGATTGAGAAATAAAGAACCAACATAAACTTTCAATAAAAAAGTAAATAAGTCAATGTAGCTCGATGTAGTGTTGCTTTGCTCTTATTGAAGCCTTTTGAATGCCCAAGATTGAATGATCTTCAATGCACTTGATAGCTTTGAATGCTTGGAAGGCTTCCCTTTGCTTAAGAGTGGTTGGGCTTTGAATGAATAAGAGTTAAGGCTCTTCTCTCTTCTTTTCTCTTTAAACCCTTTAAGAATATTCAATGCATATCTTCTTGATTTGATTTGGAGCTTTTATATATCTTTCTAAGTCCCCAAAATCGAAATCTAGCCATTATACTTGAAAAACTAGCCGTTGGATGGCATTTGGATGAGTTCTGTGCTTGAAAAAACTAGCCGTTACTATTGTCAGAACTCCATGTATCGACACTTCCTCTTCATGTGTCGACATATTAGGTCGACACATGTTCTTCTTGAGTCGACACAAGTTTAAACTATTCCATTTAGATTCTCTAGAAAAATTAGCTGAATCGACACATTCTCAGTTAAGTCGACATATTGAATCGACACATAAGGTATGTGTGTCGACACATCAACTATTCCTTCAACTTCTGTAAGTTCTGTAGCTTAAAATTCTCAGACGATGGGTTGATCCATGTGTTGATACCTTGAGTCGACACATAAGGTCCACGTATCGACACATCATCTGTGCAATTTAAAATTTTGCTGCGTACCGGCCTGAGTCGACACACCATCTTCATGTGTCGACACATCATGTCATGTGTCGACACCTTGAGTCGACACATCATCAAAAAAAGTACAAAAATTGCTGAACTTGTGTTGGAACATGTTTTCATTTGCCTTAGTCATTCATTCAACCAATTCTTTGAGTGTCCAAGTCTTGTTTTATGCAATCATTCCATTCAAACTTGGTTCTTCAATACAGTTGGGTTTCTTCAAATTTTGTAAGCATCCTTTCAATGAAAACATACTTAAAACAAATCATTAGTCCTCAAATTATACTTAACTGTTTTGCTTATCATCAAAATCAATTAGTGGAGTCAACAAGGACGCTCCACGAGAATATTCTCGACTTTTTCATGCTTAAAATTTTACCTTAGAAGCTATAATTTACAAAATGGTGTACCTATCACTACTAGAAAATCCAGTTTTAGCAACCAATTTTTTAGAGGCTCAGGATTGCCTCTGAAACAGAACAAAACTGTCAAACAATAAGATTCAGAGGCTCAGGATTGCCTCTTTTTGTACATTGAGAAGGGTCTAAGGCAGTAAATGGTTGCTTGCAATAATAGCAAGACATCCAAATTTGCAATACCATTTAGATCCAGGCAAAATGATCCGATCCAGCATACAGTTTCAGCAGTTGAAACATCATGAAGATACCAAGGTAACTCATCACAGCCTCTAACTGCAGATAACAAGAGGAGGCAATCCATGAAAATGCATAATAAAACAACAAAAATATAACAAAAGTGTCAAACATGAAAAGGTACAGTTCATAATACAAAGCTAAACAAATAACAGTAAGAAGAGGTGCAGTTTATAATATAAAGCAAAACAAATAAGAGTAATAGGTGCTGCAAGGTAATATGAATAATGTGCTAATGCTCCTATTCCTCCTCATCCTCGTCCTCCTCATCGTTATCCTTCTCCTCGCCTCGCTGTGATCCTTGTGCACGATACATCTGAAAAGGATCCATTCTAGTTTTTTGCGAAGGATTAACATTAAAAGCAGGAGTTGCAGGAGTTGCTGAAGACTGAAAATTTATGTTGGCTAATATCTCCTACAACAGTCGTTCATTGTGTTCAACCCATCTCTACAGTTCATCCCTTTCTTGCTCGGTAGCTTGTACCTGAGCATTGACTTCGATTTCATCCCTTTCTTTATGTTTACTGTCTGCACGGGACTGAGATTTATATCTACCAGCCCCGCAAAATTTGCATTGCTTATCTTCAGATTGTTCACTATAATACAGCATGCAACTATTAATACAACAATCTATCTTCTCAGCAGTAAGCCCAAGTTTGGACACCAACTTTTTTGTCCTATAAAAATCCTGAGGTATGGTATTATCGGCTGGAAGTGCCTCTTTCATAAGACCTACTATTTGATCAAAAAAGATCGTTGTGAAAAATTACCTTCATATTTGATGCTAAGCAACCGTACAGCTACTGATAACTCAGAATGATCTGTACATCCTGGCCATAATGGTTTTTTGACTGAATGCAACAAGTTAGAATTTTTGATCATCCAAATTTGGTGTCTCTTCATTAGACGAATGGTCAGGTATATACTCTGTTCCAAAGGTATCGAATATCATGCGTCGATATGTATTCTGTGAATCATTATCCATTGGTGCAAAAGCAGGATCATTTGCATGCAAATCAGGTACCCCACCCGCACGAGGATCACTCTCTCCATGAGATGTCCAATACCAGTAATTAGGCACAAATCCTGTTTTGTAAAGATGAAGCTTCACTTCATCAGTAGTTAAGTACCTTTTATTTTTGCACTTGCAACAAGGGCATCTGAATTGTCCTTCACTTTGAAAGTTAGGTTGCTGACATGCAAAGAGTACAAAATCTTCCACGCCTTTTAAAAATTCTTCGATATATTCCTTTCGACCCGGTAAAAGTCTATTATACATACAACTACGAAGTTGAAAGATATCCATAGTCTGTACCATATCAAAACATGATGATATAGAAAATTATCTTTTCTTGTAAATTGCATCATGAAATCAGTTCAAATCATCATTGGAATATGTTCAATAGTAGCAAAAAGTTGAAAACAATCAAATCATCATGAAACCTTCATCGAAAAACAACACAAGCAAATCTAAATGTGGAACAATAAGTTGCAATAAATACACTAGTACAAGAGGACTAGTGAATTGCATCCAAACACTAAAAATCCTACATGCCATGGATATACATATTAACCAATTCATGAGAAAAAAGGACATGCTATAATTATGCATACATTACTGTAGAATTGTTAACAACCAGTGATCTGAGATAGCAGAGAAAAATGAAGGTCAAGACATTAAGATATAAAGTGTAAAATGTAACACATGCAAGTTTTTAATCAGACCAAATCTGATCATGAACAAATGAACCTTACAAATTAAGCTCCTAGGTGAAAACAAGATACTGGAAAGCATTTTCTAATAAGCATCACACAAAGATACTGGAAACCATGTACATATTTTTAGAGAAGATTTGACTACCTGTTCTCTAGATGCTTCCTCCATCCATTGGTTCTGATATTTCTGAAGTGCGATTGCAAGAATTCTTCGAAGTTCAGCAGACCGATCAATAGGAAATAAAACTTGGATATCTTCACCTGTGGCTCATAGACTCATTTACCTAAAATAACAACCTCGCCTGAGTCAAACAAAAACTTAGCACCAAAATATGCACCATGACCCATTCAGCATATACCTTTTAAAGTTAACAAGTATTTAAACTGCCAACTAGAAAACAAGATCAAGCCATGTGTATGTATGTGTTGTCCATAAAAATAGAAGTGCAAGTATTAATCTACTAAAAAATAATATGTGTATTCATTGAAAACAGAGTTATAGAGTTATAGAAAAATAAAAAATAATAGATTGAGAATACACATATTATTTGGCATTAAAATAATGACTATTAGAGCAGAAAATAATAGCACTAACATATCCACTTCAAAACCATTATAACAATACTTATAATATTATAATGGTCATTATTTTAAATCATACATGCATTGCCTATCAGGCCATAAAATATATATATATATTTCTAGAATAAGACATTACATTCTACAATAGCCATCATAGAATTCTTAGAATTTAAAGTGCATTTGCAAACTCCTCATAGCTTGAGTCTCCATCTTTGCATGCTTGAAACACAAAATATGCATGGACTAAACAATTAATAGCTATAACATATAAATGAATAACATCAGCAAGGATGGAGATCGACATAGATACACAACACACCCATGCCCATGCCCATGCCCACACCACCTACACACCAAGTGCGATAGAGTTCATATGTCGCACTGTTCATAACAGGGGTTGGAAAGTATAGTGTAAAAAGGAGGACTTACCCCATGATGGGAGATAAAGATCTTAATTTGATGGAGTGAAAAGCACAGCAGATGGCAGCACTAATAGCTATAACATTCAATATTAGTAGTTGTGCTCAAAATCAGCTGAAGAAGAACTGGGAGAGCAAAAATAAATCCAAGATCAAGCCAAAATAAAATCAAGATCAGGGAGGCGGCGTTGGCCGTCGGGGGGGGAGGCCTCGGTCGTTGGGGGGAGGGCCGGAGGCGGCGTTGGCCGTCAGGGGGGAGGCTTCAGCTGTCGGGGGGAGGGCCGGAGGCGGCGTTGGCTGTCGGGGGGGAGGCGGGAGGAGGGCCGGAGGCGGCGTTGGTTGTCGAGGGGGAGGCCTTGGCCATCTGGGGGAGGGCCGGAGGCGGCGTTGGCCGTCAGGGGGGAGGCCTCGGCCATCGGGGGGAAGGCCAGAGATGGCATTGGCTGTCGGGAGGGGGAGGCGTCGCCCGTCGGGAGGAGGGCCGGAGGCGGCGTTGGCTGTCGAGGGAGAGGAGTTGGCCATCAGGGGGAGGGCTGGAGGCGACGTTGGCCATCGGGGGGAGGGCTGGAGCCGGCGTTGGCCGTCGGGGGGGAGGCGTGGGCTGTCGAGGGGAGCGCCGGAGGGGAAGGGTAGCTAGGGCACCCGATTCAAAGGAGGTTGGATGATTGGAAGGGAGAAGGGGCAAGGATAGCTAGGGCACCCGAACGAGAGGAGGGTTTTATAATAAACCCTTATTCAATTTTATCTGTTCGATCTATATCCTACGTCCCATATTTATTCGTAATAAAAAATTTTAAAAATCAATTTTTTGCAACCGCTTTTTTTGTTGCAAAATTCAAAAATATTAAAATTAATTTTAAATTAAATTTTGCAACCGAAAAATTGGTTGCAAAATTTTAAAAAAATTTATAATTATCATTTTTTTTGCAACCGATTTTTGGGTTACAAAATTCAAAAATTTTAAAAAAAATTTTAAAAATTTTATAATTATCATTTTTTTTGCAACCGATTTTTCGGTTGCAAAATTAAAAAATATTAAAATTAATTTTAAATTAAATTTTGCAACCAAAAAATCGGTTGTAAAATTTAAAAAAAAATTAGAAAAATTTTATAATTATCATTTTTTTGCAATCGATTTTTCGATTACAAAATTCAAAAATAATAAAATTAATTTTAAATTAAATTTTGCAACCAAAAATTCGGTTGCAAAATTAAAAAAACTTTTAATTTTTTTTAATTATCATTTTTTTGCAACCGATTTTTCGGTTGCAAAATTTCATTTAAAATTAATTTTAGTTTGTTTATAATTTTGCAACCGAAAATTCGGTTCCAAAATTTTTAAAAAAGGTTTAAAAAATATTTTTAAATGAATTTCAGTTTCGGTAGCAAAATTGTTGCAACCGATTTAAATCGGTTGCTAAATTATTCAGAAAAAAAATCGATTACAAAATCGGTCACAAATATAACAAAAAAAAATCGGTTGCAAAATCAGTTACAAAATCGATCACAAATATAACAAAAAAAATCGGTTGTAAAATCGGTTGCTAAAGCTATGTTTTCTTGTAATGTATGGACCGAAAATACAGGTCCCGGTCAACGCGACTTTTTGTTACTAGGCAATAAATAACTATTTTTTTCCCCATTAAGCTAAGGTGGTTCTATCTATTTATGATGCTATAAATTTAGTCTAAATCACGGATAATAATTTTTACCAACCTGATGAATATCCAATCCAGCTTGATCCTAATTAGATGGGAAAAGACCAATCCATCTAATTTATAAATGGATATGGATTATATAAACAAAAATCTGATTCAGATTCGAATCGGATATGGATAGTAGTACACCCCGATCCAAATCCTATATGTTTATTTAAAAAAAATTATATTTATAAAATATTTAAATAAACTAGGCATGGGATGGATATACCCGACCCGATCCGACTCATTTAGGTAGTAGTATGCTCCGACCTGACCTGTTTAGATTTTAAGTAAACTAGATTTTACTGAAAAAATCTAAAATTTCTGCACCAATTAATTAATTATTTGACCATTTTATTTTTAATTATATAATCATTTTGCTTTTAATTATTTGAAAATTGAAGTTTTTTAATAATTTGATTGTTAGAGTTTTTGATGATTTGACCATTAGAGTTTTAATTATTCGACCGTTGGATTTTTAATAATTTAATCATTGGACTTTTAATTTATGATTGCTGGGCTTTTTATTATAGATTTTAATAGGCTAATAAAAATTTAAACGGTCATATTTTGAATGATTATAATAAGACAATCTTGAAGGCCTAAAGATACATGTTTTGTTTTGTATTTTCATACTTTCTTTTTTTCTCTCTAGTATTTTCTCTTCCAAATCTTTCTTATTTTAAAGTCATTTTATTGGATACTGAAAGAATTTCCAGTAATCTCTTCCATGATCGCGCTCGTAGGTGAAAAAATTCCGGTCGTCTCTTAGGATAGTATTTCTAATAATTCTTGCACGAGGGATAGAAATATATCTTAGGACAGTACCTCGCATTTTTCCAGGTTTGATTTTATTTTTTTAATAATTACAAGTAAGTGTTCTATAATTTTTTATATATTAAAATTTTTTTGTTAGTTTATTTAATTATATTTATAATTTTAAAGTCCCGTTGTAACAATCTAAGGCATATTTCATGATATACTAAATCTTGCTAAAAAATAAAGATGATACATGCGCTAAACTAAATAATGATTGCTTTTCAAAAATCCCGAGGTACAAGCATCACTGGGACATGATATAGTAAGAGCCATGCATAGATCATATATACTTATATACCATCTTAGGATACGAGGAGTTGCAACCAGCTATTCAAGTTTTCACATGACAGTGATTCATATCTGACCTTTAGCTTGAGCAATGGACTACTTTTCCTAGACTCTTTCATGGAAGCCAAAAGCTGGAAAGGTTGCAAGGTGAATTTTTTTTGAAGAGCAAAATGCACTTGATATTATGCTTGGGTGCTTACTTGTTCCACTTTTTGTGTGAGCAGGAGAAAAAGTGGAGCAGGAGAGGCCACGCCTAAACTTTGTGCTGATGATGGCCCACTAATGCATTGGTCAAAGATATTTCTATAAAGAGACCGAACACGTTGCTCATGACTTGCTATTTCTTCAACTAACTTGATCTCTGCAATTAGCTTCTTTGTCCGAGCAGGAAAATGTCTTTGTCCAGGAGATAAAGTATTAGAAGCTCGGCCAATCGCCCTCTCGAGCAGTAATCTGATAGTCTTTTCTTGATATAAATGCAGCTATAGCTGTTTGATATCATTTTCCAAGGAAGCTCGATGGTTTGATGAAGTCTTACTGACGCCGTCGCTTGAATCTTAGATTCAGAGAACCATAGGTTGACATAGATTCATTGCAATCCTTTCCCATGCAATACAAGGTCCCATGTTTTGCAGTATCTAAGTTCCTATCAGATGCACATTTAGAGCGCTTGTGATGCAGAGAACAACTAGAAGAAATCTCAGAAATAGAAGCCATGCATTTCTCACTCTTTGCATCCATGGCAACTTCTTTTCACTCCATTCCTCCACCCTCTCCCCTTTCTTCTTGTTGGAAAATCCCCAGATCAGAGTATATGCCATGGAAGCACCATGAGAGAGATCCTGACGAGATGATGGCAGCCTTCTTAAAGAAGCAGGAGAAAATATACAGAAGAGATTAGGAGAAAAGAGATTGTACTATTATCCTTGGAGAATATCTCGATACATGACACAAGATACCAGCCTCCTTTCTGAAACCCAGGAAGAGACTCCCAAACCTGCGGACTCCCTCACGCCACCCATGTCCCAAGCCCTTCTTCTGTGTGATGTAACATTCACGCTGATTTCTCACGGTGCAAAAGAGAGATCATGCACACTCCTCTTAAACCAAAAAGGAACCGACTACATCTCTGGACCTAAAATTCCATAACCCACAAACTGGGTTGTTGTACCATGATGGCTCACCCTCAATCAGAACCGGCCCAATCTTGCGGTCTAACCCTGGGGTCCGGCCCGTCGCCCTCTCTTTGGGGTTCGGCCTTTGATCTGACCGACCGACTGCCTCATGGCCGACGTCCGACGGGCAAGCCTTGGCATCCAGGGTATTCCAGAAGCACCTTTCTGTTACGACGGGATTCTGTTATCCCAACGACCCTGCTCCACTACTTCCATGGTGTCACCGTATCTGCGCGCCACGTGACCACTCTCCAGATTCTCCTAGGGATAGATCGGTCTTTCCCAGCCTCTCTCTTAATGGATTTTGGACTGTTCCGCGCCTATATAAGATACCTGGGGGACCCCATTCGAGGTAGGAGAACTCTTCCCTCTCCATACGCTGTTGTTCCTTTGATTCCTCCATTCTGTTGCCTTCAACCTCCTGCTAACTTAGGCATTGGAGGGTCCCCCGCCGGAACACCACCGGCGCCTTTGGAGACTTTTCTGCAGGTTCGTGCGGGAGAGGAGCGCTCCAGCCCACCCAGCCGTCCCGGTTTTTGGTCCAGGAGTTAACGCAGCAACATGGGTTATGTTACAATCTCTCAAAAACTCTATCCAAAGTCACATACATGAGCAAACACTCAAACCTGGGTCAAGCCCCTGACCCAACTGACTTATATGTTCTCTCAATCTCAAACTCAGAGTATCTCCTGGAATACTTCTAGGACCTACTTGGGACATGCCCCCAAACCCCAAGGATCCTCGAACATTCCTGCCATGGCCTCTCTTCAAGGCTTGGGAGCATCATAAAATCCCTACACTTCTATTCTCAGACCTCCACCACAAGCAAACCCCTCCGTTTAAATCTCGGGATAAATGGGATGGGATTCGCTCATTAATGGTGTCTTTTTAAATCTTGGGACTGATGTTGGATTGGTTGGCTATGGTCACCCTTAAGAGGACGAGGCCTTTACCGAGTCCCATTTCCATTAGGATGGCTTACTATATTCACATTTAATACACCAAAATTATTTTAAGATATATGATTTTACATAGCAACTAGCAAGTAAATATGAAATAATAATATTTAATATTCAAAGCTTTCATCAATTTTTTCATGAAACATGTTGCATCTTATCTCTTGTTCATGAAATATCTAAATTTATATTTTAAAATTTTATTATGGATATTCTTTGTATTATGGTGATATATGTAATTGCATAGTTTAGGTTTGCGTAATTTTAATTTATTTGACATCAATTGTTTCTAAAAGTTGCTCGCAGATATATAATTATATAGTCACAAGAAAGGTATGATGATCATTTCAGTATTTGTTATTTAAATTTTTTAAATTCTAATATATTAATATTCATATGAAATTGATCATCAAGTAATTTATATCTAGTTTTGCATATTTTTATTACCATAATTATAAGTTCCAATGTGTCTCACAACTTGTTATGAAAATTTCTTATATCAGTATATTTTACTAAAGGTTAAATAGGACTAAGATCCTAAAGGATCGAGGAGGATAAAACTTAGTTTATAAAGGACCTTCCAGTAGTAGAAACCTAACCTCTATGATAGGAGATCCCTTGAAGAAGGTTCAATATAGTTACAACAAGCTGGTTGGTTGGTCAAGAAGTACATGTGATTTATTTGATATAAGAGTCATAGACTCCATCCCATCCCTAGTAATTAGTGATATAGTGGTTAAGAAGAATTTATCTATAAATGAGATCCGAGAGGTATTTCTCAAGATGTAATACTATACACATATTTGAAGGGACTCATTTATATGAGAGTATTTGTACATGGTCATGACTAAAAACATTGGTAATCTTTAGAAACTCTCATAAAAAAATAAGATATATATGCGGACCATTAATGCATATATTTATGATGGAGAATTCTATACTATATATGTGGTAGTTGAAGTTTAGATCAAAGAAATACAATTTAAGACCTGGTTCATTTCGATTCTTCAAATACAAACAATTTACACTAAGATTAAAGTCACCTTACCAATTGCATAATATAAGTACCCAGAACTTATATTTTACTATTTTTTAAAAATTTTAAGTTTTGAGAAGATTATTGAAAAAACTAAAATTTTTTCCACCAATCAATTAATTACTTGACCATTTTATTTTTAATTATTTGATTATTTTATTTTTTAATTATTTGATCATCGAAGTTTTTAATGATTTGATCTTAGAATTTTTAATGATTTGACCATTGAAGTTCTAATTATTTGATCATTAGATCTTTTAATAATTTAATTATTGGACTTTTAATTTATGATCATTGGGCTTTTTATTACATGCTTTAATAAGCTAATAAAAATCCAAACGGTCATATTTTAGACGGTTATAAAATACCATCTTGGAGCCTAAAGATACATGTTTTGTTTTGTTTTTATATTCTCTTTTTTTTCCTTCTAATATTTATTCCTTCAAATCTTTCTTGTTTCAAAGTATTGAAAGGGTTTTCATCAATCTCTGCCATGATTGTACTCGCCGCAGGCAGAAAAATCCCGGTCATATCTTGGGACAGTATTTCCGATAATTCTCATACAAGAAATGAAAATATATTTTAGAATAGTACTTTGCATGTTTCCGGATTTGATTTTAATTTTTTTTTAGTAATTTCAAATAAATATTCTATAACTTTTTTATATAGTAAAAAAATTTGATTAGTTTATTTAATCATATCCATAATTTTAAAATCATGTCCTAATTAATTTTATAGAATAAGTACATCCGTTTCATTCCGATCTAAATGTGATTTTTTTTAATAGCCAATCCGATCCGCCGATCCAAGACGGATACGAGATAGATACGCGATGAAAAATTTTTTGATGAATAAATATAAATTTTGGATGACCCATCTAAACATGATCCATCGGCATCCCTGTCCAGAGCCAAGTGGTAGGCTGGATTTATATCGTAATTCCTATCTTTTTCAAAAAATCCCAACCATCGTCGACCGAAAAACCAAGCATTCACCGGCTGGCACGGAAGCCACGATGAAAAAGAGAACGTGCTGACCAGCGGCAAGCCGTGTGTATCTCGTGAACGTCTAAAGAGGTCCGGACAAAATCACACCTTACACCAGCTGGCCAATTCCAAACTTCTAGAAGGAGAATATAAAGAAACCCACTATTAAAGCCGTTGCTACTGGTGCGTTCCGCGTTGTCAACCTGCAGTATTCTATGCCGACGTCGTGGAAGGGCATGACTTTGGCAATGTGCGGTCCGGCATGACGAGAGGGACGGGCGCGACCGTCCTTCCATTTGACACTTGACCATCGGCATAACCTCTCTCTTAATATTCCATTGATTACTATTCCGGATTAAAGTGAGCAAGACATTGAGAATCTTCCAACGAGCTACTAAAAAATAATGGATTCTATCGATACGAATGGTTTTAGACCCTAGCACTTGGTCTTCAATTGCGGATCCCAAATTAATTGACATTTTAATTGTTTGGTTTATATTTTAAGGCACTTTGGTTAGGGCAATCCTGACCTCATGTTCTAGCCAATAGACTTGGGTTAGGTAAACCCAAGGCCAATGTCACGATCCATTTTGTACAATTAGAGAGAAAAACTCAATAT
This sequence comes from Areca catechu, assembly GCA_021397845.1. NCBI lineage: Eukaryota > Viridiplantae > Streptophyta > Magnoliopsida > Arecales > Arecaceae > Areca > Areca catechu. The sequence goes on along the minus strand of CM038052.1, from coordinate 22,368,202 downwards.
CCCAATAATATGGATCAGGTTGGGATGCTTAGGGAAGGCGGTGTCCGTTGCATCTAAATCAATGGTTAAATAGTGGAAAACTGCTGATTTAGACTGCCAAATTGATGGACAACCTATCATAAAAACATGGTTGTGGTATTTTTAAAATTGGTTTAGTCTACAACATTTGCTATAGACTAAGTGTATTTAATGATCCATTTGATTAGGGTATATTAGATTACAGGGTAATCTAAATTTTTTTAAAAAATGATTATGAAAAAATAATTTTTATCATATTTAGTTAGTGAAATAATTTTTCTGAAAAATAATATTGAAAAAATTTTCTTGCAAAATGATATTGAAAAAATTTTCTTGAAAAATTTTACTGAAAAAATATTATTATATTTAGTTAAAGATAATCTTATATAAAAATATAATAAAATTTATAAATATACTTATCAGTAAAAAATTTTTTTTAATACTAAGATAATATTATTATCTTCAATCAATTTCTATATAACGATTATAACCATTAGAGCTATTAAAATGAACCGGCCCGGCCCGATTCTAGTCCACTTGGGTTGAAAATATATGGGCAATGCCGGGTTGGGTTCAAACCCATTTAACAAATGGGTCAAAAAATTTTAGCCTGGCCCAGCCCCACGTGGGCCATGGGTTAAGGCCGAGCTAACCCACCAAAATTCAAAAAAAAAAAAAGATAAAAAAAAGAAATAGGTAGGCAGCTTGGCAAGCCCACCTTGAGCTTCTTTCTCGTTGTCCAATGAAAGTACTTGACTACTCACTATTGCCATGGCCGGAGGGCACGAATGAGGCGGAGGCCAGAGGAGGCGAAGGCCAAAGGGCACGGAGGAGACGGAGGCCATAATTAAGGAGAAGGCTAAAGTCATAGGAAGAGGCCCGAGACGGAGTTAGGGTTAGAAGACAGAGGCGGAGATGAAGGGGCCAGAAAATATGGCCAGAGGGCATGGAGGAGGTCGGAGTCATGGGAGGAGGCCGGAGGTGGAGTTAGGGACTTTAGGGTTTGAAGGCAAAGGTAGAGGTGGAGGCTACCCTTACCTTTGCCTTCTAGAGGCTACCCCCTTGTCACTGTTGATTGCATGGCTGCATCCTGTCCTCCATAGCACACCGCGAGTCCACCCCCTATCACCATCGGCACAGCCACTCCTCTCCTCCTCCATTGCATATTGTGATTTCACCAACTCCATCCCCCCGTCATCGTCGGTACGGCTGCTCCTCTCATCCTCCATTGCACATCATGATTTCACCAACTCCATCCCCCTATCATTACCCAAAAGAAAACTTAATTAAGAATATAGATGAATCGAAGGTGCTCTCATTGAGCTAGCCCGGTCCTAACTCGGTTCAGTCCATGGACTATAGAGGTCGCGCCAAAAAAAGCCTGATTATATAAATGGAGCATAATGTCTCAGTCCAGCCCAACCCATTGAATAATATCATTTATATTTTCAGTATTTTATAAAAACTTTTTATTGAATAAATTTGAAAAGATATCAAAATAAATTTAATAATTATAAATATACATTGATGTAACCGGATCGCTGACATAAGGAAAGGAGCCTGACGTGGACTCCTCATTGGACGCCACGCGGGATCCCACTCATAGGCCCATTCGCCGGGCTAAGCTCCCCCATGCCAATGGGGCCGCCCATCGAAGCCGGGCTCCGGCCTCCGCTAGGTCGGGACGCCTAGGTCGGAGCCGAGCTCAGACGCCATCGGAGGCAGACCTCTCGAGCTCGAGCTAGGGTCCCGCGGTCCAGAGTCGAGCTCAAGCCTCCTCCGCCGCGAGGAGCCCCCTCGAGGCCGGGTCCCCTGGTTTGGGCGCGCCTCATCCACTTTAGCCAGCCCGAGCTCAGTCAAGGCTGGGCCCCTCTGGCCTGGTTCTGAGCTCGGCCCCTCTCCACGTAGCCAAGCCATTGCAAGGCGGGTCCCCTGCGAGTGGGCCCCATCTTTCCAGCTCGACCCCGAACGCAAATCAAGACATCAACCGTCAAGGAAGCAGCACCTCCCATCCAAAGACGGTCGTGGGCCCCCCCAGGACCGTACGACAGCACCCGCCACGTCACCATTAATGCCCACAGCCACCATTCATCCCAGGAGGAAAGGAAGCTCACATCAAGGCACTATGCCCCCTACCGGCTTGCCGTATGACCGGAAAAAAGATCCCACCAAGGAGCGCGATTCTCGAGAGCAGCGGCGTGACAATCGAGGCCCTGCCAGGCTTCCAGGAAAGGCAAATCGAAGGAATGTCAGAGGCTTGTAGAAGCTTCCCCAGATATCCAATAAAGAAGGCGTACCGTTCACGGCACGATATAAGCAAAGGGGAAGACCCGAGGCAAGCCATGAAAAAATGACCCAGCGAGTATAAGCAAAGGGGAGGTAACACTCATTTTTTAATTCCAATTCCAAGCAAGAACAACACAACCACCACAAAGAGAAAGAGGAGAAAGGGGAGAGACTAGACAGGAGGGCAAGACCACCTCGGCCACCACATCTCCCAGCTCACTCGCACTCTCATACACTATATTCACTCCTCCTAGCGTGGAGCTCATCGAGAGGCGCTCGACCAGGAGGATCTATTCCCCTCGTTCATCACTGACTTGATTATCGAAGTGCCCCCGCTGGAATCCCCGGCCTGGGTCACTGACGTTGGATTTCTTGCAGGTCCCGAGGCATCGGAGGCATCTCCCGCAGGCGGATGCAGAACACCCGGCACCACTAGCAGCTATGGGCCATGATGATCCGGGCGGCAACAGATTGGTGCGCCAGGTAGGGACGAGAACGACACTCGATCCAGTTCAAGCCCTGCTTAGCCGGTCCATTGGGAGGATGGTGACCACCCGGGCAAGGGGAGCTTCTCCCAGTCGTGCGAAGGCATCCCCTTCTCACGGGAACCCGCACGAACTGGAGATGGAAGTGCCTGTCCCGGTTCAGTCGCCCCCACTGGAGACCCAGCTGACCGCACTCGCCCAGCAGATGTACAATCTCACTGCGGCGGTGCGCCAGCTCCAGCACCAGCACCAGTATCGATCCCTGGCCACCCACCAATAGCCAGAGACCCCCGTGGCCCATGCTGCGGCACCCCGCGATAGCCTGCGATCCTTCCACGGGTGGCCCTCATAGCCACGGGCGATTACAGACCCTCGGGGTACCCATCAAGCCCCTGGGAAGCGACGACAAGTCAGCTCCACTGAAGAAGAAAGCTGCTCACCGCACCTTGACCGGGGGGCACCCAAACCCCCCTGAGGCCGGAAGGGCAAGGCTCCCCGCCATGGGCGCTGTGCGTCCACATCGCCTTCTCTGTCTCCTTTAGCAGAGGAGTCTATAGACGAAGCCATTAGGTGTATGGCGGAGAAGCGCATAAAGGAGCACGACCGCAAGTTGGAGGAGTTTGCCCGCCGGTTCACCAACTTGCTTGGCTCCACTAGTGAGCCAGCGGGCTATGACGCCCGCCCTCCTTTCTCCCAGGAGATCCAAACGGAGCCAATTCCCCGCCGGTTCCGCATGCCGCAGGTGGATCCCTACGATGGGACCACCGACCCCCTGGACCACCTGGAAAGCTATCGGACCCTCATGAGGGTCCAGGGGGCCACTGACGCCCTTCTGTGCGTCGCCTTCCCCGCTACCCTTTGGAAGGCCGCTCGAGTATGGTTCACCCGCCTCGAGCCCGAAAGCATCAGCTCTTTTGCCCAGCTGGGGCAGAAGTTCGTGGTCCATTTCGACGCTTGTCGGAAGATGCCACGCGAGGCAGACAGCCTCTTCTCCATCAGGCAGCAAGACCGTGAGCCGCTGCAAGACTACGTGGCTCGCTTCAAAGTTGCTGCCTAGGAGATCTATAGCCTGGAGGAGCCGGTGGCGATGCTGGCTCTAAAGCGATGGCTCAGGACTTCCCGCCTGACCTATTCGCTCGACAAGAAGCCCCTGAAGACTTATGCCGAGCTACTCTTTCGGGCTCAGAAGTACATCCGCGCCGAGGAGGTGGATCGTACAAGGCGAGAGCTCGACGGGAAGCTGCTAAATGGGCCGGCGCCCATCGAGAAGCCTGAAGCACGGAGGCCGAGACCACTAGCTCAGAGTGCCCAACCAGTGCCAAGACCAAGGTATACTCCCATCCCTCAAGGAAATTTCACTCCCCTTCTCGTCCCGAGAACGAAGATCCTCATGGAGATCGAGGGCGAGACTTATCTGAGGCGTCCTCGGCCACTGAAGTAGTCCTTCACCCATGACAAGATGAAGTACTGTCGCTTCCACCGTGATCACGGGCACGACACCGAGGAGTGCCGCAACCTCAAGTGAAAAATTGAAGAGCTCATTAAGAGGGGCTACCTCGGAAAATATATGGGGGGCAGACCTCAACCAGAGTCCCAGGCACTTGTCACTCTCCCACCAGCTCCAGCTATTGACAACCGCCCCACCGAGAAGCCGGTGAGCATGATCTCCTAGGGAGCTGAGCACGCGTCCAAGAGGACTCGGGGGGCAGGGAACTCTGAGAATGTACTCCCCTTTATGAGGGAAGAGGATAATGAGAAGAAAAATATAAATAATGATGATGTGGTCGTCGAGATGACGATCGCAAAGCATCCTGTAAGTCGCATCATGGTAGATAGTGGAAGCTCTATGGATGTACTTTTCTATGATGCTTTCTCCCGGATGAATCTCTCCCATACTCAGCTCAAGCCAGTATATACTCCCCTTGTTGGTTTCACGGGAGATTCCGCAAAGGTGGAGGGAGAAATTACTCTCCCAGTCACTGCCAGGATCCCACCTCGGCAGAGTACCGTCATGATGATGTTTACGGTTGTCAGGCTTCCTTCGCCTTACAACGTGATCTTGGGTCGACCCGGGCTCAACCTCTTCGACGCTGTTGTCTCTACCAAGAGGTTGCTTGTCCAGTTCCCAACCCCTTGCGGTATGGAGGAGATGAGGGGTATGCCCCAGCCAGTGCAGTACTGCTTCCAGACACTCCCTGGAGCCCAGGTGCCCGAGGAGGACTCCGGAGCAGACGAGCTCGACCAGAGGGCCCAGGACCCCAGGGGAGGCTCGGCCGAGCGCCTGCTTTCCTATCAGCTCAGAGCCGACCAGGCAAAAACCGTGCAGATCGGAGCCCCGCTACCCGAGGAGGAGAGGGCTCCGCTATTGGAGTTCCTACGGGCAAACGCAGATGTGTTCGCCTGGACGACGGCCGACATGCTAGGTATTCCTCCTGAAGTCATCACCCACAAACTTAATGTTGATCCAAAGTGCATGCCAGTTCGACAGAAGAAGAGAAGCTTTGCCCTAGGAAGGCAAGCGGCCATCAACGAGGAAGTTGAGAAACTCCTCGCCGCCGGCTTCGTCCGAGAAGTGCAGTATCCGAGCTGGCTGGCGAATGTGGTGATGGTGAAGATGAATAATGGTAAGTGGAGGATCTGTGTAGACTACACCGACCTCAACAAGGCGTGTCCGAAGGATAGCTTCCCTCTGCCAAGAATAGACCAGTTGGTGGATGCCACTTCGGGGCACAGGCTACTCTCCTTCATGGATGCATTCTCCGGGTACAATCAGATCTGGATGCACCCGGAGGACGAGGAGCACACCGCCTTCATCACTGACCGGAGGACGTATTGTTACAGAATGATGCCCTTTGGCCTAAAAAATGCTGGGGCCATGTACTAACATCTAGTCAATAAGGTCTTCAAGGACCAGATTGGCCAGAATGTACAAGCATACGTGGACGACATGCTCATCATGAGCAAACCGAGCTCGGACCACATTGTCGACCTCGCTGAAGCCTTCTACAACCTCTGGAAGCATCAGATGAAGCTCAACTCGGTGAAGTGTGCCTTCGGGGTGGCGGCCAGAAAATTCCTCGGCTTCATGGTCACCCAGAGAGGCATCGAGGTGAATCCGGAGAAGGTCCAAGCAATCCTGGATATGGAGCACCCAACATCCAAGAAGTAGGTTCAGTGCCTGACAGGAAGGGTCGCTGCCCTGAGCCGGTTCATCTCAAGGTCGGCTGACCGCTGTCTCCCCTTCTTCAAGGCGCTGCGCAGGATGCATGACTTCACTTGGACTAAAGAGTGCCAGACAGCTTTCGAAGAGCTGAAGGAGTTCCTGACCTCCCCACCTCTGCTGTCCAAACCCGAAGATGGAGAAGAGCTCCTACTCTACCTGGCAGTCACCCCAGGGGCCGTCAGCTTGGTCCTCGTCCGTACAGACTAGGACGGAACGCAAAAGCCGGTGTACTATACCAGCAAAATACTCCATGATGCGGAGATCAGGTATACCCGCTCCGAAAAACTCATTTTTGCACTAATAATGTCTGCTAAGCATCTCAGGCCCTATTTCCAAGCGCATCCCATCGTGGTTGTGACTGATCAGCCGCTGAGGACCATGCTAAGCCATCCCGAGACTTCCGGAAGGTTAGCCAAATGGTCCCTGACACTGAGCGAGTATGACATTGCATATCGGCCGAGGTCATTGCAGAAGGCCCAAGTCCTAGCCGACTTCGTGATCGAATATACAGGGTTTCCCGAGGAACCAGAGTGGATGGTCCCGAAGAGCCAAGCCGAGCCCGGCCTGCTGGAGGACCCATGGATCCTCCACGTGGACGGCGCCTCCAATTCTTGCGGGAGTGGAGCAGGCCTCATCCTCACCAATTCCGACGGAGTGGTGGTGGAGTGTGCACTTCGCTTCAAGTTCCCCGCCACAAGCAACCAAGCAGAGTATGAGGCGCTCCTCACGGGCCTGAAGGTATCCCGCGAGCTGGGCATACAGAACCTCAAGGTCTTCATCGACTCCCAGCTGATTGCCGGACAAGTCTCCGGAGAGTACGAGGCCCGAGATCCCTAGATGATGAAGTACTTGGAGAGGGTCCGTTCGAGTGCAGCAGACTTCCATTACTTCTGCGTTTCCCATATTCCCTATGGAGAGAACGCTCGTGCAGACGCACTGTCAAGGCTCGCAACCCTGCCGGACTCATCCCTAGGGCATGCCTACATCGAATATCTCGAGAGCCCGAGCTACGAAAGCCCCGAAGAGGTGCAACAAATAGCCCCCGAGCCGAGCTAGATGGACAAGTATGTCAAGTACATCCAAGACGGCCTACTGCCGGAAGACTGCAAGGAAGCTGGCCTCATCAAAAGGAAGGTAACCCGCTTTGTCTTGATGGACGGCCAACTCTACCGCCGATCCTATTCCTACCCACTCCTGAAGTGCCTCAAGCCCACAGAGGCAGCCTTCGTGCTCCAGGAGATACATGAAGGCCTCTGTGGGAATCACGTAGGAGGGAGGACTCTGGCGTACAAGGCCCTTCGCCAGGGATACTTCTGAGAAACAATGAGGGAGGATGCCGCCGACTTTGTCAAGAAGTGTGACAAGTGCCAGCACCACTCCCACATTCAGTGCCTGCCGGCTGCGCCGATCTCCTAGCTGTCATCTCCCTGGCCCTTCGTGCAATGGGGGATGGACATTCTGGGACCGTTCCCCACCGCACCAGGGAAGCAGAAGTTCTTGCTGGTGGCGATTGACTACTTCACCAAATGGGTCGAAGCAGAGCCGCTAGCTCGGATCACAGAGGCCAATGTTTGACAATTCTTTTGGAAGTCTATCATCTGCCGTTTCGAACTCCCCAATTATGTCATCAATGACAATGGGCGATAATTCGACAACCAGGAGTTCGAGGGGTTCTATGTTGAGCACGGGATCAAGCATCGGTTCATCTCGGTCACCTATCCCCAGACGAATGGGGAAGCCGAGGTCACCAACCGAACCATTCTTCAAGGACTCCGCACCTGGTTGGACCAAGAGAAGGGCAGATGGATGGAAGAACTTCCGAGCGTCCTATGGGCCTACCACACAACGCCCAGAATGGTGATGGGCGAAACACCTTTCAACTTGGTCTTCGGGTCGGAGATAGTAATTCCAGTTGAGCTCGGCGTGCCCACACTCAGGGTGCAGCGATACAACAAGGCTCAGAACTCGGCACACCTGCTCCTCAACCTAGACCTCCTCGAAGAGACAAGGGACAAAGCTTGGCTCCGGATGGCAGCGTACCGGCAACGGGTAGCCCGATACTACAATGCGCGAGTAAAGCAGAAGGCTTTCCAACCTGGCGACCTGGTACTGCACCGAGCAGAAGCATCCCAGCCCCGGGAGTGCGGCAAACTCTTACCGAATTGGGAGGGCCCTTACAAGGTAGCCAAGGCCTTGTTGCAGGGGGTCTACTACTTAGAAGACTTGGATGGCGCCAGGTTTTCTCGAACCTGGAACGCTTGTAATTTGAGAAGATACTATCAGTAATGTAAGTATGCCCTCCATGAGAAATAAAGATTTCTTTCCGCAACATGATCTATCTGCCTTGCAAGAAACTATAGCTGCGAGCCTAGCTCCCCGGCACAAAGACCGGACGTCCCTCCAGCACCAAAGACCTGGGAAGCCCCCAGGCACCGGCGAGCCCAGCTCCTCAGCGCGAAGATCGGACGACCCTCCGGCACCAAAGACCTGGGAAGCCCCCAGGCACCGGGGAGCCCAGCTCCTTGGCGTGAAGACCAGACGACCCTCCGGCACCAAAGACCTGGGAAGCCCCCAGGCACCGCGAGCCCAGCTCCTCGGCGTGAAGACGGACGACCCTCCGGCACCAAAGACTTGGGAAGCCCCTGGGCACTGGCGAGCTCAGCTCCTCGGCAGCAAAGACCGGACGACCCTCCGGCACCAAAGACCTGGGAAGCCTCCGGGCACCGGTGACCCAGCTCCTCGGCAGCAAAGACTGGATGACCCTTCGGCATAAAGACCGGACGACCCTCCGGCACCAAAGACCTGGGAAGCCCCCAGGCACCGGCGAGCCCAGCTCCCTGTCACAAAGACCAGATGACCCTCCGGCACAAAGACCGGATGACCCTCCGGCACCGGCGAGCCCAGCTCCCCGGCGAAGGACCTGGGAAGCCCCCAGGCAACCAATACGTCTTCAAGCCCAGCTCCAAGATGTCTCCTCAAATTATCAATGTCCCTGAGCTCAGCTTCAGGATGCCAGCCCAAGACAGGAGCTCAGATCTCTGGCCAAGGGAATTGTCAATTAATGCACCGTCAAGCCCAGCTCCAAGGTGCCGTCTCGAATTATTGAAGCTCCCGAGCCTGGCATAACTGTGCTAGCCGAAGCCGGGCCCCGTCCTCTGCCAGGTCAGCTCTCGCAAGCCAGGGATGCCTAGGTCGAAGCTGAGCACGAACTTCCACCCAAGGAGGGCCCCTCGAGATTGGGCCCCGTGGTTAGGAGCCGAGCTCAATCTTCTTCGCCACGAGGCACTCCTCCGAGCTCAGGTCCTTTGGGCAGGACAGCATCGTCGCCAATCCAAGACCGGATGACCCTCTGGCACCGAAGACCTGGGAAGCCCCCAGGCACCGGTGAGCCTAGCTCCCTGGCATCAAAGACCAGATCCCACGGCCCTCCGGCACAAAAGACCTGGGAAGCCCCCAGGCACCGGCGAGCCTAGCTCCCTGGGAACAAAGTCTAGAGAAGAGTCCTCTGGCACGAAGACCTGGGAAGCCCCCAGGCACCGACGAGCCTAGCTCCCCGGCATCAAAGACCGGATGACCCTCCGGCACCAAGATTGGACGACCCTCCGGCACCGGCGAGCCTAGCTCCCCGGTAAAGGACCTGGGAAGCCCCCAGGCACCTAGTACCTCCGAGCCCAACTCCAGGATGCCAAGATCTGGAACTCAGATTTCCAGTGCCATAATTCCTAAGCATCGACGTCCTTGAAACTGGCTCCGAGACGCTAAGGTTCAAGACTCAGACTTCCAACACCAAGGATCTCAGCCTTCGACGTCTCCGAGCCCCGCTCCAAGACGGCGACCATTGAACTATGCCCCTAAGCAGCTGAGTCCATGGTTCACATCCATCACTGGCATGACCTCAAGCTCAACGCCGGGTCCATGCCAATCAGAGTCCTCGGCTCCTCTCTCAGACCTCCCTGCACCAAAAAAGAAGAGGAAGCAAAGAAAGGGAGGAGAAAGGAGAGAAGCAACATTCCATATTGCGGATGATGGAGACATCATGATTGCGAAAGCGAGTTCCATTATTGAGAAAGTTGATTACACTATCTTCCGGGCCCCGACAGGTCGGGTGACCCGGTCAAAGGAGAAAGACAAAAGAAAGGTACAAGTGTAAGAAGAAAAAAGAGAAATCCTATCCTAAGTAGCCGGCTCCTTCTCCGGGCGTTGCACGGTTGGGACCTCTCCCTCCTCCACCTCCGTCGCTAGGGCATGCTCCTGGACGACCTCCGCTGGAGGAGCAGGATCAACTGCTGGAGTTGCTGGGATCATATCAGCAACCTCTGGATGCGGTGCAGGTGCTGCCCTTACCACCGTCGGTGTTGGCTCCTTGGGGCCGGGTGCCGCCGAAGTCGCTGGGGTGCTAACCTCGGCTGGAGCAGCCCCCTGCCCTACCGCCACTGTCGTCATTGTAGAGGAAGCCTTCTTCCTCAGAGTCCGGAGCGCGGCCAATCGCTCCTTGGATAGAATACCCCGTGGCTGCTGGCGGCAATAAGCGAACCCCTTAGCAAAGGAGTCCGTCGCCGCCTCCTTGAAGTCCTTGAGGTACTCAAGAGAAGCTTTGAAGGCGGCCACTATGCCGATGGCATCCCTTCAGGCACCCTCCACCTTGCTCTTTTCGGTGGCCACCAGGTCCTCGGCGCGCTCGGCCTGACGGATCGCCACCGCCATTCCCTTTTCGGCGACCTCGGCATCATGGCTGGTGGCAGCAGCCTTCTTCTCAGCCTCAGCAGCCCTCCCCTCGGCCTCAGCGGCCCTCTTCTCCGCGGTCGCCACCTTCCTCTCGGACTCGACCCGGAGCTCCTTCAGCCGAGTCATCTTCGATTCGAGCTCGCTTTTGAGCTCCTTCTTCACCCGGACGAGGTCGTCAACCTCGCCCGTGAGGCTCTTATTTCTGAGAAGGGCGTCGTGGGCATCTTGGCTCTTCTCTCTCGCCTCAGCCCGCAGAGATTTGAGCTCAGTCAGTCGCTCCTTCTCCCCTCTGGCCTAATTCCGGTAGAAGTCCCGGATGAGGAGGAGCTCTCTACCTTGCTGCATCGAGGAAGGGGTGTCAGCTATCAGGTGAGAAGAAAAAGAAGTGATTTGGTAAAGCAACGACGAGCGAAGGACTTATAGCGCAGAGGTTCGCGAATGTCGAGCTGATGATGTCGCCCAGAAGCCTCCTGCTTCCATCTCGCTTGTCATAGGACTGGACGAAGAAGTCCATCATCCACTTGGCGAGGTTAGGGTCCTTGACCAGAGAGACGTTCGGCCCCAATTTGAAGGGGACCCTTCGATAATCGACGTCTCTGGTCCTCGCCGGCTCAGCTCCTTCGTCGGCATGTGACACCCTCGGTGCTAGCTGCGAGACCAGTGCAGCATCGGACCGCACTTGGGTCACCGGCCTGATCTCTTCCGGGCCCTCCTCCTCTTCGATGTCGATGACCTCCGGGGTAGGGGGTGCCGACCTGGCGACGGCGGTAGCCGATCTCGCACGGGCCGCCACCTCAGGCTCGGGCGCCGCCACTGGCTCACGCTGCCCAGCAGGTATGGGAACGGGCTCAGCCACCCTTTTCCGCGTCATTCCTGAACCGGTGCATCTGCCCCGGCCTGCACCAGCCTTGCCCCATCTTCGGCTCGAGCCCTCTTCGGAGCGGGCTCACCCACCTCAGCAGCTTGCTCTCGTTTCTTAGAAAATGAGAGTAGCTCAACCATCGAAAACTTCATTTCTGCACCGGAAGGAACGAGGTCAGCCCAACAGCAGCAGCAAAAAAAAATGGAGAAGGAAAAATAAATAGAAACGATGAGGGGGTGGTCAAGTCGAACTCACCCGGCTCCCGCACCGACCTAACCCCGGTCTCGTGAAGATTCTGCTCCGACAGCAAGACCTCCAGTGTGGATCTCGACCGATTTGAACAGGTCATACGTGTCGAGGTCGGCAGCTTCGACTGAGGAGTTCTTGTTTGGAGATCAATCTGGGTCGCTCCAAACCCAGTCGATCCCCTCTACCGAGGCGAAAAGAACCTACTCTTCCATCCTTTGATGGAAGAGGGGAGCACAAATCTGATGCCCCGAGGGCGGGAAGAAAGGGACCACCACCCGTCCTTGGTAGGGTGGCATTTCAGGGTGAAGAAGGCCCTGAACAAGGAAAAACGGGCAACAATCCCATGGAAGTGGCACAAAACAATGAAACAAAATATCATTCTGATGGCATTGGGGACCAACTGGGCTGGGACAAGCCGGTAGCCAGCCAAGAAAGAAAGGAAAAAAGGGTGCACAGGGAGGCGGAGACCCCCAGTGAAGGTCTCCTCGTAGAAGGCAATCCACCGAGGACCACTGGAAGTGACTCGCTCTCCGGGACGAGGAACGGAGAGCTGGATGGATTCGGGGATGCCGTAAGCCTCCAGATAGATGCAAGGTCCTCAGCGGCAATCACCGAAGTGATCCCTCCTGGACTTGTCGATCGAGAAGGCTCAAGCTCAGGGAGAGGAACAGAAACATAAGTGGAAGCAGGAAGAGGAGCCAAACGAGGAGGAGGAGAAGTCCCGGGTTCCCTAATGGACACCGGGCCATGGAAAGGCCTTCTATTGAACTCGTACCTCGCCGCCTCCATCTCCTCGTCAGAAGAGGAAGGAGTCTTCGGCCGGGAAGGTCCGGCCTCAGCCTGGCAAGAGGGACGGAAGTTGGGACCGAAGCGGTCCATGGAAGAGAAAGGAAGAGAACAGGACGACTCCTAGATGACGAAAGGGAGAGGTGAACGGAGGAAGGCCTACGATGACTTCTAATGGGTGAGAAGGAAGAGCTACCTGCTGATGATCACAGAAGACGCCGACGGTTGGAGAAGAGGAAGAGGAAGGCTCCTGTACGACTCCGGGCATGAAGAGTTTGGAAAAAGGTATGTTTCGAAAGGACTTACCCATCCCTTATAGACAACCTGCGTCCAACGTACCATTACGGCTTCCCCAAAAGTCACGCCATGTGTCGCCGATCAACGGGGCCAGCGCCCCCATCCGACCGCGGCCGCTTCAGCTTTCATGCCCGCCATAACTGCTCCAAGACGTGGCCACGCGGTGCCCCCACAGGCTCCAGGGCCTGCCGGACGAGACGCCGCCGATATCGATCATTATTACACCAGATTTTCCACCCTTCCATGTCAGCACCGCAACTACTTCCTTCGTCCCGAGCGCCATGCGACAACGGCCTCGGGAGTGGGGGCAAGTGATGTGACCGGATCGCTGACATAAGGAAAGGAGCCTGACGTGGACTCCTCATTGGATGCCACACGGGATCCCACTCATAGGCCCCTTCGCCGGGCTGAGCTCCCCCATGCCAACGGGGCCACCCGTCAAAGCTGAGCTCTGTCCTCCGCCAGGTCGGTACCCGCCAGGTCGGGACGCCTAGGTCGGAGTCGAGCTCAGACGCCACCGGAGGAAGACCTCTCGAGCCCGAGCTCGGGTCCCATGGTCTGGGCATGCCTCATCCACTTCAGCACCCGAGCTTGGTCAAGGCTGGGCCCCTCTGGCCTGGTTCCAAGCTTGGCCCCTCTCCGCATAGCTGAGCCGTTGCAAGGCGGGTCCCCTGTGAGTGGGCCCCATCTTTCCAGCTCGGCCCCGAACGCAAATCAAGATATCAACCGCCAAGGAAGCAGCACCTCCCATCCGAAGACGGTGGCGGGCCCCCCAAGGACCATACGATAGCACCGCCACGTCACCATTAATGCCCACAGTCGCCATTCATCCCAGGAGGAAAGGAAGCTCACATCAAGGCACTATACCCCCTACCGGCTTGCCGTACGACCGGAAAAAGATCCCACCAAGGAGCGCGATTCCCGAGAGCAGCGACGCGACAGTCGAGGCCCTGTCAGGCTTCCAAGAATGGCAAATCGAAGGAATGTTAGAGGCTTGTAGAAGCTTCCCAAATACCCAATAAAGAAGGCATACCGTTCACGGCACGATATCACGTCATACCCATCTAACAACGTGGGAGGACCCCGAGGCAAGCCAAGAAAAAAGGATCCAGCCAGTATAAGCAAAGGGGAGGTAATACTCATTTTTCAATTCCAATTCCAAGCAAGAACAACACAACCACCACAAAGAGAAAGAGGAGAAAGGGGAGAGGCCAGATAGGAGGGCAAGACCACCTCGGCCACCACATCTCCCAACTCACTCGCACTCTCATACACAATATTCAATTCTCCTAGCATGGAGCTCATCGAGAGGGGCTCGACCAGGAGGATCTGTTCCCCTCGATCGTCACTGACTTGATCATCGGAGTGCCCCCGTCAGAATTCCCGGCCCGGATCACTGACATTGGCTTTCTTGTAGGTCCCGAGGCACCGGAGGCATCTCCTGCGGGCGGACGCGGAATACCCGCACCACCAGCCTACGGGCTACGACGATCCGGGCGGTAACAGATTGGCACGCCAGGTAGGGGCAAGAACGACACTCGATCCAGTTTAAGCCCTGCTTAGCCGGTCCATTGGGAGGATGGTGACCACCCGGGTGAGGAAAGCTTCTCCCAGTCGTGCGGAAGCATCCCCTTCTCAAGGGAACCCGCACGAACCAGAGACGGAAGTGCCTGCCCCGGTTCAGCCGCCCCCACTGGAGACCCAGCTGACCGCACTCGCCCAGCAGATGTACACTCTCACTGCTGCGGTGTGCCAGCTCCAGCACCAGCACCAGTATCGATCCCTGGCCACCCACCAACAGCCATAGACACCCGTGAACCATGCCGCGGCACCCCGCGATAGCCTGCGATCCTTCCACGGGAGGCCCTCGCAGCCGCGGGCGGTTACAAACCCTCGGGGTACCCATCAAGCTCCTGGGAAGCGATGGCGAGTCAGCTCCACTAAAGATAGCTTCACCGCACCTTGACCAGGGGGCACCCAACCCCCCCGAGGCCGGAAGGGCAAGGGTCCCCGCTATGGGCACCGTGCGTCCGCATCGCCTTCTTCGTCCCCTTCAGCGGAGGGGTCTACAGACGAAGCCATCAGGCGTATGGTGGAGAGAGCCTGAGGAGCACGACCGCAAGTTGGAGGAGTTTGCCCGCCGTTCGCCAACTTGCCTGGCTCCACTAGTGAGCCAGCGGCTATGACGCCCGCCCTTCTTTCTCCCAGGAGATCCAACGAAGCCAATTACCCGTCGGTTTCGCATGCCACAGGTGGACCCTACGATGGGACCACCGACCCCCTGGACCACCTGGAAAGCTACCGGGCCCTCATGAAGGTCCAGGGGGCCACTGACGCCCTTCTGTGCATCGCCTTCCCCGCTATCCTTCGAAGGCCGCTCGATATGGTTCACCCGCCTCGAGCCCGAAAGCATCAGCTCTTTTGCTCAGCTGGGGCAGAAGTTCGTGGCCCATTTCGACACCTGTCGGAAGATCCACGCGAGACAGACAACCTCTTCTCCATCAAGCAGCAAGACCTTAGCCGCTGCAAGACTACGTGGGTCGCTTCAAAGCTGCTGCCTTGGAGATCTAGACCTGGAACCGGGGCGATGCTGGCTCTAAAGCAAGGGCTCAGGACTTCCCGCCTGACCTATTCGCTCGACAAGAGCCCCCGAAGACTTACGCCGAGCTACTCTCCCGGGCTCAGAAGTACATCCGCGCCGAGGAGGCGGATCGTATGAGGCGGGAGCTCGACGGGAAGCCGCTAAAGGGGTCGACGCCCACCAGAAGCCTGAAGTGCGGAGGCCGAGACCACTGGCTTAGAGCTCCCAACCAGTGCCAAGACCAAGGAATGATTCCGTCCCTCAAGGGAATTTCACTCCCCTTCTCATCCCGAGAACGAAGATCCTCATGAAGATTGAGGGCGAGATTTATCTCAGGGTCCTCGGCCACTGAAGCCGTCCTTCACCCATGACAGATGAAGTACTGCCTTCCACTGCGATCACGGGCACGACACCGAGGAGTGCCGCAACCTCAAGTGGGAAATTGAAGAGCTCATTAAGGGGGGTTACCTCCGAAAATATGTGGGGGGCAGACCTCAACCAGAGTCCCAGGCGCTCGTTGCTCTCCCGCTAGCTCCATCTATCGACAACCGCCCTACCGAGAAGCCGGTGGGCATGATCTCCCGGGGAGCTGAGCGCACGTCCAGAGGACCCGGGGGCAGGGAACTCTAAGAATATACTCCCCTTTATGAGGGAAGGGGATAATGGGAAGAAAATATAAATATATGCTGTGGTTGTCGAGATGACGATCGCAAAGCATCCTATAAGATGCATCATGGTAAATAGTGGAAGCTCTACGGATGTACTTTTCTATGATGCTTTATCCCGGATGAATCTCTCCCCTCCCGCTAGCCTTAAGCCGCTCAGTATGGTTCACACCGCCTCGGCCCGAAAGCTCCCTTTTGCCCAGCTGGGAGGGAGAATTTCTCCCCGTCACTACCGGGATGCCACGCGAGCAGAAATTCTCTCCATCAGAGACCTTACGTTGCAGCTCCTTCGCTTAAACGTGATCTTGGGTCGCCTGGGCTCAACCTCCTCGACGCTGTTGTCTCTACCAAGAAGTTGCTTGTCCAGTTCCCAACCCCTTGCGGTGTAGGGGAGATGAGGATACGCCCCAGCCAGTGCATCTCCCACGGGCGGACGCGGAACACCCGACACCACCAGCAGCTACGGGCCACTTCAGCTTCCGTGCCCGCCATAACTGCTCCCAAGACGTGGCCACGTGGCGCCCCCGCACAGGCTCCAAGGCCCGCCGGACGAGACACCGCCGATATCGGTCATTATTGTACCAGATTTTCTATTCTTCCACATCAGCATCGCAACTACTCTTTCGTCCTAAGCGCCATGCGATAATGGGCCTCGGGAGTGGGGGGCAAGTGATGTGACCGGATCGCTGACGTAAGGAAAGGAGCCTGACGTGGACTCCTCATTGGACGCCACGCGGGATCCCACTCATATGCCCCCTCGCCGGGCTGAGCTCCCCCATGCCAACGGGGTAGCCCGTTGAAGCCGGGCTCCGTCCTCCGCCAGGTCGGGACGCCTAGGTCGGAGCCGAGCTCAGACGCCACCGGAGGCAGACCTCTCGAGCCCGAGCTCGGGTCCCCGCGGTCGGAGTCGAGCTCAAGCCTCCTCCGCCGCGAGGAGCCCCCTCGAGGCCGGGTCCCTGGTCTGTGCGCGCCTCATCCACTTCAGCCAAACCGAGCTCGGTCAAGGCTGGGCCCCTCTGGCCTGGTTCCGAGCTCGGCCCCTCTCCGCATAGCCTAGCCGTTGCAAGGCGGGTCCCCTGTGAGTGGGCCCCATCTTTCAGCTCGGCCCCGAACGCAAATCAAGACATCAACCGCCAAGGAAGCAGCACCTCCCATCCGAAGACGGTGGCGGGCCCCCCCAGGACCGTACGACAGCACCCGCCATGTCACCATTAATGCCCACAGCCGCCATTCACCCCAGGAGGAAAGGAAGCTCACATCAAGGCACTATGCCCCCTACCGGCTTGCCGTACGACCGGGGAAAAGACCCCACCAAGGAGCGCGATTCCCGAGAGCAGCGGCGCAATAGTCGAGGCCCTGCCAGGCTTCCAAGAAGGGCAAATCGAAGGAATGTCAGAGGCTTGTAGAAGCTCCCCAGATACCAAAATAAGAAGGCGTACCGTTCATGGCACGATATCACGTCATACCCATCTAACAACGTGGGAGGACCCCGAGGCAAGCCATGAAAAAAGGACCCAGCCAGTATAAGCAAAGGGGAGGTAACACTCATTTTTCAATTCTAATTCTAAGCAAGAACAACACAACCACCACAAAGAGAGAGGAGAAAGGGGAGAGGCCAGACAGGAGGGCAAGACCACCTCGGCCACCACATCTCCCAGCTCACTCGCACTCTCATACACTATATTCACTCCTCCTAGCATGGAGCTCATCGAGAGGGGCTCGACCAAGAGGATCTATTCTCCTGGATCTTCACTGACTTGATCGTCGGAGTGCCCCCGCCGGAATCCCCGGCCCGGGTCACTGACGTTGGCTTTCTTGCAGGTCCCGAGGCACCGGAGGCATCTCCTGCGGGCGGACGTGGAACACCCGGCACCACCAGCAGCTACGGGCCACGATGATCCGGGCGGCAACATACATTATTTAAATATTTTTGTTAAATGTAGATTATCATCACTTAAAAATTTATCAAATATCAATCTTTTATAATATTTCTTTTTTTAAAAAAAATTAACAAAGGATTCTATCATTTTTTGTTATATTTTTTAATATTCATATAAAATATGATAATTAATATTAAATTTATTTTTTATATCATATTATTTCTAACCAAACATATCCTAATAATTTTTCTATCTTATATGCCTAAGCACAGTTGGGTCGAGTAACGAGAAATTAAATTTCAATGCACCTACTTAAGATATCTCACACCCACGGATAGGTGACTGCTTAGAGGGTGAAAGGCACTAGATCTCTTGTTTACCTCTTTACAAGTGGCCCACCTTTGTGAGCATTGACCTTCTCGATGATTTTCGAGTCTCTCAGTTATTGATGGATGATGATAGGAGCTGGAGAGCTCAGGAGGTTACCGATTATTTGAAAGTTAGCTGGCTGGTTATATCCCTGCCATGCCGATTTTGACATATGGTTGCCAGGATCTAAGGGTGTGGGGCCACTCTTGCCTCCTTAGGGTCCCTTCTAGTACCTTTTCCAACCTGTACAGGTATCAGTCTGAGATGAAGATTTTTGCTGCTTGGATCTGGAGATTGCCTGTTCACACGAGAGTGCACATTTTTCTTTGGAGGGTGGCTGGGATCGCCTTCCCACGAGGACGTGCTCGAGTGCAGAGGCATGGACTTATCGGTGACTTGCCCGGTATGTGATTTTAAGGTGGAGTATACTGAGCATGCGATCTTGCATTGCCCTTGGACGAGATCGATTTGGACTTTGGTGGGGAGATGGCCCTGGGCTTAGGAGTGGGGATCCTAGTTGTGCTCCTTCATATGCTCCAGCATTGTTTAGCTGAGGTGGGTGGTATCTCTGCCTATATTGCTTACCAAATTTGGTTGTCTAGGAATATCTTTGTCTTTGAGGCTGTTCTCACTCCGCTTATCGGGTCTTAGTAGTGTCATGTTCATGGTTATGAAGTATCACCACTTTGACATTACCACTATATCCTTGCGGTCCCAGATTTCTGGGACTCCTTGCTGCTTTGACAGCGGCCCAAAGGGCTATATATATTTTTTGGGAGCTCTCTTCTCTGGATTTTGTCAAGGTAAATTTTGATGGTAAATTTTGATGGTAGTGTCTGAGATGCCTTAGGAGGTGCAGAGTTTGTCATTTGTGATGTTGAGGATAGATTGCTGGTTGCTGGAGGCACTTTTCTATATGAGCCTCGGTTCCTGAGGCTGAGCTCAGAGTAGCTTAGACGGACATCACTTGGGCCATTCAGGAGTTGCGTACAGTGAGGATTCATATTGAGGGGATCATCTATTATCATTGATGGATTTAAGATAGGACTGAGCAACATCATGTCCATCCCCTTTTTCATGATATTTGGGGATCTCTTAGCTTATTGATGATTAAAATGATTCGGCATATCTATAGAAAGGCGAACAGTATGGCCGACTAGATTACCTCATTTATGGTTGAGCACATGGATGACTGGTCATGATACTAGAATGGTGATATTTTTTTGCTCATTCAAAATTTATTATATCTTGATTCTCAAAATTGCTATCATTTTATTAGAGTGATGTGACCGTATGTCTTAAAAAAAAAAAGAAAAAAAAAAAAAAAAAAAAAAAAAGAAGGGCGCTGCAAAACTCCACCGCATAAAGGGAGCGCGTGGTCAAAATTTTTTAGAAATTGAGCGTGTCCTTGAGGCAATAATTATCATGATAAACGAGAGGTCCACCCGGCTGGGAGTTGTGGTACCAACGAAGTTTAACGGGTTCCTATGCGGCAGAGAGAGATTGGTGCTCCAGTGTATATAAAATGATAAAAATATGCGTTTATGTCATCAATAATCTCGACAGTGCTAATAAACTAGAACTAATTTAAATAATTGTCGATACTAATAAACAATAACCCACCTTCCCTCCCAGACACCACCGCGAAGGAGTCCGAAGTCTCCACGAGTGACCAGCGAGGCCGAAGCAGCTAGTTTTTAAGCCAAAAAAAGGCAGCTCGAAAAAGGAAGGAGAGAAATCCACTCACGGATTCGGCCCCCCTTTCTCCCGAATAAAAACACCGAGAAACCCATTCCCCCCCGCGCTGCCCTTCCCCTGACTGGTATGGTTTTCTCTCTCTCTCTCTCTCTTCTCTCTCTCTCTCTCTCTCTCTTCGGTGGATATAGGATGATAGCTTTGGAATTAATGGTTGGAATTTTCTCAGCTTTGATTTTTTTTTTTTTTGGTTCCCTTTGAATTGATGGTTTTTTGATGATTTATTTCTTCTTTTATATCTGTTACTTTGATCTCAATATGCTCTGGTATTAATAGAGTTTGCCGTTTCGAAATGGAGATTTATTTTTTTTTCGGTGATTTTAAAATTAATTTTGATCTGGAATGTTAGATGAAGGGGATCTTTCAGGGGCCAGCTGTTGCTTTCTGTCCATTCGTTTGGAGATCCTTCTGAATTTAGGATAGTGGTTTCCAGCCCTGGTTGGGTATTTTTTTATTTGGAAAGCATCTTGCAACTGTTTGTGTGTGATTCCATGTGGGAGAATTCTAGTTGTTGAAGGATGCAAGGCTTTTGTTTAGGGTTTTTCTTTCATCTTTGTTAATTTTCCTTATGACGGCTATTAATTGGTTCCAACCATCTGTTTCTTTTTATATTCTGGTAAGCAAAGAAGGCATCAAAGGCCCGCTGTCGAGGTGATCCTTCCATTTGGTTTCTCATCATACAATTTATTGAATTCTCAGTCATGAACTTCTTATAATCCTATAATCCCATGCATATTAGACTAGTTTTACCTTTGCAAGATGGGTAGATCCAAAGCTGAATTTTCCTGGTTGCTCCAGATCATAGATTCACTTATTTTAGATCGGATTCTGACTTTTTTCTCTGTATGATTTCATTGTTGGTCGAGATTATTATGAAAAGCTGAATTTGTGAAGTTGGACGGAAAAGAAAGACTCTATCCCTTTTAAAGTTATTCGTGCATAAAAGGTGGTGACACACGATGCTACTGTGCTTTCTTTTAGGCTTTTATGCACCTGCACTTCACATGGGTTATGGCAAATATGCTGAAAGCTTTCAGCATACAAGCAATTATGATCCTTTAATGTGCATAGACTCCTAGGATCTCGTGTCATTACTGTTGTTGGGAAAAACTTCAGCTTTACCTCTGCTGTCTTCATGATGCGTTGAGAAAATGTGTGAAACATTATCAGATAGTGGTTTCACAGTCTTGCATTCGTGCAAAAGTTACAGCAAAAAGGCTAATGGAGTCTAGGTGCATCGTTATACAGACTGCCACTCCGACCTTCTCTTGGTTCCTGATTTCACTCATGTTCAAGTTTTTCAATTGGGCTCAGTTGCACCAATGCACTAACCGCTAACCCAGTTCTATGAGTTCCAAGATGCATTGACACATGTAACAAGATCTGGCTTGTTGCTCTGGCTCTGCTCGGTGATATTGCTGTCAAAACAGAATGAAAAAGACTTCCATATGGGATGAGATTCTCTTCCAGTGTTGGGTTCTCTGAGTTAATAATCTTTACCAGCCAAGGAAGAGAGAGATCTTGAATATTACAAATAATAGAAGTTAGCTCCATTGCAAAGATTTTAGGAACAAGATGGACCTCTTCTTAAAATTGTTCTTTGCCTTGCAAAAGCCAAGAAAGATAGCCAAGGGGTCATTTTATGCATGGGCCCAACCAATGGATCCACACAGTGGTTTCGTTGGGGGTACTGTATGAAAATGGTGGCTCATTACACCCAGTCCAGATGCCACTTTACCTGGAAAAGTAAAAGAACATGTCAAATAAGGCTCATCGAGTAGGATTGGTTGCCAGATAATGACAAGGTGGTCCAAGCTAGGTTGTACACTAGGCATTCTATATGCTATTGATCCAAGAATGTCACAGGCTAGGTATTTAATGTCATGGCCCCATCTTCATGAAGCCATAACTCTGCTCAATTTGCATGAATGTGATGCATTAATAATCTGCTTGCTTGTGCAAAAGCTTATTGTGACCCTTATGGGCATCTGGAAGAGCTGACAATGGTTTGCTTCCACGTTTGTGTTTGGTCTTTAATCCTAAGAAACTTCTATGCAGGGTAGCTTATCCACTTCGAAAACTACTCGAAAACTCGCACTTAGACCCTCTTCCTAAGCTCTTCTTTATATCAAGGGTGTTTTAAGTATCTGCTTCCTGTGCCTACACCCTTCCTATTCTTGCACCTGCACCTGGTTATGGAAACTAAACACAACCCAGGGACTTATGCATGTAAAAATATTTGGTCATCCTCAGTGACATGTTGGTGAGCTGCGACATCACATGTCAAATGCATATACCATGGACCTTCCTTGCATGTTGATGAGTGATTGACAACTGCCATGCACATGCAGATCTGGTGCCACCTATGCCTCTGTGGGGCATCCAACCCAATAATCAAGTCAACTCGAAGTTTTAATTCTATATGATCTACTTGATTGACAAGGGTTGGCAAAAACCACTCTGATTGATGAGGATCCTTCGATCCGTCCGATGGATTGCTCGATATAAATGAAATGTTGACCTCTTCGCTTCAAATGGTAGGGTAGCCGGGCAATCCATTTTCTTTTCCTTTTCTTTGAAATCAGCTACGGACCTTATTTCTTAATGGGTATTTGACTTGGTTTGAACATAACTGGCTCTTATTTGGACCATATTGTAGACACATTTCATCTAATATTCATGTTAAGGCAAGATCATGGCTGGCCTGGGTGTAAGCTAGGTCTGTGCCTAGATTGCATATGGTTGCTTCAAGCGATGCAATGCAGCTAACAAATCTTAAGCTTGATTGTTTTGGCTTTGGCTGAGCAAGCAACATCCTAGTGGAACCTCAAACCACCACCTGGTTTATGGTGCTCATGCAAGTTGTAATCGAGTTCGTAAATTTTCAGATAGAGACTATCAACAGTATCCTACTGCTATTTAGCACCATAAATGTTCTGTGTTCCGGTGTTCAGTATTCCACTTTGATTCAATTTCAAGTACGGACTTTTGACAATACCCAATTATTTAGGACTATTCAGTATTCCACTTTTGGCTAATTTTCTATCTTCATCTTGTTGGTTTACTTGCCTTCTGCTCCCAGCTGATTATTCAATATGATATGCTTAACGTGTTTTCTTGCTTCTGTATCTGCCCAGAGATCTTCTGTTTCCGTGGTCATGTCTTTGCATGTTGTTCTTGTTAGTTTTGTTGGGTCTCGGTTCATTGGAAGCCTAAGTTGTATTATCCTCTGTTAACTCATGCTTGAAATTTACGTTCTCTTTATATTTCTTGTTTCTATTCTTAGCCATGACTGTGTGAGGCTGTGATGTTCAAACAATTTTCTTTATATGGCCTGAGTCTTGAAGGCCTCTCATCTGTGGAAACTTCAAAGTTAAATTATTAAACATATTATACCAGAATGCCATTTGGGTCATAGTTAACATGAAATGAGGTGACAAAATACTAGCCAGAAGTTCACTGCAGTACTCTCCTGCCCAAAAAAGTCAAAATTCCTTCTTAGTTCATTGTGTTAAACTAGAACTTGGTTAACTAAGGATCTAGAATATCTAAGTGCAAAGTGTGCCATATATTCCAGACCTTCTATTTATCACAGTGATTATTTCATACTTTAACAATGTGATTGAGTGAAATCCCACAGGTTGATATTACATATCTACACAGTTCAATCAAATAGAAATTAATATCTTGTTTGATATTTTGTCAAAATGGTGTTTTAAAGGACACAATCATTAGAAGTGTAAGCAAATGCTGCTAATGAGATTAGAATTCTGTTATGTTTTTTAAGGAAATAACAATAGATGTGATATAATGATCAATTTATAGCATTCTGTAAGTAAAAAGTATCAATTCTGCAGCTGTTGTGTTATAACTTTCAAAATTCTCTTTAATGAAGGTGTTTGTGATTTCATGTGGGGGCGATGACTTCCTAAATGTTACTGCTATTTTGATGATTATGTGATGATGAGATAAGAATTTCATTATGTTTTTTTTTAAATAAGAGTGAGATGTGATGCCATGATCAATCTATAGCATTTCTATGAGCTAAAAGTGTAAACTTATATTGCGGTTGATCTATAACTTTCAAAATTCTCGATAATGAAGGTGTTTATGATTGCATGCTGTGGGCCATGGCTTTCTAAATGCTATTGCTATTACTGCTGCTGCTGCTGCTGCAAGCAAGTTAATGTTTAGATTGCTAAGTAAAAAATCCCAGTTTTGAATTTGCATATGTAGGATACCAAATAACGATTAAATTGCTAAATTTATTTCTTCAACCTGTTCCAAAATTATGATCACAACCTTCACATGTCCTGCTCGCTATGGTATTTTGAATTGTAATAACACCATAGAATTTATCATCTCTATGATCCCCTCTCTCTATCATACTTGAAAGATCTAAGTTTGGATTACAACTTTGATCATGGTTTCACCAAGGGACTTGGTGTAATGAAGAATTTTCACTAATTAAATTATGCAGGGGGCTAAGCACCTCCTGTTAATTTGTAAATACAAGGTTTTAAGTACTGTTTTCAGTAAACCGGTACCTCAAATGGTACAGGTTGTACAGTGTTAGTATGGTATATCTCTTTGTAGTGACACTCACTGTTGACACTTGGTACAGTTGGCATGCTAGGTACCAATTCCCTATTGGTGTAGTATGGTAGACCAAGTACGGATTGGTATGATCTGGTACTTAAACTATAGTCTTTTGTCAAATCCTCTCGACCTGCCATCAGTAAGTACTAGACATGGAATTCAACTTGAAGCTTAAACAACTTCAATTGTGGTGTAAACTGAATAAGAATTTGGCTTTACTGTTGCACTGTTGTGTATTGGTTATTTTTTTAGACAAAAATTTGCCTTATCTGATGTGTAGACACTATTTTTTTTCGGAAATCAATACATGAGTATATCTGCAATCTGAAGGTACACATTTTTGTGGAGTCGCGAACTGGTCATGTTTCGCAAAAAGCATAGCTCTCATGATTATCAGGAGGATGGTACTGTGCTCCAAGAAGCAAAGGTAATTAGAGTGAACAGATCCAATCATCATGTGACTTGATTTGATGATCATGGTAATCTGGTTTGCATTTGTATAAATATTTGAAAAAGTGTGTTATGTTTATTTCCTGCAAAGATCTGTTATAAGGTTGTTATGTTTTCAGATTCTGCTCTCTTTTCATAATGTAGAAAGTTATAGAACTATATAATACAAAATTGTAGTTAATGTTTTAAAACCTTGTGGGTAGTTAATAGGCATTCATTTACATAATTTTTCTTGACTGAAGGAGCTATGAAGAAATAATTAATAATGTTCTTTCCTGTCTAGTTTTGTCCTATGTTTCAGATCCATATGTCCCCCTTTTCTCTTCATTTCTTATTGCTTTGGAAACCTTTAGGCTATTATGCTCTTACTGTTCTTTCTTGGTAATATCAACAGACAAAAATAGCATTTGCTCTCTAGCATCATCTCAATGGTGGTGACTTTTTATCATTGATTAATCATTTTTAGCTTTTTTGCGAGCTCTTAGATCACATAATTAATTAAGTTGGGTTCTTTTCGTATGTTAGTGCATGCAAATTAGTTGCATCCTTTGTTTTTGTTTTTTAGAGATAAACCAAATTCTTTGGTTCTTCATTGAACATATACAAGAAAAACATCTCATTGGTTCTTTTGCTGTAAATTCTGCTTTTTTATAAAGATTTATAAAATATGTTTTTATTCTTTTAAAGTTCTTATAATGGTAAGAATTATTGTATTTTCTTTAGTGGAAATATACATGAAAATAAAGTGGGTGCTAATTTATTCAAACTGGTTTTGCAAATTTTCTTTGTGCATGGATGTTGGTTTGGGTGTATGTAGTTGCATATCCTTTCATTCTTCAGTGCTAGATGGTGTGACCTGGTCATGTGCATTGTTCTTTCAAAGACTCCAATTATTATTCTTCCAGAAATTTAAACTTTAGCATCACTATACAGAGTGACCCCATCTCTCCTAGACGATAAATCTCCATCTTCCAGAAGTTCAGCTAGCCTTCACAGCTATATCTATGTAGTGCCAACCTTTTATTTCTATGTTTGCTATAAATTTTAGATAAAAAATAAAAGACACCAACTGACTGCAGTTCTATTATGTTTGGTCTAGACCTTTATTTATCTTTGCCAGAAAATATAAATCTTCAACTTTTATGATATTAAGATGAAACTTATGAACAACTGATTGCTCCTTATTTCTTAGTACAATTTTATGGAATCATGGAGTCATTGATACATCCTTTTAAATTTTTTTTTAATTGTTCGTCCCCTTTTCTTTTACTTACAAAACTCTACACACTGCTTGAGCTCTTCATTGAGTTAACAAAGTTCTTCAAGGGAATTTTGGCAATTATGGTCTGGGAATCATTGCGTAGAGATTTGATCTAACCTACACATATTATCTGTCCTTTTTATGTACATCATGTGCAAGTAAGCCCCTTTGGAATTTTGTTCAGAACTTGTTTTATGTGGTTGAGAGTTAGATGGAGTTTAACATTGGTCTCTTAATTTTTTTAGGGGTCCATTTTGTTTCTTTTTGCTTTATGTGACTTGTAAGAATTAAGGATCATGGAGGGTTGGCATTTTGGGGTGATTTTAAATAAAATATGGTATTCTTTAAGAGAGTGTGAGATCTCAACTTATTCTTTTGGATCTTTCAGTGAGTTGTGACAATTTTATAGGAGGAAAGAGCAGTTCAGCTGAGGAAGAGAAGAAAAGAAAGATGCAAAGAAAGAAGAGAAAAAGAGAGACAGAAGCAGAGAAAGAAAGCAAGAAAAATGAGGAGGAAAGAAAGGGGATAAGAATAGGAGGGGTCTGAGGGGAAGGACAAAGATTATGAGGAAAAAAGAGAACAGGTAGAGTAGGAGGAAAATAAAGGGAAGAAAGGTGGCCAGTCTCAATGTAGTAGATCAGTTAAATGCTTGGCATACAAGGCCTTTTAACTTAAATTTTTCTTCTCTTATCTTAAATGATGGACCTTACATCACTTTCAGTAATCTGCTTATATAATGCAACGGCCTTCCTATAAGGCCTTCTGCATTATAGACATGTCATTCACTATATTACTAAAAAAGAATTCTATTCCCAGGTCTCAAACGTCTGCACATGCTATTTGTCGTTATCTTTCCCTATTTCCATCTTTCTCTTCCTCCTCCTTAAACACTAGATGTAACCATGGAATCACAGCAATCCATCAAATGCTCTTCCTCTGTGTTCCTGCATGCATTCCACTAGCCTGATTTGGGAGTAATTAGAGAGATTTACAGACATTTGAGGTCCACTATCCTTAAGGAACATGATTTATTTGGTTGGCTGTAGAATTTAAAATAGGGGACTATGCTCCTTCTTTTAAAACAAATCCTGGTAATGGCGGGGAGAGTTAGAAGTTTCCGGTAAATCTTCATCTGTGTTAGTAGATTAGGTTTCAGGGGTTGAGAATTGACCCTTATATCCTATCATGGACTTAAAGCCAAACCTTCATCTGATACCTTCATCATATCTCATATCTGATCTAATCTTTGACTAGAAGTTATCATCTCCATCAACTCATATACATGAATATGGACAAGAGACCAAACACCAAGAAATATGCCCTCTTAATTCACAGTGTAAGTGATTTAATCTAATGCACATGCATGCTCATGCTAATATTGTCACTATCTGTTTCTATGTAATATACCTGCTTGACAATTATCTTGCCTTGTTTTTCTCTTAATTCAGTATTGCTTGGTGGCTCTAGGTCAATTAAGCTCGTTATTTCTCCTATAATCTTGAGTTATTTGCTTAAGGACATGTTTGAAGCATGCACATATGGAGAAACTGCCACAATCAATGGGTCAATCTCTGCAGGTGTATTGCATTATTCATACTAACTTTTATGTAATACTTTAGGTATGTGGAGTTGTAATTCTCCGAACTTTAGAAGGATTGAAGTCAATGCTAGAGCTATGCATATTTTGGTTTCATTTGTTCTTCTATATATGAATAGGTTTAGAACAATCACTGTTTATATTCTTCCTATGTAATCAGAACTATTTATTATTTTTTGTTAATTTAATACATCAATATTCAAGAAAGTTGTAAAATGTTTGTTATATATTTTACTAAATTATGACATGATTACTCCATTAAAGATATATTCCTTGTAGAAAAATGAACCTAAGTCAAATTTATTAACATCTAAAACAATGTCTACGGTGTTTTCTAAACACTTTTTAGTGATTGTTTTAGATAGAGGTAGCAAAAGACTATTGAAAGCTATGAGTCGTATGAGTTTTGGTAAGCTGGATTTTTTTTCCAATTACAGAATTATGATTGTTCATGTGATAGTTGCAATATTGGTAATTCAGCCAGGTAAAAGTAACGTTTGTTTCTTGTGGGATGTGCTAACACGCTTTAGCCCAAGGATATTCAAAAAATATATATATGTTTTCATAAACTTCTAAAGAGAGGATGCACAGAACCTTACTTTCTAAGAATATCCAATATGTCCATATAATTTCTTGATGAACAGCTCTGATGGAGCATGTGAACTCATGCTAGTTCCACTGGGTTCTCATAGACAGAATTGCATCTAATTTATAGTTTTATTAGTGGTGCATAAAGTAGATACAAATACTTGAGCTTATTCAATATTTTTCTAAAAACAGATCAATGAGCTAAAACTTGCTGTTGGACCCTTGTCTGGACGTAGCTTACAGTACTGCACTGATGCATGCTTGAGGAGATACTTGGAAGCGAGGAACTGGAATGTTGATAAGTCCAAAAAATTGTTGGAAGAGACACTTGAATGGCGAACAACTTACAAGCCAGAAGAAATCCGCTGGGCAAGTCCTACTTTTGTCGGCCTTTGCCATTAAATTGTCAGATGAGAAATTAGCTTAACCGCAATTTGTAATTCTTTCAGCATGAAGTTGCTATTGAAGGTGAAACTGGTAAAGCGTACAGAGCAAATTTCCATGATCGAGAAGGAAGAACTGTTCTTGTATTGAGACCAGCAAAACAGGTATGCACTGAATTTTTATTTCCCTTACCGTTTCATTAAAGGACCAGAGTTTTGAATATGTCTAGCATACAGAACACTTCATCGCATGACAATCAACTCCGGCATCTGGTGTATCTTGTAGAGAATGCGATTATCAATTTGCCTGAGGGTCAAGAGCAAATGATGTGGCTGATAGACTTCACTGGGTGGTCATTAAGTAATGCAGTCCCCCTGAAGACTGCTCGGGAAACTGCAAACATTTGCAAAACCATTATCCCGAGAGGCTTGCTATTTCATTTTTATACAATCCTCCAGGAATCTTTGGAGCCTTTTGGAAGGTTTGAGTTCTTACGTCCTATAAGCAATCTATATGCAACTATAGGAAATTACGCTTGCATGCACATCTGCCTCATCTATTGTTTATTAACCTTTCATACTTTTTAGTTGAAAAGACAAACTGAAAATGGAAAAAATGTATGGAATTGTTGTTTCAAATCTCTTAAATCCCAGGATCGATAGAGATGGTTCATGAGTAACTTTGGTGCATAACTGGCTCTTTTTTCTCTTCTCATATACTGGATATATTAAGCACTCTGTCACTCTCTTTGTCATGCGATCTTCCTCTCACATTGTTCTCTGATGCAGATTGCGAAATATTTCCTGGACGCAAAAACCTTTCAAAAGGTAAAATTTGTTTACCCAAAGAATGAAGACAGCATAGAAGTCTTTCACAAGTACTTTGATGTTGAGATACTTCCTGTCGAGTTTGGAGGAAAGAACAAATACAATATGACCATGAAGAGTACTCCAAGTTGATGTTAAAGGATGACATCAAATCAGCAAGCATTTGGGGTTTGAATGAAAAACCAGCCCATGTTGACCATGCGACCAATGGGCATGCAACTTCTGAGGTCGCACCAGAACCATCGCGCGTTGCTGCACAAGCAAGTTGAGCAAAAGCACTAGTAGTAATTCCCTAGCAGTTTATGGCTATTTAGTAACACAATGCATATTATTTCTCATTACCATTAACAGCTTTGCAGTATCCTTCCGCTAACCACTCATACCATGGATCTAGTTCTCTGTTTCACCACAAATTGTGCAAAGAGATGTTTTTCTTTGCTTGAATAAGTAGAATGCAGAGAAACATTATGCCGGTGATTCAGGAAATTATTCTCTTCACTTTTGTTTGCAAAATCTATAATTGAATATCCATGTTTCATGAATTATATTTGGGGTGGTAATTTCTGACATAACCCGGGTCGACCTGACTTAAACAGCTTTGTGTTGGCTATAAATACGGCTGAGACGAATAGGTCAGTCCAACCTAATCTTTTATTAAATAGGGCAGGTTTAGGTTGAAGGAATTGATATTACAAACCTAAAATGACCCCTTCATCAAATGGCTGTGTTACTAAACTAGGACCCAAATCCATAAAGGTTGAGGGCTTTTTTATAAACTTGGTAGAGAAAGGAGAAACCGGGGCTACGTTGCAACCAAATTCCTGGCCTCCTCCTTTCATCCATCCTTGTCTGTGGCCTCGTCTTCTCTCTCTCTCCATCAATTTTTTTTATTTTTTAAAAGCTTGCTCGTTATTAGAGATGTCATCGAGTCCGGTTAAATAGTTAAAATTTGAGTTCGATTTGATTCAAATATTTAACTCAATTTGTTTGAATTTTAATATTCTAAGATGGTAATTGATTTGATTTGATTCAATTTGAATATCAATCGAATCATATTTGAATTTAAATTCGAACTTGAAATTAAATCCTTAATTTATTTATAATATATATTAATATATTTATATTATAAATAAAAAATATTTAAAATATATATAAATTTAAATAGATTTATGAGCTTTTGAATCAAGTATCTTATTTTCAAATTCAATTCAAAAATTATTCAAGCTTAATTGATAATAATCGAATCAAGCAAGTTGGGCTTAATCCAAGTAGCTCGGCTCATTTGCACCTGTACTCATCACCTCCACCTATCCTGGTAGTATCAGGAACGGTTTTAAAGCTCCACTTGGCTAATTCTTCCTGAAATTGTGCAGCTCCGAAGTGCTCGTCACTTTTGTCTCCGACAGTGCCTGGTTTTGGCACTGAGAACAAACCAAGGGATGTCTATGATTCTTAACTAGATGAAAAGGTACCTCTATCATGCTCAATCACCTCTGCTTGCAAACATTTAAAAGCCATAAAAGAAAAATCAAGAGCCAACATAGAAAAAACAAATAAATTGATATTATACCTCAGGTCTAGTCCTCAGATGATTTATATGAAAAGAAAAGAGATACTAGGAAAAAGGCACATGCTGCCACAGAAGCTCAACTGCTTTGAAACTTATTGTAAAACAAAAACAGGCTTCAGAAGCATAAGCACAAGGAATACCGTGTAAAATTTCACAGCAAGAATGGTGCCATTGAAGCAGAATAAAGTTAGCCGCTTTATGGAGAACTGTAGCACTAGAAGAAAAAAAAAAAAAAAACGATTTCATTTGATTAATGTTGGTGGAGGCGGTACTTTCAGAACAGGATCAGAAGAGTCGCCTTTTAAAATTTCGAGCGGTGGCTTGATACGAGCGGACCAACAATCCAACACCAAGTCCAAGTCCGAGGCAGATGCCAAGGCCAATCCCCACACCCACCCTCACGCCGGCATTGAACCACGAGAGTTCCCCATCCTGCCCTTCCTTGTATTCAACTCTTGAGTAGATGCTGTTGTAGTCACCTCCGCAGCATTTTCTGGTTGTAGCCTTCATATTCAGATAACTGCCACAGAAGGAGAAACATATGTTAGTATCTTGCATGAGTGGTTTTGAGAGTAAATGCAAGAAGATGCACGAAGTTCAAGCTTTATTGGAAGATTTTTTTTTTTTTTTTTTGCTATTCAGAAAGAGAATAATGGAAGAAAATCTAAACTATGTTGGAATTTATTTTATTTTTTTTAATTCAAGATGCTGAACAAATTTTTATCCACATTCTTTATACTAGGTATTTGTTACAACCGGCTCCCGACCAAGATAAGAGACTGCTAGAGGAGAGGTGTTCATGGGTTGAATATGCAAGAAAGTTCTCGGCCGGAAGTGGTTCTGGCGATGACCTTTCAACGTTCAAGCCAGGAACCAGGAATCGAAGGAAGAAAGTGGAGCAAAATCCAGAGTTCTAGGTATCTTACCTTGTAGGTTCCCTGAAATCCCTTTTATAGGTGAGGCCTAGAGGCCTTTTTGGAACGAAAAGATCTAGATAGGATATGGTAAGATTTGATTGCTGCTCGTTCTTAGATTTCTTTCAATAAATCCAAGTTAACTCTTAGCTGCTCTGAGTTGCTATCTTCGTTGAAGGTTTTCACTCGGAAAGACGGGAGTCCTACCTCTAATGGGATCACCGCCTCGATCCCGAATGCGAGATTAAAAGGGGTTTTGCCCAATGGGACCCTCTGTATAGTTGGTAGGTCCAGACGATGGATATAATTCTTTAGCCCACATCCCTTTTGTGTAGTCTAGTTTGGTCTTCAGTCCATACAGAAGAGTTATATTATCAACTTCGGCCTTCCTGTTAGCCTGTGGGTGATCGACAGAGGTGAAGCAATATGAATTGCATAAGTCTTTGCAAAATTTAACTAATTTATTGCCATTGAATTGGCAGCCATTATCAGTGATCAAGATCCTTGGAGGACCAAAACGATAGATAATGGATTTCTAGATGAAGTCCTTCACCCAGACTTTTGTTATTTTGATAAGTGGTTCAGTTTCTATCTACTTTGTAAAATAGTCAATGGCTATTAGTAAGAACATCCGTTGTCCCTAGGTTTGGGGAAAGGGTTCAAGGATGTCCATACCCCACTTACAAAATGATGATGGTGCGTTGATTGGAGTAAGCGGTGCAACCGACTGTTGCTATATGTTCAAGTTTTGCTAGCATCGGTCACATTTTTTGACTAAATAAGTGGCATCTTGTTGCGTGGTAGGCCAGTAATATCCTTGTCATAGGGTCTTGCAAGACAAGGACCTGCCTCCTAATGGTTCCCATAAATTTCTTCGTGAACTTCTCGCAAAGCATACTCTCTACTTCGGAGGGTCACAAGCACTTTAGTAGTGGTAGGGAGTAGGATCTTTTGTATAGCTTATTTTCATGGAAGATGTATCTGGAGGCTTGATGCCGTATCTTACGGGCTTCCCTACGGTCGATAGAGAGAGTTTCATCATGGAGGTACTGAGCTGGGGGACAATCCAACAAGCTTCGATGTCGAGCTACAATACAAGCATAAGTCCTTTGATGCTTGGTTCTTCTACCACTTTAAAGAAGACTTATATGCGCAAGTTGTGTAGCACAGATGTCGTAAGCTTTGATAAGGCATCAGCTTAAATATTCTCTGTTCTAGAGTTTTATTGAATATCAAAGCTTTGGAAAGCTTAGATCAAGTCTTTCATCTTCTGGAGATATTTTTTCATGTTCTCCTTCCTTGCTTCATATTCGTTTAGAACATGGCCGACAACAAGTTACGAGTCATTACAAGCCTTCAGGTGTTGTACCCGTGGTTCCTTGGATATCTTGAGGCCAATGATTATGATTTTATATTCAGCTTCATTATTAATCAAGGGAAATCCAAAGCGAAGGGCATACTGGATGACATCCCCTTCCAGGCTAGTAAGGATTAGTCCTACCCTCGATCCACTAGTATTCGAGGATCCATCCACATGCATCATTCATTGATTTTCTAGATCTTTTGCTTGCTCACTCTTCTCCGACTCTTCTTCATGAATGGTGCATTTTGTGACAAAGTCAACTAGCACCCATGCCTTTATGGTGGGTCGAGGCCATAATCAAATTCAGAGAGCTCGAGGGCCTATTTGGCCACCCTGCTCGATGTATCCGATCTATGCAGGGCCATCTTGAGTGGTTGATTCGTGAGAATGATCATAGTGTAAGCATGAAAATAGAGACAAAGCTTCCTATCCAAGATTATAGAGTAAAGATTAATTTTTCAAGTTGAGTGTACCTGGTCTCCACATTCTGCAAAACTCTGCTTACATAGTAGACCAGCCTCTAGATTCGATTTTGCTCTCGGACAAGAATGGAGCTAATAGACAAGGGAGAGACTACCAGGTATAGGTATAGTTCATCTCCTGTCTCAAGCTTGCTGAAGAGTGGAGTGTTAAGATAGCCTTTCAGCTCTTCAAATGCCTTCTGGCATTCCTCGGTCCACAAGAAGTCCTTCGGTTACTTTAATGTTTTGAAAAAGGATAGGCACCACTCAGCTAATCTAGAGATAAATCGGTTGACGGTGGCAATCCTTCTCGTGAGCCATTGCACTTCCTTCACCATCTTCAGAGAACCCATCTGCCATACGGCTTGAATTTTTTTTGAGTTGGCCTTGATCCCTCGGTGTAATAGCATAAACTCGAGGAACTTCCCTAACATTACTCTAAAGGTGCACTTGACAGGATTCAGCTTCATATGATTCGTGTGCAGGATGACAAAAGTTTCTTCTGGGTCATCTACATGGTTTCTCGAAGTGTGACTCTTGACTACCATGTCGTTTATATAGACTTCCATGTTACATCCAATCTGGTCTTTGAAGACTTTGTTCACTAGTAACTGATAGGTTTGCCCTGCATTCTTCAAACCAAACTATATTATCCTATAAAAAAAAAGATTATGGTCAGTAATAAAAGCTATCTTCTCATCATCCTCGAGCGCAATATGGATTTGATTGTATCCCAAGAATGCATCTATGAACATGAGAAGTTCATGACCCACGGTTGCATCCATTAGTTGGTCAATCCGGGAGAAGATAGCTATCATTTAGGCATGCTTTGTTTAATCTATAAAGTCAATGCACATTCACCACTTTTTATTAGCCATCTTCACCAAGAAACATTCGCCAACCAAATAGGATAATCTACTTCTTTGATGAACCCGATGTTGGTCAGTCTTTCTACTTCATAGACTATAGCCTTCTATACTTTGGGGCAAAACTCCTTTTTTTCTATTTCATTGATCAGCGGGTAGGGTTCATGTTTAAACGATGAACTATCACCTCTGGCTTAATGCTTGGCATATCCACAAGGGACCTTGCAAAGACATTAATGTTTTTTTGTAGGAAGACCACAAGTTGTTACCTTGTAACCTCATCTAGCTTTGACCCGATTTGAATAATGTGGTGAGGTTCTCTATCGCCTAGGAAAATGGTAATGAGATCTTCAACAAACTCTCTCCTTTTCTCGGACAGTTCATCCCTAGTGTCTAACCTTTCAACCAGGTAGGTAGTTGGTTGCTTAGTTTGACAGGAGACCAAATAACACTACCTCGCAAACCTCCCGACTCCATGCATTGTGGAGAACTTCATAAGCAAGTGGTATGTAGAGACCATTGCATAAAGGGCATTTAGCTTTGGATGGCCAAGGATGGCATTATAAGCTGATAGAATCTTTGACCATGAAAGCTAGTTGCACTTGAGATCACTAGAGGATCTGTCCTGCTACCAAAGATAGTGTGATGACTCCTTCAATAGGAACCAGCTCTCAAGAGAATCCCGTTATCGATGCATCCACCTTTCCTAACCATTCTAAAGGAATAGCCATTCTTGAAAAGGCATCATAAAATAAAATGTCCAATGAATTTCCATTATCATCTAGCACATGGTATACATTATAATCTGCTATATTTTTAGTTATAACCATAACATCGTTGTGCGAGAACTATACCCCTTCAACATCTGCCTAGGTGAAGGTTATTTCATCTTTGACCCTTTACCTCTTAGTTGAGTCGGGTGCATCCATCGGTTCATCGGCAATAGTATTGACTTCTCCCATAATAGGATGGTTAATCAGCTCCTCGGTCCTCCGAGGTGGCTCCAAGATGTGTGATGGGGCTTCTCAAGCATTGCACCTTTCCCTTCGATTCTAAAGAAATCTGTCTAGTTGGCCATGTCAAATGAACTCCTCAATCTTGTCCTATAGCTATTTGCATTCCTTCATATCGTGGCAGCGATTGCGGTGGTAAAGGTAATATTTGCTTGGATTGCACCAATCCGGCCTCTTCTGCAATCTTCTCACCTCGGGTAGTTGCTCCTTAATCTACATCAAAATTTGAGTACGAAGAGTATTTAAAGGAGTGTATTTATCAAACCTCCTTAGGAATAAGATGTCTCGTTGATTTTGGATGAACGCCTAGGGTGTTGGTTCCTAAAGGGAGTTATTTCTTGGCTCCATGGGGGAGATTAAGTTCTCTACCTCCCTCTTCTTCTTTGATCGCAAGGCTGGAAGGTGGGCCATGTGCTTCATATGCTTTCTTAGTGGCATGTACTTCTTTGCTCTAGCCAACATCTCGGAGAAGTTCGTTGATGCCCTCTTTTCTATTGAAAAGAGGAAGGGCATCTCTGTAGCTCACTTTTTATAGTGGTCATAATGACTACATCGTACAAGTTATGTACCTTTAAAGTGGCTACATTAAACCGACTCACATATAACCTTTAGGATTCCTACTTCCCTTTTTGATATTGACTAGGGAGTCAGAACCTCGATGCAGCCTCTTGCTGCTCACGAAGTATGCAGTGAACGACTAGCTCAACTGGCCGAAGGAATATATAAAGTTTGGTTTCAAACTCGAGTACCAATATCAAGCTACCTTTATAAGGATGGAAGGGAAGTCTCAGCACAGTGTCCCATCAATATCTTTGTGGAGGAGCATCAAAGCTTTGATACTTTCCAGGTGGTCTATCAAATCAATCGATCCATTGTATCTCTCTAACTGTGGCATCTTAAAATGGTTTTGCAATGGTTCCAGCATGATTTAGGTCCTAAAAGGTGGGTCAATGCTAAAGCTGAGCCCTCACCTTGGCTTAGGGCCGAATTTCATAGGGCCTTGATACACAGTCCAGCTCTTGGAGTCTTCGATCCATATTTATATCCCTTACAGTGTGGACTTCGGAAAGTCGAGAGGGTAATCGAGCTGGTATTGACCCCTACCCGATTGTGATGTAGGGAAGCTTTTTCTTGTGTGCCTGGGACTCTTAATTTTGGTTTATCGAGTATTCCCCTTCTGGCCTGGACTTTGTGGGGGAGGGGGTCGCAGCTACTCTTGTTGCAACATCTCTGGTGTTGCTTGGTCCTAGCGCAGTATTGCCTGGTTTGCCTCCAATTGTGGCACCTCTAGTATGGCTTGGTCCCGGTGCTGCATTGCTTGGACCATGGCTATCAAGGCCCAAATTTGCTGGAAGAGCTGGTCGACGTGATCAAGTTTCACTCAGACTTCTTATTGGTGCATGGTGCCCGGTTGGGGCACGGGGGAATGGTCATCAACTA
The DNA here is from genome assembly GCA_021397845.1 of Areca catechu. Taxonomy (NCBI): domain Eukaryota; kingdom Viridiplantae; phylum Streptophyta; class Magnoliopsida; order Arecales; family Arecaceae; genus Areca; species Areca catechu. The sequence goes on along the minus strand of CM038052.1, from coordinate 22,330,688 downwards.
GTAGCTCAACTGACCTAGACGTGGTGGTGATGGATCATCGATTGGATGCTTCTTTGAACTGTGCCATGAGCCTGCTCTGTATTTCTTCCAAAAAGTGAATGTGGCCCTTCTTCTAGTGTCAATCTATTATTGCTAGCTTCTGACTAAGATTAGAGATACTAAATGAGAGGTGCTCATGGGTTGGATCTGCAAAAAAATCCTCGACCAGAAGTGGTTCCGACGAGAATCCTCCAATGCTCAAGTTAAGACCCCAGAATTCTTAATTTTGCTCGACTTTCTTCTTTTTGTTCTTGATTCTTGACTTGAGTGTCGGGGGTCCTCATCGAAATTTCTTCTAGTTGGAAACTTTTTTATAGATCCGGTCCGTGAGCACCTCTCCTCCAGTAGTCTCCGATCTTAACCGGGAGCTAGTGGCAACAGTTTTAATTAAGCATTCAAAGAACAAATTCAAGTAATAAAGATAAAATTAAGCAAATGTTCGTACAAAAAAAAAAATTATTTAAATGGAAAGTTAAAAATTGTTAAGCAACATAAAATTTCGTTAGCAAAGTATTTTCAACCACTGAGATAGCATAAATGAACAAGTATACCACTCCATTAGGGGGTGTTTCATTCGTGGCCAGAATTAGAATGAATTGAAATGATAATGGAATGGCCATATCATTCAAAGCATTTGGTTCATCACAAGAATAGAATTGAAACTGGAATGGAGATTTAAATCCTTAGAGGAGAGTCATGATTGAATTTTAGGAGGATTAGACTATTTCCATTCTATCCCAAAACTGAAATCGGAACGAACCTTGTCCCAACAAAATGGTTAGAATGTTATCACCTATTCCCATTCCAAGCCCCAACTCCCCCCTAACTAAATACCCCGTAAGTTAAGATCAACTTTAAATCTATATTAGTATTCAGATAAACCCATGCACCTCAGACCATGAGGCCCTATGTAATGAAAATCTACCAATACGAGCAAACAAATGAAGAAAAAATATAGTTTGTAACATGGAAAAACTGAGTAGGGTGTGCATTGCCAGTTTGTAGGGCAACCTAAAAGTTACTCCTATGCTTAATGCTTTATTAACTTAGTAGTTAACTAGTGGGAGAAACCTCTTTCTCAAGAGACTAGCGGTGAAAACGATATATCCATCGTCCACACTTCTTGACACAACAAGGTGGCATGCGAAATTACATTGTATGTTCTTCAGCTTGTCCAGTAGAAGCTGATCCAGCATAGTAATAATAGGAACATTCTGACATAAATTCCATGAGAAAGGCTAAATACAAAGTAAAAGCCTCATGGATTAAGCAGTTGCTGATCCAACATACTAAAAATAGGAGCATTATGACATGAATTCCACGAGAAAGGCTAAATACAAAGTAAAAGCCTCATGGATTAAGCAGTTGCTGATTCAGCATACTAATAATAGGAACATTATGACATATATTTCATGAGAAAGGCTAAATACAAAGTAAAAGCCTCATGGATTAAGCAGTTGCTGACCAGCATACATAATAGAAATATTATAACATAAATTCCATGAAAAAGGGTAAATACAAAGTAAAAGTCTCATGGATTAAGCAGTTATATAAGATTCAAATAACAAAGCAAAGGGGCAAAGCAAAAACTACAAAAAATGTTGACAATTCTTCACAACAGTGTCTATACATGAATAGGGAACTTGGGAGGTAATCTTTAATCCATCATGTTAGTTCTTATTGCTCAACTTGCCTTCATATTTTTTGTTTTTTTTCTTAGTTCTGAGGTGTAAAGGATCTCCAAGGATAGAATTCTCCCTCAAGATCTGAATATATTAGAGTATTTCTTCCTCATCTTTAATGGATTGTTATTACTAATATAGCTAGTAGGGTCTTGTCTTTCCCTCCCTTCCTCTTAGAATGTTTGAGCTTAAGATTTCTCCTAGTCCTCCAGTTTCTGGCCATAGCAAAGGAGAAACTAATACAAATTTGCCTTCCTCAAGTCTCCTCGTGGAAAATAATCTTTGTTCTTAATCTTGTCTTCTGTTGAATTCCTGTTGAAGAGTCTATAATCTGTAGTCATGTCCGATAAGTAATTGGACAATACCAATGAAATTCATGCATGGACAGCTGCAATATCTAAGATAGAAGGTTTCTGCAATGAATGCAATGACAAGTAATTAATGTTTTATTTTTTTTTATTTTTTTTTTTAATTTGTCTCTTTTGGAAGTCATGGAATTCGCAGAGATGATTAAGGATATGAAATTCAAACAAATATGCTCTCGCTAGAAGAGAGGCAGTCCCAGAAGGAATGCAATCCTAGAGGATTTTGCTATCTCGCTGAAAGAAATGGTGACTTATTTCTTAAATACCTAAAAAATAATATCCCCAAGTCATATTGCACTTGCATGGCCTCATACCATCACAGCTTTTATCGCTTCTTAAACTTGATGCAATCGCTGCATTCTGCAGTATATGGGCTTTGTGGTTGTTCCGACATGTAAAAAAAACCTAATAGTTCCTTCAGAGCATTATTAGAAAGTCTAATCAGACCACATTTCAATCTCATCTTATGAACAAAATCAACAAGAATTAAGATCAGAAAAGACATAAAGAAGGTCCTTGGAGACGCAAATGCCAAAAAATTGTACTGCACAGAACTAAACATAAATGCCTAATGTGTTTTCCGTTTCATGCTACCTCTTGAAATAAATTTGATGCAGGCACCAAGTTTTTAGCATAAGCCATGGTGCCATGTCAAGATTAAAAAATGTTGATGGAAAAGCAAGTCATTTTCCACTATCCTCTTAAATACCATGCTGATCATAATTTGTATATATTGACTGATTGCTTTCTCTACTGTTTCAACTATTCTATGCACGTAGCTATACTATTTATCCCTCTCCAGATCATATAAACATGATATCTTATAAGTAAAAAAATCAGAACTGATATTGCATGCATTTTGGTGCCAGGGACTTGTTAAAGTGTGAATACAATGCCCTATCATTACTGTAAAAGTTCAACATAACAGCACTGTCCAAGCTTTGCAGATGTTGTCACAATGGATTGAAAGCTTTTGCCAAAACATTATAATGCCCAGCTCATTTATCAGATATTTGACAACAAATTTAATACATCAAAAATTTACAATTATTACAATATGGCAAAATTGAGCTTGGTTTTATCATGGACAAATCGAATGCAATTTCGGTCTTTTAGACCGGAAGAACATGAGTTTCCATTTGTACAAAATGCACATTTCAAAATATAATCCTCCAGAACTTTGTTTAGCAAGATATCCAATTTTTTGAAGGAATCATGCAGAGTCACATAAATTAGTCTTTAATTCTTAATTGATTTTACTTAAAACCATATCAAATCTTGTTAAAAACTCCCCTCTGTTTCCATTAGGAATTTTGCAGAATGGCTCTAACTTGCTTTCCTTCATGCAAATTTGGATCACTTTCTTTCCAAGGGACCAGTTTAAAAAACTTTGGATACTCCTGCCTCTGAGTCAAATGTTTAAGCTGAGTTTGAACACATTTGTTTTTCATAGTGAATACACATGTTCCGATGGTAAATCATCTCCTTTTCATATGAACTTACATATTTTTTATATTGAATTCGTGTATTTTTTGAGTACACAATGCACAATTCCTTTTCTCTTTCTATGGTCCTGCGTTATCTTTATCCCTCCTCGTTACCTTGTTTCTTTGCTATTTTTAAAATAATTTTCGCCTTAAAGTTCTATTGACCCAAAGGACATCTCAAAACCAATATTCTAAACCTTTGATCTCTCCATTTTCTTATTTTTTCCAATATTCGACAAAACTTATCTGTCTTTTAAACAAATCTTGAGTGTATATGAATTGAAGGTCGAAAAGAAGTATCATATCACAAAAAAAAAAAAAAAAAAAAAAAAAAAAAAAAGAAAAAAAGAAGAAAGATTAAGTCACACACAATCTAGTGCTTTCTATCTATCATATTTGACATAAAAATATATATAATCATGTAAATTTTCAAATGCCAAATGTATTCCCTGAAACAAGCTGCGGAAGACCCAGAATAACAAAATACGCCATGTTCTCATGATTTGTAAATTTCCTCCACAAAGTAATATGGGGAAAGCTAAACAAAATTGATAAAAACTTGGTGAACTTTTGCTTAAATAATTAGAAATAAAATAATATTTTAGTGCATAAAGGCTTGTGCCCTTGGTAACTGGATCCACTTATTGCAGTTAGAACATGTGATCTACTCAGGAGATTGTGAGATCAGTTCACTTTAATCATGGATATCTCCAGGTAAACCTCAATATAGAAGTTCAGAATGGAAACAATACCTGAACATTATCCTCAGCTGAATCATTCTTCGTAAATTCAACTGTCTCATTCTCTGGAATAGAACCCAGCACAACCTTCATCTGATGTTTTTTCCGAGAAGCTAGCTGAAGAGTCTTGGTTAGTATGATGGGACTGCCGGAGAAACAACCAGCAACATATAACTCAATTGTTGGCAGTCTCCTCTCTGAACTCATAGAATGCTTGCCTTTCAGAACGCCCAATCCATCCCACATCACAGGATGGCATTTCATGCTCCATTTCTTGCAGGTGTTCCTTGGAGCTGTAAAACCATTACCACTACACAACTCCAAGACTCCAGAAAGAAGCAGTGAATCTCTATTGTAGACCTCAAATCTGACACTTCCAGTCATCCTTATACTATCTGTGCTCACAAATGTCACTTCTTCCGATCTCTTATCGGCCCTGTCCCTCCTAAGCAAAGAAGAAGCACCGTCGGAATAAATGCCACTTCTTCGACTGTTTACTTCGAGGATGGTGTTGGGAGTCAGAGGGACGTGATTGAGAGTAAGATGATCGGGAGTTGATTCATTGACGTCACAATTGCTCACTCTCACGTAGAAAACCCTCAGATCAAACCAAGGTGATGACTTTGGAAGGTAGAGGGAGTGCATGATGACCTTCTGACCAGGATTAAATGAATCAACCTTAGTGATCGGATCGTAAGAGCTGATCTCCATGACCGGAGTACGATCCTCTCAGCAAAATCTTTTCACATCAGTGTTGACAATGAGAAGAGAGATTCTCCAACAAAACGAACTCAGGGAAATCAAAATTCCACATCTGCACAGCTAACTGAGAGTTAATTATTTGCACCAAGCACACAGAGAGTATTGGAACAACAACTAAAAGTATTGTAGGTTGAAGCACCGCACAACCTAAAGCTATTCATTAGAAAACAAGCCATCATTATCAATAAGACAGACAACACTATTAATTTCTTCAACACATAACACGTATTAAATAAGCACAATTCAAAGAAGCAGAACCAGAGACACAGAATCAGAAGATAAAGATAATGAAAAAGGATTGACTTTTAGTAACTCTAGACAATTTTTTTAGAAATAAATAGAAAAATTTAGCAAAATGCTTCAAAATTTGAAACACAAAAAACAATGCAACACATACTGATAAATATAAAAAGAGGCCTCTTTTCTTCTTTGTTCTTTTCAAAATGAAGTTTTTACGTCTAAGGAATCACGAAAAACACAAAAACATAAAATAAAAAACATCTGATTCCAGTTGAAGTTGCGAGAAAGTTTTCAGAAGGTATAAGAAAGCCTACTTATAATCCTGATGGGGAGGAATTACTACACCCCTGGTGACACAACTTGTAGAAAGACTTCTTTTTTAGTCTTAATCGAGAAAGAAGATCACATTAAAGAAGAAACAAACTCCCAGAAAATCATAGAAAAACAGTAAACAAAAGAATAAGATTAACCCCAATCTACTGGATTCAATGCAAATATTATAAACCGAACGGGAAAAGGAAAAGAAAAAAATCACTTTTCCTGATGAGATCTAGCACCTAAAGTCATATCCTTCTCCTTCTCTCTTTGCAAAAGTGGTGCTAATATTGGACAAAGTCGCTTTTAAAATATCATAGACCAACCAAGGGAAGACGCAAAGCAGCCAATAAAAAATTCGCGGGCCACGTCCTACGTCACACTACCGGCCGCCAGACCCCTACTACTGCGTCTCTCTCGTTCCCTCGGTTCACAGAACCACCGCAGGATCAATGGAACCCCGTAACCACGACTCACCAGGCGATCCGAATCGATGCTCCAATGGCTGTCGCCATCCTTCCGGCGTCCGACGAGATGGGACGTAAGAGGGAGACGGCGGAGGAGCGGCTGCGGCTCTAATTTATGCACCAAACCGGAGACGAGAAGAGGGAGAGTTTGTGTCGGAGTCCTATTGCCTGTGATCCATCAATCTCTGATCAGATATATATATATAACTTGGTGTGGTTTTTTTTTTTTTTATGAAACTCGGTGTGGTTTTGACGTTTATTTTTGCTTTACGTCCTATAGGGCATCTGGTTTCGGATTGTATCTTGCGCACGAAAGAATGAATGAATGATTGTCGTTCCTTCGCACTGCTGTCCGTCGGATCGCATCCAGCATAGATTTTTAGGGCACGCCAAACTTCTCGATCCATAGCTTGCACAGATCTGGAAGCGATTATTGTGCGATCCAACTGTAACCTTGCCTGAAGGAAGGTGAATCCTTCTTCACCGTTGGTTGCTGAAGGGATGGGAGGTGCGGGGGGATTAGAGTATATATATATATAGAGAGAGAGAGAAAGAGATGGGATGCGGCTTCACCTTGGTTGCCATGGTTTCTCCGCCATTAGATACGTTCCTCCTACCCATCTACATTTACATGATTCATCAGTCAAAAGGCAATCCTTCGTTGGTGTTATTTTTTTTGGATGCAATGTGACTTTCGAGTTGCCAGTGGCTACCAGTGTTTGATCATGATTCAATTTATTAGTTTAGATCAGCCCGTATCAAATAGATATGCTTTAGCCCAAGCGGATAAGGTCATCAATTAATCCTCGCGGTGAAGAGACGTTGGTGGCTTGGAATACTTGGAACTCCATCCCTACTCCTCGAGCACACCGACGGCAGTGGGATTGGTGATACCGATGGATCGGGCTTCGTCACTTGGGGTCTAAATGGAGTCATCTTGCAAAGGTAGCCACCTTTCTTTCTGATAAGACTCTACTTGTAGCTTGGGCAGTCGTTTTTGCACAGAAAACTCTTGGTGCAGATCAACTGATCCTTGGGGGAAACTCAACAGTAGTGATAAGTAGATTCAAAGCAGACCGAATTTCACTCATTGCTATCCTCTTCTTCTTGATATTTGGAGGATTTTTATGATCACATCTCTGGATGATCAGGCATATTTTCTGAAAGGCAAATAGTGCAGTGGATTAAATAGCATCCTTTGTCATCCATGCACTCAGTGGATGCACTCTGAACCGATGCATTAGCTACTTTTATTGATCTTAGAGTTATTTTATGTTATAATTTTATTGGAACTATATATACTAGTACTGGTATGGATTATCTGTTTCTCAAATAAACAAAATAAGAAGAGGAGGAGGAGAAAAGGAGAAAGAAGAAGAAGAAATAAAGAAAGACCAGTTGGGACAAGACTTTTGTAACTAGGTTAATCACACCACGGTATCATATTTTCTTAGGTAGTATTTGGTTGAGTAATTTGGGTGGAATATGGGTTTATTCCACCTTATTCCCTTATATATGTGAAAAATGGTAATGGGCCATCCTGGTTTATCAATTCCGGTCAATGCTTTCTAGTCTAGAATACTAATTCTATCGTGAATCATGAAAATGGTTATTCCATGTGACATTATTCCCAGCCCCTTATCATATTCAGCATTATTTAACATAAAGGTAAAGATATGGATAAAACCCTATCTACCCCATCTTTTATCTTCATGTCTTCATGCTGCGGCTGCTCCTCACACCCTCTTACCTTCTTGATGGCTTGAAATCCTCCACAAACCTCCTCCCCTCTATCTCCTCTGCTGTTCCAGTGACCTCCTTCGTTTGATTTGGACTTTATGGCCACTGATTATCGTTACACTCGCCTCACACCCTCTTGGTCTCTCTGTAAGTAAGTCTCCTTCTCCCTATTATATATGGCTCCCTCTCGATTCTATTCTACTCTGACCACCCTTTTGTTCTGCTGCCCTACCTTCGTATAGCCTTAAAACTTCTTGATTGTATATTATTTTGTTATCATAGAAGCTGCCTTATATCTGTCAATAAGACTTATGATATTGCTTATGTTTTCCTTTTGATGGTTTGCTATTTTATTATCATCATTGCCTTGTGGTGTCGTTTGTGGATGCTATTTTAAGTTGGTGAATGATACCTATAAATATGCATTGTTGCCTATAAACGCATTGGCTTCTATGTTGTTAATTTATTGATGGCATCCTTTTCTTCCATAGTTTTATTCCTTCTTCACTTTGAACTTTTATATTATGTACATATTTTGTATATATATTAAGTTTGATATTATTTTTTTTATTTTGTTTTGGCAATGATGATGGACCACTTTAAGATTGAGCATGATTGGGAGACAAGAGTTTAACTATATAATTAAATTTTTTTCTTGTAGTAGTGATGATCCACTGACTTTAACTTCATATGTCTTAAGCCATATTTATATTTGTATTTGTCTCATATTTTTGGTACTTGTCTTCTAATCAGAGATGTCACTGGATTTTGTATGCACTGGTATCTATGTTGTTAATTTATTGGTGGTATCCTTTTCCTCCATGGTTTGTAATTCCTTCTTCATTTTGAACTTTTATATTATGTACATATTTTGTAACTAATAAGTTGATATTATTTTATTTTGTTTTATTTCGGCAATGATGATGGACGCCTTAAGATTGAGCATGGCTAGGAGACAAAGATTTAACTATATAATTAGTTTTTTTTATCTTGTAGCTATGATGCTCTATTGGCTTTAACTTTGTATATCCTGAGCTACATTTGTATTTGTATTTATCTCAATTTTTGATATTTATCTTCTAATAAAAACTATGTTGGATTTTGTATGCATGATTAGACATCCTATTATTGTAATTAGTTGTGCCTTATTCTTATATTTGCAAAGTTTGTGTTCATGTAACTAACATGCCGAAAGCCTATATGACTGATAGTTTTAAACGTGTGATGATAGGATCATCACATAGGAGGGCATCGAATTATACTGATGCCCTTGATCTAGTTATGCTTGCCTTGATAAGGCAAGAAAATGACCAAAGTAATTATCAAAATGGTACCTTCTTTTAAGAAATCAAGAAAAAAAGAATACATTTAATAAATGAACTAGAAAGACCTTCACATATAAACCTCAAGAATCAGTTAAAGGTCCTGAAGAAGAGCTTCAACATGTATTTTTACTTAGCAAGTTGATCCAGATGGGGGATGGGACCCTGTGTTCAAGTGGCTACCCCTGGCGATGAACAAATGTAGGATGAGGTTATCTAAGAGTGCTAGATGGTTGTTAATATCATAGCTAGCAAGCATATCAACACATGACCATACTTTATATTGTATTCATAACAGGTAATAAGAGTATGCTGTATTAAGGATAAGTCCTTCTCTACTTATGATGATATTGACATTTTTTTTCTCAAAGAACATAGCCAATGATAGGTGTGAGGACACATCTACTCTTCTTGAGAAAATTTTTAATAATGACATCTCTGAGAATGAGGCAGATTGGATTGAATTAGAGACCTTGAATCTTAGGCAACTCTCATAATATAGTGATGGAGTCTCTATCTCATCATCTGGCCCTTTTGAACCTTCTGCATATAGTATGTCCAATGTACCCCCCACCAGCCCAACTATCTATGCTTCAACACTAGCCACAATCTTTTTTAGATGCACGTCTATCCTCCTCCACTGGAAGAGGCCTAGGTCAAGTTCCATGACTTCTACGGTACATAGGACTAAGATGAATACTGATACAACTAATACTCTCCTAGATTTGGTGGATCAAGAGAGGAGACTAGAAATTGTCAATGAGACTCTTAGGAGTGATAAGTTTGATAGGCCTACATTGTATTTCATTGATAAGTGCATATCGAAGCTGGAGAGGCTTTATGGTGTTATGCATGAATGCATCCTTGCTACAAGAGAAATATTTAAAAATGAGATGAATCATGATTCTTCATGCATTATGAGAGGCCACTATTGGAAGTTAGCTTAAGAGATAAATAGTTGACTTCTATCTTGTCCCACAGCCCATGGCAGCCCCTTTGATATCAAATATATTTGTTCTTAATATTTTCATGCCTCCTTCATGCATGTTGTAAATCAAGGTGGTGCTAATCCTTTCATAGAATAATCTTTCATGATTCACTCATGGTAGCCCTTCTCAAGGTAGTACTCAATCTCCTTATGGTAGCCCTCAGACCTTCATTCCAAGATCAATTGCACCTCCAACCATCATGATGACTTTTACAACTATGGTGGTGTTGACTGTTTATGTTTTGGTAGTCCATTTTGAAAGCACATTTGATGTACTTGTAATCTTGCTTTATATTTCTTGTTTTGGGACTGTACTTTATATTTAATTTTCATAAAGAAGATATGTTTTTGCAAGTGCTTTGTTTTGTTATACATGTGAACATATTTTGTTAAGTTATTAGGATGTGCCTATGTACATTTTGGATGAACAATTTATATTATGTTGTAATGATAATCTATTAGCAGCAATATGAAATTTACATGTTCCATGTTTATACATTTTTTGTCTATCATTCCTACCTTCCTTATTGCTAGAATTAATTTAGTTAGGCAACCCATAGGACCATTGGCTTAATTGCATAGGTATAATCTATGCTTCATATACTTTTATTTTGGGACCTACACTTTATATTTAATCTCCATTAAGGAGATATATTTTTGAGGCGGCCTTTATTCGGGAATGTGCCTATCAACATACTTGATTGAATAAGTATATCATAAACTACTATCTTCTTTTTTAGATGGATATGAGCTGATGGAGTTTTTGATTATCGAGGACAATTATTGGCAAGATGCCTTATCAAATCAGTCCTTGTTTTGGTCCACCAGCAGCCATAGAAGTCGATCACACACTCTATGCCGTGGATCGTGGAAGGATTTTAGCCATTGTGTGCCTCCCCGCTGCCACCCGAGCCACCACCTAAGCCACCGCCGTGTCGCCATCCCTCTGCCACCCCCGTCTCTATCCGGAGAAGCCACCGAACGTGCCACCATCTCCTCCCCATCCCAATCCGGCCATCCTCCCATCTCCTTTCTGTCGTCGCCAGCGATTATCCCCTCCTCAAGCCATTGCCGTCGCTACATCTTCACCTCCTTTTTCCTCACCGTTCTTTCCATGCTGTCGGCTGTGCATCTTCTTCCTTGACCCATGCCAAGATCCCCACTACTCCTCCCCAATCCAGACATCATTGCCCCTCATCTCCTTCCCTACCGTTACCGGCCATTCTCCCTGTTTCGATCCTCACTGTTCATCATTGTCTGCACCCTACCCTCTATTATTCCGAGCCACCATTTCCACCATCTTGGTCCTCCTCTCAGCCTGATCTACCTCCCATATCGCCAATCATCTTCTCCCACTGCCAGCCGCTCTTCCCAACCACACTGCCAGTCATCTTCCCTGCCACAGCCTTCAATGGAGACGAGTCCGATGCAGAGGAGTCCAAGACATGAACACTCTGATCCGTGGCATCTTATTGATCTGGGCTATCCAAAGAATTGATCTAATGGTTGATAAGGATCCTAGCTTGAGATAAATACTGAAGCATGATCTGCGTGATTTAGACGATCAAACGGTCTAGAGACATCAGAGATTAATCATCCCATGATCCATATTAATTTAACTTGATTTAGAGCCTTCACCAAACTCTATTTAAAGGACTCTAGACCCAAGAAGAGATTCCTGGAGGGAGCACGGTACAAGGTAGAGAGCATTGCTTGGATTGCGGGTTGGCCTCTAGGAGTGGGGTCTCTTAGAGGATAGTGTTGTTCCTACACCATCTTCAACCCAGCTTCACCTTCAGATCAAGAACTAAAGAGGAAGAAGCAGAGAAGTAGTTTGCTCCAAGAAATACAACAAAGAAGGGGGTTCATCGACCATCTTCTTGACGAGACTACATCGATCTACCTCCGTTTTGTTACAGTTTTTTTTATTATTTTTAGTCTATTCAATTACACTTTTTTAATTTCTTATAGTAGGCTTGGTTTTAATTAATATAAAGTTTATTTTCTTGTTTTTTACTTCTTGTTTCATTGCTTTTATTGAAAGTAGTTGTTAAGATCTAAATAATAGATCTAATACCTAGTGATTTATCATCGCAAGTTTAAATTCCTTTTTCACTTCAACTTCTCTCTTTCTAAAATAAAGATTCAAATTTCCTAAGTACCGCCCTCTTCCGTTCGGACTGACCCCCCTTTCTACATGTTTCTCAATTTAAAAGTCGATAATTAACTGATAGCCATGGTATTTTAATGACAACATCACGACCTATTAAGTTTTTGATATTGTTGCCGAGGAAGGAATGCTAATATTTTTGATCTTTTTGATTTCTGTAAATTCAGTTTACTAACATTTTTTTATTTTTTTGTAGTAAAAAAAAGAAGAAAAAGAAAGTTCTACATTTTGGTGAGATATCATAGATTTTTTTTATTAATTATTTTTAATTTCTTTTTTTTATTTATTTTCTTTTTATTTCTTTGATTAGTTTTTTAAAAAATCTCCTTTTTTTCCTTTTTTTTATTTTATTTTTTTTCCTTTTCTATTAAAAATCTACCAATATTTTTTTATTAAATATTTCTTTTTTATTGCTTTTTCTCCTATCCCAACAAAGTATTTTTTAACCTTTTTATTTAATTTTCCTTTTCAGGAACTGCCTAAAAAAAGAAAAAATATTTTACCTTTCAAATGTTGTCCTTTTCAAATAAGATTTGATTTTTTTACTTTAATTAGGATCCTTACTTGCTTTATTTATTTAACCTAATTTTTAGTCTTTTTTATATACTTCACATCTATTTATCTTTTTTCAAACTCAACATCTAAAACCCGCCTTTTATTTCTCTTGTTTAAATTAACAAATATAAAAGGAATATAAAATATTGCATAATTTAACTAAAATAAAATAAATAATTATTAAAAACTAAAATATTACTAGTTTTGGACATCTCTCTATTTTTTGCATTGTATTTTTATAAGACATTTTAAGGGCAACAATCCCTAAATAACATAAGGTGTGAATTTGATCACCCTTTCTTGGCCCACAAACCACCACCCTATATCTTGCATTAACCCAAGCCTATTAATTAAAATTAACTAGATGTTAGCCCCAAAGAAACTTGAGCTCAATAAGATAAGGCACTCGACGGAAAGAGATTGGGATCACGATTGACTAATTGAGTAGAGTAGAAAAGGAGTTCAAGGATGAAGTAGCCCTAAGGAAGGTAATTTTTATGGTTTCGTTCGCTTCTGGCCAAGCTAATTGGTATCTAAGACAAGTAAGGGGGATCCCCATCGACCTTATCCTTACCTAGCTAGTTGATTAGTTAATTTTTGGCTTAAAGGACTCCAAGGAGGTTTTGGAAGCTAGGAGCTATCTAGAATTAGGACAACATAGGATAGAACCTCATTTGACAAGTGTTTGAAAATTCATAAAATAAAAAACAATAACTCTTCTCTATCCATTTAGATTAATGACTCGGGTTCTTCTCTTTAGACTTCTTTCATTCTTCTCTATTTCTATAAAAAAAACTAAAAAAAATTGGGTACACATTAGGATTGCACTGGCATGGCTAGAAACCCTGAAGAACCACCTAGGAAAATAAAGGAATACTTTATTCCTTCTATCTATAATCATCAACTTGTATCTACTTACCTGATATTCCTGCAAGATACTATGAGATCAAGTCCACCACCATCCAAATGCTCTCATCTTTCTATGGGAACACCAATGAAGACCCTTACAAGCATTTAGATGAATTTTTAAAAATCTACTCTACGGTGAAGATCCAAGATTCTACTGATGATGGACTTAGATTGACCCTATTTTCCTTCTCACTTAAGGATAAAGCTAAATATTGGCTTGGCACAATAGGGAGACCAATTCAAATTTGGGCTGAGATGCAGCATAAATTCTTTATGAAACTTGGGCTTGCCCACACTATGGTCTATCTAAGTGAAAAATTGTTCAAGCCTTCTATGAGGGTCTAAGAGACCAATATAGACAGATGGTGGATGCATCTTGTGGAGGTGCATTCATGAGTAAGAGTGAGGATGAAGCCTATGCCATGTTTGAAATCCTAAGTACAAATTTAATCAACCATGCTTCACTATCTTCCTATGAAAGATCAATTCCTCATCAAAAGTAGGCAGGAGTCTATGAAATTAAACAGTCAAATTTACTCCTAATATCGACTTGAACCTGATAGCCCAAAGATTAGATACAGTCGACCTCCTTGCCCGTAAATTAGATCAAGTCGTAGCCCTTTATCAACAGTCTCTTGCACAATATCCATCACCTTCTAATCATCAGGAGATTTGCTCTATTTGTGCTAGACCAACCATCATATGAATGAATACCCATCGTTGCACAGTTACCACCTTTAATCCAAGAATAAGTTCAAGCTACCAAAGATTACTCCAAGCCAATTAGTGATTTATTTTCAAATACATATAGCCAAGGTTGGAGGAATCACTCCAATTTTTCTTGGAAGTCTCAACAGACTCAAGCTCATATCCAAATTCCTCCTAGACAGAACTTTTAAAATATAGATCATAGTACCAAAACTATACCTATAATAGAGGTTAGCCTAGTTAGCCCACTCAGCCACCTTATATAATCAGCCATCATACCAACCTCCTCAATAGACCAATTTAGTCGATGATAGGTTTAATCAACTCCAACAACTAATCCTGGCCCAATAACAATCTATCGCCAAGCTAGAAGTACAAATAAGATAAATAGCTAAGTCCACCATAAGGATGGAACCAGGTCAATTACCAAGCCAAGCAATAGCAAACCCCAAAAAAAACTCATCAACCTTCAATCAAATGTCCCACCTAAGAATCTCCAATTTGAGAATGCTAAAGCAATCTCTGAGCTTAGAAGTGGTAGGATTCTTAAAGACCCATACCTAGACCCTATGGAAAGGCTAGTTGATGCTAGCCAAATTTAAACTTAGAAGAAGAAGTTTGTACTAAGACTAACCTCATGAAAGAACCTAAGCCCGAAATAGGTATTGATGCCAGTTTAAACTTGAATGAAAAAGATAAAGAAAAGAAGAGAGCAGATGAGTTGCTCGATACATATAACCTAGAGTTTCATTCCCTTCAGCCCTAGAAGCCGGCTCTTCATGCAAAAAGCAAGGAGCATATAGCAAGGAATTGATAGAATTATTTAAGCAATTACATATTAATTTATCACTTCTTGATGCAATTCAACATGTCTGGCTTATGATAAATTTTTGAAGGAACTTTATATCCAAAAGCATGAGTCACATAGTACGAAGAGAATTATATTGTCTGAGGATGTAAGTGTACTCCTGTTAAATCAATTACCTCAGAAAATGAAAGATCCTGGTGCTCTTTTGATTTCTTGCATTATAGGAGGCATCACCTTTGATCGAGCTTTATTGGATTTAGGAGCTAGTGTGAACCTACTTCCAACCTCAATTTACAAAAAATTTAGAATAGGGGAAGTGAAACCTATGTCAGTCATCTTACAACTAGTGGATAGATCTATTAAGACTCCATGTGGTTTAATTGAGGATGTTCTAGTTAGAGTAAACTAGTGTTATTTTCTAGTAGACTTTCTCATACTTGACATGGAACCATCCCAGGAGCTAAACCAAAATCCCATAATTTTAGGTCATCCATTCC
This sequence comes from Areca catechu, assembly GCA_021397845.1. Classification (NCBI taxonomy): domain Eukaryota; kingdom Viridiplantae; phylum Streptophyta; class Magnoliopsida; order Arecales; family Arecaceae; genus Areca; species Areca catechu. The sequence continues at coordinate 22,314,894 of CM038052.1, read as the reverse complement.
TAGCCATTGCCAATGCTAATATTAATTGTAAAACTGAAGCCATGGACATTTCTTTTATGATCAAAGGTAAAGATTAATATTTTAATACCTTAAAATTTGCTTAAGAAGAGGAAAGTTGTTCTATGATTGATCTAATAGATGAAATAGTTAATCTAAGTCTTCCTCCAATTTGATGGATGATAACGAACTTATTGAAGAAATCCAAGTTTAGGAGGTGAATGTCCTACTTGATTCACCTCACCTATCACATTCACAACCTTGGTCAATGATAACTGAACCTTTACCTGTCCTAGGAACTACACCATTACGTCCTTTGACTCAGGTCCACCATAACTAGAACTGAAGCCTTTGCCTGAATCACTTAAGTACATATTCTTAGGACATGAGAAAATCCTGCCAGTAATCATTGCTTCTAACCTAACTTCGGAGCAAGAAGATCAATTAATGGATGTTCTGAAAACATGTAAGGAAGCCATAGGTTGGACCGTTACTGACTTGAAAGGAATTAGTCCATCAATTTGCATGCACCATATTTACACAGAAGATAATTCCAAACCAACCTGAGAAATGCAAAAATGGCTCAACCCGAACATGCAAGAAGTGGTCAAAAAGGAAGTAATTAAATGGTTAGTTGGTGGTATCATTTATCCCATTTCTGATAACCACTGGGTGAGTCCCACTCAAGTTGTTCTGAAGAAATATGGACTCATAATTGTCTGCACTGACCAAGGGGATATAGTACTAACAAGACTTTCCATTGGGTGGCGTGTTTGTATTGATTATAAAAAACTCAATGCAGCCACCCGCAAAGATCATTGTTACCCAGTGAAACAACCCAAGAGGGAGGATAAATTAGGTTTTAAAAGCTTGTTGCAAGTATGTGCCAATTCAAAACAATCAAGGTGCTAGTGTGTTTTAAGTGTTTGTGTACTTGACAAGAGTATGCAATGGAAATAAAAAAGTAAATGCAAGAAAAGAGAGGCAATCACAAACATAAAAGATTTATAGTGGTTCGGTGTACTCCAAAGTACCTACATCCACTCTCCAAGGTTCACTTAAAAATTTTATTATAATCCCACTTGATTACAGTCAATTAGTTTTTTGGGCTCACTAATCACAACCCCTTGGTTTTCATAAGGCTGACAAAAAATCTCTTGGTTTTCATAAGGCTAACCAAAAACTCAGTTGATTTTCACAAGGCTCACCAATAACCTCTTGGTTTTCACAAGGCTAACAAAAAACCTAGTTGGATTTATAAGGCTTACCAACAATCAAAGTACTAGTTTCAATTCACTTGAAACTAGGAACAATAATAAATTCAAGTACAAAGAGAGAATATAATAAGCTTTCAAAAATAAAAGCAGATATCTCTTTGAAGTTCTTTAATAATGTTGAAGATGCTTGTCGTCAAGTTGTTGAAGCCTTAATCAAAGCTTGAAAGATGGACTTGAATGCTTCTTGAATGTTCTTGAATGCTTAAAGGCTCAACTTTACTCAAAAGTAATGAATGTTCAATAAATTCTCATCAGTATTCCATTAGTTACTTCTCTCTTGAGTTTGGTCCACTTTAAATACATTTTCAAGATTTAAATGATCATTTTTGACCATTGAAGAGGAGAAAATAGCCATTAGAGATAAAAGAACCAATTCTGCACTTCAAAAAACTAGCCATTACTGTTCATCCAGACCTCTAAGTGTCGACATTTCAGGTCATGAGTTAGCACATAAGTCGATACTTGAGTCGACATTAGGTCAAAGAATGTCTTCTGAAGCTCTCTAGAATGTACTGGTGCATCGACACTTCTTCTGGTGAGTCGACACTTAAGCTTCATGAGTCGATACTTCATGTGTGCCATCTGAAATTTTATCTATGTATCAGCTCAAGCTTCTATGAGTGGACACTTCACTTCCATGAGTCGACACTTCACTTCCATGAGTCGACACTTGGTAGAAACTCTCCTGAAACTCTTCTGAAACTTTGCTGAAACTTCTCCAAATATAAGATTTGAGGCCTTCAAGGTTATTCTCATGTACCAAGGTCCATTTAACTTGAAATTTCATCCAAAAAGTAAATTCTTCAACAAGATGACAAGTAATTAAACTTTCAACATGTAAGTATCCTGTTCTGATAAACATACTTTTAACATACAGTTAATACTCAAATACACTTAAGTATTTTGTTATTCATCAAAATCAGTACAGGAGTCAACAATCTTTTCCTTTTTGATGATGACAAAACTTTTACGTATATACACATAATAAGCTCAAAAGATTTGCAATAAGAATAGAGCATTTGGCTATAAGTATCAGAGCTAATGATGATAAGTATCAGAGTCTAAATTTGCAATGATTGTCAAGAGCTAAGACTCATTTACAATATATCAAAGCTATATATATGTATGAGAAGAAATTCAATTCATATAGCTTCAATGTTAGAACTGTAATTATAATATATCAGAGCTAGAAATTATGGAGTATCTGAGTTATGATTAAAATGTATTGGTGCTAAGTTGTATATATAAGATGCTCAAGAAGTGTATCATAACTAAAATATATTTGAAAAATAAATACTTCAACAAAAATAGATTGAATCATGAAAAGTATTAGAGCAAAAAACAAAGAAAAATTTTAAGAATATCAATACTTAAAAGATGTTAGAGCATATCATAGCAAATAGTATACCAAAAAGATAAAAAAATATCATAACAAATTATCAGGTCATGAAGTGTATCAGAGCATGAAAATAAGGAGTATTAGAGTATATAAATAAAAAAAAAAGTATCAGAACATAACAAATAGGAATAAGAAGTATCAGAGCATATAATTGAATCGTATCAGAGCATAGAATAAGAGCTCCCCCTCAATGATGATCTGAAAACAATTTTCAAAACTTACAAGTTTTAGCATTTCAAGATAAAAAATTTCAAAAGAATTAGAAATTATAAATTTTTCTCTCCCTTACTTTGTGCTCTTTTTCAAAATCTTTCCTTTTGCCATTAATTACTCCCTCTTTATTACTTCTTTTGTCATTCATTAATTACTCTCCCTTTTTGTCATCATGAAAAAGGATGCGAAAAAGAATAGAATAAGATGGAAATAAGACATTGCAGACGTGAAAGACATTGTGAAGAGATAAGAATACCAAGAGTTGCCAGAAAAGATATTATATATATATATATATATATATATATATATATATATATATATATATTCATATATTGATATACTTGATAAAAAAATTGATACATGATTCATAACAAAGCAAACATACATCAAACATACATCAAAGTGAAATGCTACTACCTAGTACACTGACCCTAGGGGTGCTTTCCTCATCATATGAGGACCCAATCTCTACAATAATAGGCCCTATAATCCTAGAGGGACGGGGTCACGACCACATCGACCGAAGATTTGAAAGTCTAGTCCTAACAGGTCTAGGAATGTTGTCATGGCTTTGGCTTCTGCGTATGGCATGTGCTCTCCCTCTAGCTGGTGTTGATGAAGATGCAATATCAGTGGCAAGAACAAAAGATGTGATAGGGTCAGATGGTGTAACATTAAAAATAGGTCCAGAAGGGAGAATGTGGAAACCAGGTATGTAGAACCCTAGTTCCTAGATTAATGAGGAAGTATGTAGGGTAGAGGAAGGAATCCCTAGTGTAGGAAGGTCAACTAAAGTATCTGGTGGATCAGAGTACAAAACAGGGATAGAGATATCATGATCAGAAGGAATCACTAGGGTGCTGGAAAGAATAGGTGTCTGATGAGCTGGACTGGATGGGATAGGAGCAACCTCAGAAGTCCTGTCAGTATGCTGGTCAGCTACGGTGTCTAGCTCAGGGTCCACTATGTAGTCAGCAACATCAAAATCTACAGAAGAATCTCCCTGACCAACTCCTGCCTCTGTGTTTGGAGCTGGAGTTGAAGGTGCAGAAGGTGCTGGCGGAGAGTCCGATGATGGAGGTGAAGGTGGCTTGGTAGATGTCAATCTGTTTAGTGTAGCCAGGACAACAGAGAAGCCATATCTCAACTCCTGGTGACCTGTCCTCATCTCCATATGTATCTGATTGACTCGCTGTCTAATGATCATTGTCTCTATCTCCATTTGAGTGATCCTATCCTCAATGCTTTCAGTAGGAGGTGGCACCTTTGGCTGTGCCGAAATTAATGGCATGGGCTGAGTATTAGGAATGTCTCTCGATGGCTCAGATGGTCTGACCTCATCCATAAATATCCGCTCCTCTTTAGCAACGTCCTCATCAACATCAGTGGTCTGTCCAGATATCCTCCATCTTCACTGACCTCTGTGTAAATGATATCCCATCCTGTGCAGTGACCTCTCATCATAGATGTCAGTATGAAGCAACTGCCTATAGGGCTCTCCATCTACGACAACTCCATAAGCTCTGAATAGGATGGTCAAACTCATGCCGTATGGTAAGCATAGCCTCCTGCTAGTAGCAGCCTTCAGTCATCTGATGTACCATGAGAACTGGGAGGCATACTGGAGTCCGCTGAATCAAGGATACCATCATGAGCAACTCTCTCCATAATGAAGTCGAAGCATCCGGTCTTTGGTAGAAATATCCGAGTGACGATGTGGTGCAGTAACCTCATCTCCAGAGAAAGTCGAGATGCAACCATGGTGGCTCCCTCAGTGAGATCCTCTCTTATAGATGCATCGAAATATGCTTATCCTGTCCACCAAAGAGTCCGCCATAGAACCTCTCATAGGGATCTCCCATGCCCTGCTCAAGACCTCTACAGTCAGTGGTATAGGACTCCCTCTGACCTCAGCAATCCAGCTGTCCGCTCCTTTAGCCAATGTACCATAGACTATCATATCAGGCCAGGGTAGAACCTCTCTATTAGTGAGCAGAAGTGGGCCAGCCCAGCATTTCTCAACCAATCTCCTATACGAAAATGATGCTGGTCCACAAAGTCGAAATCTACTCACTGTCCTCCAACAATGGCCTTGGAAGCTATCCTATTTGCTCCATGGATGGGTGGTTTGACAGAAATCTCTTGCTGAACTGGTGGCTCCGCTGCTTGATCCTCGTGGCGTGCCTTCATGCGCCGCTCTGTATCTTGTGCAAACAGATGAGGTCTCTTAACTATCTATTTCCTAGGACCCATCTTCTAAAAAAATAGGGAAGAAGCAATGTAGGGTGGAATGGACAAAGATTTCATGGTAAAATCATGAGAAATCAGAGAAGAACAATGAAAAATAGGGAAGAAACAGGCTCAAACAAGGAATCGAATGGTTGGAATAGTGATTAGAGTCAAACAGAGGTTGGGATATTGTTTAGGGATGAGTCGGCTCAAGGGTTTTGGAAGAAAAATAAGAGAAAATGATTAGTTTTCCCTATTTGTTCTCGGATTCCCGCCATTCAAGTGTCGACTCATGATTTTAGTCCAAATATTGATACTTGGAGGTGTCGACACTTCAAAGTGTCAACACTTCAACAAAAATCCAAAAAAAATGGGAAAAAAATCATAGAAAATTATAGAAACTGATTTTAATAGTCTATGAATGATTAATCATGATTTTCAAGAATATTTGATTAGAAAATTTTTAAGTGAAATTTGAAAGGTCATAAAGAGATCAAGATATAATCAAAAGGATTAATACTCCTAATTCCCTTCTAATCATATAGAACCTATCTTCATGAAAAGGCTTGGTCAGTATATCAGCTAATTACATTTCAGTGCAAACAAATTCAAGCATAACATCATTATTTTGAATATGATCTCTAATAAAATGATGTCTAATTTCAATGTGCTATCTTTTTGAGTATTGAACAAGATTTTAGTTAAATTATAGCACTAGTGTTATCACATCTTATTGGTATCTTAGTTAATTTAATGCCAAAATTCTCAAGTTGTTGTTTAGTCCATAAGATTTGAGCATAACAACTTCTAGCTACAATATATTAAGTCTCAATTATAAATCGTGCAACTAAATTTTATTTCTTACTAAACCATGAGATTAAATTAACTCCAAAAAATTGACAAGTTTCAAATATTCTTTTTCTATCTAATTTATAGCCAGCAAAATCAGCATCAGAATATGCAATCAAATTAATAGCTGAATTCTTAGAGTACCACAGTCCAATATAATAGTGCCAGATAAATATCTAAGTATACACTTAACAACCAATAAATATGATTTTTTAGGCTCAGACTGATATCTAGCATACATGCATATGCTAAACATAATATCTGGTCTATTAGCAGTTAAGTACAATAATGATCCAATAATGACTCTATAAAATCTTTGATCAACTTTCTTACCAGATTCATCCTTGTCAAGCTTACATGAAGGGCTTATAGATGTACCAATAGGCTGTCTTCTCCATCCCAAACTTTTTCTAGATCTCCTTTGTATATTTAACTTGGTTGATGAAGATCCCTTCACTTGTTTATTTAATTTGGAGTCCAAGAAAGTAGCTCAATTCTCCTATCATGCTCATCTCGAACTCTTCCTGCATTAGCTTTGCAAATTCTTAATATAGAGATTCATTAGTGGCACCAAAGATAATATCATCAACATAGATCTGTACTACTAGAGATCATTAGTCTTTTTTTTAAAAATAGTGTAGTATCAACATGACCTCCAGTAAAACCATTTTCAATCAAAAATTTACTAAGTCTTTCATACCATGCACGAGGGACTTGCTTTAAACCATAAAGTGTTTTGTGTAGTTTGAAAATATGATCAGGATGTGCATGATTTTCAAAACTATGTGGTAGTTCAACAAAAACTTTTTAGTTATATAACCATTCAAAAATACACTTTTAACATCTATTTAAAGTAGTTTGAAATTCATAAAATATGCAAATACTAAAAGTAATATAATAGCTTCAAGTCTAGCTACTGGAGCAGAGGTTTCATCAAAATTAATTCCTTCTTCTTGATTATAACCCTTAGCTACCAGTCTAGCCTGTTTCTAGTTACTACTTCATTTTCATCTAATTATTTCTATATACCCATTTTGTACCAATTATGGAAGCATTAGATGGTCCTTCTATTAGTGTCCAAATATTATTTCTTTCAAATTGATTTAATTCTTTTGCATAGCAATCATCCAATTAGGATCTTTTTCAGCTTCTTCAATACATTTAGGTTTAATTTGTGAAACAAAAGCAATATAATCACATTCATTTCTAATAGAAAATCTAGTTCTTATCCCTCTCGGTGGATCATCTAAGATTAATTCCTTAGGATGTCCATGAGCATACCACCTTTTTAGGTAGATCCTTTGGTGAAGATCTGGTGGCTTCTTTTTCATTCTTCTTGTTTGATCTTCTTTACTTTCTTTGATAGGGGAATCATCCAAAGTCAGCTTCCTAAGTCCTTCAACACCTGCACATTCATCAAAAATATTCTCTTTTCTAGAGGATTTGTTAGTAGTCTCTTCAAATACAACATGTAAAGACTCTTCTATTACAAGTGTTCTTTTGTTAAAAATTCTGTATGCCTTACTAGATATAGAGTATCCTAAGAAGATACATTTATCTGACTTGGCATCAAATTTATCCTAATTATCTTTTTCATTATTCAAAATAAAACATCGACAAAAAAAAACCTAAAAATACTTTAAAGTAGGTTTTCTTTCTTTCCAAAGCTCATATGGAGTTTCTTTAAAATTAGCCAAATTAAAACATGATTTAAAATATAACAAGCAGTATTAACAGTTTCTATCCAAAAATATCTTGGAAGATCATTTATGCAAAGCATTATGCATGCCATTTCTTCTAAAGTTATATTCTTTCTTTCTACTATCCCATTTTGTTGAGATATCCTAGGTACAGAAAAGTTATGTTCAATTCTTTTTTTATTATAAAAAATTTTGAAATATTGATTTTCAAATTCAGTTCCATGGTCATTTGAATACAAATGATAGAAGTACCTTTTCATTTGAAACCTTTCGATAAAACTTCGTGAAAGCCAAAAATGATTCATCTTTATGTGCTAAAAATAAATCCATATAAATCATGAGAAATCATCCGCTATGACTAGTCCATATCTCTTGCCTCCTAGGCTTATGATCCTAGTTGGTCTAAATAGATCCATATGGAGTAGTTCTAGTGGCCTAAAAGTTGAAACCATTTCTTTAGTTTTAAAAGATGTTCTTGTTTGTTTTCCAATTTGACAAGCTTCATAAATTTTATCTTTTTCAAATCTAAGTTTTGATAAATTCTTTACTAAATTCTTTTTGCATAATTTATAAAGTAGATGCATGCTTGCATGACCTAATCTATAATGCCAAAGCCAACTAGTCTCATTAGTTATGGAATTCATTGCAACTAGGCATTCACCATCATGTAGAGGTAAATTATCAAGATCAACAAGATAGATGTTGCCATGCTATTTTCAATGAATTTCATTCCATTATTATCAGGACTAGAAACCATACAAAGGGAAGATTCAAAAACTACTTTAAAGTTTTTATCACAAAACTGACTAATACTAAATAGATTATATTTTAATCCTTCAACTAATAAAATATTATCAATAAAAGTAGAAGGGAATATGTAAACTTTATCGATACCAATAAATTTTTCTTTATCATTATCTCCAAAAGTTACACTCCCTCTATTTAGAGCCTCAAGAGATGTGAGTTACTTTACATCTCCTGTCATGTGTCTTGAACAACCACTATCAAGATACCACAATCTCTTTTTTTCTTTGGTTGCAAGACACACCTGCAAAACAGATCTAGTTTTCATTTTAGGTACCCAAGCCATCTTGGATCCTTTAGGGTTAGTACTAAGGATGGTTCCTTTTGGAACCCAAACCTTTCTAGAATTATTCAACTTTCTTAGATCACACTGATATGCTTTATGCCCTAATTTTCTACGACTAAAACAAGTAACATTAGATGATGCATGAATAAAGAAATTCTTGAAAAATTTTTGTTCTTTTGCTGCTTGTAACCAAGTCCTGTTTATTAAATATAGCTCTTTGATTGTTCAATAATAAATTTAATTTTTAGAACTATATATAAATTTTTTAACAAATGGTTTAACTTTGTCAAGCTCATCTTTGAATTTCTTGTTTTCTACCTCAAGGTCTTTGTTTTTCTGTAAAAGTTCATTATTTGAAACAATAACCTGGGTCTTTTCAAAACTTCTATTTCCATTGATAAAGTATTTTTTTATTTTTCTAAAACATCAATCTTAGTTTTTAAATCATTGTTTTCATTTGCAAGATTGGTGTTTTCATGAGAAAATGAATTAGCATGCTTCTTCAACTTTTTATTCTCAATTTTCATCAATTTGTATTCATGCATGAGTTCATCAAAAGTATCTCTAAGTTCACGTAATATAAATTCAAGTTCATGCTCAGATTGTACCTCATCTTTTTGAGCCATGAGGCAAAGATTGGCTATTTTTTATTGTTCTTCCTCTGAACTGGAGTCTTCACTGTCACTCCATGTTGCCATCATTGCCTTCTTTTTGAACTTCTTGAATTTCTTAAGGAGTGGGTAATCAACCTCGAAGTATCCAGGCTTCTTGCATTTGAAGCAAATTGTTGATCCTTCTCCTTCTTTTTTTCTTTTTCTTTTCCTTTTCTTTGCTAGGCTGAGGCTTCTTTTTATAGAAAAATTTCATCTTTCTCATAAATCTTCTAAACTTTCTTGCAATAAGTGCCTCTTCATCATCATTTTGTCCTTCTTCAGATTCTTCACTTGAAGGTTCATCTGGTATAGTGGATTTGAATGATATCTGCTTCTTCTTTCTATCCATATCCACTGTATTTTGCTTCAGTTTAACTCATAAGTTATGAGTGAACCAACAAGTCGTCCAAGGAAAGTGTCTCAATATCTTTAGCTTCTTAAATTGCTATGACTTTCTGATCCCAAGATGTTGGCAATGACTTGAGAATTTTATTTACAAAGTCAGCGTTAGACATAATCTTCCAAGACTTCTCATGCTATTCACAATGTTAGTAAATTTAGTATACATATCAGTAATAGATTTATTAGGTTCTATTCTAAACATCTCATATGTATGTACAAGTATATTTACTTTAGTATTCTTCACTTGATTGGTATCCTCATGAGTAATATCAAGTATATCCCATATTTTCTTCATAGAGGTGCATGTGAAAATTCTATTAAATTCACTAGGATCCAATGCACAATAGAGCAAGTTCATTGCCTTAGTATTAAGCTCGGATTACTTAATGTCATTTTCATCCCAATCCTCTTCAAGTTTTGGAATGAAAATGCTATTAACAATGATTGAAGAAATATATGGACCTTTATCAACTACTTTCTAAAGATTATAATCTATAGAATGCATATAAATTAGCATGCAAGTTTTTCAATATGTGTAATTTGTGCCATTAAAGTAAGGTGGTCTATTTGAGGCTTGACCCTCAACAACATTAGAACCTAAGGGGGCTGCCATAGATCTTTAACTCAAAATAGTTAGACCTATAAGCTGAGTACGTGGCTCTGATACCACTTGTTGCCCAGCGAAGCAACCCAAGAGGGGGGTGAATTAGGTTTTAAAAGCTTGTTGCAAGTATGTGCCAATTCAAAACAATCAAGCTGCTAGTGTGTTTCAAGTGTTTGTGTGCTTGACAAGAGTATGCAACGAAAATAAAGAAGTAAATGCAAGAAAAAAAGAGGCAATCAAACACAAGAAGTTTATAGTAGTTCAGTGCATTCTAAAGCACCTACACCCACTCTCCAAGGTCTACTTGGAAATTTCACTATAATCCCACTTGATTACAACCGATTAGTTTTCCGGGCTCACTAATCACAATCCCTTAGTTTTCACAAGGCTAACAAAAATCTCTTGGTTTTCACAAGGCTAACTTAAAACCTAGTTGGTTTCACAAGACTAACAAAAATCTAATTGGTTTTACAAGGCTCACCAACAACCAAAGCACTAGTTTCAATCCACTTGAAACTAGGAACAATAATAAATTCAAGTACAAAGAGAGAATACATAAGCTTTCAAAACTAAAAGTAAATATCTCTTTGAAGCTCTTTGATGATGTTGAAGATGCTTGCCTTCAAGTTGTTGAAGCCTTAATCAAAGCTTGAAGGATGGACTTGAATGCTCTTGAATGCTTGAAGACTCAACTTCACTCAAAAATAATGAATGCTCAACAAATTCTCATTAGTGTTCTATTAGTTATTTCCCTTTTGAGTTTGGTCCACTTTAAATACCTTTCCAAGCCTTAAATAACCATTTTTGACTGTTGGAGAGGAAAAAATAGCCATTAGGGACAAAATGATCAATTTTGTGCTTCAAAAAATTAGCCATTATTGTTTATCCAGACCTCCAAGTAATGATACTTCAGGTCATGTGTCGACACATGAGTTGACACTTGAGTCAACATTGAGTCAAACTAGGTCAAAGAATATCTTCTAAAGCTCTCTTGAATGCATTGGTGCATTACACTTCTTCTGGTGAGTCGATACTTGGTCGATACTTGAACTTCATGAGTCGACATTTCAGCATGCCATCTGGAATTTCTTATGTGTATCAGCTCAAGCTTCTATGAGTTGACACCTTGAGTTAACACTTCACTTCCATAAGTCGACACTTGGCTAAAACTTTCCTAAAACTCTTCTGAAACTTTGCTGAAACTTCTCCAAACATAAGATTTGAGTCCTTCAAGGTTATTCTCATGTACCAAAGTCCATTTAACTTGAAATTTCATCTAAAAAAGTGACTTCTTCAATAGAATGACAAGTAATCGAACTTTCAACATGTGAGTACCCTGTTATGATAAAATATTTTTAACACACAGTTAGTACTCAAATATACTTAAGTATTTGTTATTCATCAAAATCAGTACATGAGTTAACAATCATTTTTCTTACTCTTCATTGACCAAGTTTTGGAGAGATTAGCTAGCCAACAATATTTCTGCTTTTTAGATGGATACTCTAGATACAATCAAGTAGAAATCTATCCAGGAGACCAGGAAAAGACCACTTTCACTATCCTTATAGAATCTTTGCTTTTCGTAAAATGCCCTTTGGACTGTGTAATGCACCTGCAACCTTTCAAAGGTGCATGATATCAATTTTCTCAGATATGATAGGAGATTTTTTAGAATTTTTTATGGATAACTTTTCAGTCTTTGAAAAGTTTTTAAGAGTTACCTTAACAATTTGAAGAGGATATTAGAATGATGCGTCAAGACCAATCTAGTTTTAAGCTAGGAAAAAAGTTATTTCTTGGTTCAAGAAGGGATCATCGTAGAGCACATTATATCAGAAAGAGGGATTGAGGTTGATAGAGCTAAAGTCAAATTAATTTCTAAACTTCCTCCACCCACTTCTGTCAAGCAAATTCGATCTTTCCTTGGCCACATAGGATTCTACCATCACTTCATCAAAGTCTTTTCCAAAATATCCCGTCCTTTATGTAATATACTTACTAAGGATATCCCTTTAACTTTAATGAGGACTATCTTAAGGCCTATGAGTTTCTAAAAGAAGCTGTGACTAAAGTCCCAATCATCCAACCCTCGGATTGGTCACTACCTTTTGAAATAGTATGTGATGCTTCAGATGTGCCATAGGAACTATTTTGGGTCAGAGGGTAAACAAATATCCTATGATAATTTATTAAGCTAGTAGAACTCTAAATGAAGCCCAAAATAATTATACAATAATTGAGAAAAAGTTACTAGCTATAGTATTTGTCCTAGAAAAATTTTAATCTGATTTATTAGGATCCAAGATCATGGTATATTCAGATCACTTAGCTTTGAGATACCTGCTCTCAAAGAAAGATGCTAAACCATGATTGATTAGATGGATCTTACTGCTACAATAATTGATATTGAAATTCGAGATAAGAAGGGATCAGAAAATATTGTAGCAGACCATCTATCTAAAATCTTAGTTGAAGATTATGAGTCTACATTAATTCAAGAACTTTTCCTAACAAACAACTCCTAGCAGTTTCACATGCAAAGGCCCCTTGGTTTGCGAACATAGTTAATTACTTAGTGATTGGACAAATTCCTAATGGCTGGTCTAAGAATGAAAAGGATTGATTCTTTGCTCAAATCAAGTATTATTTCTAGGAATATCTTAAACTTTTTTGAATTATGCTGATCAGATCATTTGTAGATGTGTCCCTAAGTCTGAATAATTGAGTATCTTAAATTTTTGTCACATTCTTGCTTGTGGAGGACACTTCTCTGGTTGAAAAACTATAGCTAAAGTATTGCGAAGTAGATTTTACAAGCACACATTATTTAAGGACACCCATACTTTTAGCCAATAATGTCTCAAATATCAAGTCTTAGAAAATATTTCAAGGAAAGACATGATGCTTTTGAACCCCATCTTGGTAGTTGAAATCTTTGATATTTGGATAATTGATTTCATGGGACCCTTTCCACCCTTTAATGATTTTAAGTACATTTTGGTGGCCGTCAATTATGTTTCTAAATGGATTGAGGCAATGGCAACCTGAACCAATGACTATAAGGTGGTTATAAAATTTGTTCAAAAGAATATCTTTTCTAGGTTTAGATTTTCATATGCCATCATTAGTGATGGAGGTATCCATTTCATAAACTACCAGTTCCGAATATTACTACAAAAATATAGGGTCACACATAAGGTAGGTATACCATACCACCCACAAACTAATGGTCAGGTGAAAGAATCTAATAGGAAAATCAAGAACATCCTGCAAAAGACTTGATCCTGAAGACTGGTCAAAATGATTAGATGATGTATTATGGGCTTATAGGATAGTGTATAAGAACCCTATTGGCATGTCTTCTAATAGACTGGTCTATGGGAAAGCATGTCATCTCTTGATTGAACTTGAACATAAAGCATATTGGGCAATTAAGTAATTAAGTTTTGATTTGAAACAAGCTGGTTCTAGTTGGATGCTATAGCTAAGTAAACTAGATGAATTAAGATGAGAGGCCAATGAAAATTCATGCATTTATAAAGAAAAAATGAAAGCCTTTCATGATAAGCATATCTCTAGGAAGACCTTTGAGCCAAATCAATAAGTTTGGTTATTTAATTTAAAACTCCGACTATTTTCTAGAAAACTAAGATCTAGATGGGATGGACCTTACATAATAAATCAAGAATTCCCTCACAATGCAATCAAAATTCATGATCCTAGATCAGGACATTTCTTTAAAGTAAATAGTTAATGATTAAAACTATATATTGAAGGGATATCGTCAAATCAAATCATTGATCAAGTAACCTTAACTGATCCACACTAAACTAAGCTGCTTTGTGTCTGGCTGAAGATATTAAACTTAGTGCTTGTTGGAAGATAAACCAATATGAACCTAGTACTTATTTTCTCTTTCAAAAATAAAAAATAAAAAAAAGGAAGAAAAAGACATCTCCTTTACATTAATGATGAGCTTCTCAGGTTACTTCTATCCTTAACCAGTTCCTATTTATCCTTTTGGTTGTATTCATTTCTTTAAATTATTTTATCATTAGGGACAATGGTATTTAAGTTGTGGGGTAGGACAAATTTTTAAAATTTGAAAAAAAAATAAAAATTTTAAGAATTTTTATTTTTTTTGAAAAATCTCTAAAAAAATCTTTTAATTTTTTAAAAAATATATATATAAATTTATCTTGAATAAATCATATGTCAAGAAAAAAATTTGAGCAAAATAGACTAGAAAAAGATAGTAGAGTTAGAAGATATTTGCTAATGACTGTAGTAAATCAAGCAGTAGACTAGTTGATCAAACTTTTAGTGGCCTATTTAAATCATCTAAAGGCTAGTAGCACTTTCAATTGCACATGTACACTGACAAGGCAAAGTAGGTGTTAGTTGTAAGGTCAACTAGAGATCCAATTATCACTAAAAATTGGTAATTGATATACATCCCATTTAAAAAAACTTGAATTTGAGGAAAGAGCTACTATTGGCTTCACCCAGTGATTTTGATGAATAACAAAACATTGAGTGCATATTGTATTCTAATGAGGATTTCAAGTTGTGAGTTTTCAGGAAGAAAGCACCTCAAAATCTCAAAACTTATGGTTTATGGCACGTAATGGCACGGAGCAATTCTCAAATCCGGGCATCCTTCATTGAAAAATGGCATCTAAATATTTAAATATTATGTGTTTATGTTTTCTAGAATTATATTTATGTTTTCGAGGCATTTACACTTGAATCTGAGATTTTTCAGTCTCAAGTGTCGACACTGGACAGTCAAGTGTCGACACTTCAGCATTTGCACAGACAAAAATCCTTGGCACGCCAAGTGTCGACACCTATATCCAAGTGTCGACACTTAGGTTCCAAGTGTCGACTCAAGGCATGAGAATTTTGAAAATACAGAACTTTGTTATTTGAGGATTTGTATCAAGTGTCGACACCTGTGCATCAAGTGTCGACACTTGAATGTTCAAGTGTCAACACCCAGAGATCAAGAGTCGACACTTGACAGCCAAGTATCGACACCTGACAGCCTGACAGCTCTAACGGATCTATTTTTCTGGCTTGCAGAACTTGCTTTTCAAGCTCCAAATGGCTATTTCCGAGGTACCAACGGTCACAAATCATTTTTTGGAAGGTTCTTGGTGTATTTAACCTCCACCAACCTCATTTTAAAGAAAAATGAAGTGTATGGAAGTGTATTGAAGTGCATTCAAGTCTACTCAAAAGCCAAAAAGCCAATATTCTCTCAAATACTTCACATCAAAAGCCTCTTATAGTTTGATTTCTTGAAAAGCCTACAAGCTCATCCTTATTTCATTCCAAAAAAGAGGCACCTTGAAGGAGATTCCAAGGAAGAGTGAAGACAAAGCATCTACTTGAGCTTCAAAGATTCCAATCTACTCTTGAAGAGAGTTTGTTTTAGTTTTAAATTGTATATGTTTTATTATGATTTGACCTTGCTTTCAAGGGTGTCTTGAAAGAAGGTTATTATAGTTTGTTGGTGAGCCAAAGGGATAAAACAACTAGGGTTAACTTGTGAGCCCGAAGACAAAACAAGTGTTAAGGGTTGTTGGTAAGCCTAAGTGATAAAACCAACTTAGGTTTTGACTTGTGAGCCTTGTGAAAAACAAGTCAATTATAATCTAGTTTGGATTATAGTGAAATTCCCAAGAGTGGCTTGGGGAGTGGATGTAGGTGCTAGGTTTGCACCGAACCACTATAAGCCTTGTGTTTGTATGTGATTACTCTCTTCCTCTCTTGCTCTTTAATTATTGCTAACATCTTGCATTGAATTTATTCATTGTTCACAAGCACCACTAGTCCCTCTTATTATTGCCTTAAATTTTTAAAAGACCCAATTTACCCCCCCTCTTGGGCTCCATTTCTGGGCAACAAGTGGTATCAGAGCACGGTACTCTCTTGTAGGTCCAAGGATCTTGAGTAAAAGATCATGTCAGCCCCAATAGGAATGGGTATTGTTGAAGGTCAAGCTTCAAATCGTCCCCCACTTTTTAATGGCACAAATTACACATACTGGAAGACACGCATGCGCATATTTATTCAAGCTCTTGATTATAATTTATGGAGGACAACTGTAAAAGGTCCTCATCAGCCTACCATGTTGATTAATGTCATTCTCACTCCAAAATGAAAGATGATTGGGATGAGAATGACATTAAGCAAATCGAGCTTAATGCTAAGGCTATGAACTTTTATTTGTTTCTCTTGATCCAAGTGATTTAATAGAATATCAAATTATCTCTCTGCCAAGAAGATTTGGGATACACTTGAGGTTACCCATGAGGGTACACACCAAGTGAAAACCACCAAGGTCAACATGCTTATTCATACATATAAAATGTTTAAAATGGAACCTACTGAGTCAATTAGTGAATGTATACTAGGTTCACAAACATTGTGAATGGCATGAGAAGCCTAGGAAAAATTATTTCTAACGATGAACTTGTGAATAAACTTCTCAGGTCTCTACCAGCTTCGTGGGATGCAAAGGTCACTGCTATTGAAGAAGCTAAGGATGTCACACACTCTCCCGCTAGAACAACTGTTGGGTTCTTTAATGACTTATGAGCTCTCCCTCAAACAAAAGAATGGAGAGGTCGACAAAAAGAAGAAGGCAATCACGTTCAAATCTACTGCTAGAGAGGACTCAAGCGAAGACTCCGAAGAAGATGATGAAGGAGATGAGACGGCTCTGTTAGCAAGAAAATTCAGAAGGTTCATGAGGAAGAAAAAGTTAACTACAAAAAGAAACCTCTGAAAGGTGAGCCAAGTAAAGAAAGGATAAAGAAAAGGAGAAGGAGCAGCCTACGTGTTTTGTGTACAAAAAACCCGGGCATTTCAAGGTAGACTGCCCCTTGTTAAAGAAAAGCAGAAGAAAACTGAGAAAGAAAGCCATGGTAGCAACCTGGAGTGAAAGTGAAGACTCCAGTTCTGAGGAAGAACAGCAGGAGGTAGCAAACTTCTGTCTGATGGTCGATCATGATGTGGTATGTTCCGAAACCGAAAATGAATTTACTTTTGATGAGCTTCATGAGTTTTGACGAACTAGTCGTAGAATTTCAAAAGTTAAAATCAAAACATAAAGATTTAAAGAAGCAAAATTTGGATCTAGCCAAACAAATAACAACCTTTCAAATGAAAATGAATGCCTTCTTATACAAAATAAAAAATAAATGATAAGATTATGGCACTTGAAAAAGAAAAGGATATCTTTAAAATGAAAAGTGACTTACTTTCAAATGAAAATTTGTCAAAACAAAGCAAAGAAATTTTAAATGAAAACAAAAGATATAAAGAAGAAATTGAAAAACTAAAACCTTTTGTAGAAAAATTTACTTACAGTTCTGAAAAATTGAATTTATTCTTAAATAACCAAAGAAGTATTTGACAAAGCAGGTTTAGGATTCAGAACTCATAAAAATAGAAACTCTTAAAATTTCTTTGTGTCTGCATCTTCATCCATTATTGCTATACTTGTGGTATCAAAGGACACAAATCTTATATGTGCAACAAAAGAAGTTAAATAATACTAAGAAAGTTTGGGTTCCAAAAGGAACTAGTGCCACTAACCAAAAAGGATCCAAGATAGCTTGGGTACCTAAAGTCTCCACTTGATCTTTATTGCAGATATGCCTTGCAACCAATAAGAAAAGGATGTGAAACCTTGATAGCGGTTACTCAAGGCATATGACAGGAGATGTGGAGCAGTTCTCATCACTCATATATCAAAATGGTGGCAATGTAACTTATAGTGATAATGGAAAGGGCAAAATTATCTGTATTGGTAAAATCCATATCACCCTATTCTTATATTGATAATGTATTATATGTTGATGGTTTAAAACATAACTTGCTTAGCATTAGTCAATTTGTGACAAAAATTTTAAAGTTGTTTTTGAATCTTCCTTGTGCATTGTTTCTAGTCTAGATGACAATGGCATTAAGTTCATTAGTCATAGGCATGGCAATATTTATATGGTTGATCTTGATGATCTCCCTATTAGAAAGGTCAATGTCTAGTGGCAATGGAAGCCAAGATCGATGAAACTAGTTGGCTTTGGCATAGACTAGGACATGCAAGCATGCATTTAATTTCAAGACTTAGCAAAAAGAACTTGGTAAAGGATTTGCCTAAACTCAATTTTGAAAAAGATAAGATTTGCAGTCCATGTCAACTTGGAAAACAAACAAATTCTCTTTCAAACCAAAAGGAGTAATCTCTACATCTAGACCTTTGGAATTGCTTCACATGGACCTCTTTGGGCCAACTAGAACATCTAGTTTGGGAGGTAAGAAGTATGGGCTAGTCATTGTAGATGATTTTCACGATTTACATGGATCATGTTTTTAGCACATAAAGATGAAACTTTTTCTGAATTTATTAGATTTCATAAAAGAGTTTTGAATGAAAAAGGTGTTTCAGTAGTATCTTTGAGAAGTGATCATGGAACCGAATTTGAAAATATCGATTTGATAAATTTGTATGAAAATAGAATTCATCACAATTTTTCTGCACCTAGGACACCTCAACAAAATGGGGTAGTAGAAAGAAAAATAGAACTCTTGAAGAAATGGCATGCACCATGCTTTGTGAAAATGATTTACCTAGATATTTTGGGCAGAAGCCATAAATACTGCATGCTATATTTTAAATCGAGTTTTAATTCGACCGATTTTAAAGAAAACACCTTATGAGCTTTGGAAGGGCAGAAAACCCTCAATTCGTTATTTTCATGTTTTGGATGCCGTTGTTTCATCTTAAACAATGATAAAAATAATTTGAGTAAATTTGATGCCAAATCAGATGAGGGAGTCTTTCTAGGCTACTCCACATCTAGTAAGGCATACAGGGTCTTCAACAGAAGAACACTTGTTGTTGAAGAATCCATACATGTGGTATTTGATGAAACTAACCAAAAATTTCAAGAAAAGAAGATGTACTTTGATGAAACATGTAGCAAGAAAACTGAAAAAATGAACAACAATGAAGGGCTTACCAAGGAACAGAACGATGATCAAAACATGAAGGAGATCAAGCACAAGGTGATGAAAATACATCAACTGTTGATCCATTACCAAAAGAATGGAGGTATGCTCATGGACACCCAAAAGAACTAATTATAGGTGATCCATCTAAAGGTGTAAGTACTCGATCATCCCTTAGAAATATCTGTGATTACTTAGCTTTTGTGTCTCAAATTGAACCTAAAACTATTGAGGAAGCTGAATATGATAGTAATTGGATAAATGCTATGCAAGATGAACTTAATCAATTTAAAAGGAACAATGTTTGGACATTAGTAGATAGGCCTTCAAACACTTCAATTATTGGTACAAAATGGTTTTTCGAAATAAACTTGATGAAAATGGAGTAGTAACTAGAAATAAGGCTAGACTAGTTGCCAAAGGATACAATCAGGAGGAAGGGATAGATTTTGATGAAACCTTTGCTCCTGTAGCTAGACTTGAGGCAATTAGGCTATTGTTGGCTTTTGCTTACTTCATGAATTTTAAATTATATCAAATGGATGTAAAAGTGCATTTTTAAATGGATTAATTGAAGAAGTTTACGTTGAGCAACCCCCTGGTTTTGAAAATTCTGAATTTCTAAATCATGTTTATAAACTTCATAAAGCTTTGTATGGTTTGAAACAAGCTCCAAGAGCTTGGTATGATCGTTTAAGCTCTTTTTGCTCAAAAATAATTTTACTAGAGGTAATGTAGATAAAACTTTGATTTTAAAGAAAAAGAATGATGATCTCTTAGTAGTACAAATCTATATAGATGATATAATATTTGGTGCTACTAATGAATCTCTTTGTCAAGATTTTGCAAAGTTAATGCAGGGTGAGTTCGAGATGAGCATGATGGGAGAACTGAATTTCTTCCTCGGACTCCAAATAAGGCAAACAAAGAGGGATCTTCATCAACCAAACAAAATACACAAAAGAAATACTCAAGAAGTTTGGGATGGAGAACACTAAGCCTTTAGGTACCCCTATGAGCTCTACATGTAGACTTGACAATGATGAATCAGGTAAGTCTATAGACCAAAAATTATATCGTGGCATGATCGGTTCATTGTTATATCTTACTGCCAGTAGGCCAAATATCATGTTTAGTGTCTGTATGTGTGCTAGATATCAGTCTAATCCTAAAGAGTCTCATCTTTTGGCTGTTAAACGCATACTTAGATATCTATTGGCTCAATTAAAATTGGTTTATTGTACTCTAGAGATTCTTCATTTGAATTGATTGCTTATTATGATGCTGACTTTGTTGGTGTAAACTTGATCGTAAAAGTACTAGTGGAACCTGTCAGTTTCTTGGAGTAAATTTGATCTCTTGGAGTAGCAAGAAACAGAACTCAGTTGCTTTATCTACGGCGGAAGCCGAATATATAGCAGTTGGAAGCTGTTGTGCTCAAATCCTCTGG
Organism: Areca catechu; assembly: GCA_021397845.1. NCBI lineage: Eukaryota > Viridiplantae > Streptophyta > Magnoliopsida > Arecales > Arecaceae > Areca > Areca catechu. The sequence continues at coordinate 22,294,004 of CM038052.1, read as the reverse complement.
ATCAAACACAACTCGAAGATTTTGGCATTAAACTAACTAAGACACCCATAAGATGTGACAATACTAGTGCAATCAACCTATCTAAAAATCCTGTGCAACATTCAAAAAGTAAATACATTGAAATAAGACATCATTTCATAAAAGATCATGTACAAAATTCTAATGTTATTCTTGATTTTGTATGTACCGATGATCAATTAGCAGATGTGTTTACCAAGCTTTTGAGTGAGGATAGGTTCTGTCTGAATAGAAGAGAGTTAGGTGTCATTGATCCATTTTCCTAGAACTCTCTTAGTATTAATTATACCTAAATCCTAGAGCTCAAAACCTATTGATTAAAGCCCCAAAACTTATCAAAATATTCCTATTTTTCAAAAATTTTTTGGATTTTCTCGATTTTTTTTTGGCCAAGTGTCGACACTTGGAAATTGTCAAGTGTCGACACCTGACCAAGTGTCGACTTGACACATTGAAGTGTCGACACTTGACACATTCGAAGTGTCGACACTTGCAAAACAGGAACTATTTTTAAAAAGGTCGACTGAGGTTTTGTAATTTTCTTTCCCCTGCCGATTTCTTGCAACAGTGGTCCCCTCTGTCCAAATCCAACCTTTTACTCTTCATCCATCACAAATCAGGTATTCCCCTTTCCATTTTTATTTTATTTTCCTTGTTTTGGTTTTGACATTTTCGAACCAAACAACCGTGATGGGGTTTTTCGAGTGTTTTTCATGAATCTAACCAGATTTTACGTGTTTTAGTGGATTTCTAAAACTCCATTTGAGGGAATAGTGATTTAAACGTATTTTTCTCGGATTTCCTCGTCATTTGGTCGTTTTCACCCACTTTTCGCAAAAAACACTGTTTTATTGATTTTGGCGAAATAATTTGGATTTTCATCTAAATTAAACATACTAAATTCATTTATTGTTGATTTAGAAAATTTTCATGAATATTTGCGACATTTTTGCCTATTTGCTAAAACCCTAAGTGTTTAGACCTAAATCCCATGGGTTTGATTTTTAGGCCTTACAAAAATTATTTCCAAAGGTTCAAATATGTTTTAACGAACAAAAATATTTTCTATAAATATATGTTCGAATATTGTCAAAATAAGTTGTAAAAATCCTACCTTAAACGGATTGACAGTTTTTAAACATTTATACTGGTTTTCAAAACCTATCTAAGAAATGAAACTCTCATTATCTCAGCTGTAGCCAGTCCCTTAGCTCTAAACCTATCTTCCTTCTTCCCTGGTCAGCTTGCTGTAATGGGTCCTAGGAAGAGACTTGCAGTTAGAGAGAGGCCCAGTCGTGGCATTGAGAGGAGGTCGAAGGCCAGATTTGATACAGCACAGCCTAGCAGTACAGCCATACCGAGCTCCCCCCTGTAGAGAGGATGGCAGAGAAGTTAGTAGCCTCAGGGAGGAGAGTTGACTTGGAGTGTTTTGACAGGCACCACTTCGGTATTCGACAGGTACTCACTGATGCTGGATTAGTACCATTCTGCACCATGCAGGAGAGGTACTATCCTCACCTAGTGAGAGAGTTTTATGGTGCATTGGACTGTCGACGACTTCTGTGGACTACTTCAGTCAGGGGTATTCAGATTTCACTGACAGATGAGCTCCTGAGCAGAGTTTGGGAGATCCCGGAGGGGAGCCTGTGTCTTTTCGGTAGATGATAGAGAGGCTGCATTTATGTGCATTCTTGAGAGGGAGGATGTTCACGGTATATCCGTAGTTACCACGAACCAGTTGTCATTGGAGATGCGCCTATTGCACCACATCACTGCACGGATTCTACTACCGAAGACTGGGAGATTTGACTTCATCACCAAGAGGGAGTTGATGGTGATGACGAGCCTGATTGAGAGGAGGCAGACTGATCTTCCATCCCTGATGCTCACTCAGATGCATGATGATGTGACACAGCACCGACACTGTTTACCGTACGGCATGGCACTGACCAGACTATTCAGAGTGTGTGGAGTATCATTGGAGGGGGAGATCCCCAAGGAGATACTACACACAAATGTGTACGACGAGAGGTCTTTGCACCGCATGGGATACAGGTTAGTTGGAGGTCGATGGGTTCGCAAAGAGTCTGGCCAGGAGCCAGATGAGGAGGACGAGATTCGAGAGGCAGAGGCTGGACCATCTGAGCCAGCAGTTTTTCCTCTAGTAGATATCCTATCGACACAGGCAGAGCATTTGTCTCCTGACACTTCAGCTCCTCCGCCACCTTCTACAGGACTATCTTTTGAGGAGCATGCCAGAGAGCAGTTCACAGAGATCAGGGATGAGATGACTCAGCTATGTAGCGAGGTTGAGCTTCTACGAGCACATACTACCTCGGAGTATGCTGAGATTAGCAGATCTATGGAGGAGGGAATCTCTCGCATTGAGGGTCTGTTGAGATCCCTTATACCTCCTGCAGCCCCTGCAGTTGTATGATCAGATGATGATGATGATGACGATGATGATGATGATGGCGGCGATCACCAGAGCGACCATGTTGATTCCGTTGAGGGTGGTGATCAGGATGGAGACCGAGCTACAGAGGTTGTGGGCAATGATAGTGACAGTGATGGCGGTGCCGATGATTATGAGGTGGTCAATCGAGATCCTTCCACTACACCAGCTCCTATTATTGCCTTGGCTGATTCCACACCGGACCTTGTTACGCCAGCTGATCTTCTTTCACCCCCTTCCACTAGATCATCTAGGATTGTACCCGCCTTTGGTCCTTCCGGCCGCACTAGGAGTCATCGAGCTTTAGCACCTCCTAGGGCATTAGCCACTAGATCTAGGATTAGTGCTCCATTTAGTCTTGATGTTCCATCTGATGAGGATTAGCCTAACAGATGTCTATTATAGCTCTTATGTTGTATGTTTGATGCTTATATGACTTTGATGATATCTGTATATTTCAGCTCTTGCTGATGACTCAGCAAATTTTGTACTGACAACTTATTATATATATATTTCAGTTCAGTACTCATTATTTGTATTTCAATGAATAATTACTATTTTTTGGCTTGATACTCTTTTATCTTGGTATATTTTAGCTCTGATACTCTTTTATATTAGTATAATTTTGGCTTTGATATCTATGATTTTTGATTCTCTACTATCTTTTTTGTCTCCATGCTCATTGTGAGGGGGAGGTATTCCCCTTTCTAATGATTGACAAAAAGGAGGAGAAAAAGGGTAAAAAAAAGGTGTTAATTCATAAAATGTTAATTCATAAATTTGTTGAGAAATTATATTGATTGTGTTGATTTTTCACCTTGTAAGAATCTTTGAAGTTTACCTTAATAAGAAGTATCTAATTAAGGGGGAGATTGATTTTCCTAACTATGAAGTTTTTGCCTCTCTTATGGACTTAAATTCATATTCATAAATTATAATGGTTAAAGTTTGAAATATATTGCCTTTTACTCAAGATTTTGTCATCATCAAAAAGGGAGAGATTGTTGGCTCCACCCAGTGATTTTGATGAATAACAAAATATTGAGTGCATATTGTATTCTAATGAGGATTTCAAGTTATGAGTTTTCAGGAAGAAAGCACCTCAAAATCTGAAAAACTTATGGTTTATGGCACGTAATGGCACGGAGCAATTATCACAAATCTGGGCATCCTCTTCATTGAAAATGGGCATCTAAATGTTTAAATATTATGTGTTTATGTTTTCTAGAATTATATTTATGTTTTCGAAGTTTACACTTGAATCTGAGATTTTTAGTCTCAAGTGTCGACACCTGTGCATCAAGTGTCGACACTTGAATGTTCAAAGTGTCGACACCCCAGAGATCAAGTATCGATACTTGATAGCCAAGTGTCGATACCTGACAGCCAAGTGTCGACACTTGCAGCCTGACAGCTCTAACGGATCTATTTTATGGCTTGCAGAACTTGCTTTTCAAGCTCCAAACGGCTATTTTCGAGATACCAACAGTCACAAACCATTTTTGGAAGGTCTTGGTGTATTTAACCTCCACCAACCTCATTTTAAAGAACAATGAAGTGTATGGAAGTATATTGAAGTGCATTCAAGTCTACTCAAAAGCCAAAAAGCTAATATTCTCTCAAATACTTCACATCAAAAGCCTCTTATAGTTTGATTCCTTGAAAAGCCTAAAAGCTCATCCTTATTTCATTCTAAAAAAGAGGCACCTTGAAGGAGATTCCAAGGAAGAGTGAAGACAAAGCATCTACTTGAGCTTCAAAGATTTCAATATACTCTTGAAGAGAGTTTGTTTTAGTTTTAAATTGTATATCTGTTTTATTGTGATTTGACCTTGCTTTCAAGGGTGTCTTGAAAGAAGGTTATATGGTTTGTTGGCGAGCCAAAGGGATAAAATCAACTAGGGTTAACTTGTGAGCCCGAAGACAAAACAAGTGTTAAGGGTTGTTGGTAAGCCTAAGTGATAAAACCAACTTAGGTTTTGACTTATGAGCCTTGTGAAAAACAAGTCAACTGTAATCTAGTTGGATTATAGTGAAATTCCCAAGGATAGCTTGGGGAGTGGATGTAGGTGCTAGGTTTGCACTGAACCACTATAAGCCTTGTATTTGTGTGTGATTACTATTCTCTCCTCTCTTGTTCTTTAATTATGCTAACATCTTGCATTGAATTCATCATTGTTCAAGCACCACTAGTCCCTCTCATTATTGCCTTAAATTTTTAAAAGACCCCATTCACCCCCCTCTTGGCTCCATTTCTAGGCAAAGCTACCTACCTGAAAAAAGCAGTGTGAAAGCTATCTTAATTTAAGAAAAGAACTACCTGTCCAAAATAAAAAATAAAAAATATAGAATATATAGATTGCTCTAAGCTTAGTAATGAGTCTTTGTACCTAAATCAAGTATGAAGATTCGCATCAAACGGTGAAGGAAAAGCTACAATGCTTAGCACTACAAAAAAAATCAGGTATATGAAAGCTGCCTTTCATTTATGAACTTGATTTGGGGTTGTATAGAAAATGATCAAAATAGGTGATAAGTGAAGAAACATTTGTCCCTTGCAAGCTAACATCGAAATGCTAAGTTAGCTATTACAAATATAAGTACGATAGATCTTTGGATGAATTTTAAGGAAGTTTCTAATTATACTGACTACAAAAGCTACTTCTGAAACTTAATACATAATTAGTGATACTTGCTATATCTTGTTACTTTCAATCCTAGATCTGTTATTATAGAGGAAGCTCTTTATGAACATGGTTATAATTTAATACTTATATGTCTATTATATTGCTAATGGACTAGCAATGAGTAAATTGGGATATGATAAACCACGTATTATATATTTATTTTAAGTATTTTAAATAATTATTGGTGCTAACATATTTAATAATCTTAATTTCATAATTAAATTAGATCTTCTTAAAAAATTAACTATTTTTAAATACCTTTAAAAAATATAATATTAGAGCATAATTATGAAAAGTAGATACGAGTGAAGCACCACACATCCATTAAAAAATTTAATGAAAAGTTTAGTTCATGTTTCTTCCTTTGGTAGGTATATTAAGATGGATGGATTTTTTGAAACTCTAGAATCTAAGAAAATTAATTGGATTATAAACTAAAAGGTATGCCAATATGAAGAGCTTGATTTGTAGAATTCAATGGATTAAATGGCACGTGAATCAGAGTTCAAATGTATCTAGAATCAGGAAAAAACTATAACAATAAGATTTACATAGTTTTAAAGCAATCGGTTCGCCATGGACCAGTTACTTGGTCTGATAAAGCCCGCTTGGTCCGCTAGTAGCCATAGAAGTCAGTCCATGGCTCTGTGCTCTGGATCATTGAAGGATTTTAGTCATTGTGGCCTCTTTGCCACCACTCGAGCCACCGCCGTGTCGCCATCCCTCCACCACCCCATCTCTATCCAGAGAAGCCACCAGACATGCCACCATCTCTTCCCCATCTTGATTCAGCCATCCTCCCATCACCTGCTCCATCTCCTTCCCTACCGTCACCGGCGATCATCCCCTCCTCAAGCCATGGCCATCGCTACATCATCACCTCCTCCTTCATTGTTCCTCCCCATGTTGTCGACCGTGCATCTTCTTCCTCGACCCATGGCGAGCTCCCCACTGCTCCTCCCCAGTCTAGACTTCAATTCCCCTCATCTCCTTCCCTATCGTTACCGGCCATTCTCCCTATTTCAATCCTCACTGCTCATCATCATCTCTGCCCTACCCTTTGTTGTTTCGAGCCACCATTTCCACCATCCTAGTCCTCCTCTCAGCCTAATCCACCTCCCATACCATCGATCATCTTTTCCCACCATCGGTCGCTCCTCCCCAGCACCACTGCCAGTCATCTTCCTTACCATAGCCTTCGGTGGAGATGAGTCCGATGCGGAGGAGTCTAAGACATGAATATTCTAATCAGTGGCATCCTATTGATCTTGGCCATCCAAAGCATCGATCTAATGGTTAATAAGGATCCCTGCTTGAGACAAATTGCTAAAGCATGATCCACGTGATTTAGATGATCAAACCATCCAGAGATACCAAAGATTAATCATCCCACGGTCTATATTAATTTAACTTGATTTAGAGCCTTCACCAAGCTCTATTTAAAAGACCCCATACCATAAGAAGAGATTATCCTGGAGTGAGTGCAATACAGGATAGAGAGCATTGCTTGGGTCGTGGGTTGGCCTCTAAGAGTGGGGTCTCTTAGAGGAGAGTGCTATTCTTACACCATCTTCAAGCCAACTTCACCTTTAAGATCAAGAACCAAAGAGCAAGAAGTAAAGAAGCACAGTTTGCTCCAAGAAGTACGAAGGAAGAAGAGAGTTCATCAACCATCTTCCTGATGAAACTGCATCGATCTATCTCCAATCTTTGTTACAGCTTTCTTCATAATTATTTTTAGTCTATTCAATTGCACTTTTTTAATTTCTTACAGCAGGATCCTGTTTTTAATTAAAATAAAATTTATTTTCTTGCAATTTAATTTCCTATTTCATTGCTTTTATTGCGAAGTAGTTGTTAGGATCTAAATAGTAGATCCTAATATCAAGTGATTTACCATCTCAAGTTTAAATTCCATTCCCAACTTCAACTTTTCCTCTCTTTCATAAAATCAAAGATTTTAAATTATCCTAAGTATTGCCTTCTTCGTGAATTCGACCTGACTCATCCTTTCTACGTGTTTATAATTTTATTTAAAAGTTAGTTAATTAAACTGATAGCCATGATATTTTAACGACAACATCGTGGATCTATCAAGGCCCCACCAAGGTTAGAGATGAAACAGTCAATCAACTATCTTCAGTACATCTACCTTCCCATGGGCGAGGCGAGCAGCCCAATATGCGAGGCAACCAGCCTGAGGTGCGAGGCAAGCAAGGGGTCACCTCCCATCAAGCCAAAGACCCCCTAGAAAAGGAGATCAGCCTAAAGTATGAGGTGATTCTCCCATCGAGCCTTGCCCCAGTCCACCGCGTCTCATAGCCATTGCTCCCGTTGGGAGCCAGATGAGGTGAGTCAATCTGACTCTCCTATTTCTATTTTCTCCTCTACACAGGACACTTCATTGAAGGAATCTTCGGGCCATCATCCCATGATAATTATATTATATACACATATAAAAGTATTAATTTAATAATTAAAGTATTTTTATTTATATCAAATTGATAATTTTATATATCATTTGTAAGAAAGAAGATTTTTATTATGAAGAGCTCAATTTTGGAGTCCAACAATGTAAACGATACTCAAATCAGAGTTCAGATGAGTCTAGAATTGAATTTTGAAAATTAATAAAGGAAGTGCATGCATTTTAAAGTAGCCGGTCCACACCATGGACTGGTCGCTTGGTCTATGGAAGCTCTCCTGATCCATCGGCAGCCATTGCTGTCAGTCCACGATCCATTCTGATGGACCATCGGTGCCATTTCATGCTGTTCAGCCACCGAAGATGTCCCCCATCGTTTCTCATGCCACCGAGAGCACCCTCATGGCCGAAGGCTCATCGAAGATCCTTTTTTTGCCCGTCGACCACCATTCCCCTCTCTTCTCCGTCGTCCTTCACCGCTTGCTACAATTTCACCACTCGAGCCACGGTCCTGCCACTTTGGGCCACTGCCCTCCCTCCTCGTCGGTCGGAGAAGCTGCCTAAGTCACCATCCTGGCCTTCCCTCAGTCCGATCCATCTTCCCCTTTGATTGGCCGCCCAAACTAGTGTTGTTCATTCCGCTGGCCACTATCCAAGCACCACCCAACGTCGCCACCATCACCTCATGCTGCCGGCCACTTGATGGGAAGAAGAGTAGAGTCTGATTGAAAGTAGGCATCCAGATTCTATGAGTCTAGATTGGACTCTGTTCGTCCAAGAAGGAAAGGAAGCTGCGTTGCACGAATCCTAGCACGATCCAAGACTGTGATGCAGAATGAATGGTTGAGAGTTTTTTGCATGATATTTGGCTGATCTAGAGCCTAATTGAATCCAGATTTGATCGGGAGGAAGTCCTAGATGAGCTCTATTTAAAGGACCCTTGAATTAAGAAGAAATCATCTTGGAGAGAGGAGTACGTTACAGGATAGAAGGTCCAGCTTTGGGTTGCAGGTTGGCCTCTAAGAGTGAGGTTTCTTAGAGGAGAAGATGTCTTCTATGCCATCTTTTCATCTATACGGATCTCCAGATCAAGATCCAAGGAGGAAGAAGTAGAGAAAGCCAGTTCACTCCGAAAAGTACGATGGAAGAATGGAGTTCTTGACCATCTTCCCGATGAGGTTGTACCGATCTACTTCCAGTCTTTGTTACTATTTTTCTTAGTTTATTAGTTGTTACTTTCAATTCCTTATAATCAATTTTTTTATGCAATTTAAATTTCTATTATTTATTCTTCTTGCAAGTAGATGCTAAGATTCGACTAGCGGATCGAACGTATCGAGTTTTATTTCTTTGTTGTACTTTGAACATCTATTTTTTTATCGTTCTTTTATTTTCCTATTAAAATTAAAGTTTTCAATTTCTTTTATGCACTACCTTCTCCGTGGATTCATCTCGACTTACCCTTTCTATGTATCCTTAATTTAGAAGTTGGTTAATTAAACTGATAGTCATGGTGTCTTAATGATAACATCACGTCCTATCAAGTTTTTGGCACCATTGCCGGGGAAAGCACGAATGCTAACATTTTTTATCTCTTGGATTTCTTATAAATTCAGTGTACTATTTTTTTTCTTATTATTTTTTCATAGATCCAAAAAAGCCAAAAAAATAAAAAAGGAAAAATTGGAGGATAAGAAAATTTTATAATTTTGATGAGATCAATCCTAATCCTAGATTAATTTTCTCTTTTTAGTTTCCTCTAATTAATTTCTGCCTTATCATATTAACCAAAAAAAAAAATTTGTTTCCTTTTATTAGTCTCCTTTTTAAAAAAACCTACCTAATTTCTTTTAGATTTGTTTCCTTTTTTATTATTTTCCTCCTTTTCAAATTAACATAAAAGAAAAAAAAAATGGTTTCTTCCTTTTTATTAGTTTCTTTCTTTTCAAACTAATCTAAAAAGAAAAAAATCTTTTTATATTTTCTCTTTTTAAAATTAACCACTAAATTTTATTAATTAACTTTTTAATTAACTACCTTAAATACTAATTTGACTCCTTGCCTTATTTATAAGATCTATAGTTTCTTTATTTGCTTAGCCTAATTTTAGTCTTTTTTTCTCACATTTAATTAACCAAAATTAAAAAATTGCCTTTTATCTTTCTTGCTTGAAATAACATAACATAAAAAGAAAACAAACACACCACATAATACTTAACTAATATAGAATAACTAATTAAAACTTAAAAGATTACTACTTATTTGGGATTTTTTTTTTTTTTTGCATTACATACTTTCATAAAATATCTTAAGGATATTATCCCATAAACAACATAAGGTGGAGAGTTGATAACCCTTTCTTGGCTAACAAACCACCACCCTACATCTTGCATTGACCTAAGTCTATTAATTAAAATCAATTATATACTAGCTTATAAGGAACTTGAGCTCAATAAGACAAGGCATCCAAAAGAGTTGGACCGAGCCAGGATTGGCTGATTAACTGATGTCTAGGAAAGGGGTTCAAAGATGATGTAACCTTGAAAAAAAGTAATTTTTAATTGGTTTTATTGACTGACCTGGCCAATCTAATTGGTGTCTAAGAAAAGTAACTTGGGACCCCACTGATCTTACCATTACCTGTCTAGTTGATTAGTTAGTTTCTGACTTGGAGGACTCCAAGGTTGCCTTGGCAATTAGAGGCTGTCTAGATCTAGAATAACCCTAGGATAGAGAGTCCATGTATGCTAACTTGTTTATAAATAATACCAAATCCTAACTAATTCTTCTCCTCTCTCTTAGCTCTAGGACTCCTTAGGTCCTTTTCTTTAGAACTCTTCTCTTTCTTCATCTCACCACTCCTCTTAAAAAAAATTTAGTAATAATAATAATAAATAAATGCATAAATAAACAAGGATTACTCTGATCTAAAACTTTAATTGTATATTCAAATAATCAGAATAATCTGATAGACTGAATCGGTGCCAGGAGAATGAATCCTTATAGTAGAGTACCCTTTCTCCCAGCACACCAAGTGTATTCGAGTCCCACTCACTTTGAGAGTGAGTGCCCAACCAGGTACCAACCTCTTGAGTTTAGGTATGACTAAGTTTATCAAAATCAAACCTAAACAGTCTACAACTCAAGAGATAACCTATACCTTAATGCTTATAATTTAGGTTGGGGGGCTCAACCAGATTTTTCATGGCAACCACACACAATGGTTACCCCGATAACCCAAGGATCCATGTTTATAGAGATATCATTTTATGATCAGCCCTATCTCCATTATCAACCTTCTCTAACTAATTATAGCCCACTATTTGAAGAGAAGGTTTAACAAGCACCATACCCACTTTTCTTGCAGACCAACTTAGATGTCGATAGGTTTGCCTAATTTCAACAACTGATTATAGCCTAACAGTAATCTATCGATAAGCTAATGGATCAAACTGATCAACAATTAATTAAGCTTAATAAAGAGGAGGGAGGTAAACTACCAAATTAACTCGAGAGTAACCTAAAGGGACCATACCTAGCTTAAAATTTTAATGACTATCTATCTTTTCCTGAACAATCAACTTTGGCTTTTGGGAATGAAATGGTCTTCGAACAACTTTGTACAACCATAAAGACTAATATAACAATTTGACTAAGGTAGAAAATATATAAAGACATTAAACTTGTGGGACAAACCAATTTCTTCATTACCCCACTCACCTATGGCCCCATTTCCTAGTGCCCTAGAATCATCTATGCCTTTTAATGGGATGGGAGAACAAATTGATGCAATGATGGAATTGGTGGAGACTTCCCAAAAAACCATAAATGTATGACACAATGGAGGAAGCCATCCCCATAATTCTCTTCCAGGATTTGTTAGACCCCTATCTGGTTCAGTTAAGGGTAGATAATTTAATATAGACGAGTACAACACTGAAGTGAATTACTCAATATAAATATTCCACTTTGAAACCATCCCATTTTTTATTGATGAATAATAATAGCCATCACCTAGCCCACCAATAGCCCATTTATTAGAATCATCACCTGATTTAGAATTGAAATCAGTTCTTGATGTGCCTGTTGAAAATTTTCTAGTGAACCTTACCCAGGAAGTCCAACTCAATGGTATTCTAAAAGTACATAAAGAAGCTATCGAGTAGGATGTTACTAAAATGAGGGATCAACATCTTAGAAATTTTACAGTTGATTTCTCCGTATTCGGCATCAATTTTGAGAACTACCTCCAAAACCTTTCCATGATATTAAAAGAATATATGGAGATAGGTCTAATATTAATTTGGAAAAGGTATCTAAATTTAAAATGGAAAGAAACATTGACTAAATACATCATGCCCTGGAAGGGGAGTAGGATAGACCAACCCATAATCGAAGAATTTTTAAACTACCACCTCCAATCTCGACCCAACTAGCACAATCCATTCCTAGTTATCATATAAATTATAATAATATTTTAAAATCCTGGAATAACATGCTTACCTATTATACTTTATTGATTCGGGCTAATCATCATAAAGTACTTTATGAATATTTTTCTGCCATGATGATAAGGCCTCCTGATTGGTCCTACATTTTTGATGTTATAAGGGACACATTAAAGTTAATTATCATTGGACTCCCTTATAATATCCGGTTGAAGACATTAAACTTAGCACTAGTTGGGAGGCAACCAAATAATCTTTTTTTTTTTTTTAGTATAATTACAGGAACTTAGATGGAAGTACAATAACCTACTACTTCACGAAGCCTTCTTCAACTTTCAAAGCACATTCACTCCAGGTGTACTCTTTTCTATTTCTTTTTACATATTGAACCCTTTGTTTTCCTTCTCTATTGATGACAATATCGATTAAGTTAGGGGGAAGAATAACTAATCTAATTAAATCCTCAAGTATGACAAAAAATAATTAGTTTTGTATTCAAATTTTATTTCAATTTGAAGTTAATTAGGTACCTTAATCAATGATTGATTAACAGCCTGGATAGTTTAGAGATACTTAGGGGCAAATCACTAAGAAAATCTGACAAATGGTAGGAAGTTGACCGAGTTAAATTTTGGAAGTGATTCCAGAATTCTTTCCTTTCTTATCTCAATAAAGAATCTACTTATTAAGAGTAGGGATATAAATGTTGAGATATACAAAAAGTTCTTTAAAAAAATTAGAGAGCCAGTCTAACTTCATAGCTCTTCTTGAACTATATTGAGAACCGGGCCCCTTTGCCTAAGTAAGTATTGTGGTTCTCATCAAAAGGTGAGAAGATCAAGAGATTTGGTTAAGCAATGGTACCCTATTAAGTAACCAGGCTCTTTTGCCTAAGTATTGTGGTTCGTGTTAAAAGATAAGAATACTAATACTTAAGAGGTCAAGACATTATACTAGACTTCTTAAAAAAAGAAAAAAAAAGAAAAGAAAGAATAAAAGGACTAAAATGTAAAAAGACAACAAACCCGATTCAAATCAAGTTAGAGGATTTAAAGAGTAAGTTGGAGAGATAGTAAGGAAGAACTCTAAAGATTTCTATGGTCAAACTCGATCACTAATTGGGTTGACTCAGTGATCCGATGAAGTACCTCTTTAATGGTCTGGCCAGGTATCAGCTACCTTTAGAATTGCCTATGTCAACTTTCAATTCAAGGATGAGTTTGTATATATAGCTAATTCATCTGCTTTACTCGAGGACGAGCAAAGTTCAGGTTAGGGATTATGATAATTATATTATATATACATATAAAAGCTAATTTAATAATTAAACTATCTTTATTTATATCAAATTGATATTTTTATATATTATTTATAGAAAGAAGACTGTCATTATAAAGAGCTTGATTTTTGAAATCCAACGGAAAAGATGGCACTCAAATCAAAGTTTAGACGGGCTCGAAATTAAATTTTAAAAATTAATAAAGGAAGTGCATGCATTTTAAAGTAGCCGGTCCATAATGGATCAGTCGCTTGGTCTATGGAAGCTCTCCTGGTCTATCGATAGCGATTGTTATCAGTCCACGATCCATTTCCATGGACTGCCAGTGCCGTTTCATGTCGCCCGGCCATCAGAGGTATCCCCCACCATTTCTTGTGTTGCCGGGAGCACTCTCATGGCCGGAGGCTCATTGGAGACCCTTTTTTTGCCCACCAACCACCATTCCCCACTCTTCTCTGCTATCATTCATCTCCTGCTACCATTTAACCACCCAAGCTACTGTCCCGCCGCTCTGGGCCACTGCCCTCCCTCATTGTTGGTTGAAGAAGCCACCTGAGTTGCCATCTCAGCCTCCCCTTAGCTCGATCCACCTTCCCCTTTGATTGGCCACCCAAACCAGTGTTGTTCACCCCACCGGCCACCATCCAAGAACTGCCCAGTGCCGCCTCCACCACCTAATGCTATCGGCTGCTCGATGGGAAGAAGAGGAGAGTCCAATTGGGAGCAGGGATCTGGATTCTATGAGTCCGAATTGGACTATATTCGATCGAGAAGGAAAGGAAGCTATGTTGCACGAATCCTGATGCGATCTAAGACTATGATGTAGAATAAATAGTTGAGAATTTTCTGCATGATATCTGGTCAATTTGGAGCCCGATTGAGTCCAGATTTGACTGGGAGGAAGTCCTAGATGAGCTTTATTTAAAGGATCCCTGAGCTAAGAAAAAATTATCTTGGAGAGAGGAGTATGATACAGGATAGGAGGTCCAGCTTTGGGTTATGAGTTGGCCTCTAAAAGTAAGGTTTCTTAGAGGAGAAGATATCTTCTACACCATCTTTTCACCTACACCGATCTGCAGATCAAGATCTAAGGAGGAAGAAGCAGAGAAAGCCAGTTCGCTCCGCAGAGTACGAAGGAAGAAGGGAGTTCTTGACCATCTTCCCGATGAGGCTACACCAATCTACTTTTAGTCTTTGTTACTATTTTTCTTAGTTTATTTAGTTGTTACTTTCAATTCCTTTTAATTAGTTTTTTTATGTAATTTAAAATTTTATTATTTATTCTTCTTGCAAGTAGATGCTCATATCTAACTAGTAGATCGAACATATCAAGTTTTATTTTTTTATTGTACTTTGAATATCTTTTTTTGACTTCAAATCATTCTTTTTTTTTCTTATTAAAATCAAAGATTTTAATTTCTTTCTTGCAATGCCTTTTTCATGGATTTGACCTGACTCATCCTTTCTACATATTCTTAATTTAGAAGTCGGTTATTAAATTGATAGCCATAGTGTCTTAACGATAACATCATAGCCTATCACCCCACCCAATTGTCTAGGTGATAGGACAAGCTAGCCCACAAGCTCTAGGAGGTTGACGGTTACCTAAAGGAGCTTCACCGGTAGAACTTGACTTCAGGTGGTGAGTCTTGGTTCATGATTTGTCCCCTATTTTTTTACAAGATCATGGAGGAACTAATGCCTTGCCATTTCAAGGTGCCCACTATAATGATGTATGACAGCACCACCAACCCCTTTGATCACCTAGAGAGTTTCAAATCCTTCATGTTTCTCCACGGAGCATTTGACACCTTCATGTGATGTCCTTCTCAACTACCTTCAGGAAAGAGGCGAGAGCTTAGTACACTCGGCTCTTACCAAGATCGATTCATTCCTTTGAAGAATTTGGCCATCAGTTCATGACCTAGTTCTAGAGCAGCAAGAGGCCTGAGAAAGGCTATAACTTTCTCTTCTCTATTCAGCAAGAGGAGGGCAAGTCTCTTTGCCACCACATCGATCGTTTTAAAGTGACCATGCTAGAGGTTTGCAGCCTCAAGCCCTCCATCGCCATTCAGTCTTGAAGAGAGGGCTATATAGAGGTAGTTTCTACTTCTTTCTTTAAGAAGTTTTCCATAAGCTTTCTTGAACTCTTGGCCCATACTGAGAAGTACATCAATGCTAAGAAAGGTGATAACTATATTATATACCTATATAAAAGTATTAATTTAATACTTAAATTATCTTTATTTATTTTGAATTTATATTTTTATACATCTTTTGTAGGAAATAAAGTGCTAATGCGAAGAGCTCAATTTATGGGTTCAAACAAAATAAGTTTGAAGCGAATCGGATCTAAAACGAGCCTAGAATCGATTTTTGAAGATTTGATAAAGGAATTACAAGAAATTTAAAGCAGTTGGTCCATGGTGGATAGCTGCTTGGTCTATAGATCACTTGGTGGTCCATGAATAGCCATTAACCATGGTCCACGGTGGAACTCATGGACCATGGGCCGAATCTAACAACCACTGGCCAGGAGGATAGCCGCCGTTGACCGACTGCCTAGTCTATAGATCGCTTGATGGTCCATGAATAGCTATTAACCATGGTCCACGGTAGAACTCATGGACCATGGGCCGAATCTAACAACCACTGGCTAGGAGGATGGCTAGTGGCCATCCCAGGGGCTCTGGTGAGGTCCACATTCCTAGCCAATGGCCATCCTAGGGGCTCCGGTGAGGTCCACATTCTAGGTGGCGGTGCCACTAAGGGAAGAATGGCAATGGCAATGCTTTGGCAGTGGTCAGACTAGTGAGAAGAAAAATATCCCAATTCTAGCAGTAATAAATGGATTGACGATGGAGGAACGGTGATGGTGGTGGTCCTGGTAGTTGCCGGACGGACCAGGGAGTGGCATGGTGATGGGCACGGTGGTGAAAACAGGGAACAAGCTAACATGTCTCATGGGCGAAGATGTCTAGAAGGCGGTTCTCGGTAGTGCAAATAGCTCTGGCAGTGGTTCTTGGCGGTGTGCGGGTGGACCCAGCAGGTTCGGCATGCCTCCGGTGTTGTCCCAGGCCATGGCCAGCACGGTCCAAGGAGATGGTGGCAATGCTAGGCAATGGGATCAAACCATCATGGAAGGAAGAAGTTGCATGGATCTCAAAAAAGTCAAAGGCCTCATGATTGATTTTTCCAAGATGAGATTGATTTCTGGACCTTCGATCAAGATCCAATGGCAACCAACCAACTGGTCAAACATTGAGTTGAGCAGGACTCTACAGTCTAATTTAACTAGGATTTGAGTTTACCATCTAACCGTTGATTCCTATAAAATTAAATCTTAGCCATTATTTTGGTCCTCATGTTTAGTCCCACATCGAAAAAACATGAAGACCTCTTCCCTATGAATCATATAAAAAGGCTCCTATGCCTTTACCTGGGGAAGCAACTTCCTGGAGTCCCTCTAGAGCCTTTGCATAAGGGGACATGAGGGGATTAACTTAGAAGTAGGATAGTGCAGAAATGTGAGAGGGAAGAGAAAATTTTGTACACGGTAGAGCGAGATTTTTTTGTTCTCCAGTCTTTTATATTTCTTTGGTCTACAATAAAAGAGTATGTTTTTATTTATGAGCTTATTATTTATTCTTTTTTATTCACTATTTATTATGCTTTATTATTAGATTGAGTTTAGGGACAACTCTTGCTTTCCAGAGATGCACCGTGATCTGTTATGGATACAGGGCATGTCGAGAAAATAAGAGTTGGATACCTAGTGCCTCCCAAAGATGCACCATGATTTGTTACAGATATGGGGCATGCCAAGGAAAGACAGGTAAATCTCTAAAATCAATTACATCTAAATTATAAAAGAAATACAATTAGTTAGTGCAAATTCACTCTTCGACTCTTGAAACAATCCCTTTTACTTGCTTCACCCTTAAAAGTAGTTTATCTCTTGTTTACTTTCAATTTTACACAACAACAAATATCCTTCTTTTCTTTTTAAAATTACAACTTAGCCCTAAGGTTCCTGAGGATAAATCCCGACTCACCTTAGCTATAGAGTTGAGTTGGTGAATTATTTTTGACCTATGACAGCGATCAAAAGGCATGGTGGAGAAGGAAAAGGAGAAGGGCAATCAAAAACATCCTCGAGAGGATTATGCTCATCCCCCTCTCCCTCCACAGTAGTAGCAGCAGCAACCACAGAAGAAGAAGTAGGGCAAGGAGTTCCATCTCCGTCCTAAAAGTCCCAGGCAACCTCGTCGTGAGGACTTCACCCCTCTGAATGCTCGCTGGAGGCAAATTCTAATAAAATCAAGGGTCAAGATATTGTCCAATGGCCGGAAAAGATGAATAAGAAAGCCCAAAGGGATTCCAAGAAATACTATCAATTTTATCAAAACTATGGATACAACACCGGAGGACTGCATCATCATCAAGAGGGAGATCGAGTCACTGATTTGGCAAGGCTACCTGCATAGCTATGTCAGTCAACCCAACACCTTGGAAGTCACCAGTGAAGACCCCTAGCCAATAGTCAAACCCATCATGGTGAACAAGATCCTTGTTGGCACCATCTCGAGAGGATTGGTCACTGGGGGGCAAACTCCTCTAGTTGCAACCCTATGCTAGGATAGCCCAGACCGAGATTCCCTTGCCCAAATGCCAGAGGATGGAGGAGGAGCCTATTACCTTCTTCGCTACTGACATCGATGGAGTTTTGTTTCTGCATGATGATCCTATGGTTGTTTCCCTTGCTATCTCAAATTATGATATAAAAAGAATCCTGGTAGATAATGGAAGCTCCATGATATTCTTTTTAATGATGTTTTCTTTAAGGTCTGCCTAGGGATCCCCTCCAAAGAGCCAACACCTCCTTAACTGGCTTCTCTAGAAATGTTGTCCCTATCAAAGGCATCGTCACTCTCCTTGTGATAGCTGGCCGAGCCCCAAAATAGGCCATATCCTACTAGATTTTGGAGGTCAGAATCCCAGCAGCCTACAAAGCCATCTTAGGGAAACTAGGATTGAATGCTCTATGAGTCATGGTCTTGACCTATCACATACTCATGAAGTTCCCTATCCCTCATGGGGTAGGCGAGGTCCGAGGTGACCAAGCCCTAGCAAGGCGGTGATACATGGTAACCCTTAAGAGCAAAAAGCCGAAGGAAGCCATGTCCATTGAGAGCCTCAACTCTGGGATCAACAGAAGCTATAGCAAGGAGAGCTTGCAGAAGAACTAGTTCCTGCTCCCTTTGACTCATCTAACCCCTCTCGCATGGTTTATAATGGGAGCGAGCAGAGTGAGGAGTCCAAGACCCGTATGGTGGAGTTCCTCTGTGTGAACACCAACAACTTTGCATGGACTACTATAGATCTACCGGGCATTGACCTTGAGGTCATGGTGCATCATCTCAACATCGACCCCCTACATCCCCTAGTTTGCTAAAAGAAAAGAAGCTTCACCCCTGAATGCTAGTGAACCATCAAGCAAGAGGTAGAGAAGCTTCTTGAGGCTAGCTTCTTTCAAGAAGTCCAATACCCAGACTAGCTCATCAACATGGTCTTAGTAAAGAAGGCCAATGGTAAATGGTGGGCATGTATTGACTTCACTGACTTGAATAATGCCTGCCTGAATGATTGCTTTCCACAGCCCAGGATTGACCAACTTATGGACTTGACTTCCGGGCATGAGAACCTCATCTTCATGGATGCCTTGTTCGAGTATAACTAGATCTAGATAGCATCTAAGGATGAGGAGAAGATAGTGTTCATACCGATCAAGAACTACACTACTATAAAGTCATGCCTTTTGGCCTGAAAAATATCAGAGCCACCTACCAACGACTCGTTAACAAAGTTTTCAATGATCTAATTAGACATAATGTAGAAGTGTACATCAACAACATGCTGGTGAAGAGCCACAAGGGGGACTAGCACATGGCAAACATGGAGGAGACTTTCCAGATGCTGCAAAGGTACCACATCTAGCTTAACTCGAATAAGTGTGCATTTGAAGTCTCCTCCGGGAAGTTCCTAAGTATCATAGTATCCTATCATGGAATCAAGGCAAATCCTGAGAAGCTCCGAGTGATCCTAGAGATGTCACCACCCAAGAGTTGGGAAGAGATCCAGCACCTCACAGGGTGGGTCACCGTACTGAGCCAATCATCATGAGGTTCGATAACAAATATTTTCCCTTCTTCAAAGTCTTGAGACAGATCAAGAACTCCAATGCATGGAGGAGTGCCAAGCCTCCTTCAAGCAACTTAAGACCTACCTCGCCACCATGCCACTTCTCACAAGCCCGATCAAGGGGGAACACTTTATCTTTGTTTGGGTATCTTCTTTGTGGTTGTGAGTTCTATGCTCATCCGAGAGGAGGATGGAGTGTAGAAGCTAATCTACTATATCAGCCAGATCCTCAAGGATACAGAGATCCGGTACTCAAAGGTGGAGAAGGTCACTTTCACCTTCTGACCTTAGTGAGGTGTCTCAACCCTTACTTCCAAGCACATTCCATAGTGGTCCTATCCGATTAGTCCCTGTGCTAGATCCTATAAAAGATTGATGCCTCTAAGAGGATCACCAAGTGGGCAGTGAAGCTGGGCAAGTTTGATATCCCTTACCAAGCTCGCCCGTCCATCAAGGCCTAGGCTTTGGTGGATTTCCTCATGGAGTGCACTGTCCCTGATGGGGCAGAGATTGGACCAAAGCTAATAGGGCCAGGGCCAAAGTTGGTGGGCGAGCCTTGGACTCTCCATGTTGATGGTGCTCCAACACTGGAGGATCCAAGGCTGGCGAGGTTGCCAACCTTGGAGTCGTCATCAAGCAGGATCTTCGCTTTGACTTGAGGGCCTCCAATAATAAGGCAGAGTATGAAGCCCTTCTCACAGCATTGAGACTTGCCCATGAGCTTGGGGTTCAACATCCCTGAGTCTTCAGCGATTTCTAGTTAATCGTGGGGCAGGTTCATAGAGAGTTCGATACTAGAGCCCTCACCATGGAGAAGTATCTCAAATGGATAAGGGAGATCACTTCATCTTTCCTTTCTTTTGAGATCATGTAGATTCCTTGAATAAAGAATGCATAGGTAGACCTACTGTCAAGACTGACAACCTCTGGATATATAGATATCCCAAAGATCATCTACCTAAAGAATCTCGAGAAGCCTAGTATCGAGGAATGTGGAGACGAGAAGATCACCTCTAGATATATAGATATCCCAAAGATCACCTACCTAGGAACATGGAGATGAGAAGATGATGTAAGTTATAAGAAAAATGAATCGAAGTATTATTAATTAAAATTATCATCAAAAATCCATACAAGATCAATAGCTATTACAACAATAAGAAGACAACATACATTCCTAGACAATATAACAAGAAAACTGAGTTTCAAAAAAAAACTGTTACAATTGACTTTGAAACTGTAATATGTTTCACACACTGTACTACAATCCTTAACATTAGCACCAACTCCTAGCAGTATAGTTGAGAAGACTGTCTCTCCAGACCATTTTGAAACATCATAGCCCCTACAAGAAAAGAAAAAAAAGCCTATAACAATAACAACTTGTCAGTAGTGCAATATCTTCATTTTTCATAAAAATCCTGAACTCAGAATATTTTGATTTAACTTTCATCATATGAGTAATACAAATACCCATGCATCCAAAAATCACCCATAAAGAAGCAGCTATCAAAACATAGGCATGTCTGCTCCTATATAAACTTATAAAATCAAAGTAGATGAACAGAACAAGTAGACCCCCCTAACCCAACAGATACTCTAATTTAAGAATTGTGATGCAATAGTATGAATGAGTTCAACATGAACCTATTCCCTGAACATATCTTAACATAATACTACAAGATATAGATCGATCCATCAATCATAAACTAGATATGAAAAAATTGTCATTAATATGAGAAAGCAACTATATAATGGATGATTAATTTTAAATCTAATTTCATTATTGTTCAGGTTTAGTATCCACAAAAATATATATTAGGCCCTACAAAAAATCAAAGACATCTTACGTGTAAAATATACCACTTGAACATGTCTGCTAAACAAATAAAAACCACTCCAAGCATATCAATTTCATATAGAATGTAACATATATAAATATGAGTAACAGATAAATATATCAAATTCCAAACATGTGCAAGTCAACTTCATAATTTCTTTGTAAAAAATAACCTAAAAATTAACATGATATTAATACGATATTTTCAACCTGTAACCACAAATAACCTATAACCTCAAATATCTTGTAACCATAAATAATTTAATCAAAGCATTCACCAACTTACAATATCAGCATATGTCATAACATATTTTGAAAATAAATCTATACAATAGTTTCAACCTCTAACCACAAATAACCTGCAAGCACAAATAAAAGGATACTACAAATAAAGTATTAAAAGCATTCACAACCTTACAATATCAGCATATGTCATAATATTTTTTTGGCTAGAAATAGTCAATAACTTTAAAATAAGTTACATATGAAATTAGAAAATGAGCCACTCACTTTTTGGCTATCTACCAACATTTATAGCTAAATAGCCCATTGATTGCTACAAATTGCAGAACTCAAACAATCCACATAAAATAAAGAAAAAAAACTAATATAGATATATTTTTACAAAATATGTCTCAGGACATGCAAAGATAATCTCAGTAAAGCATCACGGTAATAAGAGGAAAAAAACTGATATCATAGTTCACCTCTTGCCTTCAAGCAATGCTCAATCAATAGGCAGCCCATCATCATTGCGACACATGTAATATATCTCATATCCAATCAAAGAAGATATTATAAAATTCTTGAAATACAAACAATTCTTGAAATACACAGGATTTCCAAAAACCATATAACACACTATTAAAGTACTCTTATGTTGGCAGCAGATCCTTCCCCTCTAGTACAAACGAAAAGAAAAAAGTGATCAAATGAAACTACAGCCATAACGTTTTAGAAAATTATGTCCTTACGATTACGAAAGCAGGGTTGCAACCACTCCAATAGCATTCTGAGATACAACCTACTATATCAGAGATAAGTTAAGATAATTGAAAATTAAGTACCAATGTTGTGTTCATTCAAAGGTACCATGAAGTAAGGATGGAAATGGTTGTTTTCATGGATCCGTGGGTGCACACCAATATCCTCACACGAATATCTCAGGACTACCATGAGGAGATAGGATACTACCCTGGGAAGCGCTAGCTTGACTTCTTGGCTTGAATGAAGGCTCCATGAATGTATTAAGCCCACTTGGAGTAGCAGCATGCATGTCAGGTAGCACAAATATATAGGGGGCACCTTGATTGACACCATGCATTGGAGGAGGCATAAAAAGATTTGGAACATTAGCATAACTTCTAGAAGGGGTTTTCATTGAAGGTGGTACATGGTAGAACCCAGGTATTTATCTTTTCAGCCAAGCTTCCAGTAGTGGTCCTTCATAATGCATAAAGAACCACCTATTTATCTCATTCTTAAAAGTCTCCCCGATAACAAGAATGCATTTAGGTGTAATCTTGGGGAGACTCTCCAACTTTCACATACACTTATCAATATAATACATCGTAGGACATGCAAGCTCATCTCTCCTGAGGATCTTATTAACAATTTATAATCTCTTTCTACCTTGATCCACCAAATCTAAAAGAGCATCAGTTACATCAGTAATTGACCTAGTCCTACGTGATGTAGGAGTAATGGAGCTTGACCTTGTCCTCTTTTCAGTATTAGAGGATGGACGTGCATTAAAAGAAGATTTTGTAGATAGGGTCAAGGCATAGGTAGTGGGCTATCTGGGGATACATCGTCAAATAGTTTAAAAGGACCGGATGATGAGTAAAATATACCACCACTTTGTTGTGATTGTTGGCCAACATTGATGTAATCTAAGTTGATTCGATCTACCTCATCTTTCGAGGTATGATTATTCGAAACCTCCTCTGGAATAGTAGATGTATCCCCTCTCTACCAGTGGCCATATTCTTTGAGAAAATGATGTCTATGTCATCATATACAGGAAATGGCTTCTCCTTAATACGAGCATACTCCTTGTTAACATGTTATGAATATTTAAAAATAATTATTATAATATTATAAAAAAGCATGCTATGTATGATATCAACAGCAATCTATCACTTATCAAGATGACCTCCTCCCACATCTGTCCATCACCCCATTAGGCACTTTTAGTACAAGATCTCATCCCCAACCAGATCAATTTGCTAAGTTATAATACAAGTTGAAGGTCTTCTTCAGTACTTTCAACTAATTCTTGAGGTTTCTATAAGTGAAGAATTTATTTATTCATGCGTTGAAGGTATTTATCATCTTCTTCCAAGTTTCTTGCAAGAAAGTATCATTGTGATAGTTACCTTTATCATTCTCTTGCTCATCAAGGCAAGCATTCTCATATCAAGGGCATCTGTCCAATTTGCTACTCTACTATGACATAATCGTTCCCTTGAGTGTTCAAGTTGATTGTCTTTTTTGGATTTAGGCATGTTAGCTACAGGACCGCAAACATTACATAATTTAGAATACAACAATATTGGTTGTAACAATTGGCTTCATAATCATTCAAACAAAAAAACAAAGACATATTAAGGAACAAGAAAATATTCATAATTATTATAAATTAATCAAAAAGATTAATGGCTCGAGAGAAACAAAGTCAAAGTCAGTCAAGCATCGCGTGTATCAACAATGTCGAAACATATTATGACAAATACATTTACAAACATAAGTTCGAAACAAAACAGCAATGTGACACTAAAATTGACTATGAAGAAGTTATTAAACTCATTAAATTAAATAATGCATCTTTGAGTTTAACATGTATTTCAACATTTTATCCAAAATAATAACAAAGCTGCTAATGGAATATGTATCTGGCGAGACATGTAATTATAGTTAAAATATCTAAATTTGAAGAAATGAAAAATATATATACCTCAGGACAAGCAACATGAAAGCCACTGGAGCATCACGGCTACAAGATAGAATAACTACTTATTAAGGCAGCCTATCATATAATTGTAGTTGAACTCTTGTCTCCTAGCCATGCTCATTCTTAAGGCAGCCTATCATCATTGACAAAACATAATATAAAAGATACATTATCGAACATATTATAGAAAGGAAATATGAAAATTATGAAAAAAAATGTTGCAAATCAATAAATTATTGAAACCATTAACTTCAACAATGCCTCCCAAATGTTATAAAAGGCTGCCAAATATTTATTCATCCAGCAACATATGTAATTGGAGGCCAGTTGTGAAAATATATTTATTAAAAAAATTAAACTTGTGCCTCAGGACATGAAAGGTTAAAATCATTGGAGCATCACGGATACAAGATAGGATAAGTTGCAATGTTCTTAAACCCTTGTCTCCATGCCATGCTCATTCATAAGGCTGCCTGTCATCATTGCAAGTTATACATATAGTAATTATTTAATACTTCCTATTAGTAGGCAATGAAATGGCAAGTAGCAACTAGTGCAAATGACACCTTGTGCAGAGACTGGTCAGACCTGAAAATTTTGCTGCAGTTTTTTGGAAAGACAGAGCAAACCAGTTTATAAATCTAACTCCAATGAAGGTGGTCTATCCGTGGGTACCTAGCCACACACTCAATAGAGAATTATTGAAAGCATTATGGGCGAGTCTGTATTCTTTCTCTTAAATAAGAATTTTGTAGCCATGCTTCCATTCGATCTTCATAACTAAAGTCGAGTCTACAAAATATTTAGATCTACGATCCCAATAACCAAAATCCAAATAACTTTGCGATCTAGGAGGCCATTTCCATCTGGTCCATACTTAATTTTCTTGACTCGAATAAAAACCAGAGCATCAAGATCAAATTTCAGACAGAGAAAAACCCTTCCGAGAACAATAATCTCTTCACAAATCAAGAAATGAACAACAACTATTATAACATCAATAAAACAAGGATAAAAGAAGAAAAACAAATGATGAAACATAAACCAGAGCATCAATCATCTTCTAGAGCATCGATATGCATGAAAACAAAAAATCCATACCGAAAACTCTAGCATCACAGGTCGATGAAAACATCACAAAAAAACATCGCAAAATAGGAGAGAACCAAGGGATTCGACAAAGACATCATGGATCGACGAAAACATCATGAAAAAAATATCACAAAATAGGGAAGAACTAGGGGAGAACCAGGGGACATCATAGATCGATGAAGACATCACAAATTGACGAAAAAAATATATCACAAGGACATCACAGATCGACAAAAAACATCACAAAATAGGAGAGAACCAGGAGATTCGGATAAACTCACGTGAGAGGTGTGATTGGAGACGATGCAAAGCAGATTCCTCCGAGATTGAGATGAAGGAAAGCATCGGGTAAGAAACCCTAGACTTGGGGAAGAAGCACGCGAAAGGTCTAGTAAAATGGAGTGGTCGATAAACCGAAGGGGAAAGGCTTTATTTTTATTTCCAGCCCATGCCCTTGGAATATGAAAAGCGGGAATAGCCAATTCCATAGATAACCATAGAATTGGTATTCTAGAATTCGATAGGTTGACCGGAATACCAATTCCTATGAGACCCACCACCAAATTTTGGCATGTTTGAAGAAATAGGAAGGAATAAAGCCCTATTATAGCCATCAATATGATAACCAAACACTACCTAAGATAGTGTTTGGTTCGGCTATTCCCATCCAAAATAAGCCTTTATTCAAGGTTATTTCTCCAAACAGCTACGAAAATGAGTGAGTTACCTGAAATTAACTATTTCGATCAAACTTTGATATTCTAGAATAGCTATTCCATGATGGAACATTGAATAGCTTATTTTAAGTAATTTTATCTTTATATGGTGGGCCCTACTATAATAATTATGCTGAAATAAAGTTGTTGTTCTACATTTCCAACCAAACAGAAATCTAGAATAACAAGAATGAAGAGCTATTCTCTTGAGAATTGGTGTTTCCTATTCCAGGATTGTTGAACAAATCAACTAAGTGGATAAGAGGGTGTGATTGACGATGCAAGTTAAAAGATTTTGAGTCTAAAGGATGAAATAAAGAAAAAGGATATCATGCTTGTGGCATATTTTTAAAATAATATCCAAAATAATAAAAATGTTTAGCATACTTGTCTTGGTTGAATACTTTAATTTAAAAGGTTATTTGGATAAATTTCATAAGGGTTATACGACAAATGCATTTCTAGCACTGAAGGATAATATGGAAAAAAAAAAAAAGAAGTAGATATTTTATCATGGTCAGCCGGCAGGACTATGATCACCCTTGCTCCATCTATTATTTTAAAGAGCCTCTACACGGTGAATTGCTTCTAGGAGACCAAAATGCCAAAGTTTATTAATGTTTATTTCGTATGCAACATGATTTTACCACCATAACTTGAGAGAGGTGAGAGCAGTCCCAAGGGCAAGATCGGTTTCAGTAGGAACAAATTTCTCCCTAATTTTATAATGAAAAAAAAAAAAAAGTTGTATACGGTTTGCAGCAACCCTTCCAGAAGAAGTGCGAGTCGGCACGCATCTTGTACTCCTGCTAGGCGTGGGAAAATCCGTTCTGCCATACGGCAGGCATGGATCATTGTAAAAGCTCACCAAGGAATTTGAGTTGGACCGCACCATCGCCTCCTTAGCTTGTCAATTGCCACCCACCAAGAACATCAAACATAGGCTTTTACATAACATCGCCATTCATTATATACAGTCTTCTCTAAAGTCGACGCCGTTACTTACTAGTCTCCGACATTACCTACCAAAAGCTGATCATTTTTTTTTTTTTGATAAAACAAAAAAGGATAGAAGGGATAAATCCTGATATAGCTATCCCCGTCGGTCCTCAATCCATCAGATAATGTTCGATGCAAACTATTTAGATTTTGCAACTTTTTCCATCTTAAAGATAAGTACATAGATTAACCTGATACCACTAAGACGCCGGCCGATAGAATGAAAACAAAGGAGAAGATCTTGACCTCTCACTCACACTAACGATCACGGATCCCACGATAATCCTGAATTTAATAATAACCATAAAGATCTTTTCGTCGGCATGGAGGCTACCATCTTAGTGGTAACCATGTTATTTTTACCGGAATAAAAAATGTCCCAAACTTTTCACGATTCCATGGCGCTCGAAGAAGAGGGAGAAGATCAGCTTGAGCCGAGCCGGAGTCCGGCAATGGGATGATAGCGATGTCATTCTGATCTCCTTAAGGATTTCAATCATAGCTTTATCAAAAGCTACCTCTAAAGCGAGCCATCAAGAGACCAAGTCAGAACCGAAAAAATTGCCAACAATTCCTTTTCGATAACTTCTGTGAGATGCATGTGCCACACAATAAGCACCATACCGGGGGTGCTTGATTAGCTTCACATCCGAGTCCGACAAGAATTTTGGTTTAACTCGGATAAGGCATAGGTTTCCCATGTCTCTTGATCTTAGAACTAAACCACTACCTAAACATACAGCTTAAGGCTTCTCAAACCCTGTGAATAAGTTATCCCTGTGCTCATACATAATCTCTAGAGGTTCACGGGAAAATAGAAATTGGAATATCTACATAATACTGGCAAAAATACAGTGCGTTTGCACTGCTTTATTGAGATGGCTGCAGAAACAGTTATTCATAAAGAAGACCGAGCAAAAGCCACAAGGTAAAAAAACTCATCAGCACCTAAATAACAACATTAGTGTCACCCATCCCTCTTTGCATTAATCTTATCAAGAGAAAGTAGTCTCCATGTATTGGCTTTCCATCCCCTGCTAGCTACTTGTTTTCAACCTCATTCAAGCTTCGGCAGACTCGCACCAGTGAAATTTTTCATTCACAAGGTAAGCATAAGTTTCCAGATCTCTGTTTTTGCAGAGACGATTCCAGATAAGATGACTAAAAACATACACAACACGCTGTCAATTCTTCATGAGACAAGCTATTGTTCTCATCTGGGTTTGGGGAAAAAAATGGGGCTCCAAGCCATTAACTGCATTGACACCGGAAACTTGAAGCATTGGAAAGTTACATTAGCTAGTTGATTTCTAGAATTCAAGGACAAAAAGCAACTCTGCATACTTATTCACTGACTGGAATACTGAGTTTTTGGTTTCTTCAAGTAATTGTTATGTTAGATCTCTCAGATACAGTACAAGCATGAACTTTCACCAAGAGCTGGGAATCACAAGGAACGGATTGGGAATGGGGGTAATCAGGAGCAGCTCGATTTGGTAAGAAATAACAGCAGCTTTCTGTCTCCATCCCCATGGGACAGCAAAGTCTAGATATTGCATACAAGAATTAAACACGGAAGATTAACCAGCAACACAAAAACATCCATATGATTATCAGCAAGAATAAGGGAAAAAAATTTGTAGCAACAAGGGGCTCTTAGAGATCTTAACAAAGTCCATTATAACAGAATGTCAGATCACAAGTAATATTAACATGCACCAATTTACCATGTGATTCTTTACAAACTAGTTGAAATAAGAAATCACTGGGCAGGCTAAAGAATGGACCTGCCTTACAAAAGAATGAAGTGCAATTTTCTAGTTCAAAACAAGCATTTCGTTGGGCTTATGAACAATACTTTGGAAAAAGTAATCAGCTGCCGAGCATGAAAGCAATTACCTGTCTACAGTTAAATTTTAGATCTTGAAAACAATTGTGTTCAACCTACTCTACAACTAATTTTGGTGTTATATAGTAGTGATGGGTAAAAAGAAAATCCAGCTTGAAGGATATATATATATATATATATATATATATATATATATGTAATTTTGCTACTGAAGGATTTGTCATGTATCAACAATCCCTGGCACTAATACAATGAGCCAAAAACTATTTCTGAGCATTATAATAGTGACCATAAAGACTTTAAGTACTAAACTTTCTTAAATGTGATTAATTATTTTGGCTCTGACCTCGAGGAAGTATTTATTCAACATTCTAAAGCTCTCTCTATCACCTTTTAGAAGTCTCAGATGAGTAAAGGCTCCACTCATAATCATTTCATATAGCTATTGTTCTATCTCCAATCTAAGCTTCCTACAAGCATGGCTATTCATAAATTCACTAACATGATCCAGAAATAGTTTCCTCGTACATACTTGGATCTAAAGACACTAACAAACTCCTTTGGACATGATGAGGATAATAGCAATCATTATTCCAGAACAAAAAAGATTATAGAAACCTCCATCTTCAACAAAAAGGTATGAGCTAAGATGATACAGGACATTGCAGCGATGTGCAGAGCTACGAACAAAGTAAGGTAAATAAAGAAAATGGTGTGGCAGATTAGGATAAATTGATAAAATGACACCAACCTGTTTGAGCTAGACATTAGTTCATTCCATGTACCACAGATGTTTTAGACAAATAAGACTGGCAGAAGCAATGATGATTCTCTTTTAGAAGATATGCAACCAAGTAACAAAATAACTTAAGACAGCAATGTTGTTTCACAATTCACAAACTAACAACAAAATTGAACATCCTGCAGTACCTGGATGAATCTACTAGCCCCACATCAACATACCGTACCAGAACAAAATGTTCGATTCTAAACTGCTAATGAATCAATTATTGCCTATATCCTCATATTGAAACTCCCCTCTTCATGGGATATTAAAGGAATTTAATCAGCATGCAACATGGTCTTTAACTGAGGAACATTAACATTTTCTTTTTTGGGTCAATTATGGTTCCCTGAAAGACAATGTTCTAATGTAGATCTACCTATATTCTTCGTTCTATTTTGTCTACAATATCTTGGGCCGCTAACATGTTGCATGACAGACAAATGATATCAGACTACAAGACTAGACTACTGAGAAGCATACCAGATCTTTCATTGGTATCCATAAATGCTGCCATATTCAAGCAGAGGTCCTTAATTATAAGAGTTCCCTTACCCAACCACCAAACAATCCAGTTTTGTTATGTTCCTGTGACTGAGCATCACGAAGTCATGTTCACAATCAAGTCTTCCAGGCCTGAATACAACGCAAGAGTTTCAAAAACCAAGAAAACAAAGCTTGCCAGAGACAGTGTAAAGTGTAACTAAACTAGTCCAAAGATGTTATTGTGGAATAGAAGATGGAAACATGCTTGCTATATCCTTGAGTGGATCACCCACTACAACCCTTTAGCTTCATCACAAGTGACAAGCAAATTCTACAATTTCACAATTTTAAACAACATAATTACAGGTTATCATTAGCACCATGATAAAGCATGAAAAAGTTTTATGATGATGAATGACAGAGAAAATGTTAAACCATCAGTACTCAGATTTGTTTTCAAGCTAAGACTCCCCTGAATCTAATGGCAGACTTGTGGACTTCTCTTGTTTACCTCTCTTTACATACACCTTCACTACCAGGCAAAGACTACTCAAAAAGTTTCAATTCTCTTATTCCTCAAATTTCTCCAGAATGAACTGTCTTTTTACACGCATTATTTCCTCCAGACACCAATGACCTATCTGTTTAAGATATTTCTTTACTATCAAAGTATGCCCCTCCTTTCCACACTTCATATATCCCTACACCAATCCATTCATGAGTTTTTTTTTTTTTTGATAGTCTACATCTTCAAATGCTAATCCCTCCTTGCACTGAATTAAAAAGCCATATTGTTCCCATCACAATCGATCTATAAGTCAACATTCTTGTGAAAGTGTAGATCTGCCAAGTTCCAGATTAAAAAAGTGTCCTTGTCACCTGTTTCCAATCATCCATTATTATTACGAGTATTTAAGATGCAACAATTGAGCTTTCCCATCTAAAACATTCATTATATTTAACAGGTACCCTCTACAAGTATTTAATATGATAAACAATTGCAATGCAAGTAATATCATTGTTTCAACACAAGAACCATCTATAGATTTTCTTCACAAATAGTCCCAGCCCCCTTTTTATAGAATGTATCAAACTATCCCTAGAGCTACTATTAGAGTTTGGCTGGAATACATTCAAGAAAGTTGGATAAGTGGTTTCTTTATGAGGTGATAAAAATGTAGAGATCCATTTTTATATCCATTTTCTAGGACAGTTTTTCATATTAAATGTATTATTTTCAAGCCTATATGACTGCTAACAGGAAAATCCAAAGTCTTTGTTCCATGGCTCATAATTGAAAAATGCCTCCCCCAACCCTGACATCAGCAAGTATAGTTGTCTAAAAGACTTGTGAGGCAAAATAATCTAACCAAACTAAATGTTCATTGTATAAAGGAGAGAGTTGCCCAAATACATGACCGAAATGGAAAGTCAAGACCTACAAAAGATTTTAAAATGATAACCTCGAAAAAACTGACTGAAACCATGCACTCATACTTCTATTGAGTTGTTCGTTCAAGTATATTGATGTATGCTGCAGGAAGAGACTAATGAGACCCTTAATTGAAGTAACACTATGTGTGACATTGCGGTTAAACAATTTGAAGTGCCAGTGAATGTTTCAAAGTGTCATGGGGTGTCTAAATGCTTAAAAATACCAACATGCTAGAAAAAATATTTTCAAATAACAATGACAAGAAATCCATAAATTCTAACCCAAAAAATATGACAACATTAAAAGTTTCCCTTCTGGAATGGTTGTTTGTTATATAAAACCTCATGAGATCTTGTTATTACAGCTGATATCTAGGTCTTTGGACAACAATGATGAAAATCCATTAACATACCCACCCATCAGATATTACACCATCAAAGTGATCCCCTTTCGGAATGCTTATTTTGTTATTTTTAACTGCAATATCTAAACCATTTATTTTCGCTTAAGTTGACAACGGCATTCAATCCATAGTAAAGCATATTGGCCCCCTTGGTGCCTTCCTAGCTTCAAGCTTTTCAGCAGAATCTCCATAACAAGATATCATTCCACTTCTAGATGGAAAAGGACCTTTCAAATCTTTTAGACAAACAAACTTCATATTTTCGAAAACATTTTATGTCATTGCCCTAAGGCTTCAAAGATTCAACAATTACTCTCTTCAGCTTTTTTGCAGAGATCTCATCATAATAGAGGCCCACAGTTGCTAGAATCAAAAGCAAGTGCGGGGAAGCAGATATTTTAGCAACACTTTTTATAAGTGCTTAACAAACAGGTGTGAGTTTGAGATTCCACGAAAATTCCAAAGTGGGTGTGCTATCCTAAGTAGAAGAGTCTGGGCACTAAGTCGTGGCCCAGCACCAAGTCACCATCAAGATCCTAAAAAATATATGTCAACACCAAACATCCAAAACTTGCCGTGTATACAGTGTCTTATTCCCTATAATGAAAAGGACAGTGTAAAGACAGAAGATATGGTCTTGAATTTCTGATGAGACAAACCCAACAATATGGTAAAAGTGTTCAAAGTTTAAACTTAACCAACATTTACTAAGACACCATATTACTTTCAATAGATTTGTACCATATGATGAAATCTACAAAGAAACTATTATTGCTAGCTAAGCATTTGATAATTCATGCATCAAACTCAACATCTAATTTGTGGATTATGCTGTAGGACAACTCTAGTGACACATAGCATATGACAACTAAAGGATCGCTTCACATTAATAAGCATGAACAGCCAAATTTCATGCTTCCGAACAAAGACCTTGACTTGCAATTTGATGTTTGTTGTTTAGTGTAGGAACAGTAAATCCTCATCCACCCAAAAATGATATTACATTAATATACAAAATGGACCAGTATAACTGTACTAGGTGCAAGGGACAATCAACAGTTACACTTGAACATTAATGCATTATAGAACTACGGAAACTTATAACAACTCAAAGCCACCTTGTTTGTTTTGCAGAAGCTTATGTTTGGATATTTTTCTTAAGTATATAAGAACCACATCCGTATCTAGATAACCATATGAGTGCGCATGACAAAGCATTGATACTATGAAAATGCAAGAAGAAATATATAGATAGTTTTCTTGTACAAACAGCATTTTGGATACAATTATTATCATTTGCAAAGCCAGATCTGGCGGAATAAAAATATGTAGCAAGTAACACATCCACACTTGTAAAAGTACCAAATAAAATATAAAAGCCAACTAGAAAACAACATCCATGAAGAAGCATTATATCAAACTCCCAAAAATGCCACAAGGGGGCAACCACTTAAAAATGTATATCTGTCTCAACTGCTTGATGCACGATAACTAAGCTTTGAGAAGTTATTTTTGTCTTCAAAACAACAGAGAAGCTCTAAGAATCTACCCCGCACAGAGCCAGCAGACCTTCGTCACAAAGGTAAAGCACGCCCTATATCATGGAGTGAAAAAAATAAAGTCAGGTCATATTAGAATTGATACACGTGACCCTATTTACCCATGGATATGATGTCAAGAATCTACGAAGCTTTAATATTATTCAGAAAAAAAAAAACAATTTCAGACAGAGTTAAAGGCATCAAATTGTATTTTTGAATATGCTCATGAAATATCACGTCTCAAATCTTTAGAAGAAAGCTTGGCCTCGTTCATTTTCAACTACGGTTCAAAATCCTCACATGCAATGTTCCCTTCCCTTCTCCGTCGCACTTCTTCATATCCATGATCAGATGCGCTTGTTTAAACCTATCATCAGAATTACCAGAAGACAAAAGTTCCAACCTTTACAACAAAAATCAACCACAACTACTCATTTAAGGACATTATGTTCTCTGTATGAAATGCCCTAGCTTCTTAATTTTATTTTTGTATAGGAGTCATAAAATACTAAAACTCAAGAAGCAAGCAGTTAAAGCCTCAAGTAGCAAAGATTTCTTCCTTGCCGAATAAAAAGCTAATGAAATGTGGATTTAAAGGGGAAAAAAAAACTTTGATATTTCGGGATCAGGTAGAACCAAATAATTCATAATCACTACCCTGAGAGAGCCAGCTCCAGCAGGAGGAATCGACGGCTATATACGACCTGAGCCGCGCGGAGGCGA
This sequence comes from Areca catechu, assembly GCA_021397845.1. Taxonomy (NCBI): domain Eukaryota; kingdom Viridiplantae; phylum Streptophyta; class Magnoliopsida; order Arecales; family Arecaceae; genus Areca; species Areca catechu. The sequence goes on along the minus strand of CM038052.1, from coordinate 22,259,670 downwards.
TGGCGCTGTGGAGAGGCATCAGAGACTCCACGCTTCCCAGCGCCGGCGCGACCGACCTAGAGCACCAAAAGCCGGAAAGCTAAAAAAACCTAGGATCGAGAAGGCAAAGGGGGAGAACAGCAGCGAAAGCTAGGGTTTTTAGAGGCGTAGATTCACCTCCGAAGGAACGAGCCAGCTCTCCTGGAAGGCGTGGGCTTGGGGAGTATGGTTTGGAAGCGGACAACGGCTGACCTCGCGGCGGAGGCGGCGGAGGCGGCGGACCTACAGAGCGACGCCATTTCCTACCCTCGCTATCTCTATCGAGCGGACCAAAGGGGAGGGATTGGAAAACCTCCTCAAAGCCCTTGCACGGTGGGTTAAACAACGAGTCGAACGAGTTACCGAGTCAACTTCCACGCTTTTAAGAAAGTCGGTATTTTGGGCCGGATTATAACCGCAAAAAGATCACCATGAGAAGCGAGGACCTGGAATTACAGGGCTGCACGCGGACTGGCCTCGTGGTCTCTTGGCAAGTGAGCTCTTGGATCTTTTTGTTCCTCCAAACTGGGTCATCTGAATGGGAGCTATGCCATAGCGGTCGGGTTCGACCATTTGGGTGTCCAAAATATCCCCACATAATAGGTTTTGTGATGGTGGTCAGTAAACTAAGTTCATATCAAGAATTCAGGTCCGGCAGGACATTCCATGAAATATTATTTCATGTGTCGGGATAGGACATCTCTTGTCAAAATTGGGATTCCATGAAAAAATCGGGATAATCCTGTTCTACAAAATTTAAAACCTTGGTTGATACCAAAATTGTTGTTCATCCAAGCCTAATCCGGGGTGGTCACCCTAAGTGAGCATAAATCCTTTCCTCACCCCTTGCCTATTGATGTTGTGTGCTCCTTTCCTCCCTCCACTAAAGCCTGATCTTCTCCAACCCTCCGATGGTGGCCCAGCCTCCCCTGCCCCTTGGATTACAACCTCGGCCTCTTCTACCCGCTTCCCCATCCTTTTGGTAACTTATCCCTTCCCTACGATGCAGCCTCATCCTTTCCTTGCACGGCATTCTTGGCCTCCCTTTCTTCTTTTGATAGTTGCCACGCTTGCCACACTTCCCTTCTAATAATAACCCTACCTTTTTCAACTCCCATGGTGATGGCCTCTCCCACGATATTATATTCCATCGCTCTTGCAAACTAATACCAAAAATCTCACTGTAGCAACTTTCTACTTCAGACACTTTGATGCAATCAAATATGTCTTAAATTTTAAGGATAATTGCAAGTGTTACATAGATCCACCTGATTCAAACCCTCCCTAAACCTAACTCGAACTTGAAATGGGTATAAGTTTAGGTTTATCAAAAATTTACCCTATCTAATTATTTACATATTAAGGTATAAGTTCGAATTCCATAGATCTCACCTAACCAATTCCAGACCGAGTGTATATTCAATAGCCTATTTAATATATAAGATAAATTTTATACCTACACCATTCACATTTCTTTTTAATTTATTAATTGTATGTTGATTTTATATTATTCATTAATAATTTTAAGGGCATGGAAAGAATGGAAAGGTCTCTCTGCACCGCGTGCGGTGCAGAAAATCCAGCGTGGCCCACACCGTGCTTTTTTATTGGTCCAAATATATCCACTGTAGCATGACGGGATGGGAGTTGAACATGACTAGCATTAATTACTATTCAGCTTTTATTTGAAATTTTCGTCCAGACCAAAATACCCTTCCCTCTAGTCCCTTTTATGCATGGATGTCATAGGTTTTGAACTAGGGTATCGTAATACTGTTTCGGGTTTTAATTTATATTTTTCTGCAGGGGTGTCATAGGTTTTGAACTATGGTGTCGTAATACTGTTTCATATTTTAATTTATATTTTTCTACAGGGGTGTCGTAGGTTTTGAACTAGGGTGTCGTAGCTTTTGAAATGGGGTGTCGTAATACTGTTTCAGGTTTTAATTTAAATTTTTCTGCAGGGATGTCATAGGTTTTGAACTAGGATGTCATAGCTTTTGAACTAGGATGTCGTAATACTGTTTCTGATTTTAATTTATATTTTCTGCAGGGGTGTCGTAGGTTTTGAACTAGGGTGTCGTAACTTTTGAACCAGGGTGTCGTAATACTGTTTCTGGTCATTTTTGAACCAGGATGTCGTAGATTTTGAACTAGAATGTCGTAAGTTTTGAACTGGGATGTCATGATACTGTTTCAGATCATTTTTGAACCAGGATGTCATAGTGTTTGAACTAGGATGTTGTAGGTTTTGAACTAGGATGTCGTAATACTATTTCAGATCATTTTTTGAATCAGGGTATCGTAGATTTTGAACTGGCGTGTCATAGCTTTTGAACTAGGATGTCGTAAGGATATTTTGGTCTGGATAAAAATTGTAATTAATGCCAGTTATCTCAGCTTTTATCCTATCATGCGATAGTGAATATTTTTAGACCAATAGGAGCATGCGATGCAGGCCACGCTGAATTTGCTACACCGCACGCGGTGCACAAAGAATTACTCTAGAAGGAATTAAGCTTTCTAAGTCATGCCTACTTGAAACTTGGATTTGGCCCTAACTCATAACCAATCCAACTTAGGTTTGGACTTGATCTCTACTTGACCTAACCAATTCTTGGATATGTGAGATATGGATTCAAATATACTCCAAACCTTAACCCTTTCAAACAGAGACAAGTTAGTCCAACCTAGGTTATACTCACATCCAACTTGACTTCTTGTTTATAATATATCCTAACCTAAAGGTTGGTTAGATAGCAACCACATGGCAGTGCCAAGGATTGAGTAACAACGAGCAGCTCTAACCTTGATAATGGAAAGAGGTTGACCATTCAATACTGATTTAACGAGATAAGCATAAAAGCCATTAATTAGACATAAGTGTTGGATAGGATTGTTCATATTACATTCCCATCAAGGATATAAAGATTGGAAAAAATAATGCCATATGATCAAAGAAGGCTAAAAGGTAATTAAAAGGTGGACCAAGAAATGTATAAGCCGGTCAATTTGCAGTATGGCATCATATAAGATAGATCAACTGTTATCAAAAGAGAATTGGTTGAATTAGACCAAATGGTTACTCAAGGCATAGATCAAATTCCAAAGAGATTATAAATGTAGACCAATTATGAGTGCAGTGTACCTGAGAGGTTAAATACTGATTTAAAGATTAATCATGTTCTATACCAAGACATTAGCTTGATATATGCTAAAATAGAGTCAGTTACTGAAACAGGAGGATGTGAGATGTGGTAATAAACTATTAGAATTGATTGTAGCTAGAGGTGTCAAAATGGGCCGGCCCGGCCCAGCCTGGCCCTAACCCATATGGGCCAACATTATATGGGCCGGGCCGGGTTATGCCCACTGGCAAAAATGGGCCAAGAAACCTTAGCCCGGCCCGACCCTATATGGGTCGTGGGCTAGGGCCAGGCCAGCCCATTGCGGAAGAAGAACGGGACCCCCACCAGGTATGCATCGTTGCTTGCGTCTCCTGTCGTCTCCAATCGAGTCCTCTGGAGAGAGCTCTGCATCTCCCGTGCCCCATGCATGGTCCTACCCTCACCGGCGGTAGAGGAGGCGGTGCCGCCAACCGGATCGGAGCGGGGTAGCAGGCCCTCGTGAAGCTGCTCTTCTTCTGCTGCGACTGCGCCGCCCCCACCTGCTTCTTCCCCCTCCCGGAGCGCTGCCCCCCGATCCCCGGTCACTTCACCCTCGTCTCCCGCTTCTCCAAGACCTCCAGCCATTCCTTCCTCCTATGCCACTGCTGGGGCGACCTCCTCTATGTCTCTGACCCCTACGAGCATGCCCCCACCTCCTCATCCGACGAGGTCGACCTAGGCACATACCGCAGGGTCTTCCGGGGGTTCATGTGCTCGAGGACCCTAGCCTGTCTCATCGGCTGGCAGGTGGAGCTGGAGTCCCGTGTGCACTGCAGCGCTGCCTCTACTGTGGTGCCCGGGTCTAGAGCATGAAGGGGACGGTCGTCGGGCGCGTCCCCTACAGCGCCTCCCGCCGCCTCGACTCCTACGAGGGCGACCTCGAGTACTTCGTCTGCGTTAACGGCCACCTCCACGGTCTCTGCTCACTCGCCCATTTATCCTCCATCGAAGATGAGCGGGTGCTGGTGTTCCGGTTGCTGAACGAGACCCCCACCAGGTGTGCATCGCCCTTTTCTTTTTTTTTAACCATGGCCCACGGGCTGACCCGGCCCTAGCCCACTTCAGCCCATGGGCTACAAGGGACGGGCCAAAAAGCCCGATTACATAAATGGGCCACTTTTTTCTAATCTGGCCTGGCCCATTTATAGGGTTAAATGGACTGGCCCATGGGCCCTGGCCCATTTTGATAGGTCTAATTGTAGCAACTATCAAGAGAAAATGAAAGATGTGATAATAACTAGAAATGACAAATATTAATCCTAGAAATCTATAATTACATAATGGTTAATATGGAGATGTATAAATTTAGCTTGTAATTTGGAGAAAGGGCCTTCATCCAATCTATAATTAGTATTTTTATTTTATTCTCTGGATATGTTTCTTAACTTTTAATTTTCTTTTAGTTCATAGTTTCTAACATAGCATTCCCTTCCTCCAAAGTCGACATCCCATGTAGAGGAAGTCCTTGAAGGTTAAAATAGTGAAACTCACTATTATCTATCCCTTTAGTATGGATAAATTATAAGCTACCTTATTTTCTCAAAATAGGTTATTGTTCCGTCCCATGTAGCCCATTTAGTATGGTTAGAATTTAAAATAGATAGTAGCTAATTTAGCTTATTTCATAAGCCGTTCATTTAATTATTTACAACTCGAAAAATTGAACCAAACGAAATTTATTTTTTTGAATTAGTTTGAATCAGTTTTTCCATATGATTGTTTTATTTTGATTTGATTCGGTTTGAAGATTGATCCTAATTAATCCAAACCAAACCATGCACCTGCTCCTCATTCTCTCCTCCTCTCCTCCTTTCCTTTCCACTCTAGTGTTTAGGGTTTTCCCTTACTTTTAAATTCTTCTCCTTTGTCTCCTTGCTGGATCTACCTTTTGTACAACGAATATATATTAAAAATGTGACCTTTGGTGAGGATTCAGGGAATCCATTATTGATGCTTGTGATTGGTCCTTTCTTTAACATTTGCTAAGGTTGGAAGATGTTAGTGGTTTAGGAATGAATTGGTAGTTAAAAAGAGGATTTCTAGATGAAGCGGATGATTTCAATTATTAAGGTCATGATAATGTTGGGTTCAACTCCAAGATGACTTTTTTTTTTAGATATTATGCCCCATCTTTTTAGAAAGTGATGTCTTATTATTGTAGAATAAAGAAATTTACCAATAATATGAGATATTGTAATTTTATTAATCTTCCTTTAAAAAATGAGTTAATGAAGAGCAAAGATAGATTTTTTGATATTCTTTAAATCTATTTGTTATTTTAACAATTGCCATGATATTTATGCTTGGTAATAACTTGCCAGTACTCTTTTTCTTTTATAACCTATTTTTTATGAAGAGCTCTAGATTTTTTTTCTCTTTCTGAGTTTAAACATATGACTTGATAACAAAAGGTTAAACTTTGACGAGGGAGGGAGGCTTTCCTTCTGTTGTGGTAATCTGGTTTGATACAAAATAATTGCCGGTTCATTAGTTAGATCGATTTTATTTGGACTCGTCAATCAAATCAGTGCACCTGAAGATAATGTTCTCTTAATTTAATGAGGACTACAATCTATCTCAATAAAAAAATATATTATTACTTTATTAATATATTATCACTTCATTCGGCTTCATGTCTTCAGTCTGGTTCGAAGAAGATACTTCTGGAATATATTAATATTTCATTCGACTTCATGTCTTCAATTTGGTTCGAAGAGGACACTTATAGAATATATTACTATTTTATTCGACTTCATGTCTTCAGCCTGGTCCGAAGAAGACACTTCTGAAATATATTACTATTTTATTCGGCTTCATGTCTTCAGTTTGGTCCGAAGATGATACTTCTAGAATATATTACTATTTTATTCGACTTCATGTCTTTGGCCTGGTTCGAAGAAGACACTTTTGGAATATATTACTATTTCATTCGGCTCATGTCTTCAACTTGGTCCGAAGAGGACACTTCTAGAATGTATTGTTTATCCTTTTAGCTCCATGGTAAGCAGTTCTTTATCTTCTGGTCCACTCCAAAGGAGATAAATCTGAAACATATAGCTAGCACTTCTTCGGATCATTCCAAGGAAGACAGTCCGAAGAAGTAGTTAGACTATTTTCGAATCTCCTTTAAAGAGAGTGTATCTGAAGTGTGTGAATGATCTTCCAACCTGAAGCAGTTGAAGGTTGTTCTGGTTGTTATAACCATCCACATGATCGATAGCTCCGATTTCGATAACCATATACTAACTAATTTTCGATCGCCACTACTTACTATTATGAGGAAGTTACATTAACTAATTTCCATAACCATAAGTAGTTACACTCATACCTATAAATATCGATAAGAGGGGACACTCGAGGTAAGCCAACTCCAGGCAAGTTAGAGCCAGTCCATAACTAGCTCTTTCAACACCACTCCACTCATTTTCCCTTTTTATTTTTCATTCTCATTCTGCTCTCAAGTTCTCCATTCTGCTACCTAAATTCTTGCTGATTTTGGCATCAGAGTATCCCCCGCAGGAGAAATTCCGGTCAGGGGATTTGTTTTGCAGGTTTTCATCAAAGGTGAACCAGCGAGCAAGTTGCTCCATCCGGTCCGTGGGGATTTAGCATCAATAGATTGGCACGCTAGGTAGGGGTCGAACATACGATGTTCATCTCTCATTAAACCCTTGCTAATGGTTGGATTATCTAGCAACTCAGACATTATGAAAGAAAAAGGAGAAGGACCCCTATCTCCAAGTAAAAATAAAATAATTTGCAGAAGAAGAACAATGGTGCAAGATGAGAGGAAGAAGAAGAAAGTTTCAGTGGAAAATGCAGAAGTTCATTCCATTACATGACCACCCCTTTTATATGCAAGATGGTAGCATTTCTTGGGAAGATAACGGTCTTTTCAATCATATAACGTATCAGCGACGCCGATCATGGGTACGAATTACTAAGTAGTGTCGATTAATAAATCGTCAATTATGATCTGCGAGAAGTATCACAAACGACCAAGATGATTTTTTGACATAATAATTAAAGTTCAGGATCTTGCCAAGTGTACCTTCTCGGTTGATGAAAAGTCCCATGGAAATCCTTTTAATGAAAGGATCAGCCAAACTTTTAAATCTGCACCATCTTTTTGAAGCATTAATAAGGGGCTGACATCTATCCTCAGCACGATCTTCGAACCATAAATCAGTTATTATGAAAGGAAGGGTCAGCGATTCGCCATCATTGATTATCTTATTTTCATCCATAAACGACAAACTCTAACTACTCACATTTTTCGAAATAAAGTTATTTCGAAATTGAGAGTGGGGGGCAGCTGTTGTGGTAATTTGGTTTGATACAAAATAATTGCCGATTCATCAGTTTGATCGATTTTATTTGGACCCGTCAACCAAATTAGTGCACCTAAAGATGATGTTCTCTTAATTTAACGAGGGCTAAAATCTATCTCAATGAAAAAAATATATTATTACTTCATTAATATATTATCACTCCATTCGGCTTTATATCTTCAGCTTGGTCCAAAGAAGACACTTTTGAAATATATTACTATTTCATTCGGCTCATGTCTTCAGTTTGGTTCGAAAATGATACTTCTGGAATACATTACTATTTCATTCGGTTTTATGTCTTCAGCCTGGTCCGAAGAAGACACTTCTAGAATATATTACTATTTTATTCGGCTTCATGTCTTCAGTTTGGTCCAAAGAGGACACTTCTGGAATATTACTATTTTATTTGGCTTCATATCTTCAGCCTGGTCCGAAAAAGACACTTCTAGAATATATTACTATTTCATTCGGCTTCATGTCTTCAGCTTGGTTCGAGGAGGATACTTCTGGAATGTATTGTTTATCCCTTTGGCTCCATGGTAAGCAATTCTTTATCTTCTGGTTTACTCTGAAGGAGATAAATCCGAAGCATATAGCTAGCACTTCTTCGGACCATTCCAAGGAAGACAATCCGAAGAAGTAGTTAGACTCTTTTTGAATCTCCTTTAAATCTGAAGCGTGTGAATGATCTTTCAACTTGAAGCAGTTGAAGGTCGTTCTGATTATTATAACTATCCATATGGTCGATAGCTCCGGCTTCGATAATCATAGACTAACTAATTTCTGACCGCTTATGAGGAAGTTATATTAACTAATTTCCATAACCATAAATAGTTACACTCACACCTATAAATATCGGTTAGAGGAGATACTTGAGGTAAGCCAACTCCAGGCAAGTTAGAGGCAGTCCACAACTAGCTCTTTCAATGCTACTCCGCTCATTTTTCCTTTTCATTTTTCACTCTTATTCTGCTCTCAAGTTCTCCATTATGCTGCTTAAATTCTTGCTGATTTTGGCATCGAAGTGTCCCTCGCTGGAAAATTCCGGTCAGGGAATTTGTTTTGCAGGTTTTCATCGAGGGTGAACCAACGAGCATGTTGCTTTATCCGGTCCGCGGAGATTTAGCGTCAACACCTTCCATTTGAGTTTATTTTATGCTCTTGGCTAAATTTTGAAACTAAAAAGTAAAAGAATTATTTTTGGAGAAAATTTATTAGTAACATCATTATGGTAAATAAAGGTGAAGGAAGAAAAATATTTATATCAAAAAGAGAGAGGAAGAAGAACGGAAGAAAATCATTATAGGCAAAAATTAGTATCTAGGAATATTTTTTTGATTGAAAAATAGATGACAAATATTGTAAGAAAGAAAAATCTCTGAAGGCAAATATCAATTTTTAAGAAAATATTTTTTATTAAAAATTAGATTAAAAAAAGTTTGCTTCCCTTCCATTTAAGTTTATTTTATGCTCTTGATTGAGTTTTGCAACAAAAAATAAGAAAAAGATTTTGGAAGAAAAATTCTTAGTAACTAAATAAGGATGTAGAGAGAAAAATATTTATATTAAAAAGAAAGAGAGAGAGAGAGAGAAAGAGAGAGAAAGGAGGAAGAAGAATATTGGAAGAAAATCACAATAGAAAAAAAATCAATATTTGGAAACATATTTTTTTGATTGAAAATTAGATAACAAATATTGTGAGAAAGAAAAATATTTGAAGACAAAGGGTAATTTTTGAATAATAGGTGATAAATATTGTAAAACAGAACATATTTAAAGTTTAAAAAAAAATTAATTAAAAACTAGATTAAAAAATAGATAACAAATATTGTGCGAAAGAAAAATATCTAAAGGCAATTTTTTTTTTAATAAAACTGTATTTTTTATTAAAAAAATAAAAATAGTTGATAAATATTGTTATAAAGAAAAATCAAAATATTTGAAGATAAAGGGTAAAAGAAAAATATTTGAAGACAAAGGGTATATTTTGAAAAATAGATGATAAATATTGTGAAAAAGAAAATATTTAAATATCAAAAAGAAAATTAATTAAAAACTAGATTAAAAAATATATAACAAATATTGTGAGAAAGAAAAATATCTAAAGGTAAAAAATATTTTTTAATAAAACTATATTTTCACCACTACGGTGGTAGCGCTGTTAGTTAAGGTGCGGCACAGCTCTTGTGTATAATCCACTGGTTATGGGTTCGAGGAATCATCCTGCGGATGACTCGATTAAATTTCTCATTAATTATGGGACACGTGATTGGAGGTTGAGTAGCCAAAACTCCGGCGTCGTAGTAGGGTTAATCGGCCCGAGCAGGGAGCTACACCGGGTTCGTCCCCCTCCCCTCACCCTTTATTCTATCAAAAAAAAAAAACTATATTTTTTATTAAAAAATAAATTAAAAAATAGTTGATAAATATTGTCACAAAGAAAAATCTTTGAAGGTAAAAAAATAAATTTGAGAAAAGAATTTTTATTAAAAACTATGTTAAAAAAGAAAAAACAGTTTGCTTCGCGCCAGGAAGGGGTCGAACCTTCGACTTTCTGCTTAGGAAACAGACGCTCTATCCACTGAGCTACAGGCGCGCATCCAAATATCGCGCAATAACACTTTCCTTTCTGTCTAAAGTTAGTTCTTACATCTTTTTTCCATGCGGAATTAATATAGCCGCTGGAGGAAGGGCAGGGTGCGGCAAAACGTGGCCGAGGTGCCGTCTCAAATCGGCGAGGTCCGCCGGCCGGAAGCCATGATCCGGGCGGTGATAGTGATGAACACCCAGGGCAAGCCCCGCCTTGTCAAGTTTTACGACTTTCAGGTTCCCTTTCCCCTCTTCTAGGCTTTTCCTTTCCATTAGATTTCTTCTCCAAAATTTTTCCCCTCCTTCCGTTCTCGTTTCCTTCATTCTTCTTATCATCGTTTGAACCCCAGCCGCCGGAGAAGCAGCAAGAGTTGATCCGCAGCGTCTATGGAGGTCCCGAGTCCCTTATCTATCGAATTGTTCCGTAAAAATCTCACCTTTTCTCGTTTTAGGGCTTCTTTGTTTCTTAACTCGGTCTAATCCCGTCGCAGTTTTATCCGAGAGAGCAGACAACGTTAGCAACTTCGTCGAGGCAGACGCAATCTTCGGCCCGGTATGTTGCAGATTTTGATGTACGATGCTGTCTTTCACTGAGTACGAAGAGAAAAAGTGACTTTTCTTTTTTGATGATTATCTGTTGCAATCTATAATGTATTCATCCCTTATATTTTTTCTAAAATCTTGTATTGAAGATTGTAGAATTTGATGTAAACAGTACTTAGGCTTGATCTAGAGTTCAGTTGATGATTAACCCCTTGATGCATCTGTTTGTGTACAACAACCCATCCTTTTGTTATAAATGTTTGAATGATTATCACTGGTCTAATATCTGCATATTCATTGGCTCATCTTATTTGCAGGGTACTCAGATGGTGTACAAGCATTTTGCCACTTTGTATTTTGTTTTTGTGTTTGATGGTGCTGAAAATGAGCTAGCTATGCTTGATCTTATACAAGGTAAGTCAAAAGCTTATTATGTGAAGCAAGGAATACCGAACCAGTACCGGATCCCGTACCGATCGGACTGGTATTGTATGATACCACATTGGATCCTCTACCGCATTCATAAAATCTTAAAAAAACTCCTTTCCTATCCATAAAAAAATTGTTTGACCTGAATTAGGTACGAACCGGACCTGAATCAAGCCGAACCGAGCAGTATGTATCGGTACGGTACCGTACCATACCGGTATGGAATATAATTTTTTTATTTTTTTAACAATCCAGCACTCTGGATCATTTTTAAGGTAAACCGTAGCGGCTCTTGACTGGTACGGTATGGTATGCCTGTACCAGGTGATATGGGACAGTACCGTAAACCCTAATATGAAAATTGTTTAATGCAAGTCCGTGCCTTTTGCTCTTGCATGGTAAGTCAAAAGCTTATTGTGTGAAGATTGTTTAATGCAAGTCTGTGCCTTTTGCTCTTGCATGGAACTTGGACAGCTATGAGTGGTGCATGGATTGTTACTCTTAAATAATGCATTAAAAAGCCATATCTTGTAACTATTCCTTGTAATTTATGACTGTGTACTGATGTGGAATTTTTTTAGTACCCTATAGGATATTACCTGACCTTTTTTTAAAGATATTGGATCTAATTAAATTGTGTGGCTTGCAGTATTCGTTGAGACACTGGACAGATGCTTCAAGAATGTATGTGAGCTGGACATTGTGTTCAATTTCAATAAGGTAGCATTCTTGGTTGTTGCTACCTTTCTCAGCATTTTCTGCATGTCCATTTAGTTGTTTCATGTAGGTGGCCAGTTGACATGTTTGGATACTGCATAGATGACCATAAAAAATTGTCTCAGCCTCTGCATGCTTATCTAAATGCGGTAAATTGGGATTTTAACTGAAGTTTAAGAAAACTTGGATCAGGAAAATGAATGAAAACAAAAGTAGGAGATTTAAAATTTATTTTGTCAATAAATGAGTTACAAAGGCAGAATAATTTGAACTAGCACTACATGTAGCTGTAACCGCTAAGCTTTGTATCTTGGGCCCAGCTTTATGAATCCATCCATGTTAGCTTAGCTCTTCCACTCATCTCCCTAAATCTATCAAGAAGATAAGAGTTCTTTTTCCTTTCTGGTTTGCCCTCAGATCTTCATCCTGCATGCCCACCATCGCTATCAGTTCTCTGTTTGTCCTCAGCTTAATTAGATGCTCTGATATAGTAATTCCTAAGTCTAATATACAGCACATCTTTTTTGACATTCTCAGTTTTCTTACATTTAACTTGTTTACTTGAGCCCTTGTTATTGCCTAAATTTTTAGGCATATGATGTTGTGGAATATTTTTCATTTTTCTTATTCTTTCACTTAAACTACCAGGAATGCATTCATCATATCGCACATCATTTTTTTTTAATCCTTTAAGATATATGAAATGAAAAATAGAGACAGAGAAATATCTTAACAAAAGACATGCAAAGAAATCATAAACTCAATAAGTCAGCATGCTTACATCTTTGTTAACAAAGTTACGAGGAAATAGCATGTATCAACAAGTCATGAGGAATAGAAGATGCTTGATCCATAAGCCCATTCTCATTTTCATCTCTATAATTTATGATACTATTATCACACACAAAATGCTAAATAACTAAACATACGTATAAAACTGCATGGGAAATGGTTGATTGTTTTTTTTCTTCAAGGGAGATAAACAAGATTATGCTTGATAGACCAATTGAAAAATGATAAAATCATTAACTTATAGCAAATTCTTCTGTATCTGGCTTCCACTTAATTTACAGAAAAGACATATCTCATTGGTCAATTATAGTTTCCCACACATTTCTCATAGGGTGAATTGTTCACACGTGTAGAAGGATCTAGTAAGCAGAGAGGTGGATAGCATATCAGAAATATGTAAGCAAGAATATGGAAAATATTGCAGTAGTGTTGGAAGTCGTCATTGATAAGAATGGTTAAATAAGATAAAGATTCACTCAAGAAAACACAAACAAATTGGATCAGCTTTATGTGCGTGTGGATGAAATTTTAGCGAAATTGGCATTGTAAGAGAGAACATGGAAGATCTTTCTGTAATGCTGGAAGTAGTCATTTATATTAATGAAGCAAATGAGGATTCACTAAAGCCATCCCAAATAGTTTGGATAAGGTGTGATGTGCATGTCAATGAAAATTGAGCAAAATTGGCATTGTAGAAGAATAATATTGGAAGATCTTGCACCAATACTAGAATTAGTCATTAATAAGGATTATTAGTGTTACGGCCGTTACGATGACGTGGCATGTCTCAGATTTCGCTGGGCGTGATTCGAGCCACGTGGAGTTTTTTCGGCAAAGTCAGATTTGGCACCACCTCGGTCAAAGTCGAGGTTGGTCCAGGCCTTTCTGCCGCTCCGCCAGGTGTCCCCCAGGAGAGGTCCACCTCGGCCTAAGCCGGCGGCCTCCCCGCTCCCTCGCCAGGTGGCGCCCTGAGACGGTCCCACCTCGGCCGAGGTCGAGCCGGGTCCCTTGCTCCTTCGCCAGGTGGCGCCCGGAGACGGGACCGCTTCGGCCGAAGTCGAGTGCCCCTCTGCCGCTCCGCCAGGTGTCCACCCAGGAGGGGTCCACCTCGACCGAAGCCGGCGACCTCCCCGCTCCCTCGCCAGGTGGCACCCTGAGACGGTCCCACCTCGGCCGAGGTCGAGCCGGGCCCCTCGCTCCTTCGCCAGGTGGCGCCCAGAGACGGGACCGCTTCGGCCGAAGTCGAGCGCCCCTCTGCCGCTCCGCCAGGTGTCCACCCAGGAGGGGTCCACCTCGGCAGAAGCCGGCCACCTCCCCACTCCCTCGCCAGGTGGCACCCTGAGACGGTCCCATCTCGGCCGAGGTCGAGTCGGGCCCCTCGCTCCTTCTCCAGGTGGCGCCCGGAGACGGGACCGTTTCGGTCGAAGTCGAGCGCCCCTCTGCCGCTCCGCCAGGTGTCCACCCAGGAGGGATCCACCTCAGCCGAAGCCGGCGGCCTCCCCGCTCCCTCGCCAGGTGGCACCCCGAGACGGTCCCACCTCGGCCGAGGTCGAGCCGGGCCCCTCGCTCCTTCGCCAGGTGGCGCCCGGAGACGGGACCGCTTCGGCCGAAGTCGAGCGTCCCTCTGCCGCTCCGTCAGGTGTCTACCCAGGAGGGGTCCACCTCGGCCGAAGCCAGCGGCCTCCCCGCTCCCTCGCCAGGTGTCCACCCAGGAGGGGTCCACCTTGGCCGAAGCCAGCGGCCTCCCCGCTCCCTCGCCAGGTGGCGCCCTGAGACGGTCCCACCTCGGCCGAGGTCGAGCCGGGCCCCTCGCTCCTTCGCCAGGTGGCGCCCGGAGACGGGACCACTTCGGCCGAAGTCGAGCGCCCCTTGCCGTTCCGCCAGGTGTCCACCCAGGAGGGGTCCACCTCGGCAGATACCGGCGGCCTCCCTGCTCCCTCGCCAGGTGGCACCCTGAGACGGTCCCACCCCGGTCGAGACAGGCCAACCTGTGCGAAGAAGCTTCCGAGAAACAGGAGCACGAGCTCCAAGGCTGCCCCTCGAGCCGTGCGCGCCGCACCCCGAGAACAGCGCCCGTACGGTCGGCAGCGACACGCGAAACATCGCTTACATCGGCCCGACAGGTTCCGCAGTCGAGAGACGGGGCCCTGACAAAACAGGACCCGATAACGGACAACGTCGGTGCCTGGGAAGGAGAGCGCTCACGCTCGGCCCGAGGTCTGGTCGGCGGTCTGACCGGCGCCCCCCTCCCCTACTCTTTCCTCGCTATGCTCGGCAAGCAAGGCGGGGAAGCCGCCTGGCTCTTTGATCCGGAAGGGAAAAGGGAAAGAGACGGAAGGGAGGAGGTGAAAGCGACGAGGGAGCCTCCTAGGGGCGGGGAACGAGAAGGCAACACGAGGAGTTAAAAGGAAGGAGAGAATAGACGACAAGTTAAGCAAGAAACAAAGGCTGGGAAAGGAGACTCCGTCCCGGGAGCAGGATCCAAGGTCCCGAGAGGGGGCCCTTTGGCGTGAGCTCGGCGGAAGAACCCGGCCGGGTTTCTATTCTTTCTAGGACCTTTCTTGCTAGCACGATCTCTAAGTCTGGGACTCCTTCGGGAGCCAGTCTCAGAGACTCTGTTCTCTCTCGCCGTCTACTAGCTTGACCGTCGGAGCTCCCTCGCCGGGATCCTCGGCCAGGGCTTCTGACCTTGCCTTGCAGGTTCGAGGAACTAGGAGATCCCAGGGACGAGACGGTCTAGTCGGATCGGCGGCTTCGAAGCCACAGGCGCGGCGGCGAGATCGGCAACAATTAGCAAAATTCACGAAAGCCAACCCAAACTATTTGATTAAGTCTTGATGTGCATGTGAATTTAATTTGAGCAAAATTGACTCTCTCTCTCTCTCTTTCTCTTGGAGTTCATTCGCCCCAACCCCTCCATTTCTCATTATTACCACAAAGAAGGCCCGGTCACTTCCCAATGAAGCCCTTCTTATAAACTGGTTTCCAGTTTTAAGTTATCATTGCAGAAGATTGTTTCACAGCCATCTTTCTAATAGTGCCAGCATAATGGTGTCTCTCTTGCTAAGGTGGTGCAAACTGATTCTAATTCATCATACATAATTCTTCGGTTCTTACCTGTGGGTCTTGATGCTTGTACACTGTTACATATATTGAGTCTTCATGATATTTCAGTTTTCTGTAATATAATGCTGTGAGAGGGTGGGTGGGAGTAAACTTGAAGATATGTAGAAACATTTCATTGAAATGTTTTCGTAACTCAGGATCCAACTCACCAAGATTAGCATAATTTTGTTATTATGGGAGAACTGATACAGGGCTAATGTGAAAGTTGAAGTTAACAGAGTTTACAACTGGAAGAATGTAAGATAGAGCCAAAGTTGGTAAAGGATCAAATGGAATGAACTCATGGCCTCAAGAAAGCCTAAAAGTCTCCTTGATATGTAGGAATCTAAAAACTGCAGTGATATCAATGTCAACATTAAGTCCTTTCATCAAGTCTGGTGAATGATTTTGTTGTGAAATGGATGAGGGAATGAAGTACTTGGTTCTTTGGTTTACTTTAGTATTATATTCTGTTGTGCATTCAAGGCCAAGCTAATTCAAGGGTTTTATAATCACTGAAGAATACAGTGATCCTCCATTCATGTTTGTCATATACCAGATTTATATATATATATATAGTTCTTTTGTATCATTAGATTCTTCTGCTATTGAGTTTGGCAATTTTGCTTGTTCTCTTTTTCAATGCAGGTGTTGTGGGTTGCTGGGTTATAGAATTACTGTATTGAAATTTCCTCAGCTAGACCATGCTCTTATTTTCAATGATGAAATTTACAGTTGCACATATTATATCAGATTCTGTTACTAATGAAGCTTATACATACATGTTCTGTTTCGTTTTATTTGGGAGTTTCACTATGTATGTTTTATGCAGATGCATATGCTTTTAGACGAAATCATATTTGGGGGCCAAGTGCTGGAAACTAGTTCTGAGCAAGTGTTGAAGGCCGTGGAAGAGATTGCAAAGCTAGAGAAATCTTCAAGTGCCATCAGTCTCGTTCCCAAGTCTGTTTCATCAAGATTTGGCCGCTAGTTTTTACAGGTGTAGAATAGAGTCCTAAGACTCGTGCCGGTCCTTTTAGCAGCCTGGTTGTTGGATCACATGTCAGCTCACTTATACCACTTAATCAGCTTGCTTTGGAGTGTAGACAATGTTTTCTGATGTCAATGCAGTAGCTCCATTTCTGAGATGCAATTTCTCTCGAGTCTCTGTTACTGAGTAAAATAGTCAAATTTTGTCAACTTTTTTAATGGAAAAAATTGATTTTCATTGGTGAATCATTGAAATCTGAAATGTAATAAGAAAAACCACTGTGTTTGCACCCATTTACTTCCATCAAAGTTTGGTATAACTGGCACCAGCTACTTAAGCACGCTACCTAGGCTGAAGTCCGGGTCAGAAGACCGAGCCTAGTGCTCATGGTACCAAGGTATAAAGTTAACAGGGCTGAAGTGAGAGAATGATGATCCACAGAATTGAACCCTTGCCCACTTCAATGTATGGTATGCAAAAATATTAGTTGATAATGGTTGCACCAAATAATTGATACATCTATCTTATTTCCAGTTGTTTCTTTGGTACCCACATTCATATGATACCTAGTTAATTGAAGCATTCTCTCAAAGTACATGATTAGAGCAAAAAAATGATGTGGATAACGGTCTCTGGCTAGCACTTTCTTTCCACTTTGTTTTGCAACAAGTCTCGTCTCCTTGCTTTAAAGAGGTGTTGCATGCCTTCTGGATAATCCTCTTCTAGTCAAATGGTGAAAATATAATGATGCAGATCGAACGGATGTTGGGAGCACCCGTTTAATCTTCCTGTGAAACAACTTTTTTTAAGATATGCTCAGCCCTGCCTTTTTCTTAAGGATTTTGTGGTGCTGCAATTGGGGATTGTTAGATTGTTATCGAGCAATGACGAGGCGCTTCAAGTCAGCATCACTGGGGTACCGACGGAAACAGGAGTAGCAGCTCATAAAGTGGAATAATGTCCACTGAAAAGAAGAATGCAACTCTACTAGAGTTTTCATCGCAAGGAAAACGAGGGAAAAGGGAAATGGCTGTTCTGCATTTGATAGAGAGAGAAAAGATAGACCTTTGATTTTGTATTTCTTCATTTTGTTGAAAATTTTGAAGAAGGAAAAGGTCATGGTCGTGCTTCACAAAAAGATGAGCCTTTATTTTATCTTTTTTTTTTTTTTTCTGAAAATCAGAAGCCAGATCGCTAGAAAATGAACTAGAATTTTTTTAACAAACTAAAGTGTTCTCTGCGAAACGAATAACCAAGAAAAAAAAGACTAATTATTTTTCTCAAAATCCTGCCTTGCACCGAATTCATGTCCGACTGTCCGAGGGAAATATGATATGATTTTTTATAAAAAAAGCGGACAAGCTCTCAATTCGTCCATGGTCCAGTGGTTAGAGCAGTGGACTCTGAATTCAGTAACCTTAGTTTAAATCTCCGAGGAACCTTCTCTCTTCTTTTCTTTTTCATCCTTGTAACCCAACAACCCATTAGGCCACATTTCTGAGTGAAGGTTCAAAGTTCAGTGATGAGAAAAAATACATGTGATTGCGGGAGCAAGGATGTAATGTGAAACCCAGCATTCAATTTACAATACCCAGAAGACCATCAATGACGGATAGATTACACAGGAAAAAATTGCAGCTTGATGTTTTCCAGGGGAAAAAAAGGACAGGCATAACCGAACAAACTGCAAGCAATGAACCATCGGCACATCCATCATTGTGGCCCCAACAATAGGCGCACAGATAACTGCACACCCACCCTAGGCCGCCGCCACCTCGGAAACCTCTTTCACCACCGAAGTAATTTCATATTATAGTGCAAAGAGAAGAATTGATCTTTGTATTTGGTGGATCACCAAAAAATTTTGAATGATAATCTGATTACCTGCAAGATAGATTATCACTGGATAGATTGCCAGTAATACTAATTACAGTGTTTGGTATATACAAGTAATCTATCAGTAAGATTGATTATTGTATTTGGTATGATAAATAGATTGCCAGTAATCTAAATTCAAATTTTTAAAATATCCCTAAGTTAAATTTATTAAAATTCATATATTATTAAAATATCCTTAAGTCAAAAATCAGTTTTTGATTCCATAAGTGATTTTGATGATAACCAAACATTGAAGCATGCATTTGTTTTACTAACAACTTTTCAAGTGTTTTATAAGTTTTTGTAGAATGATTTCATTGTTTAATTTCAATTCCTACATTCCTAGTTTTGAAATGAGTTGTGTTGTAAGTAATTCATGTAAAGAAGAATCCAAAGAAAGAGTTAAGTAAAAATCATGAAAATGGGTTACTTCTAGATATGTTTCAAGCATAAAATTCCTTAGAAATATGGTTAGAAGAGTTTGAAGGCATCTTGAAACTTTGAAGACTTGCTGGATGATTTCTGGAGAAAAGCTGATATTTCACTGAAGATTTCATCCGAGCCAACTCGAAGAGAAGAGAGCCGACTCTGGCACATGGCACGCATGAAGATTTCTGGTACGCAGATATCCGAGCCGACTCTAAGGGACCCGAGCTGACTCGTCTAGTTCATGATTTTTTGAATCAGACAACCGAGCCGACCCGAAGAGATTTCGAGCCGACTACTTTGTACTGTCAGACATCCGAGCTGACTCTTCAGAGATTCGAGCCGACTCCTCCAAAGTCCAGAAAAAGAGCTCTGAGAACTATAGCCAACCGAGCCGACTCTAAAGAGAAAGAGCCGACTCTTCAAGACTACATTTTTGATGGCCTGAGGATTCGAGTCGACTAGAATCAATGCGAGCCGACTCAATTGAAGAGAGTCAACTCAACCAGAACTACTCCGAGGATTTGAGCCGACTCGAAGGTCGATTTTAGACTTATAATGGCTAGTTCCAGAACTTGAAATTTGAATCCAAAAAGTGCTCCAACGGTCAAATGTCACATCCTAACAGTCTACAACGACTAAAATCATCTGAGAAGAGTACAAGACTATATATCTGAGGGATTTGAACTACTTTAAACAAGAGATGATGAGTAAATGCTAAATTGAATATCCAAGTTACTTTGTGAGTAAGAGAGCACTGCAAGAGCATTCAAGACAGTCTTCAAGCCTTCACCAACTACCAACAAAAGCTTAAAGCATTTATTGAAGAAGTTGAAGAAGCCAACCAAGTGCACTAAAGTGCAATCAATTGGGCTTCTCTTGAGCTGCATCGACAACCATCCGACAAAATTTGTTTGTCATTCTGTTGCTTTCTTTTTACAATTCTCTTTTGAATTGTTGGATTATTGGTGAGCCCGGTTTAAAAACCAAATAGATTCTTGGTTAGCCTGTGTTAAAACTAAGTGTTAGGTTCTTGGTAATCTTGGTAAAATCAAGTGTTGGATTTCTTTGATGAGCCCGATTTAAAAATCAAAGTATAGAGGTTTGGATTATGAGCCTGTTAAAATAATCCAACTATATTCCAGTGGGGGATATAGTGAAAATTCCAAGTGATAATCTTGGGTGTGGATGTAGGAGCTGGGTTGCTCCGAACCACTATAAAATTTCTGTATTTGTGTTGTGCATTCTCTTTATATCCTGCTTTTGCTTTTAATTATCTCTATCACAGCACTTAACACTTCAAGGATTTTCAAAGAGCACACAATTGCTTAAACTTTTTAAATTCCCAATTCACTACCCTCTTGGAAAAGCCACCTAGGCAACAATTGATATCAGAGCAGTGTCTCTGAATACATTTAGAGTAAAAATTGATAGCTCATCCCATGAGTAATCTTTGGTCGAAGGCTATTTTACCAATAGACCTCCACTCTTCACTGGCACAAATTATTCATATTGGAAAACTAAAATGAAAATCTATATTCAAGCTGTCGATTTTCAATTGTAAAAGGTCATTCTAAAAGGGCCACATATTCCCATAATCAAAATTAATTACGTGGATGTCCCAAAGCCCGAAGAGGACTGGGATGAACACGACATGAAGATGGGAGAATTAAATACCAAAGCAAGAAATTTATCATACTGTGCTTTGGATGGTAACGAGTTCAATTGAATTTCCACTTGCTCTTTTGCAAAGAAAATTTGGGACAAACTCGAAATGACCCACGAAGGAACTTCCCAAATGAAGACTTCGAAATTAATCTTCTTGTACATAGTTATGAACTTTTCAAAATGAAACTAACTGAAACTATCTCTGCCATGTTTACTCGCTTTACAGATATTATTAATGGTTTGAAAAATCTTGGCAGGGTTTATTCAAATGCTGACTTAGTATAGAAGATCCTCAGATCACTTCCGGACAAATAGGACCCCAAAGTGACTACCATCCAGGAAGCGAAAGATCTAAACACCTTATCTCTGGATAAATTAATGGGTTCACTCATCACGCATGAACTTACCATGCAGCATAGAAATGATGATGATCAGAAGAAGACAATAGCCTTCAAAGCTGCATTGGATTCAAAGAAAGATGAGGAATCGGAATATGACTGCACCTCCTCCGAAGACGATCTAGAAGACGAAGATATTGCTATGGTGTGAGGAGATTTAGAAGGTTTTTGGGAAAGAAGAAAGGAAGATACTATAGAAAATTCCATAAACGAGGTGAGCACTCCAAGGACAAGGACAAGGATAGAGAAAAAGAAAAAGAACAAGTGCCCACATGCTATGAATGTAAGAAACCAGGGCACATTCGTCCCGACTGTCCTTTGTTAAAGAAATCTTTTAAGAAGAAGAAAAATAAAGCTATGGTTACTACATGGAGCGACAGCGAGAAGTTGACTTCATTTGAAGAAGAAGAGACTAAGAAAACTGCTAACTCATGTCTAATAGGTCTCGAAGACAAAGTAACATCCCCCGAACCTCAAGTAGAATTTGCTTTTGATGAATTGAATTCTGCTTTTCATGATTTACTATCTGAATTCAAAAGGCTGGAGTAAAGATAAGAACTTTAAAGAATATCAATGATTCTATACAAAAGAAAAAAGAAGAGATTTCATAAAAGCTTTGGAAACTAAAAAATACATGTCTTTTCTATTGCAAAAAAATTTACATGTCTTTTCTGAAAAATACAAAGCTTTGGAAACTGAAAACAATGCATGTCTTGACATGAATAAAACTTTAACTGTTGAAAATAATGACTTGAAAAAGAAGGTTGAAAAACTCAAGCCACTGGTTGAAAAACTAACCTTATCTTCAAATAAGCTTGAGTTGATTTTAAAAGATCAAAAAATTTCTAGAAACAAAGCTAGAATTTGTTTCAATTTTTCAATTTCAAATGAAATTTCAGCTACTAAATTCATACCTTCAAAAGCTTATATTTCAAAATCAATATATCAAGAAGTTTTTATATATAATTCTTCTGCATCCATTGCTAGATCTTCAATGTATGTACCTAAGGTTACAAATAGAAAATCTATTATATCTGTATCTGCATCAACATCATTTCAGAATTCTAGAATTATATGTTATGCATGTCATAGAGTTGAACATAAATTCTTTCAATATAATTCATTAAAGAAAAAAACATATTCTAAGAATAGAATTAAAAGAATTTGGATTCCTAAAGGAACCACCTCCGCTAACCTGCAAGGACCCAAGTTAGCTTGGATACCTAGAAGAACTTCTTGATTATCTTGCAGGAATGTCTTGCAAACCAAAAATTGAAGAAAAGATGGTATCTCGATAGTGGCTATTCAAGACATATGACATGTGACAAGGATCAATTTATCATCCTAGAGATGAAAGGATGTATGGTTACTTTTGGAGACAATGGCAAGGAAAAAATAATCGAAATTGGTAAGATCAAAATAATCTCCTGTACTTTTATTGAAAATATATTGCTAGTAGACAAATTGAAGCATAATTTGTTAAGTATTAGTCAATTATATGAAAAAGGCTTCAAGGTTGTCTTTGAATCATCTATGTATATTGTAATAAACTCTATTGATTCTAGCAGTAAGTGCATTGGACATAGACTTGGAAACATTTATGTGGTAGACCTTAATGATCTTGCCATGTCAAGTAGTTCCAGTCTAGTTGCAATGAATGTTAAGACCAAGAAATCTTACTTACTTTGGCATAGACGATTAGGTCATACTAGCATGCATATTATTGCCAAGTTAATTTCCAAGAATCTAGCAAGAGGCATGCCTAAATTTAAAGTAGATCTTAATCATGTTTGTGAAGCATGCCAAATGGGTAAACAAACTAGGAGGAGTTTTAAACTTAAAAATATGATTTCGACTACTAGACCCCTCGAGCTACTTCACATGGACTTATTTGGACCAACTAGGACCCCAAGCCTAGGAGGTATGAAATATGCTTTTGTGATAATAGATGACTTTTCTAAATTTACTTGGATTTTGTTTATCGCTTATAAAGATAAAACTTTTAAAGTCTTTCAAAAATTTTACAAAAAAATTTCTAATCAGAAAAATCTTTAAATATTTTCAATTATGAGTGATTACGGCATCAAATTTGAAAATCAATTTTTTGATGATTATTGCACAAAAAATGGCATTGATCACAACTTCTCCGCTCCTAGGACACCACAACAAAATGAGTTGTAGAGAGAAAAAATAGGACTTTGGAAGAGATTGACCAAATAATGTTATGTGAAGGCAATCTTCCAAGATACTTTTGGACAGAAGTGGTGAACACTACTTGTTATATTTTGAATCGCGTTTTGATTCGTCTTATTTAGAAGAAAACCCCCTATAAGCTTTGGAATGAAAAGAAACCCAACATTAATTACTTTTATATATTTGGTTGTAAATGATTTGTGCTTAGCAATGGTAAAGATAATCTAAAAAAATTTGATACTAAATCTGATGAAGCAATTTTTCTTGATTATTCATTACATAGCAAAGCATATAGATTATTTAACAAAAGAACTCTTACTGTCGAAGAATCTATGCATGTTATTTTTGATGAAACTAACCCCTCACCTTCTAAGAAAGAAGAGTGCATAGACAATGATACAGGTATACTTCAAAAAGAAATGGAAGACATGAACATACAAGAAAGACCAACTCAAGAAGAAGAAGAAACAGTAAGTAGGGATCATGCTGATCTACCAAAGGAATGGAGATACATAACTTCTCATCTAAGAGAATTAATTATTGGTGATCCTTCACAAGATATTAGGACTAAGTCATCACATAAAGATGCACATGATTACCTAGCCTTTGTATCACAAATAGAACCTCATACCTTAAAAAAGCTGAATATGATCTAAACTGGATTATGGCCATGCATGAAGAACTAAATCAATTTAAAAGAAATAAGATATGAACTTTAATTGAAAGACTATCAGTCCATCCCATCATAGGAACCAAATGTGTCTATAAAAACAAGTTAGATGAACAAGAAAATATAATTGAAAACAAAGCTAGATTGGTGGCTAAAGGATATAACCAAGAATAAGGAATATATTTTGATTAAACATATGCACCTGTAGCAATACTATAAATCATTAGATTACTTCTTGCATTTGCTTGCTACATGAATTTCAAACTTTTTCAAATGGATGTGAAAAGTTCATTCTTGAATGATTTTATATCCGAACAATTTTTTGTAGAACAGGCACCAGATTTTGAAAATCATGCTTTTCCAAATTATGTTTCTAAGCTCAATAAAGCATTATATGGTTTAAAATAAGTACCTAGAGCCTGGTATGATAGACTTAGCACCTTCTTCATTGAAACTGATTTTTCAAGAGAAAATGTTGACAAAACTTTTTTCATCAAGAAGAAAGATAATGATTTATTAGTTGTACAGATTTATGTTGATAATATTATATTTGGTGCAACTAATGAAACTCTTTGTAAAAAATTTGCTAAGTTAATGCAGGGAGAATTTGAAATGAGCCTAATAGGTGAACTTAACTACTTCCTTGGACTTCAAGTGAAACAAACAAAGGAAGGAATCTTCATTAACCAAGCTAAGTACACTAAATAAATAATCAAAAAGTTTGGTATAGAATAAGCAAACAAATGAACATACCCATGAGTCCAACTTGCAGATTGGATAAAGATGAAGATGGATCCAACATTGACCAAAAGCTTTATAGAGATATGATCGGATCCTTGTTATACTTAACTGCAAGTAGACCTGATATCTTGTTTAGCGTATATGTATGTGCTAGATTCCAATCCAATCCTAAAGAATCATATATGCTTGCTGTTAAAAGAATCATAAGATATTTGAAAGGAACAAAGTAATCTAGGTTTATAGTTTTCAAAACATTCTTCATTGAATTTAATTAGATTTTCGGATGCGATTATGCTAGTTGTAAAATTGATAGAAAAAGCACTAGCGGCACATGCCAATTTCTAGGGTTAAATTTGATCTCATGGTATTGTAAGAAACAAACTTGGTAGCACTATTTACTGCTTAGGCAGAATATGTTGCTGCAGGAAGTTGTTGCGCACAAGTGTTATGGATTAAACAACAACTAGAAGACTTTGATGTTACACAATCTAAAATTCCTATCAAATGTGATAATATAAGTGCTATAAATTTGACAAAAAATCCAATTCAGCATTCAAGGACTAAACATATAGAGATTAAATACCATTTTGTTAGAGATCATGTTTTGAATGATGATATTGAACTAGAATTCATCCCTACAGAGAGCCAACTTGCTAACATTTTCACTAAGCCACTAAATCAGGATAGATTTGAGATGATTAGAGGAGAATTAGGTTTTTGTGATCCCTTTTAGATTTTTCAAATATAATTCCTTCAAAATTAAGAAAAAATTATCTAAAGAACCTCCAACATCAATTTAACATCTTTGAACACCTTTCCATTCAATTTTCCTGAATTTATTTTCATTTCTGATCAATTTTTAACTTTTGTGGAAAGTTTCTGTTCGAGTCAACTTGGGCAATTGTGCTCAGGTCGAGTCGACTCGAATTATTGTTGTTTCTGGTTTTGCTCTGGTCGAGCTAACTCGAACAATTTTAGGATTAGTTGAGCCGACTCGAATATCGGGTAAACAATTTTTTAATAGAGCCATAGAGCCTTTTCCAATTTTTTTTTATCTTTTATTCTTATTCTAAACCTTAGAACTCCACTCAAAACCTCTTCCAAAACCTCGGAAATCATCTTCCTTGAGCTCCATTTCTCCAATTTCTCCTAATTCTTGCAATGGCACCGAAAATGGCTATTGGGAAGAGATCAAAAAGGCTGCTCCATCTATTGAGATTGAAAGAAGGACTAAGTGTCGGCAAGAGGAGCCGACTTGAGCAGTGGAAAGAGAAGAACAAAGGGAAGAAGAAGAAAGATGACCTACTATTGCACCACCTCTCCAAGACAGGTGATTTCCATGTCTAATCGCCTGATTACAAGTGGTCGAAGGATTATTTTCTCTTTTCTCAAGGATTTAGGGCTGAAAATTGGTGATTCTATTGAAGAACTTGGTTCGAGTTACTTTTGCTCATTGAATGTGTCTACTTATCCTGCCCTAGTTAGAACATTTTATGAAAATCTGAGACTTGAGGCACAACACATTGAATCCACAATGAAAGGCAAGAGAATAATCATTTCTGAAGAAACATTGAGTAGTCTATTAGAAATGCCAACTGAAGGGTCCAAACATCTAGTACTAAAAGACAGAGAAAAGATCCTAAGATCTATTCTTGGCAAAGAAGATGTCAGTGGAATTGGAACAGTAATGGAAAATACATTATCCCTAGAGATGAGATTGCTCCATAATTTTGTCAATCGGATCTTTTTTCAAAGGACAGGAAGGTTTGATTGGGTCAGTAAGAAGGACTTATGCTTCATGAAATATATCATTAAGGGGAAAGCATTGAATTTACCTTATATTATGATTATGATGATGAAAGAGGCTGTGAGGAAAGTGAAGGCATGCTTATCCTATGGAATGGTGTTAATATTATTATTTCAAGCCTCTAGGGTCAATCTTGAAGGGGAAGATGGAAAACCTCTTCACCACACAGATACTTATTCTTCCAAATCTCTACTTCGAATGGGTTATATCTGCAGTGAAGAAGTATGGAAGAAGAAAGGGACTGATGCTAGGGCTATAGTAGCATATACTAGTGAGGATGATGATGATGAGAGTGTAGAGATACCTAGAGAGATCATTTCTGATACTGCTACACCCTCTATATTGGAGCCTCCAGAGCATGTTTTTGATGTTCCAATTACTGCTTCTACTGAGTTTGGCACCACTTCTGAGACTGCTATACCTGAGCATGCTACTATGGAGACTGAGCTTACTGGTTTCACTGAGGCTGTAGAGACAGTTCATACTGATTATGAGACTCCCTTACCCACTTCTCCACCAGCACATATTGTTCTAGGTCCATCTGCACATTATATTGTTTCTGTTTCAGTAACAGGAGTTTATTGCCGAGTAGATGAGAGGACTTGCTGATACAATGACTAGCTCTTTGACTAGTATGTTTGGCGAGCTTCGCCAGTCAGTGGACACTAGACTAGACTTGCTCAGCACTGAGATCAGAGAGCTTTGCACCAAGGTTGACTCACTTAAGTCATCTAGACCTGCTTCTCAGCTTGACACACAGCCCTTATCAGACTCTATCAAGTCAGCTACTGAAGCTATTAAAGATTCTGTGGATAAAAGCATAGAAGAATTTAGAATAGAGTTGAGGAAATTGAAATTCAGAATGGGAGGTATGGAACAAGACAAAAGAATGGAGGACTACACCAAGGGCATCGGGATCCTTAGATCTGAGTTTGGCAGGCTTAGAGGTTCTGCTAAAGCATTTGCGAATGCCCAAGCTGCTGAATTAATTGCATTGAACATTGAGATCAAGAAGCTTCATGAAGAGATGGATACATTCCAATTTCAACTTGATCAGCTCAAAACCACTGTCATTGTAGCATTTGCCTCTCCTATACCTCGACCTGTACCTACACCTCAACCTACACCTACTTCTACTCCACATCCTAGGCAACCAGCTCCTCATCTTAGGCCCCAAGATTCTGAACCACAATTTATGGACCCAATAGCATCTATGCCATCTTTTGGACCATCTTTTGTACCACCTTTTGGACCATTCAATAGTACTAAGGTAGATAGTGACAGTGAATAGACTTTTAATCTTAATCTTTTGTAATGTGTAATGAAAATTTTATGAATGCAATGAATATATTTTTGGCATATCTTCTGTGTATAAATTGAGCTTGTGCAATACTCTTAATAATACTTTCATTTGTACAATACTAATCAAAATAAATTTTAATTAGAATATCAAAGTTGAGAAGAGAAAGTGAAATTATCTCAAACAAATATTATCAACTTTCTCTTTCTATTATAAAAACTGAGCCTTGAAAGATCAATTGAACACCTTTTTTGATTGCTTACAAAAAGGGAAGAATGTTTAAAAGTTGCATGAAAAAGAAAGAAAGATAAAGAGAGAATAAATATGAAAGAAAAAGGAGGAGAATGTGATTAAAAATGTGAAATTGCATATATAAGTAAGGGGAAGAAAAATTATTGAATCTAAATGACTTTAGTTCATGCTCTATGCTCTCAAAACTTGCACACATTTCTTGAAGATCTTAAAGCATTAACTCTGATACTTTTCATTTCTAATATATTATTGATACTTTGCCAAGTTGAGCTTTGATACCTTGCATACATTAATAGACCTGATACTTTGTGAAAGTGCTAGTCTTAACATTCTAATACATATAAAAGCACAGATACTGTATAGTTCTTTTTTTTACAAAAAGCTCTAATACTTATTTGCAAATACAATTAGCTTTGATACATGTTAATGCTCACTTTCAAATTCAATTATACATGTAATTATAAAGATTTTTTTCATGCCCAGTATTTTGTCATCATCAAAAAGAGGGAGATTGTTGATCCCATAAATAATTTTGATGATAACCAAACATTGGAGCATACATTTGTTTTACTAACAACTCTTCAAGTGTTTTACAAGTTTTTGTAAGATGATTTCATTGTTTAATTTCAACTCATACATTCCTAGTTTTGAAATGAGTTGTGTTGTAAGTAATTCGTGTAAAGAAGAACCCAAAGAAAAAGTTAAGTAAAAATCATGAAAATGAGCTACTTCTAGATGTGTTTCAAGCATAAAATTTCTTAGAAATATTGTTAGAAGAGTTTGAAGGCATCTTGAAACTTTGAAGACTTGCTGGATGATTTCTGGAGAAAAGCTGATATTCACTGAAGATTTCATCCGAGCCGACTCGAAGAGAAGAAAGCCGACTTTGGCACATGGCATGCATGAAGATTTCTGGCACGCAATATCCGAGTCGACTTTAAGGGACCCAAGCCGACTCATCCAATTCATGATTTTTTGAATCAGACAACCGAGCCGACCCAAAAGGATTCCGAGTCGACTACTTTGTACTGTCAGACATCCGAGCTGACTCTTCAGAGATTCGAGCCGACTCCTTCAGAGTCCAGAAAAACAGCTCTGAGAACTACAGCCAATCGAGCCAACTCTAAAGAGAAAGAGCCGACTCTTCTAGACTACATTTTTGATGGCCTGAGAATCCAGGTCGATTAGAATCAAGGCGAGCCGACTCTTACAGAGTGAGGAATCAGAATACTGTGCAACGGAGCCGACTCAATTGAAGAGAGCCGACTCAACCAGAACTACTCTGAGGATCCGAGCCGACTCAAAGGTCAATTTCAGACTTATAACAACTAGTTCCAAAACTTAGAATTTGAATCCAAAAAGTGCTCCAACGGTCAAATATCACATCTCAACGGTCTACAATGACTAAAATCATCTGAGAAGAGTACAAGACTATATATTTGAAAAATTTGAACTACTTTAAATAATAGATGATGAGTAAATGCTAAATTGAATATCCAAGCTACTTTGTGAGCAAGAGAGCACTACGAGAGCATTCAAGACAGTCTTCAAGCCTTCACCGACTACCAACAAAAACTTAAAGCATTTATTGAAGAAGTTGAAGAAGCCAACCAAGTGCACTGAAATGCAATCAATTAGACTTCTCTTGAACTGCATCGGCAACCATTCGACAAAATTTGTTTGTCATTATGTTGCTTTCTTTTTATAATTTTTTTTTGAATTGTTGGGTTATTGATAAGCCCGGTTTAAAAACCAAATAAGTTCTTGGTTAGCCTGTATTAAAACCAAGTGTTGGGTTTCTTTGGTGAGCCCGGTTTAAAAATCAAAGTATATAAATTTGGATTGTGAGCCTATTAAAACAATCCAATTGTAACAGATATAGTGAAAATCCCAAGTAATAATTTTGGATAGTGGATGTAGGAGCTGAATTACTCCGAACCACTATAAAATTTATATATTTGTGTTATACATTCTCTTTATATATTGATTCTGCTTTTAATTATCTCTATTACAGCACTTAACACTTCAAGAAATTTTCAAAAAGCACTTAATTGCTTAAACTTTTTAAATTCCAATTCACCCCCTCTTGGAAAAGTCACCTGGACAACATCAGTCCTTCTTCATCCTTTCTTAAATATTACGAAAAGATCTTTAATATAAGAGCTTAAAAAAAAAAACCTGATTGAAAGAATATCGCTAGGTCAGGGAAGGGAAAGAGAGGAAAGCAGGAATGTTTCATTCTCATCGAAACGAAAAAGACGGGACAATTCTGTAAAAATAAAAAATATCAGATTATCACATCTCCAGTAATCTGGATAGCCACATTTTTCTGAACTAATCTAGATTGTCAGCGATAATCCAGATTATCACTATAACATAGATTACCAGTTTAAAAAAATACCAAACAGAATTATCTGATGGACCCAGTTTAAAATTATCAATAATCTGGATAGATTACTGTTTACCAAACGCAACTTCAAAGCAAGCCATCAACCTCCATTTGATGCTTGCAGGATAATGGATTTCAGATCAGATGCCGACACGCAGGCACTCGAATGGGGAGCCTGCCAAAAATTATTACATAAAGAATCACTAAAAACCAACATCTTCAATCCTCGGTGTCACCTGCCCCGGACGGTTCTGGGAAGATATCCCTTGATAGTCTCTTGTGGGAGAATGAGTTATCGCCACCGCTCCCTTGAGACCTCGACGTACCTGAACGTTTTAATTCCTTCGGCGGGCCAACATCAAAGCTTTGGCGCCAACTTCCAAAGAAAGCAGCAGCATTCCAAGAGCCCCTTGAGGAAGTAGCCCTCAGCCTGGCTGAGCCAGAACTGTTCTCCTCTCTTACCACCTTCAGAGGGTTCTCCAGTGCTTTTAGGATATATCTCATGAGCGGGCGTTTGGAGGGTTTTGGGTTCAGGCAGGACTTTGCCACGATGGCCACTGCCCAGACTTCCTCCAAGTGGTCCTCATCCACGATGAGAGATGGATCCACAATTTTCGTGACAAGCTCCCTCTCATAGATGTTGATGTAACGCAATGTGTGCTCGATCCACTCATTTGTTGCAGCATTGTTTGAACCACTAATGCCGAGCTTACCGGTGATGAGCTCAAGTAATACCTTTCCCATACAGTATACATCATAGGCACAAGTTGCAGTAGAAGAACCTGAACAAGATGATCAGTTGATTTTTGCAAAGACTGAAAAAAGAAGTAAGCTGAATGAAAAGTTTAAAAAAGAACAAAAGGGGATTTTGGTGAGTTTGCGCACCAGAAATGCCTTGTTCAGATGTCCTGCACATCACAAGAAAAAAAAAGGAAACAATGTTAGAACATGACATGCCACTTACGGTTATATGTACAACAAACAATAATTGCAAAGGTATTCAGCACCATTGCAGACCTGACTTTGCAATTGACACCATATATTACAAAGAAATCTTCCATCATATATGCACAAACTAGCATGATATCGACAATTCGACATGAACCATTTCATATTAGCCATCATCACAGTATAATTTAAGGTTTCATATTAAACATTTCATATATGTGGAGGATTTTACATCATCTCTTTAAGAGCTTGCAGAACATAACACCATGTATTGGGCCAAACTTTACGTTTCATAACAAGATTTTATATTCCTAAAGTAGCTATCAGCAAGATTACATCTCCTGTGGTTTATAAGTACACTCATTATTTTCCTCATCATTTGTATCAATGAATATGCCACACTTTCTAGCCAAGATCCAAATATTCCAAACTGACTCTCTCTCTCTCTCTCTCTCTCTCTCTCTCTCTCAGGCAGCCTTACTTGTTCCCACTTTTACACTCAATAAGATATCAGTCCATGTCCACAAGATATTCCCCTCCTCTCTCTCTCTCTCTCTCTCTCTCTCTCTCTCTCTCTCTCTCTCCAGAAAAAGCTTAATTCTTCACACTTTACACTCATTTGATATGATCACATGAATATCTTTTTGTTTATCCCACTCAGTCATTGTTCTCTCTCTATCTCTGTCTGTATGGGGGATGAGCTTAATTCTTCAAATTTCACACTCATTTGATATGATAACATCAAAAATACCTTTTCATTTGATATGATATAACATGAACAATATCATTTTGTATATCCAACTGTGTCATTGTTCTCTCTCCATCTCTGGGACAAGCTTAAGTCTTCACACTCATAAATATCTTAACATCAAGAGTACATTTTTGCACTGCCAAGTCATTGCAACAAATTGTTTCCAGGAAATATTAGTCAAAGTCTCCAAGACACAATGTGGGACGAGCTTAATTGTTCACACTTCATGCTCATTCGACATGATAACATGAACACTATCTATTTGTATATCCAACTCTGTCTTTACAAGAAGTTGTTTCCAGGATACATGCTAGTCCGAGTCTCCGAGATAATACTCATATATTTCAACAGAAATGTCAATAATTAACTGATAAAAAAATAACATTCCGACCATCCCCCAAACTCCCCCCCCCCTTCCCACCCCGAAAAAAAAAAAAAAAATTCTAGTATGCATATTTCAACCCAATAAATACCAGGTTGGACTGCAGTAGTATCAATCTTATAAACAAAACCAACCCACAAGAATGAATTATAATTACTAGCAATAGAATGTTGTTTATTCAATTTGTCTTAACTGTTTATAAGTTAATGTGAGAAAATGTTAGTGGAAGCCTGTATCAAAGCATTAAGAATGCTGGATATCAGAAAAAATATGATCAAATGATGGATAATTAAGGTCTGAATTAGCTATAACAAGATATAAAATAAAGTGAAACAGCCAGGAAGATTCCAAATGATATAAAGATAAACCAGCTAAGGAATACCAGCTCGCTTTCCTGGATATTGGAAACATACAGATAAAACTGATCGGCAAAGAAATATCAGAACAGACACTTAACTGTGACAATCTCAATAACCTGGTGATGACATTCTGATGGCCTTCCCCTTCTTGAGCGCATACCTCACTCAAACTTCCAAGCCGCACTTCAAACTTATCATCAAGAAGGATACTGCTTGCCT
Organism: Areca catechu; assembly: GCA_021397845.1. Taxonomy (NCBI): domain Eukaryota; kingdom Viridiplantae; phylum Streptophyta; class Magnoliopsida; order Arecales; family Arecaceae; genus Areca; species Areca catechu. The sequence continues at coordinate 22,226,607 of CM038052.1, read as the reverse complement.
GAACATCTCTGCAACCACATGAGAACCTCGGTTGGTCATCACTAGAGAAATTTGCCCCCTTCTTTTACTGATACAACAACTTGGTCAAAATTGGCTCCCATGATGCAGGTAGCATTTTAATGGTCTAATAAATCAAATTTGCCAAATAGTGGCGGGAAGGTTGCTTGCTAGCTGATATGCTATAGAACTTTTATGCTAAAAGAATTTTTTTAAAGAAAAATAGAGCTGTTAAGATGAATTATAGGTTCAAATCAAGTTAGCTTAACGATTGCTATAAGTCAGTAATAGCTTGATATAACTCACATTAAATGTGACCAAGCAATATGCCCTAACAATATGTTGTCCTAAACAGAATGAACATGGTAACTGAAATTTGATAGAAACTTGATTTCTCTTTTTTCCTAGCAGCTGGTAAGAAATTGTCCAAGCAAATTCAAAATGCAATGATTCACTTCACATACTGTAGATCCTAATAACATAATTTAAACAGCAATATGTCTCAGTCTCAAAGGTTATTCATACATATGAAACTCTAGAAGCCAAAGGTATAAAGCCTATTATGTCAAAGAAGGAACCATATATCCTTGATCTAAACATTTTCTGATTTATCTGCTGCAAACTTCAACTACTTGGATAACCAAGACCATGACCATCCAACCCTGTTTCAACTATTTGGACTAGGCTTATGGATTCTCATATTCCAGCCATTCCTATTTAGGGCATAAAAAAACTATCCTTTTACACACACACACATGTGGCAATATAATAATTCATTCAAATCTCAATGATCAAATACCAATAAGTATAGAAAATATAATATTTTTATAAGAAAACAAGACTATAAGGGAAAGACACAACCTCAACTCTTAAATTTGAAGAAAAAATACACCTCTTTCACACTAAATTAGAAGATCTCTCACCCTCTCTCTGTGTTAGTCTAGCTCTTTTAGTCCAATTCAGTTCATGATATAAAAGAGATTTTGAGTTGGATTGCCTAGTAATAATAACAAATCTAATTTATTCCCAAAATGATCCCCACTGAGGATTCCAAAGATATCTCAGTCAAATTGTTAAGACAATGGTCGGCAATTTCCTAAAGAGTCTCCCTGCAAGTTTCCTGTCCATTTTAGGTTGTTGAGAAGGCTATACTATTTTGATTCTTCATTTTTTTTTCATGAGTAGTAGAAATCTTGATGATGAGAAAGAGAGCACGGATATTCGACCAAGAGTTGACATAAAAGACAACATGAAGACAGTATAACAATGTGATAAATTGCATGGAGCCTAAGTTCAAGATCAAAGAAACTATAAGGATGTAGAATGGATAATAATTTTTACCAAAAATAGTAAGATTAGTTGCAATCAAACGATATAATTAAGGGCTAAAATATTTAAGTAATTAAAAAAATTGAGGTGACATGTGAAAGTTGACTATTTGTAAGAGCGAATAGTTTTTGAGTGGCACACCAAAAAAAAACACAAAGATTTGCACAATATTATTTTGATTAATATGAACAACAACATACATAATATTAGTATATAGACCTACGGAAGTTAACAGATAGAAAAATGTGTATTTGGTGTTGCGTCTGCTTCTTATAAAGTTCTCACAAAAGGAGAAGCCAGATGATCTAGCTTCTGCTAAAAGCATTTTTTTTCTTCTTGTAAAGCACTTTCCAGATATGTTACAAAACACTTATATTTTCTAAGAAGCTCTTTTTTGCTTGAGAAGTTACAAAAGTACCTTTTCTTAAGCAATGCCAAACACACTCTTACAAAAAAGGACAAGTTGGCAAGGAATGGTCAAAAGCCAATACTAAAATTCAAGTTTTCTAAAAGAAAATAAGAAGCCTTAAAAATTTTAATATGGGATATAGACATGCCAGTGGATACAAATTATCATTTAGCAGGATAACAGGATGAACCGCATATGTGAAAGGCCAAAGGATGATATCAGAGGCTAAAATCAAAGATAGTCAAGGGATCCAGCACAAGTAGATGAATTAACCTAAAGATGTAGTACATTAGCAAGCAAGAATCTCAAGGCCACAATAAAACCATGAATTGGGCACTTGATTAGCACCAAAGGAGCTCAAGCTCTTTTGAGGTTTGAAAATGAGAAAAATGGAGTTCACAGCATGATCCATCAAGACTCAAAGAGATTTTATTAGCTATAAGGAGATAGAATGCCTAAGCTGACCATCAAATTCCAAAATATAATAGACAATGGGAACCAAAATACTCAGAATCCAATATCAAGTAGTAGCATCCAATCAGAAGAAGTCCCTGAGAAAGGATTTAAGAAGAGTTCAGAAGAAAGTCTAGAAAGTCTGGACTATCGGCTCTTGGATTTATCTGTAGTTCAATAAAACCATAAAAGATTATGCAATAAAAAAAAAAACAGAAAATGCCATTGATAAGAATAAATAGAATAAAATGTTGATGTAACAAAAATAGCATTTGGGCATTAGTTGATGTAAGCAAAACAGCATTTGTGGCATGTAAGTTTTAGAGATGATCATGTTACGACTTGATAAAGGGAGTAACAGAATAAAGGCTGCTTTCATCATATGCACCACTGACAAGTTCGTCAAGTTGCTACTAACCTTGTGATACTTGTTCATCTAAAATAATAATCTGAGTAAAATGATTGCTTTTACTACAACAAAATGGAAGCAATACCTATGGACCAGAGGAGGGGTGCACTCATGATGCAGATAACACAAAGCTTCGGCCACCCCTATTGCAATCTTCAATCTCTTGATCCAATCCAATGACTGCAGTCCCTCTTCTTCTTGTCCTGATTTCTTATGCAGTGCATTCGATAGGTCACCATTAGGTACATATTTGTATACAAGGAGCTTCTCATCCTCATTATCCAAACATTGCCCCAGGAATGGCACCAGCCTCTCATACAAACCTCTTGCAAACAAATCCAGTTCCACGGCATAAGCTTCTTTCCTGACTGTCTGCATGTTGATCCTCTTCACCACCACAGGAATGGCATTCTCCAAAACACCATGGTAGAGATCTCCTGAGTGCCCATGTTTGATAAGGTTCATGTTGCTGAAGTATGCGGTCGCCCGAACCAACTGCTCATAGGTGTAGGCCTCCCCCACTGCTGACAAATTCACAGAGACCGCGGAAGGCTGTGCTCCAGAAGGGACTGCAGTCCCACTGCTCTCCCTCTGTTCATCTTTGCGCGCTCCACATTTCATCACGCACAGCACAATCACAAGGGCCAAAATGACAATAAACAAAAGCCCCCCGAGAACCCCTATCAAAATATACTTCCAATATCTGTTGCTCTTCACACCGGAAGAGCTGGGTGGCGTCAGGGTCACCGGGCCATCATAAAGCAGCCCTCTCTGCAAATAAAACTCTTCACAATCAGTTGGACTCCTCTGATTCGAGGCATTACGGAAGCAATTCAATCCAAAAGACACATTTTTGCTGCTACGATCAACAGGCAATGCACCTTGGAAGTAATTATCAGAGATATCGACCACACCGAACCTTGCGAAAACGACGTCAAACCCAGTAGAAATCGACCCGTAAAAAAGATTGTTTGAGAGATTGAACACAGCACCACTGGCATTTGCATTGGAGACGGCGGGCACGAGGTTTGGGAGCGCGCCGGTGAGGTTGTTATTGCTAACATCAAGAACCTGAAGCTCGGATAATGACCACAGCGAGTCCGACAAGGCGCCCGAGAAATTGTTGTGGCTCAGCGTGACGTACTGGAGCCGCGAGAGACCGGAGAACAGGCTACTGGCGAGGAGGCCGGAGAGCGAGTTGTTGCCCAAGTTTAAAATTTGGAGGCTCCTGAGGTTCTTGAGATCGTCTGGGAGGACACCGGCTAGGGAATTGAAGCTGAGATCGAGGGCTGTCAGAGAGGAGAGGTCGCCGAGCTGGGCCGGGACCGATCCGGTGAGGTCGTTGTTGGAGAGCACCAGGGTATCGAGCTTCCGAAGCGTGCCGAGAGCCAGGGGGATCGAACCGGTGAGGAAATTGGAGGAGAGGTCGAGGACCGAGAGGTTGCCAAGCTGGCCGAGGGTCGGCGGGACGTTCCCGGTGATGGCGTTGCCGGCGAGGAACAGCACGGCGAGGCCGGTGGCGCCGCCGAGGGAGTCGGGGATGGGGCCGGACACGGCGGCGGCGGAGAGGTCGAGGGCAGAGAACCCCGGTGGGAGGCGGCGGCCGAACCAGTCCGGGATGGGGCCGGGGAGGGCGAACCCGGTCGCGTTGAAGGACTCGAGCCGGGAGAGGTTCTGGAGCCCGTCTACGGCGAACCGGGGATTGAGGCGGCCGAGCCGGGTGCGGCGCAGGCCGGAGAGGTTTAAGGACACGACCCGGCCGGCGCGGCACCCGACTCCGGTCCAGGACGAGCACGGGTCGGTCCGGCGGGGCCAGTCCCGAGCCCGAAGTCCGAGCGAGGCCCTCAAGCTATATAACCCCGCGAGATCGGCAGCCGACGTTAGGTTCTGCCCTAATGCCGGCGAGAAGAGCCCCGCCGCGAGCAAGACAAGCACTAGCGGGGCTAACGGCGAGGGCATGACGGCTAAGCGGACGGTGATCGCGGGCGCATCAACTGCTGGTGGTGGACCATGGTACGGTGTGCGTCATCGTCCCCTTGCTTCGTCTCCTTGCCTGCCGCTTCATTACGCCGGATGTGGACGGATTATCTTCCATCTCGGTTTCCTTTTTTTTTCCCTTCTTTTCCTACGTTCAAAAATAAGGAAAATAAAGGAAGAAAAATGGAAAGGAAATAATAAGGTGGGGACTGGCTAGCTTTTTCTTTTTCCACTGCAACTCCCACTTAAAAGGCCGGTATTAATGCCCAAAAGAAGATCCCAACCGCCTCTCCTGCTCTCCACTATCACCGATTTTTTTCATTAATTTTTAAAAGTTTTTACTCTTTAAATAACAATTTCAAATAATTTTTAGTAGCCGGAGGAGGTGAGGATGAACCGGGATTGGCCGGTCGCCGAAAGGGAGTGCAGAGCGAATTTAGATTGTAGAAGGAGGGAGACGGGTTGACTCGACGGGAAAACCGGGAGCGGCAGATTAGGAGGTGAGCTTGGGGAAAGTAATTAACAGCTTCTCTCTCTATTATCTTTATCCCTTCGCATCGAATCCATCAGCCGGTGATGAAGCGATTCCATAAACGGGGAGGGAGGGATAAGAGGAGGCCTCCGATGGAGGCTTTTTAACCGTCTGGTTACCCTTTTTGGTACTGAAAATAATGTGAGCTTTTATTGGTCGACACGTTGATGAAAATGACCTGCATTAATGGTATAATTACTGCATGCGCCACTCAGGGAGGATGCAGGGATGGTAAGGTGCGACGCCGTTAATTCATCTTCAACTCACTGGAATTAAATTTAAATTAAATAAATATAAAAATTAATTAATTTAATTTATTTAATATATCGATATGATTTAGGTGGTTATCGTCAAGGTCGCTGTGATCCGTAGCTAAGATCGAGCTTAGATTGTGCTCTTGCCGCTTGAGATCTTATTCAGATATCCGGACCTACAAAATCGAGTTAGAGACACGGACTGGAGATTCCGGCGAGGGCACTCCGATGTTCAAGCCAGTAATGATTTAGGGGAACAGATTCTCCTGGTCGAGTCCCGAGGGTAGACTCCATGCTAGGAGGAAAATTTGTAAGGTGAGTGAGTGCGAGTGGGCCGAGAACAGAGTGTGGGAGTGGTAGCAGAGAAGAGCTCGAGCTGAGTGGCTATGTCCATCTAGACCTCTCCTGGGGGTTTCGTGGTAGCCTCGAATAGTGGTCTTCCTGTACATTGCTCCCTTCTTGCTCATTGGACCTCACTCGATTGAATTTTTTGGATGAGTTTATAGCTTGAACTTACCTTGTTTGAATCTGGGAGACCCCTTTTAGCTGGGGGCGTTGCTCATCACTTACCTTGGGATCTTTCCCATGCTTACGGGTGCGGGCGGCGATGTTTCGTGCCGTGGACGGGTGGTCTTTTCATTTTGGTAGTATGGAAGATACCGTTTACTCTGACATTCCTTTTGGTTGCTCTCTTTTGGATAACTTAGCAGGGCCTCGATCGACGGGCTGCCATCTCCTGGATCCGGATATGCTGGTTAACTTCTTCTTTTGGAGGGTACAGACGGTTGGTGGGCAATGCAGAGCCTCAATCGGAGGATTTCTTTTTGTTACCGCCAGGATCGTCGTGGCCCATAGCTGCTGACAGCACCGGAGTGCGCTCTCTCCGTTGCTGGGACGTCCTGCTTCCTGGGACCTACAAAATAGAGGTTAGTGACCCAGGCCGGGGATTCCGACGGGGGCACTCTGACGGTCAAGTCAGTGACGATCCAGGAAAACAAATCCTCTTGATCGAGCCCCTCTTGATGGACTCCACGCAAGGAGGAGTGAGTGAAGTTAGAGTAGACTGCAAGCGTGCTAGGACGGCCGAGGTGGGTCGGAGATGGTACTCCTGCCGAACCCCGTCTCCTTTGCTTGCTTGAGCTTTGTTTGAGTTGGATGTGGTTTGAATGTTGTTCGAATGGTTACCTCTCCCCTGGGGGTGTTGGTGGTTCTTTTAAGCCTTGGTGACTGTCGAACGCCTACCCAGGGATCTCCCCCATGCTGTTAGGCGCGTGTGACGGTGTCCTGTACCATAGACGGGATGTCTTTCCTTATTCGTAATAAAGGAAGCTGCCATGTGTTCTGACATTCCTTCTAGTCATCCCATTCCAGGAAGCTTGGCAGAGCCTTGATCAGGGGGCCACCACCCCCAAGATTCGAATCTCCTGGTTGACTTCCTCTTTCGGATGATTCAGGCAGTTAGTGAAGAGCGTGGTGCCTCGATCACAGGGCTCCTCCCTTTTCTGGTGTAAGTGGTAGCTATGGGCAGTTATTGCGGTCCTCGGGCAGCTCGTCGGTGTCCTGGGATGATGGTGATGTCTCCCTGCTTGCTGGTGTCTTCGCTCGAGCTGGGGGCCGAGCTGGAGAGGTAGGGCTCGACTTTGAGGAGCTCGACCTCGATGTGGCTCCACTTGGCGGAGGAGGGCTGAGCTTGATCCCGGACCAGCGGAGCTCGACTTCGGGTGAGCTCAACCTGACGGAGGAGGGCGAAGCGTGGCTCTAGCCCAGAGGACTTGACCTTGGAGGAGCTCCACATGGCAGAGGAGAGCAGAGCTCGACTTCGGACCAGAGGGCTCGATCTCGAGGGATTCGCTTTGGGCGACGCCGCTCGGCTCTAGCCTAGGCATCCCGAGCTTGCGGGCCCGACCTGGCAGAGGGCGGAGCTCGGCTTCGGAGGGCGGCCTCATTGTTCTGAGGGAGCTCAGCCCAGCGGAGGAGTCCGAGTCGGGTATCTGACATGTCGGCCTTCTCCGATGTGGGGTCTAACAAGTCCTCCCATGTCAGCGATCTTGCCACATTATTTGCCTCCCACTCCCGAGGCTCGTTAGTACGTGGCGTTCGGGTCAAAGGGAGTAATTGCGGTGCTGACATGGAAAGACGAAGATCCGGTGCAATAATGACCATGATCACTGGCGCTTCATGAAACGGTTCCCCGAGCCATTGTGCGGGCACTACGTGGCCACGTCCGAGGAGTAGTTAATGCCAGTACGGAATCCAGAGCGGCAGGGGCGTCTCATTCACTGATGGCCATCACATGGCATAAATCTATTGGCGGAGAGGCTGTAACGGTACGGGTGTACCGGGTCACTTCGGAATGAAAAGAAGTTTTTATCCAAAACATCTATTCTTTCGAATTCTTCGTGCCCGCCACTGTACCCAAGCTTCTTCTCCCTCCTGATTGCCTTAGACCCTCTAAGGAACCAGGTTAGTCTTCTTTCTTTTCTTCCCTCCACTAGAGTAGGGTTCTTCTTCCACATCTAGGACTTTCCTCCACTTCAGTTTCTTGCTTCCTCCACCTCCACAGATGTCTCGTTTCGGTCCGGGCTTTCATCCTTCTTCTAATCAGGCTGAGGCTGGTCCTTCTATGCCGATACTGCCTCTTCTTCCTCCGATGAGGAGGGGGAGGGGGCGTGTTTCGAATTCAGCAGGAGGCGTCCCCCCGGTCTCATAGTTATTAGGGAACCTGGGCCTGGTCCTTCCCATCCTTCTCATCCTCCTTCCTCGTCTAAATCCATCCCCGAGTCTGTTCGGTCAACAGGTCCCGGTGGGATCGCTTCGACGATCTTCGCTGAGGAACTAGGGGCCATTCGGGATAACTATGACATCCCGCACTTTGTTCTGCTTCTGATCCCTTGATCGGGGGATCGGGTTACTTCCAGTAGCCCGGGCCGAATAGCCTTCTATGAGGAGACCTTCTCCGGAGGGCTTCGTTTTTCCTTTCATCCCTTCTTCATGCCCGTGTTGAGCAACTACCGTCTGGTTCCTGCTCAACTCGTACCAAATGCCATTAGGACTATCTTTTCCTTCATTGTGCTCTGCCACTTCCATAGGTTCGTTGCCCGATTTTCCTTGTTCAGGGCATTCTTCACCTTGAAGCGTCATCCCATTGAGAATGGGTGGTGGTCCTTGTCTTCTCGCCCGAAGGGCATTAGGTTTGAGCTCCCTTCTTCCATCAAGGGATGGAAGAGTAAATTCTTCTTTTGTAGCGATCGAGGGGGTTGACTGGGTCTGGAGCGACTTGGATCAGTCCCCTAACCGAAACTCTGCGGTGGATGTGGCTGACCAGGATGACTACGAGCGGCTCCACACCACCCAGATTCCATCCCTCGAGGTTCTGCTGTCATAGCAGAACCTCTTTGAAGCCATGGTCAACCCAACGAGGGGGTTGGGTGAGTTCGGCTCAAGCTTTTCTTTTTCTGTGCCTTTCACTTTATCATTTATGAGCTAGGAGCTAACGCCGTGTGGTATGTATACAGGCATGAGATTCTCGGAGAGCGATCTGCTTGCGATCATCCAAAAGAGGCTGCTATTTGGGCTGGTCGAGGAGCCTCCCTCGAGATGAGCTCAGAGCGAGAGCGCGTCGGCGGCCGCTCCCATCATGCCGGCCGACTCGAGCAGGAGGGAGACCGAAGTCACTCCCGTGCAAGTAGAGAGGACGACATCCACGATGCCGGGGCCGAGTCAGCGGGCAGTCAGGAAGGTTTCAAAGTGATTGAGGCAGCAAGAAACAGCCCCTACCCCGGAGCTTGAGGTGGTCATCCGGGCTAGGGCCACAGCCATCGCCGTTGTCGTGTCCCCCCGTTCCCCAGGGCTTGCTATCATTGAGGTCGAGGAGGAGGAGGTTCGAGGGGGAGCCGAACCTGCAGCCGAGACACCGCCAGAGAGGGGGCCGGGCTCTCAACATGCTCCAAAGGGTGCTTCAACTGGAGGGGCAAGTGACCCAGCTCCTGAGGCGAGCAGGAAGGAAAGGGAACACCACCGGATCCCTTTCAGACTGGGGTCGGAGAGCTCTTTGCTCCAGGACCAGGCATTGGTGGAGCGCATGATGGATTTTTCCATCCAAGCATGCAACCGTCAGGAGATGGCCGGACAGTGGCTGGGGGATGCGATCAGCAGCATCTTCTCCAGCTCTTCTCGGTAAGCGACTCTGTCCTTTTTACTCCCTTTCTTTCTTTGCATTGGTAGCTGACTTCTTGTATGATGCAGATCGGTGCCGAGATCCTCTTGATCAGGGACTGCTGCCGGAACTGGCTGAAGAACGATCAGTGACGGGCAGTGGAGGTCGAGTCTCTGAAGGCCGACTTGAAGAAGAGGACCGACGCCAATGGGGTGCTTGATCTGAGGATCAAGGATCTCGAGAAACAGCTCGCCGGTTCTAAGAGGCGAGCGAAGGAGCCCCAGGAAAGCCTCGACCAGGAGCGAGGTTGATCGAGGAGCAAGGCCGAAGAACTCGCAGCCATGGAGAAGAGGCTGACTTCATTCAACGTCGAGGCAGTTCGGCAGAAGGGGATTGCCCAGTCCCTTCAGACCGATCTGGCAGCGGCGAAGGAGAAGTTGGCTGCAGCCGAGAAGGATGCAGCAGAGGCGTCCAAGTCAGTGGAGGCAGCAAGGGAACAAGCCACCGAGGCGAAAAAGGAGGCTGAAGGGGCCGTGGCAAGGTACAAGGCCTCGGAGGAGTTCGCCATCGAGTTCCATGAAACGAGGTCGGACTCCTACAAAGGCTTTATGTACCTTTGCCACCGGGTTGAGATGTTCGTCCCTGACAAGGGACGCTATTGCCTCAGGTATCCATAGGCTTCGGATGCAGAGTCAGGCCCGGATCTGGACATTGCAGAGGAGCTGGTCGCCTTCTCGGAACCTTCTCCACCGACAGCGATCATCGAGGTCAAAGCTGTAGAACCCAAGGCCATGGGAGACGGAGCCTCGCAGCCGCACAACCCCAACAAGGGGCCGTCTGAGTAGAGTTGTCTTTGTTTCTTCTTTTCTTCTGTTTCTGAACTAGGCCGCTTGGCATGCCGAGAGCCCAGTAGTGCTTGTAAATGAACATTATATTTTCAATGAAATGGAACCTTTCTCACCCATCTTGAATTTGAGCACCTCTCCTCCTCTTACTCTCCCGTTTCTTTTATTCCTTTCTCTCTTCTTTCTTCTTTCTTTTTCTTTTTTCTTTTTTTTTTTTGAGGTATGTGGTAAGATCAGAGAGAGGTCTCCATTTTGCCTGGGACGGGTCTTCAGGCTTCAGTGCTGATGAGCCGAGCTCAGGACTTTGATGGCCGGAGAGTTAGGCCCCGGTCCAAAATTGCCTGAGAGTTGGGCTCAGGTCTTGGCATCTTGGAGTTAGGCTCGAAGACTTGTCAGCCGGAGAGCTGGGCCCCGGTCCTTGGTTGCCTGAGAGTTGGGCTCAGGTCTTAGTGTTTTGGAGCTAGGCTCAAAGACTTGTCATCCGAAGAGCTGGGCCCCGGGTCTTGGTTGCTTGAGAGCTGGACTCAGGTCTTGGTGTCTTGGAGCTAGGCTCGAAGACTTGTCATCCGGAGAGCTGGGCCCCGGGTCCTGATGGCCTGAGAGCTGGGCTCAAGCTTGGTTTCTTGGAGCTAGGCTCGAAGACTTGTCGTCCGAAGAGCTGGGCCCCGAGTCTTGATTGCTTGAGAGCTGGGCTCAAGTCTTGGTGTCTTGGAGCTAGGCTCGAAGACTTGTTGTCCGGAGAGCTGGGCCCTGGGTCTTGATTGCCTGAGAGCTGGGCTCAGGTCTTGGTGTCTTGGAGCTAGGCTCGAAAACTTGTTGTCCGGAGAGCTGGGCCTCGGGTCTTGATTGCCTGAGAGCTGGGCTCAAGTCTTGGTGTCTTGAAGCTAGTTTCGAAGATTTGTCATCCGGAGAGCTGGGCCCCAGGTCTTGATAGCCTCAGAGCTGGGCTCAGGTCTTGGTGTCTTGGAGCTAGGCTCGAAGACTTGTGGTCCGGAGAGCTGGGCCTAGGGTCTTGATTGCCTGAGAGCTGGGCTCAAGTCTTGGTGTTTTGGAGCTAGGCTTGAAGACTTGTCATCTGGAAAGCTGGGCCTCGGGTCTTGATTGCTTGAGAGCTGGGCTTAGGTCTTGGTGTCTTGGAGCTAGGCTCGAAGACTTGTCATCTGGAGAGCTGGGCCCCGGGTCTTGATTGCCTGAGAGCTGGGCTCAGGTCTTGGTGTCTTGGAGCTAGGCTTGAAGACTTGTTGTCCGGAGAGCTGGGCCCCGTGTCTTGATTGCCTGAGAGCTGGGCTATGGTCTTGGTGTCTTGGAGCTAGGCTCGAAGACTTGTCCGGAGAGCTGGGCCCCGGGTCTTGATTGCTTGAGATCTTTGCTCAGGTCTTGGTATCTTGGGGCTAGGCTCGAAGACTTGTTATCCGGAGAGCTGGTCTCCAGGTCTTGATCGTGCCAGGTCTTGGACTGGGCGATGATATTCCTACAAGGCAAATAACCTTTTGTCTAAAAGAAAATCATGTTCGAGGGAACCTGACACCGTCAAGATCCTTGAGGTAGTAGGCCCTATGTGAGAGGGCTTCAGTCACTTTGTAGGGGCCTTCCTAGTTCGACGAGAGCTTGCCGCAATCCTGGGGTTGAGATGCTTCAGCTCGGCGTAGCACCAAGTCCTCGAGTCTGAAGACTTTCGGTCTTACTCGCATGTTGTAGTACCGAGCCACCCGTTTCCAGTATGCCGCCATTCGAAGCCGAGCTTTGTCCCTTATTTCTTTGAGGAGGTCTAAGTTGAGCAGAAGGTGTGTCGAGTTCTGTGCTTCGTCGTACTGCTGTACTCGTAGCATGGGCATGCCGAGCTCAACTGGGATGACTGCCTCGGAGCCGAAGACAAGGTTGAAGGGCGTCTCGTCAGTTGCCGTTCTAGGCATTATGTGATAGGCCCACAGAACACTCGGGAGTTCTTCCGCCCATTTATCCTTGGCTTAGTCCAGCCTAGTTCTGAGCTCTTGGAGGATGGTTCGATTGGTCACATCGGCCTCTCCATTTGTTTCGGGGTGAGCTAACAAGGTAAATCGGTGTTGGATGCTGTGCTCAGTGCAAAATCCTTCAAACTCCCAATTGTCAAATTATCGCCCGTTGTCGGTGAGATGCAGTGAAGGAGTCCGAAGCGGCAGATGACTGACTTCCAGAAGAACTGGCGGACATTGGCTTCGGTGATCCGAGCTAGCGGTTCTGCTTTGACCCACTTGGTGAAATAGTTGATTGCCACGAGCAGGAACCTTCATTATCCTGGCGTAGGGGGGAATGGTCCAAGGATGTCCGTTCCCCACTAAGCAAAGGGCCAAGGGGATGAAAGCTGGGAGATCGGCGCCGCCAGCTAGCACTGTACATGGGCATGGTGTTGGCACTTGTCACACCTCTTGACGAGGTTGGCGGCGTCCTCCCTCATGGTCTCCCAAAAGTATCCCTGGCGAAGAGCTTTGTAAGCCAGTGTTCTCGCTCCCACATGGTTTCCATAGAGGCCTTCGTGTATTTCCTGGAGTACGAAGGCCGCCTTTGTGGGCCTGAGGCATTTCAGGACCGGGTAGGAATGAGATTGGCGGTAGAGCTGGCCTTCCATCAAAACGATCCGAGAGGTCTTCTTCTTGATGAGGCCGGCTTCCATGCGGTCCTCTGGCAAGGTGCCATCAGTGATGTACTTGACGTACCTATCTATCCAGCTCGGCTCTGGGGTGACTTGTTGCACCTCCTCTGGGCTTTCATAGCTTGGATTCTCAAGGTACTCGATGTAGGCGCGTCCCAGCAAAGAGTCCGGCAGGGTCGTGATCCTCGATAATGCATCTGCGCATGCATTATCCCCCCAGGGGATGTGGAAAATGCTGAAGCACCGAAAGCCTGTCGTGCTTAAGCGGACCCGTTCCAGGTACTTCATCATCTAGGGATCTCTGGCCTCATATTCTCCGGAGACTTGCCCAGCCACCAGTTAGGAGTTGGTAAAGACTTTCAAGCTCTGCATACCCAGCTCACGGGAGACTTTCAGACCCGCGAGGAGTGCCTTGTACTCCGCCTGGTTGTTTGCTGCGGTGAACTTGAAACGGAGGGCACATTCTGTCACCACTCCATCACTGCTGGCGAGGATGAGGCTTGCTCCGCTTCCGCCAGAATTGGACGCACCGTCCACGTGAAGGATCCAGGGCTCCTCCCCTGGTCCGAGCTCTGTTTGGCGCTCCGTCATTGTCTGCTCTGGCTCCTCGACGAGCCCTGTGCATTCGACCATGAAGTTGGCTAGGACTTGGACCTTCTGCGAAGACCTCAATCAATATGCTACATCGAACTCGCTCAGCAGCAGGGACCACTTGGCCAGTCTCCCGGAGGTCTCGGGGTGATTAAGTATGGTCCTCAGCGGCTGGTCCATCACGACCATGATGGGGTGCGCTTGGAAGTAGGGCATAAGGCGCTTAGCAATCATTATTAGTGCAAAAATGACTTTTCTCGGAGCGGGTATACCTGATCTCCGCATCGTAGAAGATTTTGCTGGTGTAGTACACCGGCTTCTGGGACCCGTCCTCATCTACGCGGACAAGGACCGAACTGACTGCTCCGGGTGTGACAGCCAAATAGAGCATGAGTTCCTCCCCTTCCTCCGGTCTGGAGAACAGCAGAGGAGTGGCCAGGAACTCCTTCAGTTCTTCGAAGGTTGTTCTGCACTCCTCTGTCCAAGTGAAGTCATACATCTTGCACAGCGCCTTGAAGAAATGGAGGCAGCGATCGACCGACCTCGAGATGAATCAGCTCAGTGCTGCGATCTACCCCGTCAAGCGCTGGACCTACTTCTTGGATGCTGGGTACTCCATGTCAATGATCGCCTGGACCTTCTTCGGGTTGGCCTCAATGCCCCTTTGAGTGACCATGAAGTCAAGGAACTTTTCTGCCGCTACTCCGAAGGCACACTTCACTGGGTTTAGCTTTATCTGGTGCTTTTAGAGATTATGGAAGGCTTCGACAAGGTCGACGACGTGATCTAAGCTCGGCTTGCTCATGACAAGCATGTCATCCATGTACACCTGCATGTTCCGACCAATCTGGTTTTTGAAGACCCTATTGACCAGACACTGTGATGCAGAACAAAAAAAGATGATGCGATGCAGAAGTAAATTAAGACTAATTCTTTTTTTTGTTATTTTTTTAATATTTTCAGAAGTCGGCTTTGACTCAAAGAAAAGTTAAACTAAATTGAAAGAAACTATGTAATAATTGAAAGCACAATTTAAAGAAACTAGGTTATTAGAGTAGTTCAGAAGTAAAGGATCGCTGGGGGTTGAAAAACTCCCAGACCTAGGGTTTCGCTCTGAACTTTCAACAAGACAGAAGTAAAGAGAAGAGAAGGGTTACAGACCAGGCAATGATCTTCTCAGAGTTTAGTGGAAGGACTCTCTTGAGCGGATTGTTGGATCCCCGGATTTAGATATCTTCGCAATGGATCCTCCAATACTGGTCCTTTGGCAGAGTTGGCTTCTCCTGAACTTAAGATCTGGGAAAGAAGAAGAACAATTTATGAAACCAGATACTCAAGGAAGGATTTACCAGATAGAAGAACTTGAAAGTTGATGTTGCTGAAGTCCTGATTCTCCTGGATGCTGATCTGGCTTCCTCTGAGATTTGCTCCGTATTCGAAGCAGCCGAACTAGACCTGGATGCTGGTGGTCGGCCACTAATTGGAGAGAGGGGCCGTGAGAGATGGGATAGGCTAGGGTTTGGTGGAATGAAGAGGATGATGGGCGGCTAGGGTTTGGAAGTGAAGTGGCTAACCTAGGGTTTGGGGTTGGAGATCTCACACCTCCTCAAGGTTCCTGGGGAACCCGGATTTACTCCCTCATGGAGCTCAACACCTGGATGCAAGTGCGGAAGAGAGAAACATAAAGCTGCTCACACAAAATTTGAATTCATTCATCAGTTCCTCTCTAAAACTTACAAGAGAGGTTTGTTTTATAGGTCTTTACAAGAGGTCAGGGTTTTACATCTTTCCATGTGGGACTAATAGGATGGATCTTCAAATTAGGCTTGTAGAATCAAATCCTTCTCATATGGCCGGCCAAGAGGTTCCATAAGTGTTGATTGATGGCTCCAAATGGTAAGTAGGTGGCGCCTCCTAGCCTTGCTCTTCAAGAAATTTTTTTTTCCTTCCATGGCTCAACTCTTTTGGACACCTCCTTTTCTTTCTCCCCAAGTCATGGCTCTTCCCAACTTTGCTTTGGTCTTTTTAGGCATGGATTGGGCACCCCCTTGAAGTGCTCCCTAAGAAATGCCTCTTTCCTCCTTTAGCTTGGCCTTTTAAGGTATATATGGGGCGCCTCCTTGATTTTGGCTTCAAGAAAAATTCTTGCTCCCTTGGGTGTGGGGACCAAGACACTGGGATGGAGATGTGGCACCTCCTGGACTCTGGCATGTGGCTGGGAGTGTGGCGCCCACTTGCTTGGGCTTGGGAGAAAATGTGGCACCCTGGAGAAGACCTAGACCACTTACTAGGACTTGTACTGAGTCAACATGACTCAACAAAATTTAAATTGCAGGGAAATACAGACTCAAAAAAATTGAGTTGACCAAGTCAACCCTTATTACAAAACCAGAAAACCCTAATTCTTCGGGCAAGGTCAATCAGAGATCCAGATGGAGCCCTGAAGTCTTCTTCTGAGTCTAGTGCCCGCACCAATTCTCACGGGATGGGAGGAACTCGACCCTGTTGAGTATGGATCAAGTTGGTGAAAGGATTATGCCCTATAAGCCAATATCTGTATCTCCCAGACCATTGTAAATTGACAAATTAATAAAGGTAATAATTTTTTCATCATTCGCTGTGTCATTATATGATGAACCCCATAGATTAGGGCTATGGTTGTAGGGCTATGATGAGATCATACCAGTGAGATCTAAGGCCTTAAAACCCTAATCTAGAATATTCCTAGTCATAGGAACCCTGAGTTGGGGATCAGGGTTTCCGGTAAGACTGGCACATCCTATGTATGCTGAAAAGGGTGACTGCTCTCACAGTCATTTGTGTAGGACACTAATACAAGGATGTGGGTGCTCATTAGTGAATGAGTTCACTGAATAGATCCAGTTTGAGAACATCTAATGGAGCCTTAGCTGCATGTCAATAGATGTTTCACATAGTGGGAGTTGTACAAGTAGTCCTATGACCTGAGACTGCCATAATACCTTATGTACATGAACCCATGCTTTGGTTCAATCTCAATCATGACACTGGGTCATGCACGAGGTTGATGCTGGGTATGGTGAATTGTATATGAAGGTAATGAGTAGGTCAACAAGGAATTGATCACTCTTAGTAGGAGGAGATTGCATCCAGCCAAATTAGGTCAGATGATGATTCAGGAAATCTTTGATCAAAGTACAGATATTAGAAATGATTTCTAATATCGAATTAATTGAATCATTAGTGTATGACTGAGCTGGGAATGAGTATAAACTGGATTTGACATGATTCCATATCCATAGTTATATTCGGGATGCAAGATGATTGAAGGATCGAATTGTACGGGAACTTTCCACTGAAGGGTAGTTTTGGAATTACACCAAAATTTCCATATCTTCCGGGTAGACATGACACGTTGCTAGACGTCAATCTTGTCTTGTGGGTTGATCAAATTAAATGGTTTAATTGGATCACTAATTAGGAGGAGTCCTAATTGACTGACTCGAGTTAGCTCGATTTGATCTAAATCGATTAGAATGAGTTCTGATCAGATTAGGTCAACTTGCACTCGGACCCACTGCTGGCTAAGTATGGAACCCAATGGGTCACACACTTAGGACAGATAATCAAGGATTTAATTTGGAATTAAATCTCGTTTGCAGATGAACACACTAGCATGTGTTGCAAACCATGGCTTCTACTTGAATCGGATTCGAGTTAGGGTTCCGATTTGGTCTTTTTTAGATCCAAATTCATTCCGGTTTGAATCTAATTGAAGATTCAAAACGTTGGGCTAACAACAGGCTAGCAATTGGGCTAACCTAAGAGGCTAAACCCCTTTCCCACATCGCCTAAAACCCCTCCCCTTCTCTTCCCACGCGCGCGCGCAAGGAGAAGAGTCCACACGCGCGTGGACTCTCTCCAAGTCGCGTCTTTGCTTGAAAAGAAAGAAGAGACCGGCGTCTTTTGGCTGATGAGGCGTGGATCAGAGTCCACCTAGGCGTGGACTCTTCAAAAATTGGACTTACCGTGAAAAGAAAGAAAAAACACCGAAGGGGCGCGACTCTTCTTTCTGCGCGCGCCCTTCTGAGTTTTTTCTCGATCCCTCTTCGCGTCTTTCCATCCCAAAGGCCGTGAGATAAAGAGAGAAGACGTGAGAAGGGAGAGAGGGACGTGAGAGGATGTTTTCAGATGAGAAGGCACCTCTCTGTCGCCTATTTAAGAAGAAGGCTTCACCGTAAAAATGTATTCCAGATTTTCTACGGCGAAGCCTTGCTTCTCTTTCCTTCTCCCTCTCCAGAAGATTGTTTCCCCCTCCTCTCTTTCCTCTTTGATTCCTTTACAGAGCCTAGGCTCTGTCGAATCTCAGAACAGAAGGAGAGTCAGAGAGAGAAACTCTCCGACGGTAAAGGAAGAAGGCGCCTCTTTTCTTTCTTTCTTACATTAAGACAACTTTGTCTTAATTTTCTTCTCCCTCCAAGACAAGCCTTGTCTCATTTTAGGACAAGGGCTTATTCTTAAGACAAGAGTGTCTTAAGGGGCCAAAGTTGCTAAAACTAGGAGAAGGGTAAGAGAGAAAATTTTTAGTCCCCGTTTGGCTAGAGGTGTCCTAGCCAATAGCCCATATATCAAGTTCTTGGGGTAGAACTTGATTGGAAGGAACCCAATTGAGGAGTCACTGTCTTGATCATCTGCCCGTGTGGATCACCATCGGAGGGCGGATAAGTGGACGCCTGGTGTGTTCAAAAGGTTACTCTATTTGGAGTTTATTTCTACATCAGATTGGATATAGCGATCTGAGGTTAGTATCTAAACTATGTTTAAATTTGGACATGCATGTAGTCATAAGTTTTAATTGCTAATAAGGAGATTTTGGGATTAGGGTTCGGACCTGATTTCATAAAGTTTTGAAATCCACACTTCCGCACTGGTTCCCGAACCCTACAGTTGGCTCTGGTATCTCTCCAAGAGGTATGGGTCCAATTCTTGTAATTCTTCTCGGGAGATCCAATAGTCATCAGAATCTGGCCTTCCTTGCTAGTGGACCAGGTATCTTTGGTATCCTCGATTATGAGTAGAGATAACCTGATCATCCAGGATCTTTTCAATCTGCTCTTTCCTCACAGGCCAGTTTGTTGGTGGACACACAGGGTTGGGTTCACTCTCAAGAGCAGGATTAGGCTCAAAAGGCTCACTAGGAATCACAGCTGGCTCTCTATACTCTACTAGGTCTGTAATGTTGAAAGTGGAGCTAATGCCTAGTTCTGAAGGCAACTTGAGCACATAGGTGTTGGATCCTACTCTCTTCACCACTCTAAATGGTCCAGCTCCTCTAGCATGTAACTTTCTAACGGTTCCAGGAGGAAACCGTTCAGTCCTTAACCTAATCATTACATAGTCTCTCTCAACAAAAGTTTTGACTCGCCTTTGAGAATCAGCCAACTTCTTATAAATTTCATTACTTAAAGTTATTTTGGCATGAATTTCTTTATGCAAGTCCTTTACATGCTATGCAAGTGCATCAAGAGACTTGTGTGTGTGGGCTAATAGTGAAACCAGATCAAGTGGTGTGTGAGGCTTGTATCCATGAGCAATTTCAAAGGGACTCTAGCCTATAGACCTATTGATCGAAATATTGAATGCAATTTTAGCCCTGGACAAAATACAAATCCCAATTCCTGGTGCTCTCAATCAAACCAAAATCTGAGCCAAAGCCTAGTAAAGGGTCAAGAAAAACTAAACTAGACTGACGACGCACTCCTAAAGAATGGACTTTATTCCAAAGAAACCCTAGGTCTAAACCTAACAAACTACGGCTCTCTAGGTTTGACCTTGGGTCATAGGATGGCATGCAGAGCATGAAAACTTATCATGTGTGCCTAGTAGGTGCCATAAGGTCTTCCAGAAGTATGTGGCAAACCTAATAGGTTCTGACACGTGGTTCACTCTAAAGACTTCGACAAAGTATACTTGGATGGTGTAAGAAGCATTGGAAGTCCTAGAGAAAGGGAGAAAATATGAGGTGGAGTCTCGAATTACCTGTTAACTAAAGGTGGTGACCTGAAGGTTTGAATGGTGATCTATGAGTGTCAACTGGTCATACTTACGAAAGGAAAAGTTTGCTACTCCCAGGAATGGATCAAGAGATGGTTCGGGAAGTAGCCTAGGACATGTGATTGCAATAGTTAAGGTTTGTTCTCTAAGCAAATAATGATCCACTTTCTCAAGAACTGGATTAGAGAATGATTCATGGGAGGGCCTATGGATGATGACCTCAAGACTTGAAATTTGACCTATGGGTGCGGAAAGGTATACTCTATAGAAGGGTAGGTCAGTCATGCGAAGGAAGGGGTCTGGGGCCATAAGGAGGACTTCTACAGGACTGGGTGAATCAATTCGCTCAAGACAAGGATGTTCAACTGAGATTACGGGAGAGACCTTAGTGGCTGGGCATGGGACAAGGTCCAATTGTAAGAGGCTTGATTCAGTCATCCTAAGGAAAGGATCTACCATAGGGTGGGCAAACTTAAACAGTTCAGTGCAAAGATCTTCAATTGGTACTTGAGGAATGACTATCATTAGAGGGTACGAACTGATAGCTCGGGCTAATACTATGAGTTCTTCTTGGGGGTATTTGACTAAAGGAACTTGGTTCTCACAAATCTCTTGAATTTCTGAACTAGGTACTACCACTTGGTTGCTTTCCAAGGTCTCCTCAGGTAAGGAACCAATAGTATCGATGTCACATTCTTCAAGTTCTTCCCCCTCATAT
The DNA here is from genome assembly GCA_021397845.1 of Areca catechu. Taxonomy (NCBI): domain Eukaryota; kingdom Viridiplantae; phylum Streptophyta; class Magnoliopsida; order Arecales; family Arecaceae; genus Areca; species Areca catechu. The sequence goes on along the minus strand of CM038052.1, from coordinate 22,206,275 downwards.
TCATCAACTAGACTCAAGCCAGCATCATATACTTCCTCGATGCCATCTTCAATGGGTTTCAGGTCAGTGGTAATCGGGTCAACTGATTCTAGGCTTGTCAGACCTAACCCTTCTTCCTCATTGGTATCCTTCTGGTCAAGAGGTGACACAAGTGGGAATTGACAAACAAAAGTCTGGTTCACTACGGGTGTCGAATCAATCGGAACTTGACTCAAGTTGGTAGAGGTTGGCTTTAAGTCCAAAGTACTTGATTGGTTATATCTTAAAGACCACTCATAGTCTTGGGCTTCTTGGTAGGCTCGGTCTAACTTATTGGTCTTTTCAAGGCATAGCTTCCTATAAATGTCTGGGTGTAACCCAACCCTAAACCTCGATGTGATCTGAGCTTCGGTCTCAATGGTATTGCATTTCATGTCATACCACTGGAAGTCCTCAATATATTTAAACACAGGCCTATTACCTTATCGCAATTGGTACCATTGGTCTAAAAGTCTTTTCTCATAGGATCTACCTAGGTACCTATCTCTCAACTTACTTCTCATATCTCTCCAAGTATATATTTCCTCTTTTCTTTGATAACACTCATGCTCAATAGCATACCAATGCGACCTAGCATGTTTGATGAGCTTGGTTTTGGCCAACCTAACTTGTCCTAATTTCGATATGTTAGTGCACTCAAAATATCGATCCATTTGTTCTTCCCACTTAATATATGTCTCTTGTCTTCCATCAAAAGTGGGTGCATAAGGTTCGGTGTTCCTAACGGGTCCCTTCTCTGAGTCAACCAAGTATGGATATAGGCTCCTAGGGTTTGCTCGGGATCATGGTATAAGGTCCTCCTAGGCTCCTGGCATGGGTGAGGTTGGGGCCTATTAAATTTTGGATCAGGGATCCAATTTTGATGTCTACATTTCTCAAGTCCCTAGGCTCGGTCTCTAAACTGGGCAAAACCCTCATTCATATCCTGACTCAATTTGGTCATACTTTCGGTAAGAGTTCTAATCATGGCCTCTAAATCAGGTTGGGTTTGACCAGGTTGGGAGGGTACTCCATTCCGGGTGGACATGATGATGCAAGCAAGCACACAGAATGTGACTAGACTAAAGCGACAACTGGCTCACTAGACCTAGAGTCCAAACTAGATGCCCAATCAGAGTGGCAAGCTAGCTTGTAGTAACTCGGGACTCAGCCAGGCAAGTGTAAGGGGAGTGTTAGGTCCCTAAATGCCAATCCTAGACACTAATCAGAGATTGGCCAGGTAGGCGGACCAGCACACAAGCCCTTCGGGATAGAATCCCTGAACCACCATTCTAGACACTGAGTACACAGCACACACAGAGTAACTAGACAAACTAACTCAACATTAGCCTAGACCCGACTTGTTGGTGTCCCTAGCCCACTAGGGCAAATTAAGTCTAATAAATTTTAAAATTAGGCTTAGGATCGAATGAATGGGTGGTGGTTTTGGGCTAAGGAGAGGTTATCAACTCCTCCCCTTATCTTAGATGCTCAATTGCCCTTAAGATGAATTAGGAGATGATCACTCAAAAAAAATTAAATTTCAGAAACACAGAAACAGAGTTGCTGTAATTTAACTCTCAAAAATTTCACGGAAACCAATAGATTATAGTAAAATTATGTAAAATAGTTTCAATTATACTGGTTCTAGCAAAATAAAAATCATGTAATTTGGAGTTATCTGCAATGAGAAACAATTCTTGCAACAAGGTAGTTATAGACTGAAAACAGAATGCTTCCCCCGTTTACAATTCCTGCTACGAAGTTGTAACCCAGCGGATCCCCTACATGCCCTAGGAACACCCCGTGGAATGGGAAGAGGAGGTTTGCACCTCGCTTCGTTCTTAGGACCGGACGTCCTGGGGAGTCTACTTCGAGCAGACAAAGTAAAAAAGAGAGACACTCAAAACATGCAAGCAAGTCAGAAACCCTAGACAGGGCTCTGATACCAAAATGATGCAGAACAAAAAAAGATGATGCGATGCAGAAGTAAATTAAGACTAATTCTTTTTTTGTTTTTTTTAATATTTTCAGAAGTCGGCTTTGACTCAAAGGAAAGTTAAACTAAATTGAAAGAAACTATGTAATAATTGAAAGCACAATTTAAAGAAACTAGGTTATCAGAGTAGTTCAAAAGTAAAGGATCGCTGGGGGTTGAGAAACTCCCAGACCTAGGGTTTTGCTCTGAACTTTCAACATGACAGAAGTAAAGAGAAGAGAAGGGTTACAGACCAGGCAATGATCTTCTCAGAGTTTAGTGGAAGGACTCTCTTGAGCGGATTGTTGGATCCCCGGATTCAGATATCTTCGCAATGGATCCTCCAATACTGGTCCTTTGGCAGAGTTGGCTTCTCCTGAACTCAAGATCTGGGAAAGAAGAAGAACAATTTATGGAACCAGATACTCAAGGAAGGATTTACCAAATAGAAGAACTTGAAAGTTGATGTTGCTGAAGTCCTGATTCTCCTGGATGCTGATCCGGCTTCCTCTGGGATTTGCTCCGTATTCGAAGCAGCCAAACTGGACCTGGATGCTGGTGGTCGGCCACTACTTGGAGAGAGGGGCCGTGAGAGATGGGATAGGCTAGGGTTTGGTGGAATGAAGAGGATGATGGGCGGCTAGGGTTTGGAAGTGAAGTGGCTAACCTAGGGTTTGGGGTTAGAGATCTCACACCTCCTCAAGGTTCCTGGGGAACCCGGATTTTCTCCCTCACGAAGCTCAACACCTGGATGCAAGTGCGGAAGAGAGAAACATAAAGTTGCTCACACAAAATTTGAATTCATTCATCGGTTCCTCTCTAAACTCACAAGAGGGGTTTATTTTATAGGTCTTTACAAGAGGTCAGGGTTTTACATCTTCTCATGTGGGACTAATAGGATGGATCTTCAAATTAGGCTTGTAGAATCAAATCCTTCTCATATGGCCGGCCAAGAGGTTCCATAAGTGTTGATTGATGGCTCCAAATGGTAAGTAGGTGGCGCCTCCTAGCCTTGCTCTTCAAGAATTTTTTTTTTCCTTCCATGGCTCAACTCTTTTGGACACCTCCTTTTCTTTCTCCCCAAGTCATGGCTCTTCCCAACTTTGCTTTGGTCTTTTTAGGCATGGATTGGGCTCCCCCTTGAAGTGCTCCCCAAGAAATGCCTCTTTCCTCCTTTAGCTTGGCCTTTTAAGGTATATATGGGGCGCCTCCTTGATTTTAGCTTCAAGAAAAATTCTTGCTCCCTTGGGTGTGGGGACCAAGACACTGGGATGGAGATGTGGCACCTCCTGGACTCTGGTGTGTGGCTGGGAGTGTGGCGCCCACTTGCTTGGGCTTGGGAGAAAATGTGGCACCCTGGAGAAGACCTAGACCACTTACTAGGACTTGTACTGAGTCAACATGACTCAACAAAATTTAAATTGCAGGGAAATACAGACTCAAAAAAATTGAGTTGACCAAGTCAACCCTTATTACAAAATCAGAAAACTCTAATTCTTTGGGCAAGGTCAATCAGAGATCCAGATGGAGCCCTGAAGTCTTCTTCTGAGTCTGGTGCCCGCACCACGCTGGTATGTGGCCCCAGCATTCTTCAAACTGAAGGGCATCATCCTGTAGTAGTATGTCCCTTGGTCGGTGATGAAGGCAGTGTGCTCCTCATCTTCTGGGTGCATCCAGATCTGATTGTATCCAGAGAATGCATCCATGAATAAAAGGAGCCGGTGCCCCAAGGTGGTGTCGACCAACTAGTTGATCTTCGGTAGGGAGAAGCTATCCTTTGGGCATGCCTTATTGAGGTCGGTGTAATCTACATAGATCCTCCATTTGCCTTTGCTCTTCTTCACCATCACCACATTCGCCAGCCAGCTCGGATATTGTACCTCCCGAACGAAATCGGTGGCGAGGAGTTTGTCTACTTCCTCATTGATGGTTGCCTGCCTCTCCGGGGTGATGCTTCTCTTCTTTTGCCGAACTGGTTGGTGCTTTGGGTCAATGCTCAGCTTGTGAGTGATGATGTCGGGGGGATACCTGGGATGTCCGCCGCTGTCCAGGCGAACACATCTGCATTCACCTGTAGAAATTCCAAAAGGTGGGCCCTCTCCTCATCCTGCAGCTGGGCCCCGATTTTTACTATCTTCGCAGGGTCATCCCCAAGTGGGTAGGGGAGTAGGCGTTCGACCGGGCCTCCCCTGGGGTCTTGAGCCCTTTGGTCGAGTTCATCCGCCCTAGGATCGTCCTTAGGGACCTTGGCCCCAGGGAGGGTTTGGAAACAGTGCTACACCAACTGGGGTGCTCCCTTCATCTCCCCGATGCTGTCAGGAGTTGGGAACTGTACAAGCAGTCTCTTGGTGGAGACGACGGCGTCGAGTAGGTTGAGCTCGGGTCGGCCTAGAATCACGTTGTAGGTTGAAGGAAGCATGACAACCGTGAAAGTCATCATGATGGTGCTCTGCCGGGGTGGGGTCCCGGCAGTGACTGGGAGAGTAATTTCTCCATCCACCCTTACAAAATCGCCTGTGAAACCAACAAGGGGTGTATATACAGGCCTGAGTTGAGTAGGAGAGAGATTCATCATGGAAAAGGCATCGTAGAAAAGCACATCTATGGAGCTTCCACTATCAACCATGATGCGTTTTACAGGATGCTTCGCAATCGTCATCTTGACGACCACGGCATCATTATTTATATTTTTTTCCCTGTCTCCCCCTCCCTCATAAAAGGGAGTACATTTTCGAAATGCCCTACCCCCTGGCTTTCTTGGAGCGCGCTCGGCTCCCCAGCATATTATCCCAACCAGCTTCTTGGTAGGGGTGTTGTCAACTGCTGGAGTTAGGGCTGGAAATGGGCCGGCCCAAAAGCCTATTGTCTGGAACTGGGCTGAGCCAGCTCAATAAACTTCGGACCGACCTGAAATTGGTTCAGGCTATGGACCAAATTTTAAGCATATTCGACTAGTCTTAGGGCTGTAAAATAGAGTCTATTTAATTTTTCGGCCAAAGGAATACCCGGATTCGATCCAAAAAATTTTAAAATATAGTTTTTGGGCTAGCCCAATGAGCTTTGGGTCGGCCCATTTCAAGCCCTAGCTAGAGTTGGCGGGAGAGCAGCGAGCGCCTGAGGTTCTGCTAGAGGTATCTCCTCATAAACCTTTTAAGGTATCCCCTCCTGATGAGTTCTTCGATTTCCCACTTGAGGTTGCGGCATTCCTCGGTGTCATGGCCGTGGTCGCGGTGGAAGCGACAATACTTCATTTTGTCACGGCTAGCGGATGGCTTCAACGGAGGTGGGCACTTCAGGTAGGGCTCACGTTCGATCTCTATGAGGATCTTCGTCCTTGGGGCGAGGAGGGCGATGTAACTTCCCTCGGGAATGGGAGCGCTTCTCGGCCTTGGGCCCTACCGGAAGCTCGAAGCTTAAGGTCCCGGCTTTCGCATCTCGGACGCCTCGGCGGGGTTGGTTTCTTCAGCGGCTTCCCGTCGAGCTCCCGCCTTGTACGATCTGCCTTCTCAGCGCGGATATACTTCTAAGCTTAGAGGAGGAGCTCGGAGTAGCTCTTGGGGGGCTTCTTATCTAGCGAGTAGGTTAGGCGGGAGGTCTTGAGCCCTCGCTTCAGAGCCAACATAGCAACTGGCTCCTCGAGATTGTAGATCTCCAACGCGACAACCTTTAAATGGGCCACGTAGTCCCGCAGTGGCTCGCGATCCTGCTACCTGATGAAGAAGAGGCTATCTGCATCTCATGGAATCTTTCGACAGGTGTTGAAGTGGGCCACAAACTTCTGCCCCAACTGGGCGAAGTAGTTGATGCTCTCCGGTTCCAGACGGGTGAACCACACCCAGGCTATCTTCCAGAGAAAGGCAAGAAAGGCAATGCAGAGGAGAGCATCGGTGGCCCCGTGGACCCTCATGAGGGCCCTATAGCTTTCCAGGTGGTCCAGGGGGTCGGTGGTCCCATCGTAAGGCTCCACCTATGGCATACGGAACTGATCTGGGATCGGCTCTTCTTGGACTTTTCAGGAGAAAGGGGGACGGACGTCATAGCCCGCTGGCTCGCTAGTGGAGCCCGGTAGATTGGGAAATCGGTGGGATTACTCCGCCAGCCTGCGGTCATGCTCCTCCAGGCGCTTCTCCGCCATACACCTAATGGATTCGTCAGTGGACCCCTCCGCCAAAAGAGACGGAGAAGGTGACATGGGTGCATGGCGCCCATAGCGGGGGGTCTTGCTCTTTCTGCCTTGGCAGGGTTTGGACACTACCCGCTCAAGGTTTGGAGAGCAGCTCTCCCTGTAAACAGACCCGGCTCGTTATCTTTTCACAGGAGTTTGGTGGCTATCTCTATTATCAGTGGTGGCCCGTAACTGCGAAGGCCTTTCTTGGAAGGAGCGCAGGCTGTCGTGGGGTGTGGCAGCATGGGCCGCGGGAGTCCCTGGTTGCTGATATGTAGACAAGGACCGGTGCTGTTGCTAAAGTTGGTGCACTGTCGTGGCGAGAATCTGTACCTGCTGGGTGAGTGCAGCTAGCTGAGATTCCGTGGGAGGTGGTTGAGCTAGAGCGGGTGGCTCCACCTCTAGGTTGTGCGGGTTTCCTCTGGAAGGGGAGTCTCCAGCATGATTGGTAGAGACCTCTCTTTCCCGCATCGTCACCATCCTTCCTTCGAGCTACTTGTAAGGGGGCTCAAGCTGGATCAAAGATCGCTCCGCACCCCTACCTGGTGCACCAATCTGTTGCCGACAGGACCGTCATGGCCCGTAGCTGCTGACGATGCCAGAGTGCGCTCTCTTCGTTGCTGGGATGTCCTGCTTCCTGGGACATGCAAAACATAGGTTAATGACCCGGGCCGGGGATTCTGGTGGGGGCACTCCAACGGTCAAGTCAGTGATAATCCAGGGGAACAGATCCTCCTAGTCGAGCCCCTCTTGATGGACTCCATGCAAGGAGGAGTGAGTGAAGCTAGAGTAGACTGCAAGCATGCTAGGATGGCTGAGGTGGGTCGGAGATGGTACTCCTGCCAGACCCTGTCTCTTTTGCTTGCTTGAGCTTTGTTTGAGTTGGATGTGGTTTGAATGTTGTTTAAATGGTTACCTCTCCCCTGGGGGTGTTGGTGGTTCTTTTAAGCCTTGGTGTCTGTTGAACGCCTACCTAGAATCTCCCTCGTGCTGTCAGGTGCATGTGGCGGTATCCTGTGCCGTGGATGAGATGTCTTTCCTTATTCATGATAAAGGAAGCTGCCATGTGTTTTGACATTCTTTCTGGTTGCCCCATTCCGGGAAGCTTAGCAGAGCCTCGATCGAGGGGCCACCGCCCCCAGGATTCGAATCTCCTGGTTGACTTCCTCTTTCGGATGATTTAGGCGATTAGTGAAGAGCGTGGTGCCTCGATCACAGGGCTCCTTTTTTTTCTGGTGTAAGTGGTAGCTGCAAGCAGTTATTATGGTCCTTGGGCAGCTCGCCGGTGTCCTGGGATGATGGTGATGTCTCCCTGCTTGCTGGTGTCTTCGCCCGAGCTAGGGGCCGAGCTGGAGAGGTAGGGCTCGACTTCGAGGGGCTCGACCTCGATGTTGCTCCACTTGGCGGAGGAGGGCTGAGCTCGATCCCGGACCAGCAAAGCTCGACTTCGGGCGAGCTCGACCTGATGGAAGACGGTGGAGCACGGCTCCAACCCAGAGGACTCGACCTTGGAGGAGCTCCACGAGGTAGAGGAGAGCAGAGCTCGACTTCAGACCACGAGGCTCAATCTCGAGGGGTTCGCTCTGGGCGACGCCGCTCAGCTCCGGCCTAGGCATCCCGAGCTTGCAGGCCAGACCTGGTGGAGGGCGGAGCTCTACTTCGACGGGTGGCCCCGTTGTTCTGAGAGAGCTCAGCCCGGCGGAGGAGTCCGAGTCGGGTATCTAACATGTCGGCCTTCTCCGATGTGGCATCTGACAAGTCTCCCCACATCATTGATCCTGCCACATCACTTTCATTTTGGTGTAAGTGGTAGCTGGGACCATCATCGCGACCTGGCAGGTGTCTTTTCGCGATCCTCGGGCATCAGGCCGACATCCAGGAAGAGCGGCGACTTTCTTTGATTGCAGATCTCTTCATCTGAGGTGGAGCCAATCTGGAGAGGCGGAGCTCGACTTCGGCCTCGGTGCCTTGACCTGAAGGGAGCGCGACCGGGCGAAGGAGAGGCAGAGCTCGACTTCGACCTCGGCATCTTGATTCGGAGGGAGCGGATCCAGGCGAAGGTGAGGTGAAGCTCGACTTCGGCCTTGACGTCTCGACCCGGAGGGAGCACTACGGGCGAAGGAGGGCGGAGCTCGACTTCGGCCTCGGCATCTCAACCCGAAGGGATCGAGACCGGGCGAAGGAGTCCGAGCAGAGGCATCCCACGTGGTAGCTTCGTTCGACGTGGCATCAGACAGGGGTCCCACATCAATGATCCCGCCATATCATTTTCCCCCCACTCCCGAGGCCCTTTGGCGAGCGATGCTCGGGGCGAAGAGAGTAAATGCGGTGCTGACATGAAAAGGTAGAGATTCGGCACAATAATGACCACGATCGCCGGTGCTTCATGAGACGGTTCTCCAAGCCAGTACGGAGGAGCCACGTGGACATGTTTGAGAAGCAGTTATTGCTAGCATGGAAATCAGAGCGACCACGTTCGAAGTGAAGCATCCCAACCGTCGATGGCCGACATGTGGCACAGATCCATCGATGAAGATGTTGTAACGATACGGTTAAGCATCCGATCACTTCGAAAAGAAAGGAGATTTTTTCCAAAATACTTTCTCTTTCAAATATCGCATGCCCGCCATCGTACCAAAGCTTTCTCCAGTCCCCCGGCCATACCAGACTCTCCCAATTAGCCAGGTTCGTCTCTTTCCTTCCCCACCTTTTAGCAAGGTAGGACTTCCACTTAAGGTTACCGTCTTCTCGGACGTAGTCCGTTTTCTTCTTCTCTTCCTCCAATCTTCATCTCCTTCATCTTCTGGATGTCTCGCTTCGGCCCCAACTTCCATCCCTCAATCGATTAGAGTGAGGCGGGGCCTTCTCAACCAAGGCTGCCTTCTTCCTCCGATGAGGAGAAGGAAGAGACACGCTTCAAGTTTAGCAGGAGGCACCTTCCCACTGGGATTATCATTAGGGAGCCTAAAGCTAGCCCCCCTCCTCCACCTGAACTCGCCCCCGAACCTCCTCGGTCGATAGGTTTTGGTAGGGTTGTTTCGACAATCTCTGTTGAGGAACTGGAGACCATCCGGGATGTCTATGGTATCCCGGAGTCTGTTTGGCTCTCGGTCCCTCAACCAGGGAAACGGGTCACCTCCAGTGGCCCGGGCTGGATTGCCCTCTGTGGGGAAACTCTCGCAGGGGGACTTCGATTTCCCTTCCATCCTTTCTTCCTTTCAGTACTGAGCAATTTCCATCTTATCCCTACTCAGCTCGTCCCGAATGCTGTGAAGACCATCTTCTGCTTCACAGTACTCTGTCATTTTCACAGGATTGTAGCCCTTTTTTTTTATTTAGGACCTTTTTTATCCTGAAACGCCACCCTTCTGAGGAGGGGTGGTGGTCTATCTCTTCCCGCCTGAAGGACATTAAATTCGAACTCCCCTCTTCCATCAAAGGGTGGAAGAGCAAGTATTTCTTTGCATCGATCGAGGGGGTCGATTGGATTTGGAACAATCCAGATCGGTCCCCTAATCAAACTCTGCAGTCGAGGCAGCTAACTGAGAGGTCTTCGAGTAGCTTCACCCCATCCAGGTTCCTTCTCTTGAGGTTCTACTATCAAAGCAGAACCTCTTCGACACCGAGGTCGACCAAACGAGGGAGTTGGATGAGTTCAACCCGAACTTTTTTCCTTATGCTTTTTCTTTTGTCTCTCTGAGCTTGGAGCTGACATTCTTTTCTCTTTGTACAGGCATGAAGTTCTCACTAGATGATCTCCTCATGATCACCAAGAAGAGGGCCCTACTAGCAGCGGTTGGCAAGTCCACCTCGAAGAGGGCTCGCGATGAAAGTAGCGCAGTGACTGCTCCCGCCATGCCGACAGAGCCAAGCAAAAGAGGAGTCAAGACCGTCCCTGAGTAGGAAAGGAGGGCGGTCGAGGTAAAGCCTGAGCCGGGCTAGAGGGCTGCTGAGCTCGTGCCCGAGCAGCTGAGGCGACACGAGCCGGGCTTTCTCTGTTTCATTCCTTCCTTCTCCCTTCTGTATTTGTTGCTAACATCTTTCTTGGTGCAGCTTGGCGCTGAGCTCCTTCTGATCAGGGACTACTGCAAGAACTGGTTGAAGAAGGACATACAACGTGCAGCATAGCTCGAGTCTATGATGATAGAGCTGAAATAGAAGAACGACGAAGCCTGGGAGGTGAGCCAAAAGAACAAGGAGCTCCAGGGTGAGGTCGCGAGTGCCGAAAGGCACCTGAAGGAGCTTCAGGAGAGCCTGGACCAGGAGAGGAGCCGGTCAAATAGTAAGGCAGAGGAGCTCAAAGCCAAGGAGGCTAGGTTGAATGAGCTCAGTGCCAAAGCCGCCCAGTAGAAGGGGCAAGCCCAATCTCTCCAGGCTGAGTTGAAGGCGGCAAGGGAGAGATTAATTGCCACCAAGAGGAGGGTCGTCGCTGCTGAGAACGAGGCAGCCACGGTAGCCGAGTCGGCGGAAGCTGTGAAGGAGGCCACTGAGGTGGTCGGCCAGGCCGAAGCCACCAAGAACGGAGCTACGGAGGCCATGGCGAGGTACAAAGCTTCTTTAGACTTCGCAGCCGAGTTCCAGGAAATGGCGGTGGACTCGTTCTATAAGGACTTCATGTACCTCCATGCCAGGGTGGAGGGCTTCATCTCAGACAAGACCCGAGGCTTTCTCAGATACCCTGGAGCTTCGGACGGGGAGCCGACTCCAGACTTGGACACTGTTGAGGAGTCGACCGCTGCCCCCGACCCAGCTCTATCGGTGGTGGTCGCCGAGGTCAAAGTCTCATCGCTGGAGGCTCCGGAAGATGACGCCCCACCCGTACGCCATCCCGGGAAGGAGCTGGCCGAGTACGGTAGGGGTCCTTGTGATTATATTCTTCCTTTTTCCCCTTGATCTTGGCTGCCCGGCCTATTGGGGCCCAGAGACACTTGTATCAAACTGTTTAGTATTAATGAAGAATCTTTTTCAGTCACCCTGGCTTGAATCTCCTTCCTTCTTTCTCTTCCCTCTTTTTCTTTTCTCCCCTTTTTTCTTTGAGTTCGAACATATGATGGAATTAGAGAGAAGTTCTTCGGCTTGTTAAGTTATTCTCATCTCGTGGGTGAGGTAGTCGGAAGGTTCCAAGTGCTTTACTGGATGAGATATGCCTGGTTCTGGCCGGGACTAGCTCTAGGTGTGCACGGCAAGGCCGAGCTCGGAGGTTGAGCTTGTCGAAAGTGCTAGGTGACTGTGGAGCTTCGGTCTTCAGGATTTTATGGGTCTGAGGTGCCGGGTTGTCCGGTCTTTAGGTGTTGGGCTTCGAAAGTTTCCAGTCTTGAGGTGCCGGGGCCTCTGGTCTTTGGTGCCAGGGTTTCCGATCTTGGGTGATGGGATTTTCGATCTTTGGTGCCGGGCTTCAGAAGTTTCCGATCTTGGATGCCGGAGTTTCCAGTCTTTGGTGCCGGGCTTCAGGAGTTTCCGATCTTGAGGTGCCGGGGTTTTTGATCTTTGGTATCGGGCTTCAGGAGTTTCTGGTCTTGAGTGCCGGGCATCTTAGGTCACCGGTCTTTGGTGCCGGGCTTAAGAGTTTCTGGTCTTGAGTGTCGAGTGTCTTAGGTTACCGGTCTTTGGTACCGGATCAGAGTCCAGGCTTACGTGTTGGGCATCTTAGGTCACCTGTCTTTGGTGCTGGACTGGAGTCCGGGCTTGAGTGCCAGGCATCTTAGGTCACCGGTCTTTGGGTGCCGGGTTTCAGGAGTTTCCGGTCTTGAGTGTCAGGGTTTTCGGTCTTTGGGTGCCAGGCTTCAGGAGTTTTTGGTCTTTGGTGCCGAACCAGAGTCCAGGCTTGAGGTGCCGGAGAGCTGGACTCCGGGCTTCAGTGGTGGAGGGTTGGACTCCAGGCTTCGGTGCCGGAGAGCTGGACATCGGGCTTCGACGTCGGAGGGCTGGACTCCATGCTTCAGTGCTAGAGAGCTGGACTCCAGGCTTGAACACACCATACCTTGGACCGGGCAGCGATGTACCTGCAAGGCAAAAGTAATTTGCACAAAAGAGGATCTTTATTATTAATAGGAAAAGCACTACTGAAAGTATATTCTCATGTTGCAGGCATTCCATGTTCGCTGGAATCTGGCGCCGTCCAGACCCGCAAGATAGTATGCTCCATGTGGAAGAGCTTCGACCACCTTATAGGGCCCTCCCAATTCGGCGAGAGTTTGCCGCACTCCCGGGGTTGAGACTCTTCAGCTCGGCGTAGCACTAGGTCGCTAGGGTGGAAGAACTTCAGCTTCACCTACGCATTGTCGTATCGGGCTACACACTATCGGTAAGCCTCCATTCGGAGTCGAGCTTTATCCCTGGTTTCCTTAAGGAGGTCTAGGTTGAGAAGAAAGCGTGTCAGATTCTCCGCTTCATCATACTGCTGTATCCGCAGTGTAGGCATGTCGAGTTTGACTGGAACTATGACTTCAGCGCCGAAGATGAGGCTGAAAGGCATCTCATCCATGGCCATCCGGGGTGTTGTGTGGTAGGCCCAAATAACATTGGGGAGTTCTTCTGCCCACCTACCCTTGGCCCGGTCTAGTCTTGTCCTAAGTCCCTGGAAGATGGTCCTGTTGGTCACCTCGGCCTCCCTATTGGTCTGGGGTGAGCCACCTAGGTGAAACGATGTTGGATGCCAAGCTCGGCATAGAATTCTTTGAACTCCTGGTTGTCGAACTGTCACTCGTTATTGATGATGATGCTGTGGGGAAGCCCGAAGTGGTAGATGATCGACTTCCAGAAGAACTGGCAGACCTTCGCTTCCATGATCCGTGTCAGCGGCTCTGCTTCTACCCATTTGGTAAAGTAACCAATGGCCATTATCAGGAACTTCTGTTGTGCTAATGCAGGGAGAAATGGACCTCGAATGTCCATTCCCCACTGGGTGAATGGCCATGGGGTGGAGAGCTGGGAGAGTGGCACTGCTGGTTGACGCTGTATGTGGGCATGGCGCTGGTACCGGTCGCACCTCTTCATGAAGTCAGCAGCATCCTCCCTTATGGTCTTCCAGTAGTACCTCTGTCGGAGGGCCTTGTATGCAAGTGTCATCCCCCCGACATGGTTTTCACAAAGGCCTTCGTGCATATCTTGGAGTACGAAGGTTTCCTCTACGAGTCTCAGGCACTTTAGGAGCGTGTAGGAGTAGGATCGATGGTAGAGTTGCCCTTCCATCAGGATGAATCGCGGGACCTTTTTCTTGATGAGGCTGGCCTCTATGGATCTTCCGGCAAGGTGCCGTCAGTGATGTATCTAACATACCTATCCATCCAGCTCGACTCCGGGTGACTTGCTGCACCTCTGCAGGAGCTTCGTTGCTTGGATTTTTGAGGTACTCGATGTAGGCGCACCCCAGTGATGAGTCCAGCAAGATTGCAAATCTTGACAGTGTATCGGCATGAGCATTCTCCCCTCGGGGGATGTGAGAGATGCTGAAGTGCAGGAAACCTGTCATGCTTGAGTGGACTCGCTCCAAGTACTTCATCATCTGGGGATCTCTGGCTTTATATTCTCCGAAAACCTGTCCAACCACTAGTTGGGAGTCAGTGAATACCTTCAGGTTCGATACACCCAGCTCGCGGAAGACCCTGAGGCCTGCGAGGAGTGCCTCGTACTCTGCCTAGTTGTTTGTGGTGGAGAACTTGAAGTGGAGTTCACATTTAGCCATAATCCCATTATGTTTGTTGAGGATGAGGCCTACTCCACTTCCGCCCACGTTGGACGCACCATCGACGTGGAGGATCCAAGGCTCCTCCTCAGTTTTGGGCTCCATCTGATGCTTCGGTGTTGCCTGCTCTGGCTCTTCAGCGAGTCCCGCACACTTAACCAAGAAGTCGACGAGCACCTGGGCCTTTTGAGACGACCTCAGCCGATGCACGATGTCGAACTCGCTGAGCTTGAGCGCCCGCTTGGCCAAACATCCAGATGTGTCAGGGTAGCTGAGCACAGCCCTCAGGGGCTGGTCTGTCAGGACCACGATCAGGTATACCTGACCTCCTCATCCTAGAGAATCTTGCTGGATTAGTACACTGGCTTCTGGGATCCATCCTGATCCATGCAAACAAGGACCAAACTGACGGCACCTGGGGTGACCGCCAGGTACAGCAAGAGCTCCTCTCCTGTCTTCATCCTAGAGAGTAGTGGTGGTGATGCCATGAAGTCTTTAACCTCCTCAAAGGCCGTCCTGCACTCCTCTGTCCAGGTGAAGTCGCTCATCTTACGCAGCACCTTGAAGAAAGGAAGGCAGCAGTCCGCCGACCTCGAGATGAACCAGCTCAGTGCGGCAATCCGACCCGTCAGGCATTGCACCTGCTTCTTTTAGGTCGGATGCTCCATGTCGATGATCGCCTGGACCTTCTCCGGGTTTGCCTCGATTTTTCTTTGGGTCATCATGAAGCTAATGAATTTCCTGGCCGCAACACCAAAAGTGCATTTCGTTGGGTTTAGATTCATCTTGTGCTCTCAGAGATTATGGAAGGCTTCCACGAGGTCGATTACATAGTCTAATGTCGGCTTGCTCATAACGAGCATGTCGTCCACATAGACTTGCATGTTCCTGCCGATCTGGTCCTTGAAGACCCGATTGACCAGCCGCTGGTATGTAGCACCAGCATTCTTCAAGCCGAATGGCATCATCCGGTAGCAGTACATCCCTCGGTCGGTGATGAAGGCAGTGTGCTCCTTGTCCTCTGGGTGCATCCAGATCTGATTATATCCAGAGAATGCATCCATAAAGAAGAGCAAGCGGTGCCTCGAGGTGGCTTCCACTAACTGGTCGATTTTTAGCAAGGAGAAGCTATCCTTAGGACAGGCTCAGTTGAGGTCGATGTAGTCCATACAGATCCTTTACTTTCCATTATTCTTCTTCACCATAACCACATTTGCCAGCCAGCTCGAATACTGCACCTCCCGAACAAAGCCGGTTGCGAGGAGTTTATCTACCTTTTCATTGATCGCCTTTTGCCTCTCTGGTACAAAACTTCTTTTCTTTTATCGCATAGGGCGATACTTCAGGTCGATGCTTAGCTTATGGGTTATGATCTCTGGTGGGATCCTGGGCATGTCGACCGCCATTCAGGCGAACACGTCAGCGTTCACCTGGAGAAACTCCAGCAGGTGGGCTCGTTCATCATCTTGCAGTTGCGCCCCAATCTGCCAGGCCATCTCTGGGGTCCTGTGCCCTTTGGTCGAGGTCGTCTGCGCTGAGTTCGTCCTCAGCACATTTGCCTTGGGAATGGTTTGGAGGCAATACTAGATTGGCTGATATGCCCCCCTCATCTCCCCAACACCGTAGGGAGTTGGGAATTGCACCAGTAGCCGCTTTGTGGAAATGACCGCGTTGAGCAGGTTGAGCCCGGGTCAGCCAAGGATCATGTTGTAGGCTGAGAGAAGCCTAACAACCGTGAAGGTCATCATGATGGTGCTCTGCCATGAGGCATCCTGGCAGTAACGGTGAGAGTGATCTCTCCCTCGACTCCTATGAAGTCACATGTGAAACCAATGAGGGGTGTGTGCACAGGTTTGAGTTGAGCAGAGGATAGATTCATCCTGGAGAAAGCATCGTAAAAAAGCACATCCGTGGAGCTCTCACTATCAATCATGATGCGTTTTACATGATGGTTTGTGATCCTCATCTTGATGACCACAGCATTATTGTTTATATTTTTATTTTCAACCTCCCCTCCCTCACTAAGGGAAGTACATCTTCAAAACATTCTCCCCCTTGGGCCTTCTTGGAAGCGCGCTCGACTCTCCAGCAGATCATCCCCACGGGCTTCTCGATAGGGCGGTTGTCGACTGCAGGGACTGGAGGGAGAGTGGCGAGCGCCTGAGGTTCTGCTAGGGGCCTGCCCCCCATGAACCTCCCGAGATAGCCTCTCTTTATGAGGTCTTCAATCTCCTTGAGGTGCCGACATTCCTCGGTATTGTAGCCATGATCACGATGATTCTTCCGCATCTCGGAGGTCTCCCTGGGAGCCGGCTTCTTCAGAGGCTTTTCGTCCAGCTCCCTCCTTGTGCGATCCGTCTCCTAAGCGAGGATGTACTTCTGGACTCGGAGGAGGAGCTCGAAGTATGTCTTGGAGGGTTTCTTGTCAAGAGAGTAGGTCAGGAGGGAAGTCCTGAGCCCTCTTTTCAGTGCCAGCATAGCGACTAGCTTATCAAGGTTGTAGATCTTTAGCGCGGCAACCTTGAAACGGGCCACGTAGTTTCGTAAATGCTCGTGGTCCTGTTGCCTGATGGAGAAGAGGCTGTCTGCCTCTTGTGGCACCTTCCGGTAGGCATCGAAGTGGGCCACAAACTTTCACTCCAGCTGAGCGAAATAGCTGATGCTCTTCGGCTCTAGGTGGGTGAACCATACCCGAGCCACCTTTTGAAGAGTAATAGGAAAGGCGATGCAGAGGAGAGCGTCGGTCGCTCCCTGGACTCTCATGAGGGCCTTGTAGCTCTTAAAATGATCCACGGGGTCGGTGGTCCCATCATAAGGATCCACCTGCGATATGCGGTACCGACCCAGAATCGATTCCTCTTAGACTTCTCAAGAGAAAGGGGGATGGGCGTCGTAGCCCACCGGCTCACTGGTGGAGCCCTATATATTTGCAAACTGGTAGGACAGCTCTGCCAGCTTGCGCTCCTACTCCTCCAAGCACTTCTTTGCCATGCGCTTGATGGTCTCATCGGTTAAGCCCTCCACGGAGGCCGACTAGAGTGGAGAAGGTGATAGGTGAGGGGTGTCATGACAGGGAATCTTACTTCTTCGACCTCAGCGGGGTTTGGCAGTGGCCTGCTCCAAGGTCGGGGATCAGCTCTCTCGATCGGTAGATCTGGTTCGTTGCATCTTCGCTGGTGACTTTCCCGGCGGTTAGTGGTGGCCCGCGGCTATGAAGGCCTTCCTTGGAAGGAATGCAGGCTATCGTGGGGTGCACGACTTGTGCCGCAAGAGTCCCTGGCTACTGGTGGATAGTCAAGGACCGATATTGGTGCTGAAGCTGGCGCATCGCTGCAATAAGAATATGTATCTGCTGGATGAGTGCGGCCAGCTAAGCATCCGCCAAAGGTGGTTGAGCTAGAGCAGGGAGCTTCCCTTCTGGACTGTGCGGGGCCCCACGGAAAGGGGGATCTCCCGCATAGCTGATGGAGACTTCTCTTGCTCACGTCGTCACCATCATCTCAGTGGGCTGCTAGCAAGGGGACTGAGTTGGATCAAAATGCATCCTGCCCCCTACATGGCACGCCAATTTGTTGCCGCCAAGATCGCTATGGCCTGTAAGTGAGGTCGAACTCGGACTATGCTCCTACCGCTCGAGATCCTGCTTGGATGCCTAGACCTGCAAAATAGAGTTAGAGACCCGGGCTAGGGATTCCGGCGGGGGCACTCCGATGCTCAAGTCAATAACGATTTAAGGGAACAGATCCTCCTGGTCGAGCCCCGAGGGTGGACTCCATGCTAGGAGGAGAATTTGTGAGGTGAATGAGTGCGAGTGAGCCAAGAACAGAGTGTGGGAGTGGTAGCAGAGGAGAGCTCGAGCTGAGTGGCTGTGTCCATCTAGATCCCTCCTAGGAATTTTGCGGTAGCCTCGAACAGTGGTCTTCCTATGCACTGCCCCCTTCTTACTCGTTGGACCTCACTCAACTGAATTTTTTGGATGAGTTTTCAGCTTGAACTTATCTTGTTTGAATCTGGGAGACCTCTTTTAGCTGGGGGCATTGCGCATCGCTTACCTCGGAATCTTTTCCATGCTTACGAGCGCGAGCGGTGATGTTTTGTGCCATGGACGGGTGGCCTTTCCATTTTGGTGGTATGGAAGCTACTGTTTACTTTGACATTCCTTCTGGTCACTCCCTTTTGGGTAACTTAGCAGGACCTCGATTGACGAGCAGCCATCTTCTAGATCCAGATCTATTGGTTGACTTCCTCTTTTGGAGGGTACAGACGGTTGGTGAGGAATGCAGAGCCTCAATCGGGGGATTCCTTCTATTTTGGTGTAAGTGGTAGCTGAGACCATCATCATGGCCTGGCAGGCATCTTTTTGCGGTCCTCGGGCATCGGGTCGACATCCAGGAAGTGCTGCGACTTCCTTTGATTGCAGATCAATTCGTCCGAGGTGAAGCCGATCTGGAGAGGTGGAGTTCGATTTCGATCTCGGTGTCTCGACCTAGAGGGAGTGCGGTCGGGCGAAGTAGAGGCAGAGCTCGACTTCAACCTCGGCATTTCGACTCGGAGGGAGCGCGACCAGGCGAAGGAGAGGCGAAGCTCGACTTCAGCCTCGGCATCTCGACCCGGAGGGAGCACGACCGAGCGAAGGAGAGGCGGAGCTCGACTTCGGCCTTGGCGTCTCATCCTAAATGGAGCGCGGCTGGGCGAAGGAGTCCGGGCAGAGGCGTCCCATGTGGTAGCTTCGTCCGACGTGGCATCTGATAGGGGTTCCACATCAGTGATCCCACCACATCACAAACTTTTCGATCTATTAAACATGTTTAATTTGTTTATCGTTTCTTTAAAAATAATACATGATTTCCTTAAAATGTAAGTCCAACCGAGTAGCTTTTAATTTTCTCTATTTCTTGCGGCTATTAATATGTCCCGTATATGGAGTCTACTGCTTTTTTTTTTCTTAACTATTTTTTATCCTCTTCTCTCTCTCATGACCAACATCCTTTCTATTGAAGGTAGTCATACTATAATCTACATAGACTATTGTTATACCTAATCAGCTTTTCTCTAAACTAGACCAAAAAACTCGACTGGCTCAAGGTCCGTCCGATCCATTTCAGCAAAGGTCCATCTGACCTACTTCAACAGAGGTCCGAACGACCCGTCATAGCAAAGGTCCATCTGACCCACTTCAATAGAGATCCGAATGACCTGTTGTAGCAAAGGTCTGTCCGACCCACTTCAATAGAGGTCTGAATGACCCATTGTAGCAGAGGTACGTCCGACCCACTTCAACAGAGGTCCGAACGACCCATTGTAGTAAAGGTCCATCCAACCTACTTCAACAGAGATTCGAACAACCCGCTGTAGTAGAGGTCCGTCCGACCCACTTCAACAGAGGTCCGAACGACCCGTTGTAGCAAAGGTCTGTCTGACCCATTTCAATAGAGGTCCGAACGACCTGTTGTAGCAAAGGCCCATTCGACCCACTTCAACAGAGATCCGAATGACCTTCTGTTGCAGAGGTCTGTTCGACCCACTTCAGCAAAGGTCTGTCCGACCCGCTTCAGCAGAAGTCCATTCGACCCACTTCAATAGAGGTCCGTCCGACCCACTTCAATAGAGGTCCGAACAACCCGTTATAGCAAAGGTCCATCCGACCCACTTCAACAGAGATCCGAATGACCTGCTATAGCAGAGGTCCGTCCAACCCACTTCAGCAAAGGTCCGTCTGACCCACTTCAGCAAAGGTTCGTCCGACCCATTGTAGCAGAGGTTCGTCCAACCCACTTCAGCAGAGGTTCGTCCGACCCACTTCAGCAAAGGTCCATCTGACCCTCTCCATCAAAACCCGACTGATCTATTTCAGTCAAGTTCATACCAATCAAAAGGTTCCAGAAGCCCTTTCCAGCTGGTACCAGAATTCTGTTACAACAGATCCTACGATGTAGCCATGTCCTGGTGCCACCTGGCCACCATCCTGATTCTTCTAGGGGCAGATCGAGCATTTCTAGCCTAGCCTTTAATAGAATCTAGTAGCGTTCCGCACCTATATAAGGTAAAACAGGGAACTTCGAGGGTAAAGGTCTCTTTCATTCTCCGCAAGCTCATCTTCTTCAATTTCTCCATTCTGTCACCCACAAACTCCCTCTAACTTAAGCATCAGAGTGTCCCCCATCGTAATATCATCGGCCCTTGAGACCTTTTTACAGGAATCGGGAGAGGAATGCTCCAGTTAAGCCGATTGAACCCGGTCCGGGAGAATCTGCTATAACAGATTGGTACTAGAGGAAGGGTGGCTTGAACCTTCGTTCCTATTTTCCCTTCTCTAAAAGGAGGAATTCACAGTCCAGTAAGTACGATGGTGAAAGAAAGAGCCCAAAATGCCTCTACCAGGAGAGGCCACTCCTCGTCAAGAACGAAAGGCCTTCTCAAGTAGAATGACACCGCAGAGCCTACTATTACTCTGGGACAATAGCAGTTCTAGACCCTTCTGAACTGCATTGACACCCTTGCTACTATGGTTCAGAATCTTCAAGATGTGGCCAATAACAGGCAGCACCCTCTTGCAGCGTCACAAACCAACTATCAGCCTACCGCTGAGGGGAGCCGACAGCAAGGAGTCCCTCAGCTTCGCTCATATGCTATTCTGGAGTGTCGAAGATCTCAGGGGCTGATGCCGATAGGAAGAGAGTGAGGTCTGTCTCACCCTCATTCACTGACTCGGTCTTTGATAATGACCAGCATTGCAGCGAGGCCCAGAGAGACTACACCAGCAAGCTCCAGCATATGGAGGAACAGATCGCTGAGTTGGTCGATCAGCAAAAAACCAGCGGAGCACAAGCGTACGACTCTCATCCACTTTTCTTTACCATGATCATGGGAGAACCTATCCCCCGTTACTTCAAAATCCCTCAGGTGGATTCCTACGATGGCACCACCGACTTAGTAGACCATCTAGGCACTTACAAGGCCCACATGATGGTGTAGGATGCTTCCAATGCCCTCCACTGCATCGCCTTCCCTGTGATGCTTAAAAAGGCAGCTCGGATG
Organism: Areca catechu; assembly: GCA_021397845.1. Classification (NCBI taxonomy): domain Eukaryota; kingdom Viridiplantae; phylum Streptophyta; class Magnoliopsida; order Arecales; family Arecaceae; genus Areca; species Areca catechu. The sequence continues at coordinate 22,185,392 of CM038052.1, read as the reverse complement.
TGGTTCTCCACCATCCGACTAGGTATGATTCACTTTTTTTCAATTGGAAAAACTTTTTCTCTCCCATTTCAGGACTTGCAGCCGAATGCCGAGGAACACGGACTATCTCTTCCTCATGCTGCAAAAGGAATGAGAGACCCTTCGAGACTACATGGCCTGATTCAACTCAGCGGCCATGGAGATCTCGGATCTCAATGAAGACGTAGCTATGTCGATCTTCAAGAAAGGGCTACACTCGTTCAGGCTCACCTTCTCCTTGGACAAGAAATTTTTGATATGCTACTCCGAGCTGCTGGCCCAAGCGCAAAAGTATTCCCTGGCAAAAGAACAGGCAGTGAGCCGATGCTAGGGTGAAGGGAGGTCAGCTCCCAAGAAGCGGAGCGACAAGGCTCCCGAAGTTCGACCTCTCAGCGATGGCATCAACTCAGCCCGACATCGCAGCCCCAAGCCGAAGGACTTTCCCAGGAGGTTCGAGACTTATGCGCCCCTCTCCCTTCCGAAGGAGAAGATTCTCATGGAGATAGAAAATGAGACCTTGCAAAGGCCCTGTCCGATAAGGAGTCCTTCTGCATCAAGGAACAGGGACATGTATTGCTGGTTCCACCGCGATCACGTGTATAGTACTGAAGACTACCTCCAGCTGAAAGATGCGATCGAGGACTTGATCAAGTGGGGGTACCTGCACAAGTATGTCTGACCCCAGAGGAGTCGGGCTGAAACCTCCACCGCCAGAGACCCCCCGGTGGAAATAGAGCTGCCCAATTAGCGTCTGACCGACGAAAATGTTGGCATGCTCCATCGCCGGTCTGACTGGGGGTACGAAGAAGACCAGGACATTGTGAAGAGGTCTAGGGGTTCTAATGTAATTAGCTTCTCTGACAAAGACCTCTTGGAACCCCAGAACTCTAGGGATGACCCTGTGGTTGTATCGATAGTAATTGCCAACTATGATGTAAAAAGGATCCTCATAGATAATGGAAGCTTCACGGAGGTTTTGTTATATGATGCTTTTGTCAGGATGAACCTGTCTAGAGCTAGACTACAAGAATCTTCAATGTCGTTAATAGGATTCAAAGAAAACTCCATCGAGGTAGAAGGAGAGATAACTCTGCCTATCACAATCAGGTCAGAGACCTGTCAAAGAACCCTCCCTAGTAATTTTGTGGTAGTGCATATGACGTTGGCCTACAATGCCATCTTGGGATGGCTAGCACTTAACAAATTTCGGGCCATTGTATCCACTTACCACATACTGGCAAAGTTTCCGACCTGGAATGGGGTTGGAGTGATGAGGGGAGACCGTAGGATGGCCAGGCAATGTCTGACCATCCAGGATAAGCAGTCAGAGGATCGTTCCACCTTGGAACAGCTTGACCCTAGAGCTGAAGTCGATTGCTATGGAAAACCAACCGAGAGGATCATGTTCGTACCCCTTCGGGAGGACGATCCCACTAAAGTCCTGTAGATCGGAGGCACATTCAGTGAAGAGGCCAAGTCAGAGCTGATCAACTTTTTACAGGACAATGCCGACATCTTTGCTTGGTCGACGTCGGACATGCCAGGCATCCCGTCAAAGATTATAACTTACCAGCTAAAGGTGAATCCAGCTTGTAAACCTGTTAGGCAGAAGAAGAGAAGCTTCACCCTCGAAAGGCAAAAAGCAATTGATGAGGAGGTTAAGAAGCTCTCTAATGCTAGTTTCATCAGAGAGGCCTATTATCCCGACTAGCTGACAAATGTTGTGATGGTAAGGAAAGCTAATGGAAAATGGAAGATATGCGTGGACTACACCAATCTCAACAAAGCCTATCCAAAGGATAACTTTTTCCTGCCAAAGATTGACCAACTGGTGGATGCCACGACCGGTCATCAGCTTCTAAGCTTCATGGATACCTTCTCCGGCTACCACCAAATTAGGATGCATCTGGAGGATGAGGAAAAGACGGCCTTCATCACTGATATGGGGCTGTACTGCTACAAAATGATATCCTTCGGCCTAAAGAACGCCTGAGCTACATTCTAAAGACTGATCAACAGGGTTTTCGAGGGACAACTTAGAAGAAATATGGAGACGTATGTTAACAACATGATAGTCAAGAGCCTCTGAATAGCCGACTACATCAAAGATCTACAAGAATCCTTTGACACCTTAAGGCATCATCGGATGAAGTTGAACCCCGCCAAGTGCATCTTTGGGGTGACCTCCAGAAAATTTCTTAGCTTCCTGGTCAGACAGAGAGGAATTGAGGTTAACCCTGATAAGATCAAGGCCGTCGTCGATATGGAGCATCCGACCAACAAGAAGTAAGTGCAGGAACTAACAAGCCGAATAGCCTCTCTCAGTCACTTCATCAACAGGTCAGTTGAGAAGTGTCTCCCTTTTTTCAAGACTTTGCGATAGTCGGATCACTTTCAGTGGTCCGACGAGTACCGATGGCCTTTGAAGCGTTAAAAGAGTACATGAAGACCCCTTCCTTGCTTGCTAAGCTAGTTGAGGGAGAGCCCTTATATTTGTATCTGATGGTGTCCGATGAGGTAGTGATCTCCGTTCTCATCCGGATTGGAGAGAACATCAGCAAAGATCCGTCTATTATATTAGCAAAGTTCTCCATGATGCCGAGGTGAGATATCCCAAGAGGCAAAAACTTGTTTACTCCTTGGTCATAGCAGCCAAGCGACTGCAGCCCTATGTCCAAGCATATCCGATCGTCGTCATGACTGATCAACCTCTTAAGATGATCCTCACAAGTCCCAACACATCCGGTTGGCTTGCCAAGTGGGCTATCAAGCTGGGTGAATTTGACATCTCATTTCAATCCCGATTGACTATAAAGGCTCAGGTGATCGCCGATTTCATAGCAGAATGCACCTAGAAACAAGGGGCACCTCCTCAACCGACCAGTGCACCTGAGGAAGACCTTGTTGAAGAAATCGAATCCACTTGGACTCTTCATGTAGATGAGCATCAAGCCTTGCAGGTTGCGAAGCAGGTTTGATCCTGGTCGACCCCGACGGACAAAGCCTGGAGTATGCCTTGCATTTTGCTTTCCAGGTATCTAACAAACAAGCAAAATATGAAGCCCTCCTTGTAGGACTGAGAATAGTCGATGAGCTTGGCATCAGTAGGATCAGAGTCTTCTCAAACTCCTAGTTGTTGGTGAACCTGGTGAGGGGCGAGTTCGAAGCGAGAGATTCGACCTTGGCTAAATATTTGAACAAGGTACAAAGTCTTGTGACGTGGCTTAAGTTTTTCGAGATTCTCCATATACCTTGAATGCAGAACTCTCGAGTGGATTCCTTGTCATGACTGGCTACTGCCATTGCCAACTCCTCTAACCGAACCTTTATGGCATATCTGCAACACCCAAGCATTTCTGAGGAGACAGTCAGAATCCATCAAGTGGATCAAGAACCCTCTTGGATGGATCCTATCCTTACATTTCCCTGTCGGAAAACATAATTAAGGCCAAGCATGTATGCTGGACCGCCTCGAAGTACATCATCCTCGACAAAGCTTTGTACTAATTGTCATTCACGCAATCATTACTCAAGTGCCTGGGGCCGTCGGACGTCGACTACGTACTTAGAGAAGTGCACGAAGGCATCTTCGACGACCACCTTGGAGAAAGATCCTTGGCCTATAAAATTATCCGACAGGGATACTACTGGCTGACCATTTAGAAGGATGCATCGGACTTCATCAAAAAGTGCGACACGTGCCAAAGGTATGCCAACATTTAGAGACGACCGGCAAGTCAGCTGACCCCGTTGACTATCCCTTGGCCGTTCGCATAGTGGGGAATGGACATCCTTGGACCATTCCCGTCAGCCTCTGAGCAACGAAAGTTCTTGATTGTGGCCATCAACTACACCAAATGGATGGAAGCCGAGCCGCTGGCACAAATCACAGAAAACAAAGTAGAAAGCTTTGTCTGAAATTACATTATCTTTCGATTCAGCATTCCACAAGCTATCATCATCGACAATAGAAGACAATTCGATAACCCAAAATTTTGGAAGTTCTTCTAGCAATATCATATTACTCATCGACTAATCTCAGTTGGTCATCCCCAATCCAACGGAGAAGCCGAAATAACCAATCGGATGATCTTGCATGGATTGAAGACCTGACTGAACGATGCCAATGGACTTTAGGCAAAAGAGCTTCATTCAATGCTCTGGGCCTATCGGACCACCTCCCGAATGGTGACTGGAGAAACTCCATTCAATTTAACCTACAGGAGCAAGGCAGTCGTACCTATGAAAATCTCTCTGCAATCCCTTCGGATCGATCATTTCATCGAACTGACTAACTCTGAGCAAAGAAGGGATGATCTAGACCTTCTTGAAGAAACCAAACTTCGAGCGAATTCAAAAATGATGGCCTATCATCAGAAAATGGCCAGATACTATAATTCTCGAGTCAAGGCTCGAACCTTTCGGGTCGGAGACCTGGTGCTGCGAAGGACGAAAATCTCCCGACCAATCGAGCAGGAAAAGCTCATCCCCAACTAGGAAGGCCCTTACAGGGTAATCAAAATAATCCGAGCCGGAACCTACTGACTCGAACATCTGGATGGACAACAAGTGGCAATCCGTGGAGTGTAGACAACCTTCGAAAGTATTATCAATAAAGGCCACAACCTTTTTATGAAGGCAGCCCACATCCAAAAGTCCAACTCTGGTCGGTAGAGGCTCTAAGGCAGCCCACATCCGAAAGTCTAACTCTAGTCTGTAGAGGCTCTAAGGCAGCCCACACCCAAAAGTTCGACTCCGGTCGGCAGAGGTTCTAAGGCAGCCCACATTCGAAAGTCCGACTCTGGTCAGCAGAGGCTCTAAGGCAACCCACATCCGAAAGTCCGACTTTGGTCGGCAGAGGCTCTAAGGTAGCCCACATCCTAAAGTCTGACTCTGGTCGGCAGAGGCCCTAAAATGGCACGCTCAAAGCTCTGACTCCAGTCAGGAACTACTACTTGGAATCCTTGAACACTTGGAAGACTGCCCTACAGACGGCTAAGTTCAAGGTTTCCTTAGAAATATCTCTAAAGGAAAAGAGGGGTTCAGACCAAACCAACCATTCCATACTTAGAAATATTTCTAAGGGTTTGGCTTCGAACTGCGCAACTATTTAACAGTTATTTTTGAGGACTTGCGTTTGGATTGATTCGACTAACTAACACTTAGAAATATTTCTAAGGGTTTGGCTTCGGACTGCGCAACTGTGCAACAGTTATTTCTGAGGACTTACATTCGGATTGAGCCGACTAACTAACACTTAGAAATATTTTTAAAGGAAAAGGACTCAGACCAATCCGACCGATGCACATTCAGAAGAACAAATACATTAGATGAAAATGTACTTATCATTTCTTGACAAAAAGTTTTTACAAGAATCAAGGTAGACTTTTACAAGCAATTTAAGTCTGACCCTGTGAGTGTACAAGAGGGGCTTCGACTTTGGCCTCCTGTGTCGCATCTGAAGTTTCGATTGGGGCATCTGCCGGTCCCAACTCAGCCGCAACCTGAAGGTCGACCCTAGAATTCGATGGGTCCCTTATTCCTTCCACATTAGCATAGTCTGGGTGTCGGCTCCAGCTTCAGTCGGGCCTGCTCCTTCTTCCACCCCTTCTTCAACTTGCTTCGACAGTTGCAGGAAGGAAAGGTCAAGTTCTGGAAAGGCATCACCAACCTTCGATAGGCATTGCTCATAACCATAATCGAAGATGACCACCCCGGCCTCCTCCATTTCTTCATCAAAACTGGCAGAGGCTTTGTACTTCTTTACAGTGTCGTCGACCGCTTTAGCTATCTGCTCTTCGACCTCCTTCAGTAAGGCCATGTACTTCCCCACCACAGACTGCTGATCTCGCCAGTTTCTTTCATTTTTGGCTGCCCGTGCCTCCTTCTTCCCTAGCTGATGGGCTAAGGAGCTCAGTTTCTTTTTCTTCCTTTTCAGACTGGCCTCCTGATCGGCCAGTCGGGCCTGCAGGTCTTCCACCTGCTTCTTCGAGGCTTCTACTTCGGCCCGACAGGTGGATAGCTTTTCTTCGATGATCTCTTGTGATGCCTTTGCCATGGCTCTGGCCACCTCCGACTCTTGGAACTTGGCGGCCATCACCTTTGTTGCATAGTATATCTTGCCAAGGCCATCGTCCAATAATGCGACCACATGGACAAGCTGCAGGTGAAAACTTGGGTTAGTCGAGCACAGGAAGAAGATGATGAGAAGAATAGGGTGAGGGGATGTTGACCTACCCTCATCAGATCGAGGTAGGTGGCCTTTGCCATCTCGTTCAGTTCCCTCCTGCCCGACTCCTCCCAGTTGGGTTCTGTCATTGACCCCCTGAGGAGCTCCTTGGCATGCTCTGCGTTATGGAGCCCGCACTAGTGCCGGTATGCCTCGGACCTGGCATCAATGGTTCGCCCCTCTTCAGCGATTCCCTTCCTTCTGTCCATCTGGGGAACCTCTTCTATCAGTTTAATGGTGGCGAGGCTGGGGTCGTCTCCAAGTCGGTCGGCCCCGATGACTCCTCTTCTGGCCGGGCGACCAACTGCCCGATGGAAGATGAGTGTTCGGCTACCCTCACCACCTGCCGCTTCGACAAAGGTATGTTGTCGTCGAAGTCTATCGATATGACAGTAGTGGCTGGCTCCTCCGTCTGCTGCCTCTTCAGCTTTTTCGTGGTTGGCTCCGTGGCCTGGACACCCTTCTTCTTGGCCGCCCGCACCATGATCTTTGCCCTATCAGGCTTCATTTTCTCTCCTGTCACAGAATAAAGTCAAGGTTAGCAACAAAAAAATGAGGTCAGCAAAATAAACAGAAGACCTACAATGATGGCTTCTATCCTACCTAAATATCGATGGTGGCTAATTCCAGTCGAGTAGATGCTATTCTCCCGGAGAAGATCAAATACAAAAGTTGGGTCGGTCACCTCCATCTTATTGAAGTCGACCTGATCGGCCATTAGAACCGCTCTTCCATCTACGGCCTTCAGCCTCGGCTCCCTCCATGCTGCTCAAAGCCCCAGGGCTGCATGCTATCTACATAACAGAACCGGGACTTCCATCCGTGGATGGCCAACGAAAGACCCCCTAATATCCTTCGGCCAGGGAGACTGAACATTCACCACTCCTAACTTTGGAAATCTCTCTTCAGAAGAAAGAAGTTCGCAAAGAGGGACACTCTTGGTTCAGCTTCGGCCCTCTGGCAGAGGACCATGAAGTAGCTGATCGCCCGAATACTGTTCGGGGTCAGCTGTGTGGGGGTCACCCTATATGAATTGAACATTCGGACAAAAAAGTCATTTAACGAGAGTCTAAAATCGGCCTTGAAGTGGTCCTTATACACCAGGAGGGCTCCCTGCCTCAGCGGACCGGTTACCCTCCCCTCTCGGCTCGGGACAGTCAAGTGCAAGGTGGAGGGTATATTGTATCGGACCCCGAGACCTTTTACCCTCTCCCGGGTCATTTTCAACGGGATACTATTGGGACCTGGGTCCCTATTGTTGGGAATTGTGTCCCAAAAGCCAATCACCTAGCCTGTAGGTGGTTGAGCATTAAATTGTACATTGTATATGAATTAATAAAAGATTATTTTGGCAGCTCATCACTATTGACATTTCCCTATAATGAACTCTTATATGTGATGAAATCCTTAGGACTACACTAATTTTGATATAGAGAGGATATATCAAGTGGTCCTTAAAACAGGTTCACAACCAAAGGATACATTATACTGGTTGGCAATGTATCAAGTATAGGTTGTTGTGATTCACATCGTTTGGTTGTCCTCTTGACCAAAGGAGTGTGGTGTCACTGATGTGATCTACAAGTAGGGTATGTGATATCATATTGAACGTGACTCCGTGCAGTCCCTTTCTGCCAAAGGGATACTCATGATTGGATATGGGTATATATGTCCCTCCGACCTGAGGTCATCATGGTAGCTTGCAAGAAACTCCCTGTGCTTTGGTGCCAGACTACCCGAATTTCTAATTCGGTAATGAAGGGTTTCTGGGTACAGGCAAGTACTTGTGAAGCAGTGATGGACCAAGATGGAATTGACCTGTCCAAACGGTTTGGATTAAATATCTCGCAGTGTCTTAATTTAGTAAATCCTCGGCCGGGGTAGTCCTAGTGAGGAGTCACTGGACTTGCAAGGTTGAGACATATTGAGGACTGACCAGATAAGGGTTAGCAGTCTAACCCTCAGTCGTTCTGAGCATCAGAGGTCAAAGGGATGATTTACACGGTAACCATATGCCAGAGGTTCGATAGATTGCTCTTGCATCTTCGACCTATTCGGATGCTGGGATCCATTGCTAGATGGTTTCTTGTGCTGGTCCTGGAATTGTTCCAGTACTACCGTTTAGGTTCGAACCTATGAGGTCACACGCCATAAAGATTTTCTCTCTGATCCGGGTACCGATTATGATTAAGAATCGTTTAGGTAATTTTTGGTCACGGTTATTGTCAGAGCACACTTATTGATTTGACCTGCATTAGGTCAATCAGGGATGGTTCGAGTTGATACCTGATCAACCTGGACTAAACCAATTTGTATTGTGTTTTAATTTGAATGGGATTCAAAATTAAAACCCCTCTCTCTTTCTTGGTTAAGTGAATATTTGAAATGGGTTCAATTAGTCTGGACCGGTTACTTTAATTAAGCAAATTAGTATTGAACAAGGTTTAATTGGATTGAACCGGAATAATTTCCATTGAACCGGTTTAATTGCTATTGAACCGATGAAATTGAATTTTTTATTGGACCGATTGGTTTAAAGACGGTTTAAATGAAGACTTAGTCTTCGTCTTCTTTGATCCATGATGGTATGCAACGTTATTTTTTTCCCACTTCCCTGCAGTTGCTGGAACCGCAAAGAAGTCGTGCGAGGTGTTCGGTGAGGGCCAATGCTTCTATATATCATCAGTCCGAGCATCTTTCACAAGAGAGAAAAATAGAGATCAAAACAAAACAAAACCAACGATAACAGATCGAGAGAGAAAAATTGAGGTTCTGTTCAACCTTTTCTAGGAGATTGAGAGCTTGTTTCCTCCACAGCAAGGAAGAGAGAGGCTTTGAGAGGTTTGTCCCGGTGTGCTCAAGTTGAAACTGGGGTTTGTCTTGAAGAAGACAAGAAGTGGACAACGTTCTGCTCCCCTGTTTCTCAACCGTAATCTATTGTGGATTTTCGGTGGCTAGCACCATGTCTGGAGATCGGACCATCTTAGAGCCCAGGCGTGGACTCTGATAGAGGGTGTGCAATTGTGCACCTCAAGAGCATTCATCGGTGGCCTATTGCATTCATCGGTGGATTTCCGGTGGCTAGCACCATGTCTGGAGATCGGATCATCTTAGAGCCCAGGCGTGGACTCTGATAGATGGTGTGCAATTGTGCACCTCAAGAGCATTCATCGGTGGCCTATTGCATCTGCCTCAGCCGATGATCTTAACACCTGCACTATTTACAAATTCAGCAACAGCAAAAATTTCAGAAAGGTTATTCTGAGTGGGTGAAGGCTCATTGCCGGTTTGGTTGGCATTCAAGTGCTGGGAGAAGGATCCAAACAAAAGAATAATTTTCCTGTTCAGTTCCGATCAACCAAAACACTCAGGTTATGTTTAGTTGATGGGAATGTTTTATTCCATGTTTGTTTTTAATTATTCCATGCTATTCTACACAATGTTATGCATCATTTTTTTTTTTTTTTGTTCACACACCCAAATAAAATGTTATACATGCCTGTTAATATGTTTTACATGCAATATACCTTATGTTAGATATGGGATTATGAAATAACTCTTCCACATGCCTGTTAAAATGTTTAATAATATATAGTTATTTCACCTGCTAGTGTAGCATTCCTGGGTATAACATCCTCCAGTAGGGCAATCCCGGCAGGTAAGTCATCAACATTGGTATCAGAGCCAGGTTCAGGAGTAACATGGCATGATTGCATGTAGACCAATTAAAAGTATTTTAATTATGAATTGTATCGGTTAAAGAGTACTACGAAGAACCTAGTTGAGACCTTCACCATGGCTGTGTGTCCTAGGGCACGAAGCAGTCATCTGTGTTGGCCTTTTCAGAAGGTACCTTAAAGGAAATCTAAAAAAAAAAAATGTTTTAATTCAGTAGATACAGGTGTATGGCATGTATAAATGTATTTGGACTGATATACTGATAACATTGGAAATGTTGCATGGAATAAACTGTAAAATTGTTTTACATGATTAGTAAATTAAAAGGAATTTTTGATTAATGTTGGACTTAATAAATGATAATCAAACTTAAGGTTTATGAAACCTAAAATGTCATTTACATAAGTCATTCGGGTAAATTGGGTTAGCCATCTAATTGGATCCTTAACTGGGTTAGACTTAGGTTTAGTTGAACTGGATTAAAGGAAGATTAATCAAATATTGATTAAGGTTCTTCTTTAGTACTATCTAATAGTTAGCTTAGTTGATCCGTTCATCTAAAATGGATCCAATTAGTGGCTCAGTGGAAGCCCGAGTCTTTTGGCAAATCTAATCGAGTCTGGTAAACCAACTGGTATCGAGGTAGGTCTGACATATTGATCATGGTTGCATGAGGCTACCTCTTTCCTGGCCAACTTGGTTGGTGTATAGGAAAGATGGTTAATGGCAGTTACTCACCCATGATCTCACCTACCTGGCTAGTTGAGTCGACCAGAACTGATTGGAAAAGCCCGCTGACTCGAGTTAACCCATGTCACCCAGGTTGATCAGTCTGACTGATCTATAGGTGCCCATGGATCAATTATTGTATTGTTTCAACCCTCTTGGAATCTGATTTATTCAGTGGGAGGATGATCCATGCTTTTGTTTATCTCTTCTATCACAACCAAAATCCTCTAAAATTATTAGGCCCTTAAAAGACTAGGTCAAGGAGTTGACAACGTCTTTGCCTCCCATTAGGTTGGTTAGTAATATGTCTACTAGCTAGGTGTGCATCGGCAGTTCCATAGAACGGGTACACATCTGGCGACTAGAATTACTCTCCGATTAATGATAATTCGGTGTGACTTTCTTAACAATGATCAGGTGAGCCGGCCATAGTCGGGCTTGATCGTTCGTTAAATAGAAACATTGGATAGGTCATGTTAATGGTTGGACCTAACCAGAAACCTACAATAAAAGGCCCCTAGGCTGATTGGAGTGTTTTTTGGGGCAAAAACCTAATACTGAAAATTGCTTAGGGAAGAAATTGGTTAAGAACCTACCTTTAGATGCGTATGAGTGAGCTGGCCATAGTCGGGCTCATACGTGGTCTATTGGATTTCAGTACCCACTATGAAATATGATTTCACGGATTGGAGGTTAGAGGCTCCCAGTCTGATAAGTTAGTGGGAGGGACCTTTAGACTAAAGTCCAAGTCTTTAGATTTAATGATTAATTCATATACTAATAGGCTTGTTTTTCCTTTCAGATAACTTCAAGCTTATCGCTCCGATCACTTCTCGACAACGAGAAGTTAAAGGGTCCCAACTTTGATAGCTGGTATCGAAGGTTGAGGATAGTCCTGGAGCATGAAAGGATCCTTTATGTGATAACAGATCCTGCACCTGAGAACCTTCCTGCCAATTCTCGGGGCTCGGTTAGAGACGCTTATTTGAAGTGGGTCTCTGATCGGACCACTGTCCGATGTATTATGTTGGCAGCGATGAACGACGAGTTCAGTTGCAAGTTTGAGGAAGCCCAGCCATATGAGATCCTTCAAAAGTTGAAGGAATCTTTTAGCGTACCTGACGATGTAGAGCGGTACAAGGTTTCTTGTGCCATCTACAATGCCAAGATGCCAAATGGTGGTTCAGTCACTGATCATGTACTGTACATGATCGAGATGATTGAACATTTGGGCAAGCTTGGGTGTCCTTTGCACGAGCAGCTCGGCAAGGATGCGATTCTGAATTCTTTGCCATCCTCCTACCTTGATTTTCTCAATCATTTTAGAATGAACAGGCCTGCAGTAAACTATCATGGTCTGTTAGGATTACTGTAGACTTACGAGAAAGACCATCACCTGAACAAGGGGGTGGTGAATTTAGTGGGAGGATTTGGAAACGTCATCCCTTTAAGAAAGGGAAGAAAAAGAAAAAGGGTAAGAAAGTGCAAAGTGCTCCTGGACTGAGTCAGACCGGGAAGGTAAAAGCTAATCAGTCTAATGCAGAATGCTTCTACTGTAGGAAGCGAGGACACTGGAAGAGGAATTGTTCTCTCTATAAAGCATCCTTAGACCCGAACAGGCCTAAGAGGAGAAATCAGCAAGGTACTGGACAAGGTATTTATATGATAAGTCCTTGTAATTTCTCTATTCGTGATACTACTGACTGGGTATTGGATACCGGTAGTCCCATTCATGTTTGCAATTCATTACAGAGACTACAGGTTAGCAGGAAATTCAAAGATGGGGAGCTGTTCCTGAGCGTCGGGAATGGAAATCGTGTTCCAGTACTGGCGATTGGGGTTCTGAGTCTAGTCTTCGAGTCCTGTACTGTCAAGCTAGTTGACTATCATTACTGCCCTAGTTTTATTATGTGTATTATCTCTGTAGGCCAGTTGGCCAGTTGTGGTTATGAACTTTCAATTAAAAGAGATATTTGTCAGGTTATTATGAATAACTGTGTGATAATGAAAGCTAGGTTGGATAATGGCATTTATATATTGTCACGACCTGTTAGTGTTATGTACACACGTCTAGCAAATGCCCAAGGTTAGTAAATGTCAGTAATATATATCTATGGCACTATAGGTTAGGTCATATTAACCAAGACAGGATATACAAATTGCGAGGAAAAGGTCTCCTCGAGGTCAGTGATTCTGACTCACTGCCCACTTGTGAATCTTGTTTACTTGGTAAGATGACCAAGTCACCTTTTACTGGAAAAGGTGAACGGGCTACAGAATTGTTGAGTCTCGTACATACTGATGTATGTGGACCCATGACAGTTACTGCTAGAGAAGGATATAGATATTTCATTACTTTCACAGACGACCTCTCGAGGTTCGGTTATGTCTTCTTAATGAGACATAAGTCTGAGTCATTTGAAATGTTCAAACAATATCGTAATGAAATGAAAAAATAAACTGAAAAAAGTATAAAAATCCTTCGATCTGATCGAGGTGGTGAATACCTATCTAGTGAATTCCTGACATATCTTGAGGATAATGAGATTCTCCCTCAATGGACTCCTCCTGGAACACCTCAATGGAATGGTGTGTCTGAATGGAGGAATCGAACATTATTGGACATGGTTCGATCTATGATGGGTTTTGCTACTCTGTCGATATCCTTCTGGGGATATGCTCTTGATACAGCTTGTTACCTGTTGAATAACGTTCCGAGTAAGTCTGTTGTCTCCACTCCATATGAGATGTGGATAGGACGTAAGCCCTCAATTTCACACTTTCGGGTCTGGGGTTGTCCGGCTTATGTAAAATGTTTGGACACAGACAAACTTGGTCCTAGATCTGATCGATGCTTCTTTATAGGATATCCTAAGGAGACAAAAGGGTATTTCTTCTACTTGGAGGATGAACAGAAAATATTCATCGCTCTTAGGGCTATCTTTTTAGAAAAGGAGTTTCTTGGTGAAGAAACTGTAGCCTTTAAGATTGAACTTGGTGAAGTTCAACCAGTAGAAGAACCTACACATTCTAGAGACGTCACTAAACCGACTGTGATTGGATCACATCCAGAGACTATTATTAGGCGATCCGGTAGAGTACTGCATCAGCCGGACAGATACTTAGGTTTCTTGGTCCGGGACGAGGATCCTATTGAACTCGACGAGAACAATGAGGATCCAATCACCTATATGGATGCACTTCAGAGATCTGACTCTGAAGCATGGCTTGGTGCTATGCGATCCGAGATGGAGTCCATGGAGATCAACCATGTATGGACATTGGTTGATCCACCTGAAGGTATTAAACCCATTGGGTGCAAATGGATCTTCAAGAGGAAAAGGGGCGTAGATGGGAAGGTTGAGACCTATAAAGCCCGTCTGGTTGCCAAGGAATTTTGTCAGCGATATGGTATCGATTATGACGAAACTTTCTCCCCTGTGGCAATGCTCAAATCTATTCGGATCATCCTTACTTTAGTAGCACATTTTGACTATGAGATCTGGCAAATGGATGTCCGAACAACCTTCCTGAATGGAGAACTGGATGAGGAGGTGTATATGATGCAACCTGAAGGGTTCACATCCACAGACAAGTCGAAAGTGTGCAAATTGCAAAGGTCCATTTATGGACTCAAGCAAGCATCTCGAAGTTGGAATATGCAGTTTGATAAATGTATCAAATCATATGGCTTCGTTAGGAACGGAGAGGAACCGTGCATCTATAAATAGGCTAATGGTTCTGTAATTGTATTCCTGGTACTGTATGTTGATGACATTCTCTTAATCGGGAATGATATTGCTACAATACAAGGAATAAAGGTCTAGTTGTCATCTCAGTTCTCCATGAAGGACTTGGGTGAAGCCTCTTTCATACTTGGTATGAAAATCTATAGAGATAGGTCTAAGAGACTTTTGGGATTGTCCCAATCTATGTATATTGATACTGTACTGAAATGGTTCAACATGAAAAATTTCAAGAAAGGCTATCTTCCGATAGGTTCTGGAATTACTCTTTCCAAGAAGGATTGTGCGACAACTCCTGAGGAAAGAGAGCGCATGAATAGAGTACTTTTGCTTCTGCAATAGGCTCTATCATGTATGTTATGACATGTACTGGACCAGATGTGGTATACTCACTAGGAGTAGTGAGCAGATACCAGTCTGACCCAGGTGAGGCGCATTGGAAGGTGGTTAAAACCATCCTGAAGTATTTAAGAAATACTAAGGACCAGTGGCTAATCTATGAAGAACCTGACTTAAAACTTGTGGGGTACACTGACTCCAGTTTCCAATCAGACAGAGATGATAGTAAGAGTGTGTCAGGGTTTGTGTTTACCCTAAATGGAGGAGCGATCTGCTGGAAGAGTTCCAAGCAGGCTTCAATTGCAGACTCGGTATGCGAAACAGAGTACATTGTAGCATTAGATGCAGCGAAGGAGGCCGTATGGTTGCGGAAGTTCTTTGCAGAGTTAGGGGTGGCACCTTCCCTAAATGGACCTATTCCAGTGTATTGTGACAATACTGGAGCCATTGCTCAAGCCAAGGAGCCGAAATCCCATCACTGCACAAAGCACATTTTGCGGCGCTACCACCTCGTTCGAGAGATCGTGGAACGATGCGACATCATTCTTCTGAAGATTGATGGAAAGGAAAATCTTGCTGACCCCTTCACTAAAGCCCTCGAAATCAAAGAGTTCGACTACTACAAAAGGAAAATGGGTATTAGATATTGTTCTGCTTGGCTTTAGTACAAGTGGGAGTTGTTGGGAATTGTGTCCCAAAAGCCAATCACCTAGCCTGTAGGCGGTTGAGCATTAAATTGTACATTGTATATGAATTAATAAAAGATTATTTTGGCAGCTCATCACTATTGACATTTCCCTGTAATGAACTTTTATATGTGATGAAATCCTTATGACTACACTAATTTTGATATAGAGAGGATATATCAAGTGGTCCTTAAAACAGGTTCACAACCAAAGGATACATTATACTGGTTGGCAATGTATCAAGTATAGGTTGTTGTGATTCACATCGTTTGGTTGTCCTCTTGACCAAAGGAGTGTGGTGTCACTGATGTGATCTACAAGTAGGGTATGTGATATCATATTGAACGTGACTCCGTGCAGTCCCTTTCTGCCAAAGGGATACTCATGATTGGATATGGGTATATGTGTCCCTCCGACCTGAGATCATCATGGTAGCTTGCAAGAAACTCCCTGTGCTTTGGTGCCAGACTACCCGAATTTCTAATTTGGTAATGAAAGGTTTCTGGGTACAGGCAAGTACTTGTGAAGCAGTGATGGACCAAGATGGAATTGACCTGTCCAAACAGTTTGGATTAAATATCTCGCAGTGTCTTAATTTAGTAAATCCTCAGCCGGGGTAGTCCTAGTGAGGAGTCACTGGACTTGCAAGGTTGAGACATATTGAGGACTGACCAGATAAGGGTTGGCAGTCTAACCCTCGGTCGTTCTGAGCATCAGAGGTCAAAGGGATGATTTACACGGTAACCATATGCCAGAGGTTCGATAGATTGCTCTTGCATATTCGACCTATTCGGACGCCGGGACCCATTGCTAGATGGTTTCTTGTGCTAGTACTGGAATTGTTCCAGTGCTACCGTTTAGGTTCGAACCTATGAGGTCACATGCCATAGAGGTTTTCTCTCTGATCCGGGTACCGATTATGATTAAGAATCGTTTAGGTAATTTTTGGTCACGGTTATTGTCAGAGCACACTTATTGATTTGACTTGCATTAGGTCAATCAGGGATGGTTCGGGTTAATACCTGATCAACCTGGACTGAACCAATTTGGATTGTGTTTTAATTTGAATGGGATTCAAAATTAAAACCCCTCTCTCTTTCTTGGTTAAGTGAATATTTGAAATGGGTTCAATTAGTCTGGACCGGTTACTTTAATTAAGCAAATTAGTATTGAACAAGGTTTAATTGGATTGAACCGGAAGAATTTCCATTGAACTGGTTTAATTGCTATTGAACCGATGAAATTGAATTTTTTATTGGACCGGTTGGTTTAAAGACGGTTTAAATGAAGACTTAGTCTTCATCTTCTTTGATCCACGATGGTATGCAACATTATTTTTTCCCACTTCCCTGCAGTTGCTGGAATCGCAGAGAAGTCATGCGAGGTGTTCGGTGAGGGCCAATGCTTCTATATATCATCAGTCCGAGCATCTTTCACAAGAGAGAAAAATAGAGATCAAAACAAAACAAAACCAACGATAACAGACCGAGAGAGAAAAATTGAGGTTCTGTTCAACCTTTTCTAGGAGATTGAGAGCTTGTTTCCTCCACAGCAAGGAAGAGAGAGATGCTTTGAGAGGTTTGTCCCGGTGTGCTCAAGTTGAAACTGGGGTTTGTCTTGAAGAAGACAAGAAGTAGACAACATTCTGCTCCCCTGTCTCTCAACCGTAATCTATTGTGGATTTCCGGTGGCTAGCACCATGTCTGGAGATCGGATCATCTTAGAGCCCAGGCGTAGACTCTGATAGAGGGTGTGCAATTGTGCACCTCAAGAGCATTCATCGGTGGCCTATTGCATCTGCCTCAGCCGATGATCTTAACGCCTGCACTATTTACAAATTCAGCAACAGCAGAAATTTCAGAAAGGTTATTCCGAGTGGGTGAAGGCTCATTACCGGTTCGGTTGGCATTCAAGTGCTGGGAGAAGGATCCAAATAAAAGAATAATTTTCCTGTTCAGTTCCGATCAACCAAAACACCCAGGTTATGTTTAGTTGATGGGAATGTTTTATTCCATGTTTGTTTTTAATTATTCCATGCTATTCTACACAATGTTATGCATCAATTTTTTTTTTTTGTTCACACACCCAAATAAAATGTTATACATGCTTGTTAATATGTTTTACATGCAGTATACCTTATGTTAGATCTGGGATTATGAAATAACTCTTCCGCATGCCTGTTAAAATGTTTAATAATATATAGTTATTTCACCTGCTAGTGTAGCATTCCTGGGTATAACATCCTCCAGTAGGGCAATCGCTGCAGGTAAGTCATCAACACCTATCCCTATGAACGGAACTACAGCCGCCAGAAGCCATGGCTATGGAGCTTGAAGAAGGAGAAAATTGACCTGAAGGCTGGGATTCCTAGGGGGCGAAAGCAAGAGAGGAGGAGACGTTCTTTCTCTCCAAATGCAGATGCAGCAGGAGACTCCCCCCAGGCCCTCCATGCCTCCTTTTATAGCCTCTAAGGGGACTGCTCCCCACCGTCCCTCGGGCGCCACGATCTAACCATTAAATGGTGCATTTCTCCATGTGACGGAAGTCGATGCGATGATGAGAAACACATCTAGGCCACGATCCGCGTGGCCATTGAATCAATGGTGGAGAGCTCATCCTTGATGCGGTGCCAGCTGCCCGGATGTCGCCATGCCACACTGGTTACATCTGAAGCCCGACGGTCGGGCGAGCCAAGCGGGCTGCTCATCATTGCGCCCCGTCTACATTAATTGCCTTCCCCCACTTCCAATACGGGGTTGACACCTTTCTCAAGTGCAGGATTCTAAAGTGGGACGCGATCGGACATAGCACGCCTGATCGGATCTGCAATCATCCCTAGGACAGACACATTAAATGACAAATAATGCTCTCGTCCTTCGAGGCCGTAGGTCCCTCCGAAGGCCAAGAGCAAGGGGGCAACTGTTATACCTAATCAACTTTTCTCTAAACCAGACCAAAAACCTGACCGGCTCAAGGTCCGTCCGACCCACTTCAGCAAAGGTCCGTCCGACCCACTTCAACAGAGGTCCGAACGACCCGTTGTAGCAGAGGTCCGTCCGACCCACTTCAAAAGAGGTATGAACGATCCGTTTTAGCAGAGGTCTATTCGACCCACTTCAACAGAGATCCGAATGACCCACTATAGGAGAGGTCCGTCCGACCCACTTCAGCAAAGGTCCATCTGACCCACTTCAGCAGAGGTCCGTCCAACTCACTTCAATAGAGGTCCGAACGACCCGTTGTAGCAAAGGTCCACCCGACCCACTTCAACTGAGATCTGAACGATCCACTATAGCAGAGGTCCGTCCGACCTACTTCAATAGAGGTCCGAATGACCCATTGTAGTAGAGGTCTGTTCGACCCATTTCAGTAGAGGTCCATCCGACTCACTTCAGCAGAGGCCCATCCGACCATCTCCATCAGAAACTTGACTAATCTATTTCAACCAAGTTCATACCAATCAGAAGGCTCCAGAAGTCCTTTCCAACTGGTACCGAAATTCTATTATAATGAATCCCATGTCGTGGCCACGTCTTGGTGCCACCTGGCCACCTCCCTGATTCTCCTAGGGGCAAATTGAGCATTTCCAGCCTAGCCCTTAATAGAATTTGGTAGCGTTCCACACCTATATAAGGTAAAACGGGGAACTCCGGGGGTAAAGGTCTCTTTCATTCTCCGCAAGCTCATCTTCTTCAATTTCTCCATTCTGTTGCCCATAAACTCCTGCTAAGTTAAGCATTGGAGTGTTCCCCGCCGGAATACCACCAGCCCTTGGAACCTTTTTGCAGTAACCGGGAGAGGAGCGCTCCAGCTAAGCCGATTGAACCCGGTCCAGAAAAATCTACCGCAACAACTATCATGACCAAGTTTTAGAGTTTGCTCTGATCAAGCAAGCTCCAAGTGATACTGGTCGAGATGGTAGTAGTGGTAAAAGATGAGTTGGAACATGAGGTATATCGATGGATAGAGACAGATCGACCAGTCATTGATATAAACTTACCTGTAGGGATAGTAAGGATGGTAGCGGCAATGAAACCATCCCCTATTTTGGACTTCTTGATGTCATGGTTGCTTCCCTTCTTTGAATTTTCAAGATTTTTTTTACCTTTGATTTTAGAGTTTTTATTTTTTAAAAATTTTAGGCATAGGATAGTGTGAAGGACAGAGAAGAATGGAGTGGGGTGGTGTCCCTGAGATGATGTGTCCATGGTCATGGCTAAAGTGTTTGGTAATAAAGTTGATCGTGCTTATGGACATGGCCAAAGTGCTCGGAATATCTGCACCAAGGTGCCTGGAGCATCGGTGCCGAGAATATTTTTTTTATTATCTTAAATAGATTGTAAATAGATAAACCATTTATCATATAGATCGGTTTCAAATTTTAAAATTTTAATTTATATAAAAAATAGATTAAATTTAGATTTAAATTTTTTAGACTTGGTATGTTTATGATCCGATCCATTTATATTTGATCCGATCTGTTTTGATTGTCATGGTCCAGAAGAATGGCAACGTCGAGAGTTTTTTAAGAAACGGTAGGGTAATCTAGTCTTAGGGTTGGGTCAACGTTGCTGTAGGTGGTCAAAGGGTCCTTGGTAGCGCCGTATCGGTGAAGAAAGAGGGGGCGAGATTTTAGTTCACCAAAGAGGGGGAGAAAGAGGGGAAAGGAGACACGGGAGATGGGATGACGTGGTGAGTTTACTGGTGGGACCCGGAGATACCGCCTCCCGTGAGTGGTTGGCCATGGTGTCGGCGCCTCATCCACGTCATTCGCCTACGCCAATAAGTGATTCAAACGTGGACCTGCAGCGCTGTTCGTCCACTTTCTACTATATGGAACCCATTTCCACGCCCTTGAGCTCGGTCCCTCGGATCAGACGCAAGACTAACCGAGACACGGGCCCCACAATGGTTTGGGCTGTATCTTATATAACATCCACCGTTTGGATCACATCCAGCACGGACTGCAAGCACCCCGGATTCCTTCCCCCGGCAAGCACGGCTTGGAAGCAACTATTGCATGATCCAACGGTGGGTTCGGGCAAAGGAAGGTGAATCCTTCTTTCAGGCGAAAGGTACAACCCCCGTCCGAAAAGCGCCCCCACGTAGCGGTTGAAACGTGGTTCCGTGTTTTTGAAAAGTGGTTCAGAATTGTCGCCTTTTTTTTTTTTTTAGTACTAGAATTGTTGGTTTTAGTCGAAACGTTTTAATCTATAATTGTATATATACGGTCAACGTTCAAGATACGTGGATCATTAGGCAATTATCAGAGAAAACAACCGCCTCTCGATTACTTCCATCCCCGTTCCTTTTTTTTTTTAATAAATAAATAAATTCTATTTTAGCCATTTCTTACATGCTTCAATCCCATCAGACTATGTCCGATTCAAACCGCAAGTTTACTCGTACTCTTCCCATCATTAATGAGTACGTCAGTCTGGTACCATTACGATACCGGAGTGGTACACTCTCTCATCATCTCGATCACGTGTCCTAGAAAATATCTAGATTTAGTCGAATCATCCAAGAGATCGTATCTCGAATCCGTGATCGATGGAAGATAAGTTTAAATCTTTACTAACTGGACTATCACTTTAATGGTTCCATCTCTATCCTTTGTCATGGAGACTGTTTCATACTTTGATGTAATGCATTACCTTAAAAAATACTTTGATGCAATGAAATTATTATGTTATCGAGAAAGAAAGAAGGGACTGATACTATAATTATCTTTTTGGTCCAAATACTAAGATTATTTAAGGACAGCTTTATGAGAAAGATTGTTTCACACTTTGATGTAATGAAGTATTTATTTTATTGGGAAAGAAAGAAGGGACTAATACTATAATTACTTAAGGACAGCTTGATGCTCTCATTAGCATTTATATCAACCTTTGTGCAATGGTAATGATTTTGATGCTACGCTGAAACACGGAACTACGATGCATAGAAAGCCATTTTGCAACCCCTGCAGTATACGGAGCTCATCACATTAGCCATCCCTCAACATACGAAAGCTGATTATGTTTTAGATTGTCTATTTATTTGTTTTAATTAAAGCCTTTCTTCAAAAAAAATTATGATCTGGTGTCAACTTGATCCAAACTTATAATAATTTACATACCAAAGATCTTGATTGAATTTATAAATATTTGAAAGTCATAGTATTGTAATTTTGGTATAGCTATATCATATGTTATCTCAATGATTCATTGTATGATGTTTGGTGGCACGCAAAGGTAACTAGCGATAATTGTCATGACATTATAATATTATATGGAGGTATTTATTTTTTCAGATTAACTTTTTTCTTGCAATGTATTTATTATATATAATATTATTTTGATAAGAAATTTAGTGTAAGAGATCACTTATTTGGCTGGTGAGATTGATTTAGATATGATTACTAGCTTTTTTTTTCTTAGGAACATTCATTTTCTATTGTTATTTCATGATTGATAATATTTATAGATAATTATATTTTACATACGAAAAAATATGGTAGGTGCACCATCATCGAAGTCTAAATCTTTTCCAAATAAAGAAGAGCACTGACTAAATAAGCTAAGACTACTTGTTCATGCAAAAATAGTTACTTTATTCTTTCAAAAATTAAGAAAATTTATATGCCCCAAAACTAAGTCCTAGCATGAATACTTCTTTGAATATACATTTTTTAACAACTTGCTAGGCCTTGGATGAGAGACCGGTGCAGGGTTTTATGTGGTACTCCCAAGTTTTGGAGAGACTTGGGAGGCCATGGCAGGAATGTTCGAGGCGATCCCTGGATGCTTGGAGGCGTGCCAAGCAATTTCTGGAGGTATTCCAGGGGGTTCATGATGCATTCATGGGTGTCTAGGTCAGGTTTGGGTCCTAGGTCTAGGATGGGTTTGGTCCTAGGGTGGAGTTCGACCCTCCACGAGCTCAAGATCCGGGTTTGAAGATTTTGAGGGTTGGAGTTGGCTCGGGCTCTGCAGGAGTCGACTCGGATGGGTCGAGTCGGCTCGGTCACTATAGGAGCCGACTCTTGCAAGTCGATATAAAGAGGGTGTTCTGGACGAGTCGACTCTCAGGTCTGCGAGTCGACTCGGATGTCGACGAGTCGACTTGTGAACTGGATGAGTCGACTCGTCTGACGGGATTCAAATTTCCATGAATTGGCCTGGGGAGAGTTTTCTGAGTAGGTTTGACTAATTCTTGTTTGGGTATATATACATGTATTAGGATTTATTCAATGGGTTGAAATACAAGGCTCTTTCTCCCTAGCCATTGTTCTTCCTCTCCCTCTCTCCCTCTTTCACGTGTCCCTTCATCTCTCATCTGCATCCCATCTGGTGCTTCCATGTTTTTCTCCTTGATCTTCTCTTCAGGACATTTCCGGCGTAACAACCAGGGTCTCCACGCATGTTTAGGCTGGATCAGTTCTCCTAACATTTGGTATCAGAGCCAGGTTCAGCGTGGAGGTGGAAGAAGGTTTAAGGAGGTTCAAGTTTTCAGCAAAGAGTGCAACAAGGTATTTTGATCAAGGAGTTTTGATCAGGGAGTTTTGATCAGGTTTCTCTAGGATCTTGGAGAAGAGTTCAGATCTAGGGTTTCCTTAAGGTGTTGGGAGGAAGGATAAGATCTGGCGCTGCTATCCACCCCCCTTACATCAGGCGTCTTCTTCAAGATTTTTCAATCTTTTACTGTTTTGTGATTGTTTTGGATCATGAAAGGCAGTGGGATGAAGATTGGTATGGAGAAGTTTGATGGAAAAGGGAGTTTCACCATGTGGAAGGTTAAGGTGGAGGACTTGCTGGTTCAGATGGGATTAGATCTGGCCCTGAAAGATAGGCTACGGGGTATGAATGATAAGGAGTGGATGTCCTTGGAGAAAAGGGCATGTGCCATGATTAGGGCTTGTCTGGCGGATGAAGTTTTGTATGGCGTGTTAGAGGAGAGGACATCCAAAAGATTGTGGTTGAGGTTGCATACCATATACATGGGGAAGAATATGTGTAACGAGTTGAGGCTGAAGAAGCAACTGTATAACCTTAAGATGCAGGAGGACGAGGATATTGCAGGATTCATTCAGCAGTTCGACCGGATGAGCATTGATTTGCTCAACATTGAGATGGATTTTGAATAGGAAGAGAAGAGTTTACTGCTTGTATGTTCACTACTTGGGAGCTTCGATCCGTTGGTGACTATACTACTATATGGAAAGGAGATGCTGGTATACGAGGAGATCGTATCAGTGCTAAGGTCCAATGAGCAGCAGAAATGGATGATGAAGAGGGAGGTCTTCCAGGAGGGTTTGGCTGTGTTAGAGAGGCCAAGAAAATGGAAGAACAAAGGTGAATAGGTAGGATGGATATCGTCCAGGATAGGTAGTGTGGCAGGGATGTGCTATAGGTGTGGTATAGCAGGGCACTTTAAGCAGAAGTGTTTGCTTAGGAAGAAGTGCAGGGATGGAGAAAAAAATCCGGATTTCTTAGGTTCAGTCACTGGGTCAAAGGAAGAGTCGGATGAGCTCTTGATTGTTTCGAAGGAGCCCACGGGTGCAAAGGGTTCGAGGTGGCAGCGATCGGGTATGAGGTCTAGTGACAGGCTCAGCAGGGCAGTGTTGAGTGGCTGGCCTCAGGATTTCATTCTATGGTATCAGGGAAACTTTAGTCTCAGGTGGAACACCAAGGAGAGGTGGCTTCATGGGTGGAGCAGGATTCGACACGAGGTCAGAGCGGAGGGGTGCACGGGAAGGAGTCGCATCCCAGCACCAGTGCTTGGGGTGCACTGATGCAAGTGGTGCAGTATGCACAGGTAGTGAGGCATGGCTCTGAGAAGATGGTGTCAGGTAGAGCTCCAGTTACAGTGAGTGCCGGCTCAAGATTGATACGGTCTCTCCAGGGAAGTTCAAGGAAAAGACTGATGCAGTTGCCAGACAGAAGGAAAGCTATAATGATGGTGTCAGGGTACAAGCAAGGATCTTCAATGGGGGAGGCGGTCATCCCAAAGGCCTCCAAGGGAGCTTAGCAGCTGAAGGGTGTTGGTAGAGGCAAGGAGATCCGTACAGGACTTGTCAGGACATGCAGTTACAGCGGGGTTGTGCAGGAGGACATTGTCAGGTTTGCCAAGGCTTGGGGGCACCAAGGTGAAGATTGTAGGGTTTTGTATGGTGCTCCCAAGCTTTGGAGAGACTTGGGAGGCCATGGTAGGGATGTTCGAGGTGATCTCTGGATGGGTGCTTGGAGACGTGCCAAGCAATTTCTGGAGGTGTTCCAGAGGTCCTGAAGGTCTTCCAGGTGGTTCATGATGTAATCATAGGTGTGTGGGATAGGTTTGGGTCCTAAGTCTAGGATGGTTTTGGTCCTAGGGTGGAGTTCGGCACTCCATGAGCTCGAGAGCCGAGTTTGAAGATTTTGAGGGTTGGAGTCAGCTCGAGCTCTGCTAGAGTCGACTCGGATGGGTCGAGTCGACTTGGTCACTGTAGGAGCCGACTCCTGCAGGTCGACAAAAAGAGGGTGTTCTAGACAAGTCGACTCTCAGGTTTGCGAGTCGACTCGAATGTCGACGAGTCGACTTGTGAACTAGACGAGTCGACTCGTCTGATGGGATTCAGACTTCCGTGAGTTGGCCTGGGAGGAGTTTTCTGAGCAGGTTTTGACCTATTCTTGTATGAGTATATATACATGTATTAGGGTTTATTCAATGGGTTGAAATATAGGGTTCTTTCTCCTTGGCCATTGTTCCTCATCTCCCTCTCTCACGTGTCCCTTCGTCTCTCATCTGCGTCCCATCTGGTGCTCCCGCGTTCTTCTCCTCGATCCTCTTTTTAGGACGTTTCCGGCATAACAACCAAGGTCTCCATGTGTGTTTAGGCTGGATCAGTTCCCCCAGAGAGACTGGGCAATTATTTTTTTTTATTCCTTGAAAACATGGTGTATGTTACATTTTTCTTCCTTTCTTGCCAATAGAACCATGAAACAAACCATGCCCTAGAAATGTATAAGTTGCATGTTTAAAGGTTAATATGGAATCAACTTACTACAACCGTGAGAAGGAAGTAGTAGAAAATTTTTACCAATTGAAGAAATATCGAGCATATAGAACTTCTCCCGAAGAGTTTGCATTAAGGTATCGTATTGGACTTCTTTTTAGTTTTATTAATCAATATTATCTTGATTTTTTTTATGTTTTAATCATAGAATTATTTAGCCTATAATATTAAAACAAGTGATAGTTTCATTACTTTCAACAAAACCAAATTAGAGTTAATGGGAATTAAACGAGGATCAATCAGGTAGTTTGTAACCCCATTCTATGTTAAAAAATTGAAGAACAAAAAGAAGTGCAAGAGATAAATTAATTGATTGATAAATACAAAGATATATAACATACCAATATTCTCTGAGCATTTGTGATGAGAATCAATGGAACGTTACTCTCATTTTTCATTAGGTGCAGTTGTTGTGGGGGAACTAAAGAAAACTCATTACAAAAATTAAGAGAAAATGCAATGCCGATAAAGATCTTTTGCTAAATTTTATTTTGATATTTTAAAAAATATCATGAAAGCATCGAAAATGCAGGGATGTAGATGATTTTTTCCGATACTTTTTAAAAGCGTCGGACAAAATCCCGATAATTATACTTTTTAAAAGCGTCGAACAAAATCCCGATACTTTAAAGTATCGGGAATAATCCTATTCCTGATACTTTAAATCATCGAGAATAATCATATTCCTGATGCTTTAAAGTGTCGGTGATAACCCTATTCCCGACGTTTTTAAGAAGCATTGGGAATAATCTGTTGGAAAAAGTAAATAGGAATTTTTATTCCAAAATTATCCTGTGGGAAGGGAAACTATCCTGTGGGATGGGAAACCATCCTGTGGGATGAAAACTATCCTGTGGGATGGAAACTTTTAGTCTCACATGGAAAGATTAGAAAAAGAGAAGGCTCTTTATAAGAAAACCTTTTTCCAAGCTCTTACTTTTAGGCTCACCATAGGTGAAGAGCTTGAGGGTGATGCGAAGCATCACCCACACGCGCGTGTGCAACGGGCAACAAGGACGCAATTGGTGCTTTGTAGGCGCACTTTGCACTTCGCACGTACGCATCATCGTAAGGAGCGTACGTGGAATGGGAATACACGATCTGGACGAGTCGACTCGAGTGGTTCGAGCTGGCTCGGATCCACAGAACGGTATCTTGCAGTCTGGACGAGTCGACTCAAGGGAATCGAGCCGACTCAACCAGGACGCTCTCTGCAGCAAGGAGCCGACTCGAGGAATTCAAGCTGACTCGGATAATGGGATTTCAGAATCGTGAAACAATGGATCATGCGTCCGTTCACGGATCAACGTTTCTTCTGAGATCAGGGGTGCCATCAGATCGTGAAAGATGCATTGAGAAGCGTGCTGATCGCGTGATCTAGAGATCATGGTATGAATCAGTATATCATGACGTCCGATCACGATTGAAGAAATGTATCGATCGTGTAAAAGCATATCTTACTACGAAAAGATATCGGAAACTCTCTCCGATAAAATCAGAAGGTTGCTTCCAAGGGGCACCTTAAGGCTATAAATAGGTCCCCATTCCTCATTCATTTCATCGCATTTATTCTAGTTTTTTCCATCTTCTTTTAGGCATTTGCATACTCTGAAAAATAGAGTATAGCTATAGTACATCATAAGTCTCTTAGGCATTTGCATACTCTAAAAACAGAGTATAGCTATAGTGCATACAAAGAGAGAAAAGCATTCCTGGTTCGAATTTCTGGTAAATTGTAGTACTGCTTTCATCATAAGAAGACTGTTGTATCCTGGGAGACAATCGTCATAAAACCGTAAGCACCATTACGGGGCGAAATTGTCTTAATGACATAGAGTGTAACTCTAGACTCGGTCTTGTCAATTAGGTAGCCATTGTTCATATACATCTACCACCAACAATCTTAAGATAATTTCCGTACTGAAGTGCTGCTCAAGTGATGGCAACATGGTGCGGGCATCAGACTCAGAAGAAGACTTCAGGGCTCCATCTGGATCTCTGATTGACCTTGCCCAAAGAATTAGGGTTTTCTGGTTTTGTAATAAGGGTTGACTTGGTCAACTCAATTTTTTTGAGTCTGTATTTCCCTGCAATTTAAATTTTGTTGAGTCATGTTGACTCAGTACAAGTCCTAGTAAGTGGTCTAGGTCTTCTCCAGGGTGCCACATTTTCTCCTAAGCCCAAGCAAGTGGGCGCCACACTCCCAGCCACACGCCAGAGTCCAGGAGGCGCCACATCTCCATCCCAATGTCTTGGTCCCCACACCCAAGGGAGCAAGAATTTTTCTTGAAGCCAAAATCAAGGAGGCGCCCCATATATACCTTAAAGGGCCAAGCTAAAGAGGAAAGAGGCATTTCTTGGGGAGCACTTCAAGGGGGTGCCCAATCCATGCCTAAAAAGACCAAAGCAAAGTTGGGAAGAGCCATGACTTGGGGAGAAAGAAAAGGAGGTGTCCAAAAGAGTTGAGCCATGGAAGGAAAAAAGTTTTTCTTGAAGAGCAAGGCTAGGAGGCGCCACCTACTTACCATTTGGAGCCACCAATCAACACTTATGGAAGCTCTTGGCCGGCCATATGAGAAGGATTTGATTCTACAAGCCTAATTTGAAGATTCATCCTATTAGTCCCACATGGGAAGATATAAAACCCTGACCTCTTGTAAAAACCTATAAAATAAACCCCTCTTGTAAGTTTTAGAGGACAAAATGATGAATGAAATCAATTTCTGTGTGAGCAACTTTGTGTTTCTCTCTTCCGCACTTGTATTCAGGTGTTGAGCTCCGTGAGGGAGTAAATCCGGGTTCCCTAGGAACCTTGAGGAGGTGTGAGATCTCCAACCCCAAACCCTACCAAAACCCTAGGTTAGCCACTTCAATTCCAAACCCTAGCTGTCCATCATCTTCTTCATTCCACCAATCATCCAAACCCTAATCTACCTCATCATCTCACGGCCCCTCTCTTCCAAGTAGAGGCCGACCACCAGCATCCAGGTCCAGATCGGCTACTTCGAATACAGAGCAAATCCCAGAGGAAGTCATATCAGCATCCAGGAGAATCAGGATTTCAGCAACATCAATTTTTCAAGTTCTTCTTATCTGGTAAATCATTTCTTTGAGTATCTGGTTCTTTAACTTGTTCTTCTTCTTTCCCAGATCCTGAGTTCAGGAGAAGCCAACTCTGCCAAAGGACCAGTATTAGAGGATCCATTGCGAGGATATCCGAATCCGAGGATCCAACAATCTGCTCGAGAGAGTCCTTCCATCAAACTCTGTGAAGATCACTGCCTGGTACATAACCCTTCCCTTCTCTTTAGTTTTGTCATGTTGAAAGTCCAGAGCGAAACATTAGGTCTGGGAGTTTCTCAACCCCCAGCGATCCTTTACTTCTGAACTACTCTGATAATCTAGTTTCTTTGAATAGTGCTTTCAATTATTATATAGTTTCTTTCAATTTAGTTTAACTTTCATTTAAGTCAAAGCCGACTTCTGAAAATATATAAAAAAAAAGAAGAATTAGTCTTAATTTACTTCCGCATCGCATCATCTCTTTCGTTCTGCATCAATTTTGGTATCAGAGCTTTCGTTCTGCTTCACAACAATGGCTGCACCAGTTCAGGCCGAGAAGCCAGAGAAGTTTGCCGGCACCAACTTCAAGAGATGGCAACAGAAGATGATGCTCTATATGACAACTTTGAAACTGGTAAGAGTTCTCAACGAAGATCCACCAGTTCTAAAGGAAGGAGAGAATGACAAGCAGATTATCGCTGCTATCGATGCATGGAAGCATTCAGACTTCCTATGCAAAAATTACATCCTTAATAGATTAGAGAATACTATGTACAGTGTGTACAGTAGTACAAGCACAGCAAAAGAGCTATGTGCATCCTTAGACAAGAAGTACAAAACTGAGGATGTAAGTCATAAAAAATTTATGGTCGGCAAGTTTCTTGACTACAAGATGGTAGATTACAAGACCGTCTTGGAGCAAGTTCAAGAACTGCAGATCATACTGCATGAGATATATACAGAAAGGATGTCTCTGAGTGAGTCATTATAGGTAGCCGCTATAATTAGAAGCTACCTCCATCATGGAAAGACTTCAAGAACTACCTGAAGTATAAGCGAAAGGAGATGGGACTTAAAGATCTGATCATCTGCCTGAGGATCGAGAAAGATAACAAGAGCCATGATAAGAAGACGGGAAGACATCTTGCTGAGCCTAAGGCCAACCTCATGGAAGGAAAGGTCAACAAGAAGAAATGCAAGTTTCCTGGAGAAGGCTACAAATAGAAGAAAAATAATTCTAAGAAGTTCAAAGGCAAATACTTCATTTGTGATAAAATAGGCCACAAATCTAAGGATTGTCGTTTCAAGGGAAAAGAAAAGAAGGAAGTCAATACTACTGAAGATACCCTATCCCGTGAAGTGTCAGGGATGATGTTGTCAGCAGTCGTGTTTGAAGCAAACATGGTTGATAAACCAAATGAATGGTATGTTGACACTGGAGCTACTCGACATGTCTGCTCTGATAAGAGTATGTTCTCCTCATATACTCCTATCAGAGATAAAAATCTGCTAATGGGTAACTCTGCTACATCGAAGATAGAAGGAATTGACTGCATTATTCTAAAGATGACATCTAGCAAAGAGCTTCTACTGAATGATGTACTGCATGTTACTGACATCCGTAAGAACTTGGTATCAGGCTCCCTCCTAAGCACACATGGATTTAAGATGGTGTTTGAGTCTGGTAAATTTGTACTTACTAAAGGAGGGATCCTTTTGGATAGAGATTACTTGAATAATGGATTATTCAAGATGAATGTAATGACTGTACATCGCAACCTTGAAAAGAATAAAGATTCTTCTTCTGTTTATATGGTTGACTCCTCTTATCTATGGCATAATAGATTAGGTCATGTAAATTTTAATTCATTACGGAAGTTAATGAATTTAGAATTGTTACATAATCATGAAATCAATCCACATTATAAATGTGAGATATGTGTTGAAGCTAAGCTAGCCAAAACACCGTTCCATTCAGTAGAAAGGAATACTGAACCTCTAGATTTGATCCACATTGATCTATGTGACTTGAAGTCATTACAATCTAGAGGAGGTAAAAAATATTTTATAAAATTTATTGATGATTCAACAAGATACTGTTATGTGTATCTACTAAAGTTTAAAGATGAGGCTTTAGATATGTTTAAATGTTATAAGAATGAGGTTGAAAATCAGCTTGATAAAAAGATCAAGGCTATAAGGAGTGATAGAGGTGGTGAATACGATGCATCGTTTAATGACTTTTGTCAAGAACATGGCATTGTTCATCAAACTACAGCTCCTTATTCACCTCAATCTAATGAAATTGCTGAACATAAAAATTGAACATTAAAAGAAATGATGAATGACATTTTGATAAATTCTGGTACACCGCAGAATTTATGGGGAGAAGCAATTCTCTCGGCTAATCATATTCTTAACAAAATACCTCTTAAGAAGAAGGACATCACTCCATATGAGTTATGGAAAAAAAAAAGCCTTCTTATAATTACCTAAAAGTGTGGGGGTGTCTAGCTAAAGTAGCTATTCCATATCCCAAAAAGGTCAAAATAGGATCTAAAACGGTTGATTGTATTTTCATTGGTTATGCGCAAAATAGTAGTGCATATCGCTTTCTTGTATATAAATTAGATATATTTGATATACATGAAAATACAATTATGGAATCAAGATATGCAACATTTTTTGAAGAGATATTCTCTTGTAAAGGGATATCCGGTACAAGTTCAAATAAAGAACTTATGATAATATGGCAAGTAGTAATCATCAGAAAAAATATCCTGAAGATGAACCTAGACGTAGCAAGAGACCTAAAGTTATAAAATCTTTTGGTCCTGACTACATTACGTGCATAATAGAAAATGTTTCTCAGACATTCAAAGAGGCCATGTCTATACCGGAAGCACCCTTTTGGAAAGAAGCTATTAATAGCGAAATTGAGTCCATCATACACAATTATACCTAGGAATTGGTAGATTTACCATCAGGTATGAAGCCTTTGACGTGTAAATGGATTTTCAAGAAGAAGTTAAAGATTGATGCATCAATTGATAAGTATAAAGCTAGATTAGTAGCTAAAGGCTTTAAAAAAAAAAATGTCTAGACTTCTTTGATTATTATTCACTTATAACAACGATAACATTCATAAGAATGTTAATTGCTATTGCAGCTATTGCCGCATGGATCGTCGTGGCCCGTAGCTGCTGATGGTGTCGGGTGGTCTGCATTCACCCGCCGGGGATGCCTCAGTGCCTCATGACCTGCAAGACAGCCATGTGAGTGACCCGAGCCTGGGATTTCGGCGGGGGAACTCCGACGGTCAAGTCAGTAACGATCCAGAGAAACAGATCCTCCTGGTCGAGCCCCTCGGGATGAGTTCCATGCTAGGAGTGAGTGGAGTGTATGGGAGTATGAGTGAGCTGGGAGATGTGGTGGTCGAGGTGGTCTTGCCCTCCTCTCTGGCCTCTCCCCCTTCTCCTCTTTCTCTTTGTGGTGGATGTGTTGTTAGAAAATTGAGTGCTCTCGTGTGTTGAGAATGCCCTTCTTGCATCTTAGGAAAAAATGAGTGTTACCTCCTTTTTGCTTATTCTGGCTGGGTCCTTTCCTGTGGCTTGCCTCGGGGTTCTCCCATGCTGTCAAACGGGTATGACGAGATATCGTGCCATGAACGGTACACCTTCTTTATTGGATATCTGGGGAAGCTTCTACAAGCCTCTGACATTCCTTCGATTTTCCCTTCCTGGAAGCCTGGCAGGGCCTCAACTGTTGTGCCACCACTCTCGGGAATCGCGTTCCTTGGTGGGGTCTTTTTTCGGTTGTACGGCAAGTTGGTAGGGGGCATAGTCCCCTGATGTGAGCTTCCTTTCTTCCTGGTGTGAATGGCGGTCATGGGCATTAATGGTGACGTTGCGGGTGCTGCCGTACGGTCCTCGGGGGGGCCCGTCATTGTCTTCGGATGGGAGGTGCTGCTTCTTTGGCGGTTGATGTCTTGATTTGCATTGGAGGCCAAGCTGGGAAGATGGGGCCCACTCGCAGGGGACCCGCCTTGCAGCGGCTCGGCTGTGCGGAGAGGAGCCAAGCTCAGCACCAGGCCAGAGGGGCCCAGCTTTGACCGAGCTCGGGTTGGCTAAGGTGGCTGAGGTGCGCCCAGGCCTGGGGACCCAGCCTTGAAGGGGTCTCACATGGCGGAGGAGGCTTAAGCTCGACTCCGGATCATGGGGCCCGACCTTGGGCTCGAAAGGTCTGCCTCTTGTGGGGTTTGAGCTTGGCTCGACCTAGGCACCCCGACCTGGCAGGTACCGACCTGGTGGAGGATGGAGCTCGGCTTCGACGGGCAGCCCCATTGGCATCAGGGAGCTCAGCCCGGTGAAGGGGCCAATAGTGGGGACCCGGTGTGGCGTCAATGAAGGCTCCACGTCAGGCTCCTTGTTCCACGTCAGTGATCCGGTCACATCATTTAACCCCCACTCCCGAGGCCCGTTGTCATGCAGCGTTCGGGTCGAAGAGAGTAGGTGCATGCTGACGTGGAAAGATAGGGAGATCTGGTGCAATAATTACCGATATCGGCGGTGCCTCGCTCGGTGGTCCTTCGCGCCTATGCGGGGGCGCCGCGTGGCCACGTCTTGGAGTAGTTATGACGAGCACAGAAACTGAAGCGGTCGCGGTCGGATGGGGGTGCTGTCCCTGTTGATTGGCGACACGTGGCGTGACTTTTGGGGAAGCCGTAATGGCATGGTTGGATGCAGGTTGTCTCGAATGGATGGATGAGTCCATTCGAAACAGGCCCTCCTTTTTTCAAACCCTTCGCGCCCGAAGTCGCACAGGAGTCCTGATCTTCTTCTTCACTGGCCGTCGGCATCTTCTTTGAGCTTCAGCAGGTTAGCTCTCCCTTCTTGCCCATTAGGAGTCACCGTAGACTTTCCTCCGTTCGTCCCCTCCTTCTCGTTATCTAGGAGTTGTTCTGTTCTCTCCCTTTCTCTTCCATGGACCGCTTCGGCCCCAACTTCCATCCCTCGTGCCAAGCTGAGGTCGGACCTTCCCGACCGGAAAATCCTTCTTCTGACGAGGAGAGGGAGGCGGCGAAGTACGAGTTCAGTAGAAGGCCTTACCATGGTCCGGTGTCCATTAGGGAACCCGGGTCTTCTCCTCCTCCCCGTTTGGCTCTCCTTCCTGCTCCTGCTCCTGCTTCTACTTTTGCTTCCCTTCCTGAGCCTGAGCCTTCTCGGTCGACAGGTCCCAGAGGGATCACTTTGGTGATTACCTTCGAGGACCTTGTGTCCATCCGGGAAACTTATGGCATCCCTGAATCCATCCGGCTTTTCATCCCTCGTCCCGGGGAGCGAGCTACCGCCAGTGGTCCTCGACGGATCATCTTCTATGAGGAGGCCTTTGCCAGGGGCCTTCGGTTTCCCGTCCATTCCTTCTTCCTTTCTTTCTTGGCCAACATCGGCTTGTTCCTGCCCAGTTGGTCCCTAATGCCATCCTAACGATATTTTGTTTCATCATTCTGTGCCACTTCCATGAGATCGTTGCCCGTTTTTCCTTGTTCAGGGCCTTCTTCACCTTGAAACGCCACCCTACCGAGGATGGGTGGTGGTCCCTTTCTTTCTGCCCTCGGGGTATTAAGTTTGTACTCCTCTCTTCCATCAAAGGATGGAAGAGCAAGTTCTTCTTTGCCTCGGTAGAGGGGATCGACTGGGTTTGAAGCGACCCAGATCGATCTCCGAATAGGAACTCCTCTGTCGAAGCTGCCATCCTCGATCTGTACGACCTGCTCAGATCGGCTGAGGTCCCTCCCTCGAGGTCTTGCTGTCAGAGCAGAATCTTCGCGAGGCCAGGGTCAGCTCGGTGCGGGAGCCGGGTGAGTTCGACTTGACCACCCCCCTCTCGTTTCTTATTTATTTTTCTTTCTTTTCTCTCTCTCTTTTTTTTTTGTTGTTGCTATTGGGTTGACCTCGTTCCCTTCGATGCAGAAATGAAGTTTTTGATGGATGAGCTGCTCTCGTTTACTGAGGAACGTGAGCAGGCTACCGAGGCCGGCGGGCCCACTCCGAAGCAGGCTCGCATTGACGAAGGCCCACTACCGGTGCAGGCCACGGTAGATGCACCGGTCGCTAAGCAGAGGCTGGAGAGGGCAGCCGAGCCCGCCCAGGCGACCTCGGGTTAGCGGGGTCAAGGTCCCGTGCTTAAGTCCGGAATGGTCACCAGGGCCAGGTCGGCGACTGCTGCCGCCAGGCCGGAGGTTCCTCCCCCTGAAGTCATCGTGCTCGAGGAGGAAGAGGGGCCGAGGGAAGCGAGGCCGGCACCCCCATCGCAGCTCGAGGCGGTGCCGAGCTTGCAGACGGTCGTAAAGATGTCCTCCGCTGTCACTGCCGAAGGGTCCGAGAAGGTGGGGATGAGAGATAGAGACTACTGGAGGGTCCCATTCAAGCTGGGGCCGAACGTCTCTCTAGTAAAGGATTTCTGCCTTGCCGAGCAGATGATGGACTTCTCCGTCCAGTCCTGCGACCGGTGAGATGGGAGCGGGAGGCTTCTGGATGACGTCGTCTGCTCGACGTTCGCCAATCTCTATGCTATAAGTTTCTTCTCGCCACCCCCCCCCCCTTTTTGTCTTTCCCGAGCTCTATTTTCACTTGATAATTAACATGCTTCTTTCAATACAGCAAGGTAGGGATCTGCTCCTCATCCGAGACTTCTATCAAAACTGGGTGAAGGGAGAGAAGGAGCGGTTGACCGAGCTCGAGTCACTGCAGGCCGAGGCGAGCCGGAAGAATAGGGAGGCCCAGGAGGCCAACCTTAGAATCAAGAGCCTTGCGACCGAGGCTGCTGATCTTATCAGGATAAAGAAGGAGCTCGAATTAAAGAGGGCCCGGTTGAAGGAGCTCCGGGCCGAATCAGAGAGGAAGGTGGCGGCGGTGGAGAAGAGGGCCGCTGAGGCCGAGGGGAGGGCCACGGAGGTCGAGAAGAGGGCCGCTGCCGCCAACCATGCCATCGAGGCCACCGAGAAGGGAATGGTGGCGGCAATCCGCCAGGCCGAGCACACCGAAAACTCGGCGGCTGAAGTGAGGAGCAAGGTGGAGGGCATGAGGAGGGATGTTGCGGGCACGGTGGCTGCCTTCAAAGCCTCCCGACGTACCTCAAAGATCTCAAAGAAGCAGCGACGGACTCCTTTGCAAAGGGGTATTCGTACTGCATCTCCAGCTACGGGGAATGTTGTCCGAGGAGCAATTGGCAGCACTCCGAGCTCCCGGGAAGAAGGCTCCTGCTCTGAAGGCGGTCGCAGGAGGGCAAGGGGCTACTCCGGTCGGGGCATCTCTGCCAGTGGCCCCGGAGGTTATCGGGCCGACCCTGGTTGTGGCAGTAGATGAGGCAGCACCGCAGGAGAAGGTTGCTGAGCCCATCTCTATGGCAGCTGCAGCTGAGTCCGCTCCTCTGGCAGAGCCTGCTTAAGCACGCGACCCCGCCCAGAGGTTGGAGAGGGGGAAGTCCCGGCCGTGCGCCACCCACGGGAGGAACTGGCCTCGTAGTCTAGGACTCCTCACGTGTCCCTTTTTCTTTCATTTTGTACTTTTCTTTGAACCGGGCTAGCTGGCTTGTTAGGGCCCGGAACATGATGTAAGATTTTCTTTTCAAGCAATGAAAACTGATTCCATAGATTTGGCTTCTTTCCTTCGATGATGTGAATGTCACTTTTCCTCCCCCCTCATCTTTTCTCTTTTTCGTTGGTACGAGGAGGTTGTAGGGAGGAATTTCAGACCCAGGTGCCTAAGGGCGGTCCACATCTTGAACGCCTCGGAGCTAGGCTCAGGGCTTGATCTTCAGAAGTTGGGTCTACGGAACATCGCCTCAGAGCAGAGCTCAGGGATGTCGCCTTAGAGCTGGGCTCGGGGATGTTGAGTGCCTGGGGGTTTGCCAGGTCCTTTGCCGGGGAGCTAGGCTCGCCTGTGCCGGAGGGTCATCTGGTCTTCAATGCCGGAGGGTCATCTGGTCTTTGGTGCCGAGGAGCTGTGCTCGCCGGTGCCTGGGGGCTTTCCAGGTCTTCGTGCCAGAGGACTCTTCTCTGGGCTTTGATGCTGGGGAGCTAGGCTCGCCGGTGCCTGGGGGCTTCCCAGGTCTTCATGCCGAAGGACTTTTCTTCGGGCTTTGTTGTCGAGGAGCTAGGCTCGTCGGTGCCTGGGGGCTTCCCAGGTCTTTGGTGCTGGAGGGTCATCCGGTCTTTGATGGGCATCCTGGAGCTGGGCTCGGGGACATTGATGACTTGGCACCTTGGAATTGGGTTTGAAGATGCGTTGGTTGAGTGAATCCCCTAAGCCAGATATCTGAGCTTCGGTCTCGGGCAGGCATCCTGGAGCTGGGCTCAGGGACGTTGATGACTTGAGATGGCACCTCGGAGCTGGGCTCGAAGGTGTGTTGGTTGAGTGAATCCCCTTGGCTAGAGATCTGAGCTCCGTTCTCGGGCAGGCATCCTGAAGCTGGGCTCGGGGATGTTGACGACTTGAGATGGCACTCGGAGCTGGGCTCGAAGGTGCGTTGGTTGAGCGAATCCCTTGGCCAGAGATCTGAGCTCCGGTCTTGGGCAGGCATCCTGGAGCTGGGCTCGGGGACGTTGATGACTTGAGATGGCGCCTCGGAGCTGGGCTCGAAGGCGCGTTGGTTGAGTAAATCCCCTTGGCCGGAGATCTGAGCTCCGGTCTTGGGCAGGCATCCTGGAGCTGGGCTCGGGGACATTAATAACTTGAGATGGTGCCTCGGAGCTGGGCTCGAAGGCGCGTTGGTTGAGTGAATCCCCTTGGCCGGAGATCTGAGCTCCAGTCTTGGGCAAGCATCCTGGAACTGTGCTCGGGGATGTTGACGACTTGAGATGGCGCCTCGGAGCTGGGCTCGAAGGTGCGTTTGTTGAGTGAATCCCCTTAGCCGGAGATCTGAGCTTCGGTCTTGGGCAGGCATCCTGGAGCTGGGCTCGAGGATGTTGAGTGCCTGGGGGCTTCCCAGGTCCTTTGTCGGAGAGCTGGGCTCGCCGATGCTGGAGGGTCATCCGGTATTTGGTGCCGGAGGGTCGTTCAGTCTTTGATGCCGGGGAGCTGGGCTTGCCGGTGCCGGAAGGTCATCCATCTTTGATGCCGGAGGGTCGTCCGATCTTTGGTGCTGGAGGGTCGTCCGGTCTT
This sequence comes from Areca catechu, assembly GCA_021397845.1. Lineage (NCBI taxonomy): Eukaryota > Viridiplantae > Streptophyta > Magnoliopsida > Arecales > Arecaceae > Areca > Areca catechu. The sequence continues at coordinate 22,147,704 of CM038052.1, read as the reverse complement.
TGGTGCCGGGGAGCTGGGCTCGCTGGTGCCGGAGAGTCATCCAGTCTTTGGTGCCGGAGGGTCATCCAGTCTTTGGTGCCGGGGAGCTGGGCTCACCGGTGCCAGAGGGTCATCCGGTCTTTGGTGCCGGAGGGTCGTCCGATCTTTGGTGCTGGGGAGCTGGGCTCGCCGGTGCCGGAGGGTCATCCGGTCTTTGGTGCCCGAGGGTCGTCCGGTCTTTGATGCCGGGGAGCTGGGCTCGTGGCTATGGTTTCCTGCAAGGCAGATAGATCGTGTTGCAGAAAGAAATCTTTATTTCTCATGGAGGGAATACTTACATTACTGATAGTAACTCCTTAAATTACAAGCATTCTAGGTCTCGGGGAACCTGGCGCTGTCCAAGTCCTCTAGGTAGTAAGCCCCCTAGGAGAGGGTCTCGGACACTTTGTAAGGGCCCTCCTAGTTCGGTGAGAGTTTGCCGCACTCCCGGGGCTAAGACGCTTCTACTCGGCGCAGTACCAGGTCACCAGGTCAGAAATTTTTCTGCTTCACCCATGCATTGTAGTACCGGGCGACCCATTGCCGGTATGCTGCCATCCGGAGCCGAGTTTTGTCCCTTATTTTTTTGAGGAGGTTTAGGTTGAGGAGAAGGTGTGCCGAGTTCTGTGCTTCGTCGTACCGTTGTACGCGGAGTGTGGGCACACCGAGCTCAACCGGAATTACCACTTCCGACCTAAAGACCAGGTTGAAGTGTGTTTGACCCATCACCGTCCTGGGCATTGTGTGGTAGGCCCATAGGACACTTGGAAGTTCTTCTACCCATCTGCCCTTCGACTGATCCAATCTGGTGCGAAGTCCTTGAAGAATGGTTCGGTTGGTGACCTCGGCTTCCCCATTCATCTGGGGATGGGCAACCGAGGTAAACCGATGCCGGATCCCGTGCTCAGTGTAGAATCCCTCGAACTCTCGGTTGTCGAACTGTCGTCCATTATTGGTGATGACGTAATTGGGGAGTCCGAAACGACAGATGACAGATTTCCAGAAGAATTGGCAGACATTGGCCTCTGTGATCTGAGCTAGCGGCTCTGCTTCGACCCATTTGGTGAAGTAGTCGATCGCCACCAGCAGAAACTTTTGCTGCCCAGGCACGGTGGGGAACGGTCCCAGGATATCCATCCCCCATTAGGCAAAAGACCAGGGAGACGATAATTGGGAGATCGGTGCGGTCGGCAGGTGCTGGATATGGGAATGGTGTTGGCACTTGTCACACTTCTTGACGAAGTCGGCGGCGTCCTCCTTCATCGTTTCCCAGAAGTATCCCTGGCGGAGTGCCTTGTACGCTAGAGTCCTCCCTCCTACATGATTCCCATAGAGGCCTTTGTGTATCTCCTGGAGCACGAAGGCTGCCTCTATGGGCCTGAGGCTATTGGGAATTGTGTTCCAAAGCCAATCGCCTAGGTTGTAGGCGGTTGAGCTCAGTATTGTACTCTTTCTTTGAATTAATAAAATATTTTTGGTAGCTCATCACATATTGTATTTCCCTAAAATGAACTCTTTCCATGTGATGAATTCCTTAGGACTACACTGACTTCGATACAGAGAGAATGTATCGAGTGGTCCTTAAACCCTGTTCACAACCAAAGGATATATTATACTGGACGATAATATATCAAGTATAGGTTGTTGTAGTTCACATTGTTTGGTTATCCTCTTGAGCAAATGAGTGTGGTGACACTGATGTGATCTACAAGTGGGATATGTGATATCTCATTGAACATGACTCCGTGCAGCCCCTTTCTGCCAAAGGGATACTCACGATTGGATATGGGTTTATGTGTCCCTCTGACCTGAGGTCATCACGGTAGCTTGCAACCAACTCCCTGTGCTTTGGTGCGGACTACCCGGATTTTTAATCCGGTGATGGAAGGTTTCTGGGTACAGGCAAGTACTTGTGGAGCAGTAATGGACCAAGATGGAATTAACCTGTCCAAACAGTTTGGATTGAATGTCTCACAGTATCTCAATTTAGCAAATCCTCTGCCGGGATAGTCCTAGTGAAGAGTCACTGGGCTTGCGAGGTTGAGACACGTAGTGGACTGACTCTGTCTGGGTTGGAAACCCAATCTCAGTCATCCTGAGCATTAGAGGTCAAAGGGATGAATTATACGGTAACCATATGCCAGAGGTTCGATAGTTTGCTCCCGCATCTTTTACCTATTCGGACGCCGGGACCCATTGCTAGATGGTTTCCTGTGCTGGTACTAGAATTGTTCTAGTGCTACCGTTTAGGTTCGAACCTATGAGGTCACACGCCACAGAGGATTACTCTCTGATTCGGATACAGATTACGATTGAGAATCGTCTCGGTTTTATGGTCACAGTATTTTTTTTAGCACTGTTTTTCCCATCTTGCCATTGTCGGGTTGACCAGGACTGCACCAGGATTTTTCTGAACCAGTTTTGAACTGATTCGGAGTTCGTTTTGGCCTCCAATTGGTTGTGAACCAATTTTAATCCTTTGAACCAATTTTTTGGGCTTGAACCAATTCAATTGAGTTGAACCCCTTTTAATTGGACCGGTTATTTGAACCAAGGGATTGGACCGGCATTTTCTTTCAGCGTAACCGGTTTTCACCGTGTTGAAACTCCTTACGCTGGAAAGAATTCCAAGCATCCGAAGAGGCCAAACAACAATGGGCGGCGTCCTTTCTTCTCCCTCCACCGGATGGCTTTAACCCTCGTTTATGGTTGGTTAATTGGATGTAACGCAGCCTCTAACTCTTCATTTTCCCAGCCCTTCATCTCCCTCTTCCCCTCTGCTGTCTTTAAATACAGCATGCTTTGTTCTTCGGAGAATAAAATATAGATTTTTCTTTTGGCTGGGAGTTAATTTTCTTGGTGCTCCTTTGGGTTGAAAGCAGAGAGGTTGAGAGGTAGATTAATCCTTGTGAGAGGCTTACTGAGTGTTCTGGAGTTTGTGTTCACGGTAGACAAGAAGACTCCTCTGTTCTTCTTGTTGCTGCCTTCCACCGTGGCCTTTTGATCCTTCCAGCGGCTAGCACCGCTCGTGAGGGAGGTTCAGGGATCCCCCGGCATGTCTCCCCTCTAGAGGGAGTACATTCAACTCCTGAGAGCAAGCAGATCGGATTACCATTGCTGCTATTCCAAATTCCTTCAAGAAAAACTCTGTTTTTCCCTTTTCTTCTGTAGCACAGATTTCCAGCAGCATTTGGACGGACTATTTTTCGTTTTTCTTCCCCATTACTGTTGAAGATCGAAGGAAGTTTTTCCTCCCTTGCTGCTGCTCCAATCTGGGAGAAGGAGGCACACGCTGCCTTTGGTTGCTGTTTTGAAGAGCAAAAACAGAGCTTCCAAGCGTCTAAAGGAGGAAGACGATTAGAATAGATTTATCCCTGCTATTCCAGTATATTCCAGGTTTATTCCAGAGTTATTCCAGACGGAATAAAGGTATGGAATTTTTTTTTTAATCATGCATGTTACAGCCGTAACGATGACATGGCATGTCTCAGATTTCGTTGGGCATGATTCGAACCACGTGGAGTTTTTTCGGCTGAGTCAGATGCAGCTCCGCCCCGGCCGAGGTCAAGTTCGGTCCGGGCCCTTCTGCCGCTCCGCTGGGTGTCCACCCAGGAGGGGTCCACCTTTGCCAAAGCCGGCGGCTCCCCTGCTCCCTCGCCAGGTGGCACCCTGAGATGGTCCCACCTCGGTCGAGGTCGAGCCGGGCTCCTTCGCTCCTTCGCCAGGTGGCGCCTGGAGACGGGATCACCTCGACCGAAGTCGAGCGACCTTCTGCCGCTCCGCCAGGTGTCCACTCAGGAGGGGTCCACCTCGGCCGAAGCCGGCGGCTCCCCCACTCCCTCGCTAGGTGGCACCGTGAGACGGTCCCACCTCGGTCGAGGTCGAGCCGGGCTCCTTCGCTCCTTCGCCAGGTGGCGCCTGGAGACGGGACCACCTCAGCCGAAGTCGAGCGACCTTCTGCGCTCCGCCAGGTGTCCACCCAGGAGGGGTCCACCTTGGCCAAAGCCGGCATCTCCCCCGCTCCATCGCCAGGTGGCACCTTGAGATGGTCCCACCTCGGTCGAGGTCGAGCCAGGCTCCTTCGCCAGGTGGCGCCCGGAAACGGAACCACCTCGGCAGAAGCCGAGCAACCTTCTGCTGCTCCGCCAGGTGTCCACCCAGGAGGGGTCCACCTCGACCGACATGGGCCAGCCTGTACAGAGAAGGTCCCGAGGAATGGGAGTGCGAGCTCTGAGGTTGCCCCTCGAGCTGTGCACACCGCACTCCGAGAAAGGCATCCCGTACGGTCGGCGGCGACACACGAAACATCACTTACATCGGCTCGACAGGTTCCACGGTCGAGAAGCGAGGCCCTGACAAAACAGGACCCAATAACGGACAGCATCGGTGCCTGGGAAGGAGAGCGCTCATGCTCAGCCCGTGGTCTGGTCGGCGGTCTGACCAGCGCCCCCCTCCCCTACTCTTTCCTCGCTAGGCTCGGCAAGCGAGACCGGAAAGCTACCCGGCTCGCTGATTCAGAAGGGGAAAGGGAAAGAGATGGAGGAGAGGAGATGAAAGCGACAAATGAGCCTCCCAGGAGCAGAAAACGAGAGGGCAACAGGAGGAGATAAAAGGAAGGAGAGAATAGACGATAAGGTAAGTAAGCAAGCAAGGAATAAAGACGGGAAAAGGCTGGAGACTTTGCTCCAAGAGCAAGATCCAAGGTCCCGAGAGGGGGCCCTTTGGCATGAGCTCAATGGAGGAACCTAGCCGGGTTTTTATTCTTTCTGGCACCTTTCTTGCTAGCACGTTCTCTGAGTCCGGGACTCCTTCGAGGGCCCGTCTCGGAGAATCTGTTTCCTCCCGCCGTCTACTAACTTGACCGTCGGAGCTCCCTCGCCGGAATCCCCGGCCAGGGTTTCTGACCTTGCCTTGCAGGTTTGATCAAGCCAGGAGATCCCAGGGGCGAGACGGTCTAGTCAGATCGGTGGCTCCGAAGCCACAGGCGCGGCGGCGGGATCGGCAACAGATTGACGTGCCAGGTAGGGGGCAGGACAACACCCCTAGTGGGAGCTAGCTTTCTGTGGATGAAGCGCGCTCCGACCATGGTGGTCACTCGTGGACGTGAAGCGTCCACCAGCCAAGTAGGGGAGGTCCCCTCCCCTCAGGGGGCCCAGAGCCCGGAGAGGGAGCTCCCCGCTCCCCCTCCTCTTCCACCACAGCCGGCCTCGGCGGATGGACCTCTCGCGGCCGTCATCCAGCAGCTGCAGACCTTGACTACGGTGGTTTGGTAGCTACAACAGCAGCAGCGCTCCCTGGCCACGCAGCCTCAGCCAGGGACCCCGCAGCTCGGGCCACGGGGCCGCGCGGCAGCTTGTGCTCCATCCAAGGCAGGCCATCCCAACCGCAGGCAGTCTCCAACCCCCGCGGGAGCCATCAAACTCCCGCGAAAAGAAATTACTCCGGTTCGGCGGATCACGAGAGTCGATCCCCGGTCGATGAAGCCGAGACGGTGAATCGCAGCAAGCGACGCCGAGGCAAGACCCTGCACCGGGACCGATCGACGCCCCCTTCACCAGTGGCCTCGGTGGAAGATTCCACCGACGAGGCCATCAGGCGCCAGGCCGAGAGGTACCTGGAGGAGCACGAGCACAAATTGGCGGAGTTCGCCCGCCGATTTGCCGACCTGCAGAACTCCTCGGCGGACCCGGTGGGCTACGACTCTCGTCCCCCCTTTCTGAAGAAATCCAGGCAGAGCCGATTCCGAGCCAGTTCGCATGCCGCAGGTGGACCCCTACGATGGGACCACCGACCCTCTGGACCATCTGGAGAGCTACAAGGCTCTCATAAGGGTCCAGGGGGCCACGGACGCTCTTTTGTGCATCGCCTTCCCCGCTACCCTTTGGAAGGCCGCTCGAGTCTGGTTCACCCGCCTCGAGCCCGGATCTATTTGCTCCTTCTATTAGTTGGAAGGAAAGTTTGTGGAGCACTTCGACGCTTGTCGAAAGGTGCCGAGAGAGGTGGACAGCCTCTTCTCTATCCGCCAGCAGGACCAGGAGCTGCTTCGGGACTACATCACCCGGTTCAAGACCGCTGCCCTGGAGATCTACAGCCTGGACGAGCCCGTTGCCATGCTGACCCTGAAGCGCGGGCTCAAGACGTCCCGCCTGACCTATTCCCTGGACAAGAAACCCCCTAGGACGTACTCCGAGCTCCTCCTCCGTGCCCACAAGTACATCTGAGCGGAGGAGGCCGATCGCACCCGCCGAGAGCTAGACGGGAAGACTTTGAGGAAGCCGGCCCCGAGGGACATTCCAGGGTCCTGGAGACCTTGGCCATCTACCGACCCTCGTCCGAATCCGAAGCTGAAGGGCGAGGTCACCATGGAGCGACGGTTCACCCCTCTCCTCGCTCCCCGAACGAAGATCCTCATGGAGATTGAGGGCGAGCACTATCTCCGCCGACCTCCTCCTCAGAACCCAAGAGGCATCCAAGACAAGTCGAAGTATTGCCAGTTCCACCGTGAACACGGCCATGACACAGAGGAGTGTCGTAATCTGAAGCGGGAGATCGAGGAGCTGATCAAAAGAGGCTACCTCAGGAAGTTCGTGAGGAACGAGGTCTCGGCGGAAGGACATCCACTCATGGCCTTACCCCCGGTTCCTGCAATCGACAACAGCCCAACGGAGAAGCCGATAGGCATGATCTCATGTGGGATCGGGCGGGCGGCAAAGAGAGCCCGGGAGGTCGGGAACCCAGAGGATGTACCCCTTTCTGAGAAGGGGAGTGAAAATAAGAATGTAAATAATGATGCCGTGGTGGTCGAGATGACCATTGCGAAGCATCCTGTACACCGAATTATGGTAGATAGTGGGAACCGGCTGACGTGCTTTTTTATGATGCTTTCACCTGAATGAATCTGTCCCATGATCAGCTGAGGCCAGTGCACACCCCCCTGGTAGGCTTCATCGGGGACTCAGTGGGGGTCGAGGGAAGATAACTCTCCCGGTCACCGCTGGATCCCCACCTCGGCAGACCACGGTCATGATGACATTTATCGTCGTCAAGCTCCCTTCGCATTACAATGCGATCCTCGGGCGCCCGGGCCTCAACCAGCTAGATGCCATGATTTCTACAAAATGGCTGCTAGTGCAATTCCCCACAGCCTCTGGGCCTGGGGTGATGAGGGGTTCGACCCAGCCAATTCAGCATTGCATGCAGACGATCCCAGGTGCCCAGGGCACCGAGCTCGCCCCCGACGTCGACGACCTCGACCTAAGGGAGAAGGAACCCAGGGGAGGACCCGTGGAGCACTTGTTGACTTATCCCCTCGGGTCGGACCCTCTGAAGATGGTGAAGGTGGGGGCCCAACTTCCAGAAGAGGAACGGACCCGCTTGCTAGAATTCCTCCGCACGAACGCGGATGTGTTTGCCTGGTCCGCTGCCAACATGCCGGGCATTTCCCCCGAAGTCATTACGCACAGGCTGAACGTGGACCCGAGGTGCCGCCCAGTCCGCCAGAAGAAGAGGAGCTTCACCGCGGAGAGACAGAGGGCCATCAACGAAGAGGTGGAGAAACTCCTCGCCGCCGGCTTCGTGCGAGAAGTTCAGTATCCCAGCTGGCTGGCGAATGTGGTCATGGTGAAGAAGAATAGTGGTAAGTGGAGGATCTGTGTAGACTACACCGACCTCAACCGAGCCTGTCCAAAGGACAGCTTCCCTCTTCCAAAGATTGACCAGTTGGTCGACACCACCTCGGGGCATCGACTCCTGTCTTTCATGGATGCTTTCTCCGAGTACAACCAGATCCGAATGAACCCAGAGGATGAAGAGCACACTGCCTTCGTCACCGACCGTGGAACTTTCTATTACAGGATGATACCATTTGGCCTAAAGAACGCCGGGGCTATGTACCAGCGACTGGTCAACAAAGTCTTTAAGGACCAGATCGGCCGCAATGTGCAGGTGTACGTGGACGACATGCTGGTGATGAGCAAGCCCCTTTTGGATCATGTTGCCGACCTGGAGGAGACCTTCGGCAACCTCCGACTCCATCAGATGAAGCTGAACCCGGCGAAGTGCGCTTTCGGCGTCTCCGCCGGGAAGTTCCTGGGGTTTATGGTAACCCAGAGAGGGATCAAAGCCAACCCGGAGAAGGTCCAGGCCATCCTGGACATGGCGCAGCCTGCTTCTAAGAAGCAAGTGCAGCAACTCACTGGCCGGATAGCCGCCCTGAGCCGGTTCATCTCCAGGTCGGCTGATCGCTGCCGCCCCTTTTTCAAAGTGCTGAGGAAGATGAACGACTTCGCCTGGACCGAAGAGTGCCAGGAGGCCTTTGAGGAGCTGAAGAAGATGCTTGCATCGCCCCCACTGCTTTCCAGGCCCGAGGAGGGAGAGGAGCTCCTCCTCTACCTGGCAGTCACCCTGGAGGCCGTCAGCTTGGTCCTAGTTCGGACCGATGACCAGGGAGTCCAGCGGCCGGTGTACTACACCAGCAAACTTCTCCGCAATGCGGAGCTCAGGTATTCCCGGCCCGAAAAGCTTGTTTTTGCGTTAATAGTGTCTGCTCAGCGTCTCAGGCCTTATTTCCAAGTGCATCCCATTGCCGTTCTGACGAATCAGCCGCTGAAAGCGATCCTCAGCCGACCCGACACATCGGGGCGATTGGCAAAGTAGGCACTCAAGCTCAGCGAGTTCGATATCGCTTACAGGCCGAGGTCGGCCATGAAAGCTCAAGAACTGGCCGACTTCCTAGTCGAGTGTGCGGGCCTAGGCAAGGAGTCCGAGGAGGACTCCTCGCACCAGCAGTTGAAACCGGGCCCCGAGGAGCTCGGAGAGGATGCGTGGATCCTTCATGTAGATGGAGCCTCGAACTCCAGTGGGAGCGGAGCCGGACTCATTCTCGCCAACGGCAGTGGGGTCATCGCCGAATGCGCACTCCGTTTCCAGTTTGCCGCAACCAACAATGAGGCAGAATACGAGGCGCTCCTCGCCGTGCTGAGAGTCTCCCGCGAGCTGGGCGTGGCAAACCTAAAAGCCTTCACTGACTCTTAGCTGGTGGCCGGACAGATCTCCGGAGAGTATGCTGCGCACGATCCTCAAATGGCAAAGTATTTGGAGCTTGTCAAAGTGAGCACAGCCGGGTTCCGGTGCTTCAGCATCTTCCACATCCCCCGTGGGGAAAATGCCCGTGCGGACACTCTTTCCCAGCTGGTGACCCTGCCGGACTCGATGCTGGGTCGTTCTCATGTAGAGCGCCTTAAGGCCCCAAGCTACGAGATCCCAGTGGAGGTCCAACAGGTCAGCTGTGAGCCCAGCTGGATGGACAAGTACGCCGAGTACATAACTAGAGGTACCTTGCCGGAGGACCGTGCAGTGGCCCGCCTTATCAAAAAAAAGGCCGCGCGGTTCATCCTGATGGATGGGCAACTGTATCGAAGGTCCTACTCCTACCTCCTCCTCAAGTGCCTGAGACCCGCGGAGGCCACACTCGTGCTCCAGGAAATGCATGAGGGCATCTGCGGGAACCACGTGGGGGGCAGAACGCTAGCCTACAAGGCTCTCCATCAAGGCTATTTTTGGGAGACGATGAAGGAGGACGCCACCGATTTCGTGAGGAAGTGTGATCGGTGCCAACGGTACGCCGTGGTTTAGCGGCAGCCCTCCACTCCAATCTCCCAGCTCTAAGCTCCGTGGCCGTTCGCCCAATGGGGAATGGACCTCCTAGGACCATTTCCACCGGTGTCCGGACAGCGGAGGTTCCTGATTATGGCCATCGACTACTTCATGAAGTGGGTTGAGACCGAACCCTTAGCGCGGATCACCGAGGCAAACATCGCCAAGTTCTTCTGGAAGTCGATCATCTGCCGTTTCAACCTCCCCCACACCGTGAACACTGATAACGGGCATCAGTTCGACTGCCAGGAGTTTGAAGAATTCTGCAGCGACCTCGGCATCCAACATCGCTTCATCTCAGTGGCTCGCCCACAGACGAATGGAGAAGCCGAGGTCACGAATAGGACCATTCTGCAAGGCCTCCGAATGAGGCTGGACCAGGCCAAGGGAAGGTGGACAGAAGAACTCCCGAGCATCCTGTGGGCGTACCACACCACCCCGAGAACGGCCACCGATGAGACCCCCTTCAATCTCGTCTTCGGAGCCGAAGCGGTCATCCCGATTGAGCTCAGTTTGCCTATCCTGCGGGTGGAGCAGTACGACGAAGCGGAGAACCCCGCCAGGATGATGCTCAACCTGGACCTTCTTGAAGAGATGAGGGACAAGGCCCGAGTCCAGATGGCGGCGTACAGGCAGCGAGTGGCCAGGTACTACAACTCTCGGGCATGGCCGAAGTCCTTTCGCCCCAGAGACCTGGTTTTCCGGCGGGCTGAAGCTTCTCAGCCTCGAGAGTGCGGGAAGCTCTCCCCGAACTGGGAAGGTCCGTACAGGGTAGCGGAAGTCCTCCCTCACGGGGCCTACTACCTGGAGGAATTGGGAGGATCCAGATTCCCTCGGACGTGGAATGCCTCGAACCTAAGGATGTATTATCAATAATGTAAGGTTCCTCCAACTCCTGCAATAAAGTTCTTTTTGCTTCAAACGCTTTTTCTCGCCTCGTAGGGAAACGGGCGCATGGCTCTGAGTTCGGCAAACACGACTGTGGCCGGAGACCCGAGAAAACAAGAAGTCCCGGACTTCGATCTGGAAGGTGGGGCAGAGCCCAGCTCGCCCACGCGATCACGGAGAATAGCTTGGCAAGCCGCGCAAGGCTTGAACAAAGCCTGCGACCCCGGGGTTCAGTCCGGAAGTCCCGGACTTCGGTCTGGAAGGCGGGGCAGAGCCCAGCTCGCCCACGCGATCACGGAGAACAGCTCGGCAAGCCATGCAAGGCTTAAACAAAGCCTGCGACCCCGGGGTTCAGTCCGGAAGTTCTGGACTTCGGTCTGGAAGGCGGGGCAGAGCCCAGCTCGCCCACGCGATCATGGAGAACAGCTCGGCAAGCCGCGTAAGGCTTGAACAAAGCCTGCGGCCCTGAGGTTCAGTCCGGAAGTCTCGGACTTCGATCTGGAAGGCGGGGCAGAGCCCAGCTCGCCCACGCGATCACGGAGAATAGCTCGGCAAGCCGCGCAAGGCTTGCACAAAGCCTGCGGCCCCGGGGTTCAGTCTGGAAGTCTCGGACTTCGGTCTGGAAGGTGGGGCAGAACCCAGCTCGCTCATGCGATCACGGAGAATAGCTCGGCAAGCCGCGCAAGACTTGAACAAAGCCTGCGGCCCCGGGGTTCAGTCTGGAAGTCCCGGACTTCGGTCTGGAAGGCGGGGCAGAGCCCAGCTCGCCCACGCGATCATGGAGAACAGCTCGACAAGCCGCGTAAGGCTTGAACAAAGCCTGCGGCCCCGAGGTTTAGTCCGGAAGTCCCGAACTTCGATCTGGAAGGCGGGGCAGAGCCCAGCTCGCCCACGCGATCACGGAGAACAGCTCGGCAAGCCGCGTAAGGCTTGAACAAAGCCTGCGGCCCCGGGGTTCAGTCCGGAAGTCCCGGACTTTGGTCTGGAAGGTGGGGCAGAGCCCAGTTTGCCCACGCGATCACGGAGAACAGCTCGGCAAGCTACGCAAGGCTTGAACAAAGCCTGCGGTCCCGGGGTTCAGTCCGGAAGTCCCGAACTTCAGTCTGGAAGGCGGGGCAGAGCCCAGCTTGTCCACGCGATCACGAAGGATGGCCCGGCAAGCCCGAAGGGCCCGTGCAAGGCCTACTCTACTGTCATCCAGTCCGGCTTGCTCGAACTTTGATCTGAATGCTGGATGGGACTCGGTCCACCCGCAGACCCAGCCCGGAGCAAGCTGTAGGACCTCGTCTCGGCACTCGACACCAACATCTCGATAAAAAAAAAAAAAAAAGAGAGAAGAAGGAAAAAGAGAAAAGGAAGACGAGGTCGGGACTTAGTAAAAATTTAAGTCTTCATTGATTCCAAAAGGGAGAGTTACAACAAAGGAGTCCCGACAGGCCGGGAGTCCTCAAAAACAAAAAAGAAGAAGATACAGCCATAGCCTAGTTCGGCGCGGTGGCGGGATCCTCAGTCTGGGGCGCGCGCTCCCCATCCTCGCCGTCGGTGGCTGCTGGCTCGGAGGGCCGCTCTGGAGCTGCAGCCGTGTCACCCGCTGCACCTGGAGCCTGGCCGGTGGGTCCTTGCCTTCTGCCCCCGAGCGCCACTCCACTGAGGTCGAGCTCGGGATAGAAGGACCCCACCTTTTCCCGGCACACCTGGAACCCCTTCAGAAAGGAGTCACCGGTGGCCTCCCGGACCTCCGAGACGTACTCGTCGGAAGCCCAGAATATCGGGACGGCCTCCTGCGCCTCCCGCTTCGAGGCCTCCAGAAGCCCGTTGACGTAGGCGCTCCGTTCCTTGGCCGCGCTCGCCTCCCGTCGGGCCTCCTCCAGCTGGCGCTCCAGCATCTGGGAATGAGCTCGAAGCCGAGCCCTCTCCACCGCGTCCTCCTCCGTGTGCCGCTGGTTGGAGATCCTCTCTTCAGACAGAGAGGACTCCAAGTCCTTGACGCACCCTTCGGCGCGTGCCAGGTCTGACTGAAGGGCCTGGTTGCTCCCCTGCAGCTCAACCCCCTTTTCCATGAGGTCCTTCACATCGACCGCAAGCTTGCCGAGCTTCTCCTCCTTTTCGGTGTCCTTCTTTGTGTACCCTACGAGGAAGTTCCTCAACAGGAGCACGTCGGTCCCGATCTGCACGATAAGGAGAATGGGTTAGTAAAAAATTGACTGGAATCGAAGAGGAGAAAGATCCGAGCTCGGACTTACCGTGAAGAGCTGCGGGAGGATCCCGAGCAAGGCATCGGCATAGTCCCGGCCGCCCCGAAGTCGGCGGTCCCGGGAAGTGCAAGCAAACTCCATCACCTTTTCTGTGAGCCCCTGGTCACGGATCACGGAGCACCGGTTGGAGATCGTCGGTGGCGGGGCTGTCAGGTTGGCCGCAGGGGAGACCAACCCCCGGGCGGGACTGCCACCATCGGAGCACTGGCTGGAGTCACGGGCGGCGCCGTCGGGGCTGCGGTGATGCCCAGGCCAGCACGGGGTGGAACCGCTGCCGGTGGGCCTCCCTCTGCAGCGGCCCCATCAGGTCAGACGACTGGAGCATCGGTGGCCCAGGCCCGAGGCAGCCTGGGCAGGGGAGCTGCAACTGATGGACCAGGCGCGGGCACCGGCACGACCTCCTGGCTCGCCTCGGTACGGGCCCTCTTCGCCGCCGGCTCGTCTACCTCGGCGGTGTCCCTCTGAGCCGCGCCCTCCAAAAGGTTCTCCAGAGAAAACCTCATGCCTGCGACAGAAAGAAAGTCGGTCAGCTCGGCTAAAAGAAGAAGAAAAGAATGGGGGAACGGAGAAGTGAGAGAAAGGCTGAGCCTCACCCGGCTCCCAGATGGGACTGATCCCCACCTCGAACAAGTTATGCTCCGAGAGCAGAACATCGAGCGCTGGGACCACGTCGCTCAAAAGCTGGAAGTAAGCCTCCTGGTCCGTCGGTTCGACCTGGGAGTTCCGGTTCGGAGACCGATCCGGTTCGCTCCAGGCCCAGTCGACATCTTTGACCGAGGCAAAGAAAAATCGGTTCTTCCAACCCTTGATGGAAGAAGGGAGGTCGAACCGAAGACACCTGGGCCGAGGCGAGATGTACCACCAGCCGTCATCAGTGGAGTACCTCTTCAGGGTGAACAGAGCCCTGAAGAGGGAGAAACGGGCAACAAATCCGTGGAAATGACAGAAAACGACAAAGGAGAAGATGACCCGGATGGCATTGGGAGCCAACTGGGCCGGAACCAGACAAAAATGGCTGAGGAACGAAAGGAAGAAGGGGTGCAGAGGAAACCAAAGACCCCCAAGGAGAAAGTCCTCATAGAAAGCTATGCGGCCGGGGCCACTTGAGGTGACGCGATCCCCGGGCCACGGAAGAGAGAGACGGATTGACCCCGGGATGCCATAGACCTCCCGGAGCAAGGAAAGGTCACCTTCGGTCATCGTCGAAACGTGACCGGAGGGACCGACAGAAGGAAGGGCCGGAGGAGGAAGAGAAGAAATAGGAAGGGCAGACACGACGGGAGGAGACCTAACACCCCTAGGGATGCCTATGGTGATACCCCTAGGCTGGAGTCGCCTGCGGGTCTCCTCCGGGATCACTTCCTCTTCCGAGGAGGAAGACGATGGAGTCCTCGGCCGGGACGGACCGGCCTCGTCCGGGTTAGAAGAAACATGGCGGCGGCGCGCCATGGAAAAGAAAATGGTGAGGAAAGGACCCTAGAGGAAAGGGGTGGAGCGAAGAAGGAAACGGAGGCACTCACCGAAATGCACTGTGCAACGCGGGGGAGTGGGAGATAGCCTGCAGCAAACCACCGACGGAGCAAGGGAAAGGGCCTCGTTCCGGAAAGTCCCCTCCTTTTCAAACTCAATCGACAGCAGCCGTACCCGTCATTCAGCTCCGGGCCATCGGATGGATGCCGCGTGGATGCATGCCTGACACCGATGCCTCGGTTGCAGGGAAACAGTCTCTATTTCGAAGTGATGCATTAATTGCGGCCGAATAAGTGACACGTGGTAGCCTCTAATAGGGCTTTGGGCACACCAAGGAACGGCGACGAGGATCGTGGCAATCATGGCGTGAGATCTTTGCCTTCCCCACGTCATCTCCGTATTTAATCCCCATGTCCCGTTCCACGATGCCTTAATGAAATGGGGGGTTGGGGGGCAACTGTTACGGCCGTAACGATGACGTGGCATGTCTCATATTTCGTTGGGCGTGATTTGAGCCACGTGGAGTTTTTTTGGCTGAGTCAGATGCAGCTCCACCCCGATCAAGGTCGAGTTTGGTCCGGGCCCTTCTGCCACTCCGCCAGGTATCCACCCAGGAGGGGTCCACCTCGGCCGAAGCCGACGGCTCCCCTGCTCCCTCGCCAGGTGGCACCCTGAGACGGTCCCACCTCGGTCGAGGTCGAGCCGGGCTCCTTCGCCAGGTGGCGCTCGGAGATGGGACCACCTCGGCCGAAGTCGAGCGACCTTTTGCCGCTCCGCCAGGTGTCCACCCAGGAGGGGTCCACCTCGGTCGAAGCCGACGGCTCCCCCGCTCCCTCACCAGGTGGCACCCTGAGACGGTCCCACCTCGGTCGAGGTCGAGCCGGGCTCCTTCGCTCCTTCGCCAGGTGGCGCCCGGAGACGGGACCACCTTGGCCAAAATCGAGCGACCTTCTGCCGCTCCGCCAGGTGTCCACCTAGGAGGGGTCCACCTCGGTCGAAGCCGGTGGCTCCCCCACTCTCTCGCCAGGTGGCACCCTGAGACGGTCCCACCTTGGTCGAGGTCGAGCCGAGCTCCTTCGCCAGGTGGTGCCCGGAGACGGGACCACCTCGGCCAAAGTCGAGCGACCTTCTGCTGCTCCGCCAGGTGTCCACCCAGGAGGGGTCCATCTCGGTCAAAGCCAGCGGCTCCCCCGCTCCCTCGCCAGGTGGCACCCTGAGATGGTCCCACCTCGGCCGAGGTCGAGCCGGGCTCCTTCGCTCCTTCGCCAAGTGGCGCCCGGAGATGGGACCACCTCGGTCGAAGTCGAGGGACCTTCTGCCGCTCCGCCAGGTGTCCACCCAGGAGGGGTCCACCTCGGCCGAGGCCGGTGGCCCCCCCTGCTCCCTCGCCAGGTGGCACCCTGAGACGGTCCCACCTCGGCCGAGGTCGAGCCGGGCTCCTTCGCCAGGTGGCGCCCGGAGACGAAACCACCTCGGCCGAAGCCGAGCAACCTTCTGCCGCTCCGCTAGGTGTCCACCCAAGAGGGGTCCACCTCGGCCGACGAGTGCCAGCCTATACAGAGAAGGTCCCGAGGAATGGGAGCGCGAGCTCCGAGGTTGCCCCTCGAGCCGTGTGCACCGCACTCCGAGAAAGGCGCCCCGTACAGTCGGCGGCGACATGCGAAACATCACTTACATCGGCCCGACAGGTTCCACAGTCGAAAAGCGAGGCCCTGACAAAACAGGACCCAATAACAGACAACGTTGGTGCCTAGGAAGGAGAGCGCTCACGCTCGGCCCGAGGTCTGGTCGGCGATCTGACCAGTGCCCCCCTCCCCTACTCTTTCCTCGCTAGGATCGGCAAGCGAGACCGGAAAGCCGCCCGGCTCGCTGATCCAGAAGGGGAAAGGGAAAGAGATGGAGGAGAGGAGATGAAAGCGACAAATGAGCCTCCCAGGAGCGGAAAACGAGAGGGCAACAGGAGGAGATAAAAGGAAGGAGAGAATAGACGACAAGGTAAGTAGGCAAGCAAGGAATAAAGACGGGAAAAGGCTGGAGACTCCGCTCCAAGAGCAAGATCCAAGGTCCCAAGAGGGGGCCCTTTGGCATGAGCTCGGCGGAGGAACCCAGCCGGGCTTTTATTCTTTCTGGCACCTTTCTTGCTAGCACGTTCTCTGAGTCTGGGACTCCTTCGGGGGCCCGTCTCGGAGAATCTGTTCCCTCCCGCCGTCTACTAACTTGACCGTCGGAGCTCCCTCGCCGGAATCCCTGGTCAGGGTCTCTGAGCTTGCCTTGCAGGTTTGATCAAGCCAGGAGACCCCAGGGACGAGACGGTCTAGTCAGATCGGCGGCTCCGAAGCCACAAGCGCGGCGGCGGGATCGGCAACAATGCATAAATAGATTTATTTGTTTAATTTTTTGCAAATATTTTGATACATGCCTACATGCAACATGAATAGATTAGGTTTTGGGCGGAGCAGTTTTCCATTGCATGTTTTTTAAAAAAGTTTTTAAAATCCATCCTGCTCCCGTAGCTATTTGCATGCTTAGTGTAGGATCCTGTCAAACAACCTGCACCGTTTTTCTTTTAGAGGCACTTCAGGAGAGGGTAGGAAAAAGATCGGCGGTAGAGCTGGCCATCCATCAAGACGAAGCGGGTGGCTTTCCTTCTGATGAGACCAGCTTCTTTGTGGTCTTCCGGCAGTAGGTCGTCTCAGATGTACTTGATATACTTGTCCATCCATGGTGGGGACACCTGAGACACCAGAATAAGACAGAGGCTTTTTTCAACCCTCTGTAAATTGATCAATAATTTATGAGTCCATCTGTAATAAGGGCTTAGCTCATCTGAGTCCATTTTAGTTGTTATTTGAGTATTTTTAGTTGTTATTTCAGTTCTGTACTAGTCAGCTCATGTTGAGCTAGTTCAGTCCAATGCTAGTCAGCTCATGTTGAGCTAATTTTATTTTTTCGAGTCCTGTCCAAGCATACTGAAGACTCAAGACTATATCATACAAGTGAAGACCAAGTCCAACTAGATTGAAGACATGGAAGTATAGCCCAAGTCCAACCTAGCTTGAAGATTTGAAGACCCCAGGAGGAAAATTCAGAAAACCCTGATTTCTTGCAGATGCCCTCCAGATGCCCAGATTCCCTTCCAGATGCCAAAGTATACTCATAGATAAGGGCATCCATGATTCCAAAGGTCCATCTGCATCCTAGCCCAAAGAAATCAAGCCCAGGTGCCAAGCCCAAGCCCCTAAGAAGCAAGATACCAGGGAATATTCCTGCTACCTGGCTACCAGGCCACCCCAGCTTCCAGAGGCCCAAACTCATGCACCCGAGCCCCTTTGGGCTGGCCTTTTGCTGCTCCTAGAAGCCCAACACGCCCCCTAGGCATCCTTGGAGTCTTGACCAAGTCAAGAAAATTTTTAGGGATTTTTCTACCTAATATTTCTTATTTTCTCGCTAGGGTTTGAGAGGGAAAAGGATTCTTATGTAAAGACTTATATACCCTTACTTGGAGCCCAAGGTTAAGGGTCTATTTAAGGGACCCTAGCCTCTTGTATGAGGGAGTTTTTGATGAATGAAAACCTTGAGTTCTTCTATTGAGTGGTGTGATACCCTGCTGTGTGCATAAAGGGGTTTGTGAGAGTTCTTCTTCCCGGTGTTTGCAATCATCTTCCTGCTGCCAACAAACCCTCCAGATCCCTGGATGCCCACTCCAAAAGAAGCCTTTCCTTGCTGTTTTTACTTTGTTTTCTTGTTCCTTTGTGAGCTTTCTAACCCGTGACAGGTCGTTTGCAGGTCCCTGAGTTCCTACGAATCCAACGACTCCAGCCAAGCCTCAATCGGATCACCGAGCAGAAAGCCGGGTATCCGCGGGTCTTTGGCTCGGTTTTCCAGGCCGCATCCGTCGAGGAACGAGAGACCCCTTCACTGCGATCTTCACAGACGTTGTCAGGTACACCCTCTACCTCCAGTAGTTTTATTGTAGGAGAACTTGCCCTAACCGAGGCTTCTCAGCCCCGGCGGTCCTTCTTTGCTACTTTTCTAGGTCCTAATCTGCATGCTGATATTCAAAAATTCATACAAAATTCCCTAAAAATAATATTGATCTAAAATTTGGGAATTAATCACCTAACTCAACATGTAAAACATACAAAAAAAATTGCTTGCATATTAGTTCCCCATCATTTGGAATCAGAGCTTAGATTAGGGCTTGTTTTCTGCAATTTTTCAGTCCGTATATACTCTATTATTTTAATTATTTCTCCCTGTTAAAAACTCGAAAAATTCTGAAATTTATTTTCCTGGATTTATCATAATTCACAGTAATTTTAAAAATTTCTCTAGATTTTATTATGGCATGTGAATTTTCTGCAAGCCGAAATAGGGCCTGAAAATTCTCGGCTCTGTTTTTTTTAGCAAGACATGTTTGGAAGTTTTAGGGTTTTGTTTAGGAGTTTTTGCATATTTCTTAATTTTAGTATATTTCCAGTATATTAGGTCATGATTTGCAAGTTTTCTTCTATTTAAAAAATACCAAAAAAAAAATACATATTTTCCAAAAATATCAAAAAAACAAATATCTAAACCCTAATTTGCATCCTCATATGCCTGCCATCATTGCATAATTTACTTTTAAGGGCACTCTTGCTATATCAGATGGGGGGAGGATTTGATCACCTCTCCTTAGCCCAAAACCACATCCCTTGCATTCAGTCCCAAGCCTTAACCTAAAATTAATTAGACTTAATTTACCTTAGTGGGCTAGGGACATCAACTGGTCGGGTCCGGGGTAGTGTTAGATCACTGTGTCAAGTTAACCTGTGTGTGCCTTGTGCTCAGTGTCTAGAATGGTGGTTTAGGGATTCAATCCCGAAGGGCTTGTGTGCTGGTCCGCCTACCTGGCCAATCTCTGATTGGTATCTAGGATTGGCAATCAGGGACCTAACACTCCCCTTACACCTGCCTGGCTGAGTACAGGGTTACTATAGGCTAGTTTGCCACCCTGATTGAGCATCTAGTTTGGACTTTAGGTCTAGTCAGCTATAGTCGGTCTGATCGAATCTTGCATGAGCACTAGATCAGGAGTTTCATATCACCCACCTCCTTCATAAATGTCTGAACCCATGGAAAACTTACAAGCCCAAATAAAAGCCCTAGTTGATCAAATGGCCCAGATGACTACCCAGATGACCCAGTTAACTCAGTCTCGTATTCAAACCAATGATAGAATTGACCATCTTGCCAATAAGTTTGATCAGTTAAAAGTCCGGGTAGGGACCCCAAGAAAAACCCATGGGTCACAGTTTGAGCCAGATCCTGATTCCCCTCAACCTAGGAGGACCCCAAACCCTGATCTATACCATGAGGTCGAACCTAGGAGAGCCCCTTATCCTGACCCGTACTACAATCCTCAACCTAGGAGGACCCCAAACCCTGATCCATACCTTGAGGCTGAACCTAGGAGAGCCCATCGTCATGACCCAATCCCTAGGGTTAGTCCTAGAAGACCCAATCAGGATTTTATAGACCATGAAGATAGATCCTATTTACCCTCTCCCTATAAGCCTAATATACCCACAACCTATAGATCTTATGACTCCAAATCCTATGAACCTAGAAACTATGAATCCATAACCTATGAACCTAGATCCTATGACTCGAGATCCCATGATCATAGATCCTATGCACCCACACCCTATGAGCCTAGTAGACCCAACACCCAATATTCTGACCCATATAGGGAGTCCAACCCTAGGAGAACCAATATTCTGACCCATATAGGGAGTCCAACCCTAGGAGAACCCAGTATTCTGACCCATATAGGGAGTCCAACCCTATGAGGACCCAATATCCTGACCCATATAGAGAGCCCAACCTTAGAAGGACCCCATACCATGATCCATCCTTAGAACCTGACCATAGAGCTAACCCAAAATCCTATGACCCGAGATCCTATAATCCCATGACCCATAGATCTGCACCCTTGTCCTATGAGCCCAGAGAACCCATAACCCCTAAGTATCAGCCTAGTCATGCTTCCCCTAGTCAACTTGAACCCCATAGGATTAGTATCTCTAAATATGAACCTAGAAGTGAGCCACTACCCCTTATACAACCTGAACCTACTAGGAGTAGTACCCATAATCAGAGACCAGAACCTAACCAACTTCCTGCTAGCCGACCTTCTCCAACCATTCCTGAGATTCACAAGGCTTACATTAACGCGGAAGTGTATGAAGCTGATGTGAGCCTAGTGGATGAGTATGAGGGAGAAGAGGAGACACCTTTAGATGACCTAGAATTAGCTGACCCAATAGATACCCAGGTAAAAGCCAACCTAGAGGTAGTTGACCTTGACCACATCCAACCTAAAGCTATAGTGGAAGAACAAATAGAGGAAGAGAACCTGGGTACTGCTACTAGAGCCTTACCTGAGGAAACCATAGAGGAGAGCCAAATTATAGAGTCTTGTCCTAAAATACAAGAACCTGAAGAATTTATTAAGGACCTGATCTCTTTGAATCTATACCTTCAAGATGAGCCTCCTCCTATAGTTCCCATTAAGGACCTCTTCCCTGAGATTAATAACCCATCCTTCCATTATACAAACCCCATAGATATACCGCAACCCCATAAGGTTAACCTCATTTGTATAGGATTAGTTCCTGACACCCCGTCTTTTATCCTACTTTATCCAACTAACCATGAACCTTTTTCTCTACCTTACCAAACTAATTCTGAACCCACTTCCTATTTTCTGCCCTTTCCTGACACCTCCAGCATTTCTAGGATCATTAGATTGCATTTAGCTGAGATTAGCATACTGCATGCATTCATCACGCATGTTAGGTTTGCATCTTACTTCTGGCATACTCTTTGGAATTTGCTAGGAGTTCACTATAAATTTCATGTGCATGTCAAGCTAGGATCAAACCTAGAGAACCTATAATCTATTAGGTTTAGATCCAAAGAGTTCAATAAAATTTCCTTCGATAGGAATGCATAGTCGAGTCTGTTAGGTGTCAGTATGAGTCCTTTGCATCATTTGTCTGCATGTGCCTAGCATGTTCACCACCCGCACTAATCTTAAAACAACTGGCTAATTTTCGAAGAAGGGTCAAAGAATTTGATGTAGTGGATTCTATCTTGGTTAGGCTTAGACCTAAAAGAAGCTTCATGCTCGCAGAGCCGGACCTTTTAAAGTGATAGAGAAGGATTGGATCAAATGCCTAGGTGTTAGACTTGCCTTCGGATTTGGGCATTAGTTATAGCTTCAATATTACAGACCTGGTTGAGTATAGGAAACCGGCAGCGATACCTAGTAAGGCCTTTGGACCTATTCCTTTTCATTGTGAGTGACCCTAACCCAGAGTGTCCACTAACAAATTGGCCTGAGAGAGGAGAACGGATCGAGCGTATCCTGGACGATCAAGCCATCACGACCCAGGGCCATGACTATCAATGCTTCCTGATCCGATGGCAAGGCCAGCCAGAGTCGGACGATTCGTAGATTTCTCGAGAGGACTTGCAACGCCTCAACCCAGACCTTCTCGAGAGATATGTGAGCCAGTCTGATCTTCACTCGACAGGGTCGAGTTCCTCCCACCCCGGGAGAATTGGTGGGGACACCTGAGACACCAGAATAAGACAGAGGCTTTTTTCAACCCTCTGTAAATTGATCAATAATTTATGAGTCCATCTGTAATAAGGGCTTAGCTCATCTGAGTCCATTTTAGTTGTTATTTGAGTATTTTTAGTTGTTATTTCAGTTATGTACTAGTCAGCTCATGTTGAGCTAGTTCAGTCCAATGCTAGTCAGCTCATGTTGAGCTAATTTTATTTTTTCGAGTCCTGTCCAAGCATACTGAAGACTCAAGACTATATCATACAAGTGAAGACCAAGTCCAACTAGATTGAAGACATGGAAGTATAGCCCAAATCCAACCTAGCTTGAAGATTTGAAGACCCCAGGAGGAAAATTCAGAAAACCCTGATTTCTTGCAGATGCCCTCCAGATGCCCAGATTCCCTTCCAGATGCCAAAGTATACTCATAGATAAGGGCATCCATGATTCCAAAGGTCCATCTACATCCTAGCCCAAAGAAATCAAGCCCAGGTGCCAAGCCCAAGCCCCTAAGAAGCAAGATACCAGGGAATATTCCTGCTACCTGGCTACCAGGCCACCCCAGCTTCCAGAGGCCCAAACCCATGCACCCGAGCCCCTTTGGGCTGGCCTTTTGCTGCTCCTAGAAGCCCAACACGCCCCCCTAGGCGTCCTTGGAGTCTTGACCAAGTCAAGAAAATTTTTAGGGATTTTTCTACCTAATATTTCCTTATTTTCTAGCTAGGGTTTGAGAGGGAAAATGATTCTTATGTAAAGACTTATGTACCCTTACTTAGAGCCCAAGGTTAAGGGTCTATTTAAGGGACCCTAGCCTCTTGTATGAGGGAGTTTTTGATGAATGAAAACCTTGAGTTCTTCTATTGAGTGGTGTGATACCCTGCTGTGTGCATAAAGGGGTTTGTGAGAGTTCTTCTTCCCGGTGTTTGCAATCATCTTCCTGCTGCCAACAAACCCTCCAGATCCCTGGATGCCCACTCCAAAAGAAGCCTTCCCTTGCTGTTTTTACTTTGTTTTCTTGTTCCTTTGTGAGCTTTCTAACCCGTGACAGGTCGTTTGCAGGTCCCTGAGTTCCTACGAATCCAACGACTCCAGCTAAGCCTCAATCGGATCACCGAGCAGAAAGCCGGGTATCCGCGGGTCTTTGGCTCGGTTTTCCAGGCCGCATCCGTCGAGGAATGAGAGACCCTTCGCTGCGATCTTCACAGACGTTGTCAGGTACACCCCTCTACCTCCAGTAGTTTTATTGTAGGAGAACTTGCCCTAACCGAGGCTTCTCAGCCCCGGCGGTCCTTCTTTGCTACTTTTCTAGGTCCTAATCTGCATGCTGATCTTCAAAAATTCATACAAAATTCCCTACAAATAATCTTGATCTGAAATTTGGGAATTAATCACCTAACTCAACATGTAAAACATACAAAAAAAATTGCATGCATATTAGTTCCCCATCAATCCAGCTTGGCTCGGGGGCTACTTGTTGCACCTCCTCGAGGCTTTCGTAGCTCGGGCTCTCGAGATATTCGATATAGGCGCACCTAGGGATGAGTCCAGTAGGGTCGCGAGCCTTGACAATGCATCCGCACGAGCGTTCTCTCCACGGGAAATATGGAAAATATGGAAGTAACGGAAGCCTGCTATGCTCGAACGGACCCTCTCCAGGTACTTCATCATCTGGGGATCTCGGGCCTCGTACTCTCCGAAAACTTGTCCGGCAACCAGCTGGGAGTCGGTGAAGACCTTGAGATTCTGTACGCCCAGCTCGCGGGACACCTTATGGCCCGCGAGGAGCGCCTCGTACTTCGCTTGGTTGTTTGTGGCGGGGAATTTGAAGCGAAGTGCACACTCTATCACCACTCCGTCGAGATTGGCGAGGATGAGGCCTACTCCGCTCCGCAAGAATTGGAGGTGCCATCCACGTGGAGGATCCAAGGGTCCTCCAGCGGGTCGAGCTCAGCTTTGCTCTCCGGGACCATCTGCTCTAGTTTCTCGGGAAGCCCTGTACATTCGAATCACGAAGTCGGCTAGGACTTGGGCCTTCTATGATGACCTCGGTCGATATGCGATGTCGTACTCGCTCAGCATCAGAGACCATTTGTCTAATCTTTCGAAAATCTTGGGGTGGCTTATGTTGGCTCCACCCAGTGATTTTGATGAATAACAAAACATTGAGTGCATATTGTATACTAATGTTGATTTCAAGTTATGAGTTTTCAGGAAGAAAGCACCTCAAAATTCCAAAAACTTATGTTTCATGGCATGTAATGGCACGAAGCATTTTTCACGAATCCGGACATCCTACTCATTAAAAAAGGGCATCTAATTGATCAAATTTTATGTATTTATGATTCATTTAAATTTCAAGAATTATATTTATGTTTTCGAGGCCATTTATACTTGAATCTGAGCTTTTTCAGTCTCAAGTGTCGATACTTGGAAAGTCAAGTGTCGACACTTCAGCATTTGGCACAGATCAAAATCCTTGGCATGTCAAGTGTCGACACCCAGAACCAAGTGTCGACACTTAGGTTTCCAAGTGTCGACTCAAGGCTTGAGAATTTTGAAAATACAGAACTTTGTCATTTGAGAATTTTTGGGTCAAGTGTCGACACCTGTGCATCAAGTGTCGACACTTGAAAGTTCAAGTGTCGACACCTAGAAATCAAGTGTCGACCTTGACAGCCAAGTGTCGACACCTGACAGCCAAGTGTCGACACTTGCAGCCTGACAGCTCTAACGGATCTATTTTTCTGGCTTGCAGAACTTGCTTTTCAAGCTCCAAACGGCTATTTCCGAGGTTCCAACGGTCACAAACATTTTTTGGAAGGTTCTTGGTATATTTAACCTCCACCAACCTCATTTTAAAGATAAGGAAGTGTATTGAAGTGCATTCAAGTCTACTCAAAAGCCAAAAAGCCAATATTCTCTCAAATACTTCACATCAAAAGCCTCTTATAGTTTGATTACTTGAAAAGCCTACAAGCTCATCCTTACTTCATTCCAAAAGAGGTACTTTGAAGGAGATTCCAATGAAGAGTCAAGACAAAGCATCAACTTGAGCTTCAAAGATTCCATTCTACTCTTGAAGAGAGTTTGTTTTAGTATTAAAATTGTATATCTGTTTTTTACATTGTGATTTGACCTTGCTTTCAAGGGTGTCTTGAAAGAAGGTTATTGTGGTTTGTTGGTGAGCCAAAGGGATAAAACCAACTAGGGTTAACTTGTGAGCCCGAAGACAAAACAAGTGTTAAGGTTTGTTGGTAAGCCTAAGTGATAAAACCAACTTTGGTTTTGACTTGTGAGCCTTGAGAAAAACAAGTCAACTGTAATCTTGTTTGGATTATAGTGAAATTCCCAAGGGTGGCTTGGGGAGTGGACGTAGGTGCTAGGTTTGCACCGAACCACTATAAACCTTGTGTTTGTGTGTGATTGCTCTCTTCCTCTCTTGCTCTTTTGATTATTGCTACCGCTTTAAATATCTTGCATTGAATTCATCATTTACACAAGCACCACTAGTCTCTCTCTTTATTGTTTTAAATTTTTAAAAGACCCAATTCACCCCCCCTCTTGGGCTCCATTTCTGGGCAACAAGTGGTATCAGAGCGTCGGTACTCTCTTGTAGGTCCAAGGATCTTGAGTAAAAGATCATGGCATCCCCAATAGGAATGGATATTGTTGAAGGTCAAGCTTCAAATCGTCCCCCACTTTTTAATGGCACAAATTACACATACTGGAAGACACACATGTGCATATTTATTCAAGCTCTTGACTATAATTTGTGGAGGACAATTGTAAAAGGTCCTCATCAGCCTACGATGTTGATTAATGGCATTCTCACTCCAAAGATGGAAGATGATTAGGATAAAAATGACATTAAGCAAATCGAGCTTAATGCTAAGGCTATGAATCTATTATTCTGCTCTCTTAATCCAAGTGAATTTAATAGAATATCTAATTGTCTCTCCACCAAGGAGATTTGGGATACACTTGAGGTTACGCATGAGGGTACACACCAAGTGAAAACCACCAAGGTCAACATGCTTATTCACACATATGAAATGTTTAAAATGGAACCTTCTGAGTCTATTAGTGAGATGTATACTAGGTTCACAAACATTGTGAAATGGCATGAGAAGCCTAGGAAAAATTATTTCTAACGGTGAACTTGTGAACAAACTTCTCAGGTCTCTACCAGCTTCGCGGGATGCAAAAGTCACAGCTATTGAAGAAGCTAAGGATGTCAATACTCTCCCACTGGAACAACTGTTAGGTTCTTTAATGACCTATGAGCTCTCCTCAAACAAAAGAATGGAGAGGTTGACAAAAGAAGAAGGTAATTGCATTCAAATCTATTGCGAGAGAGGAATCAAGCGAAGATTCCGAAGAAGATGATGAAAAAGATGAGACGGCTCTATTAGCAAGAAAATTCAGAAGGTTCATGAGGAAGTAAAAGTTTAACTACAAAAAGAAACCTCTGAAAGGTGAGCCGAGTAAAGAAAAGGACAAAGAAAAGGAGAAGGAGCAGCCTACTTGCTTTGAGTGCAAAAAACCCGGCCATTTCAAGGTAGACTGTCCCTTGCTAAAGAAAAGCAGAAGAAAGCTGAGAAAGAAAGCAATGATGGCAACCTGGAGTGAAAGTGAAGACTCTAGTTCTGAGGAAGAACAGCAGGAGGTAGCAAACTTCTGTCTGATGGCTGATCATGATGAGGTATGTTTCGAAACAGAAAATGAATTTACTTTTGATGAGCTTCATGAAGTTTTTGACGAATTAGTCATAGAATTTCAAAAATTAAAATCAAAACATAAAGATATAAAGAAGCAAAATTTGGATCTAGCCAAAACAAATAACAAGCTTTCAAATGAAAATGAATGCCTTCTTATTCAAAATAAAAAATTAAATGATAAGATTGTAGCACTTGAAAAAGAAAAAGATGTCTTGAAAAAGAAAAGTGACTCACTTTCAAATAAAAATTTGTCAAAACAAAGCAAAGGATTTTTAAATGAAAACAAAAGATATAAAGAAGAAATTGAAAAACTAAAACCTTTTGTAGAAAAATTTACTTACAGTTCTAAAAAATTGAATTTACTCTTAAATAACCAAAGAGCAGTATTTGACAAAGCAGGTTTAGGATTCAGAACTCATAAGAAACAAAAACTCTTTAAAAATTTCTTTGTGCCTGTATCTTCATCCATTACTTGCTATACTTGTGGTACTAAAGGACACAAATCTTATATGTGTAGCAAAAGAAGATTAAATAACGCTAAGAAAGTTTGGGTTCCGAAAGGAACCAATGCCACTAACCAAAAAGGACCCAAGATGGCTTGGGTACCTAAAGTCTCCACTTGATCTTTATTGCAGGTATGCCTTGCAACCAATAAGAAAATGATGTGGTACCTTGATAGCGGTTGCTCAAGGTATATGACAGGAGATGTGGAGCAGTTCTCATCACTAGAATATCAAAATGGTGGCAATGTAACTTTTGGTGATAATGGAAAGGGCAAAATTATCGGTATTGGTAAAGTCCATATCACCCCTTCTTCTTATATTGATAATGTCTTATATATTGATGGTTTGAAACATAACTTGCTTAGCATTAGTCAGTTTTGTGACAAAAACTTTAAAGTTGTTTTTGAATTTTCCTTATGCATTGTTTCTAGTCTTGGTCCCTCTGGTCAAGCTCGTCTTGCTCCGGAGTCCTCCCCGAGTGCTCGGGCCCCTGGGAGTGTCTGGAAGCAATGCTGTACTGGCTGGGACGTATCCCTCATCTCCCCCACACCGCAAGGGGTTGAGAACTGGACAAGCAACCTCTTGGTAGAGACGATAGTGTTGAGGAGGTTGAGCCCAGGTCGGCCCAAGATCATGTTGTAAGGTGAAGGAAGCCTGACAACCGTAAACATCATCATGACGGTGTTCTGCCGAGGTGGGGTCCCGGCAGTGACCGAGAGAGTGATTTCTCCCTCCACCCTTGCAGAATCTCCCGTGAAACAAACAAGGGGAGTATATACTGGCTTGAGCTGAGTAGGGGAGAGATTCATCCGGGAGAAAGCATCGTAGAAAAGTACATCCATAGAGCTTCCACTATCTACCATGATGCGCTTTACAGGATGCTTTGCGATCATCATCTTGACGACCACGGCATCATTGTTTACATTTTTCTTCCCATTATCCTCTTCCCTCATAAAGGGGAGTACATAATTAGAGTTCTCTGCCCCCCGGGTCCTCTTGGACGCGTGCTCGGCTCCCCAGGAGATCATGCCCACCGGCTTCTCGGTGGGGCGGTTGTCGATGGCTGGAGCTAGCGGGAGAGCAACGAGCGCCTGGGACTCTGGTCAAGTTCTGTCGCCCACATATTTTTCGAGGTATCCTCTCTTGATGAGATCTTCGATCTTCCACTTGAGATTGCGGCATTCCTCGGTGTCACGGCCGTGGTCACGGTGGAAGCGGCAGTACTTCATCTTATCCCGGGTGAAGGATGGCTTCAACGGCGGAGGATGCCTCAGATAGGTCTCGCCCTCAATCTCCAAGAGGATCTTCGTTCTCGGGGCGAGAAGGGGAGTGAAGTTCCCTTGAAGGGCGGGGGCGTTCCTCGGCCTCGATGCTGGTCGGGAGCTATGAGCTGGCGATCCCGGCCTCCGCACTTCGGGCTTCTCGGTGGGCGCCGGTCCCTTCAGCGGCTTCCCATCGAGCTCCTGCCTCGTACGATCCACCTCCTTGGCACGGATGTACTTTTGAGCCTGGAAGAGTAGCTCAGCGTAGGTCTTCAGGGGCTTTTTGTCGAGCGAATAGGTCAGGCGGGAAGTCCTGAGCCCTCGCTTTAGAGCTAGCATCGCCACCAGCTCCTCCAGGCTGTAAATCTCCAATGCAGTGGCCTTGAAGCAAGCCACGTAATCTTGTAGTGGCTCACGGTCTTGCTTCCTGATGGAGAAGAGGCTGTCTGGCTCACGCGGCATCCTCCGACAGGCGTCAAAATGAGCCACGAACTTCTGCCCCAGCTGGGCAAAAGAGATAATGCTTTCTGGCTTGAGGCGGGTGTACCATACCCGCGCCGCCTTTCGAAGAGTAGCAGGGAAGGCGACACATAGAAGGGCATCGGTAGCCCCCTGGACCCTTATGAGGGCCCGGTAGCTTTCTAGGTGGTCCAGGGGGTCGGTGGTCCCGTCATAGGGATCCACCTGCGGCATGTGGAACTAGCGGGGAATTGGCTCCGTTTGGATCTCCTGGGAGAATGGGGGGCGGGCATCATATCCCGCTGGCTCACTAGTGGAGCCAAGCAAGTTGGCGAACCAGCGGGCAAACTTCGCCAGCTTGCGGTCGTGCTCCTCCAAGTGCTTCTCCGCCAGGTGCCTGATGGCTTCGTTTGTGGACCCCTCCGCTGAGGGGGGCGGAGATGGTGACGCAGACTCGCGGTGTCCATGGTGAGGAGCTTTACCCTTCCTGCCTTGGCGGGGTTTTGGTGCCCCCCGGCCAAGGTACGGTGAGCAGCTTTCTTCGCCAGTAGAGCTGGCCCGCCATCGCTTCATTGGGGCCTGGTGAGTACCCCGAGGGTCTATGGCTGCCCACGGCTGCGAAGGCCTCCCATGGAAGGATCGCAGGCTGTCACGGGGTATTGCGACGTAGGCCGCGGGGGTCTCTGGCTATTGGTGGGTAGCCAGAGACCGGTGCTGGTGCTGATGCTAGAGCTGGCGCACCGCCGCAGTGAGAGTGTGCATCTGCTGGGCAAGTGCGGTCAGCTGGGTCTCCAGTGGGGGCAGTTGAACCGGGGTAGGCACTTCCATCTCCGATCCATGCAGGTTCCTGTGAGAAGGGGATGCCTTCGCACGGCTGGGAGAAGCTCCCCTTGCCCGGGTGGTCACCATCCTCCCAATGGACCGGCTAAGAAGGGTTTGAACTGGATCAAGTGTCGTTCTCCCCCTTCCTGGCGCGCCAATCTGTTGCCGCCTGGATCGTTGTGGCCCGTAGCTGCTGATGGTGTCGGGTGGTCTGCGTCCGCCCATCAGGGATGCCTCCGGTGCCTCATGACCTGCAAGATAGCCAACGTCAGTGACCCGGGCCAGGGATTCCGAAGGGGGCACTCCGATGGTCAAGTCAGTAACGATCCAGGGGAACATATCCTCTAGTCGAGCCGCTCGGGATGAGCTCCATGCTAGGAGGAGTGAGTGGAGTGTATGGGAGTATGAGTGAGCTGGGAGATGTGGTGGCCGAGGTGGTCTTGCCCTCCTCTCTGGCCTCTCCCCTTCTCCTCTTTCTGATGCAGAACGGAAGCTCTGATACCAAAATTGATGCAGAATGAAAGCTCTGATACCAAAATGATGCAGAACGAAAATGTGGAATGCGGAAGCAAATTAAAATTAATATATTTTTTTTATTTATTTATTTTCAGAAGTCGGCTTTGACTCAAAGGAAAGATAAACTAATGTTGAAAGAAACTAAGAAATGACAGAAAGCACAATTAAAAGGAGTGGATTATCAGAGTAACTCAGAAGTAGGATCGCTGGGGATTGAGAAACCCCCAGACCTAGGGTTTACTCCTCTTTCAAGAAACAGACGAAGAGAGAAGAGAAGGTTTTATACCTGACTGTGATATCTCTCGTTGCTTCAATTGAAGGACACTCTCGAGCAGATTGTAGGATCCTTGGAGACGGGGTATCTTCGCAATGGATCCTCGGATTGTAGTCCTATGGCAAGGTTGGCCTTCTTCTCGAACTCAGGATCTGGAAGAAGAAGAACAAAAAAAAAGAACTAGAAACTCAAAGAAAGACACTGACCTGAGTACTTAATGAAGATTGTTGGATGTAGAAGTTCTGGAGATCTTGATACTGATCTGACTCTCCTTTGAACTGGCTCTGTAGTTGAAACAGTTGATCTGAACCTGGATGCTGGTGACCGGCTTCGATGTGGAAGAGAGGGGCCATGGGATGAAGATGGAAAATTAGGGTTTGGTGGTGGTGGAGTAGAGATGGGTGGACTAAGCTAGGGTTTTGGGGTTGGAGATCTCACACCTCCTCAAGGTTCCTAGGGAACCCGGATTTACTCCCTCACGGAGCTCAACACCTGAATACAAGTGCGAAAGAGAGAAACACAAAGTTGCTCACACAGAAATTGATTTCATTCATCATTTTTTTTAAGAGTTACATAGAGTTGAATATATAGACATAACAAAGAAATAAAATTTCATATACTTCCCATGTGGGACTAATAGGACTAACCCACACTTTAGGCATCAAATTCTCTTCCAAGACTCCTTCCGTGAGTGGGCAGCCCAAAAACTCCAAGAAAACTTGAAAATCAGCTCCAAATGGCAGGTTATGGGGTGTCTCCTAGTATCTCTCCATGAATCAAGGATTTTCCCTTCATGGTTTGGCTCTTTTGGACACCTCCTAGTCTTGCTCCACAAGTTTAGGCTTCTTCCTTTCATGGCTTTGGCACTTTAGGAAACTTTTGGGTGCCTCCTTGATTTTCTCCCCAAGACATGCTCTCTTCCCTTTTATAACTTGGGTTTTTATGGAACATTGTGGGGCACCTCCTTGATCCTCTCTTCAAGAAAAATTCTTGCCATCCTGGCTTGGGTTATCTGGAAAGAAGTTGGCTCCTCCTTGGATTGAGGTATCTTGATGGATTTCTTCCCCAAGTGGCGCATGAAAGAAGGGACCTGCTTTCTTGTGGTGTGGGGACCAAGGCACACTGGATGGAGATGTGGCGCCTCCTGGACTCTGGCGTGTGGCTAGGAGTGTGGCGCCCACTTGCTTGGTCCTGGGAGAAAATGTGGTACCTTGGAGAAGACCTAGACCACTACTAGGACTTGTATTGAGTCAACATGACTCAACAAAATTTAAATTGTAGGGAAATACAGACTCAAACTAAAATTGAGTTGACCAAGTCAACCCTTATTACAAAACCAGAAAATCCTAATTCTTCGGGCAATGTCAATCAGAGATCCAGATGGAGCCCTGAAGTCTTCTTCTGAGTCTGGTGCCCGCACCAATTCTCCCGGGGTGGGAGGAACTCGACCCTGTCGAGTATGGATCAAGTTGGCTCTGGTATCTCTCCAAGAGGTCTGGGTCCAATTCTTGTAATTCTTCTCGGGAGATCCAAGAGTTATCAGAATCTGGCCTTCCTTGCCAGCGGACCAGGTATCTTTGGTATCCTCGATTACGAGTAGAGATAACCTGATCATCCAGGATCTTTTCAATCTGCTCTTTCCTTACAGGCCAGTTTGTTGGTGGACACACAGGGTTGGGTTCACTCTCAAGAGCAAGATTAGGCTCAAAAGGCTTACTGGGAATCACAGCTGGCTCTCTTCTCTCTACTAGGTCTGTAATGTTGAAAGTGGAGCTAATGCCTAGTTCTGAAGGCAACTCGAGCACATAGGCATTGGATCCTACTCTCTTCACCACTCTAAATGGTCCAGCTCCTCTAGCATGTAACTTTCTAACGGTCCCAGGAGGAAACCGTTCAGGCCTTAACCTAATCATTACATAGTCTCCCTCAACAAAAGTTTTGACTCGCCTTTGAGAATCAGCCAACTTCTTATAAGTTTCATTACTTCAATTTATTTTGGCATGAATTTCTTTATGCAAGTCTGTTACTTGCTATGCAAGTGCATCAAGAGACTTGTGTGTGTGGGCTAATAGTGAAATCAGATCAAGTGGTGTGTGAGGCTTGTATGAACAATTTCAAAGGGACTCTAGCCTATAGACCTATTGATCGAAACATTGAATGCAACTTCAGCCCTGGACAAAATACAAATCCCAATTCCTGGTATTCTCACTCAACCAAAATCTGAGACAATGTCCTAAACTCGACTGACGATGCATTCCTAAAGAATGGACTTTATTCAAAGGAACCCTAGGTCTAAACCTAACAAACTAAGGCTCTCTAGGTTTGACCTTGGGTCGGAGGAGGGCATGCAGAGCATGAAAACTTATTATGGATGCCTAGTAGGTGCCATAAGGTCTTCCAGAAGTAGGTGGCAAACCTAATAGGTTCTAAGGAGTCTTGCAACCTAGAGATCTCAGTAAAGTGTAATCCCATAGCTCTAGAAACATGAGAAGATTCAGGGAAGGGTGGGAAATAAGAATCAGAGTTTTGAGGTGGCTTATCAGAAACAAGAAACAAACCTTGGTTATTCAGGATGACCTTAAAATAAGGACATTGTTCTATAGGTGCACTCATCCAAACCTCATGATTTGCTCTAGGAGGGTCTACAAGTGCAAGTTCTAGGATAGGCTGGGTGCTCCTAGAAGGTGGAAGGTTATCAGGAAGATCTTTGGAATGTTTATCTAAAAAGTCCTTTAAGCTACTGTCTTTTTCTTGTTCTTGGACCTTCTCAATGGGTAATTCTTGTGAACCCCTTCCTTCTTCACACTTCTCTACCAGATTTGACTCAGGGGTGTCTTCTTTGGATTCCTCAATGAGTTCAGGGGTATTCTCACTTAAACATTCATTGGTGTAATTTCCTCTTCCTGAACTTCCTCAAAAGGGTCTTCTCTTAGGGTTAGCTCCTGAATTCCTTGAGTGGCAGGGGTCCCCTCAATAACCCCATTAGGTAGGAGTTGGTTAATTGAATTATCAGGAGAGATATCCTCAAATTCTTCTTCTTCATATTCATCTATCAAACTTATGTCAGGCTCATATATTTCTTCCTCAATCTCACTGAAAGGTTCTAATCTATTCTCCTTTGATTCCTCTTTAAGTACGGCTCTGGTCGGGTCAACTAATTTTGGGATGACCATGCCTAACTCCTTCTCAGTGTTATCCTTCTGGTCAAGAGGTGACACAAGTGGAATTGACAAACAAGAGTCTGGTTCACTACGGGTGTCGGATCAATCGGAACTTGACTCAAGTTGGTAGAGGTTGGCTTTAAGTCCAAAGTACTTGATTGGTTATATCTTAAAGACCACTCATAGTCTTGGGCTTCTTGGTAGGCTCGGTCTAACTTATTGGTCTTTTCAAGGCATAGCTTCCTATAAATGTCTGGGTGTAACCCAACCCTAAACCTCGATGTGATCTGAGCTTCGGTCTCAATGGTATGCATTTCATGTCATACCACTGGAAGTCCTCAATATATTTAGACACAGGCCTATTACCTTGTTGCAATTGGTACCATTGGTCTAAAAGTCTTTTCTCATAGGATCTACCTAGGTACCTATCTCTCAACTTACTTCTCATATCTCTCCAAGTATATATTTCCTCTTTTCTTTGA
Organism: Areca catechu; assembly: GCA_021397845.1. Classification (NCBI taxonomy): domain Eukaryota; kingdom Viridiplantae; phylum Streptophyta; class Magnoliopsida; order Arecales; family Arecaceae; genus Areca; species Areca catechu. Next base: position 22,113,607 of record CM038052.1, on the reverse strand, counting down.
TAACACTCACGCTCAATAGCATACCAATGCGACCTAGCATATTTGGTGAATTTGGTTTTGGCCAACCTAACTTGTCCTAATTCCGATATGTTAGTGCACTCAAAATATCGATCCATTTGTTCTTCCCACTTAATATATGTCTCTTGTCTTCCATCAAAAGTGGGTGCATAAGGTTCGGTGTTCCTAACAGGTCCCTTTTCTGAGTCAACCAAGTATGGATATAGGCTCCTAGGGTTATGCTCGGGATCACGGTATAAGGTCCTCCTAGGCTCCTGGCATGGGTGAGGTTGGGGCCTATTAAATTTTGGATCAGGGGTCCAATTTTGATGTCTACGTTTCTCAAGTCCCTGGGCTCGGTCTCTAAACTGGGCAAAACCCTCATTCATATCCTGACTCAATTTGGTCATACTTTCGACAAGAGTTCTAATCATGGCCTCTAAATCAGGTTGGATTTGACCAGGTTGGTAGGGTACTCCATTCTGGGTGGACATGATGATGCAAGCAAGCACACCAAATGAGACTCGATTGAAACGACTACGGGCTAACTAGACCTAGACCCCAAACTAGATGCCCAATCAGAGTGGCAAGCTAGCCTGTAGTAACTCGGGACTCAGCCAGGCAGGTGTAAGGGGAGTGTTAGGTCCCTAATTGCCAATCCTAGACACCAATCAGAGATTGGCCAGGTAGGCGGACCAGCACACAAGCCCTTCGGGATAGAATCCCTGAACCACCATTCTAGACACTAAGTACAAAGCACACACAGAGTAACTAGACAAACTGACTCAACATTAGCCTAGACCCGACTTGTTGGTGTCCCTAGCCTACTAGGGCAAATTAAGTCCAATAAATTTTAAAATTAGGCTTAGAATCGAATGAATGGGTGGTGGTTTTGGGCTAAGAAGAGGTTATCAACTCCTCCCCTTATCTTAGATGCTCAATTGCCCTTAAGATGAATTAGGAGATGATCACTCAAAAAAAATTGAATTGCAGAAACACAGAAACAGAATTGCTATAACTTAACTCTCAGAAATTTTACAAAAACCAATAAATTACAGTAAAATTATATAAAATAGTTTCAATTATACTGGTTCCAGAAAAATAAAAATCACATAATTTGGAGTTACCTACAATGAAAAACAATTCATACAACAGGGCAGTTACAGGCTGAAAACAGAACACTTCCCCGTTTACAATTCCTGCTACGAAGTTGTAACCCAGCGGATCCCCTACACGCCCTAGGAACACCCCGTGGAATGGGAAGAGGAGGCTTGCACCTCGCTTCGTTCCTAGGACCGGACGTCCTGGGGAGTCTACTTCGAGCAGACAAAGTAAAAAAAAGAGACACTCAAAACATGCAAGCAAGTCAGAAACCCTAGACAGGGCTCTGAACCAAAAATGATGCAGAACGGAAGCTCTGATACCAAAATTGATGCAGAATGAAAGCTCTGATACCAAAATGATGTAGAACGAAAATGTGGAATGCGGAAGCAAATTAAAATTAATGTATTTTTTTTTTATTTATTTTCAGAAGTCGGCTTTGACTCAAAGGAAAGATAAACTAATGTTGAAAGAAACTAAGAAATGACAGAAAGCACAATTAAAAGGAGTGGATTATCAGAGTAACTCAGAAGTAGGATCGCTGGGGATTGAGAAACCCCCAGACCTAGGGTTTACTCCTCTTTCAAGAAACAGACGAAGAGAGAAGAGAAGGTTTTATACCTGACTGTGATATCTCTCATTGCTTTAATTGAAGGACACTCTCGAGCAGATTGTAGGATCCTTGGAGACGGGGTATCTTCGCAATGGATCCTCGGATTGTAGTCCTATGGCAAGGTTGGCCTTCTTCTCGAACTCAGATCTGGAAGAAGAAGAACAAAAAAAAAGAACCAGAAACTCAAAGAAAGACACTGACCTGAGTACTTAATGAAGATTGTTGGATGTAGAAGTTCTGGAGATCTTGATACTGATCTGACTCTCCTTTGAACTGGCTCTGTAGTTGAAACAGTTGATCTGAACCTGGATGCTGGTGACCGGCTTCGATGTGGAAGAGAGGGGCCGTGGGATGAAGATGGAAAATTAGGGTTTGGTGCTGGTGGAGTAGAGATGGGTGGACTAAGCTAGGATTTTGGGGTTGGAGATCTCACACCTCCTCAAGGTTCCTAGGGAACCCGGATTTACTTCCTCACGGAGCTCAACACCTGAATACAAGTGCGGAAGAGAGAAACACAAAGTTGCTCACACAGAAATTGATTTCATTCATCATTTTTTTTAAGAGTTACATAGAGTTGAATATATAGACATAACAAAGAAATAAAATTTCATACACTTCCATGTGGGACTAATAGGACTAACCCACACTTTAGGCATCAAATTCTCTTCCCAAGACTCCTTCCGTGAGTGGGCAGCCCAAAAACTCCAAGAAAACTTGAAAATCAGCTCCAAATGGCAGGTTATGGGGGTGTCTCCTAGTATCTCTCCGTGAATCAAGGATTTTCCCTTCATGGTTTGGCTCTTTTGGACACCTCCTAGTCTTGCTCCACAAGTTTAGGCTTCTTCCTTTCATGGCTTTGGCACTTTAGGAAACTTTTGGGTGCCTCCTTGATTTTCTCCCCAAGACATGCTCTCTTCCCTTTTATAACTTGGGTTTTTATGGAACATTGTGGGGCACCTCCTTAATCCTCTCTTCAAGAAAAATTCTTGCCATCCTGGCTTGGGTTTATCTGGAAAGAAGTTGGCTCCTCCTTGGATTGAGGTATCTTGATGGATTTCTCCCCCAAGTGGCGCATGAAAGAAGGGACCTGCTTTCTTGTGGTGTGGGGGACCATGTTGATAATGAAGCTTCAGGGGTTACCCCACTGGAGGACATTGTATCCAGGAATGCTACACTAGCAGGTGAAATAACTATACATTTTAAACAATTTAATATGCATGCGGAAGAATTATTTCATAATCCCAGATCTAACATAAGGCATGTTGCATGTAAAACATATTAACAGGCATGTATAACAATTTATTTGGGCATATAAATAAATAAGCATGATAACATAATGCATAAGAACATAGGAAAGAGCATGGAATAAATCCAATAAATTTGGAATAAACTAATTCCAACAACTTAACATAGTGTACAAATGGAATAAAATATTACCGTATGATTTGGTACTTACTCCCAGTGCCCAGGTGAATAACTAAAATCGTGGTAGACCTTTCACCCACTTGGAATAACTCTAGAATAGAATTGGGATAATGCTGTAATTGGCTGGAATAACTGGGATATGATTATTCCGGTTGTCTTCTTCTTTGAGACGATTCAGAGCTCTGTTTTGAGGCTACAAACCAGCAGCAGGAAAAATCAAATGTAGTTTCTTCTTCTCCCAATACTGAACAGCAGCAAGAGGATATGGTTCTTTTCGATCTTCAACAATAATGGGAAGAAAAATCTCCCAAATATTCGCTTCCAGATCGATGAATCTTTGTTTCAATTTCAGGCGTTGCAGAACTTGAAATAGAGCAGAACTTTATTCTTAAACAGCAACGGAAAAGTTGGGATCGATACTGACTCTCAGGAGTTCAAATGAACTCCCTCTAGAGGGGAGACACGCCGGAGTTCCTAAACCGAGCTTCTTGCACGGTGCTAGCCACAAGAAGCTTCACACGGTGACTGAAAAAAAATGGCAGGAAGAACAGGGAAAATTTCTTCTCTACCGTGAGCACATACAAAAATAATCTCCCTCTTCCTCTCTGTGGGTGGAACAATCTTTCCTCTCTGTGGGTGGGACAATCTTTCTCTTAGCTTCTCTTTTGTTTTGAAAATCAATGTAAAAACTTTCAACAGGAACTCGAAACCTGCACCTTGTTTTTTTTTTTAACTCTGTCTCACACACCGTCTCAAAGAGACTTGGACTGTTATTAAATAAAGGCAATGACCCTCATCCAACATCCACACGATCTCTCTGCAGTTCCAGCAACTGTAGGGAAGTGGGAAAAATAAATTGTTGCATTCATCGTGGACGAAGACTTAGTCTTCATTTAAACCGTCTCAAAACCAAACGATCCACAAAATCAATTTCATTGGTTCAATAGCAATTAAACCGGTTCAATGAAAATTCATCCGGTTCAATCCAATTGAAACTAGTTCAATACTAATTAAAGTAACCGGTCTAGACTAATTGAACCAGTTTCAAATATTCACTTAACCAAGAGAGAGAGAGAGATTTTAATTTTGAATCCTATTCAAATTAAACACAATCCAAATTGGTTCAGTCCAGGTTGATCAGGTATCAACCTGAACCATCCCTGATTGATCTAATGCAGGTCAAATCAATAAGTGTGCTCAGACAATAACCGTGACCAAAAATTACCTAGACGATTCTCAATCGTAATCGGTACCCGGATCAGAGAGAAAAAAAAAACTCTATGGCGTGTGACCTCATAGGTTCGAACCTAAACGGTAGCACTGGAATAATTCTAGTACCAGCACAAGAAACCATCTAGCAATGGGTCTCGGCGTCCGAATAGGTCGAAAATGCGAGAGCAATTTATCGAACCTCTAGCATATGGTTACCGTATAAATCATTCCTATGACCTCTAATGCTCATAACGACCGAGGGTTAGACTGCCAACCCTAATCTGGTCAGACCTCAATATGTCTCAACCTTGCAAGTCAGTGACTCCTCACTAGGACTACCCCGGTCGAGGATTTGCTAAATTGAGACATTGTGAGACATTTAATCCAAACTGTTTGGACATGTCAATTCCATCTTGGTCCATCACTGCTTCACAAGTACTTTCCTATACCCAGAAACCTTTCATCACCGAATTAGAAATCCGGGTAGTCTGGCACCAAAGCACAGGGAGTTTCTTGCAAGCTACCATGATGACCTCAGGTAGAGGGACATATATACCCATATCCAATCATGAGTTTCCCTTTGGCAGAAAAGAGACTGCACGGAGTCACGTTCAATATGATATCACATATCCTACTTACAGATCACATCAGTGTCACCACACTCCTTTGGTCAAGAGGACAACCAAACGATGTGATTCACAACAACCTATACTTGATACATTGCTGTCCAGTATAATGTATCCTTTGGTTGTGAACCTTTTTTAAGGACCACTTGATATATCCTCTCTATATCAAAATCATTGTAGTCCTAAGGACTTCATCACATATAAGAGTTCTTTATAGGGAAATGTCAATAGTGATGAACTGCCAAAATAATCTTTTATTAATTCATATACAATGTACAATATAATGCTCAACCGCCTACAGGTTAGGTGATTGGCTTTGGGACACAATTCCCAATAGACCAAGGCACACTGGATGGAGATGTGGCACCTCCTGGACTCTGGCGTGTGGCTGGGAGTGTGGCGCCCACTTGCTTGGTCCTGGGAGAAAATGTGGCACCTTGGAGAAGACCTAGACCACTACTAGGACTTATATTGAGTCAACATGACTCAACAAAATTTAAATTGCAGGGAAATACAGACTCAAACTAAAATTGAGTTGACCAAGTCAACCCTTATTACAAAACCAGAAAATCCTAATTCTTCGAGCAATGTCAATCAGAGATCCAGATGGAGCCCTGAAGTCTTCTTCTGAGTCTGGTGCCCGCACCACTTTCTCTTTGTGGTAGATGTGTTGTTAGAAAATTGAGTGCTCTCTTGTGTTGAGAATGCCCTTCTTGCCTCTTAGGAAAAAATGAGTGTTACCTCCTTTTTGCTTATTATGGCTGGGTCCTTTCCTGTGGCTTGCCTCGGGGTTCTCCAATGCTGTCAGACGGGTATGACGAGATATCGTGCTATGAACGGTACGCCTTCTTTATTGGGTATCTGGGGAAACTTCCACAAGCCTCTAACATTCCTTCGATTTGCCCTTCCTGGAAGCCTGGCAGGGCCTCGACTATTGTGCCGCCGCCCTCGGAAATCTTGTTTCTTGGTGGGGTCTTTTTTCGGTTGCACGGCAAGTCGGTAGGGGGCATAGTCCCCTGATGTGAGCTTCCTTTCTTCCTGGTGTGAATGGCGGCCGTGGGTATTAATGGTGATGTGGCGGGTGCTGCCGTACGGTCCTCGGGGGGGCCCACCACTGTCTTCGGATGGGAGGTGCTGCTTCCTTGGCAGTTGATGTCTTGATTTGAATTGGGAGCCGAGCTGGGAAGATGGGGCCCACTCGTAGGGGACCCGCCTTGCGGCGGCTCGGCTGTGCAGAGAGGCGCCGAGCTTGGCATCAGGCTAGAGGGGCTCAGCTTTGACTGAGCTCGGGCTAGCTGAGGTGGCTGAGATGCGCCCAGGCCAGGGGACCCGGCCCCGAAGGGGTCCCACATGGCGGAGGAGGCTTGAGCTCGGCTCCAAACCACAGGGCCCAACCTTGGGCTCGAAAGGTCTACCTCTGGTGGGGTTTGAGCTTGGCTCGACCTAGGTGCCCCGACTTGGCGGGTACTGACCTGGTGGAGGACGGAGCCCGGCTTCGACGGGCGACCCCGTTGGCATCGGGGAGCTCAGCCCGGCGAAGGGGCCGATAGTGGGGATCCGGCGTGGCGTCCCTGAAGGCTCCACGTCTGGCTCCTTGCTCCACGTCATCGATCCGGTCATATCAGTAGCCATTAACAATCTTGAAATACATCAAATGGATGTAAAAACAGCTTTCCTTAATGGTGAATTAGAGGAAGAAATTTATATGGAACAACCTGAAGGGTTTGTGGTTCCAGGCAAAGAACAGAAGGTGTGCAGATTTGTGAAATCTTTATATGGATTAAAATAAGCACCTAAACAATGGCATATAAAATTTGACAATGTCATGTTGTCCAATGGATTAAAAATCAATGAATGTGATAAATGTGTGTGTGCCAAAACCATACCTACAGGGTATGTGTTAGTCTGCTTATACGTGGATGATTTGTTAATCATAGGTAGTGATTCTGATATGATTAAATAAACAAAGAAAATGTTGATCAAACATTTTGATATGAAAGATATGAGTATCGCAGACGTTTTACTACGGATTAAAATCACTAGAACATCTGATGGAATAATATTATCTCAATCTTACTATATTGAGAAAATATTAGATAAATTCAATAAGTATGATATCAGGCCGCTTAGAACACTTGTAGATATTAATGTACATCTTGCTAAGCATACTGGACAACCCATATTACAATTAGAATATTCATGTATAATTGGCAATTTAATGTATGTTATGAATTACACCCGTCCTGACATAGCATATGCTGTCAATAAGTTAAGCAGATTTACTAGTAATCCAGGTCCAAATTATTGGATAGCACTAGTAAGGGTATTACGATATCTATGATACACCCTAAATTCTGGATTATATTATACAACATATACAGCTGTACTAGAAGGATACAGTGATGCTAACTGGATATTTTCTTCAGAAGATACTAAATCCACTAGTAGATATGTGTTCACCTTAGGAGGAGGTGCAGTGTCATGGAAATCCTCAAAACAAACTTGTATAGCTCGGTCCACTATGAAATCAGAGTTTATAGCTTTAGATAAAGCTGGAGAAGAAGCAGAATGGCTTCGAAATTTTTTGGAGGAAATTCTATATTGGTCAAAACCTGTGTCTGCAATATGTATCCATTATGATAATTAATCAGCTATTTGCAAAGCACAGAATAAAATGTATAATGGTAAGTCTAGACATATACGTCGTAGATATGATACCATTAGGCAATTACTTGAAAATGGAGTTATTTCTATTGACTACATTCAATCAAAGAAAAATCTTGCGGATCTACTGACAAAAAGTTTACCAAGAGATCAAGTAAATTGTTTATCGAGAAGAATGGATTTAAAGCCTATAAATAAATCTTCATAGTGGATACCCAACCTAGTTGACTGGAGATCCCAAGATCTAGGTTCAAAAGGGACAACTAAATTATGAAGAGGTCAACGAAGCACTAAGGATGTAAAGTCCTACTCATTCCTATGATAATCAGTGCTGCTTGCTAAAGGTACTAGGATAAGCACAGTTTTTAATGATTTTTATAACATGAATATCATGTGGGGTATAGCAGGATACTCTTAATAATAATCACCTATGTGAGTATGAACTGGGCAAATTCTATGAGAATTTTAAAGGCTTTAATTCTCTAAAGCACTCATAAGACCAGGAGTTGTTCAGGATGAAAATGAACACAACCATGAGAACCAAAAGGAATGCTCGGAAAGAAGTTATGTGATTGTTATTGTCTTAGTTTACATCAAACGCTAAAAGTTCAAGATATCATGTTCACTTTTAGTAAGTAAACTCGATAACAAAATACTAAGGAAGGTTCAAAGCCACAAGCTACCTATCCTGATGCAACTTCATTCCACTTCTCTCTTTGAGTGTCTGCATATTCATTTGCATTTAAAAATCCATGTTTGTCAGGGATCGTCTTTACTAATCTTTGATCTTGGTCCAAAACTCAATTCATGTGGGGGATTGTTGAAAAAAGTGAATAAAAATTTTTATTCCGAAATTATCTTGTGGGATGGAAACTATCTTGTGGGATGGAAACTATCTTGGGATGGAAACTAGGATAATCAGTGCTGCCTGCTAAAGGTACTAGGATAAGCATAGCTTTTAATGATTTTTATGACATGAATATCATGTGGGGTATAGCATGATACTCTTAATAAGAATCACTTATGTGAGTATGAACTGGGCCAATTCTATGAGAATTTTAAAGGCTTTAATTCTCTAAAGCACTCATGAGACCAGGAGTTGTTCAGGGCCAAAATGAACACAACCATGAGAACCAAAAGGAATGCTCGGAAAGAAGTTGTGTGATTGTTATTGTCTTAGTTTACATCAAACTCTAAAAGTTCAAGACATCATATTCACTTTTAGTAAGTAAACTCGATAATAAAACACTAAGAAATGTTCAAAGCCACAAGCTACCTATCCTGATACAACTTCATTCCACTTCTCTCTTTGAGTGTCTGCATATTCATTTGCATTTAAAAATCCATGTTTGTGGGGATCGCCTTTACTGATCTTTGATCTTGGTCCAAAATTCAATTCATGTGGGGGATTGTTGGAAAAAGTGAATAGAAATTTTTATTCCGAAATTATCCTGTGGGATGGGAAACCATCTTGTGGGATGGAAACTATCATGTGGAATGGAAACTAGGATAATCAGTGCTACCTGCCAAAGGTACTAGGATAAACACAGCTTTTAATGATTTTTATGACATGAATATCATGTGGGGTATAGCAGGATACTCTTAATAAGAATCACCTATGTGAGTGTGAACTGGGCCAATTCTATGAGAATTTTAAAGGCTTTAATTCTCTAAAGCACTCATGAGACCAGGAGTTGTTCAGGGCCAAAATTAACACAATCATGAGAACCAAAAAGAATACTCGGAAAGAAGTTGCGTGATTGTTATTATTTTAGTTTACATCAAACGCTAAAAGTTCAAGACATCATGTTCACTTTTAGAAAGTAAACTCGATAACAAAATACTAAGCAAGGTTCAAAGCCACAAGCTACCTATCCTGATGCAACTTCATTCCACTTCTCTCTTTGAGTGTCTGCATATTCATTTGCATTTAAAAATTCATGTTTGTGGGGAATCGCCTTTACTGATCTTTGATCTTGGTCCAAAATTCAATTCATGTCGGGGATTGTTGGAAAAAGTGAATAGGAATTTTTATTCCGAAATTATCCTATGGGATGGAAAACCATCCTGTGGGATAGAAACTATCCTGTGGGATGGAAACTAAGATAATCAGTACTGCCTGCTAAAGGTACTAGGATAAGCACAGCTTTTAATGATTTTTATGACATGAATATCATGTGGGGTATAGCAGGATACTCTTAATAAGAATCACCTATATGAGTGTGAACTGGGCCAATTCTATGAGAATTTTAAAGGTTTTAATTCTCTAAAGCACTCATGAGATCAGGAGTTGTTCAGGGCCAAAATGAACACAACCATGAGAACCAAAAGGAATACTCGGAAAGAAGTTGTGTGATTGTTATTGTCTTAGTTTACATCAAACGCTAAAAGTTCAAGACATCATGTTCACTTTTAGTAAGTAAACTCGATAACAAAACACTAAGGAATGTTCAAAGCCACAAGCTACCTATCTTGATGTAACTTTATTCCACTTCTCTCTTTGAGTGTCTGCATATTCATTTATATTTAAAAATCCATATTTGTGGGGGATCGCCTTTACTGATCTTTGATCTTGGTCCAAAATTCAATTCATGTGGGAGATTGTTGGAAAAAGTGAATAGAAATTATTATTTCGAAATTATCCTGTGGGATGGGAAACTATCATGTGAGATGGGAAACCATCCTATGGGATGGAAACTATCTTGTGGGATGGAAACTTTTAGTCCCAAATGAAAAGATTGGAAAAAAAGAAGGCTCTTTATAAGAAAACCTTTTTCCAAGTTCTTATTTCTAGGCTCACCATAGGTGGAGAGCTTGAGGGTGATGCGAAGCATCACCCGCACGCGCACGCGCATGTGCGATGGGCGACAGGGCGCAATGTAGGTGCACTTTGTACTTCGCACGTACGCATCGTCGAGGCCTTTAAATTTTTCCTGATCAAACAGATCAGACGGTCGAGATTGATTGGCACCAGAGTAAGGTTGCATGGAGACAAGTCGGCTCGGTTCTGATAGGAGACGAGTCGGCTCGGTTCTGATAGGAGACGAGTCGGCCCGACTCGAGTGGTTTGAGTCGACTCGGATCCACAGAACGGGGAATACATGGTCTGGATGAGTCGACTCGAGTGGTTCGAGTTGGCTCGGATCCATAGAATGGTATCTTGCGGTCTGGACGAGTCGACTCGAGGGAATCGAGCTGACTCGACCAGGGCGCTCTTTGCAGCAAGGAACCGACTTGAGGAATTCAAGCCGACTCAGATAACGAGATTTCAGAATCGTGAAACAACGGATCACGCGTCCGTTCACGGATCAACGTTTCTTCTGAGATCAGGGATGCCATCGGATCATGAAACGATGCATTGAGAAGCATGCTGATCGTGTGACCTAGAGATTATGGTACGAATCAGCGTATCATGGCGTCCGTTCATGATTGAAGAAATGTATCGATCGCGTAAAGGCATATCTCACTACGAAAGATATCGGAAACTCCCTCCGATAAAATCAGATGGTTGCTTCCAAGAGGCACCTTAAGGCTATAAATAGGTCCTCATTCCTTATTCATATCATCGCATTTATTCCAGTTTTTTCCTTCATTCTTTTAGGCATTTGCATACTCTGAAAAACAGAGTATAGCTATAATGCATCATAAGTCTCTTAGGCATTTGCATACTCTAAAAACAGAGTATAGCTATAGTACATACAAAGAGAGAAAAATATTCCTGGTTCGAATTTCTGGTGAATTGTAGTGCTGCTTTCACCAGAAGAAGACCGTTGTATCCTGGAAGACAATCGTCATAAAACCGTAAGTACTATTGAGGGACGAAATTGTCTTAAGGACATAGAGTGTAATTCTAGACTCAGTCTTGTTAATTAGGTAGCCATTGTTCATATACATCCATCATCAATATAATCCAATAACATAGGCAGGCTAGCAGGATTTTCTGGTATTTTTTTTTGTGTCGAAAAAAAAATAGTTGAAAAATATATATTTTCATGTAGTGAACAGGGACATACTTTTTCAAATGGTTTAAGTATTTTGACATTTTCCAGAGTTCCTCTCCTTCCGTACTCAGCTCCTCCAAACGTTATAGTACATCGATCAATGACCTCCAAATAGGACTAAAAGATCTGGTCCAGGGAGCTTGACAGATCGGAAGATATTGTTCTAAAGGGGAGTTTAATTTCCACCAACTTGTTCTAAACTCTTGGTGTGACAAAGTATTGAAAGGATTGATGTTAGCTGGTGGGAGTTTAATGGGAACGGTACCTGGAACTGCGTCTAATCTGAAACAAAGAGCTAACAGAAATTAAATATATCTGTTGGAATATTATACGGAGAATGTAATAATGTAACAACCGTTCTTCCTGCAGGTTGTAATTCCTTGTCTCTTGTGTCCCTTATCTTGCTGCATTTAAAAGACTTAATAAAAGACGTTGTAACGTCGAATTATGTCTCCATGGACAATATTTGTAAATCCAACTTGGTAGGATATGCCTTGTTTGAGACGGCATCGACCGTGCGTCGGCAGTGAAAGGGCAGCATTAATAGTCTACCAGTGGTTAAATTAAATTAGGAATCAGATACCACCCACCCTTATGTTATCAATTTTATACTGTAAAATTTGATGCAATCATTCTGATGCATGGCACGTTTTAGTTCCTGCTGATTGGATCCCGCCCGTAACGTATGTGGCATTAATTTAGGTGAGGATGGTTCCATGTACGTTTTTTTAATTACTTTTTGATGGCGACTCCATAGACTAGCTAGATGTCGGGAGAAGGTACCAGCGTGATGGAACCAACCAATTAATGTTCAAATGCGATGGATCCTTCGGTAGTGTCCGCGGAAATTGTGCTCCGGGTTAAGTTAAAATTTAACGTTATAAATACCTTATATTATAAATATGCTGGGATAGCAATAGGATCGAACCAATATAAATAAATTGGATCAGATTCGAATAAGATTAAAAAAAATTCAATCCAAACTCAACTTGTTTATTATACGGATCAAATTTAACTTGGCCTGTTTGTTAAATAGATTACTCGAATCGGCCTATTTACAATCTATTTATAATTTAATTTAAAAAATAATGATTTTGTTATATCCAATTGGCTCATCTTCGAACAGGACTGGTGCTGAGATCCGATTGACCCACTCCAGTTGAGGTCCAGCCGGCCCACTCTCGCTGAGATCCGACCAGCCAACTCCAGTTGAGGTCCGATTGACCCACTCCAGTTGAGGTCCAAGTGACCCACTCTTGCTGAGGTACGAGCGACTCACTCCAGCTGAGGTCCGACCGGTCCACTCCTGTTAAGATCCGATCGGCCCACTTCAGAAGGGCTTGTATTAATCCAAAGACAGCCCTGGGGGATTCCAGAAGCCTCCTCCAGTTGGTACCAGAATTCTGTTGCAACAGAACCTTGACACATCAGCGCTACTACTCCACTAGTTCCACGATGCTACATCATCCTGGCACCACGTGGCCACTCCCGGATTCTCCTAGGGGCAGATCAGTCATTCCGTGCCTAGCCCCTAACAGATTATGGTAACGTTCCGCACCTATATAAGGTAAAACGGGAAACTCCGGGCGATAAAGACTCTTTCACTTTCCGCAAGCTCTTCTTCTTCGATTTCTCCATTCTATTGTCCACAAACTCCCGCTAACTTAAGCATCGGAGTGTCCCCCGTCGGAACACCACTGGCCCTTGGAACTTTTTTGCAGGAACCGGGAGAGGAGCGCTCCAGCCAAGCCGACCAAACCCGATTCGGGAGAATCTGCAGCAACAGATTGGTGCTAGAGGAAGGGGCGGGCATTTTCCCTTCTATAAAAGGAGGAATCCACCCACTAGATAGATCAATGGCAAAGGGAAGAGCCCAAAACACCTCCACCAGGAGAGGTCACTCCCCGTCGAGGTCGGAAGGACCTCTCAGGGAGAATGACGTCGCCGAGCCCATAATTACTCTGGGACAACAACAGTTCCAGACCCTGCTGAACAGCATTGATACACTCGCCGTTGCGGTTTAGAACCTCCAAGATGCGGCTAACAACCGGTAGCAACCGCTCGCAGCGTCTCGCACCAACCATCCACTTGCTGCTGGGGGAAGCCGATGACCAGGAGCCCCTCAGCCCCGCTCCTGTGCTGCTCCAGAGCCTCGAAAGTCCTAGGGGGCTCATGCTGATGGGAAGAGAGTGAGGTCCACTTCACCCTCCTCTGCTGACTCAGTCCCTGATAACGACCAGTACTGCAGCGAGGTCCCGAGAGACTACATCAGCAAACTCCAGCGCATGGAGGAGCAGATCGCTGTGCTGGTCGATCGGCAAAAAGCCGATGGAGGGCAGGTGTATGACTCCCGCCCACCTTTTTCTGCCAAAATCATGGGGGAGCCTATCCCCCGCCACTTCAAGATTTCTTAGGTGGACACTTACGACGGCACCACCGACCCACTGGACCATCTGGGCACCTACAAGGCCCACATGATGGTGCAGGGCGCCTCCGACGCCCTCCACTACATTGCCTTCCCTACGACACTCAAGAAGGCCACTCGAATGTGGTTCTCCGCTATCCGACCAGGTACGATTCATTCCTTTCCCCAATTGGAGAAACTTTTTCTCTCCTATTTTAGGACTTGCAGTCGAACGCCGAGGAACACGAACTGCCTCTTCCTCATACTGCAAAAAGAAGGAAAGACCCTCTAGGACTACATGGCCTGATTCAACTCAGCGGCCATGGAGATCCCGGATCTCAATGAAGACATAGCTGTCGCCCTACAAGAGAGTGCTGCACTCGTCCAGGCTCACATTCTCCCTGGACAAGAAGTTCCCAACAAGCTACTACGAGCTACTGGCCCGAGCGTAGAAGTACGCCCTGGCAGAAGAGTAAGCGACGAGCCGACGCCAGGCTGAAGGGAGGTCGTCTTCCAAGAAGTGGAGCGACAAGGCTCCCGAAGTCTGACCTCCCAGCAATGACAATAATTTGGCCCGATGACACAGCCCAAATCCGAAGGACTTTCCCATGAGGTTCGAAACTTATGCGCCCCTCTCCCTTTTGAGAGAAAAAATCCTTATGAAAATTGAGAACGAGTCCTTCCTGCAAAGGCCTCGTCCGATGAAGGACCCCTCCGCATCCAGGAACAGAGACAAGTACTGTTGGTTCCACCGCGATCAAGGACACAACATTGAAGATTGCCTCTAGCTGAAGGACACAATTGAAGATCTCATCAGAAGGGGGTACCTGCACAAGCATGTCCGGCCCTAGAGGAACTGGGCTGAAACCTCATCTGCTAGAGACCCCCCAGAGGAGATAGAGCTGCCTAACCATCGTCCGACCGATGAAAATGTTGGCATGCTCCACCGTCGGTCCGACTGGAGGTACGAGGAAGACCAGGACATCGTGAAGAGGTCTAGGGGTTCTAATATAATTAGCTTCTCCAACGAAGACCTCCTAGAATCCCACAACTCTGGGAATGATCCTGTAGTAGTGTCGACAGTGATTGCCAACTATGATGTAAAGAGAATCCTCATTGATAATGAAAGCTCCACGGAAGTTTTGTTGTATGATGCTTTTGTCAGAATGAACCTATCTAGAGCAAAGTTACAAGAATCCCCGATGCCGTTGATAGGCTTCGGGAGAAACTCCATCGGAGTGGAGGGAAAGATAACTCTGCCCATGATAATCGGGACAGAGCCTTACCAAAAGACTCTCCCCATCAACTTTGTGGTCGTATGTACGACCTCGACTTACAATGCCATATTGGACCGATTGGCTCTCAACAAGTTCAGAGCCATCGTCTCTACCTACCACTTGCTGGCGAAATTCCTGACTCGGAATGGGGTCGAAGTAATGAAGGGAGACCGCAGGATGGCCAGGCAATGCTTAACTATCCAAGACAGGAAATTGGAAGACCATTCCACTCTGGAATAGCTTGACCCCAGGGTCGAAGTCGATGGCCACAGCCAACCAATCTAAAGGATTCTATTCGTTCCCCTCCGGGAGGATGATCACATTAGGGTCCTCCATATTGGAAGCATACTCAGTGAAGAGGTCAAGTTGGAGTTGATCATCTTCTTATGGGATAACACTGACATCTTCGCTTGGTCAACGTCGGACATGCCAGGCATCCCATCGGAGGTCATAACTCACCATCTCAAGGTGGATCCAACTTACAAGCCTGTCAGACAAAAGAAGAGGAGCTTAGCTCCTAAGAGATAGAGGGCAATTGATGAAGAGGTCAAGAAGCTCTCCGATGCCAGCTTCATCAGAGAGGCCCACTACCCCGACTGGCTGGCGAATGTCGTAATGATGAGGAAAGCTAATGAAAAATGGAGGATATGCATGGACTACACGACCTCAACAAGGCTTGTCCGAAGGACAGCTTTCCTTGCCAAAGATTGACCAACTGGTGGATGCCACTGCCGGTCATCAGCTTTTGAGCTTCATGGATGCCTTCTCTGGGTACAACCAAATCAGGATGCACTCGGAGGATGAAGAAAAGATAGCCTTTATCATCGATAAGGGACTGTACTACTACAAGATGATGCCCTTCGGCCTAAAGAATGCTAGTGCTACTTTCTAGAGATTGATCAATCGGGTCTTCAAGGGATAACTTGGAAGAAATATGGAGGCGTATGGTGAATATATGATAGTCAAAAGCCTCCATAAAGCCGACCACATCAGAGACTTACAGGAATCCTTTGATGCCTTGAGGTGTCATCGGATGAAGCTAAATTTGATCAAGTGTACTTTTGGGGTAACCTCCGAGAAATTTCTTGGCTTTCTGGTCACGTAGAGAGGAATCGAGGTCAACCCTGACAAGATCAAAGCCATCATCGACATGGAGCATCCGACCAGCAAGAAGCAAGTGCAGGAACTTACGGGCCGAATAGCTGCTCTCAACCGCTTCATCTCCCGATCGACTGAGAAATACCTTCCTTTCTTCAAGACTTTGCAACGGTCGGACCGCTTTCAGTGGTCAGACGAGTGTCGGTTAGCCTTGGAAGAATTAAAAGAATACCTGAAGACCCCTCCCTTGCTTGCTAAGCCTATGGAGAGAAAGCCCCTATATTTGTATCTGTCGGCATCCGACGAGGCAGTGAGCTCCATCCTCATCCGGATAGGAGAGAACAATTAGCAAAAGCCTATCTATTACATCAACAAAGTTCTCCATGACACCGAAGCAAGATATCCTACGATGCAGAAACTTGTTTACTTCTTGGTCATAGCAGCCAAGCGACTGTGGCCTTACTTCCAAGCACATCCGATCATCGTCATGACTGATCAACCTTTTAAGACGATTGTCAGAAGCACTGACACATCTGGTCGGTAGAGGCTCTAGGGCAGCCAACATCTGAAAGTCCGACTCCGGTTGGCAGAGGCTCTAGGGTAGCCCATATCCGAAAGTCTGACTCCGATCGATAGAGGCTCTAGGGCGGCCCACATCCAAAAGTCCGACTCCGGTCGATAAAGGCTCTAGGGCAGCCCATATCCGAAAGTCTGACCCCGGTCAGCAGAGGCTTTAAAACAGCCTACTTGAATGTCCGACTGCGCTTGGGAAATACAACTTGGAATCCTTAAGCACTTGGAAGATTGCCCTACAAACAGCTAAGTTCAAGGTTTCCTCAGAAATATCTATAAAAGGAAAGATGAGTTCAAACTAAACCAACTCTTCTATACTTAGAAATATTTATAAGAATTTGGGTTCGGACTGGGCAATTGCTCGACAGTTATTTTCGAAGACTTGCGTTCGGATGGGCCGACGGATTAACACTTAGAAATATTTTTAAAGGAAAAGAGCTCGGACCAATCCGGCTGACACACATCAAGAAGAAATAAATATAAACGACTTCAAAGAAAAAAGTATCTATCATTCCTTGGCAAAAAGTCTTTATAAAGTGCAGGGCAGACTTTTACAAATAACCTAAGTCTGACCCTGTCAATGTACAAGAGAGACCTCAGCTTTGGCTTTGGCTTCGACCTCCTGTGCCGCACCCAAAGCTCCGACTGGGACATCTTCCAGTCTCGTATCAGCGACAGCCTCGACCTCGGCCCCATTGCCAGTCGGGCCCGCTTCTTCTTCCACCCCCGCTTTCGCTCACTTCGGCGGTTGCAGGAAGGCAAGGTCAAGCTCTAGAAAGGCATCATCGACCTTCGACAGGCATTCCTCATAATCATAATTGAAGCCGACCGCCCCGGCCTCCTCCATCTCATCCTTGAAGCTGTCGGAAGCTTTATACTACTTTACAACATCGTCAGTCACTTCTGCCATCTGCTCTTCGGACTCCTTTAGTAGGATCATGTACTTCCTCGCCACAAACTATTGGTCCCACCAGTTTTTCTCATTTTCGACTGCCCGCGCCTCCTCCTTCTCAAGCCAACGAGCAAGGGAGCTCAGCTTCTTCTTCTTCCTCTTTAGACTGGCCTCCCAATCGACCAGCCGGGCCTATAGGTCTTCCCCCTACTTCCTCTGAGCTTCTGCCTCGGCCCGAAGGGCTGACAGCTCTTCTTCGACGGCCTTTTGTGATGCCTCCGCCATAGCTCTAGCCTCCTTTGACTCCTGGAGCTTCGCGACTGTCACCTTTATTATGTAATAAAGCTTGCCGAGGCCATCGTCCATCAATGTAACCCCGTGTACAAGCTGCAAAGGAAAATCCAGGTCAGTCGGGTACGAAGAGAAGAGGATGAGAAGAATAAGGTAAGAGGATGGTGGCCTACCCTCATCAGATCGAGGTAGGCAGTCTTCGCCACCTCGTTCAGTTCTCTCTTGCCCGACTCCTCCCAGTCGGGCTCCATCATCGACCCCCTAAGGAGCTCCTTGGCATGCTTCGCATTATGGAGGCCATGCTAGTGCTGGTATGCCTCGGACCTGGCATCGACAGCTTCCCCTTCTTCAGCTGCTCCCTTCCTTCTGTCCATATGGGGAGCCTCTTCTATCAGTTCATTAGAAGGCAAGGTTGGGGCAGTGTCCAAGTCGGTCGGCCCTGACTCCTCTCCCTCTGATTGGGTGATCGACTGCCCAATGGAAGACGAGTGCTCAGGTGCCCTCACCACCCGTCTCTCCAACAGAGGTATGTTGTCATCATAGTCAATTGACACGACAGTCACAGCCGGCTCTTCCACCCATTGCCTCTTTGGCTTTGCCGTGGTTGGTTCCACAACCTGGACGCCCCTCTTCTTGGCTGCCCACGCCATGATCTTCGCTTAGTTCGGCTTCATTTTCCCTCCTATCACAGAACAGAGTCAAAGTCAGCAGCAGAGGAATGAGGCCAACGAAGTGTATGAAAAACCTAGGACAGTGCCCTCTATCCTACATAGGTATGGGAGGCTGCTGATCCCAGCCAGGTGGAGGCTGTCCTCCCGAAGCAGATCAATTACAAATGTCGGACTGACCCCCTCCATTTTATTAAAGTCAGCCTCATTGGCCTTCAGCACCTTTCTCCCATCTACGGCATTCGGCCTCAGCTCCTTCCATATCGGCTCGAAGCCCCAGGGCTGCAGGCTATCTATGTAAAAGAACCGGGACTTCCACCCATGAATGGTCGATGGAAGACCCCCTAAAATCCTCCGACCAGGGCGAGGATTGAACATCCACCACTCTTGACTTCAGAAATCCCTCTTTAAGAGAAAGAAATTGACAAAAAGGGACACCCTTGGCTCGACTTCGGCCCTCTTGTAGAGGACCATGAAGCAACTGATCGTCCAAATGCTATCGGGGTCAACTGCATGGGGGACACCCTATAAGAATTAAAGATTTGGACAAAAATGTCATGTAAGGAAAATCAGAGGCCGGCTTTGAAATGGTCCTCATATACCAGGAGGGCTCCTGGATTCAGCGGACCAGTCACTCTTCCCTCCCGGTTTGGGACGGTCAAATACAGGGTGGAGGGTATGTTATATCTCATCCTAAGGCCCTCTACCCTCTCCCGAGTCATCTTTGATGGGATACTATTTGGGCATGGTTCTATATCCCTATGGATGGAGCTATGGCCACCAGAAGCCATAACTATTACAAAGAAGAAGGCTGAGGAAACTAACCTAGAGGTTGGGATTCCTAAGAAGGCGAAAGCAGAGGAGGGCGACATTTTCTCTCCTCAGGCGTGATTGTAGCAGGAAACTCCCTCCCGGGGGCTCTGAACACCTCTTTTATAGCCCTCCGAGGGGCCACTTCCAATTGCCCCTCGAGCACCGTGATCAGCCGTCAGACGGTGTGACTTTCCAATCCAACGGGAAAGTCGATGAGACACGACGAAGCACGTCCAGACTACGATCCACATGATCACTAGACCAGCGATGGATTACTCACCTCGGACACGGTGCCAACCGTCTGGATCCCGCCATGTCGTCCAAGTCACATCTGAAGCCCGACAGTCAAGCAGGCCAGGCTGGCCACTCATCATTACACCCCATCTGCATTAACTGCCTTTCCCCCTGCTTCCAATGCGGTGCTGACACCTGTCCTGGGCGCAGGACTTCGGAGTGGGAAACGATCGGTCACAGTACACCTGATCAGATCCGCGATCATCCCAAGGATAGATGCATTAAAGGCCGAATGATGCTCTCGTCCTTCGAAGCCACAGGTCCCCTCGAAGGCCAAGAGCAAGGGAGGCAACTATTATACCCAATTAGCTCACCTTCGAACCGGACCGGCGTTGAGGTCTGATCAACCCACTCCAGTTAAGGTTCGGCCGGCCCACTCCCGCTGAGGTCCAACCAGTCCACTCCAACTGAGATTCGAACAACCTACTCCAGCTGAGGTCCGACCGGCCCACTCCAGCTGAGGTCCGATCGACCCACTCCAGTTGAGGTCCGAGCAACCCATTCTTGCTGAGGTCTGAGTGACCCACTCCAGCTGAGGTCCGATCGACCCACTCCAACTGAGGTCTGATCGACCCACTCCAGTTGAGGTCCGATCGGCCCGTCCACTCTCGCTGAGGTCCGATCAGCCCACTCCAGCTGAGGTCCGATCGACCCGCTCTAGTTGAGGTCCGAGCAACCTGAAGGTAAAAAATACCTACACCTAGCATACAATATGCAAGAAAACAAGACAGAAAGATATGTATTTTAAAATAATTTTAAAACATGCACAGCGGAAGGCTCGGTAGATAGATCTAAACGATCTACCGATCTACCCACAATAGGAACTAGCATAAAGATCTAGCATGCATATAATAACAAAAGCAAGAAATACAAAAGTACCATACCTTTATATCTCTGAGAATGCTGGAGAGAAGCTGTGAGGAGGAGGAGGGTGCTCAAGCCACACAAGTGTCTAACCTCTAGAGAAAATCCATACTTGGGATCGACTCTGATCAACTCTCTCGGAGTACTAGCTCTTCATGATCCTTGGCCGATCTTCTTCTTCCAGGAAGACTAGGAGGAGAGCAGGAATCCATTCCCAAAGACTCTCTTCCCAAGACCTAGCTAGGAAGCTAGGATTCTCACACCCAATCCCTAGAATCTCATAAACCCTTCTCTTTCTTTTGTCTTGCTATTGTCTCTCTAGTAACCATTAGCAGCCACTACAATGACCTTCATTTATAGGGACAGCCATGAGAGGGAGAAAGAGGAAGGAGGAGAGATGAGGAGAGAGAATGGGGGAGAGGATCAAGGCCATACCAAATGGGTCCAACCCAAAGAGACAAGTATGACCTTCATACCATATAACCTTGGAGCCAAAACCGGTTTGAATTCGAAATTCAAACTAGGTCAAAACTTGTCCAAAATCCTTCCAAAAAATCTTCCCAGAAAATAGTCTAGGAATTTTTGGTTAAGCAGAGATGAGTCGACTCGAATATATTCGAGTCAGCTCATCCAGGACACTGAATAGTCATACCATTCAATCGAGTGAGCTCGAGCAGGGGTCGAGTTGGCTCGACGAGAACACAGAACGAGTCAGATCGAGCAGGGGTTGAGTTGGCTCGTCCATAAAAGTTTTCCAGAAATACTTCTTGTCACTGCCAAGTGTTGACCCCTCAAGTGTCGACACATCATCAATCACATTGACCGCCAGTGACAGCAAACGATTTTCAATCATCGATTAGCCACAAGATCAGATAGAAATCCTCTATGGTGTGTGACCTCATAGGTTCGCACACTAAGCCGGTAGCACTGGAACATTTCTAGTATCAGTCAAAGTCCTTATCTAGCAATAAAACCCGATGTCTGGATAGGTCGAAGATGCAGAGCACCTCACAAGAACCTCTGGCATATGGTTGCTGTATAATTCATCCCTTTGACCTCATAATGCTCAGGATGACCTAGGATTCGACTGCCAACATTAATTTGATTTATCCATATCATGTCTCAACCTCACAAGTTCTGTGACTCCTCACAAGAACTACCCTGGCCAAGATTTTGCTGAATTGAGATATAGTGAGTCATTCATTCCAAACTATTTGGAGAGGTCAATTTCATCTTGATCCACCACCATTCCTCAAGTACTTGACTGCACCCAAAAACCTTTTATCACTGGATTAGAAATCCAGGTAGTCCAATACCAAAGTACAGTGAGTTACTTGCAAGCTACCATGGTGACCTCAGGTCTGAGGGACATATCAGCACCACTACTCCACTAGTTCCACGATGCTGCCTTATCCTAGCGCCACGTGGCCACTTCCGGATTCTTCTAGGGGTAGATCAGTCATTCCATGCCTAGCCCCTAACAGATTCTGGTAATGTTTCGCACCTATATAAGGTAAAACGGGAGACTCTGGGTGGTAAGGACTCTTTCACTCTTCGCAAGCTCATCTTCTTTTTCGATTCCTCCAATTTGGTTATTCAAAAACTCTCGCTAACTTAAGCATTAGAGTGTCCCCCACCAGAACACCACCGGCTCTTGGGACTTTTTTGCAGGAACCGAAAAAGGAGCACTCCAGCCAAGCCTACCGAACCCGATTCGAAAGAATCTGCAGCAACAGATTTATATAAAATTTATTTTTTTTAAAAAAGAAGAAGAATAAGAAGAAGGCAAAAAGACTTGTTTTTGCAAGTGGATATTAAGTGACTTCCACCTCGAGACCATCCTGGCCGGCACTGGTTATTGGATTCCTTGTGGATTTCATTAGGATAAACAAATCCCAAAGCAATATCGAAACCTTGCATTCCCTCGAGGAAACCCCTAACATTGGGAAATCACCAACGGAACCAAATTTCAGTGGGAACTCCAGGTTCTCACTATGGGGAAGGTGTGGCTGGTGTAGGATATAAACATGCAGGTTTTGCCGATGGCACCATCGCCCATAGTGATACACCTTATGAACCTTGATGCACTCATGTCGTCTCCAGATCTCCTTCCTTGCATATTTCTCCTCCTCCGCTACTATTATCTCCACCTGCTCCTCAGCTAAGCATCTAAAAAGCTCCAAGAGAGTAACAACAAAAACCCCCACATACCTCGCCCTCTCCATGACCTCCATGAATGCAAAAATCAAAGTAGAAAAAAATGGACAAAAACCTTTTCCCTCCCCCTCCAATTCCTTGTCGTCTCTGGCTCCACTGGCATCTTTGTTGACCACCTCCCCTCGCCAAAGAATTGCCGGCTTGGTCCGACACCAATGTCAATGACCAAAAACCCAATAGTAGTGGCGAGTGTCGAAGAGGAAGAAGGAAGGGCCCCAACAGTGGTGAGTCTCGAAGAGGAATAAGGGAATGATGGTGGTGAGTCTCATAAAAGAAAAAAAGAGGGCTATGGTGATGGCGAGTCTCAAAGAGGAATAAGGGAGAGCTTTTTTTGATAAGAGAAGAGAGAATTCTGAATGACCAAAAAAAATGGTGTGGACCTCTGCACGAGGTCTGAGATTGACACTGACTTAAATTTGAAAATGGAAGCTGCAAAACGAAACGAAACCCATTTAAATTTTAAACTAACCTCTATATATATAAATATAAATATATAATAATAATTTAATTTAAGAAAATTATAAAGGGGTTATGCAGGTTGGAAATTTTAAACTTGAATCCAATCTATTTAATAACTGGGTTAAACGGGTTGATCCATTTATAATCCAAACCCATTTAAACTCAATCCAAACCTATTTAAGGAGGGTCAAACATGGATCAAGTGGCGGGTCAGATCATATTTTGCCACTTCTAATATATGCAAGTATATGTATATCCATATATATTTATAGAGATAGAGACTTAACTACATTCGAAAAGATTTGGAACCAAATCCAGTCAAATCCCCTATCATCTAATTTGCACAGATCTTCATGCAAAAAAAGTAAAAGGTTAATGCTATATTAATGATATAGAATAAATATAAATAAAATAAATAAAAATACTCCAGAATAAATATAAATATTTTAGAATAAATACAAACTTTTTAAAATAAATACAAATACTTCGAAATAAACAGAAACAATTTTATTTTTTTTAGATTTGTATTTATTTTGAAATATTTTTGTTTATTCTAAAAAATTTGTATTTATTTTGGAGAGCATTTGTATTTATTTGAAAAAGTGGACTATCCCATCATTAATAGTTCTAACAATCACCAGCAATTATTAATATATAATTAATGCAGTAAAATTTTTATATTTATTATGAAAAATTTGTGTTTATTCTAAAATATTTTTATTTATATTTATTTTACATCATTAATACACTATTGACTTTTTACTTTCCTATATTTGGATCTGTGCAAATCAGATAGTGAGGGATTTAACGAAATTTAGCTTCAAATCCTTTTAAATATACCTAAGTCCATATATATATATATATGCGTATTGTTGTAGCAACAATATATCTATTTAGCCCTGACAAAGTGTTGGGATGTGCGCAGCGGATTAAACCAGTTTAGGCCTCCAAATAATTCCTGTTTACTCACTTAGGCAATTAACCAATCACAACACAGGCAAATATCAAGTCAAAAGAAGATAAGATTTACGTGGTTCGGCAAAATATTGCCTACGTCCACCAAGAGGAAAGGAGTAATCCACTATAATCTGACCCAAATCTAGGTACAAAAGGAATACAAATATCCAGATAACAAATGCCAAATTAAAAACAAAGAGATATAATAAATAAACAAAAGAGGATGAAAGAAGCACAAAAAAATTTTAAATACTAGGCCTCTAGCTTTTCCTGGTGCCTGGATCGAAGAAGAAATCTCTCTGAAATTTCTCTGAATTTTTTCTCTCTCTTTCTCTGTCTCTCTCTGTGTATCAAAGATCGCAGGCTCTCTGTGGTTAAATAACCATCTGAAACGAGGTCCAAAACAGACCTAAAACGAGTCCAGAAAATCCAAAACACTCCCAAGCCATCAGATCAAAGAACAAAGGCTCAGATTGCACCAAAATCCATGCAAGATACCCTCAGATCAAGCCAAATCAAGCTCGGATTAATCTCAGCCGTTCGATCGACCGATCGGATAGTCCAGGATGCGAGAAATTGCATGGACCACGCATACACCGTGAGAAACCAAGGAAAACCGAACGGGGAAACCGAGGAAACGCCCCAAGGGGGGCACCGCAAGCTGCTGGGCCGAGCCCGCGCGCTGCGCGTGGGCTTGGGCTGCGCGCGTGCACGCTTGTGCGCTGGGCTAGGCCGAGCGCCCGCCCACGCCGTGGGTCGCGCGTGGGTCGGGGCTTCGTGGCTAGGTTTTTACGGGAGCAAATGATAACAATCCTCCTCCTTGCGACTCAAAAATAAATGCCTCTATTAAATATGGATTATAAAGCCTCCTCCTCATCAAAAGACCCCAAAGGGGATCACCAAGTGCTCAAACCAATCAAGTTCTGGAATGTCCTGAACTTGACTACTGGAATTGGTTTAGTGAGCATATCAGCCAGATTATTAGCAGTGCCAATTTTCTGAAGTTGAATATCACCATCCTCTACCAAATCTCTGATAAAGTGATACCTGACATCAACATGCTTAGTGCGCTCATGATACATCTGATCTCTGGCGAGATGTAACGCATTCTGACTGTCACAGTTAATAACCAAAGAATTCTGCTTGAGACCCAAATCTTGTACTAACCCTCTTAGCCAGATTGCTTCCTTTGCTGCCTTTGTCAAAGCTATATACTCTGCCTCTGTAGTAGACAAAGCAACTGTAGATTGCAAAGTAGCCTTCCAGCTAATTGCACAACCAGAGAGAGTAAATACATATGAGATCAATGACCTCCTCCTATCCAAGTCACAAGCATAATCTGAATCATAGAATCCTGTAACAGTGCAACCACTCTGTCCGGAGAATACCAATCCCAAATCAGAAGTACCTTTCAAATATCAAAGAATCCATTTCACAGCTGACCAGTGAGCTTTTCCAGGCTTGTCCATATATCTGCTCACTATACTAATTGCCTATGAAATATCAGGACGAGTGCAGACCATTGCATACATAATACTGCCAATTGCACTTGCATAAGGTACTTTAGACATATACTTCTCCTCATCATCAGTCGGAGGAGAATCCCTGGCAGATAAACGAAATTGGCTAGCAAAGGGCATAGTGACTGGCTTAGCTGTAGACATACAAAATCTTTCCAAGACTTTCATAATATAACTGTGCTGAGTAACAAATAGTCTACATAATTGCCTGTCACGAATGATCTCCATCCCAAGTATCTTCTTTGCCAGTCCAAGATCCTTCATCTCAAATGCAGTACTAAGTTCAACTTTCAGTTTCTGGATGACTGACATATCCCTGGCTACAATCATCATGTCATCAACATATAATAACAAATATCAAAAGGACCTGTCTGAAAGCTGCTGATGATACATGCAACTATTATATGGAGATCTATCAAATTCATGGTCAAGCATAAACTTATCAAATTTGTGGTACCATTATCTTGGAGACTACTTCAAACCATACAAAGACCTTTTGAGCAAGCATACATGATCTTCTCTATCCTGAGCCTCAAAACCAGGTGGCTGTTGCATATATATCTGATCCTCCAAGTTACCATGTAGAAAAGCTGTCTTGACATCCAGCTGTTCTAACTCCAAATTCTGAGAAGCAACTAAAGCAAGGAACACACGAATAGAAGAGTGTTTAACTACAGGAGAAAATACCTCCTTGTAATCAATACCCTCTCGTTGACTGTAACCCTTAGCCACCAACCTTGCCTTATATTTCAAATCTTGAGGGGTAGGTCCTTCCTTTTCTTGAAGATTCATTTGCAGCCAATTTTCTTCTTGCCCTTAGGTAATCTGACTAATTCCCAAGTCTGATTCTTTTCCAAAGACTAAAGCTCTTCTACCATAGCCATGGTCCATTGCTTAGACTGTGAACTATCAATTGCTTCTTGAAATGTGGTCGGCTCATCACCTATAGTGTCTGCAGTATTCAGAGCATAATATACTAACTCAGTACAAGCAGAATCCTCAAAATCATACCTTTGAGGTGTTCTGATATATCGCATGGTTCTTCGAGTGGCAATACTATCATCTTGAACTTGACCACGTACAATAACCTCCTCCTGAGTCTGTAACTCTGGATCTGTCTACTGATGCTGTTCATTCTGAATATCACCTGTAGGCTGCAACTACTATAATCTAACAGTCTGATTAATATCAACAATAGTCCTATCCTGCTGATCTTGAACCTGATCTCCTAGTGAAGAACCTAACTGTAACTGCCGTGAAGGAGTAGTTGACTTATCAAAAGTCACATCCCTACTGACTAGAAAACCCTGGGATCCAGGCTCTGTGCACCATAATCTGTAGCCCTTCACCACATATGCATATCCAAGAAATATGCATTTCTTAGCCCTGGGATTCAGCTTTCCATCTTTGACATGTGCATATGCTGAACACCCAAATACTGTAAGAACTGAATAGTCTGCAGGTCTACCTATCCACATCTCTTCCGAAGTCTTCATATTCAATGCAGATGCTGGAGATCGATTTATAATAAAGCAGGCTGTATGTGCAGCCTCTGCCCAGAAGTCTCTACTCAATCCAGAACTTGACAACATAGATCTGACTCTTTCCAATAGTGTGCGATTCATGCATTCCGCAACACCATTTTGCTGAGAAGTATACACTATGGTCTTATGCCTGACAATGCCCTCTGACATGCAAAAGTCATTAAACTCTGTAGAACATAATTTCAATCTATTGTCAGTCCGGAAGGTTTTCACCTTCCTCTCAATTTGCCTTTCGACCATAGCCTTCCACCCTTTAAAAGTGTGAAACACATCACTTTTATTTTTGATAGTATAAATCCAGACTTTACGGGAATAGTCATCAATCAAAGAGAAAAAATACCTAGACCACCCTTGGATGTAACTGGGGCAGGTCCCCATAGGTCAGAATGTATGTAATCAATATACCTGCTGTCCTGTGCACACCTGTAGTAAAGCTGACTCTGTGTTATTTTTCAAATATGCAATGCTCACAGAATCCAAGTGCACTAACTTTCAGACCTTCTAGCAGACCACGTCTGCTCAGCTCCTGTAAACCTTTATCTGACATGTGGCCCAATCTTTGATGCCATAACTGTGTCAATTGAACAATAGAGGAATGTGCTGAAGAAGCCTCACCAACCACTGTAGTGCCATCCAAATAATAAAGAGTGCAACTCAATTTATCTCTTAACAAAGTCAATGCACCTTTATTAATTGTAATAGATCCTCTACCCCATCTGCCCTCAAAACTTGCAATATCAAGAGCATTTACCGAGAGAAGATTTCTTTTCAATTGGGAAACATATCTGACATCATCCAAAGTCACAACAGTATTTGCATGAGATTTGATCTGAACTGTACCAATTCCTTCCACTTTATAGATGGCGCCATCCCCAAGAAGAACAGAGCCTCCATCACAGGATCTAAAAGAAGTGAACCATTCTTTATGGGGTGTCATGTGAAAAGATGCTCCAGAGTCCACGATCCAGGTATCAGGTTGACTGATACTGCATGCAGCTGTAAATACTGCATCATCTGCAACACTGCTATGATCTACAGAAGAAACTGCTACTGATGCTGAATCTGAGATTGTTCTTTTATTTTTCTGTTCCTTCTCTTTCTTGGACTGTAGAAGTCTACATTCATTTTTCCAGTGGCCTGGCTTCTTGCAGTAATGACAAACACCAGGTCTTTTAGACCTAGACTTTGATCTAGTCTTGGACTTATTTCTACCTTGTCCAACTATTCTTTGCTCATCTCTACCTCTGACAGTAAGTCCTTATGCCGGATTTGGAGCCTGATGAACCAACTGTACTTTCAACCTAAGCTCATTGGATAACAAAGTGGCTTCAACCTCATTGAAACTTATAGTCTCTCTTCCAAATAGCATGGTAGTAGTAATATTTTCATATAACTTAGGCAAAGAATAAATCAGGATCAAAGCCTTGTCTTCCTCATCAACATTAACACCAATATTTTCCAAATCAAGCAGGAGCTTATTATAATCATCCAAGTGATCCTTGAGTAAGATCCCTTCCGCCATACGAAATGTATGAAGCTTACCCCTCAAATACAGTCTATTAGTGAGAGATTTTATCATATACAAAGTATCCAATTTTTTTCATACACCTTTAGCTGTATCAAATTCCACTATATTGCGGAGGACTTTATTACTCAATCCCGAAAATAGAGTCCCAAGTGCTCTCTCATTCATCCTCTTTTTCAGCCTATGTAACACCTGGAATTGCATCTATTCCTTTGAGAGTTGTTGCAACGCCCTCCTTTACCAACAGATATCTCATTCTCACCTTTCATAGTGCAAAATCACCGTGCCATCAAATATCGCTACCTTATGCCTAGAGGTAGTGGAATGAAAAATAACCGCCTCAGGAGCCGGAGAAGAACTTGGTTGTCCGTCAGATGCCATCCCTTTGCTCTGATACCAATTGTTGGGGTGTGCGTAGCGGATTAAACCAGTTTAGGCCTCCAAATAATTTCTGTTTATTCACTTAGGCAATTAACCAATCACAACACAGGCATATATCAAGTCAAAAGAAGACAAGATTTACATGGTTTGGCAAAATATTGCCTACGTCCACCAAGAGAAAAGGAGTAATCCACTATAATCTGACCCAAATCTAGGTACAAAAGGAATACAAATATCCAGATAACAAATGCTAGATTAAAAACAAAGAGACATAATAAATAAATAAATAAATAAGGATGAAAGAAGCATGAGAAAAATCCTAAAACCAGGCCTCTAGCTTTTCCTGGTGCCTGGATCGAAGAAGAAATCTCTCTGAAATTTTTCTGGATTTTTTCTCTCTCTTTCTCTGTCTCTCGCTGTGTATCAAAGACCGCAGGCTCTCTATAGTTAAATAACCATCTGAAACAGGATCCAAAACAGACCTAAAACGAGTTCAGAAAATTCAAAACACTCCCAAGCCGTTAGATCAAAGAACAAAGGCTTAGATCGCACCAAAATCCATGCAAGATACCTTCAAATCAAGCCTAATCAAGCTCGGATTAATCTCAACCATCCGATCGACCGATCGGACTGTCCAGAATATGAGAAATCGCGTGGACCGTGCGTACACCACGAAAAACCAAGAAAAACTGCACGGGATAATCGGAGAACGTTCCAAGGGAGGCGCCGCAAGCTGCTGGGCCGAGCCCACGCGCGTGCCCGCGCGCTACGCGTGGACCTGGGCCACGCGCGTGCGCCCGCGCGCATGCCGGCATGTTGGGCTAGGCCGAGCGCCCGCTCGCGCCGCAGGTCACGCATGGGTCGGGGCTTCATGGCTAGGTTTTTACAGGAGCAAATGGTAACACAGCAACAGAAACATCGAAAGCAACGTGAGCGGGCACTAGGCCTCAATCAAATCCAAAGCAACATCATTCTCGGTAACTTCCACATTGATAATCCAAACTAATGGGTCCTCAAGGAGTTTCTCATCAATGCCATTGAGGATGACCACATCAAGTTCAATTTCTATCCCCTCACCAATAAGATTGCCTTTATCAATACAATTGAGGTCATCATGGCCCTCGGATATCATCATCGCCAACACTGGCTCCACACTCGTCCCAATCGACCAGACTGATGGGCTCTGAGGTAGGCCTACCAAACCGTCTACCACCTTAACGTGAGTGTGCCTGAATTCCCATTTCATCTAGAACATGGTCTTGTCTTCCGATGAACAGTTCACCCTCTCCAGCTCCTGGGATGGTGAGCTTCACCTCTAGGACCTTGCCATTGATGCCACCATCCACCACTTCGTCAACCCCACCAAGGATGTCCCCTCCATTAATGTTGCATTCTCTATCGACAACCACCAACTCATCTCCGCCTCTAGTGACCGCACCATCAAGAATTAGACCACCCTCGGCGACGGTAAGCTTTACTCCACCCTCACCAGCCATGGAGGCAACATCAACGACATTACCATCAGCCTCGATGGTTCCCTCTGTGCCAGCGACAACAAGGACGGGGTCACACTACTCTTGGACTTGACCAAGGGGAAGAGGCTCTACACACTTGATGCCGGGGCCATCATTCATGCTCTCTAGCTTTGCCAGCCACCCAGTCCCTTCTTGGTCTGCATGTCATATCCACCA